>CM046472.1:1080000-2431250 GCA_025506415.1 Flaveria robusta | reverse complement strand
GATTCATCAAGCATGCTAATGAACTTATTAAGCAAGTGAATGATTAAACCCCGAAACCAGAAGGGATTATATATTCTCTTATTTCATGTTATATCTTTACTTAACTAAATGTATTTAAGATTTTAATTAATCATCAACAAATGACTTTTGCATTTCAACATCAAAATAAATTACTTGCCAACCAATAGCTCCTAATTAACTAATTAAGAATAAATACTCTTTATTTTGACCGGGCCTTCAACGCTGATCAGGCAACATGAGTGGTTGTTTGTGTGGGCCGACAATCGGTGGTCAAACACACACCATGGCCATGCGACATATACGATGATTGATATTTTGATGTGCTAAACCTACAAGCCAACAGCCAAGTTGACTAATTGTTTTAAAACATTTTTCTATGTAATAAATCTTACGAATTAGTGATGACGGGCTTCTGGAAATCTTTTGAAGAAAAAAATTCAAACATGTAAACATTCATTGACAATTGGGCATGGATATATTGGTCAAAACAACCAACGTTTGAAACTACAACTCATTGCTAGACGTTTTTATCAAGAACAATTAAAATAAGCCAAATGGGTCAAAGAGTGTGAGATTTGGTGACCTCTAGTCAAGTGCTGTTAATGGAAGTTTAATATAAGAGTCTGTTTGATGCGAGGTAATAAAATGAAACATTTTTAAAGTTTGAGAACCAAAGCCACAAGGATTATCTATGTATTTTTTTCTAAAACGAATGTAAAGTAAACTTTTCATTTTTGGTTTGTGTATAAAAATTATTATAGAAAATAAAGCATATAAAACATTATATTTTGATTTATAACAAACATTACACCTATTATTAAAAGCTATTAAGAAAAATGAGATAACATATTGTAAGATCATAAATTTAGAAAGTCGTCTGTCAAGTTGTATCAAATAGCTGTTTACACCCCATCATTCGCATATTATAATCAATCTTATTAATTAAATTATAATCGACTTCTGGAAGGGGTTACTTATAACATGTGTGGATATTATAACTATACCAAATAATCCACCATATTTATAAAAGTGACAACTTGGTCAAAACATTAAGCACTGAAGAACATAACTCATTGGTGGATTTGTTCAACCTCCTTATTCTAATGATTAATGGTAATTGGTATGCATACTTTTTTTAAAAGATACATAATTATAAACATGGAAATTTAAGAGTGTTTATATTCGGATCTATCTAGAAAATCCAAACCCAACCATACCAAACCGGAGTTCTAGAAATAAATTCAAAATAACGTTAGGTTTCGATCCGAATAAAAATAATTTTAAATGGACTATGGTTTATAGAAATAAGTATGAGTGTTCACAAGTTGTTGAGATAGTTAAATGAAAAACTTATTTATCAAAATAGATGATTTCAAAAATATTTATTAAAAAGTTTGTTTTTTAAAAGCTTTTTCCTTCTCACTCTAATATTATTGGATAAACCAAATTATCTTTAAAATCATGTTTTTGTTTTAAAAAAATTCTAACAAATCAAGAAAACAATTACTGGATTCACAAATTTTTGAAAAGGGTTTCTAAAATTTTCTAGTTGGATCGTAAACATCCCAATTTTATTTTTTGCATAAAAAGTTTTTTTTAATGTGTAACAAAAAATTTTCATTCACATTTATATATGTTTGGTTGGATCGTGATATTTTACAAAAAGTATATACAAATATTTTGTTGAATCGTAATAATTTAAAAAAGGTTTTTTAAAATGATATACTAAAAATCCGTAAAATATTTCATACACACTTATAAATATGTACAACACTCATAATGTGTCCACGTCAATATCATTTACAAACTTTAATCAGTAAGTAGTCGCTAGGGTTATTTATGAACCAAGGGACAAACCTTGGGATTGAAAGTTCATTTATGGTCACTTATTTAATAAATGAACAATAAAAACAAGTAATTTCATTTGACTAATTAACTAAACGAACACAAACAATTGTTATGTTTGTTCAATTGTATTTGTTTGTGTTCGTTAATATGCTTGTTTATTTACATGCATTTATGTTCGTCTTAAAAAAAATTTCACACTTTTTTAGAAGTCTTTTTTACTTTTTTAAAATTTTCATGTTTATTTAATCTTGATTTAATCGTCATCAATCAAAATTGACTAAAAAAGTGTGATATTTTATAAAGCGTTAATGAAAAGCTCATTTGTATTTTTTATATTACAAATGCCTTTTACTTTTAAAACTCTTTTCTAAAACGAATGAAGGATATAAGCAACAACTTAAATGTATTTTACTTATATGTAAGAGCACTCACATCTCATTCTTTATTTTATCTTTATAATTACACTAAAATTTATCACTTTTTCTCTCTCTTTTTAATTAAATAATATATTTTTATTCCTTTTATATTAACTTTTCTCTCTTTTTCACTCACAACCAATTTCAAAAATTTTATAAGCGTTGAACAGTGAATTCTTAAATTTACAGATAAACAGTAACATTTTATTCATTCTCCACTCACAACCACTCAAACCATTCTATATAATATAAGGACTCTCACTCACATATTTTAAAGCATGAGCTGTGAATGCTTTAAGATAACAAAAATTTACTTAAGTTGAAGAAAATTTAATGTGCTGTTATTTTTATATATAAATAGATAAAAGAACTTTTTTTTTTTTAGAATACCTTTTTAAAAAAAATAAGAATCCAGTAATTTGTTTTTTGATTTTATTACAAATTTTTCTTAAGTTTTTTAAAACAAAACATTAATTTAAGTATAATGTGGTTTATCCAATGACATAAGGAGTGAGAAACAAAATTTTAAAAAAAAAAAACACCCATTTTAGTAAATATTTTTCAAATCACCCATTTTAGTAAATAAGTTTTTTATCAATACCTATTTGAAAAAAAAAACTCGGAAATTTAAGAGTGTTTATATACGGATCTATCTATAAAATCCAAACGAAACCAAACCAGAGTTCTAGAAATAAATTTAAAATAACGTTAGGTTTCAATCCGAATAAAAATAATTTTAAATGGACTATGGTTTAAAGAAATAAGTATGAGTGTTCACAAGTTGTTGAGGCAGTTAAATTTATGATATTTATGATCTGATGATTTGTGATGTTTATGACCTGTTGATTTATGAGTTTTTGATCAGCGCGATTCTAGGTAATGTATTTAAAAATAAAAATAAACATATGAAAAATTATGAATGTTTAATAAAACTTAGGAATGTGAATAAGACTTGCATATGCAGTTTTTAGTTTGATTATCCTATAATAACCACTCATGATGGTTTCTAAATTACAATTATTTACTAAAACATTACCGAGTGAATGAATCTCAACCATAAAACACAACGATCTTGAGGTTGAGATTTCTTTATACACTTTCTAAAGTTTTTTCTGTTTTAGCCTAACCCTATACTATATATATACATATTAATTTTTAAATTCTGCAGTTCAATTATGATAACAAATAAACACTACGGTAATTGTCAAATAGTTAAAGCAACACGTCTGACAAGCCCTTCTAAGACTGTCCACAACGCCAAACAGCGCACTTCCCACAAACAGTCCCAGTCAGCATGCCACATCAGCTTTCTACTAACTTTCATTCATTCTTCCCACAATCAACTTTTACCCCCAACACCATCCTTCCCACAAACAACCATTAAAAATCCATAAAAAAACAAATCAACACACATTTTGTGACGTGGGCCCCACAAAATGCATCCATGGAATGCCCTTGGGGAAGGGCGGGTGAAGGATGGATGGGTCTGCATAACGCAGCCCTTTCGAAAGGCGGCACGAGTGGAGCTAAGGGCGGAGCGTTGGGGACAGTCTAACTTAGTTAGTTTGGTTTGTCATTTTCTAAAATCATATTTAACATCGATATAAAACATAAGCCTTGAAACCTGTTTAATCGATTGTTTTCAACTTTTAACAAATATAACGATTACTTGCTCTATAACACATATTTTAACAACCAAACAAAAATCCACTTTGTTGATTAAACCAACCAAAACTTCACTCTTCACTAATCACTAATTCAGAAGTGAACGCATCAGAATGGCAATGAAGGTAAATATGTACACAAAAAGAGGCCACTCAAGTAAATTTCCATCACGCAATGCTGACTCGTACCGTACAAGTCCCATGTGCATGAACCACAGAATGTCTGCGTTGATTTGACGTGAAGGGACACGCCGTCGTTTCATACCATCCATTCATTCATCATTCATTCAATCAACTCTCCGTGAAACGCTTCTCCAGAACCCCGTCCCGTAGAACTTCCTCCACATTTCATCCTCCAATTCAACATCAACCACACATCTCTCCGGCACCGTCGCCGGAGCTCCGATCACCGGCGCCGAAGCTCCGATCAACATCTCCGTCGGACAGATCAGCAACTCCGCTCCGTCGCAGCTGCTCCGATCGCCGTCGCCTTCAACCACCAATCCTCTCTTCAAAAGCCTACGACATCGCTTCTTCCTCAACGCCTTCCTATACAGCCCCGCCGGAACGCCGTACACCGCCATCACGAGCAAGTTCACCGCCGCTAACGGAATACAGCAGCACACGACCGCGCACTCCGCCGTAGCTCCGCCGGCGAACTCCGCGAACCGATTCTTCGACGAACGATGTACTTCTAGCAACGGTTGTGGCCGATCCACGGTGTATTGACGAATCACGATCCTTTGAATCGACATGATAACCTAATCTTCAACCACCGATTGATGAAACGAATCAGTGATGATGTGAAATTGAGATCTTCATGAGGTTTACAGATTCAGGTGAGTTTTTTTTTTTTTTTTTTCCTCCTTTCGATCTATCAAGCATTGGGGATATGGGAATGCAAGTACTTATTATGGGGTATTGGGGTCAGGGGGAAGAAGGGGTGTTTATGTAATAATGGGGTTATTGTGGGGGTGAATATTAATGGTTGTGGTAGAGTCCAAAACGGTTGCGGTTTATTATTTTAATAAAATAAATGGGAAAAAAGATAAACCGTCTAGGAACATTTTATCCATGTTCTCATTTGTAATTTCTTTTTCTTTTTTTAATAATTAATTCGGATGTAACGAGGATCAGATCGCCAGCCGCCAGATCGGATGTGGGAAAGTATAAAATAATGGATCTACTTGTAGTGATTTGTTTTTGTTCTAGATTCGTGTTCGGTTTTTACTTTTTAGCACGAGTGCAAACTTAAACAATTTAAATTAAAAAAAAAAAAAGCAAAGATATTTATAACTGTCCTAATATTAACAGATTTTCCACTATAATCTATATCCCTCTATAGGTTGCGTATGGCTATTACACACCATGTAACCCTAACATTTCAAATCTTGACATTCTATGTGTCACTTCATTAGTGGCGTATGGTGCTGTATGTTACATATGGCCCTATAGACAACATGAAATGACACATTGGATGTCGGGGTCCTTATACGTCTCGTATGGCCCTATACGAGACGTATAGGAGGTGAGAGTGTTGATTTAAAATCTTAGTGTCTAAATATCGAATTCTTTTTAACAAAAAAGTTGGGTTACTCTCAAGTTACACAACTAATTACTCCTTATCGAAGTATCTAAGTCTGCTGTAGAGAGGCTTCCCTCTTACAAGTGGATTACAACAAATGACAAGTGGGTTACAACAAATGACAAGACCCTTTCAACTACACGCTAACAACACGCTCATTTTTCCCTCTTCAGATCCATTTAATCTTGTCATTTATTATCATCTCTTAGTTTTTTTACTTTAATAAAAAAATATCTTGGGGTGACACGTGGTATTACCACATTTCTTCTCATTAAAATTTTTTTGTTTCTCTCTCCTATTAAATAAATTACCTTAATTATGTTAAATATTTTTGAATTTTTTTAGAATAAAAATAACTTTTTAATAAATTTAGAAAAAGATCTTATTAATGTTGTTTCTAAGAAAATAAATTTTATAAAATAAATTTTTTTTTATAAAACATCAAACTTTTTATAATTAGTGTTTTTAAAAAGTAAATTTTTTATAAATAAAAAATAATTCAAATTGAAAATTATAATAAAAAAAATTTTGAAAATGAAATTTTTAATACTGTTTGTTTTAAAACAAATTATTTATTTTTTTCCTTTGAAAAAAGAAAATTTTAAAACAAAAGTTTAAAAAATTGATATAATTGTTTTATTACATATTGTTCTTACTCATACGTAAGTTCACTCATATTTTCTCGGAGAATATCGTTTTAAACTTAGTAAAATTTTATTATATTTAATATTTTATTTGTTCAATCCGTTTAACACACTGGTTTACTAAAACTAATAAGATATACAAGTGAGACTAAGACTTTAATTTTCTTTGAGAACATTAAATAACAGATATGAAATCCATTAGAATAGCAGACACAGAATTATGACTTCTTAAGTTATAGATTTCTATACGGATTTAGTGTAGCATTGATATTTAATCTTTTTTAATAAGCCCATTGAGAAAGTTTAAAAACTTGGTGTTAGAACACTTTTTGATGTCAAATTTATATACAAAATCTGTATTTTTCTTCACATAATTTTACAGTATCTATTTTAGCTTTTAAAATACCAAAAAATAAAACCATTTCATATAATTAAGCAAGTTTTATGTAACAAGTTTCACCGAATAAAGGAAATTTCTTAAACTAATATTACTTACAAGTTTACACATTTTGATGAAAAATAATACCTTATGATCCGGTCCATTTGATCCTCGGTAAATTGCTTTTTGCTGGCATGAACTGTATATGATTTGAACGGATAACCTTATTTGCTTAGAGAGTAATCCCTTTAAAATCATGATATCCTCTAGGGATTGACCCTCGCTAAATATTTAACCATTTGGACACGTTAACTGACCCAACCAACCCCTGTACTTTCCCGCCTACCATAATAAAAATAATAGAATCACTCAAAAGGCCAAAAAGAATTTCACAAGCTAAAAGGCTACAGCAGCTTCCAAGTATATACCTATGCTACTTTCTAAAAGCTATAGCAACTTGGCTTTAGTATGCTTTCCATAAGCAATATGCAAAAAGTAGAACTTGTTAAGAGTATACAGAAAACTGCCATCAACAGATAACACACAAGAGATCACGAAAATGATTTTTCTACATTTATTGTTAATGCAACTTATTTATCCAAGGTATCTAGAAGGTGGGTTGGACATAGTGACATACAACCTTAAAAGAGCCAATCGTTGCGAGTATTTGGTGTTGTGCCATTGATCCATGTCTGGTGCACATGAACCCAAGTGAGCCCTTCAGTGGGTTTCACATCCTAAGAGCAGCAAAAACAAATCACATCTATAAACATTACCAGAGAATACTAATTTATGTCATTAGTGATCATTTTAATTTACCTTTGAGCTAAGTACAACTGTGGTCAAGCAACCCTGTTGTTCTTCACCTGCATTGTTGGTCATTTTATACATTAGTTTTTTTAATAATCAGAAATTATCACGCCCTTAAACAACATATTATCTGATTCATACAACTTCAAACAACAAAGCACATCCAAACACTATCTCCCACAGCCAGTTTTATTATAACTGATTAATTAGTTTTAATAAATAAATGATATAATAACATACCAGTTTGCTCCCACTTCTTAAACTTCACAATCCAAGTGTCTGAATCAATTTGTGAAGGGAAAACTTGATCGACCCAAACTCGATACTGCTTATCCTTTTTGTCCCCACAACAATCTTTTAATTTATTAATGCAATCATAAAGAGATTGCTCAACACCTGATGGATGAACAAACACGCCAGTAGGAGACTGCGAAAAAAGAAATATAGCAAACAAAGATATGGTTAGAAACCTGCCATTTATTACTTTAAAACATGAACAGAGAAATTAATACGGTTAATAAACATACACAAACAGATTTCAGAATGTTCAAAAAGACTTCAGGACCATCAACTTCTGCACGCCTCCATCTCTCAAAAAACAAGTAAAATTTGACTACTTCATATGCAGGGTCAAAATGGTCCAATTTAGCTTCTGATAGATCCGTTACATCTCTGGATGAAATATTCGGACCCAATTTAAAATGACCAATAGCTTCTATGATACCAGCTGCACATGTTTCAGTTGCATGAATGATCTTAGGGTTATTTTTGGCGTTTTCAGCATGCCACTGCAACAATTCTTCCTGTGCATTCTTCACCTGCATGGATGAGAACATTGATACTCCTTAGACAATCATATGTAGCATACTGAGAGTTGAACTCTATTTTACAACTAGAAGAGGCAACTTCCACCAACCATTTCTGAATAGTCGGTTCGGGTTGTGCTTTATCTCTATTCTCCAATACGTCAAACACGTAAAAACAGAAAAATTAGCTATAGAGGAAACGAGTTAAAATTCACCAAAAATGGCTTTTAAGCATGCCCCCCTAAATCATGTTATTCAAGATATTAGGTTAGTCTTGAAATGATATTACTTTTTTAATCATATTTGAATTTGGATACACTAATGATTTGTCAAAAAACAATGGCAGCAAGTGCTTCACTTAAACCTGCCTCAACCCATATAAACCCAAGCATAATTACCAATTATGACCCATCACCCAACCCATCCAACCGCTCATTTTGCCACCTCTACTAAAAATGAATGAAATGAGTTGCCAACCATGACACCATGCACATCTGGAATAGTAAAAAGCTCCGCATCATTCCCAGAATCTCCACATGCAAGAGTATTTTTTGGTAATTTTCCTGCATCCCTTAACTTTTTATGCAAATAAGCAAGAGCTTGTCCTTTACCAGCACCTTGAGGTAATACATCTACATCCATCCCACCACTGTAAATTATTTTGACATCTAGCTGCACAAAAGAATTTCCTAAAATCAATGTTAGAAACTAAATTATATAATCATCTTTTTCAATGATTTAACATGTCTAAATTTTTCTTGTTTTCAATACCAGCAGCAGAACCATATTGGGTTAACAGTAACACAAGATTATAAAGAAAACTCAATTCTCACCCCTCGGTTAGCTAGACGTTCAGAAAGAGCCTTTATTACTTCCTGAGCCTTTCCTTTCTCAACATAGAAGCTAGCTTTGTGTTGTCGTTGCTCAGTTTCAGACTGCATTACCATAAACAAAAACACATTAAATTAGTTCCCATTAGAAATTGAAGTTTTAATTTAGTGGAAATAAACATTTAGCAAAGTACAAGTAATCATACCTGCAAAGTGAGTTCAGAAAACTTGCTGGTTTCTTCCATGACAATCTTTTTATCCCATTTATGATTTAAAAACTCAACCCAACCTTCATCTGGCACCATCTCATTGCCATATGTTATCTCAGTTCCCACAGACATAATTGTTATGTCTGGGGTTAACATACGTTTCTCTTTCCTTAATTGCTTGTACAATTGCGGCGATCTTCCAGTTGAGAACACTAGTAGTGAATCATGGCGGTATTTAGCTTCCCATAAGGCGTTAAACCTTAGTATAGAAAGATTCTCAGGATCATGATGATCAACCTGAGAATAAATGTATCAAACAAGACTAAATAAGTTGCAGTCACCGTTATAAGATATAGTTAACTTGGTTGTATATTATATATGTATATCGTATGGCTGTAGCGCACTTACCATCGTGTGATCCAGATCTGAAACAATCATGAGGCGTGGAGGACTTGCGAGTCTATCCATGATATATTGTCTTGTCAGTTGTTACTAAACCCTGCAAATTTGTAACTCACCAATATCATCAAACTGAATATGCAAATGCAAGATATTTAGATACTTCTTGCCCAAAGTTGTTCACTCTTGCAAACTGTTGATATACAGTCATATTTCACTAGAACAATGGTTTCTATTGAAATGATATATAAATAGCAAAGACTTAATGTCGTATTCACGTGATACCTGATATAGTGATGTATAAATCTGGTAGTGATTCACAGTTACTCTCACCAATGAACTTGCATTTCGATATTAGAAAATACAATGTAAATGATGCAATTAAACAAACAAAATCAATCTGACCACGACGAAGTTAAACCTAAAACCAATTCATTGAAATTTCAAAATGCAAACATTCATCATAATCATATATTGTTTCTTCGATCTCACAACCGATTCAACTGGGGGCAAATCAGGGCTCTATACACTACTAACAGAAGCGAACAGTCAGTGGAAAAGCATGAATCAATCAAAGGATGTACATGTGTCAACAATTAACACGAAATGATCTTCGATTAATATGTTTTTCAATCAAACTTCAAATTGCATGTTTGAGTGAGAGAGGGGGATAGAGATTTGTTACCAGTTGAAGTTTAAAATCGCGATGTTGCGAATAAAAAGATGATGAGAGTGATAACGAACGAATGAAAGCCTCAATTGGGGATATTGATTGATAAATTCTGGACCTCTGAATTTAGTTTGCCCTAAAACACACAGAGATCGATGATGGAGAAGAGAAGAAAGATCCAAGTTCTATGACGTTTTTATGCGCTCATGTTTGCCACTCGCAACTTTAAATCAAGACTTTTACGAGAAATGATACAAGTTAGGCGGAAGAGTGTTTAACTCTTTTTGTTTAGTTTATAATATCTCTGGTCGTCACGAAAGAAGAGCCTTTTTGATTATATTTGCTACTGGTGTTTGTTCTCCTGTCACAAGATATTAGAGAGAACTTTAATTTGTTTAGTTTTTTGTTTTTTCTAACACCAAGCTTTATTAATCATTCATGATGTCGTTGAGGGTTGGATAATCTCCCCAAACCGAGCACCAATTTTATTAAAGAGACAATCATCCCATAAATGAACAGGAGCGCCAAAGATACAAACTTAAGTAATACATTCTTATATGCAATATGTTACCCATCTTAAATGTGTAGCATGACTTAAACTTTTTTTTCAAGAAGGTTTTGCATCAACAAGGGCGGATCACTGTTTTTTTGCCCGTAGTGTTAAATTTTAGTCCGGTAGTGTAAATTTTTGATCAGGTAGTGTAAATTTTTATATAAATATCAAGTTCGCCCCCCTAAAAAAAATTGATTTCTCCCCCGTCCCCCCTACAAAAAAGTTCAAGTTCCGTCACTGTGCATCAACAAGATAACCGTGGGTGGGGGCATCCATAGAGGATAGCCATCCTAAATGTGAAGAGATCTAAACTTTTTTTAAGAAGATTTTACATCAACAAGATAATCGGGGGTTGGGGGTATCCATAAAGGATAGAAAGGTAATGAGTATTATACTCATCCCCCCACCCCCTTCTCGAGCGCACACACACACATCGTAAAGTAGCATGTGTTGGGATAGAAGAGGATGGAAAATATCATCGCAACCCTTTATGGTGTTTTTAGTTACAAATAAAATTACATCATATCATTAGATGGTGATTAGGGTCATAGAGGGTAAGAAAAAAAATGCCGCTTACACCGTTACCAAATTAACTCCATTCATCAGGGCTTCCTTTCTTCATCATTTAAAGTAGTTTATTTTTATAGTTTTTATTTTTGAGTTTGGCTAGATTTCAAGAAGTTACACATAGATAAATATTCAAAATCTCAAATATGATGATCAAAGACATTAATATTCATTACTCTTTTTACAATTAAGTTACATGTTTCTGGATTATGATTTCACAACTTGAAAGCATACTTCTGAGTACTCTCACTTCATACCTGCATTCCCTTACTTCCCTTTGATATGAAATGAAAACAAAATTGTAATTTATGATAGTCAGCCTCCAAAAGTCATCCAACCTTCATCCTCCTTAAAGATAAGTATGCTAAAAGACGGTAACCAAAAACCATGATCGCGAGTGCAGTAGCTTCCTTCAAACCACTGTCTAGTCTTATTCCATCAATCACAGGACTAATGGTTTCATATTGTACTTTCAAAAGTAATCTATATGTGTGATAATTAAACGACAAGTAACGTAACCATGCTATGAATATTGGGACATCCTGCAGAAATACATCACCTTAATTAGTACACTAACTTCTATCTTTTTTAATTATAAGATCAGGTAAAACACATTCAAAGGGTTAAAGGTACAAAACCAACGCAAGGAAGAATCTACGACTTCTGCTAAAGGGATTTAAGCAATTACAACCGAGCCACACTTGAAGGTTTTATTTTTAATATTTTTACTTACCTTCACAAAATACCCACCAGCCAACATGAATGCCATTACAGTCACAGAAGCCAAAGTGGTTGCTTTCTTCAAATCAGTCAATGTTGCGCCAATGGCTAGTCCGAGTCCCTGTTAAATTTTTTTATTTTTTCAAGTTTCTCATTCTTAGGGGTCATGGTAACCAAGATTAGAAAGAATGGCATACCTGAGCTGCAACAATGCATAGGAAGACGGTAACCATGGTTAGAAAAAACGATTCGGCGGTTAGCCTCAAGCCTGCCATGAAATAAACAACAAGGAGAAAAAGCATTGGGAGAAACAAATCAAGTGGAAGATCACTTGTTGTTCTTGCCATAAAATATGCACTTAATCTATACATATCTGCTGCTCTTTCCTTGTTTAACATAGCTCGTTCTTGAGGGAATGTGAAAATCGCTGTAAAAACAGGAAAAAACGCCCAAAATACAGCAATGAAGAACAACAATCCTGCCTGCAAGGTACAGATGCAAATTAAATTAAAAAAAAATAATTGGCTATGTGTATAGTGATGCTGTTATTATAAAACCAACAATTAGTACAAAACTACAAGAACTGTATAAACACGTGTAATAGTGTATGGAAGATATTCACATGTAGTGGGAGAAAGAAAGGAAGATGGTTAAAAACACTCTCATGTATCACATTTCAAGCAATAGGTGCAGGTGTCTACGTGGTTCTAAAATTGGTTATGTATTGAACATCTATCTATGTGTGTATAACTACATATATGTTTCTTACTTGTTTATCGAGTTCTCTAGGGCTATGAACTTGTGATTGCCACCATAAAAGTCCCAAAATCACTGCAGTCACAAGAACTTGTGTAACTCTCAACCAACTAAAATAGTCATGTTGTCTTTCTTTAAGTCCTCTTCGAAACAATATGAAATATTGCTCTCTCCAGTTAGCTCCCCATTCGCGTTTCATCGACTGAACATTTGACTTTATGTCTTCATCCCGTGGTGCAGGAATCATAAGCTCTTTCTTTGTTTCTCCAGCCACTCGTGTCTCGTAGGCCTCCACTAAATACTGTAATCAAAAACCTAATATCTTTGAACAAATCTTCATCATTTCAAATATTATATATGCATCATGTTGCATGATGGTATGTTACTTACATCATGAACAACTGCTGGTGTTGGTTTCCCATTTTTTTCTGTTTGTGAATTTCCTACCATGTCTTGTAACTCTGGAGGAACAGAAGCTTCATTTATGTTTCCGTTTGCAAGATCTAGCAAAAACTCTGCAGGATTCATGGCGATTAATGGAGAACATCCTATTGATGAAAAATATACCATAGCTTCTGATGCTTTCCCGAAATACAACAAACTCCCTTTTCCAAGTAGGATTAGTTTGTCGAATTTGTGGAAAAGTCGGCTCGATGGTTGATGAATCGTTGTAATAACTGTCTTCTCTGTCTGTAACATATATGTAAGAGAACGGAAACCATGTGGATTAAGCACTTGGGATTAAATCAAGTATTTGAGTCATGGGTCGTGTTTGTGGGTTGAACACACCACAAACCCGAAAACATGACTCAAACAGGAATATGACATAAACATGAATATCATGCAAACGTGTAAACTCAATCGTGATTTCACATAAACACGACTCGTTTAACCTGAAATATTGTTTTACTTTACATTTTGATTATTATTAATACTCCAATATTACAAATCTACAACCATTTATAATTTAACTTTTAAATTTTTGCATAAAATTCACAATTATTTTAAGACCTTAAAGCATTCTTTTAATCTATGATTCATGAAACAAGTAGGTTTGGCAAATCGCGAACCTTGGTTCGACCCCAACACGACCCGTTTATCTAAACGTGTTTAAGCTTCGAAGCTCGACCCAAAACCCATACCCGTTTAGACTAAACCTATACCAGTAAATTTCTTGTTAAGTTTGTGTTATGTTAGAATTCACACCCCTAATTAGCTAATTTGATTCTTTTCTTATAGATGTGATAATTTTGACACATCTAGTTATAAGTTATATTTTATCTCAAATGGGTCAAGCAAAAACTAAAAGAAAAAGGGGACAATATGGGTTAAACAAGATTTAGATTCTTTCGTGGTCAGAATTAACAATTTAGTTATTTATATTTTTTTTCTTTTAAAGAATGATTAAAGAAGTGTTTGTTTGTGGATTGAGCTAACTCGACCAGACCCGACTCATTTTGACCCGCACAAGCATACCTCAGCTATGTCTTGTAACAGTTCAGTTATTCTTAAAGCGGTTGTGGAGTCTAAGCCAGATGTTGGTTCATCAAGGAACAAGAGCGACGGATTGATTATTATTTCGAGTCCGATACAAACACGCTTCCTCTCACCACCCGACACTCCCCTAACGAAGGAACCGCCTATCATCGTATCTTGACATCTGTTTAAGGCATTGGGTTAAACTTTAAGTTAGTTACTAGTAAAATATAAAATTATATAGATATATTTGACTCATAGGTTATAATTATATGTTTTATAAGCTACTTCCACGTAGTTATAACTGTTTTGAGAAATCTATAGCGCGCGATAAAAAAAACGTTACCTTTCTAACCCAAGTTCACGAATTACATCTGATGCTCGTTTTTCTTTTTCTTGTTTGGTTAATGTTTTTGGTAGTCGTAGAAGAGCCGCGTATGTTAACGTTTCCTTAACTGTTAGATGAGGAAATAGAATATCGTCTTGAGTCACAAACCCGATCCTGCGTAAACATTTAAAAATTTAACGTAATTGTGTGTCCATAAATTAGTCCGAAAGAGTTCTTTTTAGATTTGTGTTTTAAAACTTATTATATGATTATTTCTATTAGAAGTAACAATAACCATTTAGGGTGAAATATTAAGGTTTACATATTTTCACTTTTCCGTTGCAATGAGTATTGGAATATTTTTATCTTCAAAACATACAAACTTGGAAACATGGAACACGAACCTGCTCTTCAAGAACTTTGAGTATGGCTGATCATTGTAAGTGATCGAGCCCTCGGGCTCAGGGTCGGTTAGCCTGCCCCCGAGTAAACTTAGAAGTGTCGTTTTTCCACTTCCCGAAGGCCCCATTAGCGCCAAAACTTCCCCGGGACTCACTGCACCACTTATTCCATTTAAAACATCCTTCTCCATTGTAGATGTTATTCCTTTAATCACTATCTTGTACGACACTTCCTTAAACTGCATACCATATGAAAATATAGATGATTATACGACATTCGAGAACACGTGATTGAGTATATATGGCAAGTTGGAGTGGCAAACATTACCTAATTCTTCAGTAATGAGTTGATTTGGTGAAAAAATTTAAGTTCGGTTCATTTGGGTTAACTCAAACTATACAATGGGTCAAAACGGGTCACTTTTTCAAAACTTGCTAATAGGTACAAATGGGCTCACACCAATCTTAACTGTCATCACCACATCCACCATCGCCACTAGCCGCCCAAAAAAAAAAACCTATAGCGGGCGAACCCATGTTGATATTTTTTTTTTTTCCCAGAACACTTAATTTTAAATCTAGCCCACCCATTTTAACCCAAACCTATTTTACTCAAAACCTATTTTTACTCATACCCGTTTTGACCTGTTACATGGCCCAACCCACATGCTTGTTTCGCAGGGCTTAAGGGTAAATTTTGCTGGGTGATTGGAATCCATTTTTAATTGTTCATTTTATCCAGAAGTTTGTAATAAGTGTTTTTTTATTGGATAAAACTAGTCTTGTACACAAATGCCATGGAATATGAGACTATGTACAAGACTAAACCTGTTTAATGATTGGGTGGTGTTGATCTCATAGATAAACCGCCATCAATCCCTGTCCAAATGAGAGATTAATCCGTTTGTAAACACGGATTTGACAGCGGTTACATGGTTTTGTAAAAAATGTATACCTTTAGAAATATGGGCAAGGTGGGTTCAGTCTGAAACTTCTTGCGTGTGCCAGCCTCAATGTCTTCGGCTATTAGAAGCGAATTAAAGTCATATATGTGCTAACAATTCATGTTCTAAAATGCTGAATTCTATCATAATTTTGTTATTTTGTGTTTGTTATCGTCTTGATCTGCTTTGAACCTTGTTTGATGGTTGACTTTGCAAGTGAGTAACTAAGAGTCTAAGACCAGCAAAACCAATAGGTCAGGTCGGGTCGGGTCGGGTCAAAACAGGTTCATGATACAAATTGATACATGATGATGATATGATGATGCATATTGGGGACCATGGGAAAGAAACTGGTAACAAAAGATAAAGACACCCTGCAGATAAACAGTGGGTCATAACTCATAAGGCCCACTTTCTAGGTAGCATGGGCCCATTACTGTTGACATTAAAAGTATACTTTGGAGTTTGGCTATTCTAGAATTCGAGTACTACAGTAGTACTGTAGTAGTACGATAATTCAGAGAATCCGAGGTGCTATCTCCTGTACTACCACAATTCAAGAG
Source organism: Flaveria robusta (assembly GCA_025506415.1). Classification (NCBI taxonomy): domain Eukaryota; kingdom Viridiplantae; phylum Streptophyta; class Magnoliopsida; order Asterales; family Asteraceae; genus Flaveria; species Flaveria robusta. The sequence goes on along the minus strand of CM046472.1, from coordinate 2,414,661 downwards.
TGTTTCTTTACGGCGACGAGTTTTATTCTTATGATATTTCTGCGTGAGTCAGGTCTGGAACATCAAAACCAGTATAAGCAATTGATATCTTGTTTTAGGAAAACTCACTCGGGTATTAAGTAGTTTCAGACACCTTTAAAAAAAAAGAATTCCTCTTTTTTCAAGAAACGCTAAAGGTATAGGTCTAACATTTATAAGGTTACTGTTGTGACCTTTATTTTCATATAAACTCTATGATTGTTTTTGTTTATAAGAACTTGTTACCTGTAATTCACTGATTAGTTAACGCACAGATGACTTTCAAAAAGTTATAGCAGGAAACTATTAGAAAAAATAATCTAACTTGAAATCTTTATTACATGTGATTTTTAAAAGGGTACATAGGTAAAACCAAATGAAAAGAAAAAATATATATGGGAAACTTGAAATCTTTTAAGCTGCTTTTCAACTGTTTGTCACTATATGTAGTCATGTAGATAGCTAAGGTCTTTTATATCCTTTTGCAACCAAAAAACTTTGATCACGGGAGCATATGTGACCATGTTGCCCTTATGGCATTGCTTTAATTACTTGTATCTTAAGCCATTAAAGTTGTTTGGTATTTTTAATTTTCACACTTAATGGCTAGGACAAGTGGCTAGATACAACATCACATTTCACATTACTTGCTACTCACGTCACTTTTCTCGACAAGAAAAGTGAGATTAAATAAAAAGTTTAGAAAAATACTTACGTATATCATCAACACCATAACTTTTTGAATCTGCATTATCATCCGGAGGCATAGTAAATCCAGTGAACGAGAACGAAAACCCTAAGCTCGCACTCGAAGCCCGACTTAAGGCGGCCCCACTACCAACTTCATCAAATTCAAATTTCATTTGAGCACTTCTTGTCTTTCTAATGTGTGTGTTACCACCACTGCTTCGTCCCGGTGATGCAAACACCAATTGTCTACTAGACTTTCTTGAATGTGTCCCTCCACTACCAGCGCCGCCACTTTCTCCACCGCCGGAGGTTTCACTTAACATTTGGGCAAGTTGATCGGATTGTGTTCTCCATAACCCTAAATCCGAATTCGGTTGCTCCATTTTTTTCCTATTGTATTGATCATCAATAACATGTTAATGACAATAGATACACAATAACATGTAAACTCTAGGCCATAACTTGCAAAAAGTGTTATATATTCTTTATGTATATCAAAGGTTGTTTATAATATTGGATCACGCTTAGAACATAAAATTGTTAAAGATATACGGTGCTATGAGCATGGGTACAACTAGAGGAGGTCATGTGTGTTGACCTTCTGGTCAGAAAAATTTCTTTTGATACGGAGTGTTTTATGTCATCATTTTCTTGTAGTTTTATTTATCAAATAAAAAGTAGATAGAAATGAATAGAAAGAAGATAACTAATATTGTAACTAGAGGTTAAAAGGTTTAATATGAAGAACATAACCTCTTTACTTACCAAGAAAAGAAATGAAGACTTATTGGCTCAAGTTGAGAGAAAGAGAAGAGATCAAAGTGAAGTTGGATTCACTTAGTTTGCTAGTAGCTCCAACCATCCCCTTTTATATGAAAAAATCAATTATACCAACTTAAAATGTGAAATAACAAAAATACCCCTGATGACTATCATTTTAAAACAAAAAATAAAATAATATCATCTATGATTATGAAAGTCATTTAACACATTGTACGTGATTTATTTAACATCTTACGTCTAACTTAGCTGTATTCTTTAATTTTTAATCGTAATTGCCCGCACACGTGTTTATAGACAAATAATTGTTCGATTTTGTTTCATGTTCGTTTGTTTGACGGATTGGTTTCGTTTTTGTTGATTAGTTTTGAGATCGATAAGTCGGTTTTTTGTACTTTTAGTAATAAATTTGGTAGGACCGAGTGTCTATCTTAATAGAGATGAAGGTAGAAAGGTACATAAGCCATGGATCCCTTAGCATTGCATGCCCTCATATCATGAGGCCTTCATTCATTGTGAAGTTACCTTTTTCTTAGGGTACCAGATATCTTTTGGAATTTTCCTTAAAATCATTGCACATACACTCATACATCATCATCATCATTATTAATTTGTAATCATCATTATCATTTATTTAGATTATTTGATTATATTATATTATTAGTCACTTATTTATATGTTATGTAGTATAGACAGTATTCTTTAAATTGTTTTGGTTTTAATGCGAAACTTATTTATATTTTTAAAGCAAAAGGTAAATTATTTATATGAAGTGACATATGCAAATCTTTAGACAAATGACACGTGAATTTCTAGTTTTTTCAACCTTTATTTACCTACCATTTCTAAAAGGAAATAAAAGGTGGTATCTGTTTTTTCCCGATATTAATTTCAAACTTTTGGTTTAATTTAGGAGATGTAAGTAGTATACGATAAATTTTGGTATTCTTTTATTTATTTCTTGAGGTAAAACTATATGTTAAACTCGGTTTGATCCACATCGGGTAACTAATTACAAATCCATCGTTGGGTTCATGGGCATTCACATTGGATTATCTACGTTTATGATTTAGATGATAATGATTTTTTGTTAGGGTTCTTGTCACCCGAAATTTGATAGAAAACATCCTAATGACCGAACAGAAATATTTAAATCCGCAAGCATATTTCCACTAGTTTTAAATTTTTTATAACTCCAAACCTCAAAAAAAATTCAACTAGCTAGTTCAAAATATGATAAATATCACGCACATATCGTTACTGTCAATATATTCATCATAAAAAGTTTTTTTTTAAAAAGTGTAAACAACGCACGATCAAAGCCTAAGGGGAACTAAATATAAATATATTTGGTTTCGTGAGGGTAAATGTGGTTGGTATCGGTTTCAGGTAATCAACTTAGAAATAAGTAACATCACTTGTAGAGTTGTAGATAGAAACCCCTCAAAAGAATTAAAATTATTCTTTTTATGTTTTCGTACCAAAAAGCCATGACCTAGTTACGTACCCAAATGCAACATTTCTTTAGTTTTCCCTTCGAGTTTGGTTTTTCTACCATCTTTTCTTGATGTACATGTGTAACCTATAATATATTTATGAAATTTGTAAACATTTCCTTTAAAACCATATCTATGTTGATGTTAATTTAATGATAAATAAGAATATAAAATTTTGTTAGCACATATTTGTAATAAATGAGAGAAGTACTAAAAAAATGAATGAAAAACAACATATTCTTGTGGACAAAGAGAACTATGGATGGAGAAAGCCATTGCTATCACTTACCCTTCAAATAGTTTAAGATGCTGTTTTTATATTTTTATAACTAAAAATTTTATATTTAATAGTAGGAATATTATATTCTAGAGGGTGTTTTATAATGTTTTTGTAATTTGTGTGTTATGTGAGATCCTTTAATGAAAATAAATTTGGGTAGGATGAATAAGTGGTAGACCCCCAATTGTTTCTTGTTTTATTCTAGGATTTGAGAGGTACAAGTGGTTTGTAATGAGGTTTTGGATGTTAGTGCCAACCCAATAATTTGAAGAGTTAATTACATGAAAGGTTCTTGTGTTTTAGGTTTGTTTTGACCTGAGTTCCCAGGTTTAAAAAATTATAATGTCGGTTCAATGCTTTTTTAAAACGTAACATAAAAGGATCTTGACGTGGATGACAGTTAATTTTATCCATTAATTTTTAAAAAGTAACTAAAATACTCTTTTTGAAAATATAAAAATATTATAAAACTCACACCCCAACCCCTACCCACCCCCACCCCCACCCCCACCCCCACCCCACTCCACTCTAAAATTCTTTTTCTTCCTCAAGTTCAACTTCAACAAACAACCACAACAACTCCAACAACAACTTCGGTGACAACCTTGCCACAATTTGGAACGCCATCACCATCCCCATCACCACCGGTCTGCCACCACCATCTCTAACACCACCGAAACCTCACCACCATTCTCATTGTCGACGATCTACCACCACCACCAGTCTACCACCATCATCTCCAACACCACAAGAATGCCACCACCATTCCCACCACCATAAGTCTGCAACCACCATCCCCAACACCATCGGAATGCCATAACCATCCCCACCACCATAGGTTTGCAAACATCATCTCCAACACCACCACCATCGCCACAACTCCACCACCATCCCCACCACCACCGGTCTGCAACCACCATATCCAACACCATGAGTCGCCACCTCGAATCCAATCAAAATTAGGGTTGTAATGGTGGTGCCGAATGATGTTTCGTGGTGTTCCAGTGAGTAATAAATGGTGGCAGTGGGTTACGGTAGAGGGTTGAAGATGAGGATGAAGGGAGTGGACTATGGCGGTGAAGGGGGGGGGGAGAGAGAGAGAGAGGTTGGCCAAAATGGTGGGCTGTGGTGGTGGGTTGCGTGGTAGAGACGATGGTGGTCTGGTAGGATGGTGGTGGTGCTGGCTTCGTAAAATAATGATAGTTAGAGTTTTATGGTTGAAGATAAAGTTCTGGGTTCCATCTTTCATAAACATTTATTTTTTAATAGTCGGGAGTATTTTGGTCATTTTACTAGTACTTGACCGAAAAAAATGATGGTTATTCATGACGTGGACCTTTTGTGTTATGTTTTAACAAACCTTTTGACCGACCTTGTAAATTTCCAAATTTGAGGACCGAAAATGAAAATAGACCTAAACACAGTGACCTTTCATGTAATTAACTTTCATTTAAACAATACCATCTTTTTAACTATTTTTAAATTTAAAAAGTTACTGTTTTTAAATGTAATGATTCTCATGAAAACTTGTAAAAATGTAGCAAAACGTAAGTTGATTTTCAGTGTATGCATTTTTTTTTCAGTGTATACATACAATGAAAGCCTCCATCATCCTCTCTCGCTGATGAAGTCGACAATCTCATAATTCAATCGATTATAAAAGGTTTAAAGATGAAAAGATCTATGATTAGATGTAAGTTTCGTGAATAAAGCAATAATACATTAATGAAGTTTTATCAACTATACAAAAGCATAAGTGATATTTTAAAACACATAAGCACGTGATGTAATACTCGTAACGGTTTTTAGGGAAGATTACGTTAATTGATTATACTTTTAATATAAACATAAAAACTAAGACACACCCAACTTCTTATTACTTATTAAGCTGAGTGTACACATTAGACTCCCATTATTATAGTCGATTAGATTTTCTTCAACATCAAAATTGTAACAACCTTTTAATTAACTCATACCATTGTAACTTATAGCAAACTTTAATAACTGGTAGTAGTTATATAAGTTCATGTATATTTTTAATTTTGTAATTGTTTTTGTTGACTTAGTTGTGACACAAACTCTTATTCATTATATTAATATCACGCTAGTGTAATTCTAATATATTGTACTTATACGCACAAACACTATTGTCACGTCAAAACCACCTTCTCATTGGCCCACTCGTCGTCTAGCCGATGACCACTACCCTTAAAAACTGTTTACGTTTTTTATAATTTACAAAACAGAAACCGCTATCCTTGTAGCAACAAACTAATTTCAAACCAAATAGATATAATACGCACACATGTATGTATGTGTATGTGTTTGCAAGTATGTATACGACATGCATGTACGTATGTAGATACAAATTAAAGAACAGTTAGCTAACCATGCTGAAGTCGATAATGCTTCAAGAGGGTAAATATTATGATTGTCGTGATTACTCTCATTTATTAGACAAATTAATCTTGTGGAACACAATTTTAATATCCAGCAATACATATTATCCAACTAATTATCTTCTTAGTTTTTCAAACTTTGACAAATATGAATGATTTAACACCAGACACCAGTAACGGCCAAGTAACCTTGACTAATGACAATGGTCGATTAATCAACCAAAATTTTATATCTTTGCATATATAGCAACAATTCTCCTATACTCAACTATGTAATGATATTCTTCCATATCAACTTTCTTAAGTAATGCTATTTTTTAAAGTTAAGAAGAAATACGATCCAAAAGCGAAAAATAGCAATTCGCAAGGCACTTCTAAGCGGAACCACAACTAGTATAAGGAAAAACTAAACTGTATTAATCACTTAGTCTGGTCAAAAAAAGTAACAAGAAACATTAATTTAAATCTTGCACACGTTATAACTTGTTATATATTTTGATCTTATGAATTTTAGTTTAGATGTTATCCATCTTTCAAAAACATCATGTGTATTTTTAATTGAAGGTGAAGAACTTGGTACAAATTAAAGGACCAATAATACTTTATTTAAAATATATACATATTTTTTTAAATAGAACTAAGTGGTGTGTGTTGTGTGTTGTGGAACTGTGATTATAAGTGGTGTGTTTTACGATTAAAATGTTTGTGATTAAATCTTATAAAATGTAAATTTGTGATGTATTTATCCCTTATAATCTAATAATTACGTTTAAAATATTTTAACTTTAAAATCATTTTGCAAATCACGGAATGAGTTGTCACGGAATGGAGACAAAGTGATCCCTAAGGTCAAAAGGACAAATTGTTGTTGTACTTTCCTAACTAATAAGCTTATCTTGTGTTTACTTTTTATATTTTTCAAATTAATTGAATTATTTATATTCTTATAAACTTTATCGATCTTAAATTAAATTAGTACTTTATAGATAAATAACAATAAAGTAACACGTTTTATTGATATTTTCTCCTCTGCCCATATAAACAATAATCTTTATCTTTATATGTTTGTATCTTTATTTTCATTTTTATCATTATTTTCATACACTAATATAAGAGTAATAAAAAAAAACACGTGACATCATCACATTAATTATCATCAAATTTTTGATTTTTTTTTCTTATTTAATAATTACTATAATTACTAATAATATTATTTAAATTCTTTAAAAACTATAATTACTTTTTAATAAATTAAAGAAGAGCTCTTTTGTTTAATGTTATTAATAAAAAAAACATTTTTTTATAAAATAAGAAATTTAATAAAACATAAAATGTTTTTAAAATACAAAATCTTTTAAAATTAGTGTTTTTAGAAAGTAAAATATTTATAAATAAAAAAAATTAAAACTAGGATTTATAATAACAGAATTTTTTTAAAACGATTTGTTTGAAACATAATGTTTACCTTTTTTAATACAAAAAAGTTATAAAAAAAAAAAGTTGACATCATTGCCTTTTTTCTTATACTACTTACTCATACGTAATATAAACCATATCTTATTTTAGAATATCGTTTTATAATTAATAATTTTTATTTTATTTAATATTTTATTTATTCAATTCATGTAATACACGAGTTACTAAAGCTAGTTTTCTATATTCCCTATATAAAATCAGTAACTTAATAATAAACTTTGTTTCCCTTGATCGTTTATATCATTACATAAATATAATAGATGGTAAAATAGGTTAAAAAATTATATTTTCATTTAGGATGGTATTTTATCAAACATAATAATTCGAATTAACAAAAGAAACACGAAAAATCATAAAAAGCGAGGTAATCCGTCAATACCTTATAACATAAACGGTTTAAGGAATATTTAAAAGACTCTCAATTTATGTATTTAAGCAAAAGAAAATAAGGAAAACTCTTACGTGATGCAAGAAGTGATAGCAAACGAACCCAAATTGATGGGTAAACCTAGAACCCGAATATTGGGGAGTTTAATTTTAATTTTATTTTCTCTTTGTACTTGAATATATAATAGAGTAATCTATTAATTAATCTGTTAATTTTTAGTCTTCATATATATTTTTTCTTTGATGCTAAAGTTATATAAGAAATGAAATAACAAGAAATGTATTCGTTAAAATAGTTTCCATACATATTTTCTTTGGAAAACTATGTATATCTCCCTGTCTCCCTACTCTAATAAAAAGATATCTAAAAAGAACACTTGCCAAACATCATATTACTTCTTTACATTTTTTCCCTGCTTCTCTCTCCTAATTAATAATCACATTAATTACTAATAATATTATTTATTTTTTTAAATTAAAATAGTTTTTAATAAATTAGGTAAAAAATATTTTTACTAATGTTATTTCTAAGGAAATAATTATTTATAAAATTAGAAAACTTTTAGAACATCAAACTTTTAAAAAATTACAAAATATTTTATATTTGGTGTTTTAAAAAAGTAATTTTTTTTATAAACAAAAAGTAATTAATGAGAGTTATAAGAAAAAAAAAGTTTTAAGTATGATATTTTTTAAAACGTTTGTTTTGAAATAAAAATTTTACTTTATTTATTATAAAAAATATTTCAATCATATCTTATTTTAGAATATCGATTTATAATAAATAAAATTTTATTATATTTAATATTTTTTTATTCAATCCGTGTAATACACGGGTTAACTCTAGGTATATATTTTATACATGTGGGATCGATACCCAAAATGTAATTACTTGATAGGTATCGGATACGATCTCACAATTAAGAAATAAAAATAAGAGTTGTCATCCCAATAGTGACGCTTTTGTCTTTTTATAGTGTTATATATAAAGGTTGTAATGTATATACATGCGGAAGGTGTCAAATAATTTGATATCAAATTTCTAATTGAGAAAATGACTTTTCCAAAGGTCATGGCAATTATTTAGGATGATCACTAAATACTTAGTTGAATGTCGTCCACAGGGAACGTTGAATTGAAAAAAAAAATTGTTTTGATTTTATGTAAAAACAAAATAGACAATTTTTTATGGTTTTACGTTTCCGCCATTGTCATTTTTCAACTATTTTTTCAATGCTTTCATTCTCTTACATTAAATTCCGACATTTGAATGACCCTAGTCAATGCACTTGTGTTAGTCCGCAAGTTTATATAAAGATTTTGGTTTTTTTTTTTAAGTTTTAACACCGTCAATATTTTAATGATTTACACACCGCAACACATGCAAGTTTGCTTGTTTTTTAAATGGCAAATGTACGATGTTGTTTCAGAGGATATGTGCATGGCCGGCCCTGAGGAGGGGCGAAATGGACGCTCATCCAGGGCCCACTCGCTCAAGGGGTACAAAATTTTTTAAATTATTTTTTATATTATATATATATATATATATTATAAAAAAATAGTTATAAACTATAATTCAATCATAAAAATTAACCCAATTATATTTTAAACCCGATTTAATTTTTTAGGTCCATTTTATTAACCCAATTACTCAATTAAAATCCTTTTTTAGAAAATAAAATATTTAAATCTTATGTGTCATGATTTATTATTACATGTTTAATTATTTATATGGTCAATTGAGCACCCAAAAAATAAATGATTTTGTTATGTTTATTGTAATACCTGAACCTCATGAGTTATTGGTGAACAATTACGCTATGTTATTGTAATACTATAATTTCGTTATGTTTAATTTTAAAACGTTTGTTTTTATTCAAAAAAATTAGTTTATATAATCAATTCGTTAGGGTCAAAAGGTCTTTTTTTTCGGTCTCATCTGGGGCACTAAAATCCTTAGGACCGGCCCTGAATATGTGTTATTTTAATCGGGGTCATTTATTTGTTTTTCCAGCTAGGACCACACCCCCAACTCATTAAAAAAACCCACAATTAAAAGAATTCACTAGCTCAACCAAAAATATTTTTTTTTTTTGCTTAAGCGAGACTCAAAACCAAAATCTTATTATTTTTAATCACTCGGGGTACGAGTTTGCTTTCCAGTTTTATGTAATGAAATGCGCCGTTCAAAAAAAGTAATGAAATGTAAATGGATGCTTATAAACCACACATTGTCACATTTGCCACAACTCTACAAGTGTAAAATGATCTAATGGTTCAGTGTTACTCTCTATTTTCCATTTGACACGTGTCCGGACCACATTGGTTTCAACAAAGGCAACACACGTAGACGATTCAAACTATATTGTCTAGACACGTGTACGGCCCACACTAGTCGTGCTGGAACCGCCCACGCAATATTCTTCATACTCCTTCAATCTCTCTATATAAACACATGATTTAAGGTCATTATTATAATTGATTAATATAAACTATTGAAATAATCTTCCGTTTAACTGTTTTAAAAGTGTCAGCAGATATTTCTACCAACAAAGTCATTTAAAGTTTAGAATAATAGAAGTTCTATTTCTAACAACAAAATAATTTAAAGTTAGAATAATAAAGTTTAAGAGAAGTTGATGTAAATTATTTGTAATGGAAATTAGATTTAAGTATAAATTATGATATTATGATAATATCTAATCGTTGGAAAAATTGTTTTAATGTTACAGATTCAATCATGTTTGTTGTGTACTCTTTCTATATTTTTATCTTTGAAATTAAAGATAAATAAATTTGAGTTTAATTTTAAACAAATTAGAATTTAGTAATCCAATTCTGAAATTTTGATAATCAAAATGCGTCACTAAGGAGATCCCGCATGTGAGGAAGTCTATGTGTAACAAGTTACGCGAATCATTTATAAACAAACGAGCATTCGTCAAACTAGTCTTAGAAATTGATTCAAATTAGACAAGAAGATTTTATTTAACACTAGGTTAAAAACCCATGTAATACATGGGTGGAATAAAATTTAATATGTTAAAATTATTATTTTTTATAAAAGTTTTGTATCTTATATGTTAATACTTATTAGTCACTGGTGAAATTAAAAAAAAATAAATATCTAAAAAATTATAAATAAAAATAATAAAAAATAAAATTATAATATTATATTTTAAGATAAGATATAATATAAATCATATAGTTTAGTATGTTTTAATAAATTATTAGAATAAAAACATTTATAATTTAAATATTTTATAGTATAGTTTACATATTTAAATTAATTCTCATTTAATAGGAGAGAGAGACGAAAAACATAATTTTAGAGTTAACCAGAAATTACCAAGTGTTCATTTTAAACCTTCTTTTATTATAATAGATAAATATGTTATCATATACAACTGACATTATGTGACCTCAAACTACTACTAGTAAACAAAAATCGTCAACTTTTGTATTTAATCTGAAATTAATAAAAACAATATCTAGTTATTATTTGTCTTATTTGTAGCTTGAGATGTGCGTTTGTCGGTTTCAATTAATAAAGATAGACAACTATGACTTGTATGGAGTATGAAACTTATTATATAATATGAAAATTATAATATCAATTGTAAACGTTGTGGTACGTTATTGTGTTAGAATACAATGTTCATTTCTAACTAGTTTTACATAATAGTTTGTTCAAATAAATTTTTTTAAAACATATATGATAGAAAATATAGAAGAAAATTTGTAAGTCCAATTTTAATAATAAATATGTATTATATTATCACATTAAATTCCCAACATATTTAAATATATTATCTTTTCAAAAAGAAATTTAATATATCATCAACCAAAGGCTTTGCGATCTAGTGGTATCGCAGTATGTAAAAATACATCTCTTTTAATTTGGTTAAATGTTAAAGTTTTATGATGGAAGAAAAACAAAAATTTATAGTAAGATTAAAGGGTTAGAAGTTAACTGTCCTTAAAAAATCTATCATATTACAAACTTTAAAATAATTAACAAATGAGAAATATTATGTGTAGCATAATTCTTTTCTTTACTCCTATTAACCAAACAAAAAAAATTAGTTAAACTAAATTATTGATATATTACACAATATAATAATATATAATAAACAATTTTTATAACTTTTCTTATCTTCTAGTTAAAAGTTTTAAGATAATATATAAATCAAAAGAAATAACGGTCCGAAAGGTTTAAAATCAAATCTGATATTAGAAATAATTAAAAAATAAGACATGAAAATAATAGAAATATAAAAAGGTGGATTTTGTTAAAAAGCATAAGAGTGGATTCATGTCGGTAATTTTGGTATTTGGTATGCATGTCTCATTTTTTTTAAGTAACGTTTCATAAAACTAGGTTAACCTCATATATTACGCAGGTTGAATAAAAAATATTAAAAATCAATGGAAAATTAAAAATATAAAACACTATTTTGATAAGATATAATTTAAATTATATGTGAGTTCATAAAATATTTTAATTATTTTTGTAAAATTTTCATTTAAAAAAAGGCATAATTTGGTATTTTTGCTTGCTTCATATCTCCAATTTTTTTGTAAAAAGACGGCAATAAAATTGCATGTCATATGAATCAAATGAATACTTTTCAGGTGACCAAAAGAATGCAAACACATTGATAGATATGTGCATATCAAATGCAGCTCATACAAGTGTGTGTTCCAAGTGTAATAATATGTAGTAGCGGTTATTACACGTTTGGTTTGATAAACACTTTTTTCGAAAGCGATATCCACACTCTCAATTAATCGAAGACAAAACAGACAGACTGGTTTGATTGAAACGAAACAAAATGACATAAAGTGAAGTCAATTTTCATCATCACATTACCTAGAACTGAAGACATCTATATTGAAAATAAATAGTTTAAAAAATAGACTGCTAATGTTTTGAATATAAATACATTCAAAAATCAAGAGGAAAACAAAACTATGAATAATCAATAATTACTATTCTACCTTTATCCGAATGCTTATGTTCCTCCCAAATTCACCATCTTGCATCATTGCCACAAATTCACTATAATCTATCCGCCCGTCCTGAAACCATAGAAAGAAAACAAGCGTGTAAGAGAATTGGGCTATTCGACCCATTTACCCAAGATGAATTTCAGGTAGAAGGTGAAATTTGATGTTTTGTGAAATTCATAAAAAAGAGGCAAAACATGTTTAGGGGTCAACCCAACCTATCTTGACCTGATTTAACAATTATGAGATTAGAGAGGGAAAGATGTACATTATCTTTATCAATGTCACGCATAACTTCATCAAGATGTATATCACCCAAACCAAATTTGTCAAAAGCCGACTGGAGTTCATCTGCAGTGATGTATCCACTGCCATCTTTATCAAAATATGAAAAAGCAGCATACATTTGATCTTCTTGAGTTATTTTATTTATGTGAAGCATTGCTGCAACAAATTCTCCATAATCTATGGTACCACTGTTGTCAATATCCGCCTGAAATGTTAGTAAACATGTGTGATCAAAAAGATAAAGGGAAAAAATTAATGTAAGCTTAGTAATTAGTATTTAGTGAGACTATTATTACCAGGTGTCTGGATGTGTCTTAAAAGTAATCTGTTTAAAAATAATCGGAATCAAGTGTAACAAAACAGGCTGTAGCACATAAAGTTGGATGTGTTTTTACTATTATATTGGTAATAATACAAGAAATAGGCAAAAACGCACTCTTGTGAGCGAAAGAGATTTGTATTGTGTAGGATGGAAGTAAAATCAAATCAGGTAAAAATCAAGGGTTATCAGGTAATTTTGTTTCACCCTTCCCAACTAGTAAGGTTGCTATTTTGTGACATTGAAGTGATGAGTTTAAACCAAAGAAAACAGCCTCCTTCACAAAATGTAAGATAAGGCTGCATACATCAGATCATAAAACAATCCAACCCCTTCACGAACCCTAAGTCAAGTACCGGGAACGCCCGCCTTTGCAACTACTATAAAACTAATTACTTGATTCCTAAACAACCAGATCATGGGAAGTAAGATTTAATTATCCGAACATTAATAACTGATTATCATGAATAATCAGTTCTAAACCCCCATAATCCACACACACACACACATTTACACAAGTTATATTACAAAAAAATTACCGCTTCCATCAGGCGAGCAATTTCTGAATCTTTTAAATTGGCGCCAACTTTCTCTAGGCCTTTTTTTAGTTCTTCTAATGTAATTTGACCACTGCCATCAGCATCTATCATTTTAAACATATTTTTAAGTCCAGCAATTTCCTCTTCAGACAGTGACTCGGCAATAACCTGAAATCAGATAAGTGGGTGTTGCGTATCTTAATATATAATAACAGAAAATAGGTTTTGCCACGTGGCAAAATTTTAGCTAATGAATTGCTACATGGCGTCTTCACGACATACAAATGCCATGTGTCATTTTATTAGCCATATGGTTTTAAAAGGAAATACTTAAATAATATTTAATGTCTAATAAGCAACATTCCAAAATTAGATTTTAAAATTTAATAATTGAAACAAGAAATTTAAAAACTTTAAGTTTCAAATTAAATCTAAGATTTTATTTAAAAATAACTAACTAAATTTGTTAAAATTTTTAAAATTTAACACTAACAATTTGAGTATTCAAATGAAGCATATGTATCTCACAAATTTTAAATTATATTGGTAACAATACATCTGAGTATTTTGAATTATTAATTTCAAATTTTGAAATCTTCTATATTTTAACAATATCGTTAAAAAGTTTAAAATACATCTGAGTGTTTAAAAAAGTGGTTGTTTTTTAATGATGCTTTAAAATATAAATGGTTTAAGAAAAATTTTAGAAAACTAAATGGTTTTATAAAAATATTTAAAAATATCAAACGGTATTAAAAACAAAATTTCAAAATGGACGCCTTAAACACGTTAAAAAGCAAACATTTTATAAAATATTATTAAAAAATTTATTCTTGTATTTAAAATTTTATTTTATTATATAATAAATATATTAATAATGAAATAATAAAAATATTAAACATTAATAAACTTTTGAAAAACAAGAATATAAAGCTTTCCTTAGTAAAAATAATACTATAGTTTTAAAAGTAAATTAATTGATGATCCGACAAGGGTAAAATGTCAATTTCATAAATTTTAACATTATTAATTGTTAACTAATAAAACTTGGGACCACAGATGGAAAAAAAATATTAGAAATCATATTCAGAACTTTTAAACTTTAAATACCATATCTAAAATTTTTATATAACATAAGGACCATGCATGTAAATTACTTTATTTTAAATTTAACTTTTTCAACCCGTGTAACACACGGGTGTTTAGGCTAGTATGATAATAATGTAAAAAGAATCAATAACTCGAATGAACATTTGATACTATGATTTATGGTTAAAAAGAAATTGAAAGAAAATAGTTTTAAAAAAAAACTCACTCGGATGGCTATCTTCTTGATTTTGTTCATGGCAGAGAATTGCTTTAAACGAGAAAGAACAGCAGGATCAAGAGGCTTATCTGGAGCCACACCATTATCTTGAACCCAGGGGTGACCTACAATGATTGTAACAAACGAATATTAAAATTTGATGAAAAGAAATTAAAGAGGATGCTTTGAGAGTTGTATGAAACTAGAAGAATGCTTCTGTAAAATAACGTAGCAGCACAGAAAAAGAGCATGCTCAGTGAAAAGATAACGAAGAAAAATACATAATTAATTGTAATTTAGATTAAATTGCTATAGATGTAAAGCAAAATGCACAAAAAGCGAGGAATAAAAACTCGATTATACAAGCATGTTGAAAGCAAAAACATGAGGAGTGTTCAGAGGGCACAACTAAGTAACTAACATTCAAGAGTCTTTTCAAAAGGTGGTCAGTAACTAGCAGAAGAACTAGAATGGATTTTAAACTAAACTTCTATTACATTAAACTTGTAATGAAGGCCCTAGTATTTTACACTCATATATGCCATTAGCTGTGTCAACTCAAGAATAGAACTGAGAAACTCAAACTGAAAATTTTTCAAATCTTCCACTGACCTGTAATGGTAAAGCGCTCAACAAAAACGTGAAGGCATATATCAATATTGGGGTCGATTATGGGTTACATTTTACCTGGTAAATATTAAAAATTTACTAAAAGGAAACAAATCAAATACATGGGTCTAAATGTATACGAATGCTTATAACCTCCTAAATCGTTTTATTATAAAAAAGAAACTTGCTTTAATGATATTCTTTTCCTAATCACATTACATACATTAATAAATAATTAATTACAAAAGGTCAAAAATTTGTTGAAAGGTCAAACCAACTCAACTAGCCTATTTTGCCAGCATTGGTGGACACTAAAATATTACAGAGACCATGATACAAACCCACTGTTGGGTCAGGGTCAATCTGGGTCAGATCCAACCCAGTTGCTGCTGGGTGGAGGGAATTTAGTTGGAGGGAAATTTGATGGAGGAAAATTATGAGTTGTGGAGATGTGGGGAAGTGATCCATGATTTTAGGAGCTAGCAGACCATGATACAAACCCACGATTTTAGATTTCCTGCAATGTTTTAGGCTGTCTGTGATTTCGTTTTAGAATTAGTGTTTCTTTGTAATCAGGACACTTGCCCTTCTCGAAGTGGGCTGTAAACCTGTAACCTTGCTTCAAAATCTACAGCCGACTTTGTGATCCTATCAGACTATTGACTCGGTACCCAACCTGTCCTACCAACCTATTTTGCCATATCTACTGTCTGAGCTTTCTTCTCTAATAGATACACACACATATACATACATATTTGTATATAATTATATGTGTGCTTGCACGTACTAACTTTTTTTTTTTGAACATGAAAGATGCTAGTATATAGAGCTATATAAGATTCATGGGTCTTAGGCATACCCACTCATAGCAATAGCTTATAATTTCATACTGTGCTTGATATGTGTCTACTCAATTACACACCTATCATTTAAGTTTCAATATACCACGAAATGAATTTGCATGCACTCTTTTACAGAAGTAGTTCCTAACGCCTGGCATATTCATTAATCAGTCTATACATGGACAGTTGTCAAGTTCTATAAATAGCCTGTGTGAAAATCATTGCAGCAGAAAATGTATTCAAATTTTCTGTATTATTATCATGAAAAGCTTATATCACGCTGTGTAAAACTTTTCCTTACAAGAGGCTTTCAAGACTTGATATATGTTCATTAATGAAATAACTATGGAATAGCATTCAACAAATTAAAGCATGAGTAGATGCATGCGTGCTTTCAGAACCACTTGTTAGAAATATTACATCAATTTGTTGAAAAGAGACTAACTTGTTTTTTTAAATAATAATAATAGTATGATAATAATAAATAATAGTACTATTATTATAATAAACAGGTACTTATACTCACGAAGAACTTCTGGTGCTGTTAGCCTCCTTTTAGGATCTCTCACAAGCATTTTTCTTACCAAATCTTTTGCACTTTCAGATATGCTTGGCCATGGTTCTGATGCGAAGTCAAGATTACCATTCAAAACCTGCTCAAATATTCCTTGCTCCGTTTCTGACTCAGATCACAATTCAACAGCAAAAAAAATAAATGCAACCCTAAGTTTGAATCATCAAAAAAAACTACAGAAACAAGTCAACCAACATAGCAGAAACTTGTAGAAATCTCACCATCCCAGAATGGTGGGACCCCACAGAGTAAAATATATATTATAACACCAGCACTCCAAATATCGCATTCTTGGCTATAGAATTTCCTCAGGACCTCCGGTGCCACATAATAAGGGCTCCCGACCATATCAGTGAACATCTCCCCTGTATTTAAACACTCCAAATATCACCAATTTGCATAGATAATTGTATATTTACATATCAGAGGAAAACCATTAACTATTAGCCTAAGCTTCACACAATTAGCCTTAATGATATAAGTTTTGGGAGATCATATCCACTTTCAAACTAGCTAGTAGTTACTTATATGCTAATTATCCCATTCTTATCATAGCTAATCTACACAAATTATTACCAACCATATGTAAAGTTCTCTTTTCTAGAGCAATCGTTACAATCATCTATAATAAACATTGTTTTATAAATTCACATGTTTTTTTATAATCAATCAAATCACTGTAAACACAAACAACTATAATCTACATCATACCTGGCTTAAAGAACATAGAAAGCCCAAAGTCAATTGTTTTAAGGGGAGCCTCTTCCTGCTCATTATTAAACAGAAAATTTTCAGGCTTCAAGTCTCTATGCATAACCCCTAAAGAGTGGCAAGCTTCCACAACCCCAACTATGATTCTAGCAAGCTCAGCAGCCTTCTTCTCCGTATAATGCCCTCTTTGTATAATCCTATCGAACAGCTCCCCACCCGCACAAAGCTCCATAACAACATGAACAGCAACAGCATCCTCATACGCACCCACGATAGATATCACATTCGGGTGTCCTGCTAAGTGATGCATTATCTGTATCTCCCTCCTAACATCCTCTACATCATCCTTCGTCGTCAACTTCCGTTTCGCTATCGATTTACACGCGAATTCCTTCCCAGTCTCCTTCTCTGTACATAAAAACGTGGTACCAAACTGCCCTTGCCCTAATTTCTTCCCCACACTGTAAATATCCTTCAAATTCTCTGTTTTCCTCTGCAACACCGAGTCCTTAAGCCCCATACTCTGCACACGTTTAAACGTGCTCGGTGGCTTCCGCTTCTCATGCGGATTACTTGACGCATCAGATCCCCTAGGAACCGAATCGTCGGGTTTATGATCATTAACATTGTGTGCATTCGCATTGCCCTTACCTTTAATGGACTCTTCGTTATCGGACGGAGGATGTGCGTTCTCCGGTGGCCGTTTTGTCCACACGGCGGCGGTAACAGATTGTATGAATCCATTACGTTCCTTATTGGGAGCGGTGCTCTTATTTCCCATTCAAAATCTGCACCGAATCCGAAACCCTAATCCTCTCACATTTGCTATTAACGTCGAATCGGTGGATTCGACAATAATAGAGTTGCAGCTGTTGGATTCAATCCAATCGAATCCAATCATACGCCTCAAACGCAATATATTATGATGAAATTGGACAGATTAGCGTTTACATTAGGGAAGAAATTGAGAATTTTGAATTTGGAGATGAAATTGATGGAATGTGTAAAGTGATTGTGTGAGGAATTGCAGATTGTTATCGATTAGAAACCCTAATTCGTTGAGGATGATAAAAGTTTGCATATTAATTTAGTGCCGGTGAACGGAGTGAAATTGGGGAGAAAATGGTGGGAGATGACGCGGACGAGTTAAATGAATCGACTCAGTTATTTGAATCCAAGTACTTTAGATATGATTTGCTCTTTCTGAAAAAATAATTTGTGTATGATAGACGATTATGTAAATGTTTACCCCACTCGTTTTAACTATGTCAAATTGTCAAGTTCTGCCTACAAAGTACAAAATACAAATACATAATGCAGTTTTCGCGATTCTCTATTTAGTTTTGGTTCAATATTAAACATGCCCTAGGGAGTTTAGCCTAAACGCGACACAAATTATCGTACCTATTGACTTAGAATCTATTTTAAAATAACTATGTTAAAAGCTTCACTTCTAACTGTTATTTTATTTCTTTATTTTAAGTATTATTTATGAGATTATGTATAAAGTATTATCTTATATCGTATTTATCAAGTATAAGTAATATAATTAGTCATTTATACCCATTGATTCTAGACTGGCTGTTGTTAATGGTTGATTGGTTATTGTATTATGGGACATGGTTTCACACATCACTCATACTCTAAATATCTTTTACAACATGTCAATTGGAGTTTAGTATACTCCAAATATCTTTTACAATATGTAAATTGTAGTTTAGTATGAGTGATGTACACCACCTAATGTTGATGTATAAATCTGTATCCCCTTATATTATAAATCATAATCAATTGCTATCTCCTTTTATTTACTCATTATTTTAATTTATGCATGGTATTGTAAATCTTTATTCACGTACAACATAAGTGTAATTTTTTAATATTAGCATTTAATATTTTTACAAAAACATTCGTATAACTAACTTCGAGACAAGTGGTTAAATGAAATATATTGGGTATAATACAAATTGAATGAATCGGTTACTAAAACAACAATTCTTGAAAAACAAGAAATCATCAACACACCAACACAAAATCATGGTTATACAAGGAGGATTATTATTTCACGGAAACACATATGTGCATAACACTTCACAAGCTAACCAGACACCTGATGGTGTAATAACAATGGATCCCAGATATATATATGTGTGTGATTGTGAATATTAATTTGAAACAAAAAAAAAAAATCAAATATTTGTTAAAAGATTTGAAATGGATGACGTCAGCACAGAGATGTGTAAGGGTGGTTTTGAGATTGATTAAACTTGAGTACTTGAAAGGCACCTCCATTGCCCCATCTGATGTCCCTTGTCAAGAATCACTAGCACTCCTGGACCGTTGGTCAACGCGCTATAAATGTGCCTGAAAACATGTCAAAGAATGTAAAGATTATAAACGCATAAACTAGCCGTGTTGTTTCTCAAGAACTTGATGTTGGATGTACATGTGTGTTTGTGGACTCCTATTGTTAGTCGTCTTACTTTTAAATATGTGATTTGAAAATGCTTATTTAATATTGAGTAACCAGAATCATATAATTAGTTGTAGTAAGAAGGTTGGATGGAAGAAGTGGTTGGAAGTGTTTTTTTAACTAATTGAAAAAGGCTATGCATCTTTTTGTGATGCAAGTAAAATTCTCTCAAATTAGGTTTACAAATGAGTCAATAGATATTCTATTTAACCCTTTGAATATTTGATAACCAATTTTGTTGCAGTATGAAACTAATTATTTTACCCCTATATAACCAAATAATCAGTAACACAATCCATATTCAAGCATAAAATTATAAAATTCAAAACATACTACATGTGGAACTAGTTTGAATTATAAGAAGGATTATCATTACTTGTTTCGTTGTGCTTTCCTCCTCAGGTAACCAAATGATGTGATCCACTGCAAAGAGTAAAGATGGCAAAGATGATTATTATGTTTTAACAATACAGCAAAACAAATTAATTTGTAATTACATCAAGCAATGCATGTTTTAGCAATAATATATTAACACAAATATGAATCTATAAAACATGAATATAGCAAGAATGACACCCATATCATAGTATGTTTCTTGTATCATTGTCTGACAAAAAGAGGACAGAAACATATTTATTTTTGGTTATGCTTTATCTCTAAAAAAATATTAAGAAGTTAGATTAGTGTTATAACAATGTGGTTATGGTAACCGTATTTACCAAATTAACTATTTATAAACTTAGAAAAACAAGTAAGGAGGTTTTTGGGGTTGGACCAATCAGACCCGAGTTGTAGCATGCCATGATAGCACAAGAGCATACTTTAAATTAAACCAACTATCAGTCTATCACAAACTAACTTTTAATAAAAAATCGTAAAACACATGCAATCAGATTAAATTGTTATTGAAAAAAGGTTTACCTTAAACACTGAAAAGAAAGGCAACTCCACACCATTATAGTGCTTCTTTACATGAACCCTGCTAGGTGGCGTCATTTCTTTGCATAAATGTTGGGCTATTTCCTTTAATAATACCAATTGAGCCTTATCAGTCCTCATAGATATAAGTGTTTGCCTCATGGACTCCCTATCTGCCTCTAGTGCATGAAGTCTTGCGTATAATTTCTTGACTTCTGGATCCTCAATTTCATTATGGTAAGTTGACTCTTCATGACTACTCATAAGATCATCATAAGTGCCAATATTAGCCTTTTGATCATTATTCACATTATGTATAGAGTCAATAGTATAAATTCTATCACTCATTTCATCCCCAACTTCTGATGCAGCTTCCACCTTTTTAAAACTAGGAATACTTCTTATGACCCTAGCAGAATCCGGTAACAAATCTTCTTTAACTGTATCAAAAAATGAGCCAATAGTGTCACCAGATAATCGCCTTGAGTGTTTCTTCATTGGAGAATAGCCAACTACAACCTTTTCAAAAACAGGTTGATTTTGACCAGGACTTCTTTCCAGCTGATTAATTCTTTCTTCTATATCTTTCAAAGAATGTGGGGTTTCACCAAAAGCATACTTTTCTATATCAACTGTTTCATTATCATTATCCGGGTACTCATGATTTTCATTCAGATTATTGCATTTTAAAGGAGGGTAATCATATGACGGGAAATCAAATTGGCCTTCTAAATTTGTAGCAACGCTATTTTCACGAGTCAGGAAACTTCTCTCACCATCTGCTTCTGATTCCGTGAGCCCAAAACTAATCATTCTGTGTTTATATGCCTGTACTTCACAAGTTAAAGATTGAATAGACTGCTCGCGTCTGTACAACAATTCTTCTAACGCCATTAGTTCTTGTTGATCATGAGCCATTTTTTCTTCAGAAAAACGTTTGAACTGTCGAGCTTCCATTTGAATTTCAGCCTTTTCACGTTGTAATTTCAAGATCATTGACATGGCTTCATTTGCAGCTGACGATGAAGCATATCTTTCTTCTTCCAAATCAGAAATCAGATCCTCGATTGTGCGTTGTTGATTGTTAACCATCTCCCGCAACACATCACATTCATTTTCAATATCCACACGAGCTACAGAAGGGATTACAAGACCTGGTATGATGAACTTATCACCATCTTCTTCAAATTCATCTACTTTTCGTTTCACAGATCGTAACCAAGTCCCTGAATAAGACCCTGACCCTGTTCTTGGATCACAATAACTACAACCACAATCACAACATTTGACCACACTCGTGCTTTTTGAATCCATATTTCGACGAAACAGACACAAATCCAACTTATTAACCAAAAGATTTCAATACTCCCCCCTTACCCAGTTTCCCCCCTCGTCTTAATTCCTCAAAAAATCATCAACCCTCCTCCACTAAACAAAACACCAATAGGACCCTGCAATCACCGGTATCTTCACTGATTAACCTTCACAAATTACGATTACAAGCTTACAATCTTAACAAACATGACCAATATACATGCAATGACACAAAAAATAAACGTGTCAAACTGATTCTGTACTACATATATGTATTACGATTATTTGGCAATATCAATACCGGTATCTTCACTGATTAACCATCACAATTTATGGTTACAAGCTTGGAATCCTAACAAACATGGTCAATATACACGCAATGACATAAATTAGTTTAACACGAAAACAGTTACGATCATTTCAACAGATTGTTTGGCGATATCAATAACAGGTATCTTCACTGATTAGCCACCACAAATTACGATTACGAGCTTACAATCATAAAAGAAACATGATTAATGATTCAATATACATGCAATGTGACAAATTATGTTAATCCGACAACAATTAGGAACATTTCAACGGATTATTAAGCAATATGAATAAAAATGAAGATTATTTAGATGAATTTACCGTGGAAAACAAGGCCTTTCAGCTCATTATAAGGATGATATTGATTAGAAGATTGATGTGAAACTTTCCCACAAAAAATTGGTGACAATTATGAGGGGAAAGTGGAGGAGGTGAGTTCTTGAGGAAATTGTTCAAAGGGAGGGAAAAGAGGAAATTTTGGGGGTTGGAAGATGAATAAATTGAAACCCTAGATTTATAATTTTCTGCTATTAAATTCGTGTTTCTCGCCAAACATAAATTACAAATAACATCTATTTAAACTTTATCATTTTATCAAGTTGAATTTATTAATGCAAATCAAATTTAAATGGTTGCACTAAATAACACGCAACTCGCTGGAAATGATCAGCGGTTCCTTTACTGGTTTATTGGGTTCGGTTTATTCGTTTTTAAGGATTTTTTAGGGCTAATCGTTAACCGAACCGAATCATATAATAAATACTTAAATAGACCTAACCAAATTGATATCTAATGATTAAACCGTTTAAACCGACTTATTTGGTTTATTCGATTCAGTTATCTAATTAAACCGATTAATGTTCGGTTTATTTGAACAGTTGAATCGAATAACTAAAATTTTGTATAGCCGTTAACCGAACCAAAAACTGAATTCACTATACGGTTATGGTTAGTGACCAAAATGAAAACTAAATCCACGGTTTTTTGCTATTTTCGATTTTTGACTTTTTTGAACACCCTTACAACTTACGTTCAAATAAATTGTTAATGAAATTTTACATTTTGAAATATGTGCATTTAAGAGAGCTCCTAAGCAGCCACTAATTTATTCAAGCATAAAGTTAGAAGAGATTGGTTAAAAAGAACAAAAGCATATAAAGCTTATACCGTACAATCAACAAGTTTAGCTGTAATATGTTATATGGTTACGTAGAGCATCCACATAAATACTTTTAAAAAAACCTTCACATATATCTTTAACCCGTTGACCTTACTTCGTAACCTTAGCCTCTCTTTCTTTATAGTTCGACTATATATATATATATATATATATATATACACACACCCCTCTTTTTCTTTCTTCTTTACGTAATTCATTTTCAGACGCTTTTGCTCAAAAACATCTCTCGTACATCTAACCTTCACGTCAGTTAAATGTCCTTCCTATCTCATTCTCATGAGCTCAAAAACATCCAAAAATAAGCACTATAGATGGTTTTTTCTCGTTCTATATTTAGCGCTCGGTATATTTGTTTATAATCAATACAAGGTTATCATATGACTCGTATGACTATAATTATCAACTAATTTTTTATTAATTGTTATAAGAAACGTGAATGAAATTATTAGTAAATTCAAAAACTATTCGAGTATTTGTATAGCATGTGTTATAATAGTTTATTGTATTAATGTGGATTGGGTGGGAGCAACTTTTCATAACACGCATCCACGTTTTCTCGTTATTTCAAAGGATGGAAAACAAGGTTAGATCTTACAAATAAAACTAAAATATTATTTAGAGAAACCAAATTAGTAAATTAGAGTAATATAAAAAACTGGTATTAAGCTCCCGCGTTACGGTGATGACAGAAACCTATGAAAAATATAACTCCAAAACATTGCGTGTTGTAAGCTTGTACGTTGAATGTAAGAAAAACAAAACTATAAACCTACAAGTTAATGATAATATTCGAAACTTCATATGAAAACGGCACCTAATAATATTTGAAATTTTATATAAAAAAACATAAAAGTTGACATCAAACACATTGATAAATATAGGCATGTTCAAAAGAAAAAAAACCCCAAATAGTTAAAAATATTAACACGTATTATGAGTTTAAGAAAAATTTTACTTTTTAACTATAAGTGTACCAAAGGAAAGTTGCTTAGGGAACCTTTAACTTTGTGTCTTAAGAACTCGTACATTATTGTTACCAGCTAGGTTTTAAAATTTTTACATTGACATCTAGAAAGAAATAAGCATATTGTAAGGGTTGAAAACATGTTACCGTGCATTAAATGATAAGATTGTACATGATGCATTATTGGTCAAGACGTGTCTATCTACTCTGTTGGCACACATTATTATACATTAAGTCTATATGTTAAAAACATGCATGACAAAATCATACATGATGCATTATTGGTTTGGTGTTTGTGTTTTAAAGTTTAGTAAATGAACTGATAAACTATAGTTATTTATATAAATAAATAAAAAGTGTACTTATAATAATAAACTAGAATCATAGCCTATGTTGTGGTGATCTTTTTAAGTAAACATCAAAATAAAAAGGTAACATTTATGTCATAGAACCAGGTTATAGTTCTACGAAGCATTTGACATTCCCCCATTTTGTGTGTACAAATGATTCGTTGTCAAATTGTCATAAGGTAAATTTAAGGTAAATCATTAAATTTTTTTATAGCGGTTAAACAGGTAACACAAGTTTTTAGGTTTGAAGTTTGAAGCCCACCAATAATATGACAATTGCTATTGTTCATTCTCAATTACAACCTTAAAACTGCCACTACCTCCACCCATTCATTTCTTAAAAAACAATGGACATATTTAACAAACTTGTTTTATTGCATTTAAGTATTTAAAATAGACCCCTCAGATTGAAGCAAACACATTTAACTATCGTCTTTTACCTATTCAAATTGCCTATTTATCCGTTAAGAGCTTATTACTTTGCTTTTGCTACGGGAGTGGAGACATACCATGAGATCATTCATCTCGAATATTACATTCCACTATTATCTTTTTTATTATTATTATCATCCTCAATTAAAATGCACAAGACATATTTGTTACAAGTTAGTTTTTTTATTGTAGACAAACGATGTAAGATGTCCCGGTAACTAATACTACTCCATAGGGATTCATTGTGCTCGTTAAGGCGTGCCGCACACACTAAACAGTAATCGAACCGGATTTGATCCCATTTTAGTGTTTTAGTTTATTGTACCGACCTAATATTACTAATTTACATTGTGAGTTCACATATTTGATTTTTGTTACTGGGAAAATTTTTTTTTTTTACTGTATGACTTATCATAAAATCTATCTTACTCCATCACAATTGAGTATACAGTCTACCTTGCATCCACCGTTAAAAAATGAAAATGAGTTGCAAGAAGCCAAGCATTCCTTTTGACTCAATAAACATTTCTTATAACTCAATACATATCATATCGATGAACAATACGACTCGTCAAGCGTGTTACAACTCACAAACGCATAACACACAAGTAGTCCCTACAAATCTTATCTATGAAAAACAAAACATCAAGACCACAAAAAAACTTTAAAAACATTCACGCCAGGTAGGGGTCGAACCTACGACCTTCTGCTTAGGAAACAGACGCTCTATCCACTGAGCTACAAGCGCTTCGTTGGTTTTTGTCTTTTGGTTCTATTATTTTAAAGACCACAAGTTCATCTTGTTCAAATATTTCGATAATACCCGCCTTAACATTCATTCATTCATTGAGTGAAGAAATTGAATCAGATTAGCTGAAAAAAATTGAAGATGATGGAGGATTCAATCACTCAGTTCGGCGACACCGTAGCTCGTTTCTGCCACCATCTTCAATCCACCTCCGACGCTCTCCTTCAATCCGTCAATCGTCGCCCGATCCCTTTCTGTAATACATAGATCTATGGTTTTGATAGCTTTTGTTGATTTATGACGATTTACACTTCAGATCTGTGTTTTTAATAGTGCTTTAATGTTATTAGACTCTGCTTCGTTGTCGTTCGTGCAATGCTTGAACCGCCGTGTTTCCACTGCAACTGGTGACCTCAATCTCCTTGAGTCGATGGCCTTCGATACGGTGTCGTTTGAGGAGTTGCTTGGTCACTGCAACGAGATTTACAAGAAGAATCAGAATGATATCCTTGAGCTTGAACATCGACTTTCTGAATTTGGATACGTTCCTGGTACTCCACAAACCCTAGTTTAATCAGTTCACTTGATTTTGGATACAGTGTGAGCCCTAAATACTTGATTAAAGGTCTAATAGATTGGTCTTATTGTTGTGTTTGTTTCTATGGAACTAAATTATCAAATTGATAAAACGAGTTTGATTCGAAGAACAACAGTTGAATTTGTTAGAACATTCATTTTCATCTCTATCTCCATCTCTATTGTTATAATATAGATTTTTTGTATTTTACATCTTCATCAGCATCTCCATCTCCAAACTTTTAGATTTTTGTGAATAGTAATTCTCTAAACATAGAGATTCACTATTCATAGATCTTTATATTTTTTTGTGAGTGTAGAGAGAAACAATAATAAAATAAATGTTTGTGATTGAGATAGAGACAAAAATAGAGAATGAGATGTAGGATGTTAAACAAAGTTAAGAGATAATTGTAAAGAAATATGATATTTAATTAAAATATAAAGATAGAGAAGAATATTCTACTGTGAATGCTCTAAACTCCCAACCTTTATTAGGTGTTTTGCATTCAATGCTTAGTAGGGTGAACCCTAAATATTTGATTAAAGGTTTAATAGATATATGCTTGATACGAACCGAATCCTTAATCAAATGGTCCAAGAAAGTAGAGAGAAACCAGAGAGAAAAATACAAGGAAACTAGAGTTTTTTAATGATATCATTTTTCCTTCCCTAAGGACCCAAACGTTGAAATAGCATAGCCTTTTATAGGCAGTAGGCTTACAAAGTTACAAACATAAAGAAAGTAACATTACGTACATGGAGTCACCACTAACCCACTAATCTAAGTAAATAGCATAAAAAAGATAATATAGAAAATGCAGCTGCATGGACTTCGTGGGTTCACCAAAGTAGGCACACATCAATGTTGTATGATTTGAACTCAATTATTAAATCTTAAGACCATCTGTAATGCTAATTTTTCACTCTAGGGTTGGAGACTGATCAACAGGAAGAAGAGGACATGAACGATTTACAGCCAAATACTAGTTTGGATTTGAAGAACACCATGGAAGATGACTCTTTGTATCCTTTTGTTTTCAAGTGTAGTACTGTTCAGTGCATAAATTATGAAATTTTTATGAATTATGGTATTTCTAATCCGGAATTGTGTTACTTGTGTATTCAAATTAATAAAAGAGTTTCAGCTGAATATTCTTAGCTTTCGGGTGGGGTTCTCCTTTTGTTAAGAAAGTTCATATAGTGTTAAGTGTTCTGATATATAAGGTGTTGACGATGCTGTCAAGTGCGCGATATCAATTATACATTTCTTGACTGTAGTTAGCTTTGATGATACATTGAGCTTGCAGAATTTTGGAATTTCTAATGCTTCTCTTGCCACTCTTAAATCTGAAGGTTAGCTGATGCATAAAACCAAGATCAATGATTTCTTGGTCAATTTTGAATAGGAAGGCGAGCAAAAGTATTTTATTAACTGACTCAACATTAAGTAAAATAGGGCCGTTACAAACGCATCAAATTAAGTCTGAATAATCATATATCTTGCCGACTGTTATACATCCTTGCTTTATCTCTTAATTCTCTGAAATGACAATTTTCATCTCCAACTGCAGGTAACAATAAGATTGAGATGGATCCACTATATGAACCAGCAATGGATATCGCAGAAATAGAAAGTAAACAATTATATAAAGCTGTGCTTTGTTTATCTAATTATTTTTTCTCCAGTTTTTAACATGATCAAAGCCTTTTGAACTCCATCTTGTGAATAGAGGAAGGGCAAAATGAGTTGAAACCATTTGAAGATTCAAAGTCCTTAATAGATGTATCTAAAGATGTTTATGAAAGTCTTCCTTCATACATGAAAAGCTTAATATCTTATGAGGTATATGTTTCAATATTATACATTATATGAGTTGAAACCATTATATGTACATGAAAAGCTTATATGATATGCACAAATTGGAAGTTTCTGCAAAAATGGGTTGTTTTACAAATGTTTTGCACATCCAATCCTTTTTTCCAAGTTATGTTTTTTGGTTATTTGTTATTTATAACATCTAACTCAAAAGTTTGAAATTGATAAAAGTTGAATTTGCTATTTCTCATTTTCAATCTTTTGAATTCGCTGTTTTGAATAGCTAAGAACCCGTAAAGGTATCTTGAAAAAAAAGCACCAAATGTGCAAAACAATTTGTAAAACAGCGAATTGGTGAAGAAAGACTGGGATTAAAATAATTAATAATTTGATTCTGATTCTATACTTTTGTAGGATTTGCTTGCTGCTGTTGAGAAGATGAATGTACACCTCAAACAGAAAAGCAAAAATGAGGCCTTCTTTACCCAAAATGAGCTTTCATCAATGGATTTAGGTCAACATATCCTTTCTAGTCCAAATCATAATATTTTAGTTGCAAAAAGTATCAGGTCAAACGACTTGAAAAGGAGTCTGTGTTTTTCATTAAGTTCGGCTAACATAGATTCTGTTGTTTGTGAATGTAGGCCCTAAAACCAGATCATACTTGTTGTTACTCATGAAGATGAACTGTTTAGTAGTGGAGACCATTGATGGCTTGATTTCGTATAAAGTACTTGAGGCAAGCAGAACTTGAGCTTGTAGTTGTGGATCAGGTAGTTTGCAAACAAACAACATACGACTTTCTCATAGATTTTCTTAGGTTCCAACTAGTTAAGTGGGTTGATACCATGATTGTGTCACTAGAAGTTTGAATGATTTATTTTTTATTTGAACCGAGAATGGAAAGTTATACAGTTTTTGTCTTGTTCACTGTTCTAAGAACCAGATCAGACCGGCTGGTAGAGTGCCTCTAAATCACCTCCATTTGAACCGGCCGGTTATGGGTTTGTTCAACTAGTCTGACCAAAATCTTATTTATCGATTCATTTACTAGATGCTCCATATTTTGTTTATTGCACGCTTCGTATGCTGTTAACATTGCAAATCCATATAAATAAGAATGGTCCGACTGTCCTTCGGTATGACGGCTGGTTGGATGGCTGTTTCCTCACCCTGTTGCACAAGTTTTCTTAATCGTTTGACGCCTAATTTTCGTTCATCCCTTTTTCCAAGTTACATCCAATAACCCGCAATCCAAATCAACCAGCAACAGGACAAAGTGTAGGGTAAGGTTGCATACATCCTCTCAAACTTTGCGTAAAACATATCCGCTAGCTCAAGAGTTTCCAGCGTTAACTCATCTGACTTTTCAATGAAATGTTTGAAATGAAGTTCTTTGGGATATTTACTCATTTGAACAAACGCGCAAACGTTTGTTAAAATTCAATTTATAAAAAAAGAACGTTAAGGAAGAAAAAACAATAACAACATTTGTCTCGCGCCAGGTAGGGGTCGAACCTACGACCTTCTGCTTAGGAAACAGACGCTCTATCCACTGAGCTACAGGCGCCACATTTGATGTTTATAATATTATTCTCCTTTTAATCAAAGTTTCTATTTGGAACATCGAGAAACATCAATCAAATTAGCAGGAGCCGAGAGCATTCAAGTAGTAAACGAAACGAGTCAAGAACGGGTCAGCAGATTGATATGTTTATGTTAAACAAGTCAATGCGAACCTGATTTTTTTAGTTAAACATTTTTATTAATTCTTTCCTGATGAATTTTTAAAGTATTTAAATTATCTAAATGTAGTTTCTAAATAAGGATTCAAGGTTTATGTAGAACACTTGAAATCAAACTTGGATAATCTGAGAGTCAAAAATATCACTTTTAGATCGAAATTATTCGGTGGTTTACCAAAATGAATCAATCGGATATAACTCAGACGATATCAAGAATTAGTATGTTGTGTTGTGTGATTTTCGTAAACCAGAAGAAGAATTTGATAAGAAAAGTGACCAAAATTGATGATCCAATTCGATTTTCAGGAAGAGATAAGAAATTGCCATTTGGCAGTTTTTTTCCATTATATTTAAATTTAAATAACCATTAAAAATGCGTATTTTTCCACTCAAATTTCATATGTGAAATTCTAGAAAATCAATTTGAAATGTATTTCTTAATAAAGCCATTTTTGCCAAAATAAAAAATTTCAGCTTTAGGGTTTAATCAACAACCATTAAATTTTTTTTTTATAGTGGTTAAACAGTTAACACAAATTTTTAAGTTTGAAGTTTGAATCCCACCAATAATATGACAATTGTTATTGTTCATTCTCACTTACAACCTTGAAACTGTTCCTACCTCCACTCATGCACGTCTTAGAAAACAATCGACGTGTTTAACAAACTTGTTTTATTGCATTTAAGTATTTAAAATAGACCCCTCGGATTGAAGCAAACACATTTAACTATTGTCTTTTACCTATTAAAATTGTCTATTTTATCCGTTAAGAGCTTATTACTTTGCTTTAGCTACAAGAGTGTAGATATAACATGAGATCATTCATCTCGAATTTTCTTTAAGGTTTTCACATTCTACTATTATTTATTTTTTTATTACCATCCTCAATTAAAATGGACAAAACATATTTGTTACAACTTAGTTTTTTATCGTAGACAAACGATGTAAGATGTCAAGGTAACTAATACTACTCCATACGGACTCGTTATGCTCGTTAAGGCATGCCGCACACACCAAACAGTAATCGGAGTGGATTTGATCCCATGTTAGTGTTTTAATTTATTGTACTGACCTAATATCACTAATTTACATTGTGAGTTCACATCTTTGATTTTTGTTACTAGAAAAAAGAACTTCTTACGGTGTGACTTATCCTAAAATCTATCTACTCCATCACATTTGAATATACAGTCTACCTTGCATCCACTTTTAAAAATGAAAATGGGTTGCAACAAGCCAAGCATTCCTTTTGACTCAATAAACATTTCTAATGACTCAATCCATATCATATTAATGAACGATACGACTCGTCAAGCATGTTACAACTCACAAACTCATAACACACAAGTAGTCCTTGCAAATCTTATCTATGAAAAACATAAAGACCACAAAAAATTTTAAAAACATTCATGCCAACTCGACCCCAGCCAGGGGCTCTGTCCCTTGGACATCGCTACCAAGGGCGCTGTCCCCGAACCTCCGCCAAGGGAGCGTTGCCCCCTTGGAACCCCCATCACTTAGGTTTTTCGCCCGTAAGAAGGTTTTCAATATCGATGATCATAACAAAATCAAACAAGCGTGCACTCCGCGCCTCCTAACTTGTTTGATGGATATTATGAACACATTGGTAATTACTCAATCCAATTACACTAAAATATCTAACAATTTATACTCGAGCATGCTTAAACAATGTTCAAATACGAAATACCAAATCTTGTGAATTTTCAATTAGTTTCAGATGTTTGTGCCATTAGATAGAAAAATAAATATTATCGAAAACAACATTTAATGGTATCATGGTGTGTTTAATGATACTATTATCTATCTATATAATTTCACACTCTTAGCTACAATGAATTCTTAGCTTTTATGTTTTAGCCACAAAATTTTTATGGTTTTCATAGTTGGCCCTTTTATCTACTTAATTTCACTTTTAGCTACAATAAATTTCTTAGCTTTTGTGTTTTGGTCACAAAAATTTATGTTTTTCATATTTGATCTTTTTTTTTTTAATTTTAATGCTTTATGACATGCATGTATGTTTATATAAAAGTGATTTTAGTAGTTAAAAATTATTTTAAATACCTGTTTATTTAATTACCTATCTATATAATCTTAAGGTCTTAGTTAAATACCTATTTTCTAGTTTTTGTGTTTTGATCATAAAAATTTTATGGTTTTCATATTTGGCCATTTTTTATTTGCCAAATTATTTTAGTAATAACTAAAATTTATGCTGTATGCCTATCGATTTAATTTGTATAATAAAATATATGAAAACTTATGTTAATTCGACGCGTTTGTTAACTTTATTCTATTAAGTTGATGTTATTTCTTATATTCCGTTTGCGTTGATGTCTACGAGTTCAAATTTTTTGTTCCGTTTGCGTTGATGTCTTTTATATATGTATTTTAATAACTTTTATTTATTAAATTGTTATAGTATTTTATTGTGTGATTTTATTTAGTTAAAATAATTATGTTTATTGAATATTAAATAAAAATAATTGAGTAATTATTACAACTAGTTTAAACCACTCCATTTGGTTTTAAAAAGGTTTTAGTAAAATTAGTTATACTGACATGACATCTAGATGACAGTTTAATTAAAAAAATTAATATCAACCATTACACTTAGAGTTTTCATATTCGACTTTTGCTTGATCTCATGTCATAACCTTTTACTGTGCTCTACCCGACGCAAACTATAATTTATCTGGTCCCAATAATTAACAAAATATTAAACGTGATCCCATAAGTTTTTAGATATTATTAAGTCCTCACTCTAAAAACTATATTATAACTGTGAAAACATAAAAGAATTAATACTACAGTACCCCTTCAAACAACATAAAACTTAAACAAAATTATTATTTTTTTCTGATCTATATGATAGATAATCGTATCGTTTCACAAAAACAATATTGTTTCATTGTGTAATGCAGAAGGGAACTTGCCACCTAAGAGCATAACACTGCCACGTGTACAGAACATCGCCACGTATACAAACAAACGTCATACATCAATACATCATATATCCATCATACGATCGAATCGCTTCAACCAATCTAAAAAAAAAAAAAAAACTCAAATGGAAGAACAGAGAACCGGCGAGACAAGCGAAGCCGGAGATCCGCCGTACACGGCGGAGCCTCCGCCGTCGACGACGGCAGGAAAAAGAAAGAAGAAGCTGAAGGTGATGGTAGCAGTAGACGAGAGTGACGTCAGCCTATACGCTCTAAAATGGACCCTCGAGCACGTCTTCAGCCAGCCCTCGGGTGAACCCGACCCGGAGACGGAACCCGACCCGGAGCAGGGGATGGTGACCGTGGTCCATGTGGTGCAACCGTTCGAGCGTTACACGTTCCCCGCTGAGCCATGTTGGTGGTTTTGGGTTATTTACAATTGTTCCCCTTTGTGTTTTGGATATTTGTTAAAGTGGCCCCTTTGGTTTTTTGCAGCGATGTTTACGTCTTCGGCTATGGTGGAATCGGTGAGGAAAGCGCAACAGCAAAATGCTGCACAGCTTCTTTCACGTGCCTTTCAAATTTGTAAGGAAACAAAGGTAATTATCATAATTAGACGAATATTCGACTTTAAATTATATATTATATATTTTTATAAAATACACATGTATTATTATTTATTATATGTATATTTGTTTAGGTTTATTAGCATGATCCGAATCAATTTTTTAGAATTCCGAATAACCTAAAACGGATTCTTTATGACACGATTAGACTTGTTTAATAAAAATTATATTATTTTCTTTTTAAGTTTTTAAAAACAATTAAAATTAGGAGGATAGGACTTTATTATTTCTTATTTTTGGTTCACAAAAATATTTTAAAAAAATTACAGGCATGATATATAAATAGTTAAACAAGTTATTTTCATGTCTGAGATCTTATAAACGATAAACCTGTTCAGTCCTTCACAAAAGTATGCTATGGTTATGTTATTCTGCATGTATAGATAAAAGCAGAAACCTTAATTTTGGAAGGGGATCCTAAAGATATGATTTGTCAAGCCGTGGAGGAGATGCATTTCGATCTTCTTGTCGTTGGTAGTCGTGGCCTTGGTGCGATCAAAAGGTAATTCTATCAACTACTAACGATGTCGTTATCAACAACCCCTTATCACAAGCAGTGTGGAAAAACCTTAATAGATTTACTTGTCAAAAATGTCAAAATTGGGTGTTAGGGCATTGCTAGAAAGTAGACTTTGAGGGATCTTCCCTTAGTAAAAATGTGTTATTTGATAATAACCTAATTGATCTAAATAGATCCTTCGTGTATTAAATGTGCTTGTATGGTTTCGCAACAAAGTTTGACTTAGGTTCCCTAAGTGAATATCCTGGTGGTTGGATGGTGTACTATATGACTAAGATTCTAAGATTCTGCAATAAATTGTGATATCTTTTATCTTAAATTATATAAGAATTGTTTTTCAAAAAAAAATTTGACTTAGGGCTTTCTTGAGAAATATAAGCGGCTTTTAACAAGCATTTTCGGCTTGTTGGCGATGACACACAAATGAAGTCTTTACGTGTCTTTTGTTATGTATGGTCTTTGACGGATTACTAACAAGTCTTATCTTCATTGAGGGACCATATGGATTAGTAGCGTTTCGTCCACTAGTTTGTAGTGTGATTTGTAATAAAGATGATTAATGATTACAAATCAAACGTTGGATTCGAATTTGAATGACCTAACGTAGCTATATTAGACGCGATTAGAAGTTTCACGTCAACTAAGTTAAGTTTGATGCAGGGCTTTCTTGGGGAGTATAAGCGACTTTTGTGCGCATCATGCGAGATGCCCGATACTGATAGTGAAGCCTCCCCACAAGTAGCTGAGAAATCTGCATTTGCTAGATTCAGTAAGGTTGAAAGCTGTAAGTAAACTGTAATGAGATTTTCATTTTCAATAGTCTTAAGAAGCTTGTATTTGGTCAGGTAAGATTTCGAGAAGCTTGTATGGTAGGCTACGATAGTATATTGTAATGTGTTTTTTGATACAAAAATGTAGTTTTATTATATTCTCAATAATAAATTATATGATACTAGTATTATGTATATAAATATAATACTAAAATATTTGTCTTGTGTGTATCATAACTAGGTGGTCATTACTCAAGAACAGGTACCAAGAATTCACTCTGATTTTATTAGAAAAGAGTTATGAACAATTACAAGGAAGAAGAAGACGATCTAGTCGTTGTATATACTAATCGATCAACAACCAAAACAGATTTTAACAAACTTTCAAAATATTACAAAATAACCCTTCAACTATGACCACTTATTCATTCTTGGAATTAATTTCCAACATACTCCCCTCTAATTCCAAGAAACTCCTTGAAGCTCTTCAACCCCAAGTAAAAATCTCATTTCACAGAACTTGATTCGAGGCCAAGCTTTCGTTAGAATATCCGCTTTCTGCATATCCCCACTTACATGTTCAACCTGAATTTGCTCCTTTTCAATACTCTCCCGTATGAAATGATACCGAGTACTTATGTGTTTACTTCTACCATGAAAAAAAGGATTTTTCATTAATGCTATAGCAGAAGTATTATCTACTAACAATGTCACCTTTTCAGACTTTCTTCCGGTTATCTCTTCAAGCAAACCTTGCAGCCAAATGGCTTGACATGCTGCTGAGCTTGCAGCCATGAATTCTGCTTCACATGAGGACAAAGCTACTGTCGACTGCTTCTGTGACAACCAGGATATTGGTGATCCATTGTAGTAAAACACATTCCCAGTAGTACTTTTCCCATCATCACCATCAGTCAAATAGCTGCTATCACTATACCCAAGCAACATTCCTCCCTCAACTTTCTTATACTTGATACCATAATGTTTGGTACCTTTCACATACCTGATCACTTGTTTTACTGCCTTCAAATGAACTTCTTTAGGAAACTGCATGAACCTGCTTACATACCCAACTGAGAAACTCAAATCTGGTCTTGTTTGTGTTAGATATCTCAATGACCCAACAAGCTTTCTATACTCAGTTGCATCTACATCTGCACCTTCCTTAGTCTTTGTCAACTTAAGACCAGGTTCCATAGGATATTTCGTCTCATTACAACCTTCCATCCCAGCCATTCTCACAATTTTCTCAGCATAAGTTGCTTGTTTAATCAGAATACCATCACTATTCTGAATCACTTCAATACCTAAGTAGTAACACAGCTTTCCTAAATCTGTCATTTCAAATTTTGATTTCATCTGCTGCTTGAACTTTTCTACTTCAGTTTGATTACTCCCGGTCACAAGCAAATCATCAACATAAACTCCTATTATTAGCATTGTATCATTTCTTGTTTTCACATATACTGCATGTTCATGTTGACACCTCTTGAAACCCAACTCCTTCAACACTTCATCTAATCGTAGGTTCCATGCTCTAGGAGCCTGTCTCAAACCATAGAGTGCTTTAGACCGTTTATACACTTTCTGTTCAGCCCCTACTTTCACATACCCATCCGGTTGTTGAACATAAACAGTTTCTTTAAGTTCTCCATGAAGAAATGCAGCCTTAACATCCAGATGGTTTACTTCCCAATTTTCTTTGGCTGCCAAAGCAAGTATGAGCCTAATTGTCTCCATCCTTGCTACTGGTGCAAATGCTTCCTCAAAATCTATGCCCTGTTGTTGGACATAGCCTTTAGCCACTAAACGTGCCTTATGCTTTGTAACCATTCCTTTTGCATCTCTCTTTAACTTGAACACCCATTTCAGGCCTATTGCCTTACATTTTGCAGGCAATTCAGTGAGAACCCATGTTTTATTGCGTTCTATAGCTCAGATCTCCTCATCCATAGCTTGTCTCCACTCTTTCTCCTTAACTGCATCTTGAAAACAAACAGGCTCTCCTTCTTGAGCAATCAAAAGTTCACCATTGTTGTTCTCTACTGCAGTAATGTATTCACACCGCATAGCTCCATCAAGTACATAATCACTCAATCTCTTTGGTAGCGCAGATACTCTAGTTGATCTTCTTACATTTTGTTGTTGCTGATCTGTCTCTGTTTCATTTGCAGCCACCTGCGAACTAGTTTCAGGTGAGTTCTGTACTTCTGCTTCTTCATTCTGTATGCTGAACTCTACATAACCAGATCTACTTTCACCAAGAGCTTCACAATAAACACCCCACTCATACTTTCTGCCCTCTTCAAATCTAACATCTCTACTTAGTACTACCTTCCCTTCTTTTGGGTCATACATTCTGTGTGCCTTAGTGCCCGGTTCAACACCCAAGTATACCATTGGCACACTCCTATCTTCCAACTTTTGTATATTTGGCTTCACCACCTTTACATGACCTACACACCCAAACACTCGAAGATGTTGGAGCTGCGTTTTCTTCCCTTTAGAGCCTCATAGGGTGTTAAATTTTTCAAAGCTCTTGTTGGAGTTCTATTTAGTATGTGTACAGAATGCCTTACAGCCTCTGCCCACATGACCTGAGGCACATCCATAGCCTTCAAAATACTTCTTGTCATATCCAGAATTGACCTGTTCCTCCTTTCTACCATACCATTCTGTTGGGGTGAGTATGGTGCAGTCAATTGTCGCAGCATACCCTTCTGCTCACAATACTGATTGAAAGCCTGAGAGGTAAACTCCCCTCCTCTATCAGACCGGACTGCTTTGACCCTCAGATCAAACTCACTTTCTACTCTAGTGATGAAACCCTTGAATGTCTCAAAGGCTTGATCCTTGATCCTGAGCATATACACCCACATGTGTCTAGTACAATCATCCACCAATAGGAAATAATACTTATTTCCAGCTGGTGTAGTAGGAGAAATAGGTCCACACAGATCCATGGACACTAACTCTAATGGTATGTGTGATCTGTACAATGTTTGAGAGGGGAAAGGATGCCTTTGCATGCTTTCCTGCCAAGCAGGCTTCACACAATTGTTGAGGATGGTTAATCATTGGAACACCTTCCACAATTCGTTTGTGAGTCATCTGCTTTAAAGTATCAAAGCTGATGTGGCCCAATCGACCATGCCACAACCAGGCTGTGTCATCCATCTTTGACATTAAACACATTGGAGACCCAGTTTTCAAGAGTAACTTGTACAATCTGTTTGGTGATCTTGCAACCTTAACTAGAAGCCTTCCATCTTTATCATAGAGCCAGATATATCCTTCCTTCATTCTGACTTCGCACCCAACTTCAGTTGCCTGACCAAGACTTAGAATATTACTCTTTAATTGTGGAATATAGTAAACATTGGTCAATAACCTCTGCTCTTCATTCTTGCATTCCAAGACTATTGACCCTTTTCCTTGTATCTCGACCGAGGATCCATCTCCAAACCGGATTCTTCCCCCAACATTCACATCTAGACTTGAAAACATTTCCATCATTCCAGTCATGTGATTTGAGGCACCATTATCCTGGTACCACATGTGTCTTTCACTTGACTGTAGTGTGTATCTAGCTGGCATAATTCTTTGCTCATTGAAGAACACCATCTCTTTCTGATCCTGAACTTGAACTGTCATTAGAAGTGAAGGTTCCTCTTCCTCTGCCTGAGTTAGATGTGTCTCATGTTCCTTGTGCTTTGAAGTAGGGCATTCAGATGCATAATGTCCATACTCATTGCACTTGAAACACTTTATGTTTGACTTATCTTTTCTTTTCGGTTCATATTGCCTTGAATTCCTTTTCTGGTCACTGTCACCCTTTATCTCTTTATGGGTAGACCTACTCTGGCCCCTGTCACTTCGACCCCCTTGGTCACTTCTGCTCTTACTTTTATTCTGAGCTTCTGAATTCTTTCGCTTCGCTTGCCACTCAGAGTACGATAGGAGTAGTTGATCATTCTTACTTGAACTTGGCCCTTGCTTAGATTTCATCCCTGTTCTTTCTTCAAAGGCCTTGAGCCTGCCGATCGCTTCTTGAAGTAGCATTGTGTCTAAATCAACGAATTGCTCGATAGAGGCTACAATGTGGATGAACTTCTCAGGCAGGGAGTCAAGAAATTTTCGAACTAGCGCAGCTTCTTCATAGGGAGCACCTAATTCAGCGGCTCTTGATGCTAGACTTGTTAACTTTCCTGCGAACGCGTCGATGTCTTCTCCATCTTTCATCGTAAGACTTACGAACTCATTCCGAAGCGTTTGAAGCCTGGCCTTCTTCACCTTATCCACTCCTACAAATCTGGTCTTCAAAGAGTTCCAGATTTCTTTGGCCGTTTTTAGATTCGCGACTTGTAAAACCAACTCTTCTGGGATCGCTTGATAGAGATACGCAATTGCCGTATTGTTCTTCTTCTGATCGACTTCACCTTCGACCGGAGGTTCAATTACCTCCGAGAGTCCATGTACATTGAAAATTGCTTTCAATTTCACAGCCCAAATGGAGTAATTTGATGCTGTGAGTACCGGACATTGAAGCGGAATTGAGGCATTATCTTTGATCATTATGATCTGATTGTTTGGGGCTCCTGGATTCGCCATGTTCTTCTTTCTTCTCTAATAAATCGCACCGAACTTTGGATCAGGATCCAGTCCTTTGGATCGTGATTCAATCGTGATTCCTCTACGCCCAATTCAGTCCTTTTCAATCGTCGACTTAGAGCTCGTCTTCCTTATTATCGAGCTCTGATACCAATTCAAGAACAGGTACCAAGAATTCACTCTGATTTTATTAGAAAAGAGTCATGAACAATTACAAGGAAGAAGAAGACGATCTAGTCGTTGTATATACTAATCGATCAACAACCAAAACAGATTTTAACAAACTTTCAAAATATTACAAAATAACCCTTCAACTATGACCACTTATTCATTCTTGGAATTAATTTCCAACAATTACTCGAGCTTCAAGGCTTAGGATCGGAAAAATGTTCATAAAAAACATGCATGCTGTAAGGGCATGCACACGAAAGCTAATTCATAAACAAATGATTAAATAATGAACAAATTAGAATTGGAATCTATGCATACGTGATGAGATGTGTTCGTGAATTTCTGTATGCGTGTTGGTAACTTGACAATGACATGATTAAGTACATAAAATAATCGGTTTTGAAGATTGAAACATGCATAAAGCATCGCACTCAATTTTTATATATTTACATTTCAATGAGTTTTATTAAATATCAAGCTGTGTCAACACATGCCAGATTGTA
Source organism: Flaveria robusta (assembly GCA_025506415.1). NCBI lineage: Eukaryota > Viridiplantae > Streptophyta > Magnoliopsida > Asterales > Asteraceae > Flaveria > Flaveria robusta. The sequence continues at coordinate 2,373,938 of CM046472.1, read as the reverse complement.
CGACACAAATTCTACACCCGTCTAAAGAACACGTTTTAATATGTTCTTTCGTACACGTCATCATAATTGTGCCTTAAAGTATGGCTTTCGACAACATTTTCAACAAGCATCAATCACATACAAGTTACAGCCACTTCCAAGTACACGACAGATGCGATTTACAACAACCATCACCGAGATCATATTGAAAACTTTCCATGAACACGAATACTTTCTATTTTATAATTGTTCAACTGTCACTACCGCATAAAATCGTATGAACAGAAACTAAAAAGATGTAAAAAAGAAGGTAAAATTCAAAAGAACATTGGACATAGAGGCAGATACCCGTGAGCATGGGCCTCCTTTAGCTGCATATGCATGTCGTATTAATGTACTCATCAACAACCAGCCTGTACAAGTCATCCCTGCACGATGAAACAAATGATAGCTCTCAGTAACAGGTCGATTTGGGTTGTATTTTTTTCTCTAACAGACCATATGGATGAACTTAGAAGTTAGAACACTCGGTCTAAAACTAAAACAGGTCAAAATTCGCCCAACGTTATGTATATAAAGCATCCTATATGGTTTTATCAATAATAAATTACATGATTATTTACAGGACACTAATTATAGAAGGCTTGAAGCCCTATAATGAAAAAAAGGACAAAAGGGGTGTGTGTGTCAGCTCAGCCTGAAACGTTTAGCTTCGATCCGTCAGATACTTACCTGTTGGGTCATGAGTATTTCAACTGCTACATTCAGATCCCCATCAGCAGCTGCTATGGCGACTTCGACCTGTGTCTGAAACAGTCCCAAAACATCTTTCAAAAACAGAAAGGAGGGGGTTGCATATAATTGTATATAACAGAAACCTGAATGGGTTTATCTTTATTTTGGGGATAATTGTTTTACCTTATCAAAACCCATTGCTAGAAGCTTTTGAATCTCCTCATCTGATGGAACAGTTTCCTATATAAAATTAGATAATATATAGTTTCATAAGGGAGACAGCACATACTACACATGTTTCTAATATTTAATCAGAAAAATAAAAGTTAAGTGGTAACTTTATTTGCTCGGAGATCAAAGATAGGATGTATGACCTGACTGAGGGCGGCGCCCAAAGTTGCTGTTGATCTGGCATCTATCCCAGGCTGACTAAATTATGAACAACCAATAACAAATTAACAAAAATTCAAACAACTTTCAAAATGATGAAATAAGTAGGTAGTTTTGGTGTAGTTTCAACCTGTTTACTAATATACATATGGGCATATTTGGTTTGTGTTTCATCTCTACAGGTAGCTAGTACTATGCTAGTATGCTATATAAACAAAAATTTAGAGTCGGGGGGGTCAGCAAGAGACGAGAGCGGCCTCCCCAGCAATAGAGGTAAGGCTTCCATCACACACTCTCAGACCTACAAGTAGCTATGCTATGAGTGGATTATACCGGGTAGTTTGTTTTACCTCTAGGGGTCAAATACGTAAAATCTGAGAAGTAAAACTAAAGGAAAAAGAAAAATAATTCTATAGTTGCTCGACGTGTATTTTTAATGCATGACGCATCCTAAACCATTAATTACAAAGTTTAATTTGTTACCAAACATTGTATTTTATCTAGGCATATTTGATATTTGGCAGAATACACTAAAAAGAACAAATTATTGGACAAATTTGTTTCAGTACAACCTGGCCCAACCAGTTTCAACATGTACAAAACTACTCTTTTTGACGTAAGTCCAATTTAACCATTATACTACCCATTTTGACACCTCCACCCATGAGTGAATTGCAATTACAAACTAACTTAGAATTGTAGTACCTTCTAGCATTTCTCTGCTGTCCTGCACCAATCGCTTCCTGACTTGAAGGGTGAACCGGGCTGTTACCACTTTCCAAAAGTCTAGCCTGTAGGCTTGAGTCAGAACCATTAGTGGGGGCAGTATCAGTTTGAGTTGCACCAAGTGTCCTCCCACGCCCAGGAAACCTGCTATTTTCTTCTGTTGACTGCATATAAAATTAAAAATAAATAACACACAAGTTTATGGTACATACAGAAGATATTACATTTTAATATCAGCACTTTCTACGATTCAATATATAGTTATTAGTTTTCCTAAAATATTTAATGGGAATACATTGGTTTAATTGAAGGTAGTTTGATACCTGGGGAAGCACCTCTCTACGTGGAACCCATGATGACAAGTTTGTCCACATATTCCCAGACAGAGTTCCACTGATAATTTTATAAAGGAAAATTAGAAAAATATCACAAACAGGGGGAGGAATAGTACAATAAAAACAAACCACCTGGATGTTGTGTTACGAGTAGCATATGTAGGGATGTATCCAGAAGGATCACCACCTGTGCACATTATATATTTTGGTCTACGCACACACGTTGACTGCAAAACAACATAAATTGGGATATTATTATCAGTAATAGTTGATATATTTTGGTCAACCTCTAGTCTTAATAATTGTAATAGATAACAATTTTCGTTAACATTAGTTGCTAATTCTTTCGATTTCAATTCAATGTCAATAGTTCATGCTATAAATGCTAATGCTCACTGATATCAATGGTTGACACCAATTGTTAGAAGTTTCCTAAAATGGATGAGTGTGATTATTCTTGTGCCTGTTGAGTTGTTTATATGCTCCAACTCTCCATGCAAGCATAATTTAATATTTTAAGTGTGTTACGAACGTATGCTTCTTCATCCCCTTTTAACGAGGCTTTGTATGCATATGAGTGAGTATTGGAGTGCGCGTTTATTTCTTCAAACCTAATGAGGCTATACTAGTAAGAATACATACAAGGCTTTGTATACATATGAGTGTGTATTGGTACATTATCCACTTGTGTTTTTTTGCTCATGCATCTGTCTTGAAAATATTATTAAACTTTAAACAATCAAAACTCAAAATGACCCGAATGATACTTACAAGCCAAGAAGCTGATTCTATGCCCGAAAAGAACGAGCTGCCCGGAATTATAAAGTTGAATATTCCATAAGTATCTAAAATGGAAAAAAACGTGTTATAAAAACAAACAATAATATGGAAGAACGTTTATGGAGATAGTTGGATAAAGGAAACCTACATGCAAATCCAGATAAAATCCCACATAGGTGTCCAAGTAATGAGATGTTTGTCATAAGAAGCTGGAACAGCAACAATAACAACCATGGATACCTGAAACACGTTTCAATCGTGAAATTCAATCGAAGTAATGCAAAAAACAAGACAAAACAAATAATATTAATTGATAAGAGATACAAGCACTTACAACTTAGCAGGTACATTAAAAAGTCCAAATACACTGCAAAAGAGAATAAATAGATCAGTACCAACCTACCAAATGTTTATTTAGTGTCGTCGGTATTTAAGAAACTAACTTTCTAGATTGGACTCCACTTAAGCTTGTTTCTATAACAATCATAGAGAAAAGAACACCAGAGAAGCCAATCGCACACTCGTCCATGAATTGATCATATGAGTAAATTGGGTTGAAGGCAGCTATTAATGTAATTAAAAGGTGAAATATAGCACTACTTGTAGCCAAAAGAACAATCATGTATAACAGGCGGATTGAACCCATAACTCTTTCCAACTCCGAGCCTAAAGGAACTAGAGCCAACATGTTGAAAACAAGGTGGAGTATTGAACCATGAAATAATATAGACGTAAAAACCCTGTAAACTGCAAAACAAAATGAAACCATTCGGTTTACAAAAGTGAATAAATACATAATAAGAGACAGTTTTATTCATGTACTCGTTTTAGAACTGTTACAAACCTTGAAATTTTGAAATAACAGCAGAGGGCAAGAAACATACTTCTACAAACGAGTCGTATCCAATCAAAAGACAAACCAGGTAAATCACAGCACAAACTGCAACCACCACAGAAGTAAGAAATGGTATGCCTTCCCACCATTGCTTGAATCTTGTAGGCAAACCTGCCTGTTCAGACCAGAAACTAATTCAGTAACAGCATGAACACCTAACCAAGTTTCAACACCTAACAGCAAATCAAATCATCATTCACTCTGCAAACAATTATCCATTTCCCCTAATGCTAGGGCTTCGATCCAAACCCTAGCTTCACACTAATCAACGGTTCAACACAATATCATAAGATCAATCTAGAAATCGCACAATCATACAAGAACAACTCGATTAAACCTTAAGCAAACACTAAGAACAGACTAGAAACTACAAATCAGCACCCAATTTCCCTACACATAACCTTAGCATTTGAAACTTATCTTACAACCACTTCAAAACCCTCAACAGATCCCTAATTTTGAAATTCTCGTCGAATTAAGAACAAAAATTCCTCAACTACTAAACCCCTTTCGATTTCTTACTGAAAAAGGTACTAAAAACACGAACAGAGAGAATGAAATCGAAATCAAAGCTACTTGTTTACTAGCTGAAGGAGTAAACGTGAAACGAAAGCAAGGTGTTTGATGAATTACCTCAGAGACAATGTTTGATCTCATTGTTAACTGAAGATTGCTTTGAAGAAATCAGTAATCTAATCTAGTGTGTTTTGAACGTTAATTTGTTGGTGCAGTTTCCACTTACCGACGGTTCTCGACGTTCGTCGCCTTTGGTGCGATTATCCAAACGGGCCTGGCCTTTGTAAGAAAGATTTTTGGGCTTAACTGAAACACAGCCCATTAATGGACACAAAATAAACAAAAGCATGCTTTTTGGCCCAAAGCCAGTATATTGCAATTTGCAATTACCAAGCTAGCATCTAAAGGGGTGGGGTTTGTTTTTTTCTCAACGGGGGGCTTGGGTTTTCCTCACCCTCACACGTTTCCCACACTTTATGCTCTAATAAGAGGTTGTTTGACAGCCTCTTAATCAGCATTTTAATGGTACAGATGTTTGAATGATTCAACATTTAATGGTTCAGACTGTTTGTTTCGCGAGCAAATGTCTGAATGGTTCAAACATTTGCCTATGAATGGTTAAGCATTATACTAATACTGAATGGTTAAGAGGTCTAATGTTGAATGGTTAAGAACTTTTATCTGAATTGATCAGACATTTGCCTTTGAATAATTAAGCGATATACTAGCTCTTAATGGTTCAGAACTCTTAATGGTTCAGCATTTAATGGTTCAGACCTCTTATTGGTTCAGCATTTAATCATTCAGATATTGCTAAACAGCCCCTAAGTTAAACATGGACGTACACAATTCAAAACGAATACTTGTAGAACTTGTTTTTCTTACTTTTTTTAGTTCTAATTTCTTCATCTTCTTTTTCTTTTCTTTTACGTATTTAAGTCTTTCTTAACTTTTATGATTTTATCATAGTCTTTTAAGTAAGTTATATTTACACAGCAGTGTTTAAGTACGTTATGTTTTTCTTTTATTTTTTCGATGCGGATTTTTAAACTTCTGTCCTATCAATACTTAAAAATATATGATCCTAATTAACATTAACTATAATTATAAGAAAAAAATTACGGTCTCCTTATCATAACCCTAGTGATTAATGGAGCTAATTATTGTAAACTAAAGGGCTGTTTGAAATCCCTTACTCGGTTAGAAGGTGGTGACCGGGTAAGGGGTTGTTCCAAAACTGACCGGGTAAGGGGTTATTTCAAAACTGACAGGGTAAGGAGAAAAATATGTATGGGTCAGTGGTGTTGGACCGGTTCAGAGATGAAAGAGTGAAATCAAACACGCTGACCGGCCAAAATGTCTGACCGGATTAATAAGTCATACATTTTAACCAGATTAGAAGCAAATCAAACAGCCCAAAGTTGTTTAACACAACTTGAGAGTAGATTGCTAGATTTTGTCATGCCGCCTTTGGGTAGTGTAGTAAACTACTGTATTTGCGCACCGAAACCTCTGGAAATCAGCAAACCCTAGCTAATGGAAGACACGAGAAATCAGAACACCAACGCCGGCACCGGCGCCGGCGCCGACGACGACGACGACGACACTCCGATGCTGAGCGCCCATGCTCTAGAAGCTCTGAGGGAGTTTCTCTCAGAACAGAAGCGCTCAGCCGTTGCAGAAAGCGGTGATGATGCGACGGCGTCGGAGCAGAAAGAGGTGGCGTTAGTGGCGGAGGACTGGAGGCTAAGCCAGTTCTGGTACGACCGGGAAACGGCGGAGACGGTGGCGAGGGAAGTCCACGCGATCTCTACCTCCATGGATGCTCCACCTTCCGTCGCCTGCATAGCTTGCCCTACTCTCTACGTTTATCTCAAGGTACCAACGCTTACTGAAATTTACTTTGTTACAGATCAAAAAGGAGAACTCATATCAGAACACTAGTCTAGATTAGAAGTAAAATGATATGGTTCACAAATGACAGGGTAGGATGTTTGTTTTAGAGCAGAATATAGAAGCTTTAGTTTTATCAAATATAGAGATGAATAGTAACATGTTTTCTATCCTCCACTCACCACCATTTATAACCCCACTTATAACCATTCTCTATAATATAGAGAACACACTCCCAGATATATAGAGAATGGGCTGTGAATGCTCTTAGAGTTAAGAAACATTAGGCGTTCTGAGCTGTTTAAGTCCCGAAAGCCGAAATAGGAGGCGAGGGCTTCGTGTATGTGAGATGTTGCATTATATACAACCAATTACCCAAAAAGCTTTATATATAACCAAAAGTTCCATGTGTCTTGTATCTTTTACATGTCAACCTTTTTTATCAATTAAACTGTTCATCAAGTAATCGCCCCATTGGTTTATCCAGACGTGCCTGAAGCACCGCTTCAAGGCCCTGAGGCGTGTTTCTGATTGTCTGTGTTCTTTAAACCCAAGTATAGAAGAACATTATTATTTATTCTTTCCACTTTGTTTTCAGAAAATGCACCATGATTTGCCTGTGCAACTTTTGGAATACGACAAGCGATTTGAGCAATATGGAGATGAATTCACTTACTATGATTACAATGAACCATTAGAGCTCCCATCATCAATGAAGCATTCATTCAGTATCATAGTTGCAGATCCTCCCTACCTGGTAATTACTTACCCAATACCACATACCATTATGCATCCCCTTGATTCTAAACTTTTTTAGAGCTGCAATTATGAGAACATTTCATTTGTAAACTTAAACCTTCCTTTCAAGGTTTTCTAACTACTATTTCTGGTTTCTGTAATATAATCACATATAATATTATAATCGTATCGCTTAGGAAAAATGAAATCTTCAACGTGTAAACTTCTTTTTGCGATTTTCTTTTTTTGAAATGAAGTGAGTTTAAGTTATGCTTGTATTTACGATGGGCAGAGCCAGGAATGCTTGGAAAAAGTATCCGAAACGGTTGGTTTTCTTAAGAAACCTGGACAATCATACTTGCTTTTGCTCACAGGTCAGACTCTTTTTGGTCATTCATTTTACTTGCTCTGTTTTGCTTTTTTTCTTTTTCTTAATGCATTTGTAAACATTCCCTAGTGGAGTAAACCTATGCATTGTAGTTAACTTATTTTAGCGTGGTTCATAAAGTCAAAAGGAGATGGCTTGACTTGGCTTATGCTCGACGAGCCTTTTTGATGAGCTACTTTTCTTTGTTAGTAGATTGTTAACATTATATGTGGCTATTTCAACTCGCTCACGATTTATGAACATGTTTAATTGGGATTTCGGGTGGTCTTTTAGCTTAAATGATAATTAAGCTAACAGGGGAATGGGTCAAATGGGTTTACACTTACATCTAGTAAAGATTTTTGAAGTTCTTTCTAAATGCACAAAAAATTGTATGCAGGTTCAGCTCGTACTTAAAAAGATAGCCGAATTATATTCGAGCCTGTTACCTGACCCGTTCATCTTTGCTAAACAAAAAATACTTGATATTAGATAACATCATTCTATTTCTTGTTTACCATGCAGCCTGTGTTAACGAATCCATTGTTTATTTGTGCAGGTGCAGTGCAGCATGATAGAGCCGCCCAGCTCCTAGGTCTGCGTCCATGTGGGTTCCGCCCGCAGCACTCCAGCAAGCTTGGAAACGAGTTCCGCCTCTTCACAAACTACGACCCCGGGTTGCGATTAGGAGGTTGGGAGCAACATGAATCGTAAAAAGAGTCGTAGTGCTTTAATTTTATTCGGCCTCTGAACTGTCTTGTTAAGTGGTTTTGTAACTTCTGATCACAGCAACACAAATAGTTGTTACCTTTGAGTAAAATTTTCAAATAATATTATATTTGCATCATATTTTCATATTATTAGTTAATATATATTACAAGATATTAGTAGGTTAAAAGACTACCAGACATGAACTCACTACAAGCAACGAATGTATAATACTGGAAAAAGCATTTTCATTTAAAATTAAAATCATCCATTTTAGATAATAACAATCAACAAAACTACGTATTTTAGAACACAATAGATGTGTGGACAACACATATATAGACAATACCTTCGATAGATGACCAATTTTAAATAGATTACTACATAAGTTGTTTTACTGTTCTCTATTTAAAACTTGCTCGAATCATTATATATAAAGATTTTTTACCCTCCGCTTATAGGAGGTATGATCGCCAACTCATCTCTATTCTTAACAATAGTCGATTCAGTTGTGTATTCCTCGTTCAAAGCTAGAACCATGCATCCGCGAAGCTCGTTCAAGCCTGGAAATTTTGCGACAAGTTTATCCAAGCAATCGCCGGCAGTGGTACCAGACGACACTTCTAGTTTCATATCAGTCAACCCAGTTAGATCTCTAGCTCGAGCAAAGAACAGTATCTTAACCTCAAAACACTCGCACTCGCTTTCGATGTGTGAAATGTCTATTTTACCCTCGTCGTTTTGTGATGAACCCATGCCACAAAGCCTGCATACATGTTAGTTAAATCCATACAATCTTGAACAAATGTGATGATTGTTCAAACCCTAAATTGATCTGATTGTTCACTACAGACATCAAAATGAACCCTAAATCCCTAATTGAAACTAAAAAGTCAAAACGAATTCATCAACTCAATTTGGGGATGAATTGAGTACAACTCAACACAATTTCAATCGTTGGAATGGAATCAAATTGGAGGCTAAGACCACGTTTGACCCCAATCGAAAGGTATCTTCAATCAAAAGAACGAACTGTAAGCTCGAATCAAACCAGAAAATGTAAAACATATGCAAATCAAACATCGAACACACGTCAAGATCACCTAATTCAACGAAACCCTAAGTAGAAACAGAAATTGAAATTGAAATTGAGCGAAACAGAATGATTAAAAAATCCAAAAGATTACCTGAATTAATCAGCAAGATGAATCATAAACTTCCGATGAATCGATGTGCAAACTGAGAAAAAAGAATTCAGTTAGGAGGATTGAACTAACTTCATCTGCTAGATGAGTGAGAGCTTGTTTGACCTCGAAAGGGGCATATTTGAAGTGGGATTAGTAGGTATGGATCCAAATCGGGTTGACCCGAAATTGTTTGATCAAAAGAAGCAAAAAGGTTCCATTGCCGGGAATCGAACCCGGGTCTCCTGGGTGAAAGCCAGATATCCTAACCGCTGGACGACAATGGAATTGTTGATTGCATTCCTATTGTTAATTATTTATCAGTTAACAATATATATAACATGCTAAAAATAAGTTTTTACTTGGCAAAAATACTCTTGCGTGAAAATTTCTACTCATAACTGAGTTATTGGTAGAATGTAGGAAGGATGATATGAGAACTAACTTATTATTTATTTAGGGTATTTGTTTGTGCTGGTTACTAGAAGTGATATACAATATTTATCTAGTAAGTTTTAAATGTTTGGTCTAAACTTAAATTGTCTTGAAGATTGTTAGTAATGGATTTTTGATATCTATAAACCAAAGTGTTAAATTTTTGAAACTGAATCAAAACAACAGTAATATTGTAACTTGGTTTTTTGTTTATTTGAGGATTGAACTTGCTAGGTCATTGAAACTTGGTGCTTTGTAAGTTTTATCACACAAAAGTTATAGGGTTGTGTGACATTCTAATGCATGTATTGAATTTTAAAGGAAAAACAGCTTAAAATATGAACAGAGAATATTTTTTTTTAGAAAAACAGATATATATCTAGAACTAAATAACACTATAACATATTAGTGATTTTATTATATTACTAGAATTAAGGGAAGGATATGATAAAAATGTTTGAGAGCAGTCCACAAACCAAATCATTTAGTCCGGTTTAAGAAAAAAAAACCACCAATTTGAAAAAGTAGAAAGAAAACATTTGGAAAACCAAACCAATAACCGGTTCAGAACGTGAAATCCCCTATGGTATCTGATAAGATTATGAACATCATACAAGTATAATATAAGATGTCATAAAACAAAAGCTTAAATAACTAGAGGATATGTATATATATATATAAAAGAATAAAAACATAGAAAGAATGTCAATAACAAAGCGGAGTCAATAATAGCATAGAAAACAATTCTCTCAATTTACACAAGAATAAGGAATATAGTGTTCTGTAAACAAGACCTCATTCAAACTCTCAAAACACAACAAAATATCACCATCTTGGCATCTTAGAAATCTGATTGGCTGTTGCATTCATCGCCAGGCGGGTCCACAAGTACACATGCGCTAAGCACCATTGCCACTTTTCCATGGTTTGAGCACACCAACAACGACAACTGCAACGATTATGAGTAAAATTAAAATGGCAATGCACATCCATTTCCTTGAGTTCTTTTGTAAACTCTTTGCCTTGTGAAGAGCTTTGTTCCCATCTTGCACATGGTCTACTGCACTTGACACCTGTAACATGCCATTGTTAATCCAGTTAGGAAGAAACGGGTCAAAATGCAAAAGTCTCGGGTTTGACCACAAGAAGTCAAACGGCTACCCCATAGTTGTTTGATGAATATGCTGATTATGTTGAAGCTAGTAGAAAAAGGGTACATATGAAAGTTAAACTTGTTGCAAAGTTAGTATTGGTTAAGAATTTCAAAAGTATTTGGTTTGACCACAAGAAGTCAAAAGGGTACACTTGCTTCTTAACAGAATACAGTGTAACAAGTTATATAAGTAGTTTATACTTACTTGTGTCTCTATGTTGTCAAGCATTTCCCCCTGAGCATCCACCAGTACAGCCATATCCATAAATATCTGCAAGAGAGATGGTAAAATCATTTAAATAATTAAAGAAAATATCATGTTAATCGGTCATGAAAATATTGTAACATGAAAACGAGCAGATCAATTAAGGGTAGTTGGGATTAAGTCAGATCTCGAAAAGACTAGCAGACCCCTATATTTAACTTCACATCTACATGTTGGTGAAAATTCCTTTAAAACCATTTTTTTGAAATTCTTGAAAGTTTCTTTGGTAAGGATCAGTATTAGGGCAAATAAGCATTTGAACACGAAATTTAAAAAAACAAAAGTTGCTTTCTTGAAGAAAAAATGAAATGAGAAACAAGTAAATAAGGTATGTAGGATTAGTATGATTCACCATCAATGAAGGGTATTTAAGATATTTTGTTAATAGTCAAATTTTTATAATAAACTATAGGCCTAATCGAGCATTGTAATTTCTGGCTCCAACCTATGGGAACGCAACTAGGTTCAAGTTTCTTAATAAGTGACAAACATGAAGACCAATAATCAAGATTGAAGTCAAAATTCAGTAAATGCTGTATAATTTGAGAGAGACATCATGTTATAATCACATACTTAGTCCAGTAATGTTTCTCAAGTTATAAAGCATTTACCACGTGTTTGAACCTTCGAATATAATATTAGCCTATCCTTTTATTTGCATTATTAGCCGATAATTTAGATGTTTATAAAGTCCAAAAAGAATGGGGCCAAACATGTAGATTAAAGAAGAATCTTTAGTAATTGTAGTTTTGGGATAATTTGGTCATGTATATGCTTTGAATGTGGGACCAACCAGCTGTAGCATGATACAAAAATTATTCACCAGATGAACTGTCAAGGGCAACTAGCTAAACACCAAAAATCTAATTATTTGTCAATTACGACACATGGATTTAATAAAATATTCAATTAACATTATAGTTTTATACACACATACACACCTGTTGCAACTCAAGAAGCTTCCTTTCTACTTCTCTTACTGCATCATGACGTTCTTGGATCTCAGCAAGGGTGTCAAGTATCTACACCAAAATAAATATAAATAAAGCACAATCCAGCAATAAAAACACATTTTTCGGTGGGGAGAAGGGAAAGGGAAGAATCTCACTTGTCCTCGACCGTGTTCCCGAATTGCTTTCTGAAAAATTTGTTCACTATCCCCTGTCTCTATCAGCCGATCAATTGTCTGCAGGAATTATTTCATTAGATTACGTGTTTGTATATGCTATAATCAAAAAATGCTTGAATATATAAATAAGACCACACCTCTTCATCAGCCCTGGTTCCTGTGACTGAAATGATAAAGAAAATTTGAATGATTTAAGTTATATAAGAAATGCGATTGTGAAAACATAAATTTCCGACTAATTTTGATGTTCAATTAAGTTTTAAAACCTGTATAAACACGCCTCTCAACCACTTCACGATGCTCTTGATGGATGCTTTCTCTTAAAGCCTACAAAATTTTTGTTTTAAAATACATAGAAAAGATGGATAAATAGAGGATCGAAAAGTATATACATGCATATGCAATACCTGAAATTCAGACATCTTGTCTTTAAACTTTTTCTTCAGGGAACTGCACATGAAGTTCATTATTATTGAAGATTAAGGTAAATATTCACTCAATTTCTACCATTCATCAAAAACTAGAAGAGAGAACATAGTAGGTTACAGTGTGGTTGCAGTTCTTGATCGGTCCACTCCGGTTCCTTTTCCACATCCAGGCTTCTTTCTGTTAGCCAAGTTCTATTTGATGATTAAAAGTAGGAGTATCAGTCGAATAATTTTTATAAATAAACAAGCTCATTCAGCAGTAATCACAATAAGCTGTGTAAGATCTAACCTCCTTGTCAAGTTCCTCAATTTTTGATTTAATAAGCCGTGCAATCTTTCCAACTTCATCCACATCTTTCTCCATATGTTGCTTGATTGCTACATGTTAACAAAATTTTTACCATCATTCCTCTATCAAGTAATCAATAACAAAAAATATTAAAATATTAGTTTTAAAAATCATTCCTGTGTGATATAAACAGCTTGTCATGCACTCATGTAGTGATACGGCTCCCAATCAAGGATCTTATTTGAAATTCTAGATTATGTAAGTATTCCTTCTGGTAGTCTGTATATAATAAATATTCAACTTCTGTTTCTCCGGGCCAAATGGAGAATACTATTTGATTAAATTGGAAGTACATAGTTAATCTATTAAGAACATATGTATACAAAGTTGTCTTCCAACATATAGTCATGATACAAGTATAAATAAACACCGAACCAAAATAAATAAATAAAAATTGAAGTTTACCTTTCATAGCAGCAGCCTTCGTTACAGCCTTTGATTCCTCATGAGCATCCTGTATAGAACTTAGCTAACATAATAACTTCGGTAATAATTATCACAATTTCAAGAGCATATTTTCTTCTAAAGATGGATCAAAGGGCAATATTTTTCTAAAAGCAGCACACAAATAGTGTATGAGAGGGAGGAACCTGTAGTTTTTTTAGTAGTTTATTTAGCTTCTCATATTGTTTCTCAATGGCTTGAACCTAGTAAAAGAAAAAAAAGAGCAGTAAGCTCAATGAGTTAAATTGACAAAATTAGGCATGCATAAATAAAGATTAAAAAAAAAAGATAGTAGATTTGTCACCTTCTTGAAAAAATCATCCAACCCTAATTCTCCAGAATTCATGTTGTGTTGTGTTCCCATTTCAAGATCTCCACCACCATAATCTTGATTCCGAGGATTATCAAATGATTCCTACAAAACATCATTCAATAAATACGTTTTAACACAAAATAATCAAATTATGTAGACGCCATGCATCTGAATCTGTAGAATGAGAAACAAATAATTCCCTCCAAAATATTAGGAAAAAAAATACATATATCAGTTCTTGAAGATGGATTAAGGACGTCATTTGCATAATTGTCTGATAAGATCAATGTAAATATCCTCAACAAATGAGTGAATAGACAATGTACGGACTTCCTAAGATCGAATAGGGAAAAAGCAATAAGCATGAAATTCACTTTCTTCGAACAGTGATATCACTGCTCGGAGAGAATTTTATTTTGAAAATTAAAAATGAAACTTTATTGACAAACTTGTATCAACAACAATTATCTTTGTTTTGAATACTGAGCTCATACACGCTACAAACCTCATACTTCTTTTTTCCACTTCTTTTGATACACATTTTAGTTCATTTAGTAGGTGTTAGGTTCATCGGTATGGCTATGGGAATGAAGAAATGTGTATCGTCTATTATAGGCGCTTTTGGCTGATGGGTATGGGTTTTACATATGGGAACTAAAACGAAGATGAAGGAATCCCTCAAAGTTCAAACCTCCAAGGAGGTTGAGTTTGGAATTTCACTCTTCTTCATTCTCTAATCGCACCCTCTCTACTTGTCGATGATCATACCATTCCCGTTCTCTTTCCAACCTAATATGAAACCCATAATCATAGTGATTTCTAACCAGAAACCAGCTCAAAACCCTAATAACTTTAGCAGTCCCTGCTCGCTCTCAAAAACAATTGAAAATCTTACAGATCACATTGATTCCATTAATTCTAATTTCTGATGAAGATTTAGAAACCACCTTAAAGAAACAAGTGCAATACAATTAAAAAAAAAAAAGGAAAAATTAGCTAACACAAGTTTGGCATCTGAAGCCCTAATAATGAAAAACACTTTTCCCCCTTTTTGGTCTTCGAAGTGCTTAAATTCAAATACTAAACTCACTCCAAATTACAATCAGACAACAAATTACACAGTTAATGATACAAACCGCATACGTATATTCACATATTCCAGCTAATTACAAGCTTCAACAAAAACACCAAACCACCAACAAATATCAAATCAATTACGAGATCTAAAATATCAATCTAAACCCTAAAGTTATAAGCAATGCCGCTTTTGTTACGCAATAAATTCAAAACTGAAGTTGCAAAAAACTAAAATTATAGATTGAATTCGTGAAAGAAACTTACAGATAGTAGATCGTTCATGGTGGATTGAAGCTAGATCTTGCTCTTGAAACCCTTGTTTTGTGCTTTATGCTATGCTTTTGGGGGATCAAAATTGGGTTTATTGAGGTGTGAAGAAACAACAGGGTAAAGAGAGAATTTGGGTGACAGATCGTGGAGACAGGTTGCTTTTTGCTATCGTCTTCTTTAATTTATTGTGTTTTGAGCTCCCACTTCTACATTTGAAATTATACACATCTAAGGTTGCTATTTGTTTTTTCTGCAATAAAATCTATACAATCTGCGAAATATCTGCAGAAGAAGATGTGGGTCTAAACGTCTGCGGTATACAAAAAAAATACTGTTTGTTTTTTAATATTTACGGACTGCTAAAATATTCAGTAATAAAAATAAACTTATTTTTTAAACCTATAAAAAGTCAATCACTTTAAATTAAAAAATTATGTTATTATCCATAACAATCAAATAATAGCGAATGTTAACAAATCCACCACTTTTCCACCGGAATCATCGTAGGTGGAGATGGAAGCGGCGTCAGGGGGCGGCCGGCCGTGAAGGTGGAGGCGGCGACGGGGTGGCGGTCGGGAAGGTGGACGCGACGACGGGGCTGGCGTGGTCTGCACGGCTGGAGGAAGGGTTGCGACGAAGAGGGCCGCGACGGTTGCAAGTGGGCCGGCGGTGGCTGCTAGAGTTTGCTTTGGTGAGGGGAATGAGGGTAGAATGATAAGAGGTTAAAAGACCTGTGAAGACAATAGTTCATGTCTGCTTCATGCAGACCCCATGAAAATCTTTTTTAATGAAAAATCTTTCGGAAATCAAACAGTCTGCCATCTCAAAACGTCTTCCCGTGTCTGCGTGCGCGCAAATAAAAAGATGGGGAAGAGCTTTTTGATATCATATCAAATAGCATCAATGGCATACCACTGTTAGTAATATCATATCAAATATATATAATTTTAATAATACATAATCTACGTATTTTAAATTAAATTTTTAATATTTAATTCAGAAAAACCTTTCCTCTTAACAAGATAAAATATCTGATTAATTTATATCTTTAACTAATTAAGTTTGTTAAATATTTTTTAACGTCAAATGTACAATTTTGCTTCTAAAGATATATGTTATCTTAACCTGTCATATCTATCCGTTTCCCCGTCAAGACCGCACCTCCAACCCTCTCAGAAGGAAACTCACAACTAGAAAAGTCATTTGCTCAACCTAGAGCATTTTGTTCCGAATGAGACTCGAACTCAAGATCTTCTTATTTTTAAATGTATTGGCTACACCTTGACAATTTGGGAAAAAGATAATTGGTAGTTTGTTGAATACTTAAATATGGATAAATCTAAACACGTATGTTTTGTGTGTATACAGTATACTAGTTTTAGTAAACACGTGTATTACACGGTTTGAATAAATAAAATATTAAATATAAAAATTTATTAATTAAAAAAAATATTTTAAGATAATATATGATTAAAATTACGTATGAGTAAGAATTATATGTAATAAAACAATAATATCAATTTTTTAAACTTTTTTGTTTTATAAAAAATAAATTAAACATTTTGTTTCAAAACCAACCATTTTAAAAAAATATCATTTTTAAAAATTTTCTTACTATAATTTCCAGTTTTAATTATTTTTTGTTTATAAAAATTTTACTTTTAAAAAAAATAATTTTAAAGTATTTCGTGATTTAAAAAAAAAGTTTGATATTTTAGAAAACTTTCTTTCGTAAAAGTTTGTTTCTATAGAAATAACATTAATAAAAATAACTATTATTGATCTAAAATAAATAAATAATATTATTAGTAATTAATGTAGTTATTTAATAGGAAAAAGAAACAGAAAAATTTGATAAGAATGAATTTTGTGTTGACACGTGACACCCTTTGTTGCCATTTTATTAGAGTAGAAAGATTAAAAAAACCAATATGAAAATAGCCTTGTTGTATGTTTCAACAACCGGTGAATTTATTTGACCAAATAGCAAGGTTTTTAGAAACAGAGGAATTCAATGATTCTATAGTGCTATATTTTTTATTTATAATTTCTAATTATAATCTTTATACTAATAAATAAAAATAAATCCGGACACTTGTCACCATTTTAGGCAATCTAATAATTGGTTTTTCCGTTTCTCTCTTCTCTTAATTATGAATGTTATAATAGCTATTAATTAGTTAATAACTATCCATAATTAAAATTTCAAATATGTTAACTTTAAATTTTCAAATGTGTATGAGTTTATTCAATCCGTATAATACGTAATATTTAAGACATAACTTTTTATATTATTAACCATGTAACAGTAAATTTATTTAGCTCGTTTATTACACGGGATTGTAACCTAGTGTTTGTATATACTAGAAATAGTTTTCTTTTATTAAACAATATTATATCACTTCGAAGGCTTACAAGTAGGGCTGGCATAACAGGTCAGACACGACACGATAAGACACGACACGATAAGACACGATGATCTGACATGTCAGACACGAACACGACACGAAAACTTATCGTGTCATTTTTTTAAAACACGAACACGAACCTTTTAAGAAACAGGTTACACGAAATGATCTGTTTACAAACCTGTTTACACGAAATGGTTGTGTTAGTGTGTTACCTGCGAATCTGCGATGGAGGCTATGGTCCCGAGTTCGTGACGGAGGCTGTGGTCTCGACTCTCGATGGTGGCTGATAGAGCGGTGGTATCGACTCTCGATCGTGGAAGGGTTTTGATGGTGGGGAGGTCGCAATGAAGGCTGGTGGTCTCGACTCTCGATGGTGGCCGGTGGAGTGGTGGTCTCGATTGTGGAAGGTTTCCGATGGGGGGAGGCTAGCGGCGCTGGGAAGGACAACGATGGATTGGTGGCCGGTGGTCTCGATCGTGGAAGGGTTGCGATGGTGGGGAGGTAGCGGCGCTAGGAAGTTCAGCCAGGGAAGGGACCGATGGTGATGGTGGGGAGGGTGCGCGATTGGCGTTGGGAAGGCAGAGGGAATTAGGGATGAAAGTGGAAAGGCTTTAGGGTTTGTTTTGCACCAGGGAATTAAATATATATATTTAATTATAAACAGGTTATTAACAGGTCTAAACAGGTTATTAACAGGTCTTAACAGGTTAACAGGTATTTAACCTGTTAAGACACGAATTTTATCGTGTCTTAACGTGTTGATCTGTTTAAGACACGAAACCTATTAAGGTCAAACACGAAACCTGTTAATTTCGTGTCGTGTCGTGTCGTGTTAACAGGTTCGTGTTAGAAATTGCCAGCCCTACTTACAAGGGCCTTAATTAGATTTCTTTACTTGTTATGTGCTTAAGCCGGACTACATTTTTACATTATAAACACCTAACAAACTTGAATCGTAAAATAATTCTGAAGTTAAATCGCCAGTAACACGTTTGGTTTAGTTCGTTTTAATTTTTAACGGTTTAATTTTGATTTACAATTGCTAAAAATTTAACTAGTTTAACATGTCAATTCAAACCATTAACACATCTATCAAATTTACTTGAGACGATCTAACCAAATTTACTTTAACAATTAACAAACGCGAAGCCAAAGACCTTTTAGTAGTTATATATTGATGTGATTTAATTATTAATACAACAACATACTTTATAATAATTGACAAACACACTTTCATGTAGGCACTTGGGTTCTTTTTTTGAAGAATATTTTGGATATTTAAAAAAATATAACATCAATGTATTCCTTGCAAACACACATGCATGAAAGGTCCAAAGTTCAAATTTTATTATCTTAAAATACATTTTCGGGTTTTTTTTTTGGAACAAGACCAACCAATGAATCGGGTTCAACGTTTTAGCTGTCCCTCGTGAAAAATCAACATGTCCAGCAATGGTTGTTCAACTAACAGGGATCGAACCGATAAGCTTAGTTTCGAGTATAATAGGACATACTAGTCTGAACTTAACAACATTGACATCAAACATATATCAACACTAACTTCCAACTCATTAATTGTTGTTGATGTTAGTATAATCAATACCATTTTAGTATAATTAGGGGGCGTTTGGTATGCAGGAATTCGATGGAATTTAATGGAATTGTAATTTGAATTCCATTGGTGTTTGGTTGGTAGGAATTAGTTGGAATTGGAATTCGAATTCCATTCTTAACGTGTTTGGTTACGAAAGAAATTGGAATTGAAATTGGAATTAATTCCCTCAAATTCCTTCAAATGAAGGATTTCAAAATCCTTCCAAATTTTAAAAGATTTCAAATTCCACCGACCCTCGCCTCCGCCACCGACCGCCACCCACCACCCCCACCCACCACCAACCAATGTTACCAACAACCGCCACCGCCGCCCGCCCCCGACCGCCGCCGCCGCCCACCCCCGACTGCCGCTACCTGGCCACCGACCGCCGCCGCCCTAACTACTGTCGCCCGATTGCCGCTATCTGACCACCAACAGTCGTCGATAACCAAAACCCACCAATAACCGATTGTGCTGTCATCGTTGTCGACAATCGACGGTCACTGTTAACCGCATCTGCGCCTATAAACGGTCGTCTCCACCGACCGCGCCCGCAGTTGACCACCGACTATTATCGCCGAACTGCGTCGGTTTTAGACACGCTCGATAGCGACCGTCGGTTTTCGACAACGTGCTTGACCGGTTGGTGGCGACGGTTGGGTACGATTGATTTTTAGCAACGGGCGTGATCGTTGGGCACCGTTGGTGGTCGCGGTCAATTGTTGGTGGTGACGGCAGTGGCGGCCGATGGTATGTAGCGGCGGCGATCAGTAATCATGGAGGTGGTGGTGATTTGCAATGAGTGATAAATTCCAATTCATTTATAAGTGTTTTGTCACTAATAATGCATTTGGAATTTGAATTTCATTTATAAATTCCAATTCCCTTGAATTCCAATTTCTTTGAAAAATATTGAATTTCAATTGTAATTCCTTCTAATTCCAATTCAAATTCAAATTACAATTTCAATTCCAACAAATTTCACGAATCAAACGCATCCTTAGTTTCATTATACTACAAGAGGTGTGAGGTGTATGCTTATTCGATGTTATTAGAATATCAAGGGGATTTAACGGGTGCATTCTCTTGGTATGAATCCAACGGGGTTGCACCCCCTCAATGGGATTCGAGACCAATGGTGGAGCCCTTGGCTAAGCACCCATTGAGGGGCTTGAGTGATTAATGGCAAATTGCATGAAAACTGATTAACGGTTGTAACTGAACATTAGTGATAATTGCTAGAATCAAAAAAAGGTTTCGACTTGAAAACTACATCGAAGCGTAAAGAGCTTTCCACTTGATGTAACTATACAAATGCTAATAGTTCTAACGCCCAACAATTATACTCTTTTATAGTGAGTTGCAACGTTCTAAACAAACCATTGTGATGATACAAACCCATATAAGGATTGTCATTAGTCTGATTTGACTTACAATTTTCTAGTACAAATTATCATAACAAAAGTTACATGTTCGTTCTTATGTAATTATCGGATTGGATTCCAAAATACAAAAAATAAAAAAAAAAAGTGTCAAACAAAATTTAAAGATATGTCTAACCCATAACATTGTTTAGTGAAAACTTTCTTTGATGACGCATACGCGGTACCACTTGTTGCTCACGATCGTTAAACAATTACGCGTTAATATATAATATTATTTTATAATACTAATTACCAAGTGGTGTATGCATAGGGGTGTGATACCTCATGCTTATCAAGTGGTTTGTGCTTGAGAGTGTTGTACCATGTGCTTAAGGGTTGTACCCACCTTTTTGTCTTTTTTTTAATCTTTAACTTTTTTATTTTAACCTAATACTTTTACATCTTTTACAATTCAACCCCAACACTTTTTTTACTTTCAACTTTGGACCCCTATACTTTTCATATTTTACGTTTCGGTCTAAAGTTTGTAGGTTTTCATATTAATCTTTCATATTTTACGTTTCGGTCAAGTGGTTTGTGCTTGAGAGTGTTGTACCATGTGCTTAAGGGTTTCAAATTGGTTTGTAGCTTTTTTATATTACCTAGGTTTTATCTTGCTGCGTGCGGGTCCTAGATTGATTTAGTTATTATTTTTAATATTTTACGTTTCGTGTGCGTGGTTTAACGTTTTTACGTCAACTTTCCATTCGGTCTTATTTCGTTTTAATTTATTTACTAGCTTTAGTAAACACGTGTATTACAATGGTTGATCAAATAAAATATTTTATAGAATAATAATTTATTAGTTATAAAATAATATTCTAATATAAGATATGGTTAAGGAGTATAAGTAATAAAACAATTATATTAACTTTTTAAAATTTTATTTTAAAACTTTTATTTATTTTTTCCCAAATATAAATTAGACATTTTGTTTCAAAACAAACCGTTATAAAAAAATATATTAAAATTCTTTTTTTGCTTTTTTGAAAAGTTATTTATTTTATAAAATTTATTTCCTTATAAATAACACTAATTAAAATATCTACTTCTTAATTTATATATAAAACTACTTTAGATCTAAAATTATTAATTAATATTATCAGTAATTAATGCAAATATTTAATAGAGTAGATAGATTAATACTAGTTTGACTATTGTCTACAACTTATTTTGTTAGACCATCTCAAACGAGAGAGGTACGAGATCTATTATCATTCACCGTTATTCTGTCATCCTTTTTTCATTCGTCTTTTCATGGATCTTTGTGGCACCATGTCCACGATTCGTAGATGATCTGAGTTATTTTATATACTGCTTCAATATTTTCAGCCTATGTTCTACGGTCAGAAAGCGTTGAAGAGGCTTATCGTGAGTACAATCATGAGTGTTGGACCAAAACATCTCAAATTAATTTAGTTTGTAATCCACAAAAAATGGCAATGTGCCCCTTCCTTCTTTTCAAATTTTAATTCAAACTATTTTATTCAAAAGTTAATTTGATTTTTTTCAAACCACGATGTGTAACCACGCTACATGGCAGGACAACAGACGTATTGGATGTAGTAACATGTTAATTAAAATTAGCGGATGAAGTTAACTGCATGTTCAACTAAAAAATAAAAATATCTATAAACACATGCATAAATACACATGTTTCTGACTATTAAAAAAGAATAAAAAATCGTCTCAATAACATGTATAGAAGAAAAATCACATTGTTATGTTAAGAAAAACAAATATAAGAATAAAATATTAAAAAAACATAAACCAATAAAATATTTAATCATACCCACAGGCCACAACCCATGCGATCAAATATTCTTTCGTTAATTTTGTGTGAATCAGATGAGATCAGTGGTTGCTATGAAAACCGAACTCTATAATCCGTGGTCATATTAGTTGCGTTAGTGGCGGAGTAAGAAGTTTGGAGGCAGTGATGGTTATGATGATTCCGTTAATGATGATGTGGAGATATAGAGGTTTTAGCCTAGTGACGACGATGAACCACATCCCCGGTAGGCCTCGAACTTCAATGGAGCCGATAATTTCATCGTCACAGCCACAAAGGCGATGAAAATGAAGATCAGCAGAGCTCTAAGAGAGAGAACCCATAAATTGATTGATGTTGACAATGTTGTTTTCGAGTTATGCGTTTGAGACAAACTTCGTGTTGTGTGTGAAATATGTGAGAGAGTGTGTAATACGCGTCACTTACCTTGACACATGTTTAATCTTGCCATATATATTGTACCATTCACTTAATTTGTTAAAAAGTAAAAAAGCATGCATTTTCACGTGAACCAAAAGTGGATAGAAACTGTAGATAAAATCTTCTAATTGTTATTATTGTAAATTTGTAATAACCCATGTTTAGTGATCTTTTGAAAAACTAAATACACAATTTTGTTCTTTAGCTTCCAATAAATATTTTTACAAAAACAGAGTTGCTTTGAAAAGAATTATTTTTGGTCTCGAAAGTGGTTCTAGCACGCGTTTGAATCAACACTTCGGATGATAAGTAATTGATTAATTTTTAAATTGTTAATAAAGCACCTTAAAAAATTTTAAAAAAAATCTATCACAGCTCCCAACTAACTTGACACTTAATCAACCACATAACTAAATATGAAGACAGAAACAACAACTATTTACGTAATGTTGTGACACATTCAGAGTCACACATGGCCTAACGTTAATATAATCAACGAATGCAAGATTTGAACTTTGAAGCTTCTTGATTTTGACTCTAGAACAAAAATGAGAATTCCTTAACAAACAAGCATACTCTAGAACCCACCCCTTTCCTCACTCCAAAGCAATAATAACTTTAATCTACCCACAAATGCACAAAAGCCCACTCACCGACACGTTATAGCATCAATTCTCAACTCCCAATTAAAACCCCGTGTTAATTCCGTATCTGCCAACGATCAAACAGTTGAACACACAACACAACTGCTTATAAATAGGTTCAATCGATCACCTTTTGTTCTCAATCGAATTCATATAAACGGTAGAAGCCTCAATCGACTGTTTTTTTGGGTAAGTTTGATTAAACATCATGTTTTTGGGAATTATTGAGATGGGTTTCTTTTATATTTGTTTATTTCATTGATTCTTGATGTTGATTGTTAGTCGGTTGCTTGTTTCTTTGGTGATCCTTTGATTATGCCATTATGGTCTTCTCTAGATAATATTATTATTATACAATATATGATTTTTATTTTGACCGCCAACTGTTTGATGATATGCCTGTTAAGTGGGTCGTTTTTTTTTTTATTCTCATGTCATGTGGAAAATCATATTTCTGTACATCTATATTACCATCTTTTGTTGATAAATTGGATGCCAAGTTAATTAAGGAGGGAAATCTTGTGTTTTTATTGTTTGAAAGTAAAAAAACAAATAGTTTTTATGTTGGGTTGCTTTCAAAAGTCATTGTTATGAAGGTGTAAGTTTTAACCAACCAAACTTTCTCAGAAAGTTGAGATCTTTTTCATTCTGAAGTTGAGAAGTAACAGATCTTTAATATTTTTGATATTGTATCCTTAATTGTACACATATACTGTCCGTATAGTTTTAGAAAAAGAATTCGAGCGTAAATTTATGAAGATTATGCTATTGGGATTGTTTTTAGTAACAAAAGCTAAAGTTGATAGTGTCGATGGTCGAAATGTTGGTATGGATAGTCGGACATTGTTTGGATTTTAAAATTCAGATTGTCAAAATTTAATACTACTACTCAACAACCACACATTTTAATAGTACTAGTAATATATTTGGGAGTTCATATTACGTACAAACCTTTATATATAGATATACTTCTCAATATAAAAGGAATCTAAGAGAGAAAACAAGAACTCTATATGGCATGTTTGACATCCAAATTCAAAGTGTAGTTGTAGCCTATAAGCCTTGTTTTTGCTGTGATCTTCATTATTCTATTATCACCATTAGAAATGGTTCTCAAGAGATTCTACTATTCTAGGATAGAAAATTAGATTGTTTTGTTATATTGTTTCATGATATTAGTAAAACATATGTGGGATGCAAAGTTAAATGTGAAATCTCGTAAATTGCAATGAACAATTGCATTGGTAATTTGCCGGTGAAGTTGGTGATCAGTAATCTTGATGGTTTTGATTACAACTATTTGATATGTAGTCTATTGCATTTGCTGTTTTTATGTATACACTGGATCTAAAATCTTCTACATTGCTCTCTGCAGATAGTTTGGATATAAGGTTAAGTTTGAGATGGATCAGAAAATTGAGCATGTTGTGAAGGAAGAGATTCATCTGAAATCTGAGTACAAGATCAAAGGGACAGATGAAGAAAAAGAAGAGAAAGTTGAAGAAAAGATTGATTTGAAAATTAAATCACTTGAGAAAGAGAAGCCAAAACAGAAGGATGATGAAAAGAAATCAAAGAAAGAGAAAAAGAAAAAGGAGTCAGAGGGGGAAGATGAAAATGATGACATGAAAGAAAAGAAGAAAGAAAAGAAGAAGGATGATGGTGGAGCATCAGAGGAAGGAGATAAAGAGTCGAAAAAGAAGACGAAAGACAAGTGTGACAAATCTGATGAAAAAGAACATGATGAAGAACATAAGAATAAAAAGGATAAAAAGAAGAAAGAAAAGGATGACGATGAAGAGAAAACTAAGAAGAAAGATAAGAAAGAGAAGGATAAGAAAGACAAAGATGAAAAAGAAGATGAGAAGAAAGAAGACAAGAAAAAGCACAAAGACAAGAAAAAGCACAAAGATGATAAAACAAGTGATACTGAGGTTGAATCAAGGGAGATTAAAATAGATGAAAATGCTAAAGAAGTGAAGAAGGGGGATAAAACTGACAAGGGGAAGAAAGACAAGGGGGATAAAAAGAAACTTGATGTAAAATACAAGGATCTTGACAAGCTAAAACAGAAATTAGAGAAACTGAACACCAAAATTGAAGCTTTATTGGAGAAAAAAGAGGAAATAATAAGGTTGATAAAGGAGAAGGAGAAAAGCCATGGTCCTGTTAAGGAAGTCAATGAGACCAATGCAGCTGCAGCCGAAGTGGCATGAAGCTTCTTCATGTACTGGTAGTTCTATGCTTCCAACCTTACCATTCATGTTTTGTGTATGGTTGACAGGATATATATATGTTGTAGTCTATGTAAAACTTTTTCATCATGATAATAAAATGATTATGGTTAAAATCTCATTAGCAATGAACTGATACACAACTAGCAAATGCACTATCATATGCTGCCTAGCTTTTAGATCATGATAAATAAGATGATTATGGTTTAGTTAGGGTTGTGCGTACATTTACGACATTCATTAAAAAATTAAACTTTGTTGGGATTGGTAGATACAAGCTCAACAGGCTAAATATAATAATGATAAACTAAGGGTAGCTGATTCGACTAGTTTTATGTATAAGTCGGCTGATTTTCATCTCTTATAGTCTCCTAAAGAATATGTGAATGCATTACAAACACTTTATTAGCAAAGGTGCTTTCATTGTTTCATAAGTTATAGTAATATATTACACTGGTGTGGTCTTGGCAGGTTCAGTGTTTAGTCCAAACCCAAATGGGTATAACGGGTCATAATGTGAGTCCCCAACATTCATGGGTAGCTGTTCAACTGATTTAAACCAAGTACGGGCCAGCTTTCCAGTGAAACCGTAATCACCAAACAAAACATCTGTGATACCTTGGCCTTCTGTTCCAGGAAGCCAAGCAGCTACAAGGGCATCTATGGTGTCAATAAATGGCTGCACCACCACGGGCCGCCCAGTGATTAGGATCACCACGCATTTTACTGAGCCACATACGTTTTTGATGGTGCTGGGGCCCGGCTCTGGGATTGTAAGATTTGGACTATCTCCAAAAATCTCTGCATATGGTGGCTCTCCTACCACGATTATAGAAAATTCAAAATTATTTGACTCTAGGAAATCTTGGCTGGGATTCTCATTGTAGATTACTTGAGTGTTTGTATCGACTGTTTTTTCCACAGCAGAGAGGATTGTCGTACCTGTGAAGTCATTAATTATAAGGTATTACTTTAAAAGTTAAGTAGAGGTGGTGAACCGGGTGGTTAAGTGGTAGGTCAAAATGGATTAGGTCCAAACTAGTCGTTTTCAAGTTTGGGTTAAAGTGGGTTAGTCGCCAACCTTTTCTGTTATTTTACAAGTAAATATGTGTAAAATATAACTATAAAAATAAAGTCCTTTCTTACTCTTTACAGCTTATTGTTTTCCCTATTCACAGAAGTTACCTTTATGCAATCTGCCCTTTAATGATATATATTTTATTTAAATAAGAGGATTTAGTAGGTTTTAAGCATTTGAGTGCACTTTGGACAACTTTTGAACCATTTAACCTGTTTGACCCATCTGACCCCCTTCTATTTACCCATTCGATGCTTTATCCATAAAATTCAAACCAGACTAACCCGTTTTCAAATATATTGGTTGAAAAACAAAATTATCAATTACAAAGTTTAGGACTTGTGGTATTAATATCCATACCAGCAGTAACATTGCCTGAAACTCCTTGCCATTCAATTGTCCACCCGCCACATTGATAACCGATATTATTAGCATGTGATCCTGCAACTAATATCTTTGATATCCTTTTAGGAAGTGGTAACAATGGCTTCATTGAAGATTTACCATTCTTTAATAACACAAGTGTTTTCCTCACCGCTTCCCTTGCTAGGTCTCTATGCTCCTGTTTAATTTGGAGTTAATAAAGTAAAAACAAGATTGGGGTTCTTGATCATGGTCAAACCTAAAGTTTGACTTACTTGACATCCCAAGTACTTGGTCATGCTGTAGTCAGCCAATGGGTTTTCAAACAGACCCATTGTAAACTTCACCCTCAAAATCCTCTCAACCGCATCATCTATTCGGCTCATGGGTATGAACTTATTTTTGACCAGGTAAGTCAAACCGTCAATAAACTCTGTGAAGTTGAGTCCGACCATAAACTGCAGTATTCTATCAGTGCATTAGGAAATTGTGAATTGCTGCAGTACAGTGAAAGGTGGCAAAATCTGTCCAACTGGTTTGGAAACGGGACAAAACATATTAGGTTGGTACTTAGGAAGTTAGGATGACCTGAAACACTATTGGCCTGAATTTTGAATGTTTTAGTACAATTAGTATTCAAGTATGATTACAAAATCTATATTGTTTCAATAAATCTATAACTTTTTGAATAGAACGATTATGAAGGTCTCATAGATTAAAAACACACTTTTCACAAGTTTTGACACTTTTTCATTTGACTTCTTCAACCCATTAAAATTAAAACATAACTGGAACCAACTCAATCATAAGTAATTGGGTTTTTAAGTACAATTATTACCAATACTATAAGTAAGAAAATATGAATGGAAACAAACCATGTCGATGCCTGCATTAATTCCAGCTATTATGGAGTTTGTGTAGTTAGCATGTGGAGGATTGGTGATCCTGTCAATACCCTGCCAATCTGATATCACAAATCCCTGAAATAAAAAAAAATGTCAAAATTTATCTAAATTGCTCAGTTTTTTTCACATTTTTGCCAAATAGGCCTATAATTCAACTGAATGAAAGAATATACTTTGAATTTGAGTTTGCTTTTGAGGTAACCGGTAACAAGATCACGGTTAGCATGCATTTTAACCCCGTTCCAGCTAGAATATGAGGTCATAATAGTAGCCACGCCCTTGATGACTGAATCATTGTATGCTGGCATGTGTATGCTGAAGAAGTTTCTACTGTCTAATATTGTGTTGCCTTCATCTGTTCCTAGGTGAGTTCCTCCATCACCTAAATAGTGCTTAGCACAGGCTGCAATTTTTTGACTGTAAAATGAAAAAAAAAAAAAATATGATGTGTGTTTTGAAAGTGATTAGGCGATACTAAATGATCAGATTCAGTTTACTCAAACGGTATCTATAGTGTACATAGTGGAGTCCCTCATGAATTTTAGGGTTCGAGTCTCATGGTGGACATTGGTGTAGATTTAGGAGTATGATTAGATGAGTGTGTGTGTTTTCTGTTCTAAAAGAAAAAAAGATAGTCATATGTTTAATTGATTTGACAAAATTTGTTAACCAAAAGTTGAATGTTGAGAGGATATAGTCAATCTGTTACTATGATTTTTTGATTTTATAATATCTTGTAAGTGGAAGTGTGGAACCCATGACCCATGCCAATCAACATCTCAATCAAACACAAAAAAAAAAACTTGACCAGAATAAAAAACCAATTATCAGTTAGGACAAAAATACTTAGGTTCTCTTAATGCAAGAACAATAACAAAAAACCAATAATCATGTCACTTAATTTTGTCCAGAACCCCTTACCCTTATGTTATAATATCTAAAGCTGAATATAGGATCCAAGTGTCAAAGAGGCAGGTGGGGGTAACGAGTCAATAGACTCAATACACGTAATATTGGAATGGGTTATCAAAACACGTCCTGGTCCAAGTTTTTTTAAATTATTCAAATAATCAACGTGTTAATTATAGTTGTAAAAACTATAGTGTTACAATATTAATTTTGTTTATTGTAAATATATTTTGCATAAAGTGATTCAAGTGGTTGTATGCTTTAAAATTATACTTTGGTCGACTTTCAGCCCATTTGACCCGCTTCCCTTTTGCCTAATCCTTTTTATATGACCCGCTTATCCCGTTATAGATATAGCACAAATGAAGCGACCAATCTTTTAGAAAGTGAGTCGAAATCACCATCTCTAGAAACTAATAATCCTGGACCATGAACATAACAAGCATATTTTTTTTACACTTACCGTCCATTAACAAAAGGGGCACCCTTTTTGGATTCATCAGTGATCTCTCCTTGTAAACCTGGTATGATTTCAGTCATTAATCTAACAATTTCAGTATCTTCACTGTAGCTTTCGTAACAACGACCCCATCTGGGATCTCTACAAACCTGTTTAAGTGCACATTATAATTCAATTTAAATGTTGAATTAACAAATTAACAACAATTAACAGTAGTCAATAGTAGTGCATTAGTTTTAATCTACTTACTGCAATACAAGGCGCAAAAGCATATTGTATCCCCGTTGCTCTAACTTCAAGTGCTGTAGCAGCCCCAATCTTCTTAACTAGTATAGGATCCCTGTTGAAAATGTGCACAAAAGAAGTATAGAACAATCAAGTTTAGTGCATAGACTACTTGTACTTTATATATACTTGCCTGGTAACTCCAAGACCAATGTTATGAGGAAAGATTGTTGCTTTATAAACACTATTATGTCCATGAACAGCATCAATCCCATAGATTAAAGGTATCCCTAAACGTGTCGATAATGAGTCCTTTTGGAAATCATTGACCATGTTGACCCATGTCTCGGGGGTTGCTTGTTTAGATGGCACACTCCCTGGTCCACTTAACAAACTCCCTGAAATCACAATATATTTGATCATTAAAAATGAACCAACAAAGGGGGAATCATAGTTATATGATGTAATTCAGGTGTGATTGATTTGTATACCTATAAAATACTTCTTTATGACTTCATTTGATGCAAGTGTTCGTTCAATTTGAGTCATTTGACCAATCTTTTCCTCTAATGTCATTCTCTTTATTAAGTCGTTTATTCGAACATTTAGTGGTTGTTTGGGATCTTTGTACTGCATATGCTCTGCTTCAGCCATTGAAGCCCAGCACCACATCATAACCATCATCGCCGGAACCAAAAATTTCCTCATGTTGTAGAATCCCATAGAAAACTGTTCTACTGCTATAGACGAACAGAAAGCCAAATCACGTCAAAGAATAAAAAAGATTCATTCCAAGACAAAACAAAGTGTTCCTATGATTCTATCAAGAAAAGATGTAAAACTCAAACATTATCATATACCCATTTGCATACACTTAAGTTGTAATGAATTTAACATAAAGACAAATTCATGGTCAATATGGTAACTTTTAGCATTTTATTCACATGATATTGAAAGACAAATCAGGTCAAAGAAGAAAAAAATTCATTTCAAGACAAAAACAAAGGATTTGCATCAAGGGAACATGCAAAACTCAAAACATTTATTACATGCCCATTTGCATACACTCCCATTTTTCTAATGAATTTAGCAGTTCATTCCCAGGATATTGCTCTAAAGTTCAAAACCTTAGTTGATAAAGTTATACTGTAGGTGGTCTGGTGCACCAAAACTCGAAAGCGTGACATAATGGTTACAAAAGATTCAAGCCCAGTGATTCGAACCTGACAAATTGAAACATTTGACTGGTTTCCTAGCTCATTATTAGCTTCAAGCAACCAACATAACCAACAATGGAGTTTTTTACTTTTTTGTTAGCTGAAAGTTAAATTTGCAGAAAATTAGTGAATACTTACAGGAGTTTCAGAGAGAGATAGAGAGAATAAGTATGAGTTTGTTAAGCTGAAAGATGAATATTTGTAGTGAATGTGTTTATTTTATTCTTTGCATTTCATTTTGATAATTTTACAGGTCGGCTGCTTGCTGGATTGTTTCTTGGCCCCTAATTATTTGGATGTTTCCTTGAAGGCGAAGGCAATCACAACGTATACAAAATTTTGGCCGTCTGATTTTGAT
This sequence comes from Flaveria robusta, assembly GCA_025506415.1. NCBI lineage: Eukaryota > Viridiplantae > Streptophyta > Magnoliopsida > Asterales > Asteraceae > Flaveria > Flaveria robusta. The sequence continues at coordinate 2,342,795 of CM046472.1, read as the reverse complement.
TGACCATCATAATTCGTTAATCTCACTTTGAAGCTGGATTATGTGAATGTTTATGTCTGTTCATATTCAATGAGTATTGTTTGTTTTCATTTGAAAAGGTTGTAGTTTTGAGAATCTTTTATAAAGAATAAATGATTAAGAAAATGTATTGTTTTGCAGTTAGAAGACAAATTTTGCTGAAAACATGTTTTTATGCAGTAATCTGATTCTTGTATCCGCAGATTTAGAGTGTGACGTAAAACAGAAGCAAGAAAATGGCCAGAGGCGTGCAGACCAATTAACTGTAAAATGGGACTCCATTTTGGCATGAATTTTCTGCAATGTGGCCTTGTGACTGTTAAATGGCGGGAGAAATATTAAGCTGCAAAGAACTTGTTCTTAGATATTTTATTTCTCCCATGCCATATTCTTGTTACATGTAACAGGTCCTATATATATATACTTGTTGTAATTTAGGTAAAATGTTTTCATTGTGATAAATAAAATCACGCGTTGCCTAGATTTCTTACAGGCAAATCGATTTAAATATCTTTTTTCCCTCTATCAATGATCACGTATAAATGAGCCTGTAGGTAAATTTAGGACTAGTTTTATGTTGGTAGTTTTCTTCTAAGAAGTTAAACCGAACAGTCAAATGTGCCTGGTGGATAAAAACCTCACGAAGAAGATCTTGCATAATATACATTTCTTACCGTTGAACGAAAAATAAGCATCATATTCATTATTATCAAAAACTGACATATTATACATTTATGTGGTCTTGGTTGGTTTAGTTGTTAGTCCAAAACCAAGTGGGTATAACGGGTCATAATGCGAGTCCCCAACATTCATGGGTAGCTGGTCAACCGACTTAAACCAAGTACGTGCCAGCTTTCCTGTGAAACCATAATCACCAAACAAAACATCTGTGACACCTTGGCCTTCTGTTCCAGGAAGCCAAGCAGCTACAAGTGCATCTATGGTGTCCATAAATGGCTGCACCACCACTGGCCGCCCAGTGATTAGGACCACCACACATTTTACTGAGCCACATACATTTTTAATGGTGCTGGGGCCCGGCTCAGGGATCGTAAGATTTGAATTGTCTCCAAAAGTCTCTGCGTATGGTGGCTCTCCTACCACGATTATAGCATAGTCGAAATTTTTTGACTTCAAGAAATCTTGGCTGGGATTCTTGCTATAGATTACTTGAGTGTTTGGATCAACTGTTTTTTCCACAGCAGAGAGGATTGTCATACCTGTAAAATTAGCAATTTTAAGGTATTAATTTAAAAGTACATTAGAGGTGATGGAATAGGCGGGTTGGGTTGGTCAGGTGAGTTGGTTGATAGGTCAAAATGGCTTAGGGCCAAACGGATCATTTTCATAACTGGGTTAAAGTGGGTTAAGACGAGTTGGGTAGATGCGCCAAGCCACCAACCTTTTCTTGAATTTTACAAGTATTTATGTATAAGATACAACTGAATAAATCATATTCTTTCTTCCTTTTTTGCAGCTTATTATTTTACCTATTCATAGAAATAACCTTTATGCCATCTGCCCTTTAAAATGATATATTTGTATTCAAATCAGAAGATTTAGTAGGTTTCAAGCGCTCAAGTGCAATATTGTCAACTTTTGAACCGTTTAACATGTTTGACCCATTTGATTTGCTTTCTTGATAGCTAATCTTTTCTTATGTATCCATCCGACCCGTTATAATAAAAATAATCCCATTTTCATATAAATTTGTTAAAAAATTATTAACTGTCATCTGTAAAGTTTAGGAACTTGTAATATAATATCCATACCAGCAGTGGTATTTCCTGAAGCTCCTTGCCATTCAATTGTCCACCCACCACATTGATAGCCAATATTATTAGCATGTGATCCTGCAACTAATATCTTTGATGTCTTTTTAGGAAGTGGTAACAATGGCTTCATCGAAGATTTACCATTCTTTAATAACACAAGTGTTTTCCTCACTGCTTTCCTTGCTAGGTCTCTATGCTCCTGTTTTATTTGGAGTTAAGAAAGTGAAAGCAAGATCAGGTACTTGAATCTTGATCATCGTCTAACATGAGAAATTTTGACTTACCTTACATCCCAAGTACTTGGTCATGCTGTAATCAGCCATTGGGTTTTCAAACAGACCCATTGTAAACTTCACCCTCAAAATCCTCTCAACCGCATCATCTATTCGGTTCATGGGTACAAACTTATTTTTGACCAGGTAAGTCAAACCGTCAATAAACTCCGTGTAGTTGAGTGGGACCATAAACTGCAGTATTCCATCAATGCATTAGGTAACTGTGAATTATAACAGTACAGTGAGAGGTGAAAAAATGGGTCGTTCCAACCAGTTGGGAAACTGGTCAAAACATATCAGGTTGGGTACTTAGGATTACCTGAAACACTATCCGTTCAGAATTTGGAGTTTTTTAATGAACAATTAGTGTGCAAATATGATTACAAAATCTACTTTGTTTCAAAGTAACTGTAACTTTCTGAATAGAATGAATTTAAAGGTTTTATTCATTAAAAACACACTTTTGGCGAGTTTTGACCCGTTCAATATGTTCAACCCGTTTTCCTTTTCTACTAATTTGATCCATTGGGTCAGAAGTGTCACTTTTAATTACAATTATTACCAATACTATATATAATTAAAGATGAAAAAAAACAAACCATGTCAATGCCTGCATTAATTCCAGCTAATATGGAGTATGTGTAATTAGCATGTGGAGGATCGGTGATCCTGTCAATGCCTTGCCAATCTGATATCACAAATCCCTGAAAAAAAAAAAATCAAAATTCATCTTAATTTCTCATTTTTTTTTTCATTTTTTGCCAAATAGGTCTGAATTCAACTAAATAAAGAATATACTTTGAATTTGAGTTTGTTTTTGAGGTAACCCGTAACAAGATTACGGTTAGCATGCATTTTCACCCCGTTCCAGCTAGAATATGAGGTCATAACAGTAGCCACACCCTTGATGATTGAATCATTGTATGCTGGCATGTGTATACTGAAGAATTTTTTACTATCTAATATTGTGTTGCCTTCATTTGTTCCTAAGTGAGTTCCTCCATCACCTAAATAGTGCTTAGCACAGGCTGCAACTTTTTTTCTGTAAAATAAGAAAAACAATTAAGGGATGTCAAACCCAATTAGATAGTTTTCTATCTTATCAAGGTCAACGACGCATGTTTTGAAAGTGATTTTGCGATATTAAATTATCAGAATCAACAGCCTGGTTAAGGAGATAATGTTTGGATGTGCTTGTGTTGTTGAAAACTGTTATAACTAGATAATCATATGTTTAAATGATTGGCAAAATCTGTTTACTTAAGGATTTAATAAGATAAAATAACCAAAAGTTGAATCTTGATAGGATACAGTCAATCTGTTCTATGATTATTTAATCTATACAAGTGGAAGTGTGGAACCCATGATCCATGCCAATCAACATCTCAATCAAACACAAATACAAAATTTAACCAGAATAAAAAAATCAATTATCAGTTAGGACAAGAATAGCTAGCTTTTCTAAATGTAAGAACAACAAAAAACCAACATTCTGACCAAGAAGGGTCCATATACGTAGTTTTGGTAAGGGTTGGGTTGGGTTGACCAAAACATGTTTTGGTCCATACTTTTTTTATTTTTTAAAATAGCCAGCATGTTAACTATAGTTATAAAACTATGTTGTTACAATATTGATAATGTTTATTGTAATTTTATTTTGCATCAAGTGATGATTTAGGAGGCTTTATGCATTAAAATTGGATACTGGTTGAGTTTTAACCCGTTTGACCCATTCCCTTTTTGTCTAATCTCTTTGATATACCCGTTTGTCCTATTATAGATATAAGGCAACAAAAGTGACCCATTTATAAGGAAATGGGTCGCAATCACCACCTCTAGAAACAAATAATCCTGGCACATGAACATGATAAGCACATATTAACACTTACTGTCCATTAACAAAGGGTTCACCCTTTTTGGAATCATCAGTGATCTCTCCTTGTAAACCTGGTATGATTTCAGTCATTAATCTAACAATTTCAGTATCTTCACTGTAGCTTTCGTAACAACGACCCCATCTGGGATCTCTACAAACCTGTTTAAGTGCAAATTATAATTCAATTTAAATGTTGAATTAACAAGTTAACAACAATTAACAGTAGTCAATAGTAATGCATTAGTTTTAATCTACTTACTGCAATACAAGGTGCAAAAGCATATTGTATGCCAGTTGCTCTAACTTCAAGTGCTGTAGCAGCCCCAATCTTCTTAACTAGTACTGGATCCCTGTTAAAATAAGCACATAGAATCATATGTCAATCATATTTAGTGCATCACAGGGTTGTACTCCACAAGTTTTTATATATTTAACTTGCATTGGTTACTTTTACTTCATAATACTTGCCTGCTAACTCCAAGACCAACATTATGAGGAAAGATTGTTGCTTTATAAACATTATTATTGCCATGAACCGCATCAATCCCATAAATAAAAGGTATCCCTAAACGTGTCGATAACGAGCCCTTTTGGAAATCGTTGACCATGTTGACCCATGTCTCCGGGGTTGCTTGTTTAGATGGAACACTCCCTCCTCCACTTAACTCACTCCCTGAAATCATAAGAAAATTGATCATAAACTAATACATATAAATTAGGGTCAACATTAGGATTAGGTTCCATCTATATACTCGTGTATACTGTTGTATTGAGGACACACCGAAATATCATCATTCATAAACAAAGAATCAATAGAAGGTAAGTATAATTATGGACTTTATAGTTCAGGTTGGTTGATTTGTATACCTATAAAATACTTTTTCATGACCTCATTTGATGCAACTGATCTTTCAATCTGAGTCATTTGACCAATCTTTTCCTCTAATGTCATTCTCTTCATTAAGTCGTTTATCCGAACATTTAGCGGTTTTTTGGGATCTTTGTACAGCATATACTCTGCTGCAGCCATTGAAGCCCAGCACCACATCATAACCATCAACATCAAACCAGATAATTTCCCCATATTGTTGAATCTCATATGATATCTGTTCTACTATTACAGACAAACAGAAAGTCAAATCAGGTTAAAGAAGAAAAAAGATACATTCCAAGACAAAAACAATGTGTTCCTATGATTCTATCAAGAAAAGGATGTGTAACTCAACCATTATCAAATACCCATTTGCATACACTCCAAATATTAATGAATTTGAGATAAAGATACATTCGTCATGTGATATGGTAACTTTAGCATTTTATTCACATGATATTTCTATAAAGTTCAAAACTTTATAGCTCAAACAGCTAGTCAAATCAGCTATTCAGCTCAAAGAAGAAAAAAAGATTTATTTCAATACAAAAACATAGAATTTCCATCAAGAAAACATGTAAAATTCAAGCATTATCATATACCCATTTGCATACATTCCTTTTATTAAATCAATGTGACATAAAGATAGATTTAGCATGTGATATGGTAACTTTTAGCAGTTCATTCACAGGATATTGCTCTAAAGTTCAAAACTTTAGTTAATAAAGTAACACTGTAGGTGGGTCTGGTGCACCAAGACTCGAACCCATGACATCATGGTCACAAAAGATTCAAGCCCATGGCTCAGCTTGGTGCACCAACACTACAACAAACTCTGCACCAGTGACTCGAACCCATGACAAATTGTAACATTTGAACTGATGGCGTCACCCAACAGCTTATTATCAACAATGGAGTTTTTAACCTTTTTGTTAGTTCAAAGTTAAATTTGCAGAGAATTAGCGAACACTTACAGGAGATCCAAAGAGAGAGAAAGGGAGATCGGGTGTGAGTTTGTTAAGCTGAAAGTTGGATATTTGTAGCCAATTTATTCATTGTATTTTTATATATCTTTAAGGGCCTCTTATTTTTATTTTTATTTTTATTTTTATTTTTATTTTTATTTTTATTTTTTTGGTGCATTGCATTTTGATATTTTTGCAGGTCGGCTGTTTGCTGGATGAGTGGATGGTTTCCTTGGGGCCACTAAATCACTAATTATAGAGAATAATGCTTGCAATCAATATAAAAAACCCACTAAATCACTATTTAACCAAACCCCTAATGGGTCCTATTATAGAGACACCCATCCAGATAAATCGACACCCCCTTATACGTCGCGTATGGGTCCATACGCGGCATATAGGGTTGAATACACTGAAAACGAGGAAAATTCAGGGGGGCTGTCAGAGAGCTATACGCCCCATATAGCCCTATACGACCCCCCTATACGACACATATAGGGCTATACGACGCGTATAGCGAATTTCGACACTGACCACGAGGAAAAATTCAGGGGGCTGTCAGATGGCTATACGACACATATAGCCCTATACGACCCCCCCCCCCCCTATACAACGCGTATGGGACTATACGACACGTATAGAAATTTTGGGGTGTTGATTTAAAATATTGGGGTGTCTGTTTAACCAAACTCCTAATTATTTGAAGGTTTTCTTGAAAGATCATACAACACAAGTTAAACAAATTTTGGCCGTCTGATTTTAATTGACCACATAATTCGTTAGTCACACTTTAAAGCTGGATTCTTTGAATTTTATGTCGTTAATTACACTTTAAAGCTGGATCCTATGAATATTTATGTTTGTTGCATATTCATGAGGAATCTGTAGTATTGTGAAATGTGAAGTTAGTATTTGTGATGAAAACATGTTTTTGATGATGTTAGTTTGAAAATCTGGATATCGTAATAAATCATTTAAAATTTCTATGTATGTAAAATATGTATTATGTGGATTTGAAATGTTAATAAATTATGAAGACTAAAATAAACAAAGCAGAAAAAAGTATGAAACAATAAACTTATTTGTAAAAGAGATTTTAGAAGGAAAGAAGATTATAATAATATTTGTGAAAATATTATCCAACCATTGGTTTGGGTCGTCAATTCTATCACCCGTAACCAACAGATTTAAATAAGAGTAGTTAAGAAGTACTCAGTCAGATCAGCTATACACGTAGTTTGTTTCCAGTATGTCTTGTCAATGTGTTTCTGAGAACAATATTCATATCACAAATATTAGAGCATTCATATTCCATTTCCCAACTCCATCTTTATAATTTAGAAAATAAACACTATTCTGTAAAGTTATTTATCTTTTTCTAAAATCTTTCACATCTTATTCTCCATATATAATATATCTATCCCAAATAAATAATACTTGTTTATTCTATTTTCAATATTATTTTTTTTTCACTCATATCCACTTATAATTATATTAGAAAAAAATATATGAGGGATGAACATTACACCCATGTATTTGAGAGATGAGAATGCTTTCTTCGAAAATATAAGGTTGATGAATAGAAATAAAGAATGAGATGAAATGTGTGTTTCGATGAATTTTGCTAAATTTAAGAACTGGATTGAGAATAAGGATGTGTTGGGAATCCTCTTATGCTATCATCAGATTCTTATATCGATGGTTAGAGTGTGTCTTTTAACCCTCTTTACCAATCATTATCAATTAATAAGAGTTAAAATGAATTTAGGATTGTTCTTTTATCATATGGGTTCCTAGAGAATAATGCTTGCAACCAATATAAAAAACTTCTTTACCATGTGAATTCTTATAGAATAATGTTATGTTTGGCTGTTTGTCAAGTATATAATAAAGTGGGAGAATGGTTGATTTTGTCAAGACTTAAAAAACGTGTCCACCTTAAAGACATATTTGATATTTGATACTTTAATAATTGACATATTGGAATAAAAACAAAACATAATGTTACCGTCACTTTTTTAGATTTTTTAGCCGCTATGCTTTGCGGAAAGGGTTTTATAAGTTTAGAAGAATGTGGAAAAAAAAAATTATTTTATATAAACCGTGCAACTTTTAGGTCTTGTAAATTAAATAGCATATTTTTAAATAGGATAGAAAAAATATATAGGTTTTTAAAAGAGAACAAGACCGGTCTAAACCAATTTCATATCGGATTAGATCATGCCTTGTCTTCAAAAATGTATATATAGAAAAAATATATAGGTATTTAGTCGTAAACTAAATACAAGAATGTAATTAACAATTTCTAAAAATGGATTAGATCAAGATAATATGTTAATGAGTTAATATGTTGCCTCAAACGAATGTGGTAAGATTTAAGGGTGGCAATTGATTATTGATAAGTTTCATAGCAAACTTTTAAAGTGAAAAGCTAATTTGCTTTCTATTGGGGGAGGTCCCTTCGGATTTATACTTTTCGTTATTTCCTTTTTTTTTTTTTTTTTTTTTTTTTTTTTTTGGCTCGATTGGTATTTATACTATTCGTTATTCCAGAGTGAGCAAACATCAAGCATAACGACCATTAACAGTCGACCAAATCATAATCATACCGATTTAACCAAAACTAAATAACTTTAATATGATCAATGATGTATGAAGTATAAACAATACTGCACATATGTGTATATAGTTCCTTTAGTCTCTAAATTTTTGAAAATATTATGCACTTGGTTAGATTCGAATGGGTTGGGCAAGGAAAAGAAAGGGATGATTGAAACTATTATGTTCAGTGTGTCAGGTGTAGTTTCAAAAAGGAAAATATTTCTTACTAGGTTATAACCCCGTGTATTACACGAGTTAAATAAAAGAGTAAATTTCGGGTTTTGGTCCCTGTGGTTTAACCATTTAACCATTTCAGTTCAAAAATAAATCTTTGATCATATCATACCCTGTGGTTTCATTTTTGTAACGTTTTTTTGCCCTGACACTAACTCTGTTAGTTTCTACAGTTAAACGTGAGGATACTTTGGTCATTTTATATTTGGAGAACTAGTTATGTAAATTATATTAGATTAGGATAATTATTGTAATTTTTTAAAACAATAAAGAATACAAAAATAAAAACTTAAATCTAATCTAACCCATCACCACCGGCTGCGCCACCGCCACCACCACCGCTACCGCCACCGCCTGCGCCACCGCCACCGCCTGCGCCACCGCCACCGCCTGCAGCTTCACCACCGCATGCACCTTCACAGCCACCGCCTGCACCTGCACCACCGCCGCCCATGCGCCGCCACCACCGAAGCGCCACCGCTACCGCGTGCACCTTCACCACCGCCTGCGCCACTGCCACCACCACCGCCACCACCTGCGCCGCCACCACCGCAGCGCCACCGCTACCGAGTGCGCCTTCACCATCCCCTGCGCCTACGCCACCGCCACCGCTACTGCCACCACCACCGCCGCCACCGCCACCGCCTGTGGGTTTAGATTTAATTTTTGTTTTATTATTATTTAATGTTTTAAAAAATTACAACAATTATCCTAATCTAGTATAATTTACATAACTAGTCCTCCAAATATGAAATGACCATAGTACCCTTACATTTAACTGTAAAAACTAACAGAGTTAATGTCAGGGACTAAAACCGTTACAGAAATGAAACCACAGGGCATGATATGATCAAAGATTCCTTTTTGGACTGAAATGGTTAAAATGGCTAAACCACAGGGACCAAAACCGAAATTTACTCTAAATAAAAAATACTAAATATTTATTAACAAAAAATTAGAAACTGTAAAACGTCAAATATAAAGGTACTTTGATTAGCTGATAAAACACTTTTAATATTTTTAAAACTTTTGTTTAAAAAGTTATTGTTTTGAAAAAATTTCGTTTTGTTTATCAATATCTCATTCTTTAAAAACTATAGGCTTGTTTTGTAAAAAATATTTTTATGTAAAACTTTTATTTTTTAAAAAGATTGATTTTAAAATATTTCATAATTTAAAAAGTTTTCACTATTTTAGAAAAAAATCATAGTTTTAGACAATTTTAAATTTAAAAAAAATATATTTTTAATCAAAATACTTAGTTTTATTTAATGAAAAAATGTTTTTTAAGAAGTTAATGATTAAAAAAGGATATGCATTTATAATATAGAGAGAGAGAATGAGAAAAAATTAAGAATTATTTATTTGATTTTTTAAAATAAAATAAATAGTTTGGGCGGGAAAATTAAGACGAGAATGCTTGTGGAAATGACACGTGACACTACATGTAAAGGATTATTAGGTTAGATTTGATTGTTAGTGTTTTTTTTTTGTTTTTTTTATATTTATTTTTATTTATGTTTTCCAGTAAGAGGCATGAGGTTAACACTGGTTTAGTTGAGTGCTTTAAAATTAAATCCCGATTAGTTTCTGCCGTTGTTGTATATAAAACTCTAGCCATTAAAATTTGGCATAATTGATTTTATTGATTCAACATATATTTACCACTGATTTTTAGAACCGGCGATCGAACACATAACCTGCTATATTACTGGTTCGGCTAAGTACTATTGAACAATCTTTTTTTGGACCGACCGATTAAATTGATGAACATAAATGATAGTTAAATTAGGTTTTCATATACACATGCGCGCACGCACACACATAATATAACTTCTTTCTCTTTAAAAATTCATTAGGGTTTTATTTACTAGTTTAGACAACATATTTTGCTTAAAAAAGTTTTATGTATATATCAGAGTATATGCGGTTTAATGGCAACAAGATATGGAAGTGACTGATAAGGGAAGGTTACGAATATTAATTATCCTTTATTGCGATAATCGTGTTAACTTTTGAAGATCAATCAAAATCATTATTTGTTTTAGTGGAATAACATCATTATACATATACAAATATATGTTCTTTTATGTATATGTGTAAATTCATAAGCGTAAAAAAGTTACAACTAGTGTAAGTTACTTACACTAGTCATAATTTTTTATGTTTATTAATTTACACATATACATAAAAGAACATATATTTGTATATGTGTAATGATGCTACTCTATCAAAAAAATAATGATTTTGATTGATCTTGATAAAGTTAACACGGTTATCGCAATAAAAAATGGTTAATATTCGTTCCGCACCTGTGACTGATAATTAAAGTCTTTTGATAAACAAATGTATAGATTTAAAACTAACATTAAAAAGTATAAGTTAGCATTTTAAAAAAATATATTACAAATTAACGAGGTGAACCGGTTTTGAAATAATTGATGTTTACAGACACAATCCCAAAGGTTTTTTTATTTTTTATTTTTTATAACAATATATAAATCACGGGTAACAAATGAATATGTCTTGTCTTTTCCTAACTTGTCTCCAATGAGACGGAACATGTGTATGACAATGATATGGAATTTTATTTGTTGCTCAAGACACATATGGAATACAACTTAAGTTCGAGTCCGGTCTTATGCTATCTTATAAAGTTGATGTTTACATTTGTACTACTTTATCGTTTCTATTGCTTTATTACCTAACCCACTTGCATTACTCGTTTATAAAGCATTCCCAAAAGTTCCAAGATTTTTTTATTTTAAAATGTGTCGGAATGGTTTCTATGAGTTTGGCGATAGCCGTTATGTAACAATTTATCGATGATTAATGATAGAGTTGAAGATAGATCACGACGGTTTGAACAGTAAAGTTCACTACCTGGTTAATCATTTTACATGCAAGTCGGTGTAAATAAGTTGAACTACTTGAGATGTCTTGTTACATTTTGAATAATGACTCAAACCTAAGATAAAGCTCATTTAGTGAACAAGCTCGATTCATACATTATACAAGCTATTAAAAACACTAGTGATAAAACATAAAATAGTAAGTTGAAAGAATCATATTTGAATTGAAGTATAATTCTAATCTAACCTCATGAGATAAGAAAAAAAAAAACAAGAAATTGGTTAATTAATTGCATGACAATTGAAAAATTACTTTAGGAATATATAAGAAATAAGAAATTCTTTTATGAGAATATTAAAAGATATGTGTACATAATTAACAAGGATATTAGCCATAAGCTCTTGAATATAAACTAAAGTATATATGAATTCAAACGTTAAAATAAATAGATACACACATGTAATATGAAATATTAATATCTTGGAATAATTAAAATAAGTATTTGAAAAAAAGGCAGGCCGTTTTAAAATTTAATTTGGAGAATATCTGTTTTGGTATGTATGATGTGAATGGGACGCTATAAACGAATCAAATATCTGATTTTTCTTATACAAATAAATATTAAAATATTTGCTCCATTAAGAAGACCTTTTCGCATTCCCTAAGATTCTCCTCACTTTATTTTATTTAGTAAGTTTTATATATTTTATATTTAACTTATTCAAATTTAGTGGTAGCATTATAATTTTTTAATAAGGGGTTGTATCTTTAAGGCAAAAATATTTGGGTTAAATTAAAAAGTTTTTCTAGTTTGTGAGTTTTTTCACGAGGGATTGAAGGTGCGATCCCAACCAAAAAAGGAAAGGTGGACCCGATTAATATACTACCTATTCTTTGAGGGAGGGTTGTAAAATGTATGTTAAAAACATGTTTTATATTAATTATAATTTTTAAAATATAAAAAATTATAAAATTAGGTATTTTGATAATTAAACTTCGCCTGCTAAAGCCACATATTTATATATTTACTCTCCTTAACTATTTCAACAATAATTTGTATATCATATTAATATAACTTATATAATTATAATTAATGCATTAACTTTGAACTGATTTGTTGGCCAACGCTAGCAGTGTTCACGAGCCGAACCGAGTTGAGTCAGGGCATGCTCGAACTCGGCTTGAATTTAAACTGAGTTAGCCCTGCTCAGTTCGGTTTTAAAATCGAGCTAAAAATCTGGCCTCGAGCTCGGCTCGGTTCGGTTCATTTTGGCTCGGTTTTATTCCATAAACTCAATTAAAAAAATAAAATGCAAAATAAATTAACCATATTACATAACTCATAACTGTTTATATCAAGCTTCATAAACATAAATTAATTTAAAGAAACTAAGTTCAATGTTCAACAAAATACTAATAATTTCATCATTATTTAAATCAAATGAATTAAAAGCATTTGAATAATTTATTATAGTATACAAAAATATAAAAACATCACATGAAACTATTTGATACAAACATTATTGTTTAATATTTTGACATAAAAATAGTAAAAAATATATATATTATATTTTTAACAAATGAGTAAATGCAATGATATATGTTATATACATAGAAATAATATATATTACAAGTAAAATAATCTGAGTCGTATCGAGCCGAGCTAACAATCGAGCTAAACCGAGCCGACTCGGTTCCTCATGAACCGAGCCGAGTTCAGCTCATTTTCATACCGAGCTGGCTCGGTTCGGTTCAGCTTAAAACCGGGCCATTTCGAGCGAGCTTTTTCCGAACGAGCTCCGAGTCGCGAGCTATTTGTACGGCCCTAGCTAACACAACATATTTTAACCCAAATTAAAATTTGTGAAAATTACATAAATAGTCTTTTTGGTTTGATTATATTATACATTTGGTCCTCATACTTTAAAAATTACAGAGTTAGTCCAAACTTTTATGTATCATTGCAAATTTGATCTTCAAAATTTAAAAATTATAAAGTTTTCTAAACTTTTATGTGGTACTACATTTTTGGTCACTAAAGTTAAATCTAAAAGTTAATCCAAACTTTATAAAATTTATAAAAACTGAATGAATTTAACGTCAAGGACCAAATATGTAATGACTATACAAAAGTTTGGACTACTATTTGTAATTTTTAATGTTTGGGAACCTAACATGCAATCTGATTAAAAAACAGAAACCATTTATTTAATTTTCTCTTAAATTTTAACCAAATTTTTTGGGCCCTGATTAGTTTCTTGCTAATTCAGTGGCTTGGTTTTAATGATATTGCTCTTTTTTTGCTGGTTAAAAAAAAGTTAAAAAAAGCCATCATATCTAATTCATTTTGATACTACTTTACTAAAATTTGGTCGGTCATGTTCTAAACTTTACAATTGACTCCGATGTGTAATGTAATATAGTATGTTTTTGTTTTTTTCTAACTTGTATCTTAAGGTCATAATGCATGATGTAGCATGCGGTATTATGTTATACAGGGAAAGTTTACGGTTTTCGTACGAATGGTACGAAGCAACAAGGACTATCGATCTAATAGATAAACGGATCAGATTTAAGATTGAATAATCATGCAAGAAATGTTACTGGAGGGGTAGAATTGGTAATAGCCTACAATTATTGACTTTTTTAACTTTCTTTCGTTTTTTTAAACACATAATTTTTTCATATGGCATTATTTTTTTTTTTAAATAAATCATAAAAATAAGTATTTTATCCTCTTTAATATGAGTATAGTATTGCTATACTTTTTTTAAAGAAACAACATTTTAATTTTTTAAGAAAACGTCTATGTGTCGTGCGTATAATTGCGTGATTCTTCACTGCGTAATTATCAACATAACTTGTGTAATTATCAATATAACTTGCGTGATTATTTTTTATAACTGAGTAATTTTTCTTTGCGTAATAATAGATATAACTTGCGTAATTATGTAACTTTTATGCGTAATTATATCGCGGACGAAACTACCCCTCCGCTAGAAAACACGTGTCATACTCTGGTGACTTCGTACGCTTCGCATGAAAATTAAATTTTGTATAGTAAACCGGCCCCATGTTATATAATACAACTTTAACAACAATAATTTCTCTAATTTAATAAAATGGTAAATAATGGAGACACGTGGTAACACCACATTCATTCTCGTTAATTTTTTCTCACTTCTGTCTCCAATTTAATAATTACTAATTATATTACATAATTTCTTAATAGACTAAAAATACTTTTTAATAAAATAAAAAAATTTAAACGTTACTTAAAAAGAAACAATTTTTTATAAAATAAAAAGTTTTTTAAAGCATCAGAGTTTTTTAAAAATATAAAATAATTTAAAATTGATCTTTTTAAAAAGTAAAATATTTATAAATAAAAAATAATTAATATTGGGAGTTATAATAAAAAAAATTAAAACGATTTGTTTTGAAATAAAACGTTTAGTGTTTTTTAACAAAAAAGTTTAAAAAGTTGATATCATTGTTTTGTAATTTATATCTTTACTCATACGTAATTCAATTATATCTTATCTTGAAATATCGTTTTAAAACCAATAAAATTTTTGTATATTTAATATTTTATTTATTCAATCCGTGTAATACACGGGTTACTAATGCTAGTAATATGAATAAAATAGAAAATGAGACGTTAGATGAATTTGAATCTCGTATCCAAAGATTGTATTTGTGCACACATCAAACCTTTGTAATTGTGATGTTTCATGACTCTTTTGTAGTTTGAACAGGGAACAATTTGTTAGTCATTCCCTAGTTTAAACTTCATAGCTCTTTTTATTTCGTAGTCATATACTTTAAATAAAAAAAGACGGATTGAAAACGATATTTTGAGCTAATACCATTTAAAAGCTTGTTCATTAAAAAACATCTAGTATTCACATTTTAAATGGTATTAGCTGAAGATAAGTAGAGAAAGTGGACGAAAATTTGAAAATGGATGCGCAATTCTCGGGAATTGGAGCACAATGTTCATCTATAAAGACCTTGTGTAATTTATCGTGTTGTAAACCAATCTGGTCGTACGTAAGTCACTCGAGATTAGCTCGTTAAAACCTTTAATTGAACTGAGTTTAGACAAGTTCGAGCGAGAACTGTAGTTTATATTAGAGCTTAACTAAAAACGAGCTTCAGTCCGATCTTCAAATTTCGAGTTTCACTCAGCCTAACACTAAACAAGCTCATTATTTATTTAAATTTTGTTTAATAGGTTGAGCACATTTTTATACAATAATAATAATTATACGTAGGGATGTTCATGGTCTTTTTGGGTCAGATCGATCAGTAATTATGGCTTAAAAAGAAAAAACTAAACCGAACCGCCTAGATTGGTTAAGTCAACCGAACCAACCGACCGAAAAAAACGGTTTGATTTTGGTGGTTTACCACTTTGAACCATTTTTCTAAAAATTGTTACTTATATATAACGACTTAATTCACTCGAGTCGCTACAACATCTTGCTTTCTTTTCTTACTCTATTGCTTGATATATATAACTTGTTAGCTCCTAAACAATAACTAGTAGTAAGCCGCCCGCATTGCGACGAGGGGCGTAAAGCTGTGTCAAGTAGCGCATCCATTTTCAACCGATCAATTTTTTTTTGGTTTGGTCAAGTTTGGACAGGTTGGATGGCTTGTGAACACCCCTAATTATGCATACAATCATGATAAAAACAACAAAATAGTATATATTATGATAGTATATTAGTATATTAAAATTATAATCATAAATATATTTACAAATCAATTTAAATGTAAATAAAAATAAATAAATGATAAGAAGGTCTAGCATTAGATATAGATCTCTAAACGAGTTGAGCTTAATCTCAAACTCCCTTAAGCTAAACGAACCGGGCTCAGGGTTCAAAGAGGGCGACTTGGTCACCTTGTTTACAACTCTAATTCGGCTACTTGAAACCTTACAATTAAGATAATAAAGAAGACCATTAGACTATGTGTAGTGGTTATGCTTGAGTCACGACGTGGTGTGCCTACATGGGCTACGGCGGGGCATGCCAACAACGCCACCCCTAGTTGTGGCGCTGCACAAAGTCACTTGGTGCGATGAACTTTAGTCGTGACATCACCCACCCATGCCGCTCCAGTTTTCGACCGTTACCTCCTCTTTTACAGTTACTCTCAACGGCTACAATATTTAATGACTAATATTAATTTACAAATTTGAGCTCTAATTCCCAAATGAGTTCATCATCCTAAAGGCAAGATGTTTAATCAATTCGCTGCTTATGAATTGCTCGAACCTCTCCTAAATGGGCCCTAGTGTCGAAAAGAGTTAATCCTCCTCTAAACGATCAAAAACATTCGAGTCCAATGACTATAACTTGACTCGACAACGATAGTGGCGAAGGAGAGCCCAAAAGAACTAGCACGATCAAATAAAATACAAATGGAACATCAACAATACAAATAGAACCACTTTGATGCAAGAATCAAACAAACATAAGAATATTAAAATGTTGGCTAACTCAATCGTTCATCTTACTAGAGACGTCACATCGTCACCGAGAAGATGAGTAAACAAATTGCTAATACATACATATATATATATATATATATATATATATATATATATATATAATTTTTTTCTTAATAATGAATGTTAGTTTAATGCTTATATTTAATTAAGAAAAATTTATATATGTAACTTTTTTCTTGATAATGAATGTTAGTTTAATGTTTATGTTTAATTAAGAAAAATTAAAAGTAGTTTATTTAATTTAATTATGGAAATTAAAAAAAAGCTAAAAAATATGAGTGAAATATGGTAAGGTCAAAGAAAACCACTCTATGAGTAAAAAAGGGTAGTAAAAGGTGATAATGTGATGTTAAGAGTTGAGATGTGAATAAAAGAAATTTGAAATCCAGATTGAAATGAGAGAACTTTCAAACAATGTTTTGCATGCACCTAAGACTTAAGATGGAATTCAGTCATTATTATTTTTTTTAACAAATTTTTATTTCTTAATATTTACCTTTAAATACTATTATTAGTTAACTTGTAATCTTGTATGTATAGACTTGGACTCACTTACCTTCATGGAAACAATGACCGATGTTTTTTTTTTTGAACAAAAATAAGACCGATGTCATGTATTGAAATGAAAGGACCATCTTCTTCAAAATAATATATAGATGGTGATTCTTATGCAAAGCGTATGAAATAGTATATAACCACACTAAATATGTTTATGATCACACAAATTAATGCACATTATTACGTGTCGTTACATTATTAAAGTTACATGCGTTTAAAATATGATAAAACTAGATAAAAGTCAACAATTGTGGTTTTTTTTAGGTTTTAAGTGTTTGTAATCGAACAACATTAAAGTTAATAGATTGTTCCTCCTCAACTAGCTAGTCGAGAATTTTAGTCTCATAACAAACAATGATATAGATTTAAAAGTAGGCTTAAAGGTCGTGAAAGTTAGTTTTTCTAAAAAAACTAGAATGAAAGTTAGCTTATCATTATGCATATTGCACAAGAATAATATAATTGAATGTTAGTTCACACGTTACTTCAAACACCTAGAATTCAAATCATCCAAACCCTAAACAAAAAGGAAAATAAAGTAAAAGAAATTCCTAGGTGTTGTTATGTGGGCAATTATACTTGTTCTAAGAACATAACATGATGTTTCAACCTTTTAAAATAACCAAACCACCATTCTAACTCTACATGAAATATAGGACAATATGAAACAAATTCGAATTCCAATATAAATGAAACATCAAATAAAAGCATATATAAACAAAAGAACTCAAAAACAAAGCTATTAGGATCAAATCTACCTTCGGTCTTTAAGCCCTTCAGGTCAACCGCCCAACACAAACTACGTTTACTCCATCAAATTGATTAGCACCTGTATTGTTTGTTGTTTAAAAAAGCTGGGAATTGACTAGCCCCTCGAGTTTTCCACTAATGAATTCTCACAATTAAAAATCTCGATTACGAAATTAGAAACCAATAGAGAAAAAGAATAGTAAAAGCAAAAACCCTTAAAATTGCATTCCAAACAACTAAACAAAATCATTCCAACAAACTCATACAAAATTCTTTTTTCATATATAAACCTAAAAAATAACCTGAATCAATCTTCACTTCAAACAACTGAAAAGACGATTGTCAAGAATGAAGCCTGGTCCGAGATCCCCACGAATCCCTAAAGAGATCTTGGATCAAACTTCATTCCAAACAACCCCATTTCTTTCTTTCTTTTCACTATCTCATGATTCAAGAATCAAGAAACCCAATTGTCAATCTTTAATGTTATGAATAGCATGGTGTCATGATACACATCTATATATAAAGTTATGAAATTCACAAAAAGATTTAAAATGAGGGATGCACATGAATTGACAGGTCACTTTTCCACAAAAGAAAATTGGAAAGCTGGAAGATTTTGGAAGCAAGGGGCTTGTCTTGTTTCACTTTATTCACAGGACAGACAATGGAGAGTGGTTGCCAATTCTGACAATTTAGAAAGAAACATAAAGACTGAGAGTGAGAGCATGGGCCTCATCTCTTCTAGTACAACTCATCAAGCAGTATGTACAAGTTCTTCTGTGAAATCTCTTTGTTTCTTTCTGAGTTTTCCTCATCTACCCCTTCTGCAAAAAACATGAACTTTTCATCATCACATGAGCCCAACCAAATAAATGAGGTCTGGACCAGTTTTGATTATTGTTTTCTGGGCTGTGTTTTTGAAGTCTTGAACTAGTAATATGGGAAATTACTATTTGCCCCTCACTAGCCAGGCAACAAAGGAAAGGTTTTGGAGGGCATATTGGCCATTTTACCATTTTAACATTCAGTTAAAATCAGTCTGCTCAAGGAAAAACTGTATGCAAAGCTAACAAACAAGAATATGCTATCACCAGTACTTTCTAAGAAGACAACATGAAGGGTATGCTGGTAAATTCACCAGCTTAATGTTCAACACTTCTACTTGTATGAGCAAAGATTCTGTTGTTGGAAATCTCTGTCAATGGAGAAAACTACAGTGGTGAATATAGAAATATGTGCAGCTGATTTACACATCAATTTTTAATTTTTCCACAAATGTAAACTAAGAAAATGAAAAAAGATACATTAAATCATTGATAAAGTTTTCATAAATAAAATTTCTTGTGTGACATTCAAATTGGAATTAGGACAACTACAAGAGAACAAATGGAGTAGTTTTTTTCCATATCAATTATTATAATGAAATAATTGGAGGTGTCAACATGGTTGGTCGGGTCGGGTCGGGTGAGTTTACCCGCAAACTTACCATTTTGACACCTATATGCAGGTACAAAAATGATCGCGACATGAAATATATCATAAGTTACCTCATTATACATCCTTAAATCCTGTGTTTCTAATGTGTTCTCTGGCTCCAATAAATTATCAGCCGTGATCTTCAAACAAAGACCTTTTAAGTTCGGGACAGATTTGTTTTTTTGTTATTTCGTATAAAAATCTCCGGAAATGTAAATCTAACGGTCCAGTATTTTGCGGTGGAAATACTTACCATAGTTTTCACCAATGTTTTCAGAACCGGATCGGACGTCGAACCGGACGTCTTACTGGTTTGGTGGTCGGACCAGTCGGACAGGATTTAAGAACCGGATGACGTCATAATTACATATATACTATATTATATATATAGTTATATATATAATTAAATATAAGTAATTTATATATGTATTTTATAGTTATATATAAAACTTAACTATATTTTTATATCCAACATATTAATTTATGGTTCAACACCCCGTTTTTACCCATTAAAATCAAAAAAATAAAAAAAATACGAAAACCGGTCCGAACCGGTCCGGTTTCCCGGTCCGAACAGCGGTTCGGGACGAACCGGCCGGTTCGACCAGTCCAAAACGAGTCGCACCGAACCGGACCGGCTAGGTGGCCGATCCCCGATCGAACCGGTCGGACCGGCCGGTCCGATCCGGTCGTGAAAACACTGCTTTTCACTAAAGGTGGCAAAATGGGCGGGTTGGATTGGGTTGGTTCTTAGGTTAGAATGGATTTGGGTCAGGATGGGTTTGGGTTAGGATAAGTCATTTAAAAAAAAGGTCAGGATGGGTTTGGGTTAGTATGGGTTTGGGTCAGGATGAGTTCGAATAAGGATGGATCGTTTTTAAAAAAGTTAATACTATTTTACTAGTTTTTTACAATCCAACAACACATATAGACATATGCATATACGAGCTCAAACAGATATATATACGACTTCATCTATAAAGGGTCGGTACCTTCAATAAATCGACGATGATGGTGCGATGATGAAGCGGAGGCCCGACTGTAGGTGTGGTGGTGGTGAGCGATGAAACTCAACGGAGGTGGAGACTGATGCGGAGTGTGACTATAGGTGCGGTGGTGGTGTGCGATGAAACTTGATGGAGGTGGGAGGCTGTAGGTGCGGTGGATTGATAGTGACGCGGTGGACCGGTGATGATGCAGTGGACCTGTGGTGATGCGGTGGTGGTGCGGTGGTGGTGCGCGATGAAACTCGACGGAGGTGGGAAGCTGTAGGTGTGGTGGTGGTGTGGTGGACCGGTGGTGATGCGGTGGTGCCTTGTGCGATGGAGGCGATCAATTTGAGTGAAAGAAACCTTATTGTGACTTGTAGATCTAATTTTGAAAACCCATTTTGACCTATGTTTTTTTTTGTCAAAAAACTTTTAACCCATCTTGACCCACTTATGTTTTTTATTTAATCCATTCTAACCCATCTTTATTTTTAAAACACCCATTATGACCTAAAATCACATCCTTAGACTTTTTTTTTGCCCCCTCTAAAGTTGACCATCTGCAAATGAACAGGAATTAATATATCAATAAAGCATAGACTTTCCACATTAATTGCTGATGGAAACCTCTTATATAAATAATAGAGGCTGCAAGATGGTCAGATTGCAGGTTGGGTAAAAAAATTTACAAAGCCAAGAGTGTCACAATAATAGTTTAAATCTTTGGATACAATGATTTAGGAACTTGAATGCACTAAAATAGACTGCGGGCGACTTTCATCCCATCCACTGTTAGTTGTTCTCCTTTTTGATACATCTTTTATTTGATCCATTTAAGATAAATCATACATATTGGCATTAACAGTTACCTTTTGTTTTACCAAAAGTAATTATTACAAGATATTGATAACATAGATCCATAAGATTTTCCCATGATTTGATGATACAAGTTAAAATTTCGAAATATAGTTCTAAAATCATATCTTTTCACCTTAACAATTCGAAATTTTCAAAAGAACGGATAGAGATGCTATGAACCGCGCTTAAAGGCACCGGCTAATTTGAAGAGAGGTCAAACTAGAAGCAAGATTAAAGTAACATTTCCTCCACTTTTCTCTTTAGACCAATGCTGACTACACACCAGCCACAGGCACACGTTGCACAACTAGCCACAAATCTGTAAAGAGCCTGTTTATAACAACTTGTGGGCAGGAGATTAGTGGATCTTTCTTAGGCCTTGAGTAAATTAATCTGCTTCATCACTACATTAATAAAAGTTTTAGCTTTTATGCTTCTTTTGAAGGTTAACAAGAAACTGTTCAAGCACAAGAAAAGCGTCTGCTGACTATTATGATTGTTAACCTTAACTAATGATATAATCTTGAAAAAATAATGATCCTTAGCCATTTTAATGAACCCTAAAAAAGAATCCAAGTGGACAACTGTTACGGAAGAAAGGGAATATATAAAACAAATATTTGTTCTTTGTTGACTGATTTCTAAAAAAATAAAATGAGGATAACCCATGTTTGATTTCTAAATTTGACCTTTTCAGTTACTTATTTGTAACTTGTAAGTAGCAATTGTGTACCAGACGAATAAGTTGCGACATCAGAAAAACAGTGAATGCTTGATTTTCAAAAAAAGGCCGTAAGTATCTATTTAAGACATACAAACTCATGTACTTTGTAAAATTGAGCACAACTGCAAGTTTTGTGGCATTAATGTTATTTTTAAAAAACAAATTTGCAATTTTTAAAGTTTGCAGTGACTACATAAAAGTTTGGACTAACTTAATTGGCATTAATGTAATTTTTAAAGTTTGAAAACCAATCATGCAATCCAATCAAACAACAGGGACCATTTATGCAATTTTCTCCAGTATTAATGTTTTTTCTAAAAAAAAATTTATAAAATAAAAAATTTCTCAAAACATTAAACTCTTTTAAAAATATAAAATATTTTAAAATTGGTGCATTCAAAAAGTAAAATTTTTGTAAACCAAAAATATTTTATTTATGAGAGTTATAATAAGAAAATTTTTAAGAAATGATATATTTTTTTAAAACAGTTTATTTTGTAACAAAATGTTAATATTTTTTTAAAAACAAAAAAAGTTTAAAAAACAAAAGTTTAAAAAGTTGATATCACTATTTTATTACTTATAATTCTTAATAATAAGTAATTTAGATAATGTATCCTATCGTAAAATATCATTTTAATTAATAAACTTTTCATTATAATTAATATATTCAACCCGTGTAATACATGAGTTTAATAAAATTAGTTTTAATAATACTATCATAGTATTAAACATAATGTATATCAATTAGTTTTGATAATACTATCATAGTTTTCATTATAATTAATATATTCAACCCTTGTAATACATGACTTTTTATGATAACTATTAGCAAGTTATATCAATTAATAAAAATTCGATACTCAAATAAAGTATAAATTTTATTAATAAATTGTATGAATCTAAAACCTTAAACGAATGAATAGTGTTCCTTAAACTTGTAAGGTATATCGGATCATCAAACTAAACATGCTGATTAATGCCAGTTCCAACATTAACTATTTTGTAGCGTTTCAAAAACCAGACTGGATCGCCCGTATCAACCGGAATGTGAATGAGCAGTTCAACTACGAGTTAATGGACCGAGAACATATAAGCACAATTGTCAAAACTAGTAAAAAATCATTGATGCTTTTTCCTCTGATGCAGTGGCGGACCCAGGTAGAAAGGAAGGGGGGCAGCCCCCCCCGTAAAAATATATTTTAGTGTTATATGTGAGTGAAAATCCCGAGTGCCCCCATAAAGTTATGCAACCGTCCCACTTTTGCCCCCCATAAAAAATTTTTCTGGGTACGCCACTGCTTTGATGGATGACCGATTTAATCAATACACAACATGTGCTTTAGATAATCATCCAAAATTATTGGATCTTATGCTTTATAAATCGTAAATTGCCTTCAATCTAGAAATGTAGTTTGCAACAATTCTGAGCTCAAAACAATGTTTAATTTTCCTTGATGTTTTTACACACTTTTAACACGAACAGGCTTACAAGAGAAGAATTACACTGATAAATTGATAATAGACCAATAAATGAATCACAAAACTGACCATACAACCAAAAGAGTAACAGAAGCACATAGAGGTATCTCGCAATCTGATTACCTGACTTCAATAGCTATAAACTCCAGTTCCCGGGCTCATGCTGCAATGCTAGAATCCTGCATATCATAAACTTTTGCTTTATAAATTTATACAAAACATAGTCACTTTTTTAACCGTCATACACTTCTTTATGCAAGAACAAAAGAGTTTAAATTTGAATTTATCAAGTACAATAGATACTTTTCCATTCACATGTCCCAAGTCTAACGAAAATCACTGATTTTTGAAAGCCAATGTTTTTTTGACAGTTTTTTGGTAACCATGAGAACTCATTAGCTTGCGTCGAGTAGGTGGAGACTTCAAGGGGGTCAAAGGTAGAAAACGACCATTAGTTGGAGTCAATTGAACCTAAGACCTTTGTTAGAGAAACTCAAGGCTTACCACTAGATCACCCCCTTTACAGGTTATCTTCATAAAAATGTTGTTGATATGTAACTAGGATCCAAAGTGTATAATGTCGTGTTAGGTTTATACCAAACAGTCTTGATTAGGAAAACAAAGAAATGGCGATTCCAACCCATTTACTTATAAGTGTGTCAATACATGTGTATCATATCTATATGGAGTATAATAAAATTTTTAGCATAAAAGGAAAACACGTCAAATAGGTCAAATAGTAGAATAGGCAAAAAGTCGTCTAAAATGTTTTTTTTTAGTCCATAAAACCTCCTAAATCCTTTTATTTGTAAATTATATTACTACTGAAATTAGTGTAGATGTATACCTTTGTAGTTAGATTTGACACTGCCAAATTCCATTTGTGTCTAGTTTTTGTGCCTGCTACTTGCCCAGCCTTTGCCACTTTACCAAAAGCTCCGTTTAGCCAAGCTGCTCCAGCTGTCACATATCTGATGAACAACCATGCAATATTATACATTTTTAGCAAAGCCAGCATCTAACTATATTTTAATGTTGCAACGTGACAACTCGTGTAATCATATTTCAACAGCTAAATTCAAGATTCTTGTGAACATGTATGGATTTGTTGCCTAGAAGATAATCCTAGAAAATCAAGATAAAGAACACTCCAAAAAGAATTTTGCTCATGACCATGCTTTCTATGTAACATAGCAGCAGACTACCCAAATTTGTGTGAAAAAAGGTAGCTTTTTGTTCAAGAAACAATCAAATTAGCTGCACGCACTTTTTTTATCATATAGAGCAATTTGTAAATAGGCATAAGAAACTAGATGCAGCAATTCCAACCATTTACTTATGTATAAGTCTAATTGGTTTGTTTTATCTCATACAGGTCAAGAAAAATAACAAATACAAGAATGGGCCAAATGGGTCGAACAGGTCAATAGAGTTCAAAATCACACAAAGTCTATTTTTAATTTCATACAAACTCCTATATATCTAAAAGTTTTGATAATATTGTTTTTGTAATAATTCCTACCTTATGCCACTCAAAAAGTTTCTGTGGGTTAAAATGAAACGATCTAGTTAACGACCTGTTTTGACCCGTT
Organism: Flaveria robusta; assembly: GCA_025506415.1. Lineage (NCBI taxonomy): Eukaryota > Viridiplantae > Streptophyta > Magnoliopsida > Asterales > Asteraceae > Flaveria > Flaveria robusta. The sequence goes on along the minus strand of CM046472.1, from coordinate 2,317,371 downwards.
ACAATGTTACACAACCCCTCAGACCCACCCATCTTGCCAACTTAATAAGAAGGGGAGTTCTTCACACCTGCTTGATTTTACAGCTGATCCTGTGTCATTTAATTTCCTCTCTGCTGCCATCAATGCCGCCATGGTTTTGTCAGAAACTTGAAGTCTCTGATCCACAGACTTCACTTTTTGATTCACCACCGAGAACCCAATACTAAACTTGTCCGTAAGTCCTACTTTTTTATCTAAAGAACTTACTCTGGCAGATGCATTGGCTCTCAGTTGATGCTTCTCATCAAATGCTTTAGCTTTATTAATGGCATCTTGACCAATAGCCGAACCTTTAGCCAACACACTTGAAACAACATCTTGTGCTTTACTTGCATACACTCTTCTAGGAGATGTACCATTGGCCTGTTAACATGAGATAATAGATGCTAAAACTTTACACTATTAATCAAATATCTGAAGTGCCCCTCAACAAGACAAATAAGAGGAATTTTTGGATCAAAATCATTTACATCAATGCTGCTATGGAAAAGAATCTCCTTTTAGCTTCTTGATGTGCATAAAAAGAAATGGAGATGATTTTAGGATATTCCAAAAAGGAAATTGTTGCATTTATTTTGAAAGGGAATGACCCATTCAAAATCTCTTTTACGTTTTAAGACATAACACTTTTAGAATCTTGCCTCAGCATTTGAAAAAGAACTTTGCCGAGCCATGTTCACGGCATTATCAACTGCACGAACTTCCTGCAAGACATGAATCACAAGATAAGTTTTAACTTTCATACGTGTGCACGTGGGTGTGGCGGATGGATATAGAGAGAGTATAACTTGTAATAACTAATAAACATACCTGCAAATCAGGTTTTGGCACATAGTTTTCAACCGGAGTAATCTTAACAACCTGATCCACTAGGGTTGCTCCCTGTAAAATGGCATACAATACACATAACCCAACTTGAAATTATTCATCAAAAAGAAACTTAAACATACCTGTTGTCCTGTTTTATGAAATAATAAACGATAAATACCATTTTCATGTTCAAATTAACCCCCATGATAAATGCCCTTACCAACATTCCACTAAACTGAAGTTAACATACTCGAAACATGAAATCCCCTTTTTAATTTATGGTTCATCATCCTTTGATTTCAAATCATCCACAAAATGATAAAAACACAAAGATACAAGACAAATTATTATTAGTGACACCATAAAATGACGCTAATTCAGTCTCGCAACCTATAACTACTATAAAAGCGATTAGAAAGTGAGTTACCGATAGCAACAACGCAATTTCAAGAGCTTTTGGATCCTTAAACGTCACAAATGCAGTCTTCTTTCTATCAGAATCACTAAACCAAAATAAACATCACCATAAGCTCCTTCAAAACAACAACAACAACAACGATTAATCACACACTTGTAAGAATCATAAGATAAGAACTAACCGGCAGATCTGGATGTGTTCGATTTCGCCGGAGAAGGAGAAAAACTCGTGAAAATCTCTCTCGCGAGCGAGATCTGAAAGCTGCTCAACTTGCACTGTTCTTGTCTGGAACAAATTCATCAATTTAAGAAAGAGATTGAGGAAATTAGGGTTTGAACAGAGGTATGCGTGAAGAATGGAGTTTGAAATTCACCTGCATTTTGCATGTAGTGGTGGATTGAGGATTGTTCGTGCAAGTGAAAATGGAGTGAGGTGATTATTATTATTATTATTATGGCATTTAAGGTTGAAGAATGGAATCACGCCATTAAAGTGTTCAGCCTGATGATGATGATGATGATATCTGGCAGTATATTGATATCTCCCAATAAAAAGCATATTTTTCTTAATATATAATTATTATTTGATTAGAACGGTAACAAAATTACATAAAAAAAAGTATTTTACTTGTTATTGTCTTTAGTAGAAGCTTTACTTTTTAGAGGGAAAGTATTAGGTTTAAACCCAAATAATAATGTAATTTGATGTAATTTAATAGTAGAGTAGATTTGTCGTAAAAAAAACTTGTTATTGTCTGTATGAGGCATGTGTTATGTGTATTATGATAGAGAAAAACTTATTTACATTAGTATTAGATTTAGTTGCAGTTCAAAAAAAGTACTAGATTTAGTTGCATACAAAATACCTCAAGTAATAATAATATGGTAATCACAATATAAATTATTGGTTGGAATTATTTTTTATTTATAAACTCATGATTGAAATTAGTTTTGTTTGTATTATTTTAAATTACTGGATGTAATTAATTATATTAAAGCATGCTGGTAAAGAAAAAGAAAAAAGTATGATTAAAATTATAAAGGAGCATGATTAAAATTATAAGAGGATGAGATGTTTAGTATTAATTTTAATAGTAAACGAATATTATAAGTCTGATCATTCTAGTAAACCTAGGGGTGTAAACGAGCCGAGCCGAGCCCGAGCTCGCTTAGGCTCGAACTCGGCTCGTTTTGGTTTTAGGAAGCTCGAGCTCGAGCTCGGCTCGTTTATAGTTTTATTTATAAAGCTCGAGCTCGGCTCGTCAGAAAATTTTCAAGCTCGAGCTCGGCTCGGGCTCGACTCGTTTATTGTTAAATTATTAAATTATTATTTTTTTATAATTACTTTTATAATTATTTATAATCATACTTTTTATATATAACATAATATATATTATTTAACTATTTTTTATCATAATAATATATTTAATAATATAATTTACGTAAATATGTATTTATATATATTTAATATGCAAATAAAAAACTATATAAACAAAAAGCTCGTTTAGGCTCGCGAACCAGCTCGAGCTCGATTTTTAAAGATCGGGCTCGAGCTCGTTTGGTAAACGAGCAATAATCTGAGCTCGAGCTTCGGCTCGAGCTCGTTTAAGCTCGGCTCGATTCAAGCTTTTTTCGAGCCGATCCCGAGTAGCTTGCGAGCCGGCTTGGCTTGTTTACACCCCTAAGTAAACCTATTGACGAAGGTAACCATACCCTACGAACACATACATTGTTGGTGAATCGAACTGCTCACCATATAGGGTAAACCAACTGTCTGAAGACCAACTGTGATAAAAGTTTTGGTCTACTTGAAGCATATTGTATCAATCGAAAATCGAACCATAACCTTGACATTAAAAACCATGAGGTTATATCCTCCCAAATCAGTTAATGTGAGGCTAAGTAGCAAGTGTTAAACAATTAGGCATGGTTCATGTTGTTAATGTTTTTTTTCTTGAGGAAAATGTATGTAACCATTAAGACACGTGGTAAATAATGTGTGGCTAAAGTATTATTCATGCTTTTCTAAACTGTTATTGTATTTTATTACATGTTTTTATGATATTAGTATAGAAGAATAGAAATTCAAAGTTTATAAAATGGGTTTGAAACTAGAGTCACATATAATTACATTATGATAAAAATAGCATGCATTCCCCTAAAATTTTAATTAATGGTTATGTCACATAAATATAAAGTTTGACGGTCCATAATGAAACAAATACTAAAACATAACATATAGATCGAACCTTAGAAAGTTATCGTTTCATTTTGGCAAAGAGAAAGTGATTGTGATGGTTTTTACTATCTATTGGTTAATGATAACATGATTGTTTCTCGTATTTATAGTTGTTCAAAGCGTTTGGTGTCTTGCACTTTCGAACCGCCCCTTCCTTCGGTTGTCGTGGCTACCATGCCATTACTGATTTACTGCAGCATGGAGACTTATTTTAGACTTTCATTAATTTGTTATTGTTTGAAATTTAAATAAATGAATGTTTGATTTTGTTTTATGTTTATTGGCGTTGAATCCTTAATTCTTGATCATATAATTACTAAATTTGTAAGCAATAGGTTGTATGTTATTTGTTTAGTTTATAAATTATCGAACTAAGATATTTAATTATCTAGGTAAAAATGGTTATTGTAAAAGTTGGTTTTTTTTTATTAATAGTTTATATTTTTGAAATTTTACATTTCTTAGTTCTTACATACAATCACTATGTTCATGTATATAAAAACACTTCAAATTATTTTTCTATGCATGTTTGAAACTTTAACATCTTGCCTATGCATGTGTAGGTTATTTGCATATACTGAACAAAGACTTATACATGTGTAAGATATATATACATACAAAAGTTGAGTATATTTTTCTTTGAAGTTCAGATGAGACGAATATAATTGCATTTTTATCATTTTTTTTATTTTAAAAGCTCTTAAGATTTAAAAGAACTAATTATTTAGTTAGTTATGTGTTCTTACATTATTTACTGTTTTACATAGAATTCTTTCCTATATATGTGTGTTAATTAGTTATTTATTAGGTATGGTTAGGGTTATCATGAGAACCACTTCGTTTTGTGAGAACTCTAGAAAACAATATGAACTATTATTTATTATCACATGTAAGTCACATGTCATTTCCCCTTTTTTCTAAAACGTTCATAATTTTTTTTTACGACATCATTTTTTCAAAAAAAAATTTATCATTAGTTTCAGTATTTTTTTATCTTTCCAACGGCTACCATATTGATATATCTTTTTTTTAAATCATCCACTTGTTATTTACATATGTGTAAATCTAGTTATACACATGTGTAATACCGAATTTACGCATGTGTAAATCCAATATTACACACGTGTAAAACGAATTTCGTAAAAAAAAAAGGAGAATTTTTTTTATTTTATAAAATTATTTTTTTATGAAAGAGGAAAGCCAGGGAAACATTTTTGTGTTTTTATTTTTTTAATTTTTATGTTATTTTTCATTTTATAATTTTTTTATAATGTTTTTGTTAACTATCATTTTGCCATTAAAAACTAGTGGCTCACATTGGTTTCTAGAATTCTCACAAAAAAAATAAAGTTTTCATTTGAACTATTTCCTATTTGGTATAACCTGTAAAAATGTTTATGTGGGTTATTTGTTAGTTCTTGTTCTTTCCTTATGCGTTATGAAGAGATTTCAAATGGGATTATTTTTCTAATGGTGATAATTTTTGAAGGTTTATCTGATTTGCGTCTTAAAAAAGAAATGAATGATTTTAATTGTGGTTTTTTTAGAATATAAAAACACATAGAAAACAAGTGAATAACATAATTCGTAACATCATATAATCAATAAATATAGTTTAGTGTAACTTATATTATAAATCGTGTCACTTTATTTTATTATTATTTATTATGTTTAACCATCCCAACCATTTATGACACGACCCTTGTTGACAACTAAAGAAAATTCACGAATCAATCACAATGATTAAATACTTACATGTACATATGTTTTTCATCCTGACTCATTTTTACCTCCGTTAAGAAATTTCTTAATCGATAATTATACAAATACAAGTTATGCATGCATGTGTATGGATATAACTAGTATCTTGTGAATGTATGTAAAAATGTTAAATAAGGTACGTACAATTAGTTTCACATATACAGAGAATCTCTTATTAAAAAAACTAAAAAATTTAAACACGTTCTTGCTTGATGCAAATGTATGTGGTCTTTTATTTTGGTCAAATATTTGATTGATGGATTTCATGTCTCGAGATCTTAGTGCTCCAGATATTGAGCTTAGTTGGACTGTGGACCATGATTGCCTTTATCTTTTTAATCATGATACATGCATTTTATGCTTGGCATTTTTAATCGATACAAATATTTGAATATTTATAATTTTGCTCGGATTGTTTATTAATTAGTCTAGTAACATTTGGTATTTTTTTTTGAAAAGCAAGGCCCGTAAACTCAGGATCATCCTAATAAATAAATCATCCTTTCACCCGGAATACTAGGTGGAGTTTAGTAATAAATTTAAAAGGTATGTGTTCATTAATAAAAAAATTTATTTTAATGGTTTGATGTAGGTTTTAATTGATTTAACCACCATGATAAGAAAAAACGCACCTTATACTTGGCATATGACCTTCAATGGTAAAAGTAATATTAATAATTTCTATTTTGTTATTTGACATGTTCATATCTTATCTATGCATATTGATTTTTTTAGGTTTGTTACTGACCATAAGTTGAACAAATATGCCTAAAGCTTAAAATATCTTATCATCCTTTTATACTTTATGTTTGTAAAAACCATCGTCACATGTGTGGTCGTGTTAATAAAATGTTGTGCGAAAATAAATATTCCTTGATAGTATGTTGTTGGGTTCAAATGATAAGAATGATGAATAAAAGTTAATTTGAACACAAAGTGCCTATATAAATATAGTAGGTACCTCCTACGTCTTAGGATTTCTATTTTAAAACTTAAAGTTGATGCTCGCGTTTAAATTTTTTAGAGTAAAATGTTATTTTCGTTATTGACATTTTGTTAAATTTGTCATTTCAATCCAAAAACTTTTTTTTGTCATTTCAGTCACTGTAGTTTACTAAATGTTGTCATTTTCATCCACTTCACTAACACCGTTAAAACTTCGTTAAATATGAGGGTATTTTAGTCTTTTTCAACACCCTAATTATTCAATTAAAACAAATTAATCAATTAATATTCAATTAAAACTAAAAAACATATGAAGCGACTCGTGAGACCGGTTGCTTCGATTAATGCTAACACATGTTATTCGATTAAGATCTGCTGTGAGATTTCAATCAAAGACCTCAATCAAATAAAACATGTCAACAACAAACTTCAATCCCATAACAGACCTCAATCAAATAACGGTACACGTTGGAACAAAACGTGAAAATTAATTGAAATCTCACGGTAGAGCTCAATAGAACAACATGGGTTAGAGTTAATCGAAGCTTTTAAATCGAAGCGTTTGGTCTCATTAGTCATTTCATGTGTTTTTTAGTTTTAATTGAATATTAATTGATTAATTTGTTTTAATAGGATTATTAGGGTGTTCAAAAAGACGAAAATACCCTCATATTTAACGGAGTTTTAACGGTGTTAGTGAAGTGGATGAAAATGACAACATTTGGTAAACTATAGTGATTGAAATGGCAAAAAAAAAAGTTCTTGGATTGAAATGACAAATTTAACAAAACGTCAGGGACGAAAATAACATTTTACTCAAATTTTTTATGTTTGTCTCGCGTGTATTATAGATATCTATCGTCACATATGGGTAAAAACCATATTATACGATACAAATTTTCAATTTTGAAGATACATACGCTTTAATTCAAAAGATGTGTTTAAAGAGGTCATGTTTAAATAAATAATGTGAACACGAGGTACAAAATGTTGTGTTCGTATGTAAAATAATATGTTCCTTAGGTAGCTCCTATGTTAAGGATTTTTCATTTTATTAGAAAGAGTTAAAATTTAATGTCTTGTTTTTAATGTCCTGTCTTTGTCTCACATGTATTTTAGGTTTGTATTGTAACATATCATTTTAAATTATATACAATATAAATTTCAATGCTAGGGTTCGAGCTCTAAAATTAAATATAGTATAAAAAATGTGTTTAAACAGGTCATGTTTTAAAACCTTGATGTTGAAATTATTATCAATTTCATACAACAACGTGAAACAATCCAAATCTGTCATAGACCCTTAAAAGTTATTCCATCGCAAGTTCAGAGATTCTTTTATTTATTTCTATTTCAAGACATGCCTTGCTTTCACTAGAATCTTTGAAAGAAGAAGCAAAGCCAATAAACCAACACAACTAGAAAAGGAATAGCACCTTTTTATTCTTGTACTACTATAAAAACATCTATCAAATGAAACTTTAATTATCTTTTCAGTTATTGTCGTGTTTTTTATCAACCAAATCATTCTATATCGCGTTTGATGGACTCAAATTCAAGAGGCACACAGCTGCAGACTTTACTTTCTTACGATGAGATTGAACCTCTTTGCACCTGGCAACGAGATGACAATCAGGACATACTAGCGATCCATGTACCAGGTATGCACACGTCGTTTGTTTTTGTTATGCTAAACATGATTACAAAAATGGTTACTAACAAACTGGTTTCACCATCACAAGATGACCTAGTGGTAAGACATCTAAAAAGTCTCTATCAAATGACACATGTTCATACATTTTCTATGTAAACATCTTGGATGACTATTATCATTAAAAAAAGTTAATCAATATCTTTGAATTATCTTCTCTTTTACATGTTACAGAATTTAAGAAAGAACAATTAAGAGTCCAGATTAGCAACACCGGACTTTTAAAGATCTCTGGAGAAAAGGTTGTAGATGGTAAAAAAAGAAGTCGTTTCCTAAAAGAAATAAATGTTACCAAAGATTACGACTCAGATAAGATTCAAGCCAAATTTTCTCAAGGTTGCCTTCGTATTACCTTGCCCAAAAAAGTTGCAACACCACCTTCCAAGTCGGAAACATCTCCTACGGTTGTGACACCATCGCCAAAAGATGGTCAAAGTGATACCGTCAATGCAAATGACAAAGTTGTCACTCCGGGTCAAGTTTTGAAATCCAAAACGTTTACTCGTGTCATGGTGATTGTTGGCTTTGCATCTATTGCAGCTTTTAGTGTTTATACCGCATATAAATACTGGACTTCATATATACGAGTTGAGGAGGAGTGATTCATTTATCAAATTTCATGTATTAAAGATTAACATGTATTTACTTATGCAATGAATTGTTTATATGTGGAAAATAAGTTGAAGATGTATAAAGTATTAAAATTTGTTTATTTGTTACATCATATTGACTAGATATGTTATTGAATTATGTTCTAATTTCTTCGTCCCAAGATTAATCAATTGCCCATGTAATTAACTTATACACTAAAAAAGAGCAATCATGTTTTATTGGATTTTTAAACATTAAGTTAACTAAAATTAAATATTTTAATGCGGTTTCTTGTCTCCAAACCAAATTCTAATTTTCTTATCTATATATTTGTATAATAAGTTTGTGTTTTTATGTAGTATTAGACAAGTTCAATCAAGCTACTCATCGCTAACACTGTTTTTCTAAATAAGTGTTTACCATAAAAACCTTTAAGTCATTGTTTTAGATAACATATTTCAATAGATTATATGTTTAGATTAACGTTCATAAACTTTAAGTTACCGGTTAATTTGTATATACATTGTTTTATAAAAAATACCAGTGTTAAATGTTAATCAAGAGAATAAAGATGCCAATGATATCATGTATGATATGAATAACTAAACATTGTTATTGTTTGAATAGATTTTTATCTAATGGTGTAAATTTTATTTAATGGAAACAATGCGAATCTTAAAGATGCCAAACATAGTACGTCACAATGTTAAACTCACAATCTTTAAACATATGCATTAGGATTGTTGACAAGGTAGGCTTCAACAACTTTGTAAAGCCCTAAAACCTTCTCTTTGCCGGCTTTTAGATCTTCTTCCTTAATCTCAAAATCACCTCGTGTGTAAATAGTTGTGTTCATCTTTGAAATGGTTCCACCATCAGGTGAACCCTCAAACTTAATATCGTAAGACACCTTATCAATCTTGTCGGATATACCTTCGCCTTCTATCAAAGTATATTTGTATGTGAGTGCTTTCTCATCGAGTTCATCAATTTGGTGTTTCACCCAACCTGCATACAACAATTGAATTAAACAAGTGATCGTTGTATGGGAAGAGTGTAGCCGAACTGAGCTACTTGTAAACTAGTCAAGATCGTATCACTAAAAGTTAAAATCGAACATGACTTAAATAAGCTTGAGCTTGAGCCTGAATTGGAACTCATTTAAAAATGAGCTTGAGCTTGCTTAAGCTCGTGAGCCTAAACAAATCTCTTATTTATATTGTTAAAAGCTCAAACTAAACCTCGTTTAAATGATCTGTAGCTCGAGCATGAGTTGGAACTCACTTAGTAACAATGTTCAATTTGACTAGGCTCGCAAGTCTAAAAAATATAATTTGTTGGTTTTTATTTAATGAAATAAACAAATATTACATGATAAGTATAACTATATATGAAAATATTATAAAAATAACTAAGGAATATATATTATATTATATATGTAAAGTTATATGTATAAATATATACATACAAATAATTATGTGTGTAGATGAAATAATTAATAATAACAAACAAACCGACCTAGAGTTTGAAATTTTACTCATGAGCCAACTCAAGCTTTTACTATAGAGCCTGAAGGGAGCTGAGCTCGACTCTTAGCTCTTTTACACTTTAAAATAGCTTTTTTTTTTTTTTTAATTTATGAATACCCAATTCAAAAAGTATATCACGTCAAGCCAACCAACTTCAACATTCGTTAGCCAAACTGTCTAAACTATATATTTTAACAAGTTCAACACAATTATATTGAATTAGTGTTTACCTCCAGCAAAGTTTATTTGTTTAATGCTACCAGCCCCACCATCGCCTTTAATAATTTCTATACTTTTGATAGCATCCGGCAAGATTTTTGGCATCAAATTGTGAGAGTCAACAATCGAGGCCTTGAAAATTCTTGCTGGCGGGACCGTTGAAACATGCTCGTCGGTATATGTCACGATACCCATGATTTCGAAGGCCAAAAGATGGTTAAATGCTTAATTTGAGATGTTGATTATGGAGATTGAAGATAATGTGGGTTGTATTTATAGCTTGAATCTGGAGAAACTTGTTGATTAGATTTCGAAATGGGGAGGGGCGTTGTGGGGTTGTATTTGGTGCAAGTGTACTTGTACATTGCATTTATAAATTCTGTTTCTTGTACGCATTGTAAATATGCTTAGAATAAACCATATCAGAAAAAAAAATTTAGAATAGTCTCATCAATTTTTAATTTTAAGGTTATTGTTATTAGTTATCCGGCCGATTGTTTTATTTGATGAAACTTTTATTATTGGCTAATAATGGATGTATTTTTTAATCTCACGGACCCCTTCTTAATCTACATTGTCATCATCTGATTTATTGGGCCAAGTTACTTTATAAATAAATTTCACAAGGTTCATGCAAACATTAGATTTTTATATATGCATTAAAGACATTTCATGTGATAAACTTGCTTTATTCATTCAATTCTAAGTTAGAAAAAAAAAAAAAAAAAATACCTCAAAGTAACTTTAAGCAAAATTATTTATAAACAGGTTTTATCATATTATACATATATGACCAGTTACTAATCATGTTATCACAATAGATGTTATAAAGTTATGGATTTATTATGTTTTCTTCTCTCATATATTGCATGATATCATTCTCCGTCACTAAATTTTACCTACAAGTCTATGATTTCATAAACTCAAGCTCAACTTGATTGAACTTTAACATGCATGATTTTTAATTTAAAAGATGAAGAAAATAAAATAAGAAGACGGAGACGGATGTCATTGACAAGAATTGATATATAGTTAAATTTCAGAAAACGTACTAATAATTCCTCAAATACGGGTGGTAACTGATATTTAAGAAGCGGGTTTTTGCTAATATTATTCAATATCCAACTACGAGGTTCAGTGAATAATATTTTTCTGAACAATAATCTTTATATTTTATAGGATAATTCATTGCATCTTTTATTTTGCGGGGTTTGAACACTTCGGTAATTTTTTCTTTGTAAATTACATTATTTAACCATATATGACAATACCTACTTGACATTAATGCAATTCATTAGTTCAAAAAAGGGAAATATTTATAAATGTTTTAGATTTAAGTAAATTTCAAATTTAGCATTAAATATAAAAAAAATAGTAAGAAAATGGGAAATAGTTTGTACACTGTATTTATCAAATTGAATCTTAATCTTTTTACATCAAATTAATTACATTATTTAACCATGTAAGCATTTTAGACTATTTACTAAAATCACTAATTTGATCAATTTGAATACTAAAAATCATAGTTTTCTTTGAAAATTAATTTCCGCCAACTAATAGTTAAATTAACTTTAAAATATTTTAGCAGTGTTATTACTCAATTTAATTAAGTAGTGTTACTACTCAACATAAAACCATTATTAATGGATATAACTTCTTTAATTTGCTAACATTTTTTTACCAACACTAAATTTGACGAAACTTTTCACTTGTAAAGATTTAAACTAACGTCATTTCTTAAAGGAGAAAGCGAACACCATAAAACTAAACTACTAAATTATAGGTGGATACAAATATCATCTTTTTTTAAAATTTGGATTAAATTCATCCCTTTCTTCTTACAAAGTTTACAAACCTTGAATATTTCATGTTTATTCATCTAAGTTCTTGTTCGTTTGTCACCTCTAATTTTCGCACAAATACACTTCGAAGTATCACTCATACATAAAAACTGATGCAAATAATATATGAAGTTGAATTTTATAACAATTAGTCTTTTCTCATATTATTTTATATGTGATATTACAATTATAATCTAGTTTTATATTCCAATTTTCGCTACAATTTTCTTTAAGTGGTATGTCAGCATCTCTAGAAGATTATATTCGAACATGAATGATGTGATCTTCTTTGTGTTTTCATGTCTCGCATCCTTTACCCTTTCTCTTTAATCAACTCCCCACCTTTTACCTTTAAAGATTCTTATTCTTATAATGTATATAGGGTGTAAATCGTGTCACGTTTATGAATTAAAGCATCAAATGGGTTTCGGGTTCACGAGTTAGCAAGTTGAATCAAGACAACTTGTGTGTTACTCATGTTTAAAAAATCAATCTTACCCTAGATACACTTAAATACGTGTAGTCTATGGACGACCAATTTATCTAAACAGGTCAAACCAGTTAAACATATTAGATGGGTTATAAATGTATAGACAAGTTGTAATAAAAATAGGTAATGAGCAATATGCAAGTTAACATATTTAATTTAGACAGATCAAACATGTCAAAACCGAACACAACCAGTTTAACTAAATCGTATTATATTTAGGTTCCAGTTTTCTTTGGCATTTAATTTTACATTTAGTATTTTTGTTAATATATTCTCATGTGTTTCGGATTTTTAAAAATATATATAAAGATTGGACGTAAATGTACACACATTAAAACTTCATTTCACATTAAAGTGCAGTTACACCCATTAATTATGCACTAAGCACCAATACATAAACACTTTTTTCCTTAATATATCTATATATATTTTTTAATTCTCATTACATTTTATTTCAAGAACACAAAGCACACAAATAAAAGCATCGTCTTCATGTATATATGACTCCATCATCTGCAAAAGTCACAACAAATCAAAACTAATAATCATCGATAAATCCTACAAAACATTCACATAATCATCTTCATCTCAAGAATCTACTGTAATCTAAACGAAGATCAGAAATGAAATAACCTAATAGAATCAATCAATTTTGTTCACAGATACTCAGTGTGTAATCTAGTAGAAAATTAGCGATTGTAACTGTTAAAATATGCAAAACTCTACAATAATCCGTTTATATACTGTAGACTAAATGAAATCGATCGATCGTTAGTAGAAAATCTGCCAATTAGCGATTGCAACGTTAAAATCTGCAACAATCCGTATAGAAACAGTAGAACGAATGAATTGTATCGATCGATCGCTAGTGAAAAACGTTACGTTTATGAGATTGAAGATCGAGTATGTGTGAAATAATGAAATCGAACAGATCTGAAAGCATACGCGTACCGATTCGAAATCGAAGATGATGAACGAGAGTTGAGATCTAATCGCTATCGCTGCTGCTGCTGCTTCCGTCGTCATGATGACCTTCCTTCTTCTTCTTCTCCTTCTTCTTCTTCTTCTTCTCACCTTCGGCACACTCTCCGCCATCTTCTCCGTGGATTTTGTCCTTGATCTTATCGATTATCCCTTCCTTATGCTCCGGCTTGTGGTCGGACTTCGAGTCGCCGTCGTGCTTCTGGTGGTCCGGTGCACAGTCGCCGCCGTGCTTCTGGTGGTCGCCGTCGTGCTTGTGGTGGTCGTCGGCTTTGTTGCCGCCGATGTGAAGAGCATCTCCGATCTTGTTGATGATTCCCGCCATTTTGATCGTCTGTGTGTTGATTTGATTTGATTTGATTTGGTTTGAGAAATTGGTGGTATTGGAGTGGGTTTATATAGAGGAAATGAGAAGCCTACGTGGCGGTTGTGTGTAGAAAATATCTAATGCGTAGGACCGTAAGTCCGTAACGACTATTTAAGAATTATCTGTTTCAACACTTTTAAAACCGACCGGATTTATTTTGTTGTTTATATCAATATAAATAAGTTAATGATATCGGATGTTGGGTATGGATAAAAAAAAATGTTTCTATTGTTTGATTTAGCTTCTTCTTTTATGTTAAGTTCGAGTGAGAGTCGAATTGTTTTGCATTCTAATATATGCAGTCTTATTATCTTACATTATTTTTGTAGGAGGCGGGTCCGGATCATAAACGATATTAATATATGAATTAATAGCCCGAAAATAAAGCGTACTCATAGTCAACAGTGTTAAACCTTACTCGTATCCGGAAGAATAATCAGGAGTCGGAACTATAAGTCGTACTCATAACCGGACAACTAATCCAAACTATCAATTATGCCAAGGGCATGGGTAGAGTGATAGACACATACGCCACCAAACATATGCTATCGATCAATGTTCATGGATTACTAGTCATGTAAAAAAATTTACTTTTTTATTTAAACAACACCCTGACAAAAAAGGAACGACTATGAACAAACATCATGAGAATAACTTATGCATTTATGACACAAGCTTTTAACACTTGCATCATTATATATGGAACCCAACTTTTTTTTTTTTTGTAAGGAATTACTTCTTTGTAACAAGCCTAACAACGCTCTTCCTATCTTGCAGTAATATCCATTAAGAATCTCTTTATTTCGTTGGTTCACTCGTTGATCAAACCGTGGTTCGCATTAACAAATAAAAATATTAATTCTTTTTTGAAGGAAAACATAAAAAAAATTAGACTTAAGTTCAAATTTACTACTTAAGTTTTGTTAAAAATAACTATTTTTCTCCAATAGATCAAAAAAATCAATTTATCTTCAAAAGTTTCATAAATTGTTTTAATTTTAATCCAAAAGTTTTATTATTTGTTTTAATTTTATCCAAAATAATAAAACTTTTAAAGTAAAATTGAAACAACATATGAAACTTTTGTAAATAAATTGATGTTTTTAATCTTTTAAAAAAAATAATTAATTTAGTTAAAATTTAGGTACTAAAATTGAAATTAACTTTTTTATTATTTTATTTTGTAAGACGCGGGAGTGACGTGGCAACGCCCAAAACCAAAGGGGAAAATGTCGGTAAGTAGAGTGGGATCCACCTGCCACATGGCCTACTTAATTACCGGAAATCACGCTGACTTATTAGTGTGGGGACCACTGAATAACTACTTTCTATTTTATCTTTTACTTTATCATGGCCCCAAGCCCTCTATTACTTCACCACTTTCACTCAATCACTCATTTTAAATCTTTAATTATTCTTTAATTCAAGGAAAATTATTCAAAGATGAAATTTTTTTTTTTTAACGGTAAATCTACTTTATTCTTATACTACATTAAATTACACTATTGTTTGGGATTGAACCCAAAATCTTTATTTTAAGAGGTAAAGTCTCTACCAAATGGACTAACCCCACATAATAATAAGACTTCATATGCTTGCGTTGGTTATACCGTAGAAATCTTATTGAATTATTGATTGATCAAGCTTTAATAATTTGCTGTTTTAGCGTTACTACAATTTGTTAACATTTACAATTTCTTTTCATTGTAGTTAACTTATCATCCAGAGGTGAGTTTTTATGACTAAGATTGTGATTTGTATATTCAAAACTTGTATTTATATTATATAAGCTTTTAAAATAACACATGAACGTAACATGATTTTTACTTCGCTTTGTAACATGATTCATCATAACACATGAACGTTATATTCTTTGTTGGGTATGTTTTAAGGTTGGATGAAATTCGAAAAAGCTATGTTTTAAATATAAAGAGTGTCGGATATGTAATTAAAATAACAATCATAATGGAATAAACGCTTATATATAACGCTTGTCAGATTATATGAAAGCAAAAAATGATACGATTAAAATGATCACATAACCATGTTATGTATTATATTTAAAAGACTTAAATGCGTTTTATATCCCTGAGGTTTCATATAAATTGTCACTTGGATCCAAAAATTTTAATTTTGTCATTTGCATCTAATAAGTTTCACAAAAATTGTCATTTGAATCCATTTAACTACTCCTAATTAACGCCGTTAAATTTTTCATTAAGTTTCCTAAATTAGAGGTATTTTAGTCAAAACAATTAGAAAATAAAAAATCAGCTCTACGTGATAAGTTTTAGGCGTTCAGTCTCTTTTGGTAATCACTATTGCGATTTTAATTTACCAGAAGTGATAGGCCAGCATTTCTTTCATTTCACCAAGAAAGGCATCTCTGGACGTTTTATTTGATAAAATAAAATATAGGTATAACTAACTAAAAGTGATTCATTTCTAATTTTATAAAATAACTCTCATGTTGAAAACTTAACTGGAAAAGTTAACCGTGTTAGTTAGCTGTAATTAAATGGACTTAAATGGCAATTTTATTGAGATCTTTGGATGCAAATGACAACATTTTAAAAATTTAGATTCGAATGACAATTTGTATGAAAATTCAGAGACGTAAAACGCATGTAACTCTATTTAAAATAATAAACACAAATATTTATATGATGCTTATATTCTTACCATTTAATTAAAAATAATTGATATCAGACTAAGAGGAAAAACCCTTAAATTAAGGACTCTTTTTGTCTTTTACGAGATTTATTCATGTCGGCCTTATTCAAGGGCCCAAAATATGGTTAATCAATCGAAATCGATGATAATTGATTCGCTCATTCAAAGATGATATTTTTTATTTGTGAATTGTGATCACATATATCCATTTAGGTACGTTATTTTATAAATTATCTTCACCGAATAAAAAATAAAAGGAGTTTACAAAAGGCTAGATTTGATACATACATAGTTACATACATACACTTTAAAGATGGGGACTCAACCAATATGTTTTACTACATGTGAAATTTTATATTTTTAGGGATAACTTTGTAAAATAGTAACCAACTTTCAAAAATGTTTCAATTAGTTAACTCAAGTTTTAAAAATGTTTCAATTAGATCACTCAGTTTTTATATTTTATATAAATTAAAAATCTTAACATGTTTTTTAGCATGTTATACTTTTGGTTTCAATTAGAAAATATTTTTTTTCTATCTTTTGATGCTGATATGGAACGTTAACCTAAATTTTAGGTATTTTTTTTATTTTTTTCATAATTAACATGTTTTTTTATTTTAATATAATTTTATATATTGAAAATTTTGACCCCACTGTCTTCTCCACCGTTACTTTGTTGACATAAGAAAATTTAATAATGACTCGAGGTTGTCCAATTTGAAAAAAATATGAATGAGTGACTAAATTAAAACACTTTTAAAACATGGTTACTATTCTATGACATTTTTCCCTTATTTAAACATATCAATCTCTATCTATCCGAGACTATGAACATGAACACAGCCAAATCCTACAAAATTAAACATACAAAGCGGTTTTAAAGTATATCCTGACGATAATGAAGCGTAGATAAGTTTGTAGCTTAAGACTATTTCTACAGTGGTTAATTTATGTTTGGGAGGAGGTGTCCTAGGGGCTTAGCAGAGTTTGTTGCATTTGCTCCCCTTACGCCGTTGCCTAAAGAAGACAATGGGATTAGACCTATTGCTTAAGTTTCTTGATTCCTAGTCTCATATTACAATATTCCATATCATTCTAATCTCTATTGTTGCACCATCATCAAACACCAAACTTATCTTTTAAAAAGCATTATCCCCACTTATATGTCCTTTTTGCATTTTATCACATCTCAAAAGTCGATCGACATCTAGCATGTTGATCGCCATATACATACGAAAGTGATATGAAAGTTCAACAAGCTTGTTTTAAACCACAAATTACTTAAATCAAGCGATGCATTAAACCATAAGAGTAACAAAGAGATTGTAATTAAGCACATACAAATCATGAAAAAAGAAAAGAAAAGAAAAGAAGAGTACCATCATTCTTCTCAAGTCCTAGATCAGTTATAGTCATCTAATTGCTCCGAGCAAATTCGCGCCGTCCAGCTTCGCGCCTTCCAAATGCTACAAGATCATAACAAAAGTTACAACAATCGAATTTTCACGGGTTCCACACCCAATTCAGTCACTATTAAAGGGTATTTTATACCTAATGGTTAACTATTTTTATGAGCTGCATTTAGTTAACTACAAGATAAGAAGGCTACTTGGTTACTTACTGTATCCCGAAGATTTACATGACGAAGATAAGCACGTTGAAGATTTGCACCCTTCAAGTTGGCATTATTCAATTTGGCACCCTAGGAAAGGTGAACAAATATAGAGAAACAGGAACAAATGAAAAATTATTAAAAATATAGCCGAGTACGCAATTTGTATAGGCGATATTAGAAGTATTTCATAAACTTTAACAAAACAATGTTAATGTTAATACATATTGAAATTGAAGAATCAAATAGCTGAATATACCTTTAGATTGGCTCCTTCAAGATTGGCTCCCTCCAAATTCGCATTTGTAAGATCAGCAGTCTGAAGATGTAACATTAGACATCAAATTTAAATATTTCAATAATGATTAAAGAACTAGAATTAATCAAGTGTTAAAGATACCTGAAGATGTGCAGATCGCAGGTCTGCACCACAGAAGCTACAATCTATCAAGCAAGCATCTGCAATTATAAAAATAATTATTGCTAAATTATTTATCAAGCATTACATCTCATTACTAGTTTCTAGACGAAGCGGGCATATAAAATCTATTTTTAAATAACTTGAAAGGAAGAGATGTTTTACCTTGTAAGTTTGCACTCTGAAGATTAGCTCCAGCTAGCAAAGCACCACGTAGATTAGCCCCTGTGAACTCACATCTTCCCTAGGCAAGACAAAATCAATTGAGTTGACTAATAATGGAACAGGATCTAACTATAGGGTTCACAAAAAAATAGCCAGGTAAGAAGTGTCTAATTTTCCCAAAAGAAACTTAACAGGGTTACATAATCTTACTCACGCAATGTTGCATTGTGAAAAATGGTATTTTCAGCATCTACATCCTGAAAATGATAGAAAGAATGACTCGATTAAGTTAATAAATATAAAGATCAATTAGACGGCAGTTCTAAAGCAATTACATTACAGATAAAGGGTACAAGATGCACCCAACAGATAACATAAAGATATATATAGTTTAGATGGAAGAATATGAATATTAAGTGACACGAATTACCCGAAATTTAGCACAATGAAGATTAGCACGTGAGAAGAAAACATTTTTCAGGCATGCATAGCTGAAGTCTACATACGACAAGTCCTGCACAAGTTAAAAAGGGACGGAATTGGTTTTACTCTTCAAGTTAATAAAAAACATTTACTACTCTATAAGCATACTTGTTAAAACAAAAGTATTAATTGTATAAAAACAGCTCTTTATAGCCAAATCTTTCTGATCTGTTGTGGCCAATTAAAATCAAACATTGTAACAAAACATGAACAAATGTTGCTGCATGTATTCTCCTTTCATCCTAGTAAAAACCAGAGATCAGGCTGATGTGAATGAAGCTAGGATTGGGTGGTTACAGATTCAATAGAGTTAAAGGGTATTCACACGGTACCTTATCTTTATTCTTATAATCACACTAAAAGTCACTACTTTTTCTCTAACCTTTTCAATTAAATAATACTTTTTATATCTTTATCATTACTATTTCTCTCACCTTCACTCACAACCATTTTAAAAAATATTAAAAATTTTATAAGGGATGAACAGTGTTTCTTTAAATTTATAGATGAACAATAACCTTTTTTCTCTCCTCCACTCACAACCACTAACAATCATTCTATATAATTTAAGGACTTCATTCACAAAATTTTAAGGAACTTATTGTGAATTCTCTAACTGCAAATTTATTTTCCTTTTCATGCATAAAACTTAGAGCATTCTGTGATTCCACACAAATTTAGCCTCTAACTACAGAAAATGAGATGTGAAACCACCATTATCTTTAATGAATTAACCAAATTAATATAAGTGAATTTGTTATCACTGTGTTTTGTTACGCCAATAAAGTGTGTTTTAGCAGTTAGAAGCATTTCAGCTCACAATATATTAATTTTAAATGGAGACCAGCCCAATCTCTTTAAGGGTTGTAAACCAATAAAATACACACTTCCAGACAATATTTTATAACTTTATGTTGTTTAATTATTCATGATATGATCTATCAAGCATCTTGCAGTTTTATTTACAAAAGTTTTGGCAATTAATGTTAAGTCACATAACCAAAAGTATTTGATCATACCAGTTTTGAAAGATCGAGACCAGACAGATTTACTCCTCTTAATCTGACTTTTTCAGATTGTACACATTTGATTATATCAGTGCGCGTTAATTCAGTATCCATTTCTTCACTGTCCTTCTTCCTATTCATGACCTCAGTTATCCCGTCCACTAATCCCTATAATATTCAAATATAATAACGAATAAAACCAAGAATCAGTAGTGCAACACTCACAGGGCTAACGTATAGCATCATGTACCCATGAAAATGGGATCAATGAAAACAATAACCTAACATCAGAAGAAACTTAATAGGAAAATATGTCTTACAAGAAGCTGATAGTATTCCGCTTCCCGCAAAAGCTCCGAACACTCTGAATCAGTCAAGTTGGGAACTACACCGTCTCTCAACCAATTTAAAACATGCCGGAAGTGTTTCCCATCCCTGTCTACAAATACATACCCCTACCAAAAAAAAAAAAACACAAATTGGTCAGACTTCAAAGCATATTCCTTTTGTGAAGCACAAAGCATGTTCCTTTTGTAGCGGAAAATAATCTGCATGCTCACTGTTAACAAGACCCAATAAAATCCGCACAACTCATCAAACTTAACCAAGAACTTAATTAAAAATAAAGGTAAATATACTCATCAACAATAAACAAATAAAAAGCACCTGATCTTACAACCAAACATGTTTCCCAAAGTAGTCTGCATACTTATTACTAACCTTCTCAGAGTCCTTGCAAACAGTGTGGCGACCACTGAACATGGCAGCAAGCATCGACTGAGGCTCCCTATGAGTTAGCGTATCAACAGTTGTGCAGAATTTCTTTCCACCTGCTTTGGTAACAATACTGAATTAACAATTTAAATCAATCACATCCCCACAAACAGCAGGGGACTCACGTTATGAGTAACGGTGTCACGTACCACCATTTCCCTCACAAAAAGGATGGTACATATTGGAGTGGTTAACACCATTTCCCTCACAAAAAAGACGATAATCCTCAGCTTACACAACCCATTTCATTATACATGTTTCGATAGGATGCATATGACGTACCAAGATTTGTGTCACCTTATTAACAAACTTATGACTTCTATACCAATTTCATTAGTTTAAGATCAAACCGATCATCGGGTCATGTTTAGGAACAGAAAATCAAGACTTAAGGTGCTTAGACTACTATTCCAAATATACACGAAGTTCTAAATCCAAGCAGAAGAAGTTAAAAATACAGGAATTTGATTAATCCAAATCCATAGTCTTCTGTTTTTGTTTATTCAACAGAAATAACATCTATTATAACCCAAGGGAAGATGATTACAGCACACTCGCAGCAACACATCCCCAAATTGACCTCAAACAGGACCTGCCCTAACAAGAGGATTCACTCGATTCTCAAACAGACACCACAGACGCAAACAAAACCACAAGGATAAATTTAAGCCTAATCCCAAGCCAAATCAGACATGCCTAAAACAATCAGGACTTGCAAACAACAACTCACCAATTGATAATTATAGAAACACATCAGTCACAGAAATTATCAGGCTAATTTTAGTGACCCCACACTGTCCACAATACATACAGTCTCTTCTTTACGAAGTACCTATGATATCATACTCCGATCTACATTTCCATGGGTAAGAATCGGACCAAAATAAGCTAAACTCAAACCTACTAAGCTCCTAAACCTAAATTTCGAAATTCACGCTCCAATTGATTACGTAAACATATGAAAAACACTCTAATACGCTATCGGAATATAATAAACACATATAATCACGATCGGAAGGTGAAATTAAGAGATTTTTGCAAATGAATCGATCAATTTAGAGCCAAATTACAGAGAAGTACAAGTGAAATTGTGAATTGAAACAGAAGAGATATGAGATTAGAACCTATGTTGAGACGAACAATCGAAGAACAGTTGCCGGAGTACATGGTCGACGAGCTCCGTCAGTGCTCCGATGAAGGGGTTAGAATTTAGAAAATTTCCTTTTTGACTCTTTCACACGCATTATAAAACCACTAAAGAATGTGCTACTACTTCTGTAAATCACTTCCCTCTACTTTTGCTACTTTCTCTAAATGCCCCCTCTACTTATTTTCTTGAAAGATTCATCTTCATTTAAGTGCAAGCGGAGGGTTAATAACAGATTCATTTGAATGATGCATGTATTATATATTCGCAACTTTTTTTGTAAAAGTATAGATTTTATCACACTATTTTGATGTCTTGAAAAGCGTGTTGATTATTATAGTTGTTAGAAGAATATAAATCTGGTGTTTTTTGCGTCATGATTTTTGGTTGCTTCTTCCGACTTCTTTTTCTTCTTCATGACTTCGTGAAAAATAAGTCGAACATCGACTTCCACTTTGATGATTGTGTAAATTGAGATACGCTCTTTCTCAATGACCGTTTTGCTATTTGTGGTCGTCACCACATATTTGACGACTTTTCCTTCCACTGCTAAAGTGTTCATCTACTTCCTCTAAGCATTCCCTTGAATTGTCAACCGGGATAGCATGGTAAGAATTCTAGTATAACATATTTCCGTCAATGGCAATATGGTTGTGCTCTTAAAACTTAAACATGTAAATTTTATTTGTACGTTATTAGCTTTTGCTTTCTTTAGTTTTATTCTACAAGAACCCAGTACGTATTTAGTTTAGGTTTATCATCCAAACTAAAGGGATGTTCCCGTTGGAACATGCAAAAATTTCACCAAAGTGTTTAATGTTTGTCAAACCATGGATGCAAATTTAATATTTATATAACTTGTACCACTTTTAAAAAAGTGCGTTCAAAGCACATGCATCATGCACGCAAGAAGAAAGATATTTATAAAAATATCTTTTTTAGATTTTCAATAGATCACAAACTCAAAATTTAGATGTAAACAACCTACACATACGATTTATTATATAGAGTTAATTACACGATTGGTCTTTGTGTTTTGCTCATATTACAATATTGGTCCTAACTTTTGAGAAATTACAGGTTTGGTCCTTACTGTTTACTAAACCGTAACATAATTGGTCTGACACTAACTTCTGTTAACTTTATCAATTAAGTGGATATGAAAATACCAAAATACCCTTGATTTTTAAAATATATAATAAACTCTATATATTAATTATATTGTATATATATACACACACACAGAGTCGCACGCCATCTCCGGCGCACCACCGCCGACGCACACTTGAACCGTCGCCGGACTCCGCAGGTTGCAGCCGGAAGCTGCATATTACTCATCGGCCACCGGAAACTCCAACCATGCGTGTACGAAGCTTTGAGGCAATAAGGTACGAAGCTTTGAGGCAATAAATATCCAGTTTAAAGTTAGCAACCTTCAAGATAGTTTCTTGTAGTTGATGACAGTTGAAGCTACCAGCACCGGCATTTCCTCCTCCGGCGCCCGAAAACTCCGATTCATCGCCACAATCAACACAATTCAGCAAATTTCTAACAAAACCCACAAATTTACAGTCACAGATCTGACAATCGAAGTAGAATGCTTCAAAATTCACGACGAAAACAGCTTTCACATTCAAATTATGAAAAACCCATATGAATTTGAAGTATTTGAACAAGAACAACAACAAAATCAACAACCGTCAAGAACTTGAAGAAATCTACGAAAGATTTGGTTTAATCAAAGCTTTAAGGTGGTGCAGTCGTGATTGCAGTCGCGGGAGGATTGCCACCAGCACCACCACCATGGTCGCTGTGATCGCAGTCGCGGGAGAAACAAGGAATCAGTCGAATCGGAGGGTTGTTCCGGCGAAGGTGGTGCAGCTGAACGGGGAGGTGTGGAGGTGGAGATGCGGCGGTGGAGGTGCGGGGGAGGTGAACGGGGATGGTGGTGGTCGTGGTCTCCTGGATTGTGCGTGTGTATATATATTGTTTTATTAAATGAAGTGTTTAATATATATATATATCCCATATTTTTAAATTTGTCTTTTAGTTCAGAGTTATTTTAGTCTTTTCACATCCATTTAACTGAAAAACTTAACAGAAGTTAGTGTCAGGGACCAATCGTGTTACGAGTTGGCAAACAGTAAGAACCAAACCTGTAATTTCTCAAAAGTTGGGACCAATATTACAATATGAGCAAAGCACAGGGACCAATCGTGTAATTAACTCTATTATATAAATAACCTCCGTGTATAACCTAAAAGCCTATATGTACAACCATTAGATGCATATAATCTAGCCATGTACAAAAGGTGCAACTCAGGCAAGCACCTCAAGCAATTCGATTGACTCCTCATTTGTGCTCGTCGCCTCGTGCCATCATGATCGCTGTCCCTCTCTGCTTAGAAAGCTGGGGCGCACCTAACTCGGTTTTTTAAACTAAGATTTGTATAGAGTGTACGGTACATTCCCTCTTTTGGCTAGCAAAAGTCACCATTACGTGACACATTTGTTATGTGTTTGTTTTGTTACTTTGTACTTGACACCAGAACCAGCCACATCAATAAAACCGAAAATAAGTGTCTAGCTAGGATGGTAATAAATTAGTACGAATTTAAGAATGAACCATAGCAGTCTAAGATCATGACCCTAGTCATTAATCGTTACAAAGCGAGCCGAGTTGAATTTCAGGCTACAAAAGGGAGCCACAACTCATACTTTCCAATCAACAAATAGTGGTCGAATAAGCACTGAGCTTCGCCCATTGAATCACGTTCTAAGCTTCAATATATGTTCTCTACTTTCTAGCCTTTTCCAGGTCAGGAAGATCTGCAAGAAATGGGTTCACATGACAGTCACCTATTAGCGTCCCTCTGTTTGAGCCCAGCTCAACCCAAAAGATACCCAAAAAACCCGCCCCTGGCCCAGGTCAGGTTTAACTTTTTTGAAGGTCATTTGTCCAACGCAAGCTGTGTTATGAGTTTTCTGGTAAAGGGTTCTCATAGTTTCAAAAAAATAAAGCTCAACTTGAGCCAAAATATTTTTCAGAGCCCATTACTAGGACAGTCTATTTTATACAAAAAATTAAATTAAATTAAATTAAAAAAAAACAAAAAAAAAAAACAAAAAACCCAGCTTGTCATTTAAGTAAGGATCGGCTGGACTGGCTAGATCCAAGCTTTTTGTGACTTTAAGGGGGAGGGTTAAAACAGACAAGTGTTACCAAGTTCCTAATTGTTTTATTTGACATTATTCTAGCAGTTAGTAATAGATTTTGTATTCATATTCAGTAAAGGCAGATTTAGCCATAAGCAAACAACAGTAAGTAGATAAATTAAAATATTAGAACTTACATAGCATGCCATCATCACTGTCGCTCCCGCCATCATCACTAGGGTACTGCAGTTGAAAATAACTATGAGATGCTTAGGTTGGCAAAAAAAATTTTAGTCCAAATGACCCGTTCTTTAATAAGAAATTAACAAATACTATTCTTGTTCTAAGATTAAACAAAAATTAGAAAAGTTGAGTCACACACTTTTCATAACAATGAAACAATCTGAAATGGAAAAAAAAAAAATTAGAGATTTTCACAATGATTTTAGATTCAGAACTCTAAAATTAAGTTCTCTTCCAATTTCCAAAGTAGGTAATAAACATTAACCAGGTGGTGATAATACCTTCAAGTCGTCATCATCGGTGCCTACAAAACCAAATGAATATAACATTATATAAGAAATAAGACCTTGATTTTTCTGAATAAAAATAAATATATGCCAAGGTGACTGCATTTACCGTTATCTGGTTCATCGTCTTCATCACACCACCTATTCCAGTCAACCTTTATATATGGAGCAGGCTTTTCCTCAGATTTCAAGAGGCGTTTCCACCAACCCTTTTCTTCTTTCTGAACAGTGCATAGGATATTCCTCAAACCCATTTGGGTTTTGCAACTCTATTTTACACAATTATGCAAGATAAAAGGAATTACACCTCAAGATCAAGTTTTTAGGGAATACTTAAAACTTCAATAGGTGAAAAAAGATAAGTATATAGAACACAATTGGTGCTGTAAACTTGAACGGTAGGGTAAATGTCACTAAACATGAATAAACATAGGCTGGAATTTGGAGTGTTAGTACATGAATAAACATGACATGGAATGCCAATTGTGTAAAAATGATAAAAGGGCACAATACGCAGGTATAAATTGATCATTTATGCCGAGTCATCAATTTTATACAATTGGCATGCCACACCAGCATGTGCAACCCAACATTTTAAAAAGTAAAATTCACAACATTGAAACAAAATTGAAATCAATTGGTTAAACCTTTTAAAAAAGTTTGAGTGCCCAAGGTGGAACAAATGTGTAACTTAATCCCCCTTTTGCCAGATTATTTCTGATGTAATCATAAAGGGCTAAATTTCAGGAATTTTAGACCAAGCTTCTGATAAACTTTGATTTTCGGCTAGTTGCCAGTTTGCCACTTAATGATATTTTCCTCGTAACAGTCATAAAATTGGAAAATAAGAATTTGACATTCAAAGTCAGAATTGAAAAGTAATGACAAAATCACAGTCGGAAAATCAAAGAGCTTAGGGCTGACCTCAGGTAGAATCCTCCCATAAAGTTCCAAACTGAAGTCAACAGTTTCATCTTTTGACCCAACAGCAGAGAAGTTAAACAAGCCATGTGCTTCACATTTAACTGTAATGTCTTTTGCATTTGTTAGGGCTATGGTCAAGTAAACCTTATCCGCACGCTGAGCCCAAAGTACCTCTGGATGGCTTCTGGCAGTTGCAAAGGTTGCATCAAACACAACAATCAAAGATTTCAAACACTCATCAATAATGTGTTAATAATGACTATAAAATGGGAAAACATCTATAACAAAAATCACTATGAACGTTCAATTGCTGAGCGATAGTCCTTAAATATTGTTTTAAACTGAAAGAACCTTTATAACAAGTTAAGGAATTTAATCATGCAAAAGGAACTTTTCATTTAATTTAGCATGTTAAAAATGACTTAAAGATGGAAAATAAAGGTTTTCAATTAAATTTATAAGTTAGGTGATTTTAGAGAATCAATTAGGTGAAAAGCTTGAAAGTCCAAAATGTATTTGAAAATTTTGTTGTTCTAGAAACTGTTTATTACAATAGTAATTAATCCAAAAAATTATTAAGATTTAAATTAATAAAGTTGTGTGCACTTTGCACAAAAAATGCACTTTCTGCAACTTATGGTAAAAAGAGAAATCATACATGCTGCCACTAAACCACCTAAACTGAAGCAAGTCAGCCGAATCGAGATCCAAACATTTCAGTTTTTGTGGTTCGAATCATCTTTATCAATTTAAAATTTTCAATACAAAGTAATGATTTCGAATAATAAAAAATATAAAATCAATTCAAACAACCTAATTGCCAAAACCGAACCGCTAAGCTATCAAACCAGTAAAATGAAATCAGCAATACCAACCGGCTAGTATGTTTATCGTTTTCGGCAACCTTAGTTAGCCCCTTAGCGGTTTGACCCAGAATTTTCACCAAAACCGCCCAAACCGTACAAAAATCACCCTTACATAAGCAAGTGTTTCCACAAGCATCTACAGGTTCAAGTTTTTGCTAAATGCTAACCAACACAACCCTGATTTCCTAATTTAGCATAAAGAAGTTGAAATACAACTTGTTTTCTAAAGGCCTCTAAGAGCACTAGAAACCAGAGTTTGTGACTAAAACTTAAATAATTTCTAATTCAAATTCCCCTAAACACTAGCTACAAATATAAAACCCTAATTTCCTAATTTTAAAACTGATATAGACTGAAAATAGACGCTAAAACCTCTAGATTTTAAATAATAGATACCAACCTCGAAGTCGCACTCAAGTACTCAACCGATCCCAGACCTAATCTTACTGTTTAGTCAAATTAACGAATCATAAAGCCATAAACGATAATCATCGACGTATGATCTTCAAATCATTGCTATAAACATAAAATTAAATTACTTTAAATCCTGCAAAAATAGGTTTCATCGACAGTTTAGAGTAAATCGAAGTGAAAACTTATAGAACATGTACAATCTTCTAACAATCGATAAAACAAAACATTTTATATAGCACCGTAGTATGAAAATCAATAAACAATTTTACCTCGTTTTACCGGAATTTGACATTCTTCAGTGAATCGCCGACGGTCGGAAAATGATGCCGGAAATCGGTTCGAGAAGAAGGTCCAAAACGCTGATACGATGTATACAAAGGTGTTTACAAATCGACACTTAACTCTTAAGAGCATTTGGCATTTAATTCGTTCTTCTTATCCATATAATTACAACAAAAATTATTATTATTATTTTTTTTTAATTTTATATTATTTTTTTTTCTTCACTCACAATCATTTAAAATATATTAACAACATTATAAGGTTTTAAACAGTATTTTTTAAAAATACAGATTGAACAGTAAATTTCTCGTATCATTTACTCACAACCATTTATAACCATACCATATAATATAAGAAATACACTCACATAAATTTAGAAAATGAGATGTGAATGCTCTAACAAGTACTAAATTGTGCGTTTGGTCTCTTTTGTAATTAATTTTTGTATGCGTTTAGTTTTTTACTTTTATTTATTTATCATCGAACATATGATTTTTTTTTTATTTTAAAATCATTACATCTGTGTATAGAATCATTCGATGTTTTTAAGGACACATTACACGTTCAAAATGGTTACATTTAGCCTATATCTTAGTCATTTGAACCCTTATTCTAGTAAACTAAAGGAATACATATTTTTATTTAATTTGATAAGATTATAATATAAGTGGAAAATGTATTATAAGATAATTTGATCCATATTACCATGCATTGTCTTCGAGGGCAAATATGCCAGAGGAAGTAGAGGGCTGCTTGTGAGCAAATAAGAAAGATGAAGGAGTGGTTCTGCCGTTCTGAAGTTTGCAAGAGAGAGCCATATAGTAATATCGAATCTATATTGTATAGTCTTTTCAATTGTTTAGTTTAAATCGTTGTCCTTTATTCATATCTTCATCGTTTAGTTGAAGTACTAAAAGGATCCGTGACAAATAGGAGAGCTAAGAACTATCATGTCGGCATTTTTTGGGAAAAACATCACACAACCAATTAAAGTTTTAAATTTGATAATAATTACTATATTAGTTTAATAATTGTTTGGTTGAATTTGTACCCATAATTGCTTTGATGGAGCAATATTCGGAGATTGAGACAATGCCTCTTGAAAAAGTGATAGGACGACTAAAGCTTATGGGGAGCGGGTAAAACCCCGAGACACAACCGAGGATATACATGGTAAGTTATTGTTTACTCGTAAAAATGAACAATTTAAACTGAGGAACGATCGTGATTATCATCAACAAGGCTGTTAAGGTCGTGGACGGGTTAGCTGAGATGAACGCGAGGACTGTTCTAGTTCAAGTAATGATCAAAGAGGACCAGTGGAAGGAAGAGACAAGTCAAGGATTCAATGTTTCGAAAATTTTAACAAAGAAAAAAAGTGGCTAACTTACCTAGAGAGGACGAGCTGATATTGTTTTGATGAAGTAACAGGTTCATATCATGATTAAGAGGGAGAATGAAGATTATAATATTATAATCATTATATTAGTTTCATAATTGTTTGGTTGAGTTTGTAGTGAATTAGAATTGAATTTGTTTATTTATTTGATTATTTAATTGAGTTTGAGTTGAGTTAGGACTAGTATAGGTTTAGTATAAATAAATGGTTTACGGTCAAAGTTATGTGTGGTCTTTTGATACTAATAAAAGTGTCGACTACTTATTAGTTATATGATCGTGTTTGTGGTGTGTTGCTCAATCTAGTCTTCCAACACCCAAGTACTTTTGAGGACATCTCCTTTTTTCCTTTCATTACCCTCTGATATAAGTTGCTTGTGGACGTCCTTGCAATCAAATTTCTACATCAGGAACTAGTAATGTTTTTTCGACCTCTTTCTTCCGCATCAGTTATCTCCTCATGTATGAGTATGTGATGGTTATGGACCCCAAAAGGATGCTCTAACTGATATACAAATTCTTGGAGGGACGTGTTAAATTTAGAGTTTGTTTCTTTTTATTGTGTTTTGTATTAAATGGTTATAGTTTTGTTTCATCAAAGAGTTTATGTACTATAGTATCTTGAATGGTTATTGTACTATTGTGTTTTGTATTGAATGGCTATTGTTTTGTTTCATCAAAGAGTTTATGTACTATAGTATTTTGGATCTTTGAGAACTTATATTAGGTTTTTTATGTAAACGAGTTTTATTGCGTGAATTGTATATAAAAATCTTGATTGTTTGTAGTTCGACCAAGTTCATGGTCCAGGCTTCGATGGTAGTGTTGTGCGTGAGTTGTGCTAATTGGATGGTATGCCTTGTTTTACTAGTCCTAAAAAATATCACACTCATTAATCAGTAAATTAGATTTTGATGATAAATAAAGAAATGAAAGTTATACAAAATATTAAAAATATTAGAAAATTAAACGGGTTAAAAGCGTAAGGGTGACAATAAAACTTAAAAAAAGACACGTTTGCATGTGGGTTGTGTGTTATTTTATAGCATGCATTGCCTTACTAGTCCTGTAAAACACGTAACGTCCATTAGTTAACTAGGTCTTGATAATTAGTTAAGAAACGGAAGTTATTACAAAAATTCAAAATTATAAGAGAAATAGACAAGTTAAAGGCGTTAGTTATTACGGTAGAAATGAAGTAAGAAAACTTAATAAATAAAAAAATAAAAAATAATAAAAAAGAGAGAGAGACAGAGAGAGACATGTAGCTTGAAGGTGATGGAGTGAGTAGTATTCGTCACTTGTATTTTAAAGATGTGTATACTGTGTGACATAATAAACAAATAATCTTATTTGGTTTGCTTGTTTTCTAGAATTGTGTTATTTTGTTGTATATGTAAAAGTTAGCTAAAACAATAATTACCTACGGTTATATTAAAGATCATAATTCGGAATTAAAAAAAAATTATTAAGTTAACGTTACCAACTCTCCTATGTTCCAAGCTTAATCCCTTTTAGAACATGATTTAAGTAAATGTAAACTGAACGTATTTAATTAACAGACCATGTTTATGGTATCTTGCTATTGTAAGAGTTTGTCTGTAATAACCAGTTAGGTTATAAAATACACATATTTTCTTTGTAAACATCAAACTCCTAATCTTCTTTACCTATTGTCTACTCTTATATCTAATAAAATCCTAATTAAGTGCACACACGTAGACACGATACAACAATTCATCAAATAGTTTGAACAAAAATCATTAAACCCCTTTTATAACTTCGCAATAATCCATCAAACCAATCTACTTAACCGGATTGTTATCATATATTAAATTAAGGCAAATTGGATTTTAATAATCCAAACTATTATCTATTGGCCGATAATAATCCATATTATTAATTTGGCCGGTAACACTCCCAACTTTCACTTTTATTACTAACAATAGTCCCGATGATATAATTTTCAATTTTTCACGTTTGATTTGAACTCGATTCCAGTCGCAATAATGATTATAAACGAAATGAAGAAACATACAAGTTAAATTGAACCTAAAATAAATACAAATTGAACGTAAAAATTGAAAATTATGTAACTAAGACTGTTATTGGTAACAAAAGTTAAAGTTGGGAGTGTTGATGGCCAAATTAATAGTATGGATTATTATCGGCCAATAGGTAATAGTTTGGATTATTAAAATCCAATTTGACTTAAATTAATCATGATTAATAGTTCTTTTATTGTTGGCTTTAACTTTATACCACATGTACCACATGTATAGTTGAATATAATATCTGTAGGGCAAAGATTAGAGCTCATTGTTTTACTTCCCACTTGTGGAAACCCATCAATGAAGTCCTTGCATGGGAACCATTCTTTGGGTTCCAATAAAGCATGCCTTTCTACTTATGAACAAATAGTTCTTTTATAGTATATAAAAACAAATAATTATATAAAATATAACTACAAGATCTTTTTAACACTAAACATGAGGATATATAAAGGTCAATAATTTGATCATTTAAAATAAAAATATGACATTTATAGATATGTGTAATCATGTAACAACTGAAAATAAATAAATTGTAACCCTCAAACAACCGTTTTTTAATTGTGAAACTGTGAATCGAATCAAATAAATTTCTGACCAGTCGAGAAAACTGATTCGTTTTAGTTTGAATGATTCTATCAAAACTTGCGGACACCCCTAATATTTTCAAACGAAATACGATACATATAGATACTGCTAATCATGTTCAAGTCAAAAAATCAATAAGAACCTATCGTTTAACTCGCTTTTTGAAACGTAAACCGTGAACAGAACTTTGTATATCTCAATTCGGTGGAAGAACTTATATTATTCGTTTTAGGAAGACTCAAGACTAGGTGGATTTACATAGTTTATATACATTTTTTATATTTTCAAACAAAATATGTTACTTATAAATGTGTAAAAGTGTTGCATATAAAAAATTAAATAAGTGAGAGTGTAACTAAGTAAATTTTTTTTGCATGTCAAAGTAGTTGGATTGAGTTAGGATTTTCTTAAAATTACATTATTTGTAACTCTGGTCATCCGAACTTTAGAGTGTTCGACCGAACATAACTTCGTTTGTCCGAACTTTACACAACCATGTTCAGACTTTACGTATGGGTCCCGCATTGCGAACGCAAGAACCGAACCCAGCACATCAGAAGTAAGTTCGAAACGACTGCGACAAAAAATGCAGATACGTGGTCCTTTGCTTTCCCGATGTCGTCCGAACACGGTCGCGACTACCATGTTGGAACACGTGGCATTCATATTGGCCGTTCATCGTAATAATATTTCTAAGAAAAGTTAAAATCAGTTAAAAAAATTAAAGCCTTATTATAAGTTCAAATCGTAATAATATTTTAATTTGAGAGCTAATTGTTTTGGCATTTCCGCAACTAGAAACCTCTTGACAGCTAGCCCTTTTGGGACCCACCAAAGGAATCTCTTTTTGGGTAAAGCTTCCTGTTTTGGACAACCAATTCTATCTTGTAAATGGATATGATATTATATAAAAAAATTAAACAAGTTATCTAAATGAGTGTAGTAAATACCCAACCGGTCCCGTTAAATCGAGGATTATCATACGTCATTTTAGTTACGACTTCATAAAAGATACATTGTAATTTTAGCCCCAGAAGCTTTCTATACAAGACAAAAGTTGGTTGGCTTAGTTTAAAGTTTTAACGCAAGTTTGGTTTTTTAGTTATTAACCGAAATGACCAACATCGAACCAAAAACCAACGTATTAACCGATATATATTTCTGAACCAGTTTTTAAACTGAAGTGAACTGACGTTTACACACCTTATCTTCCCCTTCCATTGGCAAGGGTGCACTGGTGTGATATCCTTCTCCTTAGAGCGTACTAGGGCTGCCCAAATAGCTCGCGACTCGATGCTTGCTTAAAGTTCGTTTGTAAAAAAGCTTGAAAAAAGCTTGCTCGAAATGATTCAGTTTTAAACTTAACCGAACTGAGTTGGCTTGGTATAAAAATGAGCTGAACTCGGCTCGGTTTGTGACAAGTCAAGCCAGCTCGGTTTACTCCGCTTGTTAGCTTGGCTCGGTTTGTGACAAGTCAAGCCAGCTCGGTTTACCCGCTTGTTAGCTCGGCTCGATATAGCTCGGATTATTTTACTTGTAATATATATTTTTATGTATATAACATATATCATTACATTTGTTTACTTGTTAAGAATATAATATATATTTTTTAACTATTTTTTATGTCAAGGTATTAAACTATAATGCTTATATTGGATCGTTTCATGTGATGCTTCTATATGTTTATATATTATAACGAATTATTCAAACACATTCTCAATTTATTTACTAAAAGCAAGCTACTGGATGTAATGTGATGTTACGGGGTTTGTTCGTTTGATTTAGATAATAACGAATTTATTTTATTTTGTTAAAGTTGAACTTAGGTTCTTTAAACTAATTTATATTTTGTGAAACTTGATATGAACCGATTATGAGTTATGCAGTATTTTGAATTTATTTTGCATGCATTTGATTTTTTAGTTGTGTTTTTAATAAACCTAACCAAAATGAGCCGAGCAGAGCTTGAGCCCAAATTTCCAGCTCGGTTTTAAAACCGAGCCGAGTTCGAGTTTGGCCTGGCTCGGCTCATGAATAGCCCCAGAGGGTACCAAATCATTATGTATGTGAAACCTCGGAATAAACAACCATGATCCAACCGATAATGTTAAAAGCATATAGCTATATGGCTAAGTGTAGTGGGGCGTTGAACATTTGGCATCTTGAAGAAGTGGCACATTATTGTCAATCTCTTAGATATGTGGCATAAGAAGAATATAAATAATGTAATGTATGCTTGCTTGATTTTACATAACGTTATTTTAGAGAATAAAGGGCGAGTGATTTGCCAAAACTATGAAAGGGTCAGCGCCACCCATGCAAAGATAACCTAAAAACACAGATAAGTAAATTGTATAAAGATACATAATAGAGAAACGTATAATAAACTTAAAGCCGATTTGATTGAACATCCGTGGAGAAATTGTGAAGAATGAAAAACAAATATTTATGTAATGTTTGAAATTATTATTATGTATTTTGATGTTTATTTTATTAATATTAATGTTTATTTATTAAAGCTTTTATTGAAATATTAAATTTATGAACTTTAGTCTTAAAAATAAATTGAAATAATAATCAATAACTAATTATGTGTGATGGTAACCATTACCATCAAATTTTCTTTATTACACTGTACTTATGTGACTTTTGTGTGATCGTTTTTTTTCTATCACAATCACCGTTTACTAATAGCCTAAGTTTGATAATCAATTAATCATCCAACGATAATCAAAGATTAATAACGAACATTATTTGTTTACCTTAAAAAGCTAGACAAATAGATAAGCTCCCCAAAATTATATCGTTTCTTAACGTTATCCCCTTATCTTGGTTGGTGGTGACATATCTTTGTTCAAAGAGAGATTTATGATTTAACCCTTTAACAAGACCAATTATGCTTTTTCAGTCCTCGTTGAATCAATGCTTGCTTTATTGACTCTCTGTCAGCTAGCTTGCAACTGCAGCGCATGAAGCCTTGCATAGAACTTATATCCCTTTTTGTCTTCAATGTTTAATGTTTTGAGTGATAAAAACAAATCAATATTCTCCTTAGGATCGAGGGGTAACCAAAAATTACCTAAAATATATTTATTTTGAATAGCAAACATATCTTACTTTTAATTCTAAGTTATTTCCGTTTATACCTGTATAGGTTTGAACTCATGATCTCTTTTTTTAAAGACGAAGTCTTTACCAAATAAGCTAACATCATATTAACATCTAAAATTTATCATAATAAAAAAGTTGTCACATTATTCAAACCCAAAGCTACTGATTAAAACTATTTAAAAGAGAGGGATGAAACCTAAACAACCTAAAACTAAGCTCTCTACTTACTCGCTCCCTCTCTCTCTCCCTCCCTCCCTCTCTCTATGTGTGTGTTTTCACAAACCCAAAAAGCCCACTCGCGACATCAAGCCATTGTGCATGCGATGATGGTTCCCGAGTTACTCAAAACAAAATAAAGGTGAGCCTGAACCTGACCCCCCACCCTTATAGGTAAGGGTGCACGATGACATATTTTGAGTCGCTTGGACTTTTCTTTTAATCAAGTAAAATGAGAATGAAATCCAAATATGAAGCGACAAAAATGATTGTAAATTTTCATTATACTGACAACACTTTTTCTTTATATAATGTTGTTATCTAGAATCTCAGTAGTTGTGTTTCTATAATATGTTTATGCTATTACGAAAACATAGCGGCGGTTTAAAGAGCTAAGAGGCTTTATTGAAACTATCTTCATCTTTTAACCTGACAGACATCTTTTATTGCAATCATCAAGATTAAGCATATAACTAAAAACCATTAGGGTTGGTGATTCAGTGACGAGTCTTTACATTTAAAAGAACCATTTATAGATAGGTCTCAGAGTATATACTGAACAAGTATAATATATATGAGATGTAATATTTTTCAATAAAACAAAATAATTATGAGCCACATGATCATTTTCTAACGTGTTCACGTCATCTCCACCTAAAATTATCCACACGTCCTCATGGCAATTGACAATTAAACTTACAAACTAGTATATAAAACTAATCCTTAATAGATGCTTATTTATTACCGTGTTAATCAAATTAGCTTCTTTTCAAAAATAAATAAAACATTTCACTATAAAATATTTTAATGAGATTAAGATTCGTTAAAATTATATTTAATTTCTAGCAATTATTGTTAAAATTAAAATACATTCAACATTGTATTTGTTTAAGAAGACATTCTTAAATTATCAAGATTCATGAATTCAAAAAACATGATGGGATCGATTAATCACTATAAAACAACCTCTCCGTTTCAACGTACATCACTATTTCATTTTCTCAAATCCAAGTATGTTTTTTTGCTCATGACAAAAAATGTCTTGTATCTTTTTACCTTTTACATGCAAAATGTTATCAATTTTATAACATCATAATTATATCTACACATTTTCATATCTAATACTAATAAAAGAATACATTATAAGTATGTCACTCTCTTCTTTAATTTTATTATTGTTTTGCCGCCTAAATTTATAGATCGAGAGAATCGCCATAAAGTGAAGACAGAAACCACGCAAAGGTGTACTAGTACCAAAAGTGAGTAGACAAGAAGGCTGTCATCTTATTTACCTATTTATGTGGATACTTTGATTGTGTTTATAACCTATCTTTAAATTTCAAATTTGAGTAAGGAGTTTTTTAGTTACACCTCACACTATTTTTTAATTATACCTTACTCTATTCTATATATTAATTATGTTTGATCAAAAAATTGTTATTTGTCTATTAATTTAACTATAACAAATGAATAATTGATAATCTCCAATAAAATTCTTATTTTTTTAAAAAAGAAATTATAAGTAAACATGAGTTTCATTATACTAATTTATTATTAAAACTAGTTTATATTCTTTTTACAAGTTTTAGATCAATAAATACCTATTAATTAACCCAGTTTTAGCTATTAAAAAAATATAACATCGTAGTTTATCCCTAATAACTTACGAATGCTTTACGAAGAAATAACATATATAATTTAATATATCACACAACTTATTAAAATTAACATGTTCTTTTATTTTTTGTTTTAAAAATATTGATACTGGATACTATACTGAAAACATTAAACGTACTTATTAAAATTAAAAGATAGTAGTTAATTATGACGAAAAAGCTTCGTTGGATGTTGATAAAAACATACATTAGTTAGTGCATATAAATGCACATCTAAACTTGTACAACTTCTTAGTTTTTAGAACTATTGATGCAAATTTGATTGTTCGTCATAACAATTAATTGATAATCAAGTTATATTATGTTAATTGCATCATCAAGTTACATTATATTTGTGCACCATGTTAAAATGAGTATTTCTAGCTATTCGTAAGAATATATGTAATTAATTGAAATAGTGATTGTCAAATTATTAGTTTTAAGCTCCTTAAAACTTTGGCATGTTTTGTTTAAACATTTTTTTTTATTACTGTGAGATTCATTTTGTCTTGACGGTTGAAAATCAACTCGTATATAACTAATAATTGTTGGTTTATATTTATTAATTTCATCTTTACTTACTAGGTTTTATTAGGTTGACAGAACCAATACATAGCACAATATGTGTGAGATATACTCGGTTCATCTGTTTGTTTGTTTTAGTTTGGTAAGCTTTTTTGTTATCACACTGAAAGACGTGAACTATGAACATATATAATGATTCAATCCGAGTAATACACATTATAAAATTATATAAAATTTTTATTGTATAACCCGGTATAATATACAGATCTATAACCTAGTTGCTGTATCAAACGCTTACTACTCCTACCCACGTAACAGAACTAGTATCTATCCTATTTTAAAAACATGTTAAATAATCAGGGAACCAAAATATCTAAAACGAATGGCATAAGGGTAACTTCACATACGAAAAGCACCCTCATGTAGAACCACTGAAACAGTGGTCGCAAAATGAAACAACTTTCTCTCATATCATCTCTCTCTCTCTCTACACATACGCAATCCTATACATGACGCCCACGGTTTTCCCATGCCACCACCACCTCCTCCTTATAATCTCATCATCTCCCCCCTTTTCCACCACATTATCTCCCAACTTCAACCTTCAAACATCTCATCACACCTCTGATGCATATATATCTCCTGAAAACTGAAACTCAATCGACTCTATATTAACTTGTGATCGGATCTCAGGATCTGAAATTTTGACATTCTGTTATTGTGTTTTGATCGATTGATTGAACGATGACGATTGAGGTGAGGTTAACTGACGTGAGTAAGAGTATACGGAAGAAGAAATGTTGCCGGAAAACTAGCGGGAAAACGAGACGGTTTCCGCCGTGTACGGCGGCGATTTCGTCGCCGTTGCAGAGGTTGTATATGGCGTGTGTAGATGTGTTCAAAGGCGTCGGAACTGTTCCGTCGTCTACTGATGTGCAGAAACTGTGCTCTATTCTCGGTGAGTGATTTGGTTTTTGAATACGATTTGATTTCATGATTTCATCGGTGATTGCTATAATTGTTGCCGCTGTTTGGATAATCGTTTGAATTGAATATGATAGTAGTTACTGACTTATTGTTAATTAACTTACAGTTAGCATGATTTGATTTGCTTTTATCGGTGAACATCTTGCGATAGTGCTTGATTTGATAGTTAGGCTTGTTATTTGTATAATTATAACAAGTGAACATGATATATTGATATCGTGGGTGAGGGAAAACAGAATTAATGGAATCTTAACCGATTTAACTGAACAGAATAAATTCAAATTAGAATAGTTTAATTTTTAGGAAGGGTTTGATCCCAGTATCCCACAATCTATTTTGAATTAAACTAATTAATGTTGTGCTTAACTTAGCAAGTAAACATGACATAATGGGTGTGGAGAAGCCCGAATTAAACTAATTGTAACCGAATTAACTGACGAAGAGGTCGGATGATTCGTCTAATCGGATAAAAATAGATCTAATCTAGGTAGTTTATCTTGATGCTGTGATAGCTGTATATTGCATTGGTTTTGGCATGTTCTGCATTGAAAAAAACCATTATCTATTTGAAACTTCAACTAAATTTCATGATATGAGAAACCACTTAAACCGCATTGGTTTGTGGCGTGATGTCTAGCATATCTTATATACTTATTCACAGATTGCGTGTTGTTGAATTTGTTTGAATGTGGACTTTTGTTGCCACATTGCTTGTAATGCACGTTGGTAGAATACGTGTAAAGAAAGATAACAAGAAACTCCTGGTGGAAAGTTTGAAATCTTGTGAAGTATGTAGGATTTCCCTTTGCTCAATGTTTTAAAGTATAGTTAGATCTAATATGACCATTTCTTTCTGCCACTATATAGATTATATATACCGATCACGTCTTATCCCCTTTCCAATATTACGAACAAGTCACTGGTATTAACTAGATTAGGATCTAATTGTATCCTTTTATTTAAATAGGTGATTTGCACACCACACTAATTATATCGAACAATGTTCTATAGGTGTAGATCTAGTTACGTTACTCGGTTTTTGGATTAAAAGGATTTAGAACCAATGATCTTTAGCCCAACTAGTTAAGGTGAGGTGCCCATGACATGTATATATTAGGAGGTAATGGGTTCAAGTCTCACTCTGAGCAAAAATGCTTAGGGTTGAGCCAGGGGGTTTTCTCAGTAATGGGTTTCCTCCTGAGGGGGTTGGGGGTGCGGTCTCGGCTAGGAAACGAATAGGTGGGCCCGATTAAGATAACATC
Organism: Flaveria robusta; assembly: GCA_025506415.1. Lineage (NCBI taxonomy): Eukaryota > Viridiplantae > Streptophyta > Magnoliopsida > Asterales > Asteraceae > Flaveria > Flaveria robusta. Next base: position 2,277,184 of record CM046472.1, on the reverse strand, counting down.
TATTATCCGAAGTTGGGTCGCACATTTGCCGTTCAAAAAAAAAAAGGATCTAGAATTACTTCTAATTGATCCCTGAAACCAGTGACTCTGTTTTTTAGGTTAGAGTTCCAAGCTACAAAATAGGGATTTTTACCAAAATACACGTTATCAACGTTGAAACAACAACTAATTCCTAATTATTGGCTTCGAGCGGGTTCGTATTAATAAGACTCGTGTATAACTAGGGTCCGAGGAGAGAACCAATAAAAGTATGCCAAAGGTACCAAAAACTGAGTTTTTGCCGGATTTGGCTTAGATCAAGTGCAATAATCACCAGATTTAGCCAAATCCGGGAATTGCTCTTAATCTTTGGTCAATTTGGTATATTTTTATAGGTTATCTCATCCACGTGTATTTTTAGTTTGTCTCAAATTCAACAGTTAGGAATTAAATGTACCATATTAGTAAAAAATTGGGCAAAAATACTATTTTGATGATTTTCCTTTGGTGGTAAAGTGGTTTCTCACCGACTAAATGATTATGGGTTCAAAACTTATAAAGTGTAGATGCTATGATTTTAGAAGCAGAGCAAGTGGGTGTTTGGTATTGCTTATTTGCAACCTACTTTTGACTTATTTACTTTTGAAAAATTAATAAGTCAAAAAAGTGTTTGACAAACCCAAAAAAACTTTTCAAACTTACATTTCATATAGGGTAAAAAGGAGGTTTTGAAAAGTAAGTGGGGAGTTACTTATTAACTTTTAAAAATGACTTTTAGTCTAATTTCCTATTATACCCCTCTACTATCTTCTATTAACTCCCATCATTTTAAAAATATGTCTATTTTGGTCATTTTACGACATTCTAATTTATAAGCTAATGCAAACATTCTTTTAAAAACTACTTTTGAAATGTCATAAGTTAATTAGGGATGAGCTCGGTACCATACCCGTACCGAACCGGTGCCGTTACCGAAAGTACCCGGGCCCGAATTTTATAAAAAACGAGTACCGGTACCGGTACCGAACTTGGTATATGGGTACAGGTACCGGTACCGTACCGGTACCGGTATTTCGGTACCCAGTACCTCTTTGGTACCCGCTTCCTACACAATATTATTTTTTAGGCTTACTACATGGTGTATGTTTGGTTACAGTATCTAGTACCTGTTTTTATACCTGTTACCCAGTATATGTTTGGTACCCGATACCTCAAAAAGTTTATAATAACTAAACAAATTAAAATATCAAAAAAGTATTCAAATAAAATGATAGTTTATTTATTTTTCTCATTTTTTTCTGACTCAATTCATACACTAGTCCACCATTCATTTCTATTAAAATCATAAATAATATATCTCTTGACATTGTAATGAAGTAAAAAAAAATGATATTAAAAAAATAATAATAATTACCTTTAAAAGTCAAAATAGAATACTAGTTGACGGGGTGAAAAATATTACAAAACAAAATATTCAAAGTAATATATTCGGGTACTAGCGGGACTATACGGGACTTTTGGGTAAAATACCGGTACTGGTACCGGTGGGTACCGATCCCGAAATATAAGAAAATCAAGTACCGGTACCGGTACCTTATACATATTTTCGGTACCAATTGGGTACCGGTACGGTACAGGTACCGGTACCGGTACGGGTACTGGTACGGTACAGGTACCGGTACCGGTACGGGTACTGGGTACCAAATGCTCATCCCTGAAGTTAATAAGTACTTTTTATCAAAAGTATTTTTCAATCAAAATAAGCAATCCGAAACATGCCCTAAATGTAGAATAGAGAGTGCGTGCTCCCATCAAAATAGGGCAATAGCATGAACCTATGCCAACTTTTAGCTATATTTAATCTTATCATGGATGTTGGCCTTTTTGGGAATGTGTGCATTTGGTTAACTGGAAATCACATCTTATTGCAGATGGAATGAGGGCAGAAGATGTTGGACTAAGTAGAAATCTACAATTCTTTAAGACTAGAAGTAGTGCAGGAGTAACTCCAAAAGTTGCATGCACAACCATATACCAGTCCGAGAAATTCTCGGTAAATTTTTATTTATTTTTCCTCTCAATTTTTTGGCTGTTATAGAAATATTAATAAGCATATTAAATTATTATTCGTGTGTTTTTTCAGTTATGTATTTTCTTTCTCCCTGCAAATGCTGTCATACCTCTTCATAACCATCCTGGAATGACGGTTTTCAGCAAGCTTTTGCTTGGGAAAGTGCATATTAAAGCATATGATCTGATTACCTCTAATAACTCGGATGACTCCTCCTCACAATGTGAGTTCTCAATCTCTTTATATGCTCATAGAGTAGGTGGTCTAGACCGGTTTACCCATGAATAGGTTGATTGGGTTATATTTTATTTGTAACGGGTGAAACAACAAATAACAGCATAAAAAAGAACCTAATATGTGTTACCTTTATAATTAAACATATAATCCTTGAAATAAGAGTGGATTACGTTTTCAGTTCATGTGGTTTGGACGAAATAATTGATTTGATCCGTACAAATTGTTTTCTTATGGAAAACGTCCCTGTTGTATGCATTTTCAGAAGTAGTTCCTGTCCAATTTAAATAGCGATAACGCCCTCATCTTTTATAACTTATGGATTTCCTCTTGATATTATATATAGTTTTTAACATAAATTCATGAAGTCAAGAACCTCCCCATCAAAACCATCCTTTGGCAACATTTCTTTGATAATACTTGATTTTATTTAAAAGAAGAAATGGAAACGTGGTTTATCTGATTTAACTTGAATATTAATGTTTTTATGCAGTTAAATTAGCAAGTTTAAAAGCTGATGGTGTGTTTACAGCCCCATGTGATACTTCCGTACTATATCCAACTTCAGGGGGCAACATACATGCCTTCACGGCTATAACACCTTGTGCAATCCTTGATGTCATGGGTCCCCCGTATTCCAAAAAAGACGGTCGGGACTGCTCATATTATAGAGACATTCCATTTGACAAGTTGCCACGTAAGAAGTTATTAAAACTTTAATTATCTAATCGAATCTTAATCAACGTTTAGGCAACAACAACTTGTTAAGATGCACGTGCTATTTACCCGTAAAAATGGTAAATATTTAAACGAATTTATTGATTTGAATTATGTTTTATTCAAGAGCAACGAAAAATTGTTTTTGTGGTCGACCAACATGACCTGACCCGTAGTAAAATTTCCTATTTTGACCCGCCACCCGCCACACCTATAATCTAGTGTAGTAATATTATTTGGAAAAGATTGAATACGAGCAATGTAATGAACCTTTTTATCTTTGTGAGCGATGTAGTGATGGCTTACTTGTAATAACTTTCAGGCGAACGAGCGTTTACGACAGGAGAACAGAGCGAGCGGTATTGGTGGTTAGAAGAAATCGAGGTGCCAAAAGAATCAGAAATGGAGGGAATCGAGTATATGGGGCCACAGATAATCGAAACTAGTTCATCATAGATGTTTTTGGTTAAAGAAGCTCTTGTATTTTTAGCATGTTTGGTTTCCCTCTAAAAAGATGAATGTATAGGTGTTGGTATAACTTCTCTAAAAGCTTTGTTTTCTTTCCTTTGTTACTCCTCTGTTGATCTTACACAAAAGGAAATAAAACCCGACAAGAACTCGATGTAGTTGGTCCTTCTTGGCTCGACATCAGCAAAATGTTCTCGGTCCCTTTTGTTCCGTCGCTTGGTCAAATGTTCATGTATGTGATTTTCCTTATAACAAACATAAGAAGATGAAGTTAGAAAATAGAAACCACAACCAGCAGCCTTGACTTCATTCTTTGCAGCATCCTTGACTTCAACTTCAAAATCATTCTTAATTCTCTTTTATAACAGCAGCATATTTGACTTTCTTATCTTGACTTTTGATTCCGGATAATATTGGAAATAGAACCATATAGTCATAAGACCAAAATATATCTTTGACCTCATCTTTCCTCTTGACCGACCATAAGATCAGAAGCAAGAAACCACCAATCAAAATAAATATAATCGCCAAAATCAGATGAGGAATCTTCTTTATATGATTTTCAATGGGGTTTATGCCAAAAACTGAATTTCCACATATCAACAACCAAGGGGCTTTTAAGTAATGAGAGTTCAAGTCTTATTGTAAACGTATAGTGTATTTTGGAGTAGTTTAGTGTGTTTGTGAGTTCGTCCTTCAAAAGAAAAAAATTGCCTAAATAGCTTTATTCTCAACCCCATCAACCGATGTTTAATAGCATCCTTAAGGGAGGAGAGAGTCTTTATGCTCTTCACTCTCCTCCTTAGCACTCTCCCTCATGCACATAGGTATCACATCAACTTTTTTCAACTCTCCATGAATTACGCGAGTTGATTTCAAGTATTCATGAGTGGATTGGTTCGTTTACACCCTTAAATGCATATGCATGATTACATTTTTCAAAAAAATGAAAAAATTATATAAATATTAGTGGTTAAATCTCTTGTTCCAATTTTTAAACCGGATCAAACAACTAAATCAACAAACAGTAAAAATCGAACCGTTTAGATCTTTAAGAGGCCAAACTCTACCATCTTACTTTAGTTTAAACGGTTGAACGACTAATCTCCATAGGCCCTAGCCCATCCATGAGGGAGAATTGTGATTAGTGGAGAGCAAGAGAATGAGTTTTCAAATCTACTATCTTATTTGGATTTGATATTTGCGGTTAAATATTTTTCTTGTTTTTATTTCTAAGGTCCCACAAAGTTGAGTTGGGGATTGGGTGGTGAATGCTTGGGAAAAACCAGAGCTAGTCGGGAAAATCACGCCCTCAGATCCGGGATGTGAAAATTTACCTTGACCATGTGAATTTTTACTGGGCATCACCGAATTTAGTGGAGTTTTTGGGGCGGTCCATCATGGACCTTTTGGGGCGGTTGGCGGTGTTATTGCTATTCAAATTCAATCTATACTAAGTGTATATATGTATATTAACTTAGTAACTCCTGTATAACACGAGTTAAATAATTAAAATATTAAATATAATAAAAAATTATTTATTATAAAATAGTATTCTAAGATAATAGATTAAAATCATGTATGAATAAGAACTATAAGTAATAAAACAATGGTATCAACTTTTTAAACTATTTTTATTTTTTCCAAAAAAAATTAAATATTTTATTTCAAAATAAACCGTTTTAAAAAAATATTATTTTTAAAAACTTTCTTATTATGACTTCCAACTTTATAAATTTTTGATCTATAAAAAATTTAGTTTTTTAAAAACAACAGTTTTTAAATATTTCAAATTTGTAAAAAATTTTGATGTTTTAGAAAAAAATTTGTAAAAATTTATTTTTTAGAAATAATAATAAAAAGATCTTGTTTTAATTCATTAAAAAACTATTTTTAATATAAAAAAGCTAAATAATATTATTAATAATTAATTTAATCGTTTAATAGGAGAGAGAAATAAAAAAATTTTAATTAGAAGAAATATGATGTGCAACGTGTCCCTTTACTTACCTATTTATTAGATTAAAAAGATAAAATATAATTAATAGCCGGAAAAAATTTAAAGGAGAATCTAATTAGTTGTAAGTGTATATAAAATCATATTTCAAATTTATTTTGAATTGCAAAAATAATAGATTTGATTCTAAAGGTTGTCTTCAAAAAGTATGTATTAAAAATAATTAAAAAAGCATTACTTTTATATAACTGTAACATTTTTAAATATGCATTAATAACTATGAAATGTAAATACAAATATAAAAAACTATATTGAAAAAAAGGAAGAAAGGGAAAAAACTGAGACGATATCATGTAAAACGGAAAAAAATGAGGAAATTAGAAAAAATATGAAAAACTTATGTTACACTGATATGGCACATGAGAAAAAAACGAAACGAATGATAGTGGCATAATGTTATATACCAAACCATATACCAAAATACTCCTTACATTTTAATACCATTTTACTAGTACATTTAAATACTATTGAAGAGAATTTGAATTTTTTGATTCACAAATAATACCGCTCGACATTTTAGAGGATCGTCTTTTGGGTGACTTCAAGAGCAGTATGAGGTTAGTTGACCCTCAGATAGCATCAATGGTTTCATGTTCAATATTTTGTTCAAGAATCTTGTTGGAGGCATCATACTATATGCTTCATGATCTACTTTACATTCTTAATGAACAGTCAATTATTAATCACGTCTATAGATATATGCACAAATAAAAATACCTACACGGCTACATACCGTGCGTGATGCATCTTACATTATGTTCACCAATTCATCTAACACTTCTAAAAATATGTATTTAAAAAATATATAGTATTATTATACTTGAATTATAAAAACAAAATATTTGATTTACTATAAGTTTCTTTTAAAAGTAATAAAGCAGATAAATATTATCTATGTTTAAAAAAATCATAAAACTAAATAAATAGATGCCTTTAGCTTTTTTAACACATGTTTTTTACTTTTTTAACACCTTGTCTGTTACACACTCTATGACTTCTTTTTGTCAATTAAAAACCAGTTAAAAGTCTCTATCACCTATGACTTATACTTTTACGTTTATATTTATAAAGTAATTCATATTATTTTCTTCCCCATAACATTTATTTCGCTGTCATCTTTTTGCAACTCTTATCGTTATAGTGAACTTCTATGTTAGCTCAAATTCGTTCATTTCAAATTCGAAACACTATAAACTACCAATAGTAAAGTCTTTTTCCTTAAAACGACTCCTAATCTACTCATATTAATCACATATAATTGTATTTTTCAGGTATTAAACCCTCGACCTTTCAAATTCATTCAGTTCATTTGTTACACACAAACTCTAGGTCATCCTTATTTTGTCAAGGACGTTCAGTTTGATGTTATTATACTAACCAATCAGTGAACCAGTTAGGTTAAAACTATTCTATATCATATTTTTTACCATTGTTATCAAAATTATCAAATTTCTACTAATAAGCCAAATATGTATTATGAAAGTTAGTCTTGGGTCTTGACATACGTGCCTTAAATAAACTACTCCTTGTCACTGGACTTGATTTAGTCCAGTGACAATTGGCAAAAGTCTAAAACCTCTTTAAATTAAACTTATTTGAAAACAGATAAAAAATAGATTACTTTAAAATAAATTCATCTGAAAACTGATAAGAAGTAGCTTAGGTTATACAATTTAAAAGTAATATAGTAGCCGCTAATAATAATAATAATAATTTTCAAATCATCAATGGATGATAAAGATAACTCGTTTATTTTAGCCACAAATATATTTAGACATCCATACAATACAACACATAGATAGAGGCCTATAACCACTAAACAATACATAGTGTATACCATTACATTATATGAACCAAAAACATGAAATAAATGTATTATAGCCTTGAAAGAGTGTGTAAATTCGGATCTTGAAGTACGTTCTCCGCCAACATATTATTTAGCTCATTGACAAATATCTCCATCGACACTCTTGGCAAACATATGGGTACCACTATCCCAGACTCACCCTTATGGTTTACAAAAGGTATATAGAAACAAGCAACACCAGGGATCGCACCTAGCGTTAATTTAGCCGGTCCACCGTAAGCCGCCTTCCCCCACCCAAAGTCGACCCGATCGAATCCGGCTCGTCTTACATCCGAGACGAGGTAGCTTCGAGCCACCGCGAAGTGGGGCCGACCCTTGGTTACCATCATGTCGGCTATAGATCTCATGTACTCTTCGGTCACATCCGATTTAGCCTTCATCACGAGCTCCAAAGCATGAGCCAATGGTTTGGTGGCTAGATCTGTAGCTGTGGAAATGGCAACCGGGAAGGCGAATACATTTCCATAATATCCAACCGGGAGAGGAGGATTAAACTTTGCGCGCGCATTGACAATGCAGATGGCACGCATCTCTTGTTTGGGATCAGGTTGGAGCGCGATGGCACGACAACGCCAGAGGCAAGCTGTTAGCACCTCGAAGGTGCGACAGTGTTTAAGGTGTGATGGAACAAACCTACGTAATGCTGACATCTCAGTGGGTCCAAAGAAAAATGACTTGTGTAGCATGTCATGTATTGGGATTGTTGTACCCTTAGTGTCTTCTAATTGGTCATACTCGCGATGAGTGCATGTTACAAGTGGTGGGTCTCGTGCCAAAAGTAATTCCCTTCGCCACACGGGCAAGGTTGAAGGTTTTAACGCACCTCGAGCCATTTCGCCTAGTGCGGTCATGAATTGAATGAGCGATGGTGCATCACTCATGGTATGGTTCAATCGTAGAGTTAAGATAAAACCTCCACATAGTAATCGTGTCACCTGTTTATAAAAAAAAAAAATTTAAATAGGTAAATATAATAAAACAGAAATGATATATTCTTTTAAACTTGTTTTTAAGGATGATTACAGCCCAACCCAACACTGAATAAAGTGAGACCGATCCACCATATCCCTATTCATAGAAATTTCGGGTTTAGGTTCAGACTAGTCTAGTTTCAACTCTAGCTATAACAAAAAAAGGAAATTGAAATGACAAGGGGTTTTGAATTTTTTATCAAAGAAATTTATGAATTCGCTGGGAACTTTTACCTGAATCAACAGCAATGGCGAATCGAGAATGCGTCCAGATCCAGGTACATCATAAAGGAGTTCTTCAAAACAGGGAAACGGCGGTAGAAGAGTATCTCCAAACTGCTTTAGCGTTACATCAGCCTCCGCCTCAATAAACAACGCACCCTCCCCAGTGCAATCAACCATCAGTTTCCTAGCTGGACCTTCTTTTAGCCTGCCAGCAAACGGATAGTAGAACACCAGCACTTTACCCAGAGCCTCCCGGATCACACTCGCCGGGTTCTTATTATTCATTTTGGGATCATGGCGGTAAAACTGAATCACGGGGATTTGAAACCGAAGGCCTTCTTGATTGTCGATGTCGGAGAGAGGTTTTAGTTCTCGCGGCGTGGGTTTAGCCGGACCGATGAGCTCTGGTTCGCGTCTCCGGACGGTGAACGTCAAGGGAGTGTTGATCTCCATCTGTGCCATATCTAATCTGGTGTGTGTTTGTGTTGTGGTGTTTGAATAATGAATTCGAAGGAGTAAACATCAAGGGAGTTTTGCCGGCACAGTGAGCTCCATTTATTTAAACAAAAGGTATTACCAAATTAATAGTTTTTATTGTTATTTTTTTATTGATTTCAATAGTTTGCTTTGGTATGTTTTTCATAATGGTATATCATACTCGTTCTTGTTTCTCTTTAAATGATCGGAAAGAAGTTTAATGTGACACTTACTTTAATTTAAAAATGATAAATACACGATTATATATAAATGATTCACCTCTATAAAACCAAAATGCAGTTACATAGTCTACATTTCTAGATTTTTATAAATTATATTTATAATTAAAAAGGCTATTGCTTTCTGTTACATAATATCTTAAACTAAACTTATTGTCGCTTACATTTTGTCCTTTATTTATTCGATAACCTTTGTGAATATTCCACTTAAAAAAAACGTCTTGAAAAACATCATGTTAAATGACTTGGAAGTGTCCTAGAAGTTATACATAAATAATAAAGAAATTGTCGATATTTGAGAACGAGATAACATCGATCATTTTTCTTTCTTTATTTATCTACCATACATATTAAAAAAATCAAACATCATACTCAACGTATTTTTTATGGAAAGTACGCTAAAAGTATTCACATAACGTATCTCATTTCAAAAAAAGACGAAAAAGTATGCAATTATGACTCCTAAACGCATAAAATTCATTACATGTTTTAACTATGTCGTTTCAAATTAGAGATGGTAATGACGTCGAGTTTAAATTGATATATAAAAGAGTTAAATGCGTTTTACGTCCCTGAGGTTTCATATAAATTGTCATTTGAATCCAAAAGTTTAAAATATTGCCATTTGCATCCAAAGGTTTCACAAAAATTGCCATTTGAATTCACTTAACTACTCCTAATTAACGACGTTAAATTTTTCCGTTAAGTTTCTTAAATTAGTCGTATTTTAGTAAAAACAATTACAAAATAATAAAAATCAGCTCTAAGAGATAAGTTTTAGGCGTTCAGTACTTCAGTATGTTTTGGTAATTATCATTGCAATTTTAATTTACAAGGACGTCCTATTAGATAAAATAAAATATAAGTTTAACCAACTAAAAGTGATTCATTTCTAATTTTATAAAACATACAAAATAAATAAATAAATAAATATATATATATATATATATATATATATATATATATATATATATATATATAAACAAACAAGTCAAATAACATAAATTATTTGAATCATAACCATAAAAGACAGATTATCATAAAAGTATAAGAACAATTAATAATATGACATTAACTGTCATGAATAATAATCATGAAATATCAATTATCGTAACCATAATTAACTTTAAACCAAAGAAATGTATGTTTAATAAAACGGGTAAAAGTAACACGATTATTAAACCAAAATATATCAACAAGACAAAACAATAAAAGACTATTATAAAGTCAAATCATAACTGCAATTATCAAAAGAAGCTAAATATATAAAACCCTCACGTGAGTTGGTTCTTTATTTTGTAATTTTTTTAATTAAAATAACTATCATATTGAAAACTTAATGGAAAAAGTTAACCGTGTGAGTTAGATGTAGTCAAATGGATTCAAATGATAATTTTAGTGAAACCTTTGGATGCAAATGGCAACATTTTAAACTTTTGGATTCAAATAGCAATTTCTATGAAACCTCAGGGACGTAAAACGCATTTAACTCTATATAAAAAGATAAAAATTAGAATATAAGCACAGTAAAACAATAATACTTTAACTAAGTTACGTTAACTGAAATGATTGAAAATTAAACTATATTTAAGCAACAGCTAAATTACTTCCTACGGTTCAAATTGACACATTAGCCTATATTTTTTAGTTTTTCTATATATTGAACATGTTTTTTGTGTTTATTTATGTTTGTTCATTTACGTTTGTTCAGTTACGTTCATTTATGTTTCATTTAGCTACGTGAACTGTTTATTTAGATTTTAAACGAACAAATATAAACGAACACTGTTTTCTTAACAAACAAAGATGAACATCAAAATTCATATTCATTTACATCCATGTTTATGTTCATGTTCATTTGATTCATTTACAAACCTAACTACTTTGCGTTTGACAATTAATAACCCGTTAAAAGTCTATCACATATATCTTATGCTTTTATGTTTACATTAAAAAGTGATATATTATTTTTCCATAGGACTAGGTTACTTTCTTCATATGATTTCTCCTTGTACATGTATATGTCTCTCCTTTAGTTAATGAGAATATCACCTTTGAATTATAATGTTTTCACAAACGAGTTGCTTAATCATTCACGGTATTTAAATATACTTTTAACAGCCCACGTCACCATTCGATATTTCTTGACCCACTATCGGCCAAACCACATGGGCACTAGGCCCAATGTAAGACGGATCACTTAGCCATGCTTTATAATTAAAAAAACGAGCATCAAGGAAATACATGCCACTCAGCCAAAGGAAGATGATGGAGAGTTGACCAAAATGCGCACTAAATACTTTTCGAGAGATCTCCACCAAATCACTGATATGGCTATCGAAATTGTGAGCGTCAGCATGTAGGTTCCAGATCGAAGTGGTAGATATCGCATGGTTTGGGCTTCTAAAACATGGCGCCCTCGAGGCATTCTATTTGATTGTATCGAAAAACCCAATGAATTGGGATTTTCTCATTGGTCCAGGTCATTTTGGGGCAGGCGGATCATTTATGATGAAGAGGATGAGCTTCAAGAGAATGATTCGGAGTTCTTGCAGAGTGAAACCCCGGGAGGGGGGGGGGGGGGCACCACCCCTCTCTTATTTTCGTCAATAGTGTTATTTTTTGGGTGGTAGTGTAAATTTTATTTATATTATATTGACTGTGCCCCCGCTAAAAAAAATTTAATTTCACCCCCCCCCCCCCTTTTCTCCCCGACCCCCCTATGAGAGTGTTTAAGCCCCGTTACTGCGTGCCCCCAGGTTATCTTTTTATTAAAATAAGAAGACTTATAGACAAGATTAATAATTGAGTGTTTATTAAGAATGTAAAGTAGATCATTAAACACATAACATGTATGTATCCAACAAGATTCTTAAACAAAATATTAGACATGAAACCATTGACGCTATATGAGGGTCAACTGATCTCATACCGCTCTCTAATTTAACCCAAAAGACGATCCTTTGAAATGCAGAGCGGTCTTATCTGACGGCTCAACATTTTTTCTTAGGTAAATCGTACTGTTAAAACAGATTATTTCAATTAATAATCAAAGTTGAAACATCATGTGTATCCACCAATTCTTTTACACTTCAAAAATCTTATTTGTAATGTTGGGTTACATTCCACCAAAATGACAAACTAGATGACACTCAAAATACGCATTGGTCAAACATGGGAATGGTGAACTTACAAAGTTATCAATTGTAACATATGATAATGAATTTAAATAAAAACTAAAACAAGTTACCAACAAATGAAATATGAAAACAACTTAAGAAATCTAAGAGATAATACATGATTGAAAGTATTTCGAAAATGGAGCAAGTGATACCAAAGAGCATGATTATCTTTGGATCATAGGCCAATTAAGCTGCACCGCGATGTTAAGCCCTAATTATCATCATAATCTAATTTACGGATTTCAAGTTCTCCGACAATTTTGGAATTGACCTTGTCCGGTAAGATCAACAACAATGATACACACAATATTATATGATCCCTAACATGTACGTTATAACGATTAAACTTGATTTAGAAAAATCAAACATACCCACATAGTTGCACACTTGCACATGGCTACATACTAGTATAATTAACTTGGGCCAAAAAGTAGACTCTAGATTTTTTAAAGCCTAAAACCCTAGGCCCAAACTTACTCCTTACAAAGCTGAGCCGGCCCTGCCTTGAATTCTGGTTTTTTTTTTTTCATTTTATTTTTGGGCTAATAAGTTGGGCCAGTGTATAACCGAACACTCTAGTACGGGCCTGCGCAGCCCACTTGGGAAGCATATAAGCGAGAAGTTGTAGGAACAAACGGCGGAGATGCACGAACTTGTTATTTCAAAAAACCGGTTCGGTTTAAAGTTGGTTCAGTTTGGTCAACAAGAAGTCAAAACCAAGCAGAACCGATTCGGGTTGAAACAGGCTTTTTTACGGGTCTTTTGACCAGTTATGAGTACTTTTGGTCGTTTCCAAATGGTTCATTTTGGTATCAACCAACATCGAACTAAGTTCAATGGAGAGGATTATAGTCCCGTCCATAACCTACGGTTTTATATCAGTTCCAACTTTTAAACTGGTTTCTATTAATGTTTTTGTTTTTTTCTTTTCTATTAAGCTATCGCTCCTGTGTATATATTTATTAATATATTTTCACTCTTCATCAGCTACCACATAAAGCTACCTAAACCCTGGCTACATCAAGAATAATATTAAAACGAACAAATCTCATGGAAAAAACGATTTTTGTCACACACCCAAGCCTAATAAATTAATAATAAAATTTAAGAATTCGAACATTAATAAAGTTAAATACATCTAATTCTAAGCTCAATTCACGGACTTCATGACACTACCATAATTAAATTTTCACAATTATAACCACGAATATGGCATGCACAATATATATAATATATTTAATGAAACTATCAATCAACTATGCCAGCAGCTTAAAAATGACTTATTCCATGCTTAACTTAATTCTCTTAACGTATACTTTTAATGAGAGTCTAATCGCTTCATGTCTGGTGTGAACAATTACGTTAAAAACCATATATGTGCGTGGAGACAGTTAAGCACCAATGGCTCCTATGGCTCCAAAAGTAAAACTAGCTTCGACTCTTTTATTATACACAAACTTTACATTTTTCTTTGTCATTTTTATATCAGGTCGGTTCGTTCTGATTTAAATTTAAGTTTTTATTTTAATTTAACAAGTAATCCAGTGAACCGATTAGGTTAAAAATATTTACCAAAAAGATCAAACTTCTACTAATACTAATATACTATATACCATATACGTATTATTTGATTGTAGAGAGCCACAATTAGAAGAGTTTTTTTAGATTTTATGAAACAAAATGTCAATCTAATTCATACGTTCATTATTGATTTAAGGAAAAATTACAAGAAATACTTTATTAATTAGGTTGATATTGGTTTTTAAATAATGGGCCATAATGTTTAGGCGAAAAGTTTATGGATGGGCTCTAGAGTTATGTCACATTTATCTTCGAACTTTTTTATATTAAGTAGTATAGAATATGCGTATGGCGTATGAAATTGGTTAAACATAAATAAAAAATACTTATATAGTAACAATTCATAATATTTTAAAAAATAAAATTTTACACTAAATTTTATGAGTTATAATGTATTAGCTAAATTTAATTTTTTCAAAAAAGTTATCCTACACTAAATGCTTAAAACTTAAAATCATAATAAATTTGAAAACATTTAAATGGTATTTAATAGATTAGAAATTTTAAAAAATGTAAATTAAAATATACAATTGAAAAATATTTAAGCGGGAAAACAAAAATTATTTAATATTTTAGTTATTCAAATCGTGTAATACATTGGGTACTAACCTAGTCATTTAATAGAAAAGGAAAACAAGAAAATTTTAAATAAAAAAGAATGTAATATTATCATATATCCGTCTTAATTACTATTTTATTATCGTAGAAAAATAAAGGTTATTCTTGGGACTTGACAAATGGGCCTTAAATAAAATTTAAATCATCATTGAATCAAAAAGATTACTCGTTTATCTTAGCCACAAAAATCTTTAGAAATTCATAGGTTCATACAATGCAACAAATATATAAAGGGTTACAACTTACAACTGAAAAATACATATGGTACGCCATTATATATATAGCAACATATTGAACTAAAAACATAAAGTATACCACCATCTTATAGCCTTGAAAGAAACTGTAAATTGTGATCTTGAACTACATCTTTCGCCAACATTTTATTTAGCTCATCGACAAATGTCTCCATCGCCGCGCTTGGTAAACATATGGGCACCACGATACCAGACTCGCCCTTATGGTTCGTAAATGGTATATAGAAACTAGCAACACCAGGGATCGCACCTACCCCGCCTTTAGCGGGTCCACCATAGGCCGCCTTTCCCCACCCAAAGTCAACTACATCAAACCCGGCTCGAGTCACATCCGAGACAAGGTAGCTTCGAACCACTGTAAAGTGGGGTCGACCCTTGATCACCATCAAGTCGGCTATAGATCTCATGTACTCTTCGGTCACATCCGATTTAGCCTTCATGACGAGCTCCAACGCATGAGCCAATGGCTTGGTGGCTAGATCTTTAGCTGTGGAAATGGCGACTGGGAAGGCGAACCCGTTTCCATAATATCCAACCGGGAGAGGAGGATTAAACTTGGCGCGCGCGTTCACGATGCAAATGATGCGCATCTCTTCTTCAGGGTCGGGTTGGAGCGCGATGGTGCGACAGCGCCAGAGGCATGCGGTTAGCACCTCGAAGGTGGAGCATTTTTTGAGGTATGATGGAACAAACCTACGTAATGCTGACACCTCTTTAGGCCCGAAGAAAAATGATCTGTGTGCCATGTCATCTAGGGGGATTATTGTCCCCTTAGTGTCTTCTACTTGGTCGTACTCACGATGAGTGCAAGTCACTTGTGATGGGTCGCGTGCAAAAAGCAGCTGCCTTTGCCACACTGGCAAAGTTGAAGGTTTTGATGCACCTTGAGCCATTTCGCCTAGTGTTGTCATGAATTGAACGAGCCCTGGTGCATCACTCATGGTGTGGTTCAGTCGTAGAGCGAAGATAAAACCTCCGCATAACAATCGAGTCACCTATGAATAAAAGAATTTTAAAAAAATCAATCAATATAATATAATAGAAACAATGCAATCTTTTAAACTTGTTTCTAAGGTTAATTTACACGAAGTGTAATCTTTTAAACTTGTTTTTATGAAAAGGTTATATTACAGTTTTCATATCACTTTATAAAATTATACATCTAGTCTAAATTTTGACTCAGATATAACACATTTTCCCTTGAAATAAGTGGATAGCATCTCTAATAAATTATAATATAATCACTATTATAAGCAAAAGAATTACGTTATAATTGTGTCACATATGGTGACTGTTGGGACCACCGTGATAATGTGTCACTAGCTTATTATTAAAATTAATTAAAAATCAATCACAAATATCTGTGTCAACATATGGTGAGTGTAGCGAATTTCGACGCACTTCTTTTGTTGTAACTGCGTCGCTAATTGTGTTGTAAATTTGTCACAAATTATTTCTGACGTGCATTATCCGACAAAATATTTTTGTCTCAAATGCGTAGCAAATTCCGTTTTTCTACGCATTTGTGACAGAAAAACGTGTAACAAATTTGTTTTTTTCTAGTAGTGATTAAAAAGTTGGACTTATTTTTAATAAACTGGTGTGCATCTTTAGATGTATAAAATTATACGTACTAAACTTAATTAATATTCTTTTCCTTTAGTTAATTAATTTCATGTAACCAAACAATTAGATTTCTGGAAACATCAACTTCTTTTAAAAAAAGTGACCAAAACTAACAAGATTAAACAATTTCATTTTCAGAAAATATTGTGAACTACACATTTGATCAAAAATATGTCTACAAAAGCACCATCTAAACAAAATACCTTAAAACATTGAAGTTTCTCTTTACTATGTACTTTGCAAATTAAAAAAATGATATTTTCTATTTTTGTGAAAAGACCCCCACACGCGATTACATACGCTCAATTAGAACCTCCCTTGTCGATGATTCCGTCATGAGTTAATTGACTAGAGATAAACTAAACAAATTAGTTTTAAGTAAACCAGAAAAAACCAGTAAAACCCGGAGCAAAATAGTTGGAAAACCACCAATAGTTGTCTCCTTTGTTTATCAGGTAATTATTAAGACCAAATTATAGGTTCTAAGGGTGTAAATAAGTAAAGTCGAGCCTATACTTGTCTAAACTCGAGCTTTGCTCACTTTTAGCTTTGTTTTTTAAACATGAGCATGAATCATGAGTGGCTCTTGAATCTTGATCTCGATTTATTTGTTTTTTTATTAATATATTATAATATTTTTTTCTTAAATACATTTGATATTTTTATTCTTATATATTTATAACTATGATTTTTATATATGACACAGTATATATCATTTAATTACTTTTATTAAAAATTTATGTATAATAAACATTTATTATGTAAATAAAATATTTAATATATTAAATAAAAAGTATATGAATAAGAAGCTTGAAAGTCTACTCAAGCTTGTTAATATTACAGAAACTCCAATATAAGCTCGAGTCCCTTTTAAGGTTAGTTTGATTCAAATTTTATCACGTCAATATCGCACAGCTTAGCTCGATCCGTTTACAAAGGATGATAGCGGTTTCTTATCAAAGTTATAGAATTCGTCACAAAATTTTACCTGAATTAGTAGCAACGGCGAGTCAAGAACATTTCCCGATCCCGGAACATCATAAAGGAGTTCTTCCAAACAAGGAAATGGCGGTTGGAGAGCATCTCCAAACTGCTTCAGCGTCACATCAGCCTCCGCCTCAATAAACAACACGCCCTCACCAGTGCAATCAACCATCAGTTTCCTGGCAGGGCCTTCCTTTAGCCTGCCAGCAAACGGATAGTAAAACACCAGCACTTTAGCCAGTGCCTCCCGGATCACACTCGCCGGGTTCTTATTCTTCATTTTGGGATCATGCCGGTAAAATTGGATCACGGGGATATGAAACCGAAGACCTTCTTGATCGTCGATGTCGGAGAGAGGCTTGAGTTCTCGCGGCGTGGGTTTAGCCGGACCGATGAGCTGCGGTGCCTGTCTCCGGACCGTGAACCTCAAGGGAGTATCGATCGGGGCCATATCTGGTGTTTGTTTGTGTGTGAGTGTGTGTTTGAGTGTTGGGGTGTGTTTGAATTCGGTATGAAGTTCGTTTTATAGAGGTTGTTGGGTGAGTGTCCCTACCATGAGCGGATATTTCTTTTATTTTCATAGTATACGTATAAATTTTAAATATGTTGTAAATTAACGTTGACGGTTGACCCTGTTGATTTTTATAATAGTATAGTTTAACTAAATTTGTATTCTATAACTAAATTATTTTTGGAATCAAATAAAATGCTTTGTACACATTGGTGTCATTTATCAATTCTAGCAACTTGCTATTTCTATATTTTTAACGGTTAAACAATCACTGACGGGCTATTGACATCTAATTATCTTTATTACTCGAGTATGGAACCCGAAACCATCATCAGAAGAAAACTCATCTTAGTTAAAAAAAAAAAACTTTCCGGCTCAACCTAGATTTTTTTTATAACAAGTGATACTTGAGCCCAAGATCTTTCTCAATTTTTATGAAGTTTTACGGTATCTCACCACAATCATTTGAACTAAGAATCATTTCTTAGTTCTATTTATTAATACATATAATCCTCTGCTGTTAAAAATTTAAAGCTTCTTTTTATTTTTAGGATATTTTTATTAAATTTTATAAGTTCTAATATTTGATAACATTATATATGATATTTTGTTTTTATTTTATGCATGTTATGTTTATTATTGGATGATACCTTCGTATCTTCGAGGATGAGCAAAGTTCTTATCTTGACTCTCGTCATTGTGTACGATTAGAGGGGTCTAATCGTCACACTGGATTTTGGGATACAACATGAAGTCGTGTTGGAAATTAGAGGATGAATATTAGAGTATTATGTTACAAGAGTATATTATAACATAAGTTCAAGGTTATCGCTTGCTTTTCTATTCAAGGAGCATGTGTGATCAAGGCGTGGGTGAAAGCATTCCTAGGGATGGCTCGTCACCTTCTCCTTGTCTGTTGGTGGTTACTTGGTATGGCTTGCACACGCGACACAGTCTACATATACGATCTCTAATATATGACCGTGTGTTAGATTCTTTGCTTCAAGCTAATGATCAATGTGTTTCTTGTTCAACGATACGTTAAGTGTTTTTCATTGAGTCTTTCGAAGCAAGAGTGGTGACTATTTTACCTTTCGATTCACATTGTCTAGGTTGGCTTACAATCGTGGTACCTAGTGTGACACTTCTTTTATTGGTGTTCTAAGACCTTGTCCTAAGCAATTCATTCTTTGATTATTGACAAGTTGAAGGACAAGTTACTCAAGGTATTCTAAGAGGAAGAAGTTAAACTTTCTCCTTTGAGATAGTTTTGATGATCACGTTAATTAGAGAGGATGTTTTAGCTATGGTCGTTATTAGGAACAACTTCTAATCATATATATAAAAACATCATGGAAGTTTGTTTGCAAACAATTCAAAAATAGCGGAAGATGTAAAATCCAAAACCAATAATTTTTAGCAATTAACAAATATGATAAAACTAGTATTAAGCCCCCCGCGTTGCAGCGGAGGGCGTAAAATATTGTCAAGTAACACCAATGACACAACATCACCAATGACCACCAACACCGAAAAAACTTGTATTAAAAAAGAAATGAAAAATAAAAAAAATAAAACCGAACGATAAGTGCACGTAAAAATATTAAAACATAGGCGAAACGTAAAACATATAAAACAATGAGTAAGCCGATTTATGATCAGCGCATTGCAACAGGGTCGTAAAACAGGGAAAAATAAGCATAAAATGTTGAACCACACACGCATGCTGCGGCGTGTTAACTCGAAAAATTATGACCGAAACATAAAACAAAAAAACTGTGAATTATAAATAATATAGAGATCAAAGTTGAAAGTAAAAAAATATTAAAGTTAAATTGTAAAATATGTAAAAGTATTAAGTTAAAATAAAAATAAGTTAAACATTAAAAAAAAAAAAAATACAATAGGTGGGTTCAACCCACTAAAACATAGTGTATAACTTATAATTCATATCAAAGTTGATAATTAGTATATATAACATAACTAAATAGCTATAAATAAATCAATCAATCGTACTCTTTTGCGAATAGTTGTGGCGTTTCTTCTCTGCTTATATAATGGATGATCTTTATGATCTTTATTTTCATTTTCATTTCTGATATGATTTTGAGAACAATATATCATATTCATTTTGGTTTTCCTTGAATTATTCGATTGAAATTTCAGAGTAACACCAAAATTACTTTAATGAAAAATAATACATAAAATATATCACGTCTATAAAACAGCTGCTTTATTTTACGTATTATCTTTAAACAAAATATTTGTCTTTTATTTATTCCATTACGTTTATGAATATACCAATTAAAAAGACGAAGAAAATATCTTGAAAAGTAAGTTAAATGATTTGGAAGTTCCCTAGAAGCTGTAGATAAATGATTAAGAAATTGTTTGATAAATAAGAACGAAATTACATCACTCGTTTACATGTAATCATAAATAAAGCTTATATGTTTATTTATATTTATTAATCTTCCATACATATTCAAGATATATAGCACATCATATATAACATATTTTCTTTAGAAAAAAAAAGTAACAAATGGTATAATTGATCATGTTCGAACCAGGGGAGTTAATTTGTACATGGTTCAAATCGGTTAAATCATTTCGTAAACACCCTAAATATATTACATGATTCAAGTATATCATGTTTGAATTAGGGATGGTAATTTGCATTGGGTTTTGAATTGAAGTTCACAACGGTTAAAATGGGACTATGGACACCGGTAATTATTTTAAATTACCTATTATGAAAACAACATATTGTGAAAAATATAATTATTCTTTTAAATTAAAATTTAATCAATAACACTTTTAATTTTTACTTTAATTAAAATTTGATTTTGCTCCTAATAATAGCTATGAGCAAAATGAGAATATAGACATTATTATAAGTGAAATCAAATGCACAATTTATGATAATTATACAAGTAAGATTGTCATTGGTAATGAAATGAATTTTAGAAGTGTCATGGGTTATGTTATGATTATTATCGAGCAATTTAGATTATTATAATTAAATTTTTTTTTAAAGAAAAAAAAATCAATTATACTTTCCACCAAGTTGACGACCATACATGATGTCTCCTTTGGTGATTATTTATTTATTGTTTGACTGAGTTGGGAACTTTGCAAGAAACCGCCATGACTTTGCTTGTGAAAAACAAATTCAAACTTCAAACTTCAACATTTTCAATTGAGCATAACTTTAACTAATTATTGCTCAGTTACTAAAAAAAATTATATTATAAAAGTAAAATAATATTTGTTTTCTTGATAAAAGAAAATAGAAAAATGTAAATAAAAATGCTACTGCTTTATTTTACATATCTATAAAAAGAATCATATTATTCCTTGCATTTAGTCGTTTATTTGTTTGATCGATCACCTTTATAAATGCGCCACTTTCACAAAATATACAAAAACATCTTAAAACACAAAATAATGATTTGGAAGTTCCCTAGAAATTATACACAAATAACTATGAAAATAAGCTGCGTTAATATAAACGAGAAAGAAATTACATTTTTTTTACAGCAGAAAGTAGTTACATCACTTGTTTTAAACTAGAGGAAGGACCCGCGCTATATGCCGGGCTCGAAACATAGATTACGACTAGTGTGTTAAAATTTGGAACGTTAAAAAACTATTTACTCAAAATAAAGTTAGGGTGGAGGGGGTGCTCTCACCACACACACACCACACTATATATCCAGCAATCATATTTTGTAATGTCACAACACACACACTACACCATAACTCATGCCATGACATGCCACAAGAATAAATAAATAAAATAAATTCATAAAATTTAAAATATTACAAACTAAAATTATAAACTACATTAAAATTAAAAAAATACTAAAACTAAAAATCTATAAATCAAACTCCCAACAACGTAGCTGGACAATTTGTCGTTTGCGTTCTAAAATTTTTTTTAATATCGGCTCGGGAACATCGTCATGCGATTTAAGGAAAATTTCTATGTCCCGTTCAATTCTAATGTTTCGCGACGCATATGAAAGCCAATTTCGATTCAATTACTTTCATACAAATCGCTTCACATTTCCTTTTTTGCTTCATTTTTTTTCTCCCACGTCGCTTTGTAGTCGCTAATGGTCTCGTTCAACATTTTTTCTCAATGGCTCCCCCGCTTTACTCTCTTTACATCTCAGCCCGGTCGGTGTGGCGTTTTCATTGAAGTTGGGGAGGGGGTTTGTAATAGGTTCATTTAAGTTTATGTAGTGGCCCGATTCCGAAGTTTTATTCCCCTTTATTGTTTGAGTACCAAACTCCACAATCATAACCTCCACCAGCTCCGATTTGACATGGTCCAACCTTTCACGCCTTGATGCTTGTAAAACATTTCTTCTCGTAAACCTTTTTGTATTCGGTTAACACTTTGAGGACGATATCCTTGTCGTTGCTTCCGCTCGCCCAACGATGTTTTTAGATATTTAAAAAAAAAATTAACTATGTTGAAATATAACTATAAAAATAAAATGTATATATAAGTAAATGTAAAAAATTACCGTTTGAATAAAATGTATTAAAGTGTTTAAACACTTTTTTCCGAATGAGTTGTTTTTTTGGTGGTTTGGGCTCGGGCTTTGTGGATATCTTGTTGGATTCTATAGTGTATAACATTATAAATGAGTACAAAAAATGTTTGAGATTGATGTATAAAATATGTGGTAATTGTTTGTATTTTACCGTGTTAATTTTTTTTTTTTTAAGTAGCTTTTGGGTGGGGGAGGGGGGTTAAAAGTCAAAAGGGACCAAATGTCCGGCATGGGTGTGCCGTGAATCGCCAAAATCACCGCATGGGAAGGGAGCGGCGGTATTGACGTATGGCGCAGGATGACACCATGCCCTCATGGCGGGTGTGCCCATGCCACTCTTATAGACGCGTTACGTAGATAGATGATACATTTATTTTAATGAAATCTAATGTATATAAATAAGCACATATGAACCATTTAAATAAATTTTGATTTAAATATACTTATTAAAATAATACAAAAAAAAAAAACAAAAACTGGCAGTGGTGGGATTAGAAAGTCGGCATCAAGGTTAAAAGCATTAAAACTCACTCTAGTCCACATTATTTATTAGCAACGCAAATAACATATATTAAAGGAACATTAAACTTTTAAAAATGAAAATCTAAATGTGCCACATGGCCAACCAACATTTGTTACATGACTGTCGTAGACACTAACTTCAAATTATTATTAAGGTTATCGAATTTTAATAATCTCAACTTTGATTTATTGGTCGGAATTAATTTCAATTTAGATTATGTTTACAGACACTCTTAATTTTGATTGAAGATCCTTTACTAACTGATTGTTAACACCGTTAGTTTTTCGATGACGTGGGCGTTAGGTGGAAGGATTTTGAAATCCCACAACCAAGGGAATTTGAGGTGAAACATTTCCTTGGGTTTACTTTTAATTGCTCACTCAAACACAATTTTACTTGAAAATTATACTAGTTTCTCAATTCCATTCCATTCCATTCCTTCCAACCAAACACCCCCTAAGTAAAAAGTTGAAATCAACCATCTGGTCCGTCAATCTGAAACTTCTGCACCGTAAAACCCGTCAATCTTCACCTTCTGATCTAAACTACTTAACTCATTCGATGTAGTTTTCAGGTGATCAGTTGGATACTAGACACCGAAAAACAGACTTAATGGAGGCTAGGCCGCAGATTAGTTGAAAAATGGCTCAATGTTGGCCCCGTTTCATAAAAAAACTAATAGATGTTAACTTTCAGTTAATAAGGGATCGTTAAAGGAAAATAAATTCAAAGTTAAGAGTGTTTACAAACATTTTATGGGTTGAGATTAATCCCGGCCAATAAATAAACCTGTGATTATTAAAATGCAATAACCTTTGTTATTATTAGAATTATCAGCTTGCATATTCGTATAACTACCTATTGATGAATTAATTGTTTTAAGATGTTTAACCAATTTGAATATGTTACGACATTTGTAATCAAAACACGTCTCATGTAACCTGATTCTTAAGATTAAATGAGTCGACAAGTCACCTTACTTTCTTAAGTGTAATTAAAACACCTATACAGTTGAATGTTGTTTTTCTAATAATAGGTTAACTTGCTATGAATGGATTATTTTATTTGTACGTTGTTAGTTTAGTTGTATCATTTTATTTGTACGTTTGTTAGTTTAGTTGTATTATTTTACTTGTACGTTTGTTGGTTAGTTGTGTTAACTGTTTATGACCTGAACGTGTATGCTTGGTTATTACCGTAACTCAAAGTTTTTACAGGCTTGCGTCTAATTTAACTAAGTCGTTTATTTTTACACACTCACATTTAATATAAATAAAGTAAAAATAAAGGTGAAAAAATAACTTTTTATCAATAAATAGTCTACATCATTTTGCTATCACTTCTCTAAGTGGTTGGTCCCCCTTATTAGTATACTTTGACCGTCAAGACTTTAGTGGCCATTTTTTCTTTTGAACGACACTTTAGTCGCCATTTCATATTTTCATAGTAATTTCTAGGCAGCCACCTCTTCCTATTTTCAGTTTATAAACTTTATTTTTTCTTTTTTTTTTTTTTCGGGTCAAACTGATCATTTCATAGAAAATCAGAGTTTTGGTAAATTCGTAGTATTAACTCTATTAAGGCCCTACGTTACGACTAGTAGCGTAATACCATGTGAAGTAATACCAATATCACACCACTGTCAACAATTATTAACATCGAAAAAACTTGTATTAAAAAAGAAAAAAAGCAAAGAAATAAAACCGAAAGAAAATTAAAACGTTGAACCACGCACGTGAAACATAAAACACTAAAAACAATAACTAAGTAGATCTAGGACCCGCAGGTTGAACCACAGGTGCACATTACGACGTGTTAACTATCAAATTTAGACCAAAATGTAAAACAAAATTTTTGAACAGAATAAAAAGTGTAGGAGACCAAAGTTGAAATTAAAAAATTATAAGGGTTAAGCAGTAAAAGATGTAAAAGTTTTGGATTTAAAATAGTAATTAAAAAAAGAAAAAAAAAACAAAAAATATGTACAACCATTAATGCTCATGGTACAACAATTGATGCTCTTTAAGTTGATAATTAGTATAATTTAAATGTATTATTATTATTAAAAATATATTATTTTGTCTAATTATTATTATAAAAGTATGTTATTTTAAGAAATATAAGTGTGGAAAAATAAAGATAAATTGAGTTTTAACATATAATACTCTAGAAAAAAAGCCTTGTAATATGTTTATTTTTATTTACATTTTGATATAAATTTTACAAAAAGCAAATTAAAGTCGTATTTAATATAAAATTTATCCAGTCGTAATATTTGATATGCTTTGATTTTTATAAAGTTATATTGAAATATAAATAAAAATAAACACACTACAAGGTCATATACATTCTTTATAAAACTTTATATATTAGAAGTAAGAAAAATAAAATCTGTGATGTTGTACAACTGTGATGGTGGATGTAAAAACGTTAAACCACACACGTAAAACGTAAAACATTAAAAATATTAGCTAAGTTGATTTAGGATCCACACATAACAATGGGGCCACTAAACGGAAAAAAGTAGTCGTAACAACGTTGAACCACACATGCACGTTACGACGGGTTAAGTCTAAAATTTAGAACATTATGTAAAACGAAACATTTGTAAAAAACGAAAAGCATAAGGGACCAAAGTTAAAAGTGTAAAATTATTTGGGGTTAAGTTGTAAAAGATAAAAATATATTACGTTTAAAATAAAATTTTAAAAGAAAGAAAAAAACAAAAAATATTTATAACTTTTAGTTATGATATAATAATTGATGTAATCTTAAGTTGATAATTAGTAATATTTAAATTAAATCTATGATTTATTAAAGTTATGGGACCAAAATATAATTAAATAACAGGAGACTGTATGTGTAATTAATTCTTTTAACCATAAAAGGGTTGTTAGAGTTCAGTTCTTATTTAACGAAAAACAAGAAACATGATGATGTGTCATCACATAAAAAAATGAAAATAATTGAGATTTATGTTCACACATTAACCACCATGTTTTTTCACAAAACGTTTCATCCCCTAGAATTGAGCACATGCAGTAGGTACCGCAATTGATAAAGTCAATTATTATATTATGATCTAAATTGTTATACTTATACCTCCGTATATTCACCATTTATAACAAAATAAATGCCATGAAAATTGTTATAACTCCGTATATTCACCATTTAATAGAGGGACGAAGAAGAAATTTGGATGAGACATGTTTTGATAAACACAATTTCCTTACAATAATTTTAATGTCTTCACCGTGTTAACTAAAAAAAAAGTCCATTATGTTAAATCATAACAAAGTTAGATCATTCTCAGGGTTATATATGCAATAACCCTCTAATAATAGATGATATCCTTTGGATAAAATGATAAATTAATCTATATCTATAGTATATAATAAAAGAATAACTACGATATCACATGTCACTCTCCTATTACTTCTCAAAAAAAAAATTTCCGTTTTAACTATTATATTATTTTAGTTAAGTTTTTTATTTTAAGAAACTAAATTAATAATTGATTTTGTTTTTTAATTTAATATTTTTATATTATCAACTAAATTGTGCAATCATATGTTATTTTGAATTGTATATACTTTTATCGTAAAATAAGATTTAACTGAATAAAAGTTTAAAAAACATTTATTGATATATTTATATATTTTGGGTTAATTTTAATTTAAGACAATTGGTTTTTTATTTCACACGGGTCAATTGTATGTTATATTATCCAAAGAAGTATTCAAATATATATAACTTGAAAATGCAACCTTTTATTTTTTATTATTTTATGTAATACGTAATTTAATCATACGAAATATTTATACATTTATGAATTATATAGTTTTTATATTTTCAACCCGTGTATTACACAGGTATCTAACCTAGTATATTGATAAAGAAAATATATAGTATTATAGTAATTAACTCTTTTGTTAAGAAAATATTTATAAAAAATAGTGTTATGTTCACACATTAACCACCATCCGGGTAGAATCACGTTTTTTGACTTTGAATATTTCATTGGTATTTCCTCGGAAGAGTGAAGACTAAAGATGGGTCCAATGTTTAACGGTTTTGTAATCCACAAGTTGTAGGTTTCACAATCAAATATCACAGGATTTATGTTTATTTTCTTTTGTTTTGATTTAAAAAAGGGTTTTTGATGATTTGAGTGTCATTAGGTTATTTAATTACGTATACTTTACTTCAAATTAAAAAGAAATTTATACAAATTAGAGATGTATAAAATGTACTTTTGTTCAATACTATTATGATTTTTATAGTCCAATACTATTATGATTTTTAGCACGGACGAAGCGAAGATTTTAAGGAGACAATGTCTCCTTGGAGTGGTCCAAGAGGTTTTAAGTTGATTAAATCATTAAATGATCAGGGCAAAGACAAAAGGGGTTAGGATTTAAGTCGATCAAATCATTAGTCTTGCTTTTTCTAATATCCTTAGATTTTTATTTAGTTCTATTAACATGTCATTGGTGTTTTAGATCGTTGATTAAATCATTAGTTGGTTCATGCTATTTGAGCCGTCCAGAACAAACATATGGCTCTCCATTGAACTCACATATATACATACAGGGGTTGGGTCATGTAAACATGTATTTTATCATGTGAAACCTACAAATACTTCAGAATGTGGCACATGTAATTTAGGGCAAAGGTTGTTTCGTTGATTAAATTACAAGTACTTTTAATCGTACCGTTGTAATGAGTTGGATCTTGTTGTAATAGAATTATTCATTCACACATCAAGCCGTATACAATTAGTCATACTATTGTGATCATTTAAAATATAAGAAAATAATTGGAGTGATATGTTTATTCATCTAATCTGATATTTTAAAAAATAAATAAATTTCATTTATAACCTATGCATGTGTTAGTCATATGTACTTTATTTTACATATAGATAACAGACACATGTGTATACAAAACGGTAAAAATTAGAAAAACATATAAACGAATTCGTTTAATGGAATTTATGTACATAACATACATATATTGATATTTAAAAGGTAATTTTTTTTATAAATATGCATCATCAATTAAACAATTAAACGAATTAGGGTTTCTTTGTCACTATAATATAGTAAAACGACATTGATTATTTATTTATTTAATTTAGTGGATGAAAAAAAAAAAGTTAAAAGAATGTTTCCACTATATTTAAGTAAAAAAGGAACAAAAGCAGTTATGGTCATTACTTCTCACCATATCGCATGAATGCATTATGCATGTGCCCCTTTTCTCACAAATTTAAGACCTAAAAACACCTACATGTGTATCTATACCCGGCAATTTTAACCCAATGGTGTAAATTTGGGTTGATTTGGACACTTTATATAGAATGATGGGTTGAATTGGGTTAAGGTATTTTTGTAAGGGGGTCAAGATGGGCAACATAAAAAAAGAGAAAAGGTTTTAATGGGTCAAGATGGGTATTAGTAAATTTCAAATGGGTCAAGTTGGGCTCCTATGTAGAGGTGAGCATAAAAACCGGGTTCGAACCCGACCTGGACCCGGGTACGGGTAGTACCCGATGGAAGGTGTACCCAGGTTGGACCCGTTTAAACCAATAGGGTTGGAACCGATTTTAGATTTTGAGTTTTTTTAGCGAACCCGACCCAAACCCGGGTTCGGACCCGACCCGGTTGACCCCGGTTCTGGACCCAATTTGAACCCGGTATTGGGGACACACACACAAGAAAAGAAAAGAAGAAAAAAAAAAACTAAACTCGGTATTGGGCCCGGTTTCGAACCCGACCCTACCCGGGTATAGCGGGTAGGGTTTTCAAGCAAGTGAACCCGACCCGGGTTCGTACCCGGGTACAAAAAAACCCGCTTGGTCCCAACCTAGGTTGTACCTGGTTTTGGGTATTGGGCCGAACCCAAAATGCCCACCTCTACTCCTACGTATCCTCAAGTAACCCACTGTCTTTTCCTCATTTGTTTATAATATTCAATCATGTAAATCGTAAAGTCGCCAATTTCAATGGACGGTGGACCTATTTAACCTCGAGGTAAACCGATCAATCTCTTCCTCAATTGATACCACTACTCTTCTCCCCCAATTAATGAAATTCCCTCTAGTGATTTTGTGTAGCAATCAAATGCGTGGAATATTATTGGGTTTATGTTGCCAATATTCTAACTTATCTCCAATATTCAGCTCCTGTTCAATATTGTAACTTATGTTGCTAATTTTGTAACTTCTACGGAAAGAAAAGAGGTTTATTTTATAACTTCTATCGGCAAATTTAATATGAACCCATTCTGACCCGCACCCATCCTGACCTGTACCCATCCTAACCTGTTTTTTAAATTGGCCCATCCTGACCCGAGTCCATCCTGACCCGAACCCGTTCTGACCCGACACCCTGCCCAACCCAACCCGCCCATTTTGCCAGGTGCAGTGTATCTCATTCAACCAATGACCATCAAAGTTATGTTCAGACACGTACACACGCGCGCCCATTGTTTGACGAGAACGTTACCTTAAACTAACCTAACGTTCAGTAGATCACTTGATAGAAAACTTGTTTATGTTTGTTTTGTTCATTAAAATAAATTAACGAACATGACATACAAGTAACATGTTATGTTATATATGTTTATTTATGTCCGATCATTAAGTATTAAGTTTCAATTAGGCACATTTGCGTATCCATTCAAATTTGTTTATTAGTTATTACTAATACATTGACTAAATTTGGATATTGTTTAATGCATGTTGGATATTATTCAATCGTCTAATGATGCGGGTCTTTAGACTAATATATATAGAAATATACAAAGAAGAAATGAAGAGTAGTAGTTACAAGCAAGACTTTTCATTTACATTTTAATAAAACACTGTGTTTTTGTGACCGGATCGGACAGGCCGGTCCGACCGGTTCGACCGGGGATCGGCTGGGTGGCCGGTCCGGTTCACATCGATTCGTTTTTGGCCGGTCGAACCGGCCGGTTCATCCCGAACAGCTGGTCGGACCGGGAAACCGGACCGGTTCGGACCGGATTTTGTAATTTTTTTATTTTTTTTTTATTTTTTTGATTTTAATGGGTAAAAACGGGGTGTTGAACCATAAATTAATATGTTAGATATAAAAACATAGTTAAGTTTTATATATAACTATAAAATACGTATATAAATTACTTATATTTAATTATATATATAACTATATATATAATATACTATATATATAATTATGATGTCATCCAGTTCTTAAATCCGGTCCGACCACCAAACCAGTAAGGCGTCCGGTTCGACGTCCGATCCGGTTCTGAAAACATTGATAAAACAGTTGTCCTTAATTTTTTTATAATATTAATCTTAGAATCTTTAGCATGCGTCTTTTTATAAATATACCATAAAATACAAAACCTTATGCTTTTTAGTTTGATATGAGTTTCAGTGTATTATAAAAAAAAAAAAAAAGTTCACATAGATCGAATGCAAGACTAATGTTATAAAGGTGCGTCATCTCATTTACTACGATGTATCAAAACTAAAAGCAAGGGTCAAGGAGGTTGTCGCGAATACCTAAACAATTTGCAGCACACGAGTTTACAAAAGTGTGTCAAAACGCATCCAAACTTTGCATGCTTTAGTTCGGTTAAGAGAAGGATTAAAAGCGAACACCCAAACATGAAACTCTGTTTTAGCTGAAAGAAAACCGGTAGGATAAAAAGAAACCATTTCTTACGCGTGTCAGCTTGTGATTGCCCAAGTTTTTCTATGCACAACGTGTCGTATTGTCATTGGTCCACAGACACAAATTTACACTTTTTGAACAAATGTTATTAGTGAATCCATGTCAAAATGCTCTTTACGACTCTTACAATCTAGTAGGTGTCATCATATATTGGTTACACACTCATATCGGGTTAATATTTAAACTATTATTGATGGATGTTGATTTTCATATTTCTTTTTATTATTAAGATGGAGGCACATATAATTTGGTCTGAATTCTAACGGTTGCAGCCCGATACCCTGATTTAACCTCTTTTCTTTCACATTATTTTTTTAATTCTGGCCCCTCTCCGATGTGTATAAAACGCGAGGTAAGTCAACACTAAATACGTCTTTTTTTTCTTTATTTATTATATTTTATCAGTCATTTGAATCATTGACTTAATACATCAAAGGTAAAATTTTGATTTATTAGTGGTTGTTTTTTTATTTAAACACAACCCTGTCTATACATACACATATAATAAAACCAAACCATCACATGACAACGCGTCATAGAGCCACTATTTAATGTTTATGGTCATTCTAAATTATATATATATATACACACACACACATATATATATGTGTGTATAAGTGTGTCATAAGCCCACTATTTACTATTAATGGTCCTTGTAAATTATTAATATATCTTTATACTAGCTTAATAAAACCGCTTATTACACGAGTTGAATAAATTAAATATTAATATAATAAAATTTTTATTTATTTTAAATGATATTCTGAGATATGATAGAAATTACATATAAATAAGGACTATAAATAATAAAACAATGATATCAACTTTTTAAATTTTTATTTTAATTTTAGTTTATAAAAAAATTACTTTTAAAAACATCAATTTTAAAATATTTCATATTTTTAAAAAAAGTTTGATGTTTTAAAAAAAAAATTCTTATTTTATAAAAATTTATTTATTTAGAAATAACATTAATAAAACAAATCTCTTTCTTAATTTATTAAAAGACTATTTTTAATCTAAAAAAATATTAATTAATATATTAATAATTTAGGTAATTATTTATTAGGAGAGATAAGCAGGGAAATTTTGGTGAAAAAGAATGTGATGTTATCATGTGTCCTCCGTAATTACTTATTTAGAGTATTCACATCCCATTATTTATTTTCATCTCTCTAATTACACTAAAATCAATACTTTTTTTCTCTACTTTTTAATTAAATAATACTTTTTAAATATTTTTATCATTACTTTTTCTCTCTCCTCTACTTACAATCACTTTAAAAATATATTAAAAAATGAATAGAGATGAATAGTGTTTTATCAAATATAAAGATAAACAGTAATATGTTCTCTATCCTCCACTCACAACAATATACAGAGGGTGGGATGTGAATGCTCTAAATTAGAGTAGAAAGATATTAATAATTTGTGGATTGTGAATATTAATTTTATAACTTTTTTCATATTATCTGCATCATCCACTACATCGGAAGTTCCCTTCCCGGCCATTTTTATCATGGTTGATTATTTTATTATAATTTAAATAGAACTGGATGATCTAAAAAAAAGTCAAGGAATATGCTCTTTTGGGGAGGAAATGATGAAAACAAAAAAATGTACTTGATTCGATGGGATAAATTGATAGCACCAAATGACTCGGGTGGTTTAGGACTGAGGAAACTAGAAGACATCAATTGGAGTTTGCTAGCTAAATGGTGGTGGCGCTATGTAACAGAGAAGGACATATTATGGGGGAAAGGTTATAAGGTCGTTCTACGAAAGCATTGAAAGATGATGACACCATTAAAGTTAGTATATGATCAGAGGCGTGATCGGATTGGGCAACAAGGTTTGGTTTTGATGTAGGCCGTGTTTTTGGATGGAATAGTTGGCTTCCTATTAGGGTAAACATATTGGTTGGAGAGCATTGGTAGATAGGCTTCCCGCCACGGAATCGCTACATAAAAGAGGAATCCAGGTTAGCTCCTTGGCCCGTCCACTATGTGGTGAATCGGATGAAACATTGGATCATATTCTCATCTCATGTTACGTCGCAACATTGGTTTTGCATATGGTCTCGAACTGGTGTAGGATGCCCCTGATATTTGCTTTTAATATTAAAAACCTATTTGAGAATCATAAGAACACAAAGATAAATAGTGTGCGGAAGAAGACCGTTCAACCTATTATATTAACCGCATGTTGGGCGGTTTAGAGGACAAGAAATGTACAAATCGTTTTCAAACGCAAAAATCTACCCATACAACCTATTATTGCACTTCTCTGGAAGCCTTTGGACATAAAATCTACATTATTCGTGAACATAAATGTTAAATACGACTGCATAGACTATATTAGTTCAATAATAGTCTAACCTATTAATCTACATTATTCGTGAACATAAATGTTAAATACGACTGCATAGACTATATTAGTTCAATAATAGTCTAACCTATTCAAATAGAATGATTTAGGATTTTAGTGCACAGATGGTGGGTTGTGCAACTTTCGCATTCAAGCCATTCACGGTTTCCTTATAAGCTATCTTTTTATTTTACCCCGTCTAACCCGCTACAGTTTAAATATCACCTGGTCGACAATTGAGGTCAAAATGTTCACCTTAAAAACAACTTTAGAGAATGAACAAAAAATAATGTAACTAACCGAAATATTAAAGCATGGGAAAAATGAAATTGAATGAACTATATTTATTAAATCTCCAAACGTATTGTAGTTTTAAAAATTATGTTCCTGTAAAGTTTTAATGTGTTATGTATGCTCCTGCAATTAGGGATGTTCGGGTTAGGTCAGTTTTCATGAAGATCTTATACCAAATGGCTAACTACATGTTAGGATAACAGAAAACTAAAATGACTAGGCTGGATGGGTAAGGCAGACTGGCTAAATTGATCCGGTTTAGCGGTTTAAGCTGGATTTTATTTATTTTTTTTAAATCATCACTTTGTATTAAATTTTATAAGTGATGAAGATATATGTGTTTTTATACATATATGATGAAAATAGTAATAATAACAATAACAATAATGATTAAATGGATGAATAGTTCCAAGTTCAAGCCATAAACCATGGACCAAACCAAGTAAATCTCAAACCGGCTGAATCAGTCGATTTGCTTCAGCTTGGCAGTAAGGTCGTTATCAACGTTTCTGAACATCCATAAAAAGCAATGCAATAAAATATTTAGTGCATTAGTTTGGGTAAAAAGTGGCTCGGGTCAACACGAACCAACCCTTGCTAAAACTTTAGTGATTCTGACCCGTTATGTGTGTTACCCAACCTGCCCAAACTTTGTGCTACCTCCATACAAAGTCAGTTTTAAGTTGCTGCCACCTCTATTATGTAATAAACATCCTACTCATATGTGCTGGCTTTAATCCTAATTGTGGGTCATTAAGAGAAGTGGGTTATGGGTCAAATGGGTCACGGGTCTGATCTGGATCTGTCCAGTCTATTTTGGGTCAATTATTTTAGTTTTATTAATTGCTTTTAATTGGTGTTATGGTAGAAAGTTTATATATGGAATAAAGTGTTTTTTATTTTAGGAGAAAGTTACCATAGATAGGTTTAGAAAGTCTTGGGGATTAAGTTTAGTCTTATTATAAATAAGGGTTATTGGTTATTGATTTATTGTAATTTCTGGTATTGAGTTTTTAATATAATAAAAAGAGTCTGGGTTGTCCCCCCCCAAAAAAAAAAGGAAAAATTGTGTGCTTCTTCTTCCTATTTTCTGTTTTTTTTTTACTGTTTTGATTGAGTAATCTCTGAATACAATTGTTTCTTCCAACAATTGGTATCAGAGCTGAACTAATCAAGGGCCTGAAGTGAAGATTGAAGGCAATTCCAATTTTTGATCTGAGAGAGATCGTTCCAGCAGGTCTGTGTGAGACAGATCTGGGTCGCGAGAGGCGGCTGGAGCAGAATTGATTGTGTGATTCAATCAAGACCAAAGAGGTGTTGTGCGATACAACCCTTGAAGGAGTACAAGCTGTGTGATTCAAGGTGTAACCTTGGGAGACGGGCATACAAAGAGGACAACTGAAAAGAAAAAGATTGGTTCTGTGTGAGGCAGAAGAGTAAGTTGTGTGGATTCTGCGTGAGGTGGAATAAAAGCTGTGTGAGGCGGCAAGACAACTAGAAAAGTAAGAGTTATATTTACTAATTACGTGAAAGAAGATGGCAGAAGGTCAAGATGCAATCGTGCAGGTTCGAGAGCGTAGTAATATGAGTTTACAATGCCCGAAACTGACTTCAACCAACTCTGCAGTTTGGTCCATTATGATGGAAACTATCCTATCTGCACAAGGTCAAGAGAGACCATGGATCCTAAGAAGGGAGGAGGAGTAGATGATAGAGAAAAATCCATGGCAAAAGGTTTGATATTTCAAACACTTTCTGAAGATGTTTTGCTTCAAGTTGCCAAGCATAAAGAGCCAAAGGAAGTGTGGGAAGCACTCCGTGTGCGATTCTGGGGAGCCGAGAGGGTTCAAAAGGCTAGGTTGCAAACATTAAGGAGCGAGTTGGAATCTTTGAAGATGAAAGAGACTGAAACTATTGATACTTTTGCAGGGAAACTAAGTGGAGTGCAATCAAGGTATAAAAGCCTTGGGTCGTCACTTGAAGATGAAGTACTAGTGAGGAAATTTCTGAACTCAATGCCTAGAGTGTACCTACCTATTGTTGCTTCAATAGAGCAATATTCAGATATTGAATCTATGTCTTTTGAAAAGGTGGTTGGCCGGTTAAAGGCATATGAGGAGAGAGTGAAGACACAAGAAGACCCGACTCAGGACACACAAGGCAAACTATATTTTACTCACAATGATGAACATACTAAGGGTAGATGTGGCAAGTGTGATTGTTGCAAACAAAGTCGTGGGAGAGACCAGAACCGGGAGAAAGGTCATGAAGACCAGGCTAGAAACAGTTGGCAGGAACCAAATGGGGCACGTGATAAATCGAGGATCAAGTGTTATCGATGTGAAGGGTTTGGCCATTATGCTCTGGAATGTTCTAAGTCAAAGCCTAAGTTTCAAAAAGCAAATTTGGCCAAGGAAGACGAGCCTACCCTACTTTAGAGAAGAAGGATGACCACATTAGGATTAAGGGGGTGATTGTTGGCTTTAATCCTAATTGTAGGTCATTAAGAGAAGTGGGTTATGGGTCAAATGGGTCACGGGGCTGATCTGAATCTGTCCAGTCTATTTTGGGTCAATTATTTTAGTTTTATTAATTGTTTTTAATTGGTATTATGGTAGGAAGTTTATATATGGAATAAAGTGTTTTTTATTTTAGGAGAAAGTTACCATAGATAGGTTTAGAGAGTCTTGGGGATTAAGTTTAGTCTTATTATAAATAAGGGTTATTGGTTATTGATTTATTGTAATTTCTGGTATTGAGTTTTTAATATAATAAAAAGAGTCTGGGTTCCCCCCCCCCCCCCCCCCAAAAAAAAAAAAAAAAAAGGAAAAATTGTGTGCTTCTTCTTCCTATTTTCTGTTTTTTTTCTTACTATTTTGATTGAGTAATCTCTGAATACAATTGTTTCTTCCAACAATATGACACATTGAAACAAACAACCTAGGCTCTAAATAAGCTGATTATGTGACTTTCTAGCATTAAAATTACCAAAGCAAGATGGTAGCCTTTATAAACATCATGAAACATCATCTCCTATAGGACTTCACAAACCAATACACACATATAAACATATCTAAAACACGCAATCAAAAGTGAAACAAACCTTCACAAGCCACCACCCAACGGAGCGAAGAAGAACCACCAAATCTTCATACTTCATTAACTTTTCCACATTTATCTGTCACGTGCACATAATAGAATATAGAGTTAAGTTCATTTTTGCTCCCTAAGGTTTGACAAAAATAATCATTTTCCTCCAAAAGATTGAAAACATCAATTTACCTCCAAATGTTTCATAATTTGTTTCAATTTTAGTCCAAAAGTTTAATCATTGTTTCAACTTGAATCCAAAATAATAAAACTTTTGGACTAAAACTGAAACAACTTATGAAACTTTTGGAGGTAAATTGATGTTTTTAATCTTTTGGATGAAAATGGTTATTTTTATCAAAACTTAGAGAGTAAAATTGAAATTAACTCTAGAATATATTACCTATCACCAAAGAGGTAGGAATATGATTGTATGAACATCTAAACTATACACGGGAATCATCGAAAAAGATAAATTTGTGTAGCATCTAAACAATCAACGTACTTATAAGTCAATCAGAAGTTGCAGCAGTTGGAAGAGGAGAGAAAAAATGTTCAAAAAGTTAAAAAACACAATCCAAATGGGTTCCACACTAACCTGAATATCCACTATCGAACTGTGTGATGATTCTCCCAGTCATTGCATTTGTAAGTTGTAACCACAGAAATCCCCCGTCACCCAAAGCATGTTAGAATAAAGAAAAAGGAGACCACGAGAAAGAGAGAGAGGGTTGTCTGAGTGTTTTATCAACTTTGTCCTCTTGAAATTTCTGAACTACATGCACACTGCGACTATAGAAACTGATGCCGAGGAGAAACCCCTGTTATGAACAGTACATTTCCCCCCAAACGATGGCGCAGGTTCACCTAATGTATGTAGGTATAATATGATCTCAAGTACTCATCAGGCACTCAAAAGTCAAGCTAAGTGGAAGTCAAATATGGTAAAGCGTTAAGCTAATCTCACCTGAACTTCAACTACTAACTCATAGTTTCATTGTTTCTGGTAAATCACAAAATTTAATAACTATAATAGTTTCGGAGACAGGAAATGGTAGAATGAAACAAGTTTTATAACCAGAAATGTGTTAGGTGTAATATACACTGATAATTGATGTACTTAAATGGAAGAGTTGATAAAAAGAAGGAACCTCGGAAGGTTCTCAAGTGCAAATGTAAAAATTGCCCCGAACACAAAAAGCAAGACAAATGCCAGCAACACTTTTGCAATGTACTGTACACCCATGACCGATGGTAATAATCCTTTTGTTGAATGCAGCTCGTCCAATCCCTGAAAATTGGAAAGAAAAAAAATGATAAATATAAAATAAGATATGCATTCCTTGTAAAATTCAACCATAGACTGAGATACAAAAACAGATCCACACAATGTCAAGTTATGATTTAGTTTCGC
This sequence comes from Flaveria robusta, assembly GCA_025506415.1. Taxonomy (NCBI): domain Eukaryota; kingdom Viridiplantae; phylum Streptophyta; class Magnoliopsida; order Asterales; family Asteraceae; genus Flaveria; species Flaveria robusta. Next base: position 2,239,183 of record CM046472.1, on the reverse strand, counting down.
TACTAATTGTGAGTGTAAAGTTCAAGTAGGTTTATTTGTTATATTTTATCTCAAACGAGCTAAATGGGTAAAGCTAAAAATTCAGATAAACTAGAAAAGGATCAGATGGAGGACCCCATAGGTAGGGCAGGTAATTTGAAGTGTAATTAAAATGTATAGGACCTTCTAATTTATTTTTTATAAAAACTCAGTTATTTGTAATAATATAGTTTCTATACTTGACGTGTGATGCGTTCATGTTTTGTATGTGTTTTAAGTGTTTAAATATATGCTTTTAACATTATTTTTCTATCGAGCGTAGTCACTTTGTGTTATGTTTGAATTGCAGGTTTAATAAGCTTAAATGATGTATTCAAGGGTTGCACGAAGATTAGATGATATATGGATGAAAAGAGATGAAGAAAATGAAGAAATTCGTGCAAAATGAGCATACGACGTAACTTACGTCCTAAAGGAAGTAAGCTACGTCCTTTCTTCAAAATAGCAGTTTTTGGGACGTAAGACAGAGGCTGACCACGTATTTTAGGGGGAGGACGTAACTTACGTCCCTAAGGACGTAACTTACGTCGTTTACTTAATTTTGGTGTAATTCTCCAGATTTTGACCATATTTTAGGAGGGTTATCAATTCTAAAAACCCTAATTCTCATTGGGAGCAACAAGGAACGAACTTTGGCCATTCTTGAGGATTCTTCCACTTCTCCAACTCATTCCAATCCATCAAATCATGTTCCAATCCGATTTTGTTGCCGAATTCATGAAGATGCAAGGCTAAACTTCTCGTGATCTACCTCGGGTAATAGGTTTCGCGTTATTAGGTTCTTGTTCATGTTCAATTTGTGTTGGGATTAGACTTTGGAACCCGTTAAGTTCTTATTTGAGTTTAATTTGTGTCTTGATTGTTTAAACGATTGTTTTAGTAAATCTTGATTTGAATGTCATATGATTTTGCGCAAGTTATATGAATGCAAGGTTTTGGTTGTTAATTCAATTGGTATGGTGTACTAAGACTCGTTAAGTCTTGGTTATCTCTATCACTTAATCATTACACGTATAGAATCCCCATTAAGGATTTCCCACTAAATTGAACAAAGCAATTCCCGAAAACCAAACCTTGATCTCGGGGTGGATTACTTTTTCTCATAATTATCTTCTTAATTAATTTTAATCAATTGCAATTTGTTTTCATAGTTTAATTGGTAATCATTACAAAATTCATCTTTCACAGCCAAGAGGCAATAGTTAGTAATTTATTAATCTAATCTGTTTTCTTACAAATCAAAGTACGACACACCGACCACTAATTCCACGAGGATCGACAACCCTACTTACCCTAACTAGTTAAGGTGAATAGGAACACACATTTTACATTTTATTTGGTTGGTACTTCGACATCGATCAACGTGCTCTCGCTATTGATCTTCATTTAAATAAACTGTTGCATTTCATTAGACGTTTGATGCACATTAGACTTTAAACAGTTTCATATTGAGGTATGTTACCCTTACAAACTTTGGCTCACAAAACCTAGGTGGTTCAATACATTAACATCTTCCTTCACCCTCTTCATTTGGTTGATCCACGGCCCACCTAAGTTCTATAAACCAAATTTCGCAAGTCATTTGTATGTAAAGCATTATTCTTTCATATATATTAATCACAAGTAAAGTGTTGAAAAGATGACTATAAGTGCCACCAACACACCCAGGGTCTAAGATGTGATGCATGAATGAAGCATAAATAAGTAAACAACCACAAGAACACAATTAAAATGGAACTTTATAGCTAATTCGCCGACGCATCGTTTCAACTTATAATCTCTATCACACATATTTTGAAAACAAATAGTGAAATACTATTACAAGGTGGACATACCAGTGGAGATGACTCATGGCTTCTTGTTCTCCTGATACTTGCACTAGCTCTTGCACCTCCTTGAACACCATGAACACAAAGTTATAACATATAAAATCAGTATAACTAAACCTATATCGATCAAAACAATCGATATCGTAAGACTATTCACACCTATTTCGTTGACTACATTGATAAATTTGACAACAATTTTGGATCAAACTCAAAACGAACATAAAATTGCTCTACGATTGAAACTAATCAATTATATTAACAACAATCAAACAAATACCTTCTGCTTCAGTAACCGTCTGCAGCTTCCATCCATCGCCATAACATACAAGAACAGAATTAGGGCCAAAACTGACCGATTCTTCCCCTTCTTTAACTGCTTCGATATACAAAGCCAGAGGCAATCCTTCCTCGAGCTTTCGATTGATCAAATTCAACGCGAATCCGGCCTCCGTACCCGCAGAAAACCGTCGGATCTTGCTTGAACTTCGGCAATTCACCTCCAGATACTGTGAGAAAACATCGTGATTGCTGATTAATGCTGCAATTACAGTTAAATTCGAATTGTAATTAGCTAATTTGAGGATAGAGAGACTAACACATGGTGGAATTGATGGGGGATCTTTGACTTCTGAGTTTTCGCTATTGGCCGCCATGAGAGAGTTGAGATGGTGGGAATGAGAAGATGATTGGGGTGGTGGATTTTCATTGACCAGAAGACTAGAAGAGTTGACTTTTTCCGTATGAGATAGAGATAAAGCAGTTTTATCGAGTAGTTTTTTTTTTTTTTAACGAACGGCAAAAAAAAATGTATTACTAACCATGGCCGGCTCAACATGTTTAGGAGTCTAAAGCGAAACAAAATTTTTAGGCTCTTATTTATATGTTACTAGGTTATCAATCCTTGTGTACACATAGATGTGTATTAACAAACATTTATAATAAATAAATATATGTGCATCACTCTAACAACTCAATCGTCTCATGTTAACTTCTTTCGTAAGCGTCCTTTACTTCTTGAAGTTGGATACGCAATTCTCAGTCCTTATTGAGCATATCTACATCACAATAACATTATAAATTAATTGCATAATAATTATTTTATAGTGTATTAGTTTGTATCAATTATAAATAAGAACATAGAAAAACCTTGTAGTGTCTTGAATTCGACAATCCATTCACCCAACTTCAACAAATACATGAAAAATTCTCAAGTCGGCCTTCATGCCTCGTATAAATAAAGAACCTATTACAAGCACAATGAATTTACAAGAGAGAGCACACTACACGGATTTAAGTTGGCTAAACTATTACACCAATTCCATCCCAAATCAAACATGTTAAAAGTAGCCATTTATCATTCCCTTTTTATGCCTCTTTGTTGATTTAACACCGTTAAATATCAACCGCAGAAGGGGATATGTTATTTTCAACCCAAGTTGGCAGATCTCTACATAAAAATCGGATGCCTTAAGGCCTCGTTTGTTACCCGTAACAGCAACCTTAAAAGGGGCATGCCTTGCTATCTAAAAATGCATTTCAAGATTATTGAGTTGAACAAAATATTATACACGCAAATTGTTAGTTCTTCAACATTATTGAAACAAAGGTAAAAGGGGAAAATTTCCAAGGAAAAATAAATTACAGCAAGTATAACATATAGAAATGTAAATATCAATCTCATATAAAATTGCAGTAAGTATTTAACATGATAAATCAATCAAAAAATGGCACAACCCTATGTTGGTTTATTGTGTGAAATTTGCTATTATAATGCATAACAAATCAACGTGGGCTTACTGCAGAAGCATAATCCATTAGAATTGTGGTGAGTGTGTAATTGTAAAGCAGCTCATTAACCTTATGGTTGATTTCAAGTCCTAGTTCCATAAAAAAAACTTACTTGATAAGTAAACTCTTAGTAATTCCACAGAAAAATAACCTCTAGTTTAAATACTTGGACATCTATATATCAGGAAAGTTAGTAGATAGCTAAATACATAAAAAGAAAACTAAAAGGAAGCTGCTTCGAGTAGAAATTGAAGCTTTGAAATAAACTTTAAACTTCTGATAACATAGTTGGCTAACTAACTCACTCACCATCAAACTCTATACATACTGTAATCAAGTTTCACAACCAATAAATAAAATATAAAAGATTAAAAGCAAAGGCTGTCTTGATTTTCATTAATACAAATCAACAGTTAATAATAAAAAGTTACAATAGTAACTCTTTGTTTGAATTTCCTAAACCCACTGGCCTTAAAATTGTTTTGATGGTGATCTAAAAATACATTATTAATTATCAAAAACGAAAGAAATCTTATAAGTCAAGATGCTGGGAAAATTGCAGAACATGGATGATCATGTTCCAAATGAGAAAAAAGAATCTTTTTTGTTTATTAGCAATTTCAATAAGAAATCCAACATTAATTATCAAAAACGTTCTTTTAAACCCAAAATTTTATACTTAAAGATTGAGGAATGAACATGATGTTTATCTTTTTCATAAAAAAGCATTCTTTTAAATGAATCCGGCTTATAAAAGACATTACTTAAAGAATATTGAATAAAGTTTTGGGTCTTTTTTGGGATAATAACGAAGAAGATAGAAATTTACCAACGATTTTCATTCATACGGAAACGAACACTGGCGAAGCATAGTTGGGATGTCGCCCCTCTTTTTTTCGTCAGTAGTGTTAAACTTTAGTCCGGCAGTGTCAATTTTTGACCCTGATTATAAAACTCGAATTCGTCACCCTGAAAAGAAACAATTTTGCCCCCTCCCCTACGGGATTATTCAACCTCCGCCACTAGAAACTAAGGAACACCTCGTCTGGCATGGCGGCAATAATTTGCTATGTTTTCTAATCGCTTAAACTCTAAGCAAATCGTCAAAAGAATCGATTTTTCCGACGGAGGAACCGGCAACCCCGTCGGGACCTCATCTGCGATCACCCGCCTAAGACCACCGTCGACCTCATCTTTCCCCTTAAAGTCAAATTTATTGTTAAATCAAATGAAACCACTTTCAAAAACTGAAACTTACCTATTGCAATTGAATGAAGAACATCTGAGGGTGCAAACGACATTTGTGTTTTCAATATGGGAGAAGGGGTGAGATGGTGATACAACACATGGATTATATGTGACGGGTCGGGTTAAAAACGTGGATAGGGTCCGCGTGAGGCATTATAATTAAAAAGTCTCTCTCTTAATTAGATTAAGACACGTGTACAATTACCGAATTAAGTAAAAGAAAAGAGTGACAAGCGTCAATATTTTAAAGAGAGCCAAGGTTTCTTTTATTATAATAGATAGATTCATAAAAACTTTAAACTCGAATTAATGACATAAATAAAATTGTTTATAGTTTGGCGGTCAGCTTAATTAACTGAAACAAAATTAATTGCAAAAGAAAAGATTAAATGATAAAAAATAATCGATTTAAGTAAAAAGAAAACTTAACTGTAAATGTAAATTAAAATCAAAACAGACAGCAATATATTAAATTGGCAAAAGATCAATACAAGATTAAAGCGATTGAGCATAAATAAATATCAGACAATAATAGTTAATGTTATAGGTGATTAGTTACAAAAGAGAATTTAGAACTAATGAACCTAAAATAACAGTCAGCAGTGAACAGTCGATGAACTTTTGATAAACAACAATGAACAGTCGATGAACTTTTGATAAACCAAGTTTCACAAGTCAAACTCAATGAACCAAGTTTTCTATGTGTACATCAATAAACCTTCAATCATTTTATTATCCTTCTCATTTATCTTTAAAAACACAAATACTGATTAGATTATCACATATATTTCAGCTTAAAATATAGATAAAAGTTTTTTTTTATTTTATTTTGAGGACCTTAAAATTTGGGGGCCTAAAACGGTTACTTTGGTTGTTTGTACTGTAGAGACATTAATACGAACTAACACGATGTTAGAGGATAATACAAAAGGAGCTAAAGATACAAGTAATACAATTGAAATTTACATCATGATTCTCATTTTTAGGATACTAAATTTCCTCTACGTTTTATTCATAAGAATAAATTACTTTTATTTCTTTTGTTAAATGTTTTCAAACATTATTTGGTTCATTGCCCTCCAAATAATATAAATTGCAACATACAACACTGGCATGATTATGTTCTTTTGCTAGGATGATAAAGGCCATCTACCAACTTCCTTTAATAAATCAACGATAGTGGCTGCATGAAACCCGAGAAGTCTATACCATCCACGAATAAAATCCCATACTTTTGACGCAAGTGGGCAATGGAGTACAATATGGTCAATAGTTATCGATATCCAACCACATAAATTGCATGAGGAGCTTGGTGATATGTCTCTCTTGTTAAGAATATAGTTTACTGGAAGCTTATTATGAACCACTCTCCAACTCATTAAATTGTCCTGTAGAGGGACTAACTTTGACCATTAGAATTACGATGTAAACTTTGGTGGAGTGATTTGTTCAATTATTCGTCTAACTGATTTTGTGGTGAATAGACTTGAATCTTCAGCCTCCCATGACCATTTATTATAGGCATTTGATTTTTCAACCATACGTAATTCATTCTCTAAATCTGATAATTGTCTTAATTCTTGGACCAAAATAGGCCCCGACTTCCGGTTCCATCGATATTTTTCTCTGTCATCAGCCTCTTCAATTCTGTATTTTCTCACACAATTCTTTTTTATTCTAGCTTGAATAAGTATTTTACCAACTAGTTATACCGTATCAAATACTAGTATTTGTTTTTTCATGATTTTCATGCTTGTATTATTCGGTTTTAACATTTTTTGGTATTTTGAATGGGATTGATGCGACCGAAATCAAACCGACAAGATTGATACGGTATCAGTTTATATTTTTTCTCGTTTTTGGTATCGGTATTTCCACTATGGCGCCGGGTGTGAATGCAACATATGATATCACAACCGTATACATTGTGTTTTAAATTAGTGGAGAACATGGGAGGTGGATACGGCGGAGACATATTAGATCTTAAAGAACGCGAAAGTTGAGACAGTGTATGGTTCGTATAATGAAAAAACATGTTCGTAACGATTTGCTTATTGTTTGGGAGTGATTTCATGTCAAATCATATTAGTAAAGCTGTGACACTAGAGGATGTTTCTAATCTATGACATATAGATCACCAAAAACAAACATCTGCAAATGAAAATATATAAAATGACAAGAAGAGTCTGTAAATAAAGAGCCAATGACGTAACGTATTCTCATTATATAGCAATGGTAGTTTAATATTTTATACAAAATTACAGTTTAGGTTGTCATACCATGATTGTAACATCACGACCCATGTTCGTGTGTCACTGCTACAAAAGTTGATCGCAAATATAATTTATATTACTAATTACTAACTCCTTTATGCATAAAGGTGTTGTATACATGCATAAAGGTGTTGTACATATGCATAAAGGTGGTGTACATATGCTTTGTGTCTTTCTTCCCTGCCAGGCTACCACAAACATCATATGATCTTTGTGACTCTCCTCGACAATTTAACCAACTTTTACCAATTCAACTTACCACTTACGCGAGTGGTGGCTGGTGTATATATTAATTGCAACATTCATTAGTGAAGTTTAGGGGTTTATAAAATATGGCATATGAATTTCTCCTCTTTCAAACTAAGTAAACAAGGCTACTTAGCGATGATCGTAAACATACCCTTGCAGCCTGGCAGCGTCAAAGGGATCGTTGTTGTCTCTGTTAGGTACCACTCCCACTCCCACTCCATCGCCTCAATCATAATTTTCGTTCTTTTTCGGTTGTCATATATGACAACGTAAGCGTCATTTTTTACTCCAACATCTGGTTCCGAACACCGATAGTTGTGTTAAACTTGTCGGACTTCCTCCGTTGCACCTTTTTGTTCTTTACCTCCATCTCCTCCTTTCACACAGTTTTGTTCGAACGGACCCTGAATTTCAATTCTATAAATGTACAATATCATCCATGGATTCCAACACATTCGACTAGGGACAAATATAATCAAGAAATTGATGATTAAGAGTCAGGGGTTTGGAATTGGTGTTTGATTTGATGGTTGATCGGAATTTACTGGGGTGCAAAACAAGGTTTTGATTTAAGTGATTCAAGTGCAAAATAAAAATAAAAAATTTTTGTGGGTGGATAGGCGGTGGTTGAGTTTGTTGTTACCCATATGGCCATATGAAATATAATTTTGTACGTGTTTCATTTTGGTTATACATATATGCTCATGTATACTAAACTATTTCTCATTACTGAAATATTTTATTATTTTTCGTCCAATTATTTCAAATACATAATTCACAATAATAATATATAATCTAAATTTTACATCGATTTACTATAACACATTTAATAATGTCTAACCAATCACTAGACACTACTAATAAAGTATGGATTGCAAACCTCTTTTACGTGTTTTGTTTATTTTTAGCATTTGAGATTTTATGTAAATTTATTTACTTCAAACACATTAACATAAAGTTTGGTTGTAAAGTTGGTTAGCGCACACCCATTTGAGGTAGGAGAAGTGTGTTTGATACCATCTTTTCTCTACCTGGTAGTTTTCCACTTCTTATATTTTTGCTTTTTTTACATAAAGTATAGAAGACGTTAATTTGTTCACTGTTTAACGATCTCAATACATAAGTTTACATATACTTTATGTTTTTCATTCAAAGAGCAAAATATGTTAAACTTTTCACGATTTTAAACGCCGCAACATACGTTTTCGTAATTCTAGTTACATCTATGATCATAATGTTACAATATTCTAGAGAAAAATACTTCACAATTTAGTAAAAATGTAAAGTCCTGTGAAATCTTATAACACCATTCACAAATATTCGCCAACATACAAAAAACAAAAATCATGCTTATTCACCTGCGAGGACTAAATAGTAGCATTAAATAACTTCAATTGCAGTTTTCGTTATACTTTAAATGGCAGTTATAATAAAAGTAGATAATTTTGGTGACGCTTAGAGGGGCGGGGGGTCCATTGGGTTGTTTTAGGTTATGTAGATATTAAATTTTGAAAATAAATTCAAATTTAGCTTGAATTCGAACTGAAACTCAAAAAAATTCGACTAAACCTGATATTAAAAATAAATAAATAAAATATATATTGTATGTAATAATAAATAATATATCCAAATATGAATATTTAAGACAAACCACTATGAAAATCAAATTTTAAGTTTGATTAGAAAACCAAATTCAAAAACTAACTCAGATGCTAACCTATTTTAAAAACCAGCATTTATGTTAGTACTTTTTTTTATAAAACAACTTCTAATTTGGGCATTCTTCTTGTAAAAATTTAAAATATGGCCCTGTTGAATGGATGGAAGACATCTTACCATCAACATGTCTCATTAAAAACCATGTAAGTTGGTAAATAGTTTCAACATCGGGGTATAGTTATAGTTTTGGTGACAATAAGATTGTCAATGATAGCATAGATGACAATATGAGTCCTAAAGATAAGTTAAAGGTATTAATTTCAAAAATTAAAATGTAACATCGTATCACATCAAGATCTTAATATCATCTTAGGTAATTCATAAAAAATCCGCTCATTATAAACATCAATTTTGATTTCTTAAATGTCATCCTCAAAATCATGGTAACTCTATATTTTAGTATCTGGTTGTGAACTTAAAACTGGTGGCCAACAAAAAATAAAGTAATGTCATACAATGAGGTTTTAAAAAGTTTTTAAGGGACCGCTTAGCGTGGAGTACTAGGGTGGTGTCTTGAGATCAGATGTTTGGGATATTTTGATAGATCTCAAAACTTACAAGAAAACTTTGAGTCGTGAGTTCGTGACATGACAAAGACGGGAGATTAAGAAATTGAATAGGATGATGGGCCAATATTATTGAGTAGGGCCAACATGTATATTCGTAGGCGAATAGTATGGTTTTATGGCCATTGAAGGTCGATTGGCAACACCAAGATTCGTACAAGAGCAAAATATCATAGCTACTACTAATGGAACCCATTGCCTATGTAAAACACAAGATTGAGAAGGAAGAATGAGCTTTACATAACGAGGGTGATGATACATGCCCTCACGTGGCAAACACGATATGAGCTTAAACAACCCAAATTTAACAAGTGGCGCAAACCATTTCAAGTAAGAATGATGTTGCAAATGATGAAGCGGACGGGCAATATTTGAAATTCAAGCAAACCACATAAACGATTTTTTGAAAATTCATTGTTGGTAGTATTTCTTAAATTTGTTACTTATTCTATTACACCAAACTTGTATTGCTTGAGGTAAATTTACTATGGTACTTGGCAATGCTTCACATATATTCTTGCAACTAGTTACAAGTGTTACATGTAGATTTTATTCTTAACAATTAGTATTACGCGAGTGCTCTCCTATTAGTCTTTGTTTTATTTAAAAAATGTTCATCTTTATATTTCTTCTAAGAACATTATTTAATTAAACATATGTAATTATCTACACACTTGAGTCCCACGAGTTTAAGTGTGTACTTACACAAGATACTATACTACGACATCACATGCGTAATGCATATCTACACACTTAACCCATGAATCCCATGAGTTTAAGTGTGTACTTACATAAGATACTGTACTACAACATCATATGCATAATGCATAATAATTAATATAACGTTAGTAACCAGAAGAGTCTAGGGATTTCTTCATACTTTAAAAGTATAGTCATATTTTTAAAAGTATAGAAACTCTAATTACTTAAAGATTTTAACACAAGAAAACAATGATTATACGAATATAATATACCGAATCTATTTTGTATATAATTAAAGTTTAAATACATACAAGAAGTAAATCTTAAATTCAAGAAAAGAAAAATAAAATAAAAAATAATGGGTTAACACAAACATGATCCACATATTTATTTGTATCAGATACATTAATCATACTTTGGGTGCATTTAAAGCCAAGTGACATGAACACGAACCATGTGAGTCACGTACCCCGTTTATCCAAACAAGTTGACAAGTCAAAATGAGTAATAATCAAGTCATAACAACAACATATTGAGTAATATTTACCTATAACGGAGCTATTTAGTAGAGTTTAAGAATGATGCAATGTTTGCAAAAAAAAAACCTTACCCTAAAGGGTAGAGTTATTACTTTAAACGAGATCCTTGTCTCTAAAACAACTATAGAATGACATAAAAACATATAGAATGTTAGTTTCTTAGTTTGCTAGTGATGGTTCAAAACATAGGTTATCATAGTTAGAGGTGTACAAACCGGTTCGGATTCAAAACCGAACCGATTTTTTTGTCATGGGGTCAAACCGGTTCGGGTTACAAACCGGTTTGGCTCACCGAATACTCGAACTTGTAAAACCGATCTGGACCGGTTTGAAACCGGTTTTTTTACCGGTTTAACCGGTTTAACCGGTTTTTAACTTTTAAACCGGTTTTGAGTGTGGGTCTACCAAACCGGTGGTTCGGGTCGGTTTGAGATCGGGTTAGGCCAAATCAGTTTTTTTTTTTAAAACCGGCTATTGTTTTTTTGGCCGAACCAAGTAATATCGTTCATATGCGACTATGCAAAGTTAAACTTCTAATCAAGTCATAAACGAGTTGTAATTAAGCTACAAACAAATCGACAACTAGAACCTATAAATCCAACCCTTTTTACTTTAAATCTAATTCTAAACTAGTCAATAATTTAACATGCTTAATTTTAACAAAATCTTTTTTATTAATCAAGCTAGACATACTAACCTAAAGACAACGTGCTTATTTTATTTATTATTTGCTAGAACAACTAACTCACACTACCATTACTAACAGTTATAATTTTACAATAATGTCTACTAATGTATTTAAACACTCAACCATTTAAAACGAACATCTTGACCGCATATTATACTGACATATTACATCCACTTAATTAAACGGGTTAGTCCGATCACACCAAAATCTAATTATTCTCATTTCGTTTTATCTCTTCTTTCATGTCACTTATGTAAATTGGCATCTTGTTTACAACTCTTTTGGTAAATCGATTATTCCCCTTTTCTTGAAACAACAATAATAATAAAATCAAAAGCTGTTTAGCCGTCAAGATTTTACTCCGTCAATCTGCAATCGTTAAATCCTTCCGATGCGTCTTTTGCCCTAAAATCCTTCATCATCGAACCACAAGATTCACAGACTCCTTCTCTTCGTTTTTCCTCAAATTTATTTTTCTTTAATTTCATATAAAATTAATTCAAAATTCATAAATTTACCGGATCTGAACTACTCAAACCATCCTCCGTTTCCGTCTCCTAAACCCTAAAAATTCCCCCAAAACCCAACTGATTACTCGTTGAGTTGGCTGAAGATCGAAGCAGTTCTTCGTTTTCTTGTTCGTCTTCGTGTTCTTGTTCTTTTTCTTGTTCTTGTTCTACAGCTGGTGAGTTCTTGAATTTGTTTATACATATGTTTGTGTATACATGCATGCAATTGTTGTTTGGTGTATGTGTTTCTTAGCAAGATTTGTTGTTTTCCTTCATGGGTTTTACTGGGGATTGAAGGAGCTTAAATGGGTGTCTAATGATTTGTTAGTTAGTCAAATGTGAGAATTTGTTTTAAGCTTTGAGTTTTAGTGCATTTGTGGATAAATATTTGTGCGTTTTTGTTGTGATTTTGTTGTTTGAGACTTACATTGGTGTTATTTTTTGTTATTTGTTTGGTACATGGTTGTATCGATAGTTTTTGCATATGTTTCTATATTTTGTAGGGTAGTTGATTGTGGGAAAATGAAAAAAGATATATAATTGTTGTTTCTTATGCAGAGTTATTGATGTGATGTCCTGAATCTTGAGGAAATAATGGCCTCCAAAGGTCCAAGGTCTAAACTTGATCATGAGTCGAGGGCCAAGCGACAAAAGGTAACCTGAATAACTGGTTGTTAGTGGTTAGATGACCTACTTCGGCTTATGGTATTGAATTATCAGTTCATACTAGCTGCAACTCAATTGATTATCAGAAGTAAACTTGCTTATATGCGCTTGTTTTATCTATCACTTTCATAAGTAATCAAGATTTTTGGAAATAAGGTAATCTACGCCATCAAAAGTGGTCATCACTCATCACAATTTCAATTTTTAATACATTCAAACATCATCTCATATATCACATGTTGCTACAACTAATCATGTCTCATATCTCCTAAATCACATCCAAATGCCCATGGAAAATCACACGTTATACAAAATGTTTGGAGTACAAGAGATGTACGGAGATAAATCAAGCTACCGTTATGCTTTAGTAGATATATATTCACTTTAGCATGACAATATTAATATATATTCACTTTAACATGACAATATTAACCAGTGAGAACTTGTGTTTATGTATTATTTGTAATTTTGACATGTCTTTCTATAGGCACTTGAACCACCTAAAGAACCACAACGCCCTAGAACACATTGGGACCATCTTATAGAAGAGATGGTATGGTTATCAAAGGTATGATCTTGGCTTTTACTGAATCTTGTAGTTTTATTTTTGCAAAGTTTTTTGTATTTTATTCGAAATGTTTCTTCTATCAGGACTTTGAATCAGAGAGAAAATGGAAATTGGCTCTGGCAAAGAAGATTGCCATAAGAGCCAGCAAAGGTATAGTGGATCAGGCCACAAGAGGCGAAAGAAAAGTGAAGGTTGGTTGCAAATATATATTTAAATTTGTGTTTTTGACAATACTAGTAGATATGGATACAATGCTTATTATTATCAATGACTAGGAGGAAGAACTCCGGATGAAAAAAGTTGCACTGAATATCTCCAAGGATGTGAAGAAATTTTGGACAAAAATTGAGAAGCTGGCAAGCCATTTCTATAATATGATATATGAGAGATTTGCTGTTTACTTTATTATTAGGATCAATACATTTTATACTTTATATGTATAATGTCATTTCAGGTGCTATACAAGCATCGGTTAGAGCTTGATCAGAAGAAGAAAAAAGCACTTGATAAGCAGCTTGAGTTTCTTCTAGGGCAAACAGAAAGGTAAACATTTACTTATGTATTTTGTTATTTTTTTCCCTCCAATGGGCCAAATAGGTAAAATAAAAGAAATTAGATTATAAGAACACCAGTCTAATTGGTTAAAATTTGCCTAAGTGTATCTTCAGTGAATGTGTAAGATCTCATAAATAATTTTTTTCAAGGCATTTGTTTATATTGAAACAATCTTACGTAATCATATTTCATACACTAGTCATTTATACAGTTGAGTTTTTAAAATAAAATTGTTTAGGCGAACCCAACCCTGCCTGACCTGATTTGCTTTAAACTGCTTCGAAATATCCGTTTTGATTCGACCTGCCTTGACCCCTTATCCGCCCCATCCATTTGGCGCCTCTAACCTGCTTGTTATATGTATATATATATGTGTGTGTGTGTTTGTGTATGTATGTGTGTATGTGTAGTCCATCTTTTTTTCTTTTTAACTTATTTTCACTGCTTCATTTAAACAATAATGATCAACAGGTATTCGACAATGCTGGCAGAAAATCTTGTTAATTCGTCTCCAAGACAGCATATACCTGCATCCTCGGTGCAGGAATTACCGGTCATTGAATGTAAAGATCAAACCGATGTCAATGGGTGTACTGAACCAAATCTTGGTATGAAGAAATTGTTATTTTCTAGTTAAACATTTCATGTTTATTATTTTTGAGGGCCCTTTTGTTTATATTACCTGTCTTCCTCCTTTTGGCAGAGTCCCAGTCAAATAATTTAGAAACTGACGAAGACTATAAGTTTGAAAACGAACCCGTAAGTACTTGCTCACTTTATTTTTAGTTAGAAAACCATCTGAGTATCGCACACACATATGGCTCATGTTACTTTAAGACAGGAAGTATCTGACATCAAATAGTAAAACAATTAGAACCGTACATATACACAAGGTATTATCAGGGTCAAAGTCACACTAAAAACCCCAAAAAATGCATATTAAAAGTTTTCATCATCTTTACTTCTTAAGCAGTGTATGCAACTTAAAAATAACTGTTTTACTCTTCTTACTCTTCTTGTTCTTCATAGAACTTTTAAGTCAATAATCACAATTAAAAATATTTAGTCTATTTTAAAGCATTATCAGTCTATCAATGGTTTCTTCTTACCTTTTGAAATAAGTTTGACCCAAAAGCAACTCCAAAGAGATTGAATATGTAAACTAACTGTTTCAATGTATATTGCCGTGTATTTAGTATGTTATACTCTGTGTTGAGGGGTGTAGATTTGTATCAAATAACAGCTTTTCTAGAGTTTAAAAGACTAGAACTGATTTCTAGGAGAACTTGCAATTAAAATTCAAGATTGTCGTCAGTCAAGTTTCCAAATCCATTATGAACTGTTTATGAGCTGAAATTGAGCTCAAATATCTCATTTGGTTGTTGCTTTAGGAAGATGACGAGCATACAATTGAGGAAGATGAAGCGTTAATAACTGAAGATGAAAGGCGAGAGGAATTAGCAGCTTTGCAAAATGAAGCAGATTTACCCCTCGAGGAGTTACTTAAACGTTATGCTGGCGGTGAAGGTTGGTAATTCTAAAATCTGACCCTCTTTGTACTAAATGTGGCAAAATGTGGGTGGGTTGGTTAACGAGTCAAACCAATTAATTTTTGTTCGGGCCAGGTTGACCGGCAAATAGTTACTAAATAGTGTGTCAAGTAGGCTTAGTTTTTTAATGTTTTTTTTTCACTCTTAGTCTAATTATCTAAACAAGAGACAGTAAAACTACACTTTGTGTGACTTTTTTCTGTTTGACAAGTTACAGCTAATCAACCCAGTCATAAACTTTAAGAAAAATGAGGCGAAACTGTCACCTTCAGCACAAAAGGTTATGAATTGTAATTATATATTTACACATGAACTAATCCAAATCATCGAATATGCTCAGCTCATACAGATCACACTCCAGTAAAGACTGAAGCTGTAGCTGAACTAGAGCAGGTCCGGGAGGATGATTCTCAGTGTAAGTAACCTGAATACAGATTGGTTAATGGGTCAAGATAGGTTCAGGTAAAAACTTTTCTGCTGGGTTGGGCTAATCTGTTTGCTTAATGTATTAGCTGTTATAACAGAAACTACATTGTTAAAGGTATAATATTTTTTCTAAAATAACATAATTTTGGACGTTTTTATATGAATAAATTTTAGGCAGCTTTTGACATGTTTAACCCTGTCAAGAACTCATATGATCGGATTCATAGTTAGCTGACATGTTACATTTACCTGCTTGACCGGTTGCAATAAACCCAAACTAAACTGTTTTCATATAAATGGGTTGAAAGACTAGCTTCATTTTGGACCGCTTTTCGCAGGTAATGGAAATGAAACTTCTGACCATAGATCAAGGAAAGAGAGTCGTCATGGTGTAAGTTGTAGGTCTTCATTCTGGGTATAAATGTGAATTGTGAAATTCACTGCTGATTGTAATATATATTATCTCACCATTATTACAGGTTGAAAGTAATGGTGGTTTATTATCGGTTTCTCAAAATCATCATTTGGAAATCAAGGAACATTATGTTAGAAAAAGAAAACGTCTTCAGCAGGGGCAAAAAAGATATTTGGAATTAGACTTGAATGATGAAAATGTAAGATAGTTACTTACACTCACTTAAACACTTTTAGATAAACATATAAAGATATTCTTATAATTCCATGATGTTTTTTTCATATAGGAGGATGGCGACTTTATACTTACGAATGGAGATGATAGGGTGATGTATTAAAATTCTATGAAATTTGTGATGATGTGTTTGCGTGTGTATTTTTTTTTTTGCATGAATTTTTAACCACTATCTTGTGTGTATAATTTCTTTTTTGGATATTTAGGATGATGAAACAACCATGTTGGAGGAAGAAGAATTAGCAAAGGCTGAATCTGATGATTCAGTAGATGAGGTAAATATATTGACTTTTGACTTTGACTTTGAGATTTTATTTTATTTTGATATTCCTAGCGGATCTTCCATAAATGTAATGCAATACTTAACTCACCTTCCATTGCTTTTTTTTAATTTAGATTGTAACTATATGGGGATATACTTAGTCTTAATGGGATTATATGTTGGAACTTTGAGATGAAATTAATGAATCAGATTATTATTTTGCAGATTGCATTATTGCAAAAAGAAAGTGAAATTCCGATAGAGGTTTTGCTTGCAAGGTATAAGCAGGTATGTTCATAAAGTGTAAAAAAATTATTATCTAAAAATTCTTGCCATGTTCTAACTTTATTAATTCATTTTCTTTTCATCGAATCTACTTATATTTAATAGGATCCTGACATTAATGATTCCGAGTCTGAATCTGAAAATGTGTCTGATTCTTCAAGACAAAAAGAAATCAAAGTTGATGTTCAGCATGTTTCCATGGATGAAGTTGAAATCCATCCAGAAAAAGAAGACAAACAAGATCAGATAGTTGATGAGGGTGGGGATAATGAAGATCGAATTGCTGACGCAGCTGCTGCCGCCAGGTCAGCACAACCGACGGGAAACACTTTTTTGACAACAAAAGTCCGAACAAAACACCCTTTCTTACTTAAATTCTCTCTTCGTGAATATCAACATATCGGGTTAGATTGGCTCGTGACAATGTATGAGAAAAGACTAAATGGGATTCTTGCAGACGAAATGGGCCTTGGGAAAACGATTATGACAATTGCTTTGCTTGCACACCTGGCATGTGAAAAGGGGATATGGGGCCCACATCTCATTGTTGTACCGACAAGTGTTATGCTCAATTGGGAAACTGAGTTCCTAAAATGGTGTCCTGCTTTTAAAATCTTGACTTATTTTGGAAGTGCAAAAGAACGGAAACATAAAAGACAGGGATGGATGAAACAGAATTCTTTTCATGTTTGCATAACGACTTACAGACTTGTGATTCAAGATTCAAAGATTTTCAAGAGAAAAAAATGGAAATATTTGATTTTGGATGAAGCACATCTTATAAAAAACTGGAAATCACAAAGATGGCAAACCCTCTTAAATTTTAACTCGAAAAGGCGTATTCTTTTAACTGGTACACCTCTTCAGAATGATTTAATGGAATTATGGTCGTTAATGCATTTCTTGATGCCACACATTTTTCAATCTCATCAAGAATTTAAAGATTGGTTTAGTAATCCAATATCAGGTATGGTTGAAGGTCAAGAAAAAGTCAACAAAGAAGTAGTTGACCGGTTGCATAACGTCCTTCGTCCCTTTATACTTAGAAGACTTAAACGGGATGTTGAGAAACAGTTACCTAGTAAACATGAGCATGTTATTTACTGTAGACTATCGAGGAGACAAAGAAACCTTTATGAAGATTTTATTGCCAGCTCAGAAACACAAGCTACTCTTGCAAGTTCCAATTTTTTTGGGATGATTAGTGTAATAATGCAGCTTAGAAAAGTTTGCAATCATCCTGATTTATTTGAAGGGCGTCCCATTATTAGTTCTTATGACATGAGCGGTATTGAAATACAGTTCTGTTCTGCTGTTTGCTCGGTTCTAGACGGGGGCCCATCTTCAGCAGTTGACCTTTGTGGATTAGGGTTGGTCTTCACTCATCTTGATTTTGAAATGACATCCTGGGAAAGTGATGAAGTAAAAGCTATTGAAACACCCTCGAGATTAATTGAAACACGCGTGGAGGAAATTGGAAGTGAAATCAAATTCGGGAAAAAGTCAAATGGGTTTAATATCTTTGAAGAAGTTCAAAAGGCACTTCAAGAAGAGAGACTTAAAGAAATGAAAGAACGGGCCAAATCAATTGCGTGGTGGAATTCTTTAAAGTGCAAGAAAAAACCTATTTATTCAACGGGCTTACGGGATGTCGTCTCTTTTCAAAAGCGTGCTTTGAATTTGTCTAAGTTTGATGAGCTTGTTTTGTCTCCGGTTGACCGGTTCGAGCAGATGGTTGACCAAGTTGAGAGTTTCATGTTTGCAATTCCGGCTGCACGGGCTCCACAACCCATTGGGTGGTGCAGCAAATCAGGGACTTTGGTGTTTATTGATCAAAATTACAAGTCAAGATGTTCAGAGATATTGTCACCATTATTAACACCTATTCGACCGGCTATTGTCAGAAGACAAGTTTACTTTCCTGATAGGCGGTTAATACAGTTTGATTGTGGAAAGCTACAAGAGCTTGCGGTTCTGCTTAGAAGACTTAAATCAGAAGGCCATAGGGCATTAATCTTCACTCAAATGACAAAAATGCTTGATGTTCTAGAAGCTTTTATAAATATATACGGATACACGTACATGCGGTTAGATGGGTCAACCCAACCCGAAGAGAGGCAAACTCTAATGCAACGGTTCAATACGAACCCAAAGTATTTTCTTTTCATATTGTCTACACGTAGTGGTGGTGTTGGTATTAACCTAGTAGGTGCGGATACAGTTATATTTTATGATAGTGATTGGAATCCTGCAATGGACCAACAAGCCCAAGATCGGTGTCATAGAATCGGGCAAACACGTGAAGTGCATATTTACCGGTTAATCAGTGAAAGCACAATTGAAGAAAATATCTTAAAAAAGGCGAAACAAAAACGGGCCCTTGATGATCTGGTAATTCAAAGTGGGGAGTACAACACTGAGTTCTTCAAGAAACTTGATCCAATGGAATTATTTTCAGGTCATAACACGGTTTCTGTAAGTAATATGCAGAAAGATAAAGGTTTGACCAATGGGGTTGATGTCAACCCACTGGTGTCTAATGCTGATGTGGAGGCTGCATTGAAGCATGCAGAAGATGAAGCCGATTACATGGCGTTAAAGAAAGTTGAACAAGAAGAGGCGGTTGATAACCAAGAGTTTACAGAAGAGGCCATTGGGAAACTTGAAGATGATGATCTTTTGTATGAAGAAGATGGTACAGTACCGGTAGAAGAAAACCCACAAACACCAAAGTTGGGCGATATGAATGAAGAAAAGGGTGTGGATTTAGTTAGGGTTGATGATGATGAGGTGGACATGATGGATGATGTTAAACAGATGACTGCAGTCTCAGGAAACGAGATTTCTTCTTTTGAGAATCAACTTCGGCCAATTGACCGATATGCAGTACGGTTTCTTGAGTTGTGGGATCCAATTGTTGATAATAAGTTGATAGAGACACAAGAACAATTTGAGGAAACTGAATGGGAGTTGGATCATATTGAGAAATTAAAAGAGGATATGGAAGCAGATGGTGATGATGATGATGAGCCGATGGTCTATGAAAGTGAGTTACTTATTTGTGATGTCATCGTATACAAAACCCTCAATATGATGTAATCTATACTTGGTATATGGGCGGGCTGGTAGGTTGGTAATGGCTCAAAATGGGTGGGTTAAAACTAGTGACTTTTTGGTTCCAAACCAGTTGGGTCGGGTTAGGCTGACTTGCTAACTTTTATTAATAACTAATGTGTTAAGTAGTAGTTTTTATTTTGGTTTGATGATATAAAAGTTCAAAAAGACAGCAAATCTAAATCTTGAATGCAAAAGGATATGTGTATCGTCTAAATATTCTTAATAGTTGAAAGGTGTGTTGACATTGATCATTGGGGTTCGAAGTTGTTCCGAGTGTTTGAATAAAACTGATTATGATTTTGTATTATTTAGGGTCAAGATAATTAGATAAGGAGCAGGCTCAAGAAAACGAGTCATTGAGATGAATGCAAATTTACCTAATTATCCCTAGTTTTAAGCAACTGATTATCTGATTTTGGTACATTATGATGCCGAATTAAACCGAGACTGTTTATTACATTCTGCTTCTGAAATAAGCACATATGATTCATGTACTCTTAAATGACTTTTCAACATTTTTTGTGTTATCAGGATGGGATTCTGAGTTTGCAACTAAGATGTACCAAGAGCAAGTAAAAGCATTGGCTGAACATCAGGTGGGAATTTTAACTTTTTGTTTAATGGTTGTTTAATATGCTGACAATTACATCTTTTTTCAGTTGATGGTAGAACGTGAAATGGAAGCTAGAGAGAAGGAGAGGGAACTAGAAGAATATGAGTCAATGAAGTAAGCGTAAATTTCAAAAAGATATACTTGTTGACATTTTGATACAAAGTTATCTCGGAAAACTACATGATCATTCTTTTGTTAATGCTTAATACACATTAGAGGTGGCAAAAGGGGTGAGTCAGACGGGTTGAATGATGGGTTGAAATGGGTTCAGGTCAAACCTTTGAGTTTTGGTTCACCTAGAAATGGGTTGGGTTCAAAAAGATCATTTCGCCTAATAATATTTTACCAAAGTTAAATTATTATAATGATAAAAGTACAATTATTTGGGAGGTTTTAATGTTTATGCGTTAAACGTTACACTTTAATGCGATTTTCAGCCAAAACCTGTTTTATCCATTTGACCTGCTCTCTAGTTTCTTTACTGAGTTTGACTTGTTAGTATCAAACACAACCCAAGTCAACCCGTTTATAAGTTTTGAATATTTCTGATTTGGGTACTTATCTTTCAATCTGACCAGGAATGAAATGGTTGTCAAGAAAGCAAAGTCAAAGAAAAAGGCAAAGAAAACAAAGTTCAAATCTCTAAAAAAAGAAGCTTTATCTTCTGAAGCAAAGACTTCAAACATTGAGTCACCGAATGAAGTTGATGATGATGATGATGATCTGGATGTAGAATTAATCTTTGTGAAGAAGCGCAAAAAACCAGTAATAGATGACATTGATGTCAAGGTTTCCAAGAAATCCAAAAAAGTTAAAAAGCTTTCTGAATCGAGCCCGTTAGAAATGGATTCAAATTCTGTACTCAGCCCGCAAGATGAACCTCTGAAAGATTTGAAATTAAGTGGAAGTAGTAATAATAATAGTCGTGAGGTTGATCAGAAGCCAATCAACAGAAGCAAAACAGGAATCAAAATATCAATCGCACCAATGCCCGTAAAACGGGTAATGACTATAAGACTTGAGAAGTTAAAAAAGGGAAGTATTTGGCCAAACGATTGTTTTCCCACACCAGATCCTTGGCTATTATCAGAAGATGCTGTTCTTTGTGCAATTGTACATGAATATGGTGTTAATTGGAGTTTGGCTAGTGACATTTTGTATGGAATGACAGCTGGCGGGTTTTATAGGGGAATTGTTCGCCATCCTGTTCATTGTTGTGAGAGATATCGGGAACTTGTTCAGAAACACGTGTTGTCTACTTTTGATAATAATATTCATAATGAAAAATCAAGCGGCAAAGCGCTTCTTAGAGTATCTGAGGTAAGCCCGATCGTGTGTGTGTGTGTGTGTGTTAAGAAGTAGAGGTCAAAATGAGTGGGCTGGATAGCGGCTCATAACGGTGAACGGGTAACTTTTGATAATAATATTCATAATAATAGTCCTCTCATTTTTTGACCTGAATCCATTTTGACTACTATTGTGTATGTAGATTACACTAATTTCGTAGTTTATACTTAGGATGTTCGTGTATAATGATAATATGTTTCTTGATTACAGGAGCATGCCAAAATGTTGTTGGATATTGTGTCTGAACAGCCCGATCAAGCATACACTCTTCAACAACATTTCTGTCATTTACTTACGTCTGTGTGGAGATCAACCACTCGTTATGGTCAACGGAAAAGCCTGTTGCCTCCAAGAAGTGGACTATTTCATATAACAGGCCTGAACCATACTTCTCGAGACCCGATTAGACAACAATCACAAAAAATGGATTTTACTAACCTAAGCCCGATGAGTAGATTAGTAGCCGATGCACTCGACAATTCTCAAAGTATACCAAAAGAGGACAGAGTTTCAGTTGTCAGTGAAAGACATGATCCCCGAGGTGTAGGTGAGCTGGCAGTTACTTTAGAGTTTCCTTCAGGCCGGACTGACGATCAAAGTGTTCCATTGCCATCTGTCATCTCTGTGCCGATAAATAACCTGGAATCAGTGCCATCTGAGTATGTGCCAGTTTGCGGGAATAATCATTTTAGGTCATCTAAGGATACCGTTGAATGCCGTTTCAGGTACGTATACCTGTGGAATTACATTACTACCCCTATATTTAAGTTATCTTAATCAACCATTTTCACATTAATGGACTGAACTTGTGTTTAGAGGTTGCAAAATGACGAGTTGGGCTGGGTACCATGTCGTTTTCAATTATGGGTCGGGTTGTGTTGGTTTGACTCAAAACGCGTTTTTGATCATTTGTTCGCTTTCTTATAGTTAAATAATATGTTGATTATGATTACAATATATTGAATCAAAACATGTTTGGAGGTTGTGTGCAACTAAATAATCATCTTTGGTTTGACCCGTTTGAGATAAAACATAACTAAATAATTGGGTCAAATTTGCCAACCGTAAACAGTGTTTATACATCAAATATTTAGTGACAATATTACATTTCACACAACCATGTACAGGGATGCATCAAGAATTGCAGTTGAGAGCAGTTTCGCCTTACCACCGTCATTATTCCCGATAGTCGATGTGAAATCACGACAGCCGACAAAATCTCAACTTTCGGGAAAACACAAGCTGTCAAGTCCTGAAACATCATTAAAGCATTCTAAATCCAAATCAAAAAGACCTGTTGTGGATTTGAATGACCCTAATTTGCCACCACCGCCAACAATTCCGAGTGATTTATCTTCAAGATTTGAAATAGAAGCTCCTATTCCAGATGTCGGGATTGATGATCTTCTAACATTGGAAACGGGCTTTGAGGTGGGTTTCGATACGGTGCCTCATCATTATGATCTGAGCTTCACATCGGGCCTTGAAGATTGTTCGTTATCGATGGAGTTTAGTGACATTGGGTAGGATTGAATTCAAGTGCTGATGGATTTGGTCCTTAAGCTAAACAGGATTCGGGCCAGTGCATTTTGAACAGTGACCCCAACGGGCTGACATTTTCTTCGATTCAAGAAACAAAACAAAAAAAGATAAATCACTAACGTGGCGTATCTGGAATGGTGGTGATTAGGAGCTGAAATGTGGGGTCCAGTCCAGATACGCGATTCTTGAAAGGTATGACATTTTGCACATAGAATGTAACTGTATAGCATGTGGTCCTTTGACTATGCAACCTTTTCTGTTTGGTTAGCGGGAGATCGTGCGTTTAGATTTTGAGGTTTTCAGTCAAAAAGGATTTATTATTTAGGCGCGGTCCCCTCATAGTGTTAGATTTTAGAAACAGAAAATTAGTCTTGGATGAATATGAAAAAGCAATTCAATCTTTCATATATTGCTAAATATGGGTCAGTTGATCTACATACTTGACCCCATTATGAGTTTTGCAACTTAAGTGTACTTTGCAGGTGAAGTTGATTTCAGGTTGTGGTTTATGTGGTAACGGGTCGGGTTGAATGGTCGTATTTTTTATTTTTTATTTTACTTGTGTTTCTTGAAGTTTATTAATTGAATATGATCTCTAGTGTTTTCTGTTGAAGAGATTAACCCGAATCATCTGTCATTGAGGCTCTCTGCTTATGATGCTCTTATATATTTTGGATCTTTACTGCTACTGATCTAGGTTCAAGAACCCTAGATTCAGATGTTCATAGTGACCCGCGAGTTATTTTAATTTTTCTTGCAAGATTATGGGAAATTGCTGTGTTGGATTAGAAACCTTGGCTACTTGAGAGGAACACCTTTGTAAATCATGATACTATATATCATGATACAATATAAATCATGATACTGTTAAACCGCAAGCCTTCACGGCCATAATATTTACTTCTTTTCTCAATTACCATGTCATCTTTTTAAAATAAAAATAGATTTACGGTTCTTGTGTGCCCGACTAATATTTACTATGAGTCTAAAGGTGGATGCCCTAATTTTTACTTGTGCCACATTACAAAACGTGTTTTATTTTATTAATGGATCAGTTGGTTGATTTAATGTTTTTAAGAAATTAAAATTTGTTAAAAGTACATACGAAAAATTATTTTATGTTTGGTTAGTAAATTTGTTAAAGCATGACTTGAGTAAATCCAAATGATGAAATTTAGTCTTTCTACTAATCTTCTACCAAAATTGCGCTACCTTAATTATTCCCGACCAACACTGGCTTTCCTTTTAAGGCTTTTAATGGAACCCTAGGCTGAACAACAATGATCTAGGACTTGAACTAGAAATGATCTAGGGCTCCAACTGCACGAACCATGGAACGATAATCACTGGGACACTTGTGAGAATCAAACTTTCTATGGTGGGTTGGCCACCCGGGGCAAGTAAATAAGTAATGTGTTGATTATGATAATAAAATCTAACATTCTAATAATATTAATAATCTAAATTTTTGTGTCCAAGTGGTTTACGTTGCATATATTAAAAATCAAAATTTGAAACATTTTAACGACTTTCATCTTGTTCAACTGGTTTCTCACCCACTATTATTAAGAGTAAATGAGTTTAAAAATCAAATTTGGAACTTGTTAACGACTTTCATCTTGTTCATCTGGTTTCTAACGTATTATTATTATAAGTAAATGAGTCAAAACAGTCATGTTTAATATTCATTATATCTCTCTCATAGGATTAGAAGAACAATTGTTAAAAAAATTTGATAGACGCGGGAAAGGAAGGCGGAGTATGTTGCACAGTCAACTCTAAGCACCACAAAGGAACCACCCGATATAGGGCATAATAGAGAGCTTACGCTTGCAACCGTCAGAAGCAGCATCCAGTGAAAGCTAAGGTCAAGATTTTCAAAACAACCGGGAATTATTGGAGGTGTATTAGCATCGTATGGATAAAATTCATAGTTTGTTTATGACAAACTTTAAATTTCGACAACATTAAAAATGCAAGCCAAAAATAAAGTACTTGTATATGTGTGTATAGTAACAATGAAAATTTAAACTGACAGTTTATATCAATAGCACATAACCAGAATAAAAAAATATTACATATCCAAAAAGAGTCTAAAACTCAACCCAAAAAAAAATTAACTTTGGTTCTTTTTTAGTCTGGCAATCAGCCAATATTGTTGATAATTGTACACATTATATAAACATTTTACATGAAAAGAAAATCTTTAGAAGACAAATTTTAAGGATGAAAAATGAACTAACCTTAGAGAAAGCCAGCCCCAGACCAATTTCCATCTGATTTTCCGGTTGCGGTTTTACCATTGGACTTGTAGTGACTATCGTACGGGTCATCATCTTTATCATCATCCCAACCCGCCCAGTCATCACCATTACTGGCTGCAGTAGCTGCGGTGGATGACTGTTTTCTATAGCCATCGTTATCCCAATCATCCCAAGAGCTGGAATCCACTGACTTGAAATTTCTTCCAGACGAGCCGACAGAAGTACCGTTCATGCCAGATGTGGGGGTGGGTTTGGAAGTTCCAGTAGAATTCCCAAAATCCTGATAAAATCCATTTCCTTGTGTTTCATTTCTTTGCCAGCCATCACTCTTCCATGAAGGGTTGTCATTAGCATACTCTTCGACTTTTTGTGAAGCAAATGCCATAACACCTTTCATGAGTCCCCAAGTTTTTTGTCCGATTTCTGTGGTTTTTGCAGTCACAACGTTAACGGTTTCATTCACCTTATAATCATAGCCTCCATCTCTCACCTACAGAAAATTGTGTATCAGTGATGTTCATTTCAAAGTTATGCAAAAGAAGTATTATTGATATACGTGAAATCTTAACCATATCTCAACGAAACAGTCCTTTTCAGAAAAGAAAACTACAAGATCTACAAAGAGTTTTGCAAAGTTAAATACAAAAGATGTTAAACCAAATACCTTTGTTGTGAGTTCCTTTGTGCCAGCTTGGACGACACTGGCAGCTGATGCAGCAACAACAGATAACTTACCAAGTCCCTGCATAAACTCATCTACCGTATCAGTAACAAATCAAACATAGAAAGAATAGCCATAAGTTGTGCATGTGTTATATAATTATATTATGGCAGTGATTCAAACACATAAACTATATCCCCATTTGTTTGAATTAGTTTCTTGACTAATGACAACATATAAATTATAAGGTTGTAAATGGCATTAAGAAGTGTTGCTTATCAATCTAAGTAAATATAGGTAATAGCAGATTAGCAGCAGCCGAGTAGTAGCATATTAGATAGGTAACACATGTTTGCATCGTCATCCAATTAAAAAAACTTCTGTCACCAAAGAAGATAAGTTGCCAAACAATTAATGAAAACTAGTGGGTACATTCAGACTAGTTAGCAAGAAAATCAAATCTTTATCTTTAATCAAACCTGTGTGAAGTTCAAGGGTGGCAGGATGCCCAAAATCAGATACACTATCTACTAAGTCAGATCTTCATATATCAGTCATTTTTTCAAGTTTGAATGTGGGTATCAATTAACGCATGGCTTCAACATTTGCCTAAATATTGTTAACAATGACAAACTTACCAGCAATTGAACAACAGGGTCAGATTCATCTCTATGAGTTTGAAATGATATTGTAAAGTTGATATGTAAAAACCTCACAAAAAACTAAGATAGCAATTCAAACACAGGAAATATTGTTTAAAATTGGTGTCTTGAGTTGTTCCAATAGATATACATAAGTTATAAGCTTTCTGGTGCGCATTTAGAAGTGTTGGTATGTTGCTATTCAATCCAAGTAAATCTATGTATTAGCATATTAGCAGCAGGTGACTTATAGCATATTCGATAGTGAACCCGTGTTTGCATTATCATCCAACCATCCAATAACAAAACCTCTGTCACCAAAGATAATAAATTGCCAAACAATTAAGCAGCTAACCAGTGATCACATTCAAACTACTTTGCAACAAAAACTAAACCTTTTATCATTAACCAAACTAGCTTCATCAACCTCTATGAAATTCATATATGCCAGTATGCCCAAATTCAGATACACTATCTACCAAGTACCAAATCAGATCATCATATATCAGTCATTTGTTCAAGTTCAACTCAATGTACCAACTACACATATCTACAACAACAAACTCACCAGCAATTAAAATTTAAACAACAGTAAGCTTCATCTACACTAATTCAACATCAAATTCCAAATTTGATCCATAAGAACCCTATAAACCAGTAACAGACTAACAGTATACCTGAGTAACCGAAGACAGAACATCCCCTTGCGCATTGTTCCTGCTCACCGGACTCGGACCCGACCCAAACCCGACATACTTCCCTCCTTTCGAGGGCGGCAATCCCTCCGGCCGAGCCTCATTCTCCGCCATCTTGCGCGCGAAAAACCCCTCTTTCCCAGCCGCAGACGCCTCCAACTGCGCCCGCGTATAACCATCCATATCCTCCGTCGATCTCGACCTCGCCGGCACCCCATTCCCACCACCACCACCACCACCACCACCACCACTAGATCTAAAATCTCCAGCACTCTGATTCCTCCTAATATTATCTCCAGATCCAAATCCCCTCTCATCAAATCCACCATCCCCCCAATCACTATCCCAACCACCACCACCGCCTCCCACCGCCACCGGCGGCCTCCCACCACCACCACCGCCACCGGTTTTAACAACCTCCTTCACCACCGGCGGATCTCGCCACGATCTACCTTCCGCTAGGGCTTGAATCCTCTCTCGATACACCGATGCAGCCTTCGTATTATACTTCGTCACAATCTCCGTCTCCTTCGGGATCCCATACTTCAACAAAAACTTGTTGAGGCTTTCATTGCCACCGGACTCCATCTTCCGGAGCTGGATCTCCGACCACGAGTCCATAGTCACAGATCGGACGAACGAGATGTGAACACCGAGGCCGCGGTGCTTGCCGGAGCATTCTAAGCACATGAAGATGCCGTAGGAAACTGAAGCCCACTGAGGGTTTTTCTGTGAGCAATCGACGCAGATTTTGTTGCCGGTGTGGGATTGTAGGTCCCGGAGCCGCCGTGACGCCGCCATGCCGGAGATCGGAGAGATCTTCCGGTGGAGATTGAATCGGATCGGCGGTAGATCTGGTGGGAATTGGGGTTTGATGTGGTGCTCTTTATTGGTTTTCCAGTTGGATGTCACAGTCTAATGATGTGATTATTATTTTACTCTTGATGTTTTGATAAAGAGCAAAATATGAGTCAAAGTGAAAATTCGTAAGGGTGTGGCGCCACCGCTACACCCTCTATGCCGAATTTTCTCGTTGTCACGGCATATACTTGCCGTAACCGTTACCTCGTATATGTGTGTGTGATGTAGTGGTATAGTGTGACATAAAGAATTAATGAGTTTATGGTGTGTTGTGATGGCTGTGATAAAAGTGCTTCCTTCACTCTAATAATTTGTTATGATTAGGAGTTGAATATTTAATCTTAAAGAAAATCATCACTAACTGTGGTAACTTTGAAGTCCCAACATCCACCTTAGTTGTTACTCATGTATATTGTTTGATTTGTAGCTTCATATGTTTTAGATATGAAATTGTAGCTACACACATGACACATGGACTAGAATCCACCTATCATGATCTGTCTTCTTCGAGGGAGAACACCTAGAAGATCATGACGACAAAGTTTCCAACTTTGTTTTCCTCCTTGCCTTTTCCTTTGCCATTGTCGTTTTTTATTTTTATTTTTTCAGTAAGCAGAGTCCCGGTTACAGTGTCCTAGTTTGTTGTAGTTATAAAAACTGTTTTTTTTCCTGTTCTTTTGAACTTGCCCCTTTTCTTTTTACTATGTTACCTTTGTGCGTCGATCTTGGAGGATTCACCCTTTTCCTCCACCATATGAACCTTGGAACTCGGAAGTATCCTCGTTTGTTTTGTTTTCTAAGCGATATTGTTCTTCCAATATGTGTTTACCAAGATCTTTCGAGGACATGTCGTCTTTGCGATGCTTAAGATTTTCTTTAACATTTTTTCATATGGGAGGGTGTTCATGGATTATGGATGTGACTTGAGTTGTCTCATTTAGTTGCATGTTGTTTTGTGTGAATAAACTAAGAATGTGTTCAATCTCATATATTTGGTCTATAATTGGAATGAGTCGGTCATTTTGTATGAGTTAATTTAAAAACAATAATTTCACACTTGTTATGTCATTACTATTCTAGAATATTAGCCAACGTGTTGAAGTTTATGGTTACTATTGGTATATTATTACTATATTTTAAAAAGAAAGGTCAGTGGGATTCCCCACCTTCCCCACCGGCCCTTTCTTTCCCCTTAACTTTCGATTTCTATTACTAAGATATCTACTGATCATTTTAATATGTACATTTTCTATAATTACTTTGCAAAATTATAATCAATAAAATGATAAGTTTCAAAATCTTGTATTTGAATTTTGGAAACATGTATATTAATCATGGTCGGTTGTTAGTATATTTATAGAGGTTAACTATCACAATTTTAGAGTATATTTTGACATATATTTTGCATTCGTTACATGTATTTTTTAAATTTATTTAAAACAACACTTGTTTTGGTGAAATGAAATCTACTTTGGTTTATTTCGGTTGATTTCATAGGATTGATACGTTTGTGAGAGGGACGAAAGACTTGGGGAAGCATGGAAAGGGTCGTTGAAGAAATGCTTGAATTTGAAAATATCTACATAATAGAAACTTTACACGACAGCGAGGAGTTTATGCATAAATTTTACGTGATAGTGAAAGCTTGCTGATTTGAAGTGTAGAAAAATTCTTAAAGTTTAGCAATTTTAGTTTGAGGGATGCTTACCTTCATATCTTTAAATATTTTGCTGTAAAATTTTTGCTTTTTACAATTTGCCTCTAGTTTTAGTTTTTAATTTAAACCCCCCATCTTCTTTAACCACAACCAACCAAAGTAACTGTGCTAAAAAACCTATTGCTCAACCTCAACCTTCTTTTCCTTCAAGTTCTTTCTCTGCTGGTGGTGATGTGAAGCCTACCAATAACGGGGGCCTAGTTATGATATGTTGTTGTTGGTGATAATGTGGAGATTGGTCAAGTAAATGCTAGTGAGAATGAAACTGAGCTTTGTGGATCAACAAAGCATAGTTCTAATGCAACAGTAATGGATGTTTATGATGCTAAATATTGAACTAGATTATAATGAATTAGTTGAGAGCCATCTGGTGTCACAACATCAGCGCTAGGTGAATCTTGGGGCATCTTAACTTGAAATATAAGAAAATTAAGATTAGATGTTCATGAAAATTTGAACATTTTTTTAGCTAAACTGTTTTTATTTGACCCATTTCAGCATAACACAACCCAAATCTATGAAACTTCTTAAATGATAGAACGAAGGAGTGGGGATAGCCTTAGAAACATCAAGAAAAGTTGCTCATGTACATGTATTCAAATGACCATATCTTTCTCCAACAACACCAATCCATCACGTGTAATGTCACAACCTGCAAATCAATGTTTCTGAATAAAAAGAGAAAACCAAAGGGGGATTTCTCATCTTATCCCAATAAATCTAAAAAAAATCTCAATATGTCAAAAATCTAAAATGAAAAATCATCAAAACATCACCTTCGAAGCCTCATTACTAGCCACTGCGATTGTTGCGCCCATTTGCGCTTCTTTTGTCCCTATTACCGGAACATCTGCTGCACTGTGTCCAGTGAAAAAGAGAGTAAAACCTTTCTCAATGCAGTGGCTAAGAATAGAATATATCTCTCCAAAAGTTGGTTAAGAAATTCATGGGCAATAGAATATAGATCTATATTATGGTTACCACACATGGTCAATGAAAGAAAGAATATAAGCAATCACTATTTTGAAGAAAAAAAGAAAGAAAAACGTGCAACTTAAAAATTGCAATCATATATGATTAGAAGCACATATGATGAAAGAGGTACCAATGTTAACGTATTGAAAATTAGAGAATCAGTTAACCCACACGTACACTAGTAACAGACTCTTGGCACTGAGTAAAGCGGTCTAACACATGCGATCCCGCCATATCGGTCAGTCAAATGGTCACTTAAAACAGCAGCACCGACAGCGACTGCCTCATCAGGGTTCACACTCTTCTTTGGTTCCTTCCCATCAAAGTAATCCCTGAGTAGTTGTTGAACCTTTGGAATGTTGCTACTCCCACCAGCAAGAATGATGTCATCAATCTGGTGTTTCTTCAAGCCAGCATCCTCCAGGGCCTTCTTCACAGGTCCCAACATCTTTCTAAACAAGTCTTTGTTCAGCTCCTCGAATTGGCCTCGAGTCAACGGCTCAGAGAAATCCACACCCTCAAAGAGTGACTTGACCTCAACACGAACCTCAAGCTGGCTACTCAAGGCCCTCTTGGCGCGCTCAGCTTCCGTTCTTAGCTTTACAAGAGCCCTGTTGTCCTTGCTAATGTCTTTCCCATAATTGTCCTTGATCAACTTGATCAAATATTCCATGATCCTTTGGTTAAAGTCCTCACCTTCAAAACAGAACCGGTCATTCTTGAGCTATAAACAGAACCACTCGCAAATCATAGAACGTTATAATCCTTACCTCCAAGAAGAGTGTGGGTTGTAGACAAAAAGTCGACCATACCATTGTCGAAGGTCAAGACAGTGACATCAAATGCTCCATCACCAAGGTCAAAAACAAGGGTGTTCTTTTCAGCTAACTGTTTATGCAGACCGTATGCATAAGCAACAGACACAGGTTCGCTAATGATTCTTACAACATCAAAACCAGCAATCAAAGCAGCATCCTCGGTAGCCTGCCTCTGAGCATCATTGAAGTATACTGCAAAGACCATCAGTGATAATTTAAGGATGCATACATTACTAGATTACTAGATACATACACATATATATATAGATAGATAGATAGATATTCTGTTGATGTACTTACAAGGAACTGTGACAATAACATCTGTGATTTTCTTTCCAAGAAACGCTTCGGCTGTCTCCTTCATTTTGGTAAGAACCATTGCGCTAATCTCTTCAGGACTGAAAACCTTGGTTTCTCCATCCTTGATTTGAACCTGGATGTAAGGCTTCCCATCTTTGTTCACGATTTTGTACGGGACGAGTTTCATCTCTCTTTGAACCTCTTTGTCCTCAAATCTGTCAAAGAAAGATAAAATCTTTATAAACAGCATAATTCCAAACTTCCAATATCTACATACAAAAGACTGTAAGATCATACTCTCTCCCAATAAGCCTCTTAACATCAAAGATGGTCCTTTCCGCATTTACATGCGCCTGATTCTTTGCAGCCTCACCGATCAACGTCTCAGAATCTGTGAAAGCCACAAATGATGGAATGGTGCGGTTTCCTTGGTCATTGGGTATGATTTCAACGTGGTCTTTCATATAAACACCAACACAAGAAGTGCTGAAACCAAGATCAATCCCAACAATAACAGTTCCTAACTCGACCTCTTGCGCAAATGAAAACGCAAATAGGCAGCCTGTAACACGCTAATGTTAGTACATAAACTCCATCCATCCTTCATCTTACTAATAATTAAGTTAAACAAACTACTAGAAGTTAATGATCAAGTATTCAAGTTCATGTTAGTATATGGATTCCATCTTTCATCTTTCATCTTTCATCTTTCTTTGAAAAAACAAACTGATCTACTACAACTGACTCTGCAACTTATTGATCAAACATTCAAGTTTATGTTAGTATACAAACTCCATCCATCTTTCATTCATGTTTCTTTGATGAAACAAACTACTATAGAACTGACTCAAAATGCAGAGGATATCAACTAAACTAAACTAAACTAAACTAAACTTAATGACCAAACATTCAAATTCACATGAATGAAAATCTTCTTTAGATCAAATACATACACAAAAATAGAAACTTATTTTTTTGAAAAAACAGTAGCAACGGAAACAAATGAATATCTAACAAAATTGCAGATTAAGACAACTGCTAGAACGACGCTCAGAGCAAATCACATTCCCGGACTAAATCCGTAAACAAAAACAAATTTTTTTTTTCTGAAAAAACAGTAGCAACAGAAACAAATCAATATCTGAACAATTTGGCGATTAAGACAATCGCTAGAACAATGCGGGAAGCAAATCATATTACATACTATTAAAAAAGAAACATGATGAATAGTAGTTTGACAGATCTTGACCGTTCAATTACTCATCTACGGTAACCAAAATAGTACTCGCTTTGTCTGCCATGTCTTTACGTAAGTTACACGCGTACCGAAGAGCAAATTGAAAGAAGGTGCAGATGTCAGAGATGTTCTTGCAAGAGATACAAGCACCTTCTGCATAATATTATATTCCTTTACATTTTAACTTTCACGTTCTATCTTCTATCTTCATTAGGTCTTACAGGAGGTGAGAGAGCGAGGGTTTGGGTTTCGGTGTTGTGGCCGGTCACGGTGGTCGACGGTGTTGTCTAGGCCAGACAGATCTAATGATATTGCGAGTCATCATGGTGGCCGACATCAGCTAGGTGACAGATGTGTCGCTGGTGTTGGCTAGGTCATGGTTGGTGCCGAATCTTGCGAGATATTACCGGGAGTTGCCGTTTGCGGCCTTCTCCCATGGCGGTGGTTTGTTGTGTACATGAATAAAAGCCATTTTTCATTTTCTCCTTTGCACCCTTTTTAGAGAGAGAAAGTGTCAAACCTACGGCTTGTCGGTGGTGCCTACTACCGTCGATGGTCCTCACCGCCACCTCCGTCTTTGCTACTGGTTGTCTTTGTTGAAGGTGGCGATAGTGGTGGTTAGCCTATTTTGCCCGTCGCCCGTACCCTTTAGGGTTTTCGGAGCCGACGGCGGTTTATGGCCATCAATCAAAGTCTTGTCGGCGGTGGTTGTCATCGCCACTGTCGTTGTGCCTCCCGGTGATTCTTGACATTTAGGGGTGGTGATGATGGTGGTGAGGATGTTGTTTCTCTCTAATATCATCTAGGGTTTTCAGATTTTATTATGTTCTATAGTGATAATGATGGTGATGGTTTTTGCTCCAGTTGGCCATTTTGCCACTCATTTATGGCTGAGGTGGACATGGCTGCCATCTCAAGTTGTTCAAGGCTATGATGGTGCCATCTTTGTTGGCCCCTGCTCATCTATGTCTCTTCCATCTCATAGAGACTTGATTTATTTATCAATTGATTTTGATTATCTATTCTTCCTTTCGTTTTTTTAATTTGCATTTTATCTTCTTTGCTTGCAATGCCCACTTACTGTTTGTCTCATGGTACAAAATTGGTTTTTGATGCATATGAAAATTTCAATTTTGTTAGATTTTATTACGGATTTCTGGCCTTTTGGGGATTATATTGTGTGTTTACTTCGTTAAAGTTCTGTCAATCTTAGGAAGCTGCAATAATCATCAGCACTACTTTAGACTAATATTATTGTTTTGAATAAATTTAAAGAACATTTGTTGCAGGTTGTTTTGCATTACCACCCTCAATTTAATGTCAAAAATCCAACCTTTTAATTCAAGATTTGTATAAGCGGCACTGTGATCTATGTGCGTTTTTTGTTTTTTTTTTTATCATTAATTGGTGGACGCTTTTTCTACCATTACATAATGAGAACTTAGAATAATAATTTAATTTGGGGGAGGAGATGCTGATACTTATAGCAACACAAAGCATGGTGGAT
Organism: Flaveria robusta; assembly: GCA_025506415.1. Classification (NCBI taxonomy): domain Eukaryota; kingdom Viridiplantae; phylum Streptophyta; class Magnoliopsida; order Asterales; family Asteraceae; genus Flaveria; species Flaveria robusta. The sequence continues at coordinate 2,203,778 of CM046472.1, read as the reverse complement.
GGTACCGTAATGTTTGGATGGGTTTTAAAATTCAGGCCTATTATGTAACTTATGATGGGTTAGTAACAAAACACTATATGATGGGCTGGTAGCAAAACAGTACAGGTTAATCATTGGGTTAATGTCTTAATGATGATAAGCATCGCCTCATATAAGACTTTATCATGTGATCTATTATGTTGTATTTTGCTATTTTAATTTGTCAATGATGATGAACAATTTGTACATATGAGACCTCTGGGTGCTTGGTAGTTCAAGAGTTATGATTGTATAGCAAAAATGGTGTCCGTTGTCACAGTTTGAGAACCGTTTATGGTATGCAGTCGCAACTTATCGCTGGTTTTGAGCCTTGCAAAGGTTGATAGGTTGATGATGATGAACTTGTATTTATTTGAGACATTTTGTGGTTCGAAGGCTATGATTTTTTTTTTTTCAAAAACTATGTCGGTTATCGTGGCATGGCATCCATTTCTCGTATGAAATCCTAATTGGACATTGGTTTTGACCTTATTGTGCCTATATGATTTAGGTTCCGCTTGAGTTTTCTTCTAAACTTAGACAACATACTTAAAAAATATAAGAGTTTCATTTGAAACGATGGTCTAGGACTATGATGACGATCTGAGCCTGATTCACTCCGTCTACCACACGCTCAACGCGCGTGGATGGTCCTCACTAGTTGGGACTAAATTCATACACAAAAACAGTTATAAAACGAAAGCAAATCAATAATAACCGATTAAGACAATTGCTAGAAATATGCCGGAGCGACCCATGGTTCACCGCCGTGCTCATTATTTGTCAACAAGACTAAAATAAGAAAGCGTTTATTAAACAAGAAGCGTGTACGAGTTTAAACAGATGAACACAAGTCATAGAACTAACCTGCAAAGATGTATGGATTGCAGGTTGAACCCTAAAAAAGATGAAAACGAAGATACAAAGATCTATCCGCTCCAGATGAACACCCTTACAGAATGAGAATGCGAATGCGAATGCGAATGCGAATGCGAATAGGGAGTTCTGGAATGAATAATATACCTTTTCGTCTTGAATTCTCTACGTATGTTCCTTGAATTTTTTTTCCTACAAAAATGCATATATTTGTAAGCCGGATTTTAATAATTATATAAGATAATGAGGTTTAATGTGTCATTAAATAACAAAATAACTTGTATTTAATAATTATATAAGATTAAGAGGTTTAATATGTCATCATATAACAATATTATATCATAAATATCAAAATTATTAACTCCCAAAAATATTATTGTTAGCTGTCTTAAAATTAAATGAAATTATCCATTTTGCTCTAAAGAGATATATGCCTTTTGGTCCAATTGCATGGAGGTGGTAGTTTGGGCTTAGGATTGTTAATGTCTTTGGTTCAAACATGACTTAATAAGGTTTTTTTTTACATTGATGGTTTTATGTTTTTGGATGACTTAATAGGACATGTGGCCCTCATATTAAGTAAAGAATATTGTAAAGATAGCTATAGTAAACTTAAATAACCATTGAAAGGTAGCTATGGTGATGTATGCAAATTGTAATCGGGTGGTGAATCAAATAGGTATAGGTGGTTATACTTAAATAACCATTGAAAGGTAGTTATGGTAAGAATAATAAGTTCTTTTTTAAAATTGATGTGATATTTGATTTTTATTACTAAAATATCGACTAATAATTTTAATATGTACATTTTCTATAATTTATTTGCAAAATTTACCTTTATATTAAACTGTGACAGAATGAACAGTCATTTTTTGGTCTTATATAAGGGGATTTTCTCCCCAACCCCACCGGTTACCTCCTCTTCACCGGAATCACCTCCTGCAGCCGCCGTTGATCTCCTGCGATTTGGCTAGCGACTGATCTTCGGTTCTTTCCCTGTGCATGTGTGCCTTCGTGTTTGGTCACTGTTTTCCGCTGCAACTCGCCGTTGGTGTTTTACCGGCGCTTCTGCCACCGCGTTAGGGCTGAGCGGCGATGATGGTTCCGGTGACTCTGGCCTTGGTTGCCGGTCGTTTGGTGTGACACCCTTTTCGAGCCATTTTTTGCCCCTTTCTCGATGTCATAGTCGATGGGGTTTTACATAATGACACTTCTAGCCCATAACTTTATTATTTAATTTAATCTTCAACATTCCCCCTTAAACTAAATATAGCTCAAGAAGGTCTTCATCTTTCTTTGTGATTCAATTTTCATTCAAAATAGTTTATGTTCATCTTTCTCGCATTAAATTAGACGAGCTTCCTTCTTTTCTTTCCATTTTGGACCATCATTTATAAAATGTCCAAACTCGTTACATTTGTAGCGCCTTACGTGGCTTTTGTCCCGTTATACTCCACCATCGCCTTGACCTTTCTCGGACAGCCGACCATTGCCTCGGCCACGTCCAAAGTCTTGCCGATTTGAGTTTCCACAACCGCAATGCTCGTATCTATGGTTTAGTTAAGTAAGTTCAGGTTCCCGAAATATTTAAATCATACTTTATAATTTTGGATCACATACTTTTATATTTTTGTGAAAAACGGGTTTTCGGCTGGACTAGTTTTACCAAAACCGGGTTTGCGATCAATGGGGGTTATGAAAAAGCTTTTACATCTTTTAGTTACCGAAAAATAAAGTGTTTTAGTGGTTCATAAGAAGTTGGGGGTGTCATGGGGTTTGTCGTGTCACTAACGTGACGATACGCGATGTTTCGCGTGTTTTCGGGTAGTGTTTGGTTACCTTGTCGTGAGAGGGGGTTGAGGTGAGCTAGAGAGCTTCCCTAAAGACTCGAAACGATGAGAGAAGGCTGTCCAAAATAGTGTATTAGTTCAGGTTTTAGGATGAATGAAATGAAAGATGTAAGTTTGAGAAGAAGTAGGTGTGTTCATGTGATGTTACCTTGGCACAAAGGTTTGATGGTGGGCACTTGTGGGTCGACTAGAGCTACCAAGAGGGCCAAGAACCTTGTTGTTTTTGACCACAAAATGATGAATGTTGGTGAGTTCAAATGAGAGAAGGATTGTAGAGAGTGCAGAGAGCTAAAATGAAAGAATGTTGAAGTGAGGGTGTGGTGATTGTGGGGATCGGCCAAGATTAGGAAGGAAGGGGGATCCAAGTTGGTCCATTTTCTTGGTTTTGGGTAGATATTGGTTGGAGTTTGGGAATCTTGGCTAGATTTGCAAGAAACCAAGATATGATCTTGCATGGGTAGGGTGTGTGTGGATTGGGTGGATTAGGGGTGGATTTAACTGCACTTATTCTATAAAAAATCACTAAGTTTTATAAGTTTAGTTTAGTTGATTTTATAAAACATCACTTAGTTAAATAGATATAGAAGATAAGGTTTGATTTTAGTGGGTGTGTATATGTGTACGCATGTGTGTCGTGTGATATGTATATATATTATGTGGGTGTGTGGCATTCATCATATATATATATATATATATATATATATATATATATATATGGTTGTGATTAATTATTCATAAATACATGATGAGTTTTTACATATATATGTATATACGGGTGTGTGCATATATATATATACATATATATATATATATATATAGCATGCGTGTGTGTCAGAATGTATGTATATTTATATGTAATATGTATGTGGGTCGTGTATGTATATGTACCAGGTCAAACATTCATCCAATTCTGTAGTTACTTATGTTTATTAAGTATTACTTATCATTTACCAAATTAATAATTGCTACAACTATCTTTTATATTTAGTGAAGACTGATTGACGGAAAAATGGTACTGAAGATGGTCAATATTTATTATTTATATTTTATTTTAAAGGTGTTATGATTAAACAAAACCGAAATTATAGAAAAGTTAGAATAGAAATACCAACGGAATGAATTTTGTTTGGACATTTCATTCGATTAATGAACCAAACGACGTGCAAAGTTCTTTTCTTGTGGTCCCAAAAGGGTTTTATCTAGAAGATTTTCTTTTCTTATTTATAAATTAATACACTCGGTCTTAACAATAAAAAAATTATTACTAATATAGACTACGATATACAAATTATTTAAGTATCAAATTAGGTATCTAGTTGTTCTCGTTGAAAGATAAGAACATTGTTAGTCTAGTCATAGAATGAAATTTCTGTGACTTGATGATGTTATAGAGTGAGAGATATATAGAAAGTAAATGTGTGTAAGAAGTGTATACATGTAGGTTGTAATATATGTATTTACAGGCAACAATTTATATTAATGTTTTTTACCCATCACGTTCACTTGTCATTAAAGACAAATAATGTATTTGTTTATCAAGAGTGTTACTCTAGCAGGTACCAATTATGACCCTTGTATGCGGGTCTACTAATTAATGAGTTGATCTCTCTTGTGTTGTTGCGTGACATTTAATGCTTTTCATCGACATTATTGCATATGTCTTACAATTTTGTCAATTGACATGACATGTTATTCTTCGGGTCACCAGTGGTCTACGAACGATCTAAACGTGTTAGTTGTTTTCTAGTTATTCCGTTATATAGATCCAAAGATAACCTGATCGCTAGAACATTGTCCGGATGCCTTAGGTTGTTTTAATGTTCGGCAACGTGTAAATATACTATCTATAAGTGGAGACACGTATATCATTATTTATTATTAGTAAACAAATGGCTACTGAATATATTTTTTAACGATATAAATTCGTTCTTGCTCTCTAAAAACAACTATCTTTCTTTTAGATATTAAAAACATTAAACAATCTTTAAAAGTTTAGAATTTTTATCAGTTGTTTTAGTTATACTACAAAACTTTATTTGATTGTTTAATTGTAATTCAAAATAATGAAAATTTTAGACTAAATTAAAATAAACAACGAAACACATAATGTTTTGAATCCTTTAAAGAAAAATTATTATTTTCAACAAACAAAAGCGAGTAAATCAATATAATATAATGTTATATACATATTTTACATATTAATAGGAAGCAAATGAATAGTAACCTATCCAGATTAATTGATCTTTAAATTATACTAGTGGGTAACCCGCGCGTTGCGGCGAAGTGAACAATTTACAAGTCTATACTTGTTATATTTCACTTAATTTATCAATTATTTTGTTTTATGGTTTAAATCTCTTATACGGCTTATGATTATTATCATATGTTAGAGCTAACACATTGTTACAAAACTAATTAGCATTAACAAGAATAGTTGAATGACTCAACTTTTAAGTAAACATAAGTGTTGGATATGATTAAAGTTTAACGAATATTTTCAAGAAATTACACATTCGACATAGTATAGGTTGAATTGCTTTGATACAACAATGAAAATATTTGTTATGACATTAGATATTAAATAAAGATATATTAATAGAAAACCATGTGCTACATTTCTTTGAAGCAGAATGAGAGTATAATAGAAACATTTCTTATAATATTAAAGATTAAAGCTTGCAATCCTCTATGTATTATCTTAAAATTATTGTAAAATTACAATCTTGTCTTAAAGAGATGTTTTATAGATAGTAATAAATAATAGATGATATAGATATAAATTATTATTATCATCATTAATATAAAAGTATTTAGTAATTATATAGTTAAGTATTCAAATAGAATATTACTTATTTATAAATTTATTATTATTAATATTATTATTATTAAAGTATTTAGTTAAGTATTCAAATAGGTAATACTTATTTATAAGTTTATATGTTAATTTAAAATATTAAATTTATATAATATTTAAGGGAGTGAATTAAATAATCTTACAATATTAAATAATGTATTAATTACAAGAAGTTTATCAATAAGGGATAAAATAAGAATGATTGCATTGAACACTTGTACCTAATGCTTAAAAAGTTATTAGGTGTCTTAATTTTTTCATAAAATTACATTTGTATCCTAAGGTTTTGCTTTATATAGTAGTATAGTGGACACCCGCGCTTCGTCACGTTATGATTTTAAATGTATATGTGAACGTCGCAATGATAGTTTTTGGGATTATCATAATTTTAGTGAGTTCAATGATATAAGCGCTCGGATTCTTGTGGATATCTACACATGCTTTAGTGATTCGTTATTATATAGTCATGATACTATTATTGAACATATGATATTTAATAAGTCGTGGATATCAAGTAAAACATATATGCTAAAAGTATTTGAATAAAAACAATCATAAAATGTAGAACATTGTATCATGATTAATGATATGTTATTATTAGGTTGTTACAGATACAATAACATGACAAAAACATAGTATTAAATTTTAATACAATATTGTTGTTGTTGTTAATCTTTTAATAAAAATAATCATTACTATTAATATTATTATATTTTTTATTATTATATTTTTTTAGACAAATTAAATAATATGTCATTTACTAACAAATTTAGTCATAAATACTAAAGTTATCGACCATACAAAATACCCCTAGAAAATATAACTATTAGTTATTATAAATATTAGTTGTATACTTAATTATTTAAATAGTATTTAATAAATTTAAATGTCATTTTCAAGTATTACAAATAATATAATATTTAATATATTGAATTAAATAATATCATATTACTAAATAATGTATTAATAATGTGTATTAAATAGTGTATTAATTAAAAGAGTTTATTAAATAGGGGTAAAAATAGAACTATTGCATAGGGCACTTGTACTCTATGCTTAAAATATTGTATTAGGCGTCTTAAAATTTAAGTAAAATTACTATCTTATCCTCCTAAAATGTATTATATAGTAGTATAGATATATGTGTGTGTTGGGGTATTATTTTTTGCATGTAAGTCTGTGTGCGTCATGGGGTGTGTATATATATACGTATGAGTGTGTATGTATATATATGTATGTATGTCATGTGCATATGCATGTACTTATATATGGATGTATGTATGAGATCATGAATTTGGGTAGGGATATATATTGTGTCACACCCCGACCGACGGCGGAATCATCGGGGCGGACGAATGTGAATCGATTGTTCATAGCTCATGGAATTAAATAAGTTGAAATAATATTATATGCCATTTTCATTGAATAATACTAATCAAATAATTTATTACAATACAATAAAGATTCAAACAACATAATAAAGTCTTTTATTAGTCTAGGTCCAAGTCCTATATGAGCATGAAGAGTTACCTCTAAACTGCATCTGAAACATGTTAAAAATACGGTCAAATTATGATGGTTGGTGAGTTCCCATGAATTTGTACACTATATATAAACACTTTAAGAGGCAATTCAAGTCATAGGTTAAGAAATAATGCAAGAATTATAGATAGATGCTAAGATACAATCAAACATTGACCAAAGAATGGCCACAATAAGATATACGATTAGCTAAGTGTACTTGGTTCCCATGATGAACAAGAATACGTCATCAGGAGTCGGCAATAACCTCGGCTTTAGCACCAAATAGGCGTGTCAAGCCCATAGATCTATGACGTCGCTAGGCTAGCAATAGTTAATGATTGTTTTTACAAGATGACTATCATATAATGCTCACCATTATCTCAAATAACCATGGCAAAGTTTATAAGATGAATTGCACGTGCATTACAAGAAATCTATATCTATAACATTAATAAAGTAAGGTTTTTTTTTGACACATGTCATTCTCTTAACCCATGTTTTTGCCACTTGTCCTTCTTCTAGACATCTACACATTAATTTTCTCTCCAAAAGGGTATGAAAGTAATTAAACACTAATACAAATTTCTCTCTCTTATTAAAAATGAATTTTATTAATTACTACATTTCTCTCTCTTATCTAGATTTTTTTAAAATCAAACTATCTTTTTTAAAAATAGATTTACTAAAGAAATTAAAAAATCACATCTTTTGATTAAAACCGAAATAGTAAAACAACAAAAAAATTATATAATATGAAATTTTCTAAAACAGTAACCTTTTTAAACAAAATATTTTAAATTGTTTTGTTTTAAAAAAATATATAAAGGTAATTTAAAAAAAACAGTCTTATTAAAACAACCATAATAATTACAAACCAGAGTTTTTAAAAAACTACATTTATATAAAAAATAATTTTTTTATAAAAAATCTTAAAACGAATGTTTAAAAATAAACAATTTAGACAAAAGGGTTTAAAATGGTATAATTATTGTATTTCTTCAACTATTACGTATATATAATTTCAATTATATTTTATATTAAAATATTATACTGTAACTATTCGTGTTTATTACTAATTATAATCCGTTTAATGAATGAGTTTTTAGTCTATCGATCGATCTATCTATCTATCTAAAAAAATTAAAATAAACGTGACACGATTGTAAAACTCATAATTCATTTCTCTATATTATTAATAATAATATTAAATACTAATAATATTACTCATTCCATTTTCAAATTAAAAAATATATAACTTTATAAATTAAAAACCCATATATTTATTAAAAGCACACTTTTTAAAAACAATAGTTTTATAAAATACAGAATACAACGAATTATTATTGTTAATTCATTTTTCTTAAAATAAAATATTTAAAATCACAGTTATACAAACGTTTAAGAAAAGGGCATCATTGTTTGTTTACTTAAAGTAGCTATTTATATATTATTATAATCATATTTTATTTTCGAGCATGATTTTGTAATGCATAAATTTTTTTTACTAATTATTTAATATTTTATTTATTCAATCCGTGTAACACACGGGTACTAACCTAGTAACAATTATAATTACGGGTTTAATTCTTAGTTTGTGTAATTTTATTTTTTAGTTATGTAATTTTGAGTATATTTAATCCTTAGTTTGTGTAAAACTAGTATTAAGCCCATCGTGTTGTGACGGGGGGCGTAAAACTATGACATAATGCACCAGTTTCACACCATCAACAGTGACCACCAACACCGGAAAAACTTGCATTAGAAAATAAATAAAAATAGAAAAAATAAAACCAAACGGAAAGTAAGCGTAAAAACGTTGAACCCCGCACGTGAAACGTAAAACACTAAAAACAATAATTAAGTCAATCTAAGATTCGCGCGTTGTAAAGGAGCCATTAAATGAGAAAAAGATAGGAGTACAAATGTTGAACCACAAGCGCACGTTGTGACGTGCTAACTCGTAAAATTTAAACCGAAACGTAAAACGAAAATTTTATAAAAGATGAAAAGTATAAGAAATCAAAGTAGAAAGTGAATATATATAATGGTTAAGTTGTAAAAGATGTAGAAGTTTTAGGTTAAAACTTAAAAGTAAGAAAATTATAAAAGAAAAAAAAAAACAAAAATGGTACAACCCACTAATCCTTATGTACAACAATCCATTCTTTTGGTTTTATTCAATTTACATTTCATTTAAGTCTTTTTTTAAAGCATTTTTTTCTAAAATTTAATGGTATTTTTTAAATATAAGAAAACATTTTGATTTTTTACAATTTACAAATAAAAAAATTGAAAATAAAATACCAAATAACACCCTCACCACTCTTTCTCTCTACTTTTGAAAAACATATTACAAACATGTTAAGTTAGTTTTTAATTACTATCATGTTAAGTGAGTTTTTCCATTATAAATGGTGTTCATTTTTAAAAATTACCAACTTAATGTTCATTCATTTGACTTTCTGCAACAGGTTCTATTTTTTTATTCTTATAATATTGATTTATGAGAAATAAATATAGGATAATTTTCTTGTTCTTTCTAAAATAAATATATCTTATATTATTTAATTTTCTTATTTTTATTATAAAACTAAATAGCTTTTAATTTTCTTATTTTCCAGTAAATTAGAACGACAAAATTAGCATAAAATTACAAGGACCTATATTTGAGAAATTAGGAATCATTTTGTCACTTGTCACAAACTTTTGGATTATTTGTGTAAAAATCTTACACCTTGACACTTCATTTGTTGATTTTGTGTAAACATTTTGGGCATCAAATTTAGCAGATTCTAATCATTATGTTGATGAAACATCTAATAATAACAATGATGAATTGCGAGTCAAAACAAAAAATTTTAATATCAAGAAGAATGGAGAGGTTCAAAGGACTAAACTGATGCCAACAAGTATAGAATCGATGATTTTAACAAGGAGAATGACGAGGGCTCCTAATCCCTTACTGTACCAAAGCCAACCTCATCTTGTCAATATAACCTCGTGGAAAACCAAATGATGGATATTCAATCTATTAGAGCATTCACATCTCATTCACCATTTAGAGTGTTATGATATATATGTTTATATTTTTATAAGTTTAATCAAATCTGACAAACATGCTTCATAATTTACCGCTAGATATGTGTATAACCTATAAAAAAAATAACACAATATTTGTAACTTTTAATTACAAATTTATTATTAGAATACGTAAATTATTAAGTTACTATCAATCTATATCTTTGTTTATATAACTTTTTTGGGAGTTTCTACCAACAATCCACTTGATATGTGCCTTCCGTCTTTACCGAAATCTTCAATAAAAAATTTTCTATAAGTTTTATATAACATATAATACTATTTTTTTAATTTTCAAATAAATTACTCAACGCTTAACGATCACACTCATATTTTCATGTCCATGAGTAAAATAAAAAAATTCTATCGTGCGATTTCGAAATAAGAACTTTCATGTTTTTACCTGTGTAGTCCTTAGTCCTATAATAAAAGATTTTAACATAATTCTATCAACATCATGGAGGTTTCATGGAAGATTCATGCACAAACTAGACAATTTTATACTTGGTATAAATTATTGTATAGATGTATCTATATATAGAATTATCTAAAACCATTGTAACTAGTATAAATAGGATTGTGGTGAATCATTTGCACTCACCCAAGATCCTTGTAACTCTAAAGCATTCTAACTTTGTATTCTAAGAATACAAAACAATCGTATTTGCGATCATACAATCTGACATTCCCTTTGCTAGTTCTACGTTGTTAAATCCATCAAATAAAAATAAAAAACCTAATTTAGAATGAACCAAAGTGTCGCACGAGTCATAACATGAAAGTTTTGACGAACCCCAATGATTAGAATTTTTTTATTTTACACTGGACATGAAAATACGTGTGCAATCGGTAAGTGTTGGATAATTTAGTTGAAAATTAAAAAAAAATCATCTTATATGTTATACAAAACTTATAAGATCTTTAATTATTGAAGATTTCGATGATGGTGGAAAGCATATATCAAGCCCTCTTCAAAAATACTATATCAACAAAAAATATGAATCGATGATAACTTAATAATTTAGATAAATATTCTAATAATAAATTTGTAATTAAATATAACAAATACTATATTAATTTTTATAGGTTATATACGTATCTACGTGTAAATCAAAAAGCATGTTTGCTAGGTTTGACAAAAACTTACAAAAATAATGTATATACGTCATGACATTCTCAAATGATAATAAAATTAATTATCAAACACTTAGATACCAAAAACATGATGTGAGATATGATATCTTCGACTACTTTGAAAGCTACAAATTTAATTTTTTTTATTGATTGTTACCGGTAGTGAGAAACACAATAAGAAAACAAGAACCTTAAAACAACACATATGTGAGTCTAATTTCAAGTACCATTTACTCAAAATAATTATTAATATTGAGTTACCTATTTATTGTATTGTATGGGTGAAGTATACGCTACCAGATGACAGACTATATTCACACATTATACAATACGAGAAAAAAATATTTCAAAGACAAGTTTTACTTTCAAGGATTTGTATAGGATGCCGATAAAAAAGGGACAATCAAAACACTCACAATTACAATAAGATTTGTACAGATTATATTTGATATTCATACATCAAAAATCATTTATCATGTGTAATTGTTTGATAGCAAACATATACCATTGGGATTCATATGTTAGAGTAACAATCATGGTTGTAAAAATGGTTAGCCGCTAGTCGGGCATCGGGGTACCGCCTAAGGATTAATCGGAAATCGGATTAGAACTTTATATGTAATTTATATATATATATATATATATATTATATAATTTATATACATCAATTTTGACCAAAATTTGACTAATTTTGACCAAAATCTGGGCAATTTTAACTAGTTTTAAAAGGAATTTTGACCAATTGTTGACCGCTTAGGTCTGCCTAGGACCGATTTTAAAAGGAATTTTGACCAGTCGATTTTAAAACTGAAGAAAGCAAATAAACAGTTACCGATTAAGACGATTGGTAGAAATATGTCGTAGCGACCCATGGTTCACCGATCTGGTGATTATCTACTAAAATAAGAGAGCGTTTATTAAACAAGAAGCGTATGCATGTGTAGTTTAAACAGATGAACACGAGTTATATATAGAATTAAACTGCAAAATAAGATGTATGTATTGCAGGTTGAACCCTAGAAAGATGAAAACAAAGATATACAGAGATCGGTCTATCTGAAAACCCTAACAGATCGGGCCGTTAGGTAAGTCCTTTAGTTTTTATAATTACATACAATGTTCTTTTATTAAAAGATTTGCACACATATTTTTCTTTACACTAACTATCATCTAAATTTACAGTTAACTCAGTTATGTGCCTCCTCACATGAGAGTATTTTTGTCATTTTTTTCACGTCTAATATATTAAAAGATTTTTAAAAAATATAAATTTTAAATGAAAAACAAAAATTAAAAGATATCGGGCCGTTAGGTAAGTCGGTGAAAACAATCACTCTTGGTGCGTGTTCATTCGACTAATCGTCAAAACTTTTAATGACAACAACCTCCCATAACATTTACTAAAATAAAAAGTCTAAGTCACAAATCATTTAGAAGGTCGGGAAATCAACAATAAACAACAAAAAAATACACGTAAATACTTTATAAACTACTCACACTAACAAATAATGAATAATCAACAAGGAACACAAACTTGAAGATTACCTGTGATTCTTTAAATTGCTTATATAATCGCAAAATCCAGAAAATGAATTATGAGTCGCTCGTTAATCACACAATAACATAAGCCAAAAATTCAAAAAGCAACGAATTATAAAAAGTGAATTAGGAATTTTAATCTTACCATTGTTGTTTGTTCGACTTCAAGGGGTTTCAATTGTGTGTGAGATGCTGTAGGCAGTGGTGAAGATAACCAGTATTGGGCTATCAAATAGAGGGGGATGCTGGATTTAATGGTGATGAACGTAAGAGGAAGGCGTGTTCACTGACTTACCCAATGGTCCAATATCTTTTAATTTTAATTTCATATAAAATAATTAATTTTTTATTTGTTTAATATATTAGACGTGGAAAAAATTTACAAAAATGCACCTTATGTGAGGATACATAACTGAGTTAACTGTATATTTAACTGAAAGTTAGTGTAAAGAACAACAGGTGTGCACATATTTTAAAAAAAAGGACATTGGATGTAATTATTAAAACTAAAGGACATACAATGTAATTTCATATATTAATAAAGGACATAATTTGTAATTTACTCAATAAAATAATTATGCAAGAAATGTGTATGGAGGGGTAGATTTGGCAATAACCTACAATTGTTGACTTTTTTCAAATTTCCCCCGTTTTTTTAAACATATATAACTTTTTTATATGAAATTATTTTTCGTAACATGACATCTTTATTATGTTGTATACAAGGTGTATCCATGAACTATATGTTTCATCGTACCTTCTATGAACTTTTTAACTGAATATAATAGAAAATGGATATAAAGTTTTAGTTTTAATTATTATTGTGTTCTCGTATTCATTAGCTCTATTTAAAGTATTGGCACTCACATTTCACGTTTCCTAATTTTATTATCTAGAGTAAATATCATTCTATGGATGGATTTGTTTTTATAGATGGTTCCTATATTATATTATAAGTGCTAAGTTGGTTGCTTAAACTCTTCCATATTTTCGTACATTTCATTTTGGTTTGAGTGAATTGTCGTTTTTATCCCTGTGTTTTGGTCATAATTGTCATTTTTATTCAAAAAAGTCTTTTTTTCTTCATTTGGTCCTTGAGCGTATCTCAACTTATGTCCCCACGCCCAAAGGATCGTTTACGACCCTTGAAGATAGGCTTCCAAACCAACACTGATCTCCACAAAATGATCAAGATCGAGGGGGATATCCTCGAGGTTAAGAGATTCAGAGTTATGTTCGTCGCTACTATCCCCTTCGACCTCCAAAGTTGTGCACACAACCGCTACCTAATACGCTACGGCCTCAACATAATCAAACAAGAACGCTACCCAATGTGCTACACCGTCAAGCTATTGAGCTATTACCCTTGGTGCATGCCATCTACATAATCAAACAAGAACTCAAATCTACATGAGTGTTCACCATGAGACTCAAACCCTACCTTTATGAAGCAAGAACCACTATATACACACTCGAATCCCATTGGGCTACAGCCCTCTGGTCTTTATTAGCTTTATTTACATGAGTTTTTTTCAAACAAATATCTCATATGTGAGTTTGTAAAAATTCAAATCAATCATTGAAATGGATTTCACTCGTGAATTCTTTCAAACAAAATCAATCCGACTTGATGCGGAGCTACGACGGAAGTTCAATAACTGCTCACGACGCCTTGCATCAATCTTATGAGCATTTATTCTCAAAATCTTCAAATTCTCAACGTGTTTCAACAGAAACCTTATCAAGTTAAACTCTTCTGGAGATATAGTTTCACGATTCTCGAATATAATTTCCTTCATCTTAAAACGCAAACAAGCCGATACCTCTTCTGGTTGGCTCCACCTCATGTTATAGATATAATGTGAACGCCGGAAAGGTAGAAGCCCCTAAAGATTAGAAACAAATATTACATTCAATTTCAAAAGTTGATAGGCTTTTTGAGTGAATTATGACAACTACGTAAACATTTTGGTTTTGAAAGCCGAGCCTTAAGGCGAGAACTTTATGTATGCAAGGTATCATACAACCAAACAAGCATTACGTAGAACCAAAGCAACATTTCTCTCGTCTCTTTTACATATCAGCCTTTTTATCAAGTAAACCATTCATAATCACTTCATCTTTTCAATTGTTTTTACATATGATATGAGCCTCCTACATACCCTAGTTTTGATCCAAATGTGCATGAAACACCATGTCAAGGCCCAAGGCGTATTCTTGATTGTCGTGTGCGCTTCAAGACACGCTTTCGTAAACCAATTTATAGAGTAGAACTTATTAATATGTCGCTAGGTTAGTATTGCGACAAAAAAGGGTGTTTGGATGTCATTGATTTGACCTTAAAAATTAACATATAACTCTTCTTGTTGTAAATTTTCTAAGGAAAGTTCAAGGTACACGTAAACGTACATCAGCAAACGTGATATGCTCAAGATTAGGCATATTATCTAAGAGAACATGCAGTTTATTCCAACACCATATAACGTCGGAACCAACCACAAACTTCACCAGGTTAGGGAACACGGGCATGTTTACACCATAAATATAGCCGAGAGCCTGCACATACCAAAAAATAAACATCATTATTCGAAGGTTAGGTCCTGAAAGCTGAGGGTTGAAGCAGTGCTCAATGTACAGCAAAGTAAGTTTTATTTGCAACCATAAACTACGCCTCTACCATTTGTTTAACATAATAACCTTTTTATCAAGTAAACTTTTCATAATTTCTTCTATTTGGTTGGTTTTACATGTAAGCATCGTACATGCCCTAAATTTGACCTACGAGGACATGAGGCGTCGCCTCAAGCTCCTAATCTGTTGAATCAGTTAACGTCAATATTCTAAAAAGGATCAAACTTTAAAGACGAAAAAAATACATAGGATTGAAGTTGAACAGGTTAATGTCGGTATTTTAAAAAGATCAAACTTTCAAGACGATAAAAACACATACCAGCAAAGTTGAACGGGTTAATGTCAATATTTTTAAGAAATCAGTCTTTCAAGACGATAAATACACATACCATCAAAGTTAAACGGGTTAATGTCAAAGGATCAAACTTTCAAGACGACAAAAAGACATACCATCAAAGTTGAACGGGTTAATGTCAATATTCTAACAGCTGAGACGCATGTCACGAGTGGAGCAACATTTCCAAAATGACAATCGGTTCGTATCTTGATATGAGCTTCCGTAAGAGATAAGGGTTGTCTCAAAATGTAGGTTGTTAACATTACATCCATAATATCAAGGTATTCAAGATTAGGAGCATCAATGACAACCTTATAATCACCCACAACACAAAGCACAAATGATAACACTAATCTCTTCAACGACGACGAAGTGACCATAAACGTCTTCACGTTATCAAATCGACCCATCAGGCGTCTCTCCACATACAACTCTTCCAAAACAGGACACCCCCGAATCAGATTCGCGAAAGCCTAATCACCCAAATGCTCATAAACAATGGACACAAGATTCATTTTCTTTAACCATGGAAACAACAACTCTGCATCAGGCAAATGTAACACAAATGCACCTCTCAAAGTTAAACTAACTAAACTACTACATATATTGAACAAATCCCAACAAAACCTAACTGCAATTGTATCAGCAGGAAACCTAAGATCAAGCTCTTGAGCTCTACACTGAACAACTGTACGAAGGCATTCATAAACACGATCGTAATTGCAGTTGCAAGAACAGTAAAGATGGAAGCTTTTGATGGGCATATTACCACGAAGAACAAGGGTTTGATCGATGGAATCGTGAAAGCTATTGGATTTTTCAATTGATGAATAAAAGGGCATGATGAAATGAAGATTTGGGAGAAACCCACATAGGTTCTTCCACCTGTTGGATAAAATGCGTGTTCGATGTGCGTCGGATTCAGGGAGAAGAGATAGGATTTGTAGAAGAAGTGGGTCGGGTAATTTGCTTATGAAATCTTCATCGGTGTTAGCAGATTTAGGTATTTTCATCGGGAATTTGGTAATCGAGAGCTCCAATTGAATAAAAAGATTTCTAGGGTTCAAGAATTTGCAGTGGAGATAAAACCATGATCGTTTGGAGGCAATTTCATATACTCTAGACTTGGGGTTTGAAGGGTGCCGAAATGTATTAAAAACTTGTATTTTTGATTGTAAGTTTGTAAGATGGTATATGTAAATGTTCTATTTTGGTATTGAAACAAGTAACGATGAAAGTGATGATAATTCCTAGAAATCAGGAGGAAATCACAATATTAAAGCTTTATATATCTTTTTTTAACGATGACGATAACAGATTTAATGACATGACTCTTCGTAATACATGTATCATTCATAACTTAAATGTAATTTCAACTGTCCACTAATGGTTTGACGCCCGGGAAGAAATCACTATATGAATAAGCAAGAAGGATTGATGTTACTTGCAGGTTACTTAGAAGTGTCATTGTAAATAGCTACAATCAACAAAACCTAAGGATACCGCAACCAAAAAGAAGAAAAATGAATAGCAATAATTAAAGGGAGCTCAACCATTTTACAGATGGTGATGTTTTGTCAAAAAAAGATTTGAGAGAAGCTTTATGAAGAGTTAAATGACAAAAACATATTTTTATCCATAGTTTTACCCTTTAAACAAAAGATGTTTCAGATCAACTCAACATAACCCACACGTGAAAAGACACTTAAAGAAAATAGAAATATATATGCTCGTTTGAAGCATAAAATTGAGTATCACATAACACAGTATTGTTAGGGTATAAGGAAAATAAGAACACATAATCTACATGTAAAAACAGAGACAATTCTAGCAATTTAACACTACAAGAAGTAAAAAAAAAAAAGAAAAAAAAAAGATTGAAAAATATTACACCATGAACTCATTTTGCAGCATACTTTCATCACCAATAACCTCTCTTCGGCTTCCGAATGCTAAGAAACCGATCCAAAGTCACCAATGCATCTTCGAATTTGCGAATTTTAAGGAAACCCGTTATCATTTTGACTTCATTTTCTGAAAATTGTGCAGTTTTCATGATTTGATCCACTATCTTAACCAAAGTATCCTCCCTTTTTAAGGCACAAAGCCCTTCAGCCAGCATGTAAATAGCAGAAAACTCAGGTATATAACCTTTTGAAGTCATCTCATATATAAAGTCAACTGCTTGACCTATTTGCCCTCCACCAGAACACAACCCTTTTGAAACAATTTTATATGACACCTCATCAGGAGGACAACCCTTTTGCTCCATTTCTCTAAAGAACTCCAATGCAGCATCTGCACCGCGCTTTTTGAACAAAGTTTGAATAACAGGATTATATGCATATGGTGTCACTTCCATGTTTTTTAACTGGATACTTCTAAGTAACCTGCAAGCAACTTCAATCCTTCCTGCTTTGCATAACCCCTGAATTAAAGTCCCATAAGTTACGATATCAGGTTCACATTCGTTTGTGACCATAGCTTGAACGATATCCGTTGCTTTTTTTATGTCACCTGCTTTACAAAAGTGAGAAAGAATGGAGTTATAAGTGAACTTATCGGGTTTTAATCCTTCGGTTATCATCTGGTCCATAAGCAAAGCAGCTTCCCCGGCCCGCCTGTTCTTGCAAAGGCCATCTATAAGTGTGTTATATGTCGTCATATTCCTTGAAATCCCTTGAAGCTCCATTCGATCAAAAATTTCACACGCGTCCTCAATTTTCTTGTTTTTACAAAACCCGTCAATCAAAGTGTTGTAAGTTATCACGCTTCGTGTGCAGTTACTTGACTCCATTTCTTTCAAGATTTTCAAAGCTTCATTTAATTTACCTTTAGAGCAATACCAATCAATTAGCATGTTGTAAGTAAACTCATCAGATTGACACCCTTTGTTTTTCATTTCATCCAATACTCGTAGTGCTTTTTCAAACTTGCCTGACAGGCAAAGACCTTGAATCAGAGAATTAAAAGTAGAAACATCAGGCGCAAGTCCTTTGTTTGTTAAGTTAAGAGCAAGTTCAGAGGCTGCTTCAACTTGGTTTTCTTGACATAAACCACTAATAATCGTGTTGTATGTGATTGTGTCAGGAGAAATGTCTCTTTCAAGCATTAGGTTAACAATTTCATTCGCCTCTTCGACTTTACCCAACTTACACAATCCGGATATCACTGTGTTGTATGTGTGTACATCAGGATCAAGACCCTCTTGAAGCATCACATCCAAAATCTCTAAAGCATGATTAACATGGCCTGATTTGCATAAACTGTTAACCAAAGTGTCGAATGTAAACTGATCCGGATAAAATCCTTCCTTTGACATTTCTATAATAAAACCTAAAGCTTCTGAAATTTGACCAACTTTGCAAAACCCATGAACCAATGTGTTAACGGTTAAATTGGTTGATTGACATTGAGCGGACACCATTTGTTCTCTTATTCTTAACGCGCCATCTACATTTCCTTCTTCAATAAAACCATCCATCAACGTTGTGTAAGTCTTTTCATTGGGTAGCAATCCATGAGTAGGCATCTCTTCCATCATCAAAATCGCAAGCCTCATTTGATGCACTTTACAAAGAGCTCTTATCAAGATATTGAAAGTTGCAACGTCTCTTTTAATTCCTTTACTACACATTAGCGAGTGAACATCTTCAACCAATTTCAATTTGCTCCCATCAACAAGAACTTTTAACAAGAAATTATAACTTAATGTCCCTGGTTTCACTCCAAACTCTTCTTCCATTATAAACAAAACACATATAGCTTCATCATATAACTCAAACTTAGCAAAACTTTCAATCAAAATAAAGAAAGTATCTTCTTCAGCCTTGCACGAAGATCGTTTCATATCATCCAAAACGTCCCTAATCGAATCAACAGACCCTACTTGGCCAAGCTTTCTAAGCATTTCCTCATAAATTCCCAAAGAGGGTTCAAAATTTGGTTGCTTTAATGCCCATTTAAACACATCAATCGCTGCATGTTCATCATTTTCACCACGCAGCATATCAAGAACTTCTTTTTCTGAAGGTAAAGTGTTGAGTTGTTCATACTGTTTAGTGGATGCAAAAGAAACAAAGTTTGAGAGCTTTGTGGGAGTGCAAAACAGAGACGGGTGCTTTCGAATTCGAGGTATAGTCCATGGGTCACAGCTTAAACAAGACGAAAACGCCATTCGATCTACTCAGTTCAACAAACTCCCTAACTTAAACTATCACTTTCCACCACTTCATTCAGGCATTTCAACAAACACCTAGCAGACAACTACAATTTCGTATAGTTTTACTCAAATAAACATAAACCCACATAGAAAATTCAAACAAGATTCAACTTACGATCTCTGTAACACCAATTTGAAGAGTAGTTGTTCATAATTCATTCGTTCCACATGAAATTGACGGGAGAAAGTGAGAGAGATGAAGAAATCGATAATGGGTAGGTTACGAGCGATAGGAAATTGCAAACACAAAATCTTTGAGCTGATTTGGTGAAGAAAGATAGAAGATTTCACAGGCGAAAGAAGAAAAACGAGAGTTGTAAGAATGAATCGAACAACTCTTCAATGGTGATGTTGAAGTCTAAAGGATAAACCATCTTTAAATTTGCAAATTTGGTAATCTGCAAAATTTTTAATACCTATTTTACCCTCGATTCTTAAATTCGTTTAACGGGTGTTTCGGATTAATTCTTTGTACATTGTATTTTATTAATTCAAAAGTTTTTATTGGCTAAAAATAAACTTATTATAATACGGGTTTGCTATAACTAGGGGTGTTCAAAAAATCCGATATCCAAAAATATCCGAAATCCGATCCGTATCCGAATCCGAATAAATCGATCCGAATCCTTATTCGGATTTCGGATATCACAATTTTTTTATTCAGGTTATTCGGATTATTCGGATATCCGATTAATCCGAATAAAACTTCAACTATGTTTTTAGCCCAATACTCATTACTCAACTATCTATTATGTTTTCAACTCAATACACAAGAATATTTACACATTCTAGTCATAATCCTAAATAATTATGCAATAATCGACCGTATTTCTAAATTAGAGATTCTAATCTTCGGGTTCTATACAATTACCTCTTATGTTTTAATTTTGAATTTGAGTACAAGTCAAATTTTAATTTTTAGTTTTATATCATTTATTGTGATTTCCAACTTATAAAATGTTAAGAATAAAAATTTAACAAAAGAAAAAAAAGAAACAAAAAAATAGAAAAAAATGTTATTTGGTTTATTCGGATTATTCGGATATATATCCGAATCCGATCCAAATTGAATTCGGATAGATTCGGATCGGATAGGAAAATCCTTATTCGGATCAGATCGGATTTCGGATAGGGTACTGAAATTTTCAAATCCGAATAATCCGTTATCCGATCCGATGAACACCCCTAGCTATAATGTCCTGATGGTAAGTGATTTGTTTTAAAACCAAAAGACTGAGAGTTTAAATATTACAAAATATAAGCCTTTAAGACTTGTTGATACATCACACTACAAGCTTACACAACTACACTTGCTAACGAACTTGCACATCTTAAATGTTTCACTTTTGTCACACATGTATTAGAATATTTATATATAAAATAGCGAGCTAAATACATAAAACATAACCTTTACACAACGTACAGTTTATCATTGAAGTGAAAAGGAAGTAAATCAAATATTATCTAATGATAATATTTACAAAATTGCTAGAAGTATACTGTTATATAGCAATTACATAGTACCAATTCACATACAACTTTCTCACCTAATCTCTTTTCTTATAAATCAAGAAGTGTAGACTAAAATTATACGACAACCAAGATAAGCTACCATAAAGTTGCACTCAAGCTCATAACAACGCGATCTGAGCTAGCTAGACTTGTAATCATCAATATTAGTTTGAAGTTGAGCTTGCATTCAGCTCATTTGCATCTTGAATTTGCTCTTGACTCTATGAATTCATCATTTTATAAACTCCGATTATTTGTAGTTTTTCTGCACATCTCAAATTAACGATACAAATAACCTTAAATACCAAATTCTCGAACTGTCTATATATAATAAAAACAATCAAATGTTTACTCGGGCAACATAAATCATCTTGAACTCAACTCAAATGCTTACACAACCCATATAAATCATATCAAATCAGCTCGCACAAACTTACAAGTGAGTTTTTATCAAACTAGTTAAGACTGCATTACATAACTTGCTAGGCCTGAATTTTAAAAGTTTTTTTTCGACTACTAATCCCAATACGAGCCCAATAGTGTTAAACTCAACCTGATACAAAAAAAGTTGGTTGCAATTATTACCTCATAATGTTTTCTTACCCAGAAGCTTCTACTCTCTCTTGAGCGGTTAAAAGTTTAGTTTGGATTAAAAGTAAGTTTAAAACATTATATGAATCTATTAATTTATAAAAATAAAAATTTAATATTTTCTGAATATTTAATGAAAGATGATTTATATAGAATCAAATTATGAGAATCCGGTGATTACCGGAGGATCCGTTCTTACAAATCTCCGATCATTTCATCATTTCATCTGCAACTAAAACCCCCAATTCTCAAAACCCTAAAAATTTCTCAATTTCTGTTCAATTGAAACCACACTTCTTCATCTTCAACAAACTATGATCTTACGATCGAGCAAAGTTCTGATCAAAAACCCTAAATCCGCAAACCTCGATGAAATCGAAGAAGATTTCATAAGCAAATTACACGACGCACTACTCATACAAATCTTATCACTTCTCCCTGAAGCTGACGCAAATCGCACACGCATTTTGTCCAACAGATGGAAGAACCTCTGGGCGTTTCTCCCAAATCTTCATTTCGTTATGCCCTTTTGTTGGTCGATTGAAGAAATCACCAAGTTTCATGATTCCGTCGATCAAACCCTTGCTGTTCGTGACGGTATGCCGATTCAAAGGTTTTATCTTTACTGTTCTAAGAACTGTGATTATGATCGTGTTTTTGAGTGGCTTTGTAAAGTTGTTCAGTGTGGAGTTCAAGAGATTGAGCTTAGGTTTCCTGCTGATAGGTTTACTGTTAAGTTTTGTTGGGAGTTGTTTAGGACTTGTAGTAGTTTAGTTAGCTTAACTTTGCGAGGCGAATTCGTGTTACATGTGCCAGATGCAGAGTTGCTGTTTCCATGTTTGAAGAAAATTGCTCTTGTTTCGATTGTTTATTCGGGTGATGAATCGTTTAAGAATCTGGTTTCTGGGTGTCCTGTGTTGGAAGAGTTGTTTGTGGAGAGACAATTGATAGGTCGATTTGATAACATGGAGACGTTTATGGTAGCTTCACCGTCTTTGAAGAGGTTAAGGTTGTCATTTGCGCTTTGTGTTATCGGGGTTTATAAGGTTGTGATTGATGCTCCTAAACTGGAGTACCTTAATATTTTGGATGTGATGTCAACGGACTACTCTTTGACGAAACCTTTGTCTCTTACTGAAGCTCACATCAGGACACTAGCTGATGGTCGAGTTGAATCTGTTGCTCAACTCATGGCGTGCCTCTCGTCTGTCAAAATACTGACATTGACTGATTCAACTTTGATGGTATGTTTATTCATTGATCTTGAAAGTTTGATGCATTTATGATATTCATTTGATTATTCAAATTGTCAATTGTAATTACATTCAGTGATATGGCAACTTAATTCTGTATTTAAGTTATCCTATTGGTTTTAAAAAGCGCCTCTGAGGCACGGGGATCACGAGGCCATTAAGACAACGCCAGAGCAGAGCCACGGGGTCAAATTTGGTCAACTTTGGTCAAAACTAGGGCATGTAGGAGGGGGAATGTATACACAACTAAAGAGACGAAGATATTATAAATGGGTTGCTTGTTAACAAAAGCTATACGTTAAAAATACAAGTCGGATGCAACTTTTGGTTGTGCATCAAGCTTATCTGGTTGTATGTAGAGCAAAACCTGTCACTGCCTCGCGCTTTTTAAAACCAAGGCTGTGCTAGTTTTTGCTGTATCTTAATGTGCCAAACAATTGACGAACTTTTGTTGCAAGCAATAACAAATAGTGAAAACAAATTGAAAACATATAAATGCTTAGGATTCAATTCAGACAAAATAAACAAACAAAGATACCTAGTAAGAGACCCATTCGCAGTAGGTTCTGGTAGGTCAGATGAGGGCAAGCCTTAGTCCTATCCTTGTGGAATAGAGAGGATGATGATGTTTATGGTTTGGTATATCTTAACCCTAGGTTATGCAGATTGTTGCTATATGCAAAATGATCGAAAGGACCTTTTGATGTAAGCAGTAACGAATAGTGAAAACAAGTTGAAAAATGATAAAAACTTGAGATCTAAGATGATGATGTTTATTGTTTGGTTTGTGCAGGCACTCAACTATGTTTATGGTTTAAACATGCCCATGTTCCCTAACCTGGTTAAGTTTGTGGTTGGGATCGACGTCATTTGGGGCTGGAATATACTGCCAACTCTCTTAAATAATATGCCTAATCTTGAGCATATTACATTTGCGGATGTAAGTTTATGTGTACCTTGAACTTCCTTTAGAAAATTAACAATAAGTTAACAAGTGCTATGTAGATTTTGAAGGTCAAATCTGTGACGTCAAAATACCACACCCCTTGTCACATTTTAAACTTATTGAACCTTCATGGGTTGGCCCAATGGTAAGCTCATGATTCCTTTCTAACAGAGGTCTTAGGTCGAATCCAACTTTCCTTGAAAGCCTCTTGCCTAGCATAAGTTGCACTTTACCCCACTGAATAATAGGGTATTGGTCGGGTTTGAGTTTAGCTTGGAGTTTCATTCGTATCACAATATTTTGTATAATGTTTACTATAATGTTTAATGTAGTTATCATAATTTAATACCAAAAACTAGACAACTGCTATCGATTTTGGAGTTGAATCTAATAATGTTTTGTTTCATCTTTAGGGGCTTCTACCTTTCCCGCGTGCACAACATATCTTTAACATGAGGTGGAGCCCACCAGTGGAGGTACCGGCTTGTTTGCACTATAAGATGAAGGAAATCATAATTGAGAATCGTGAAACTATATCACCTGAAGAGTTCAACTTAATAAGGTATCTGCTGAAACACTCAAATAATTTGGAGACTTTGACAATAAATGCTCATAAAATCGGTCCAAGGAGGCGTGAGCAGGTATTGAAGTTCTATCGTGGCTCCAAATCATGTCGGATTGACTTCGTATGAACTGATTGTAGTTGTCAAAGGATTCACATCTGAGATCAATTTCAGGCATTGTTTTGAATCTTTGCAAACTTGATTTTTTTTTTCAACTTATTTGTACAAAATGTTAAGTCTTCCATAGTTGATGCTCTTATAGCTTATACCTAGTAAAGGAGTTAACTAAGTTTGAGGGTTTCATGTATTTTAGTTCACATCCTTGTTTATATGTTTTTATATGCATATAAAGTAGATTGGTCTTTATTGTGTAAGCAGATTTGTGATATAGCCATGTTGGGTTGATCTAATGAGCCCCTTTCTTGGGCCACCATGGGATGTTAAACAAATCGAATTTCAAGTTACTCGATATCGAAGCGTTTCAGTGATCAGATTGTATAAGAAATGAGCAGGTCTTTCACCTCATTGAAAAGAGCGATATTACTCTCATGTTGGTCTTGTGGCCTAGTATAATCGGTGATTGTCTCTCATAAATGTGTTGCGAGTGCAAATCTCTACAATTGCATTTTGTTCATCTTTTGCATTCTATCATGAATAAGTAAGCGATATTTAAACGCCATCCGTGTAATAAAATCATGCCTCGTTATATTTTGGCTGAACAAAATGAACTTACACGACTTAATATTCGGGCTTAGGGGACTAAGGTCGTCTTGACTCTTGACTCGTGAAAATAACCTTTAATAATTCCCATAATATGATCATGAATGTTGTCAGGAAGAATAAAAATGGAGGTCAAAATAGTTCTTTTCATTCACTCTATCAACAAGAACTAGCAATCTTTCAAGTACAAACCTTAAACATATGATTATTTATATGGTTATGTGTGTGATTCTATTATACATATTGTAAAGCTTTTACGTTTAAGAGAGCTAATTTAGGCCATCAAATACCATCTAATATTATTCTCATTATATATGTGAAAGGGAGTGGATAATAGCAGTTAATTATTGTTAAAGAAAATTTTTAGAAGTCATTGGAAGTAGAGATGGGCATAAAAACCGGGTCTGAACCCGACCCAGACCCGGGTATGGGTAGTACCCGATGAAAGGTGTACCCGGGTTGGACCCGTTTAAACCCATAGGGTTGGAACCGGTTTTAGATTTTGAGTTTTTTAGCGAACCCGACCCGGTTGAACCCGGTATTGGGGACACACACAAGAAAGGAAAAGGAAAAAAAAAAATAAACTAAACCTGGTATTGGACCCGGTTTCGGACCCGACCCTAACCGGGTATGTCGGGTAGGGTTTTGCATTAGGTGAACCCGACCCGGGTTCACCAAAACCCGGGTACGAAAAAACCCGGTTGGGCCCAACCCAGGTTGTACCCGGTTTCGGGTATTGGGCCGAACCCGAAATGCCCACCTCTAATTGGAAGTATATTTTAATGGAAGAATTAAACTTTTACTTTTTGTTAAAAGTTTATTTTCCAAACCTAGCAATAGCTTGATTATAAGTTGATTATAAGTAGAATCTACTATGTACATATTATGAATTAAACTTTTACTTTTTTACATAAGTAAAAT
This sequence comes from Flaveria robusta, assembly GCA_025506415.1. Classification (NCBI taxonomy): domain Eukaryota; kingdom Viridiplantae; phylum Streptophyta; class Magnoliopsida; order Asterales; family Asteraceae; genus Flaveria; species Flaveria robusta. Next base: position 2,177,209 of record CM046472.1, on the reverse strand, counting down.
GGACAAAGCTTGCCTATAAAAGCATTTGGTAGTTAGTTAGTGATGGAATTAAAACTTTTTTAATTAGAAGTCGTCATAAGATTAATTTTTTATCGACTATAACTAAAAGGTTTAACTCATGTTTTTTAAAAAAAAAAAACTCAAAAACCCACAAATTATAGTGAGTAGGCGGTCAATGGACCTATTATACTATCCATTATCCCTTGTTGGTAGTGTTGCATTTCAAAATGTATTTGGTTGATCATTGACGTGTCTAACTTAACCCAATTTTACCTGACCCTTGCTAAAAGTTAAATACTTGTTTTGACTCATTATTACCTTTATTATAAGGATATATAATATAGTACTCTTAACAACATGTACATTACACCTTGTTTTGATTCATTATTACCTTTTTTTTAACCAAATGTAATGTTTTTGTTCTTTTGACGTTGCACATTTGCATCATAAAAGATAATTAACCAACATGGCCAGGTACTTTGGTAGTGTTTGGTTTATAAAATGTAGGAATGGCTTTCATTCCTATTAAAAGGGTTTAGCATTTCTTCATTCCTGATAGAAGTGTTTGGTTTACACCTGGCAAAATGGGCGGGTTGGGTTGGGCAGGGTGTCGGGTCAAAACGGGTTCGGGTCAGGATGGACTCGGGTCAGGATGGGCCAATTTAAAAAACAGGTTAGGATGGGTACAGGTCAGGATGAGTATGGGTCAGGATGGGTGCGGGTCAGAATGGGTTCATATTAAATTTGCCGATAGAAGTTATAAAATAAACCTCTTTTCTTTCCGTAGAAGTTACAAAATTGGCAACATAAGTTACAATATTGAACAGGAGCTGAATATTGGAGATAAGTTAGAATATTGGCAACATAAACCCAATAATATTCCACGCATTTGATTGCTACACAAAATCACTAGAGGGAATTTCATTAATTGGGGGAGAAGAGTAGTGGTATCAATTGAGGAAGAGATTGATCGGTTTACCTCGAGGTTAAATAGGTCCACCGTCCATTGAAATTGGCTACTTTACGATTTACATGATTGAATATTATAAACAAATGAGGAAAAGACAGTGGGTTACTTGAGGATACGTAGGAGTAGAGGTGGGCATTTTGGGTTCGGCCCAATACCCAAAACCAAGTACAACCTAGGTTGGGACCAACCGGGTTTTTTTGTACCCAGGTGCGAACCCGGGTCGGGTTCACTTGCTTGAAAACCCTACCCGCTATACCCGGGTAGGGTCGGGTCGGGTTCGAAACCGGGCCCAATACCGGGTTTAGTTTTTTTTTTTCTTCTTTTCTTTTCTTGTGTGTGTGTCCCCAATACCGGGTTCAAATTGGGTCCAGAACCGGGGTCAACCGGGTCGGGTCTGAACCCGGGTTTGGGTCGGGTTCGCTAAAAAAACTCAAAATCTAAAACCGGTTCCAACCCTATTGGTTTAAACGGGTCCAACCCGGGTACACCTTCCATCTGGTACTACCCGTACCCGGGTCCGGGTCGGGTTCGAACCCGGTTTTTATGCTCACCTCTACATAGGAGCCCAACTTGACCCATTTGAAATTTACTAATACCCATCTTGACCCATTAAAACCTTTTCTCTTTTTTTATGTTGTCCATCTTGACCCCCTTACAAAAATACCTTAACCCAATTCAACCCATCATTCTATATAAAGTGTCCAAATCAACCCAAATTTACACCATTGGGTTAAAATTGCCGGGTATAGTTTGGTTAGTGTGTTTGGGTTTGGGTTAAAAAATATATATCAAACACAATTTTAGCATAGTATAACCATATCAAGTGTGTTGCTCTTAAAACCTCATTCTCGTTTCTGTTCCCATTCCCATCCCCATTTGACCATATCGTGAAACTCACACCCATAGTGATTTCTAGTTACACATCAAACAATGCATTTCTCTATTTTAAAAGCTTTCTGTGTGATCAGAATTCAATTCATACGTCACATTACCCATTCTTTGTCGTTTCTAATAATTTTCTCTTGCGTTTGAGCACTTCTTTTTCATGAATCGATATATCTGATGTTACGTCTTTGTTTTATGAAACCTAGGTGATTTATTCTTTGAAAGGCTAGAAAAGTAACAAAAAAAGATGGTCAATGAGGAAGAAAATTACTACTTGCATTTTGTGACAAGCCTATGAAGATATAAAGCCATCAATAATGTTGGTTTGCATAATAATGAAAGTAGAAAGCTACCCTTTATGTTAAATGCATCATGGTTCATGACTATCTAATTGGATGTATGGCGACCCTTGTTCTTTCTTCTTTTCCAAAGGATAACCAATCATATTTATTCAACATATAATATTTTATGTTTGTTTTAATTATATCACTATTTAAAATGTTAAATAACTTTTAATTAAAAGTTGGTTTCTTACGAACCTTAAAAGTTGATTATCTTGTTTATTAAAATGAATGAGTATGTGCATTTGCTTTAGAAGGAAAAGAACATGTGTTTTATTCATTAGATATCTTTTGAATTCCAAAATTTTGTTAATAATAAACTATATTTTATTTAAATATCATAAATGAGATAGAATCTTATTCCATCATCCGGAATAACTTAACCAAACATCTAACATATAAAATTTTGACAATTTACATTTTGATAATCCAAATTATTACGTATTGATCGATAAAAATATCATACTAAGGCCGAATGTTATGGGAGCACGAGAGCTCATCGTGAGGTGATTTGGCGCGGCCACCTAGCTGGAGGCGTTGCCAACAGTAATCCGTGGCTCAGGGCGTTTATGTTAACAAAGATTGTTTTAGGGTGTTATATTGAAGCTTAAATAAATTTGAGATATAAGAGTTGACAAATTCTAATTTCCTAGAAGAATAAACTTAAAAACCGTGTTCTTGTTGAATTTTAATTATTTATTTGTTTTAATTTAAATGCATTCACTAGCTTATTACTTATATTCATTTCAATATTCGCTAAATCATATCAACTTGGATTAAATGAAGTATTTAATACATATTTTAAAATACATATTTATAGTCAAGTGTTATGTTAAATGTATCTCACCGGTATATTTACTCAACATACATGTTATATGTATACAAGTTCTTATACGACCGTATGCATGCTCAAAAGTGGTGTATACAAGTTATACATGTGCTTATAGGGTTGTATGCATGTTCAAAGCGGATAGATACATGTGCTTACACTGCTGTATGCATACTCAAAACGAGCATATACGGGCGCATCCATGTACTTATACTCGCGTATAACATTTAAAAAACCAAAATCAGAGAATTCAATGGTGGAGTACATTTGAAGCTCTATTCACTACAAGAGATGCGGATTCTTGGAGCCCCATTTTTGGGCAAGAACAAATTAATGCCCGATTCTCACACAAAGTCACAACATAAACTTGTCACTTGGTTAATATTTAACAATATCCGATTTGACACAAAATTCAGAAACTCAACAGAATAATAATTATTAGGCATGTGTAAAATCTTCCTTTATTTAGCTAAACACGACATTTGTATCGAATATGAACTTTTTTACACGTATTTGTTTTATTCTTTGAAAAGGTAGATAATTTTGTATATTTCAATACATTTTTATGATACGGGTAACATGAATCGGTTACATGAAATAGGTATGTGTATTTTATGACTATAGAGTTAAAGATACATGTCTGACTTAAACACTTTTGTATAAATATAATAAAAAAATTTATTCTCATGGTTTCATTAGTCAATATCACTAATATGATTGCAAATAAGTTTACCAATGATAATATGTCGGATGATTGCTAATTTGGAGATCAATTTAATTAGTTTTTAAATATATATTTTGTTTGTGAAGATTTAGTTTTCTGGTATTTAATGTTTAATTGTTATCTTGAACATTTGAGTTAATTTATAATTAGTAGAGTTTACAACATTATGATTCACACATAGTTTGGCTATCAATTTTAATGTTTTTGATTCACAAATAGTTTTAATTATTTTGTGAGAAAACTGCATAAATGGTCCCTGTGGTTTGACCATATTGCATGATTGGTCCCTAGATTTTGAAAATTACAAAGTTTGTCCAAACTTTTGTGTAATCATTGTAAATCTGGTCCTCAAATTTCACAAAAGTGAAAAGTTAGTCCAAACTTTATGTGGGTGTTGTATTTTTGGTCCCTAAAATTAAATTTAAAAATTAGTTCAAATTTCATGAAATGCATAAAAAATAAATTAATTTAGTGACAGGGACCAAACATGCAATGATCATATAAAAGTTTAGACTATCTTTGTAATTTTTAAAGTTTGAAAACGAAACATGAAATTTGATTAAACCAAAGGGATCATTTATGTAATTTTCTCTTATTTTGTAGTTCAATATTTATCTTTGTTTCTAGTCACATGTTTTTTTTTTGTTCATAATTTATTAGGTAATAGAGCAGAGTCAAGAGGAGAAAGCAAAAGCATGAATGTTGATATTGTGGTGTTGTGTTGAGAACTTTAGTACTTGTTAGTGTGTGATAGATCTTTTGACTGTCCAAAAATAATACATGTCACTACACCGCTAGTTTGGATCATACTAAAGGGAAGACAAAATATTTGATTAGTGTAAACTACACTGGCTTAATATGTCTTTAAGTTTTTCAACTTAATTTGAACTTCGAGTTTGCATCCTTTTGACTTTTTTAACAAGTTAAAGTTTACGCGAAAGCCACATGTAAGTATGTAAAAAAATTTTATGACCTTGCCATGAGTTAGCACGTAGCACTAATGTTGTAGAAATCATTTGGTGATAGTTGGACGGTGAGGTACCGACTAGGGATTAATTGTGATTTCGGAATTAATCGGATCAGACTTTTGTATATAATTTTGTAAATTTATGTATATATAATAATAATTTATACCATGTATGTATTAATTTACAAGTTGAGGTGGGGAGGGGGTAATTTGTAAATTGGTGAATATTGAGGGGATTAAATGTTAAAATATACAAACTTAATTAAAATCATTTAACCCTACAAATCAACCCGCCGTCCTCTTTCCACTGTATATCCTTGCCGGAATAGGCAAATCTAGGACCAGAATCGACAAATCCGGTGGTTCTCATTATCAAAACACCTCCGATTGGGACGATTTGGTTCGCCTAGGTCTGACTTTGACCAATTTTGACCGATGGGCTCCTAGAACCTCCGAATTGGTGAAATTGAAGCGGCCAACCTCCGATTAGTGACTAATCGCCGACTAATCGGAGGCCAGTCGCAATTTTTACAATGCTACTTAGCACATAAGTTTTCCTTTTATTTTATAAGTTTTATGATGACAAAAACAATAATAATAAACAAACAAACAAACATATTCAATAAACACCTAACAATAATAACAACTACAATGATTTCCCCATTTCACACGCACAATCTGTTATATGTCTCCTCTAATACGTATTTCGACGCCACACCCTTCATTTCGGGTAACCATTGGCCATCTCATTATCGTCTTCTTCACCGCCCCTTCTCTTCTTTCCAACCTGTATCTGTTGTCCCTCCTACAACAACCACGAACACCAACTACCACAACAACCACCATCGGTCCATCGCCTTCCCTTTCTTTTCCCTGTCCTCTTTCTCAATGCGTTCATATTTGTTTGCATTTGTTCAAACCCTAGATCCAATTATTGAGATTGAATTCAATTTTTTTTTTTTTTTTTTTTTTTTGAGATGTAGGCGTGAGCCTTCTGATTAAGGTTTGGTTTTCGTGATGCGTAAGACTCAAGGGTGAGTGATTTAGGCAAGATTTGTTGGCAAATGTGCAGAAAAGAAGAAAGGGTACGAGTCTTTACTCGATTACTTATTACTTTTGGTAATATCATAACAACAATAACAATAGCAATCATAGTAATAAAAAAGATTAAGAAAAGTTACACATCATTAGAAGTTAACCCACTAAGAAACATCTATGGGTTAAAACATTACAGTAAACAAAGTCTAAACTCTAAAGCACAAAAGCTAGCAATCAATCACAAATTTAAACTTAAAAAGTTAATAAAATTCAGCCGTTTAGTTCGTAGAATGTTTTGTGAAAAACAGGGAATTATAATGGAGTCTTTTTAAAATTGATAAGGTGTTTTGGATGTTAAATTTTGAGTGGAATTGAAATGTTAATTTCAAAAATTTCATTGAATTGTTATACAAAGTGGAAATAAAATGAATTCTATTAAATGTAGGAAATTTTTTTATTCCAATTTAATCCGTTACCTAACCAAACATGAATTTAGATGAAAATTCTTCAATTCCAACTCTAAATAAAGAGAATTCGGTGAATCAAACGGACCCAATAGTTAAAACATTACTGGCAAAAATATCGATACAGTGAAGAGAAAAGTATGACGTTTAATTCCATCACCACCCATATCAACATCAACTGTCAGCTTCATCTAAAGGGACTCCACCAAATAAAATATCCCGATTCATTTCTCAAAAAGATTTATAATTTTCACTAAAGATGTGTTATCCATTCATGATTCATCCACTTATTTATTCAATTAACTCAAAAAAAAAAAAATACACCTCTATTTAAAGTTGCAATAACTTTAGATTATAAAAATATATAAGATTACATATTCAAACGTACATTCGTGCATGAACTTAAATAAAAATTATTTTATTACCAATATTCTTAGCACCGATCCTTTTTATGATTATGATACTCATTCTCGTTTGGCGAAAGTTATAATTTTATTTTTATAATATGTTATTTATACATGTCAATGTCACACAACACATATCTTTTCAATAGTACGCATCTAAAGTTTTGATTTCACATACGAGTATAAACGAATCGTATCAAGAAATTCATTTATTTGATAGATAGACATATATAGATAATAATTTCTATTTTTATTGAATTAAAGAAAGGAAAACGAATACGAGTGCAAATGACTCCAGACCGCATATTGAAACGTTTATTCTGCAAAGGGTTAAATGAGTGAGAAACAACTAGAGTCTAGAGCGTGACACCCACGGTTTTATTAATTTGGGCGAAGGGTTCTAATTACGTAGCTTTCAGGCACCAAAAACATGTTAACTTAACACAATCTAATGTATTCTAGACGCACTGTTGTACTTGCCATAAATAGGAACTTTTACATATTTGTCATTCCTAAAACCATAAATTACATATTTCACCAAGCTAAAAAGTTAAGTACATATTTTCCATTACCAAAACATATATATTACATATTTATTTATTTCATTAAACTTAACCTATTAAATAACTATTTTACCTTGTTTTTACTAAAGGATTTTTATATATTGATGTTTTATTATTATAATTGTTTAAAAATTTTGACAATTATGTTTTGTATTTTGAGATATAACTTTGATTATCGGTTATTGTTGTTTTGAAATAAAGGTTTAAACGAAATGTAGTTTTGTTGTTTTTATTTATATAGAAAACTCGAACTTAAGAAATTATGTAACTAATAGTTTTAGTAAGTAAATTGTATAAAAATACTTTAGTGAAAATACAAGTGATATAATCATTCAATAAATAATTTCAATAAAATAAGTAAATATGTAATATGTATGTTTTAAAAAAAAATGTAATTGATTTTTTGACTTGAATAAATATGTAATTGATAACTTTAAGAATGGTAAATATGTAAATACCCCGCGTAAATATGGTTCCTAACACACCATTGTCATGTGCATTCGGTCCTAAGTAGCTTAGATGCACCATGTAAAAATGGTTCCTAATGCAAAATTATAGACGCGCTACATTAACCTTAAGAAAGGTACTTTCTTAAATACTTAATTTTATGACATAATATACTAAAACTATTCTAAGAAAACAATAAAACGTACATAAAGTATTTGCATGAAGAAAAATTAGAAAACCAAGATAAAAAATAAAACAATTATGTATATTTCACTTTTACCCATCCAATTCGTAGCAAACTTCTATTTAACTTTCTAGTTGATACCGTATCATCTTAGTCATTTAAATGGCTTTAATCGAATGATGGATGGTTAAATTTCATGTTACACTTCTCATGAATTTTGATAATTTTACTAGGGGTGAGCATTTAACCGATTTAACCGAACCATAACCAAATTAACAGCATTAACCGAACCAAATTTACCGAACCGAACAATTAACCGACGGTTCGGTTAAGGCATAACCAATTAACCGCACATTGCGGTTCGGTTTCGGTTTTGGTGTACAAATTAACCGAATTAACCGCACCGAACCGAATGTCATTAATGTGCAAAAAATTTTGAATACTTCTCATGATTTTACTAGAATTTCATATGTTAACTTTTTTAATTTACATTTATAAAAATATATTTACATAGTGAGATTCCGTTATATATAGAATGCACCCCTAAATAAGTAGAAATAATACAAGATGTGTGCACACATTGTTATATGCACATCTGACATCGGTTTAGGTTTTGGTGGAACCTTAAAAACAAACCTTATCGTGAACATCCTTATAAAGTTGGTCCAAACCTAACCTGATAATAGTTTATTAGTTAAAATTTTAGTTTTAAAGCATATGTTAAATAGATTGGTTAATTAACCGAAATTAACCAAAGTTAACCACAACCGGCGGTTAACCAAAGTGTGGTTAACCGAAGTATCGGTTGCGGTTTCGGTTTTGAAAATGGTATTAACCGCAATTGCGGTTTCGGTTTCGAAAATCCTCTTAACCGCACCGAACCGCACCGTGCACACCCCTAAATTTTACTAGTTCTTTAGCATATACATATTCATTTACTAGTCCCTTGTACACACACATTTATTTGTGTTCATAAAAATATTAACAAACGAACATAAATAATGAGAACTCTACTTTTTCAACAAAGTAACATGAAGATAAAAAACAACTATTTTTTGTTTATCTGTTACTGTTTGTCTGTTTCGTCAAACTTTAAAACAAGAAGAAAACAAACGCGAACAAAGTAACGTCACACCAAATGTTACCTCCTTTGACCTGTTACTAGACCCATCCAACCCGCCCATTTTGCAACCACCGGCTCTAAGTGACGTTTTCAATAGGTGTAGAACACATACTACAAACAACCCATATCAAGTGAAACAAACATAAGGACAGAAAAACACAAACACACACAAATCGCAAACGGATCGGTCTCAGAACAAAGGTCTCCTGACAAGGCAACAACATAATCTACAACATTGTCCACCACACAAAAAGAAAGTAGTAAATTGCGTGGAGAACATATAAAACAACCCAATTAGCCCTACACCATCATCATTCCCCATTTAATAAAAGAAGTGGCTTTTGACTCAAAACAGAAATTAGTGCTATCATACGCAACTATCACTTTGCATTATTATTGCCCAATGCCCATCAACAAATCAACAATAAAAACATAAAATCTTTGCCACACACATGTTACGTGAACTCGGGTATAAAGTATAACGGTTATTAAAGTGTTTTTGAGTAAAAAGAACAATGAATCCTATGATGAGATCATGAAGTTTGGGTAAAATATGAAAACCTGCAAACGGTTATACAGAACAGATACCATCGAATACGAACCAAACTATGAAACAAGGATAGCATATAACAGTAAAGTAGATTCTTGATTCTAAGTTAAAGCTTTAGTGGTGCATTGCTTATGAGGATAGCACAAATGGTAAACTATGGAAATATACTATACAGTATGCTTTTTAGTGCTTGCTGTTTAAATTAAGAAGTAGGTGTTAATGTGAAAGGTAAAGGTACTTAAAAGAGGGGGGGGGGGGTGTTTATTGGCTTATTGCATAAAAAAGCAGAGGCGGCAAGCGTATCGGGTTGAATCAAAGAACCTACACATGACACACACCTCATATTCTTGTACAAGGCATCAACCTAACCTGTACACGACCCGTTTAACCATTTTACCAAAGCAAGTAAGATGGGTAGGTTGGTCGTTATATGGGTAAAATCTAGGTGTAAACAAGTTGACCAAACATTTATAGTTTTGTTTATTCTAATTTTAAAATGGTTAAGGGTCGAGACATTCAAACAAGTGAACCCGAACATGACCTGTTTATTAAACGAATTGGATATGACAACTCAATACCTAATAAGTTTTGTGTTGTGCTTCAGGTCGCATAAAACAGTACCCATCATTCGACCTGGTCCCATGGGTAATGTGTATACATTAGCTCAAAGGGTCAAATCAAAAGAAATCAAATTTTATGGCTTTTTTATCACATTTTTCATAATTTTGGCTAACTTTTTATAGATAAAAATAATAACCGATACCCAAATCAGGCCAAAATTTGTTACTTTTTTTATCAGTAACCCCTTCTTTAATGTGATCAACTTCATCATTGTTAATTAGATAATAATACCAGGAAAACACACCTTTAATCATACCACCGTCTTAAATCACACCATCTTACAAAATACAATTTACAGCAATCAACAAAAAACTTACCAAAATCATATTGCAGAATCTAGACTTGTTTTTCGTTTCCAAAATTTAAGGTACCGCCCAAGCCACTAAGTTTTGCAATCTTTACCCTGCAAAACAGCCAAAATATGTTACATATTATATGTCACGACTATCCAGCAAAATTATGGTGAATACAAAAAGTTGGTGATTTTTTTTTATATTTTTTCTGTTTTTATAGATTTCCAAAGTAGGAAATTATAAAAAAAGACATGCATAATAAAGTGACAACAGTTTTTCCCCTTAAGTGCTGTTTTCAGGATAAAAGTGGGGATGAGTAAACATGCAAAGTATCTGAAATGATTATTCTCACTGCTGAAGTCTTCTATATATAGACATAAGAGGGTAGCATATGTCCATACAGTTCATACAAGTCTTATAAGCTACAGACACCATAGATATTGCGATGAATAAGCATGTTGCGAGTGAGAGAATGAGTGAATTTTTTAGAAAGGGGAAACCCTTTTTTGCAGTGATATTTTTGCAGTTCGGGCTTGCAGGAATGGATGTTATTTCTAAAGTTGCTCTGAATGAAGGAATGAGCAATTACGTATTCGTTGTGTATCGCCATGCTGTTGCCACCGTTGCTATGGCTCCTTTCGCCATGGTTCTAGACAAGTATCTCTCTCTCTCTCTATCTTAAACTCACCATTTTTATCTTTATGTTTTTGCTTTCACTAATTACAACTTTGGTAACAGGAAAATAAGGCCGAAGATGACCATATCAATTTTTGTTAAGCTTATGCTGCTTGCACTATTAGAGTAAGTTTAAGTTTTTGCTAATAATAAGAAAAAGATGTGGTACTGGTATGATGTTATGATTAAATAATTAATCTATGTTTCTTGTTTGACAGGCCAGTTATTGATCAGAATCTTTATTTTCTAGGGATGAAAGCTACAACAGCAACATTTGCAGTTTCCATGTGCAATGTTCTTCCTGCTATAACTTTTGTCATGGCATGCATTCTAAGGTAAACAGAAAAAAGCAATAAACATGATAAGAATGCATGAGAAAAGCATGCGCATGGCATGTGTCATTATAAATGTATGCTCTAACTTCCGACAAAATCATGCCCATAAAACCAATATTACCAACGAGCAACGGAATCAAAGAAACTAACGTTCCAATCAACCATCCCTCATCCAATGAAGTGGCCCTTTTTGACCCATAAAGTCAATATTACCAACAGGTAGATTTAGATTGTGCTTATCTCAAACGGGTCAAAATAAACCAATAGCTAAAAGGGTAACAAAATGAAAGTCACCCCAAGTCTATTGTTATTAATGCATGCAACCTCTTAAGTCGTTTTATTTAAAGATTTAGTTTACTATTGGAATTTCACCCTTTTTGTAATCAGAAGTAACAAATTATATAAGTAAAGAAAATCAAGAAAAGAGTGTTTGTGGGCCACAATTTAATTCTGACAATTAAAATTTAAAACCCAAGTTCAAAACAGTCTAGTGTAAGAGTTATAGTTAATATCGACTGTTGGTAGTTTGTGAAGAATAGTTTTTAACAAGTTGGTGAATTTTGGTTGACTCAGGCTTGAGGTCGTCAACCTAAAGAGTCTCCGCAGCCAAGCCAAAGTAGTTGGAACAATTACAACAGTGGCAGGAGCCATGCTTATGACACTGGTTAAAGGCCCAATTTTAGAGCTATTTTGGACAAAGGGACGAAATACCACAAACGTAATACACAACGGGGTAGATTTACATCATTCTCTCAAGGGTGCTATTATGATCACAATTGGATGTTTTAGCTGGTCATGCTTCATGGTTTTGCAAGTAAGAATTTATATGTTTGATAGACATGATAATTAAGTATCATTAATAGTTCCTAATTTTAATACGTTTTTTTTTTTTTTTTTTTTTTTTTTTTTTTTTTTTTTTTTTTTGTAATTTGAAGGCAATTACACTAAAGTCTTATCCGGCTGAGCTGTCTTTAACCGCTTGGATTTGCTTCTTGGGTACAATTGAGGGAGCAATAGTGGCACTAGTGATGGAGAGAGGGAAAGCAGCAGTTTGGGCTATTAAGTGGGATACCACACTTCTAGCAACACTCTACAGTGTAAGGATCTCTAATTAAATATAAAAAATTATAAGTTATGCGATGATCAAAAACAAAAGAAAAATGTAAAAAACCTCATTGAACCAATATATACTGTACTCAGCTTGTCAAGCTAGAATTCGCGTGCCAGCAACATGCCAATTCATCATCATATATCTAGAAGTGACAAAATTGGCAGGTTGGACAGTTAATGGCGTCTGGACAAGTTAAACTTTGGTCCGGGTCAAAACACTGCTCATCTAACTTTTTTTTAAATTTTTATAAATACCTGGTGTGATTACAATAATTACAACAATAATAATCTAATTTTTTGAATATATAATTTAGACGGTTTCATGCAATAAAATACAATTTGGGCATTTGGCCCATTTCCTTGAAAATTATATTACTTGTTTAACACTTTAACCTGCTAGAACATTTGTATATATGTAATAACACGTTCAAAACCTGCTAGAATTATAGTTAATAGAACAGTTTTCGGCTTTGCTCCCTCTATATATATCAGGTCTAAAACAAGCATGCAGAAGAAAAAAATGTGAAATGGTAACTATGGGATAACCAGCTATACTTAGGTTTGTGTATATTTAACCCACGTTATATTAATGTCTATGCAGGGCATAATATGTTCGGGTCTTGCTTACTACATCCAAGGAATTATAATGAAAGATAGGGGTCCTGTTTTTGTGACTGCATTCAGTCCGCTGAGTATGATAATCGTAGCTATCATGGGCTCCATTATTCTAGCCGAGCAAACATATCTAGGAAGGTAAAAATAAACTATAAGAGTAAAAATATCTAGTTCTTGATCATTTTACCTAAACACATGAACAAAAAAAAATTGACAGCTAATTATATCTTGATTTCTGACAGGGTTCTTGGAGCTATTGTCATAGTTGCAGGTCTTTATATGGTTGTTTGGGGTAAAAGCAAGGATAAAGAGCTTTCAATTGACGAGCAAATATCACCAGAAAAACAAATAGTGGATAAAGAATCTGAAGATAACGGTTGTCACAAGGTCATTACTATCAAATCATCAGATGGAGTATGTGATAAACATAATCAGACAGCTGATGAATGCTAACAGTAAATGTTCAGCCGAGTGCACTCCATCCATCAATTAATTAAAAAAAAATGAAAAATCATGATAAAAAGGTAGTATTGGTTGAGTGTAAGAGGTAGCAAAATAAGAGATTAACCTTAATGTACAAGAAAATGGACTTCCCTAAGAAATGGAAGTTTTTTTTAACCAATGTTTTCAAGCTGCTTATGTAATTATTGTATTGAAGTCCATATCTAGTATTTACTACTTTGTAAGATGACACAAAATGGGCGAGTTGGGTAATATGCTAAACTAATTAGGATTAAACGAGTCATTTTTACAAAAGGGATGAACGGGTCAGCACACGGACTCTTTTTTGTCCATTTTATGAATACTTGATGCGTTCATTATGATTATACAAATATATATCAGTAGTAAAGTAATCTAAAGCTTTATACATATATAGTTTAAGAGGTTGTAAGCATTAAAATCAGACCTTCATGTTTAAGATTAAATAATTGATAAGGGTAAAAAAGATTGTGTCCAATGTAATTATGTAAACGTTAAACAAAATATTATATTTAACCAGAAAATTTTGTTTACATCAAGGAAATTTTATCTACCTATCTTGAGTGATAGAGGTGTTATAATAGGTAGCCTACATAAAGGTTAAGTTTCTGGCTTTCTGCTTAATGATAATACTCTGTTTGCTGAATTAAGCACCCAATATAAAAATTAAATAAATAAAAATAAAACATCTAAAAGTAACAGTCATATCCAAACTAATGTACAGAACTATGCTTGAAACATGCCATACCTTGACCAAGACAACTCTCTAAGAAACAATTCCTTCTTCCTTCCCATATATTCGTTGAAGCTCACGAGTAGCAGCTAGAAATGATTCTGAAAAGTAAGAAACGTAATATGGTTATGAATAAACTAAAAAGAAATGTAACTTAAAACGGAAATAGAGCATCGGACACATATTTGACAAATAATTAAAAAACCGCACCTTTCCAAATTCTAAAAGATTTCTGGTTGATTTGTGATCCAGTTATCGTCTGAATTACTTCGAACAGCACATTTTGAGGTGTGTTTCTCAGTTCTTGAACAACACCATAGATTGTTTTCCCGTTCTCAAAGTAAATATGATTATTTGGGTGCTTTGTTTTGCAACCAGCATGACGCTCAAACTCAAAAGCATTAATCGCCTTAAAATATTAAATACCTGGTTGTTAGGTGAGCAAAAATAGATTAAAACAGAATTACATAATTAACACCATATACAATAAGCTCACCTTTGAAAAAGTACATGATTTACAGCCACAAAGATAGGTTGCGCCCTTAATGACACCATGCAGCTCCTTCTACGATGCATATGAATTAACAGAAGCAAAAAACATAGCCCAGTTGTCAAAATAATAATAATTACAATGAATAGACTTTTGCTAAATCTAGAAATAAGTCCCTTGACTTTATTTAGCATGCTTAAATCACTTGACTATTAGAACTCGATAATAAAGTCCCTGGAAATATTTTTTAACAAAAAAGTCATTTTTGAATGACTAAATACTTCAATGTTTAAAATTATATAAAAAGGTATTTTTGTTTGATTAACTCACTAACATATATAAAGAACATTTTCGCTAAGTTATAAAATCCAAGGATTTAATCATTTAAAGATAAAGTCAGTGACTTATTCATTGAAGCCTCGTTTTTTTAAAACAATGGCCCAAAAATATGATATTACAGCTAGCATTTACCTCTTTTGACCATGCAACATACTTCACAGGAACACCGTCTAGCATACCGGTTGATAACAAACTTCTAACATTTGAAGGAAAATTGTTTGGAGGAATCTTTCTAGTTGTTTTTTGCTCCTTTTTCTTTAAAATAGCATCTCCAGGGGCAATTACTTGTGCACCACTAATAATTGCATCACTTGTAGATTCAGACAAACCCTTTTCTTTTGATCTTTTAATTGAAGATTGACCCATCAAAAAGTCATAATTGCATACAAGCCTTCCTGAGGAACTAATGTTATCTACATCATCATTTAATCCACCAAAAGATATAATATTGTCTTTGCCGAATGAATGCCTCATGGATAAATCACTGTTACTTGTTTTGATCATTGACATTCTAAGATCATCTGCCTGCTTACCGAAAACAAGATCCATTGATAAGGAACTATTATGTTCACTAAATGCATCCAAAGATACATTACTCTCGTTCTCTTTGATGAATGATTGAGATATTGTTGTGATACTACTATCATCCTTGCTGGTAGATGGACCCACAGACATAGAACCATTATTCTCTCTGTAAGGTTCACCAGTAGAAACAAAATTGTTATCCCCCCTGGTGAAAGTGTCAGATAGAAAATCCTCAGCATCTTTGACTTGACTGACTTTGACTTTTCTAATTCCACCATAACTAAAACCTCCAAATGCGGAATCAATCCCAAATAGGTTGGTTGTCCTTGGTGTTTCATTGTCAAAGAACCTTTCACTGAACTCCCCAGTTACAGAATGAAAATTAAATGCATTTTCACAATAAACATTTGAGTTTAAAAGGGCCGTGTATGAATTAGGGTGTGGAATTTCAACTGCCTGTTTCTTGTTGGGAAATGATTCTGCTTCATTCCCATCCATGAACCACTGATGTGAATGTTTGGGCTCAACTCTGGAGGAATTATTTTGTGCTATTTCACCATTTTCACCTATGTCTCCTTGTGCTTTCGACATCCAGAAGTCTTTGTTCTGGAAAGACGGGGGCAGTGAGTAGTGTCAAAATGGCGTCATTCATATTTCCCAAAAAGACCATAAGAATTGTCAATCTGTATATCTAGTCAATGAATTTGCTAAACGTCACTAATAATACTTGCATAAATGCTAAACCCATTGAGTTTCTAAAACATTTGACTAATTGTTATAACCATCTCAACAGGATTCAAAGAAAAAGAATCAAAATAACTCAGCAAGGCCAGGAGTGAAGAGAAAAAAATTCCACTAACAAAGGATAAGCATACCATGTTTTTTAGTTGATTAGAGCCTCCTGTTCACAAAAATATATCATTCAAATTAGTTACCTATTACCAAAGCTTCTGACAACTTCCAAAACAGAAATAATTTAAAATATTACAATGGCAAATTTTGAACAGTTCATGCTGCTTAGCAGGGGTGTTCACACTCACAGTCGAGTTCCGCACCTTTGAAGAAAATTTTGGACCAAACCGCTAACTACAGTTTCAGGAAATGACAAACCAAACCGGCCAGTTTTATCAGTTTGACAGGCCGAACCAAATTTTTATATTCTTATTAATCATTAGTTTGTATTTAAACTTTTAAAATGATAAAGATGATTCATGATTACAATACATATCTGTAACTACCTATTCAAAAAGTTTCATATGTATATTCCAAACCAGGCCAAACCATTGAACCACCAAACTTGCTTTCGTTCGGACGAAGGTTCATGAACACCCTACAGTGCTTAGTTGCCAAAATACGCAAAACAAACGATTCACTATACGATCTGAAAATACTATAATATTACTTACTTTAGGGCTTCAAATCAACCACTGAGCACATTAAGCAACACATATATCATAACTATGTTCATATTCAAAGTGCCGATCCGATCATACTACTATACTCAACAGAAAACACTTAAAACTCAGCTTCACCACTACACACATCTCCGACATTATACTTTTTACACTTCAAAACACAAAATAAAGCAAAAATACAGTAACATTAAACCAAATCAACAAAATAAAAGATCAAACCCTAAAGTAAAAACATGCAATTAGAAGTTTCATGTGGTTTACAACTCACATTGCACATACTGATAAACGCATTGAAGTCATAAACAAAAAATAATGATAATAATATACCTGTATGGAAGTTTTCCGGCGGCCGTATGATCTCCGATCGTTCAATTTTCCGGCGACGGTTGTACGGACGCCGATCACGGCGAGATCTAAGGAGAAGAGGGTTTGTTGCTTTGGGTTAAAGGAAATATCAGAGGTGGTTTTCTGCACTGTTAGAGTATCTGAATGAGTACTGGAGAGATCTTGATCGTTGGATTATTAGATGGGATGGAGGATGTATGTGGGCTGATGTTTGGATGTGTTTATAACGTGAAATTGGCTGGAGAGGATTATAAATTTATAACCTTGATGGGCCTATATCTCGATTAGGGGTGTTTAAGGTCGGATAGACTGATTTGGTTGAGGTTTTTGAGTAACCCGACAGTGACCGGCTGGTATAAACATAAACCAAACTAGCTGACGGTTTGACGGTTTGGTTTTGATAGTTTGATGGTTTAGTATTAACGGTTTTAACTTTTTGTATCACTTTATGATGTCCATTTGTTTAAACTAGTGAAGTGTTTTTAGTATCCATTTTGTAAGCTAATAGGAACAATATATATGTATGCATATGAGCGATGGGAAACATTGAAAGGATTTTGAAGTCTTTATATGGACTATGGTATAGAAATCATACATAATTCACCATCGTCAATTCAAAGTATATAATTATTCATTAAGTTCGTTATAACATTTAGGCAGGCTATGAAAAAAATATTTACGTATAGACTGTTTTTTATTGTACTGGAATAGCTAGCAGCGAGCTAGTGTTGTTTTTATTCTTTATAACTATGTTTTAAGAAAATCAAAAGGTAATCAAGATCAATGTAAATTAGGTCTTTTTAGGTTTGTAAGAATCATAGTTATTTTTTTTTCTCACACACTCGTACACTATTATATATATATATATATATATGTATCCACACACACACACACACACATTATTAACTTGTTATTCATCATGCCTTATATTATATGTTTAGTGGGTTGTAGCCATCTTTTGTTTTTATATAATCTTTAGCTTTTTTTTCATTTAACTCAATAAGTTTACATCTTTAATAATTTAGCCTCAATATTTTTTATTTTTAACTTTGATCCACTGTACTTTTCATATTTTAAATTTTTTCGCTTTATGTTTCGGTTTAAATTTTACAAGTTAACCCGTCACAACGTACGTATATGGTTAAACGTTTTTACGCTTGTTTTTCTTTCGTTAACAACCCCATCGCAAGGCATTGGTCCTTGATCAACTTACTTATTGTGTTAGATGTTTTACGTTTCGTCTGCATGGTTCAATGTTTTTACGTCTATTATTTTAATTTTTTTTAATGCGAGTTTTTTCGTTATTGGTGAACATTATGCAGTGGTGTGTCATTAGTGCTTTTTGGCATGGTTTTACACCCACCTACGCAAAGCGGGGGGCTTATGCTAGTTTCTTACAAATTTTTTAATTTAATTCATGTTAAGATTTAAATATTTGTATTTTTAAAAAGCTTTTGACTCTTATTATTAGACTACCAATCCTACTAGCAGTCATTTACACTGTCGCGAAGTTGATTTTACGTAGAATAAATATGTCGCAATAGTATGCTCAAAATTTTAGAGAGTATATTGTTGTGAAACCACGCATTTAGATACACAAAAGCTCGTAGATAGAAATAAGCACGTTGCAAGTGGAAACTAGTGTTCAGAAACACTTAAACCTATAGATAAAAATAAATACATCGCAAGGATATGCTCAAAATAGGAACGAGCATGAACCGACAAAATTAACTGGACCGAACTATCAAGAACCTATTTTAGTAATTTAGGTTCGGTTCCCGGTTCGGTTCTGATTCCAAAACCGGTTACCCGTTTAGATACCCGGTAGGAGCCAGTTATCTATACATAGATCCTAGTATATGTCGGAGGGTTGGTAAAAGGTAATTATATTAATATTGTTAATCTAATTATTGTTTCTTATTTTAGTTACTAAAAGCGATCTGTTTTAGATGTTTTTGAAAAGATCGGGTCGATGGAGATGGACAAAGATTAAAGACAATAAACAACTAATGTACATTGGTTTGCATTGAATTATTCGATAACTTGTATTATTGGTTTGTATTGGATTAGTTGGGAAAATATGACCCTTTAAAATTTGGTTTTGCATGCTATCGTATATTCACACTGGATGATTTGTAGATCATTTTAGATTATGAGATTATTAGTTTAGTCAAAATATCGATTTCTATAAGGGCTTTTCATAAAAGTCGTTTTTTTTGTAGTCTTTGTATCTGAATTTTAGTTTAATTTTAATATTAAATTGTATTTTTAATTAATCATCACATCAAGTTGTTATTTTAGGTTATTCAACAAATCTAGTTCATTACCGGTTCTTCAATAAAACCGGAACCGGTTTACCCGGTTAAGAACCAAACCGATTAGGTTACGATAAGGTTCAGTTTCGGTTTTTAGGTTTATCCTATCCGGTTCCCGGTTCCAACGGGTTGCGGTTCGGTTCCAATCAATTCAAACCGGTTGCATACCCCTAGCTCAAAATATAAAAGAAATCTACATGAATATCGAGTATAAGAATAGAATATAACTGGATTTTTACCGCCCGCGTGTTGCGGCGAGATCGTACGCAACGTACTATAGTATAGACCAACAATCGACCCAACTTGTCTCCCAACTAAATTCATGTCGAATAGTAAAATAACACGAATTTATACTGTTGAACGAAAACATATCATACTTGACCTGCTTTTTTCCAAACAAAACTATGTTAAAATGTAGACCAAGTCAAAACGTACATAAAAAAACACATAGATTACAATCGTCCCGACTCGTTTCGGAACTAAATTTACGTTAAAACATAGAGTAAAAAAACGTTCTATATTTTACCCGACTCATTTTTTAATAAAGCTTACGTCAAAACGTAGGCGAACGTCGAAATATAGATAATCTCAAAACGTATATAAAAATATGCATTTGACCCGACTCATTTTTTAATAAAACTTACGTCAAAATGTAAGCGAACGTCAAAATATTAATAATCTAAACGCTAATACCAACTTGTCACACCCCAAATCCCGAGGTGTGACATGAATAAACAATAAAGTTTACGATAAATAATATTTAAATACTACAATAAAAAATTTAGTTTACTCGATGTCGTTACAACATTCATGCTCATCGGTAGATGAGTATAAAACTGAGTTTTGGAGTTGACTAATCATATACTGCATACGGAAGCATATAATCTTATAGCATGCTAACCTCAATATTTATATAGTAGACAACAAAATCTTAGTTAACATCTGCAAAAGGACTTCGGTTTGGAGATCCCGAGGTTACTTGTTGACGATGATGCTTCAGTTTGCTTCCATTTTCCACACAATTGTGTTGGTTTTCACAAACAATATCTGTTGCTGCTAAAAGATCTGCAAAAGATGGCGCTCGCATTGCCTCGATGGATGTAAAGCTAGGCACATCTATTTCATGCTTTCTTGGAATAGAATCATGATCAACCTGTTATATTATGCCAACATCAATATAAATCACAAGTTAATTCCATAATACAGAAATTGATCATTGTATGTAACATACTTGCAACAAGTAATATAACAACCGAAAAAGATAGATCATTTATGGTGATGAATGATGATGGCCTTTTGTTAAGGTGTCAATTCTGATTCCTTTACTTATCAACCGGTTAAGCTGGCCACTAAGAGGTCAATTAGGTAAAAAATAAAAAGAAAAAGGAAAATTGATCAAATGGGTTAAAAGTCACCCAAAATGTATTTTTAATATATACAACAGATCCTCCAAAGTCGGCATCTGGAAAAGGTTAGATGATTATTAAAATTATTTAGTTTTTGTAATGATATATAACACACTAGGTGTATCATATTCGGATTTTGGTCATCTCGGAGTGGTAGAGTTTTTTGAATCATATCTGAGTCCAACTAATTTATTAAAGAACTAGACAAATTTTTTTTTCCAGAAAGGACATGAGTCAAATGAATCAAACATTTTTAGTTTGGAAAGTTAGATTAATGATTGTAATGATATAGCTTCCATTAGATTAATCATTGTAATGACATGTTTCCATAATCATATTTAACACACTAGCAATTCAATAAAAGTTTGGTCAAAAGCATTTCCAACCCCCAATATCCAAAACCATATTTGTACCGCAATTACACCTTTAGACCCAAACTAAAAAAGATTGTAATGATATAGTTTCCATCAGATTAATGATTGTAATGATATATTTTCCATAGTCATTGTTAAAGGTTGGTAAAAGTCTTACTTTGTATTCGTTATAAACTTGAGGGGCTGTTTTGTCATCTTATTACGTTTAGAGAACTAGTATTGTGTGTTTGAGTCTTAGGTTGTTAATCTGTTGTTAATAGCTTAATTAGACAAATTGGGGTAGAGAAGACCAGCTCAATTTAAATGTTGTTTCTTATTCGTCTGTAATCGTGTTCTTGGGGCCTTGGGCAATAGAGATTTAAATGCTTTGATCTTCTTTACGTGTTGTTATTGTTGAATTCAACAGTCATTTTTACACCTCTAGTATTTTGCAAGCACCAACAGTAATAAAGTAACTACTGTTTACCTGATAACCATTCTTTAGGCGGTCAGCTTCATTTAGCATTTTTTCTGTTGTTTCACCATGCTGGTCTTTTAAGCTTATCAGGTGATCCAAAAATATCTTTGACATACAATCAAAATCTTTTTTCAATTCTTGGTCCACCATCAGTGAATCTGCCAGTGATACAATTTGCACAATTGAACCATTGGTTCATAGTTAATATATATAAAATACAGTATCCACATGTGATTATAGTTAAGATTACCAGTAGCAGATGATTTCAGATCACTAGCATCTGACTGAAATAATGCATCCATAGACATGTGTGTTGCAGCAATATCTTCATTTCTGAGGTTATTTACACGAATCGTTTCCCTGTACATAAGATTGAAGGGGTCAAAAAATGCAAAAACAATAAGCATAAAAAAAAACAAACGGTTCAAGTGTCTAAGTGTACGACGTGTAGTACCTTATAAATGATTCTGTCTCAACCATACTACTCTCATTAAGTTTATTGAGAACTAACTTTGTGTTATCCCACTGCTGTAAGGATTTCCCGACCTTGTTCGTACTGCAATTCAATTCCCCATGGAAGTTAGAACCATCTTATAAACTAATTATCATCTAATATACAGTATTTAATTAACATAATAACACTTACCACTCCGCAAGGCAATTCTCCATAGCAGCTCTATTTTCAGTTGAAATAAATGTGCCCTCTGTAAACCAAGTTTTCGATATCTCTATATATTCATTCACTTCATGTTTTCCATCATTTGATATTTGCACCATGTTAGACAAATCTTTCAACAACTTTTTGTTATCTTGTAAACTTGAATCTTCAATATTTCGTGATGCCTCAGAAACCTGATCATAAAAATGAATTTTGGTTTATGGTGTGATGTCTTCTATGTCAAGAACTCATGATATATTGTTATGTATAAAAAAGGGTGTTCCAGCATACCATTGAAGTTTGTTTTAATGTTAGGTTCCTTAAAATTGCTGAAATGTTTTCTAGTGCCAGCTGTTGTTCTCTAGCTGCATCTTCCTGTAAAATCAAAACATAAAACTATAAAATTTAGCTTTTGTGAAATTTTTAAACACACACTTGTTTATAAAGGAGCACATTAATACAATTGCTTCTTGACCTTGAAGTTTTTCTCAAATGCTGCTAGCTCATTAGATCGAGTTGTATGATTTTTTTCAAGAGCTTCCATGAGTTTAGTGGCTTGCTCACTAAGATTATTGAAGAAATTAATTGTTGCCCTCGAGATCTCGTGAGCAGAAACCAAACTCTTACGTAGTCCCTGTACAATCAGAAAAAAATCAAAACAATGCCAAATTTTTCAATAGTGTTTTATATTTGTTGGCAAGAAAAATAGAGGAAACTTGACATCTTTTGAGCTAAGTAAAGACTCACCTCTTCATGTTGTTGAGCAGATAAAGCCAACATTTGCTTTTGATCAGCTATTGAATTCTGAATATCACATGCTGCATTTTTAGCCTCCATAATTGCATTTTGAAAGATCTGTATATAGACAAAAGCAAAAACATTCACTGTATTGCTTTAGGAAAGAAATTTATATAGTTTTAGGGGGAGAAAGCTATTTCTTTCGAAAGGTGTTGATAAATTTTCTAATGACAAAGTAGATTTCGTACATTCTCAACTGCCATTATTTGATCAGATATTTTGGACTTCATATGAATCAAATCAGAAGAAGCTTTCATCTGGAGTGTCAAGAAGCTTCTTTAATGCCATCATGCCTGAAGTGTGTGTGTCTATTAATTTGTTGATTCTAGATTCCAAAATCTGGGCATTCTGGTAAATAAAAGTACAGAAAAATCAGCATTGAATTTGTAATATTTTAAAATAAGTTAATAACATAACCATGGAGATAATATCTTACATCATGTTTTGTATCAAGAAACAAAGAGACATGTTCTTCCATGGATCTCATTTGTCGTTGTTGCTGTGAAACCGAACTTATAAAAACCTTTTGCAGGTCTTTTAAACTCTGATCTAGCTGATTACTAAATGACAAAAGCAGCCCATTGTTTTCTGCTTCTAACTTGCTCTTATGATCTATACAGTATAGACAATTATTATGATATTAGTTGTTATTAGACTTATTACCTAGCAAAATAAAATTAAATGAAAACAATATAACTTTTAGAGGAAAATGGGTGTACCTATTTTGGAAGATAATTCAGTCACGTCCTCTGATGCATCTTGTAGTTTGTTTCGCAAACCTTTTGCATGTTCAACCAGACAGTTTTCTGTTTTTAAACCAAAAAAATCAGTTTTATACATACGTATTAACAAACAAAGGGGTTAAAGTCAAGATTTGTGTTTAACCAATTACCTGAATCCAAAAGTTTGGAGATGATGAAATCTTTTTTCTTCAACAATAACATGGCTTCCTTGTGTTTTCCTTGAATGTCTAACAAGGCCTTGTAATTGTTCTCCAACTTTTCCTGAATTCATCATTACAAAAGCTGTAATAAACTAAATTAAAAGTTCATTAGTTAAGCTCCTTACTGCTCTCTTCATACCTTGCAATCATTAAGAGCACTTTCAAAACTCAACCTCTTTTCTTGCTCGCTTTCATAGAGCTCACGATATTTATTTACTTCCTACAGTTGAAAAGAAAACGTATGCACATTTATCAGTAATGCTTCGAGTAATTAAATGAAGTTAGAGAAGACGCTCCAACTATTTTACCTTCTCACTTATGTTTAGATCAACCTCCAATTGCTCTATCTTTTCATTCTTCAACTGCAAAGATGATGCAAATGATCAACATAATCTTGTATAAATTAAAGATACCGTTGACTATTAAAATTTGGTTGTATGACTGGACAGAAAGTCAATGAGGTTGTACTGGAAATACAAGGGACTAGTATACTGTTTAAACATATGTGAAATGGTGTAATCTCCAATGGCTTTATTTTTCATCCTTTGATATAAATTCCCTGCTTGACTACAAAAGTTCATATTCGGAAATAAATTGAGAAAGTCAATGTGTTTGAAGTGGAATATGTTTAAGTGGATGCAATGTTAATAATATTTGAAATGAAGTAAACATTACTGTGCATTAGAGGTGCTACTTCTATCTATATACTTATGAATGAGCAGTTTGAGTGGTGTTTGATTAAAATGAGTCAAATAAAAAGAATGAGTTCAAAGATCAGGTCAAAAGGGTTGAAAGCTTATAATATTATATGTTACTATTATTTTGGATTCATAATTTGTATTACTTCTTTATAGAGAAATATAAAATGGACAAAAAGTTGTCCGCAAATCAACCCAATTCACACGACACATTTCAACCCATAATAAAAGATGATCTGCACCACTGTTTTGTGATTATCACAAGGAAAAGTTAAGAGGCATTCCTATGGATGCATACCTTCTTTTCAGCTTCTTCCTGTGCATATCTTTCATGTGAAATATAGACACCATTCTTTTCTCTAGCTGCTCGAAGATCTGCTTAGGTTTTTAAATATTATATATATGCATATACAGCATTGCAGAGTTATGCAACAAATTATGGATAATGCAAAGGAAACCTTGCTTCATTTTCTCGATTTCCAAATACATATCTTTCAGCAGCATAGCTTTTGACATTTTCTGATTTGCCTGCAATAAAATATATATACCAAATAGAGTTAGGTGTGTTAATACATACATATGTACATACATAGTCACATATATACATACATCTATGCATAAGGAATATAATTATATCCATGCTGACCTCTGGCTTGTTCTTAATGTTTTTAGCACGGTGTGCGTAATCTAGAGTGCTTAATGTTTCTTCTAGACAGTGAGCAGATGGAGAAACTGTTGCAATGATGCATGTTTTCGTCCTCCCACCAAGTGAGTCACGCAACAACCTTGTCAGCTTACTATCCCTGTGCAATTCAATCTATAAAGGGTCGATATGGGTTGTATTTTTTTTCTCAAATGGGTCAAACATAAAAAATCTTAGCCTGAGCAAAATGGGCCAAACAGGCGAAAGCTGCCCTTGGTCTATTTTTAACGCATGCAGCCTCCTAAATCATTATAATGTAATATTTTGATTGATGTTTTAATAATATTGTTGTTGTAATCATCAATGTTGTAAAAATCGCTAGGCGCTAGTCGGGCGGCAAGGTAGGGACTAGCGATTAATCGGGATTAATAGGGATTAATCGGATTGGGATTTTTATATATAATTTTCAGTTTTTTATATAAATACACACATTTTCATATGTAAAATTAATAAAAAAAGTTAAGTTTTATATATAAATTAACATATTTGGCCGGAATTTCCAGATTTTAGCTGGAATTTTCAATTTTTGGCTCTAATTTTTGACCTTCCAGCGAAGGTCGCCGGAACCTCGCCGGAACCTCGCCGGAACCCTACCGGAATTTCGCCGGAATTACAGGTTTTTGGCCGATTAAGACCGCCTAGGTCCGATTTTGACCTCCGTTGACCGCCTAGCGATTAATTGGCCGATTAGCCAAAAATTCGTAGGTGATGGGCCGATTCCCGAATCGGTGATTAATTCCGATTTTTGCAACACTGGTAATCATAAATGATACATTAACTATTTATTAAAATGGACAAAAATAACTAAAAGAGGCCAACCCATCAACTCTATTCTTGGACACAAATTTTATTACTAAAAGTTATATAAGATATCAACACAGACCTGTAAGGCACATGACCTGAATGTTCCACAAGTGCATTAATGACACGGCCTAAAGTAAGCAAGCTCTTGTTTATTTCCCCGGCTTCCCTAGCTCTACCCTACAATCAATAAAAAAATGTTTTTCATTAGTATCAGTAAGAATAGCATTTCAGGAACATATATATATACACACACACACATATATATATATAGCTAAGTTTCCTTACATCTCGGGCACCTGAGCGGGAAATGTTTTCTGATCCTGCCAAATCAACAAGATTAAGCTTTCCATATTTAACAAGCTCCTCACTACCAACTGTTGCTTGTTTGACATGCACGGTTATTGTGAAAACTGAATGAGAACGACTGCAAAAAGAAAAGTTACTTAGCCAACAAGTGGTATATTCTACAATGCAAATTATATGTGGTTACGAGTCACAACAGGTTCGAGTCGAAACATGGACTTGTGGATCAGATTAACTAATTTATCAATTTGATGAAAAGAACAATATTAGTATAGTCATAATCCATTTCTGGAGGTGTATGCAATAAAAATTCACTTTGATGTTTTCAAACAGTTTGACCCACCATACCCATTTGATATGCTGTCCCAGAAAGTAAACTTTTCAATCTGCCTTGTTTTTACATGAAACACAATCCATCCAATCCCCTAATAAGAATTAAGCGTAAGAATTAGCCTACCTGCTGCACTTATTTAACAGTGTATCTGCTGTACGTCTTTTGGCAGCACCTCGTTCTAAAAGGTTATAAATATCATTTGCACTATATACAGCTTCTTCTTCTAAACCTCTTACAAAAACACACCCTTTTCCATCTTCCATTAATGAAATGGGCTTCTTTTGCCTTTCGTCTATAGATCTTGTGTAGTCTTCTGTGGTAAGAAGATCAACTATTTCTTCGTTGTAAAGTTCCAAAAAAGTAACTTTCATGCTATAATCAGCATTTTGAGCCTCTAAAGTATCAAATATTTGACGAACTGCTCTGGGAATTACACCAGCCTCAGCAGGTAATTCTCCGCCCTTAAATGCGAATAAAATTAAGTAAATTGTTACTATATCATATGGTATATGCAAATAAATCTGACAATTTGAAAGGAGTTTAACTATTTATATATATTGATTTAAGTACCTTATTTCTCATGCCTCCCTCCATTGTGTATGTTTTACCAGTACCAGTCTGACCATATGCAAACACTGTGCAATTGAAGCCCTCAAGCACTTCATTTACAATAGGGTAGATTGCTTGGTCGTATATTGACCTCTGTTGTGCTTTGGGTCCAAAAACCTTCAAAAGAATATTGAACAATATGATAAATGTTCATATTAATAAAGTATACAAATTAACTGATCTACCTTGTCAAAGGTGAAGATTTTGTCCACTTGCTTGTTAGCAACATTTTGCAATATGGTGACTTCTCTTTTGTGTTCATTGCATGTTAACACCTTTGGTACATTGCACTTTTGTTCTTCATCACTTAAGGGCCTATGGATACATTAAAAAGTTAAGACTTCAAGATAATTTTAACTCGCTTTCATGCGAGTTCAACACATCCAGGATTGTTAGTATCGCATACGGCCAGAGTAGTCTAATGGCATAATAAACAAAATTTTCATGTAAAGTTCATGCTAGCAGGGTCTATGTTGGGTTTATCTTTGCCTTTCAGAGTTGTGCGTATCACATACAGCCGTACACAGTTGAAACTATCTTAGCTTGATTATCTCAAAAATGACATATAAAAACCATACATGAACAATGGGATAAGAATGAATAAAAATTTTCATGTAAAGTTGATTGAAAATGGAGACAGAATCACAGAAATCAAGACTCACCAATAACCCACTGAGATCTTAATCAAGAATCTCACACAGAGAATATGGAGACAACAACTCTAAGTTAGTCTATATCGGTAGTTATAGAAGACACGTATAAACCTTTTCATTTCAGGAACAACAAAATCAAATTTACTTTAGTTTGAATCTATTGTTTCCAGCCACTCTCACAAATTTCAACCTAGCTAGCATTTGATCTAATCAGTTGTTCAAAAACAACAGCAACAACACAACAAACCCTAATTTGAATCGATTCATGCACGATCTCAAAAGTCAAAACACACATGAACTCAAACACATATCTCGCAGGAGGAAATCGAAAAAGAACAACATATACCTGCATCTAAGCAGAACCTGGATATTAACTTCACCACGATCTTTCTCACCTTTACTCGAATTCCAATCCACACCTCTAGAATCCGGACGCCTGCGTTCGGGTCTAGGAGTAAGAAACGGCAACGGATTAGCAGCCATTCCGACTCCCACTTTTCCACTCTGATCCGGCGTCATCGACGTCGTACTCCGTTTATACTCCATCTGTATAATCAAAACCCTAAAAAGTAAAGCACACTTCATTGCATCCAATCTACATCAAAAACTGATAATAACACAACATACGAGCCGATTGTAGAACTTTTTACCTGTGATTGAACAAGAACAGTGATTCAATAAAGAAAATTTGAATCGATTAAAGATGATCTAGTGTGCAATTGCGGTTTTTGTGTAGTAGGTTGAAAATGTGTGTTGTCGATTGAAATTACAAAGAGATATTGGGGATTTGAGTTTTGCTAACGGCTACAAAGAGTGTATTTATTTGACGAATTGGGAGGTGGTGTGGGACCCATATGTGCTTTCTTTTAAAAAAAATTCAAATGTTAAAGATGAGGCGCCTTAAAGAGGGTTTTTTTCCATTTAATAATATGTTATTTTTTTTTAACATATGGTTTGATAAAATAATTTGATTAATTGATATTGTTATCTAAAATACTAGTAGGAGCCCCGCGCGATGCGGCGGAGGCAATTTACAATGTAGTACTCTTTTTTTGTTAGTTTATTAATCCTCTCGTAACATGCATTCAAGCACTTAGCTCCAGTTGAATGCTTTAGAAATGTTAAAACTTATCTAATCGCAACCCATTAAAATGTTCTAATTTCTAAACGAAAGAGATTCCACTTAACAAGTAAGCAAAGAATACTAAACAAAGGAACAAAACAAATTCCATAACTTGAACTAAAAAACACTAAAAACAATTAAAGAATAATTTCATAAAGCCTAATGAACAATTTAGCAAAACCAATGATCTTAGTTATGAAAATTGAAAAAGAACATAATATGATTAGAAGCTAGGTTAAAATCACTCTTCCTGAATATGTGGGATATTTAGTATATGGAGGCAAGTGCATATCAGGTGTAGAAGCTAGGTTAAAATCACTCTTCGTAAGGCCCACTTCTATCGCATTGTAGTAAATTTCTTCAATAGTGCCCCTAAAAAATCAGGAACATAGAATTAGAAACGGGTAATTTGATTAATTAGGTATTGGTATTGGTAGGTTTGATAAATAATTTGATTAATTGATATTGGTATCTGAAATATTTAAGAACACAACCAGAGACGTGTCTAAAGGTGTTCAATATGTCTACTCATCTGTGACACGTGTAATATTTTTTTTTTAACTTGTTGTGTTAAACTAAAAATAAAGAACACTCAACGGTGTGCGTCTGTGTGACAACCGACAATTTCAGGTCAATACCCGGCCTTGACTTGGTTATAATTACACCTATAATACTTGATTTTCAATTGAATTCCATTTATTGAAGTCGTTTTATGCATTGCAAAATTTCACGCATAACATTTCATGCATCGGTAATTCGGCGTAATTACCATTTTTTACACGCGATACAAGCACACACGAACGTTGGTGATAATTAATATGTATATGTGTCAATAAATACTTTAAAGTATTTCAAAGTATTTTAGATCCCAAATAAAGTACATTGGAAAAGCTTAAACTCATAAATAATCCTTAACGCGTAAATTGATATTTTACCCGGATAAAACGCGTATAACGCAACTACGAGATACAGGAGTTATTATTTACATATCATCAAAATTCATATATATGATACTATATGATTTTTTATAATATTTTTATGTATTTTAAAAAGTAAAAAGTAAAAATATAAAAATACGTAAAAATTACCATAGTAAAACAAATACCACTTAAAATACCTAATACTACTTAAATTGAAAATAAACCTCCCAATTCCATTATGTTGGTCGTTTCCCTCTTAAGTTTACCCTGCACGTCTTCTTTGCTTTTCACCAAATCCCCATAAAATCCTTTGACTTTTGTCAAGTTTGAGGATTTCTATTTTTATGAATATTTATTTGAGTGATGAAAGGACTTTGGCCCTTACCATATTTAACCACCTCACTTCTTATAAGTTTGACCATGAATGGAAGATGTCTTTTTAAAATCAAGCACATACATCAAATTTCACATACACATCTCATCATTTCTTCTCTTCCTCCCTCTAAAAAACGTTCACCATACCAACCCCATCATTCCATCACTTTTCAAATTTATCTTTTACAAATCAAGAGTATTCCAAGTGTCATTGTTGAATATCAAGCAATTTCTAGATTTTTCAAGCTTCCTACATCTCTCCTTCCACCTTTCCTTGCTTGTTTTTAGTGAGAATAACTCCTTGTTTATGTATATTTTACTTTGTTATGTTTTTTGTTATATACTAGTTCATGTGTAACCATCTTCATCCACAAAAATATTTAATGTTAAAAATAATGTTTTTACCAACAAAGAGTTTCAAGAATAATAATTCATATAAAAATTTTAACATGAGTTAAATAATGATTCTTGTTCTTAAAAAGTAAATGTTCATAAATCCATGTTTGACAAAATTACTAGTTGATGATTTTATAAAAGTTATAAAAATTGTTAAAACTCAAGAAAAACTACAAAAGGGTTATATTATGGTTATGTAACTTTAATTATTTACAAGTGTTATTATGAATACTTATACATAATCTTCAAGTTATACTAAGTTGATGAATGGTGATATAGTATTACAAAAGTTGGGTTATGACTAGATGATAATTTGACCAAATCACAAGTATGGTTAAATATATATATACATGGGACTTTAAATGGAAAATATGAACTTTATAACTAAATATTATGTTAGTTTAAAGGAGATGTTAAAATGGTTAGTAGATGACTTTTAACAAAGATGACACATGATTTTGTTGCTAAGTTGCCATGGGACTTAAAATATAAAATTTATGGATTTTATAATGTCAGCTACTAGTTCACTAAAATATGGATTAAAACAAGTTGATAAATTGACTAAAGTAGCTAGTAAATTCATTAAATATATTTTACATTATGATATAATGTAATAAAAATTATAAATAATTTAAAGAGACCCTAATTTCATAAATGTAAGTTCATAAAAGTTAAGTAAAATAAAATAATAATCTACTAAGAAAATAATTAAATAATTATTTTATGGGCAAATATATATATATATATATATATATATATATATATTTATACATGGGTTGTAAAATATGAAAGTTAGTGATTTTACTTGAATGTAAATATTTAAAAATTTTATTTCATTTAAAATAGTACAAGTATTATTTTACTGAGAAAAATAATACTTTCTTCAAAACCCTAATTTCTATAAATTGCATATGAAAAATATATAAATAATTACAAGACACTCGAGTCACATCTCGGGTCGAGTCAAAATGATATTTAGTTACCCAAATAATATGTCAACTTTAAAATACAAAGATTTTTGAACATTTTCAAGCAAAGTATAATTTATTAATATTTTCTAAGTAATATATATATTTTTCACAAATTATCATCATGTATCACCAACGGGTCGTCAAGTCAAACACTTTGTTACCAAGTTATATGGATGAAATAGTTGCATGCTCACATTACATGTAGGAGCAATTACTTAGACATAAGTTGCCTTAATTATTCTAGGGCGAACTTAGATCAGTTTCCTCGAGCACTTTGGATATTTACAAGTTTACATACTCGTTTACCACTGTCAGGTAAGTTTCACGACCCCATTTTTACTTATTTTCATTTTGGGGGGAGATTACATGCTAATTACAATTTTCATGGCCACATTTACGTGTCAATGATTTCACATTGTTATATAAGTTGTTTACTTACCGTATAAAGTCCCCGGTTATCGGACCGTTAGTTTATTTCCCAAAGCGAGGTAATCATGGATAGTACTATTGGGTTTGACTACCCCCACCCGGGTTAATTACCCTAACCTTGACTGGAGGTCTAAACGGGTGCATTATTAGCCTGTTCAACCCTGTGCTTACGGTAGGCACAGGTAGGGGCAATCTATTACATTTACAGTCTAGCTTCGGTTGCGGTGCTTATATAATATTGTAGTATTGTATGATCGACAATCAAATCATAGAAAGTCTTGTGGTCCATTACACTGATTACTGTTACTTAAAACCTGTGAACTCATAAACTTTATGTTGACATATTTCATGCATGTTTTCTCAGGAAATTAAGGTTTGCACGATGATAGGCTTGTCTAGAGCTTATCGCATTCTAGGATTCACGTATGCTTTTGGGACATTATTTCTAAATGGTCTTGTTTGAAAAACAATTTACATTTTGCTACTACTTCCGCTATGTAACTCTGAAAACAATTATGTATCTTTCAACGTGATTGCAACGTATGTTTTTTATCAAATCATGTAGTGGTCGATCAATGACTATGGTTTCCATGATGATCACGCCCCGCGGGAAACCGTTGTGGTTGGGGTGTGACTGTCTGTGAACATCATTACGAGCGTTGTGACGATTACATTTAACATGGTTTGTTACGTAAAAATATATAAAGTCGTGGTAACTCGGTTATAGATATCAAAACACACCCAAACAATACCTTTTCCTTTTAATATAACGGCGGGTATGTTAAGTATATTTAAAACATTAAGCTGAAAAACGAGACCGTAAAGTAAACCAATGTGTTACGGCTTTATGTAATAAAAAATAATTTGTTTATGACAACTCGTTTTTAAGTAAAATTATACTAATATAATATATCTCATTCATAAACACGTTGTGACGTTGTTGTGAAAATAAACGTTAAATAGCACGAAAGAGAATCATTGGTTCCTTGGTCTCTAGATTCACAATGCATGACAATAAACATTAAATGTTGTATAATTCTTGATTCATTTTCTTAAGTAAAGGAAAAACAAAAAACTTATAACTATACGTGTTGGATGAAAAAAATATATATAATAATGGATACAAGCATCAAACTATTTGCTCATAGGTGTGTGTACTCAACTACTTCCATTGCAAATCCTTATATTATCATCTCCTAACTTATAATATTTACTAGGTTAGTACCTCGTATATACAAGGGTTGAATAAATAAAGTATAAAATAATTAGTAATAAATATTTATAAATTATAAAACCATATTTAAAGATAAAATATAATTATAATTACACATCAATAGCTACTTTAAGTAAATAAATAATAATGTATTTTTTAAACTTTTATTTTATAAAAAAATATGGGTTTTAAATATTTTGTTTTAAGAAAAATAAATTTATTTTAAAAAAAAGTTTGTTATATTTTGTATTTTGTAAAATTTTTGTTTTTAAAAAGTGCTTTTTTAATAAAGAAAATATAGGTTTTAATTTATTAAATTATATAATTTTTAATTTGAAAATGGTATGAGTAATATTATTAGTATTCAATATTATTAATGATAATAAAGATAATGAGAAAGTTAGTATGATAAAACTTACAATTGTGTCAAATCTTATTTTATATTTGTTTTTGTTATAGATATACAGATACAGATAAATAGATAGGCTAGAAACCTATTTATTAAACGTATCATATTTAGTAATAAACACGAAGTGTTATAGTACGATGTTTTACTATAAGATATGATTAAAATTATATATACCTAATAGTTGAAGAAATAAAACAATTATACTACCTTTTCTAACTTTCTTATCTAAATAGTTTTGTTTTTAAACATTTGTGTTAAGATTTTTTTTATTAAAAATTTATTGTTTGTATTAGTCATGTGCCTATTATGGAGTTAGTTAGTGATATTTGGCATGTGCTCAATTGAGTTAGTTGAGTTTGTTTGAATTAGTTGAGTTAGTTACTTGCTTCTAGAATCTTCCATGTATTCTTATAAATAATCTCATGTTCTCTCATTTTGAATATAGAAAACTACACTCAAAAACTCACTCTACTATTGTTTTTATGGTATCAGAGCACATGCTCTGCGATTCCGGGAACTTCTTCCGGTAATCGACATCTCCATCATGTCCACATCTACTTCATCTTCTTCTTTCTCTGCAACAACGAACATTCAATCGAATCAAACAAATACATTGCCTAATATTGCAAATTTTTTGTCCATTAAACTCGATGATAACAATTATCTCAATTGGAAGCATCAGATCACTACTGTTTTGAAGACGTTGGGACTGTTGAAGCTTCTAAAATCGGATGAACAAGCACCAGCAACTGATTCTGTCGAGAGAGAGGCTTGGGAGAAGTGTGATGGCTATGTTCAAGCTCTAATTACAGCCATATTGTCTCCATCGATTATTCATCTTGCACGAAACTCAGTCTCTGCTGCATCACTTTGGAAATCCATTGAAGAAGCATTTGTTCAAACTGTTTTTGCAAAACAATCACAGTTAAGAACTCAATTTCACCTTCTTAAACAGAACACTAAGTTTATTGTTGAATTCCTAAATGAAGCAAAGGATATTGTTGATTCTCTAAATGCAATTGGAGATCCAATCTCTGATGAACTCCTTGTTCTACAAATTCTTCAAGGATTAAGTGTTGAATATGAGAATTTTATCATGAACATTGAAAACCAAGCTACAACACTTACCTATTCACAGCTTCGCTCACGATTATTGGTTTATGAGGCTCGATTGAAGCAACGACAACCATTGACTTCACCTTCTCTTGCAGCTATGGTTGCGACCACAACAAATCCACCACACTTTGATTCATCGAAAGCAATTCAATGTCAAATTTGTGCCAAATCTAGACACAAAGCATCCAATTGCTATTTTCGGTATTCTTCACCAGACGGCTCTCGATTTGGTGGAAGTAACAGTGGTGGCAGTTCACAGTGGTGCGGTGGTCGTTCCGGTGGTGGTCGTGGTGCTCACAATCGCTTTGGTGGTGGTCGTGGCGGTCCAAAGTGGCCGCCCGGTGGTCGTTTTTCCGCAAACGTTGCGGCTGTTCATGGTGGACATGGTGCTGATGGTAATGGGTTTAAACCTACTGAATTTAGAGCCACCAACTCTTCCTTTGGGCCTAGTATTCTTGGACCTGGCCCCTGCATTCCTATGGTCTTCCTAACTTTGGACAGCCACACTTTGGTTTTGGACATGGACCTTCAGGTTCCCACACTGGGCCTGTCGCCTCTAGTCCTAACTTTGGACCTGGATCGTCGGGTTTTGGGCCTACTCATTTTCAGAATTGGTCTTCCGCGGCTACACCTCATTATGGCCTTCATGCTGATTTTTCTCGCACTTGCCAGAATGTTGATTCTTGGATACCTGATTCTGGTGCCACTACTCATATGACCTCAGATCCATCTATTGTGTTTGGTACAGTTCCTTACACTGGTTCTGAACGTGTGATTGTTGGTGATGGTACATCTCTTCCCATCTCTCATATCGGATTTTCCTATCTTCGTTTATCTCGTTGCGTACTTTTACTTCGATTTGTTCTTGTTGTTCCTGGCCTTGCCAAGAACTTATTATCTATCACTCAGCTTGTACTTGATTATCCTATATCTGTTTTGTTCTCATGTTCTGGTTTGTCTATACAGACTCCCACCGGGCTACTCCTCCACCACATGCGAGCTAGTCCTCATCGGCTATATTCTCTGACTGCTACATTCGCTACTTCTCGGGAGCTATGGCACTCTCGACTGGGGCATCCTTCTGATCCTGTGCTGTCTAGGCTCTCTTTTTTACCAATGTCTAATAAATCTATACCTAAGCCTTGTAATTCATGTTGTATTTCAAAATCTACTCGATTACCATTTCATACTAATACTTCTTATTCTACTGTTCCATTACACATTGTTCATTGTGATATTTGGGGTCCTTCTCCTGTTTTATCACGATCTGGATATCGTTACTTTATTACTTTCATTGATGATTATAGTCGTTTTACATGGTTATATCCTATGACTAGTCGAGCACAGGCGGCTGCCTGTTTTCGTCATTTTCGACCCCTTGTCGAAAATCTTTTCTCCTGCACTGTCAAACAGCTTCAGTGTGATGGTGCTCCTGAGCTGATTCATGGTGATATGGCTCGTTATCTTTCTGATTGTGGCATTACTTACAGGATTTCTTGTCCTTATACACCTCAACAAAATGGGGTGGCTGAGCGCAAGAATCGTCATCTTTCGGAGGTTGCTCGCGCCTTATTATTCGATGCTCATCTACCAAAGAAATTTTGGTATGATGCATATGCCACTGCTGCCTTTCTTATTAATCGGCTTCCAACGCCGGTTCTCCATCATTCTTCTCTGTATGAGGTTCTTTTTGGCACTCGACCCGATTATTCTATTTTACGTACTTTTGGGTGTTTATGTTATCCGTTTCTTGGTGACACACGTCCGGATAAACTTTCACCCAAATCTACGCCATGTCATTTTCTTGGTTACGCACCAAGTCATCGTGGTTATTTGTGCTATGATCCCTCTACTTCTCGTACTATCACTTCCCGTCATGTTCTTTTTCATGAGTCTACATTTGATGTTCCAGGCTCATCCTTTTCTTCTGATTCCATTGCTTCTTCTGATTTTGACATTCCTCCTCCTTCTTATCCATCTACTTCTCCTCCTCCTTCTCCTCCTCCTTCTCCTCCTCCTCCTTCTCCTCCTCCTTCTCCTCCTCCTCCGTCTCCTCCTCCTCCTCCTCCTCCTCCCCCTCCTCCTCCTCATCCTATGATCACTCATTCTCGTGATCACACTCGTCAGCCTAGACAGTTTCCTGATCACGTTCTCTTCCATGTTACTACTGCTCCTACTTCTGAGCCATCCACTTTTTCTCAGGCTCAACGTTACTCTGTTTGGTGGGATGCTATGCGTACTGAGTTTGCTGCGCTGCATTCCAATCATACGTGGGATCTTGTTCCTCCCCCTACTTCTGCCAACATTGTTGGTTGTAAGTGGGTTTATCGGATCAAGCATAATCCTGATGGTTCTGTGAGTCGTTACAAAGCCCGGCTCGTTGCCAAAGGCTTTCATCAACCAGAGGGAGTTGATTACACTGAGACGTTTAGCCCTGTGGTTAAACCTTCTACCATCCGTTTGGTTTTATCTGTTGCCTTCTCTCGTGGA
This sequence comes from Flaveria robusta, assembly GCA_025506415.1. Taxonomy (NCBI): domain Eukaryota; kingdom Viridiplantae; phylum Streptophyta; class Magnoliopsida; order Asterales; family Asteraceae; genus Flaveria; species Flaveria robusta. Next base: position 2,139,247 of record CM046472.1, on the reverse strand, counting down.
TGGTCTATTCGTCAAGTTGATGTCAACAATGCTTTTCTTCATGGTGACTTATCTGAGACTGTCTACATGTCTCAGCCACCTGGCTTTGTTGACTCTTCTCGACCTCATCATGTTTGTCTTCTATGGAAGGCTCTTTATGGTCTTAAACAGGCTCCTCGAGCTTGGTTTTCCAAGCTCTCATCTGCTCTTCTCACCAGTGGCTTTACTCAGTGTCTCTCTGACACCTCTTTGTTTGTTTATCAGCGTGATGGCCATACTTGTTATGTCTTGGTTTATGTGGACGACATTAATATTACTCGGAGCTCTTCTGAGTTTGTTACCTCGTTGATTACTCGCTTAGACTCTCAGTTTGCACTTAAAGATTTAGGCTCTTTGTCCTATTTCTTGGGTGTTCAGGCGACTTTTACTGATGATTGTCTGCATTTATCTCAGCAGCGTTACTTGCTTGATTTGTTACAGCGTACAGGATTGGCTCAGTGTTGTCCTCTGTCTACCCCTGTGGCATCAGGGAAACAGTTATCTCGGTTTTCTGGCACTCCTTTGGATGATCCTGTTCTGTATCGCAGTACTGTTGGTGCATTGCAGTATTTGGTTTTGACTCGCCCTGAGATTGCTTATGCGGTCAGTAAGGTGTCTCAGTTCTTACAGACTCCTACTGATCGTCATTGGGTTGCTGTCAAGCGTATTTTACGCTATCACCGTGGCACGTCTTCTCATGGTTTGACTATTCGTCGATCTACTTCTTATGATCTCCATGGTTATTCAGATGCAGACTGGGCTGGTTGCCTTGATGATCGTCGTTTTACTACGGGTTATTGTGTGTTTCTTGGCCCCAACCTCATTAGTTGGAGTTTCAAGAAGCAACATACTGTTGCTCGATCGAGTACTGAGGCTGAGTACCGTGCTCTTACACATGCTGCCACTGAGCTTCGTTGGATTATGTCATTGTTACGAGAATTACATATTCCACAGTTGCATTCACCTACTTTATGGTGTGATAATATTGGTGCTACCTACTTGGCTGTCAATCCCGTATTTCATCGGCGCACGAAACATATTGAGATTGATCTACATTTTGTTCGAGATATGGTTTTGACACAACAGTTATGTGTTCGCTATGTTCCTACTGCCTCTCAGCCAGCTGACCTGTTGACCAAAGGCTTGTCTTCTTCTCGTTTTGGTCTTCTTCGGTCCAAGCTTCACGTGACTTCTCCCTGTTCAGCTTGAGGGGGCATATTAGTCATGTGCCTATTATGGAGTTAGTTAGTGATATTTGGCATGTGCTCAATTGAGTTAGTTGAGTTTGTTTGAATTAGTTGAGTTAGTTACTTGCTTCTAGAATCTTCCATGTATTCTTATAAATAGTCTCATGTTCTCTCATTTTGAATATAGAAAACTACACTCAAAAACTCACTCTACTATTGTTTTTAGTTTGTAAAAATTTTGTTTATTAAAAACTCGAGTTTCTAATTATTATGGTTGTTTCAATAAGACTACTTTTAGAAAATTTAATATTTTTTATAATTTTTTTAAAAAAGGACCGATTTAAAATAGTTTGTTTCAAAAAGGTTTAGTGTTTTAGAAAATTTGATATTATATAAAAATTTTGTTTTTTTTTATGATTTCTATGTTAATAAAAAGATTTAATTTTTGATTTCCTTAATAAAATTTAATTTTAAAAATATAGCTTGATTTTAAAAAATCTAGATAGGAGAGAGAAATGCATTAATTAATAAAATTGATTTTTATTAAGAGAGAGAAAATAGTTTGAGTGATTAAATTACTATAATACCCTTTTTGAGGGAAAATGAAGTGATAATGTTTAAAAGAATGGCAAGTGTCAATAAGTTGGTTTAAAAAAGTGACAAGTGACAAAAAAAACTTTTTTTTATTAGATACTATAGATTATTAAAATAAGTGACGGCGAGAGACAGAGGCATCAATATTGCTAGTTGTGTTGTTACATATGTAACAGATTGACCAAATACGTTTTAGATACGTTCATCAAGATGACGCAGTGTGTAATTTTATAAATTATTGAACAAGTGAGATAATTTAAATCATATTAGAACATATAAGGTGAGTGACACTAGAGCGCACGTGGCCACATGTTGTAATAAGTTATTTTTCTATCCAACACAACATATTTAACACAATTATTGAACCGGACACATTACGTTAACTACAGCGTGACTTTCTTCAACACATACACGGATATGCTTTCATAAAACGACACGACATGCCACATCCAAATCACATAAGTGTATCTGGTTCAACAGCACGAATGATGTGATACAACACTCTTGCGATTAAATATAGCCAATTTAATAACACGAATGACATGACACATTTAACAAAACGACCACCCAAACAACGGCGGACCTTTATAGGGGCCGGGGGGCCGCCGCCCCCCCTGTTTTTTCGCCCGTAGTGTTAAATTTTAGTCCGATAGTGTAAATTTTTGTCAGGCAGTGTAAATTTTTATATAAATATCAAGTTCGCCCCCCCTAAAAAAAATTGATTTCGCCCCCGCCCCCCTACCAAAAAGTTCAAGTTCCGCCACTGCACCCAAACATTTTAATAATAGCAAGATATAATTAGCATGAACATAAAAGTTATCAAGTCCACCCTCGGCTACCCTACCATTGACCATACAAGTAAATTTGCATAATACACGTCATTTTCAAGAAAATTTCACAAAAATTTACATAACAACTTATAATCTTAGGCTTGAAGGTGTGACTTCCAACTAAAACTTAGAATTATAACTCACTATATATAGAAATATCAAGCTCTACATATTAATAGAATCGTTATTACGTAACGAGCAACTAAATAGAGACACCATTCAGGCTCTTTTCGAGGCTGCCCAAACGAAAGGACCAGGGTTCAATCCTACGCAAATGTGTGATTGGAAGGTGTAAGTACGAGTAATTAACGTCGTTAAAATAAGATAAATTATTTAAAATGGACCTTCTTGTTTGACCATAGTATAAGTTTGGTTCTCAAAAATTTAAAATTATAAATTTAGTCTTAACATCAGGGAGTTGGTTATAAGTTTAGTCCCCACCATTAGGTTTTAACGATACGAGTACTAAATCTGTAGTATATTAAACCATAGGGATTGATTATGTAATTTTCTTAAAAAATTAAAAATATTAAATAAAATTTAAAAAACAAATTTAAGAAATCCAAATAAACGATAATAATAAAATTTAACAATCATTAAAAAAATAAAATAAAGGTTAAAAATAAATTTTATTTAAAAGTAAATAAAGGTAAAAAAACAAAAGTATATAAAATAAAAAAACAAAAAAAGTATACTTAATTTCAATTTGTTTTGAAATATTTGAAGAAGTCCATATGTCATGCGCAAACCGAAAATTCAAAAACTTTACGAAAGTCCAAATACAAAAAAGGAAATATGAAATCGAACCGTTTTTGTTTTTTTAACTCTAATTCAACTTTTCCAGTATTTATTTTGAACCGTATAAACGTTTATTCAATTTTATTTTTTACTTTTATTTGTTTTCTATTTTATTTTTATTTTAATTGATACTTCTTCTTCTTTTTTTTTTTTTTTTTAATGTTTCTGCTTTTGTTTCTTATATACTTTTTAAACTAGATTCAATTTTTTAACTTATTTTTTAAAGATTGTTAAATTTTATTTGATTTCTTAAAATCTGATTAATTTTTTTAATTTTTTTTTTGAGTTCTTAATTTTTAAAGAAATTACACAATTGGTCCATATGGTTTGATCATATTGCAAATTTAATAATAACTAATGAACACTAACGGCGAGAACTAAACTTGTAACCAACTTTTAAATATTTAACCTAAATTTACATTTTTTTTTAAATAAGATGAACAAACTTAAATATAAAAATTCACCTGAATCATTTTTTTAATATTCTCTTAAAACAATAAAAATAAATAGAGTCATCAAAGCGCCAACGGCTAACCACGGACTTAAAGAACTTAACTCAACCATGGTTACTTTCTACCTCATCTCCATCGTTACCCTTCTTTCTCCCCATCAACTAGATCTAGGGTTCCTGCAATTCCGACGAGCTTTTAGCTTTCACTGATAAAATTTCCATAACTTCATCTGAATCTACTCATGTTCCCGAACATTAATCTGTTAATTCTTCTTACGTGATGGAGACGCAGAGGATCATGGAGTTTCCTCACAGAAATATGGATAATCGACCGAGAAAACGGCCTCGATTGGCTTGGGACATGCCTGATCCTGTTCATCCTCCGCATCCAAAGGTTACAATTTGTAGTTTTCTTATGTTCTCATTGATTAACTTCGTTTATTGGGGAAATTATGGTCGGAATCACCTTTACCGTGCTAGAAACAGTTAGTTTTTGATATCTGAGTTGTTAATCTTCTGAATTGCTGCTTTTTATTTGTAGACTGTTTGTTGAGTACGGATCCAGTTAATTTCAACCAAAAACACGGACTTTCTAACAATTGAACAGGTTAACGTGTTGCCGAGTGTTTATTTCCAGGGAAGACATCAAAATTGCTTGATTTGGATTATATAGCATATGATATTGAGTTCACACGACTTTGTACAAAAGAGATGTTAAAAATTGTAGACACCTGTGATTAAATTTAGGAAATGGATCTGTTTTTGCCTGATCACATCCGAGTTTGGAGAGTTAATATCGGTCAATCTGAAATTGAATTTGAACAATTTGACTTGTATTAGAAATTTATAATTTGTTAATGGGATCTGCATGACATATATATAACGCTGGATGAAGAAGACATTCATATATAAAGAGTTATTAATCAATTAAGCAGCACGGGGGTGTAATCAGATCAACATTGTTGAAGCTTGAGCTACTGTCAAGCATTGATGAGCCACTCTTATGAAATATCTTATAAAGCTTCTTGTGATTCTACAGAGTTTGATGGTTAAGATGTTAATTTTAAATTTCTATTGCTTGTTTGTCACTCAGGTGCTTCCAGCTATATATTGCAGACAGGAATTTGTAAATGGTGCAGTTCCTATTTTTTCTTACTCTTCAATATATTACAAAGGGATGCCTCATAATGGTTCCCCTCCATGGAGACCAGATGATAAAGAAGGCCACTATATGTTTGCAGTAGGAGAAAATATAACTCCTCGATGTAAGATCCCACAGATCCCTGTATACTTTTGAATTAAAATAAACTTAGACGACTTGAATACTTGATCAATCATGAAAATAGTTTAGGGACCAGACCCACAACATTAGTGGATGCATGTATCGTCTTTTCAGAGACAACCCTTGTGTGTTATCACGTTCTAAATACAATCATTGTGAGCTTTTTATGTAACTGGTAATTTATGTAGGTTTATGGGTTTTTGTCATCTGATTTAGTTTAGGTACATAGCACAGTTAACGATGCTTTGTTTCTCAATTGCAGATAGGATATTGAGCAAAATGGGTGAAGGTTAGTTATCTTTTTTCTGTTTTCTTTTCTGTCTTGTTTTATAACTAACTTCCTTTATGAATATTTTGTTGATGCAATCAACTGTAGGAACTTTTGGGCAAGTTTTGGAGTGTTTGGACAATGAAAAGAAAGAGCCTGTAGCAATTAAAATTGTTCGGTCGATAAACAAGTATCGTGAAGCTGCCATGATTGAAATTGATGTTTTACAGAAGCTTGCCAGACATGATGTTGGTGGCTCACGGTAGGTGTTGCTTTATTTAAATTGTTGGTTGTAGTAATTAACGTGACTGGTGTAAGTGATTTTATTTTTGCAGTTGTGTGCAAATACGGAATTGGTTCGATTATCGTAATCATATATGCATTGTAAGTATTCATTGGTGTTTATTTGAGATTTAATAGTTTTGCAATGACATTGACACCATGTCATCGTCACACTTGGAGCAGTGAGTTAAAAAAACTTCTTAACAGGTTTTTGAGAAGCTTGGTCCAAGTTTATATGATTTTCTCCGCAAAAACCACTACCGTTCATTTCCCATTGATCTTGTTCGGGAGTTTGGCAGACAACTTTTGGAATCTGTAGCATGTGTGTGCAAAAACTTGTATATCTATTAATATTTTTATATCTTATGCATGCCAGATGTGTCTTTATGATGAATTGTTATTATTAGTTATATTACCTTTATTTGTATTATTTTTCCATTTATCTTTCGGTGTATCACTAGTGTCATTGTTAATTTTTTCTTGTGCTTTTTTAATTTCTCTCCTCTATTTTTCTTGCAGTTATGCATGATTTACGCCTTATACACACCGATTTAAAGCCAGAAAACATCCTTTTGGTTTCATCAGAGTATATCAAGGTGCCAGATTATAAGGTAGATATTGCACTCTTGCTCATGCTAATATATGAAATATGCAAGTTCTTCGTTATTTTGCAGGTCTAATGCATGAGTTTTTACTTACAAATTACATTTTACCCCATACCCCCTGATTCCTCAGATCATCTCAATTATATGCAGCAGAACAAATAAATGGTGTAAAATTTGGTGTAAACTTGCTCATCTCTAACCAAAACACCGACATGGTGGTATCTTTTTGTTGTATAGCTAGTCAAATATTTGTGAATTATTTAACAAAAAAATTAGAAACTAATTTATAAAATATAATAATCAAACAATCTTATTTTTACGATATTGAATATGGTTTTTAAGTTATATATTATCCATTTATAACTGTTTTTATCAAGTTTAAGTAAATAAGTATAATAGTCAAATAAATTTATTCGTTTTTAATTCTCGTTAATTAAAATAATTCAGTTGAAACAAATTAATGTTTATTTAAATTATTTGATGTAAAAAAAGATAATCTACTTGTTTGATGCATACATTGAAGTTCAAATTGGTGTAACCATATTCCAAGAATATGCTCTTGTTACACCCTATTAATTACTTGCTATTTTCTTATTGTTTCTCTATCACCTACATTCCTCTAAGGCTCTACATGGCTACATGCACACATTGACGCTCTCAGTTAATATATGAATGCATGCATATATAATGTACTTCAGTTGTTCTATTATGGATTTATGGTGGTCTGTTGGAAACGAAAATTTTTTGTGCTTCGAGGAAAATTTACAAATTATGATGTTTATGCTGTTTTTCTCTACCTTTCTGTCATCCAGTTTTTCTCAAGATCCGGAAAAGAAGGTTCTTGCTTCAAGAATTTGCCAAAAACAAGTGCTATTAAGCTAATTGATTTTGGGAGTACTACATTTGAACACCAGGATCACAGCTATGTTGTATCAACACGCCATTACCGGGCCCCAGAGGTAATATTGGGTAAGTGCAGTCTACTGTATTGTCATGTGATCTTGCAAGTAATATTGTTTCTTTGTCATCTGAGATGCTTGTATTGTTGCACGTAGGCCTTGGATGGAATTATCCATGTGATATGTGGAGTGTGGGTTGCATACTTGTTGAACTTTGCTCGGTAAGCGGGTTAAATTCTTATATTAGTTTGCAAATATATGGGTTAAATTCTTATATTAATTTGCAAATATATAAACTATGGATTTTTGCTGAATTCACAGTTTCACACATTAGTCAGTGGACATTTTATTTGCATGATTACATCATTGGTCTTGTATAATCTAAGGAAAATGTCCTTTTATGGGACTTGATCATTCAAAAAAGGACCTCTTTGTTTATATATATGAAGTTAAAGGATTTAATCATGCAAGAAAGAACTTTTTTGTTACAAATAAAGTCCAGAGACTTCATTATTGACTTTTAGAAGTAAAAAAATTAAATCATTTCAAAATAGTGTCAGGGGATTAGTATGCGGATTTAGCTAATTATTTCTGAATATTTATCTGAAACCAATGTTCTTTTAGAAAATATAATTTAAAAAGTATGAGTGCTAGTGTCATAAATGATACATCTTTCTAATTGGTTTGGTTCTGTTTTGCTTCTTTGCAAATAGGGTGAGGCTTTGTTCCAAACTCATGAGAACTTGGAACATCTTGCCATGATGGAGAGAGTTTTAGGGCCGCTTCCTCCACATATGATCATGAGAGCCGAGTAAGATGTTATGTAATTATTACATTCAGATGTGGCAATTTTAACCCATTTACTTATAGATGGGTCTATTGGGGTTGCGTTTATCTTTAAGGGCAAATCAAAAAGTTAGCTAGAAGGGAAGAGGTCAATGAAGTCAAAACTTATCAAAAGTCTGTTTTTAACGTATACAATCTCCCAAGTCGTTTGTATTCAATAATTAAGATTATTATTATTGTAATAGTATTAAAAAGTAAAAAAATTGGACAAAAAATTTGTAATGGGTCAACCCAACTATACGCGCGTGGTGTTTACCGGTACTAAAAGATGACCCTTTTCCCACTCTTGTTACCCAATCTTTACCTAAACCCGATCTTTTGTCAGCCGTCGCTCTGAAAAGTATTTTAGAAGGGGTGCACGATTAGATTGGCCTGAAGGTGCAGCTTCAAGAGAAAGCATGAGGGCGGTATGGAAACTGCCACGTCTGCAGGTAAATAAGTGTGTATGTTCATTACAAACATGTTTCTACACTATTATCACGTTAAAAAGTTAAAAGATATAGAATGTAAAAGACCTTTTTAAGTTAAAACCCTAGAAGCATACATGTATAAATAATATTTTATATGTATGCCACCATATATAAGATGACTTGAGGGTTTGCTTTCTGTCTTTTTTTATATATTTGAAACATTTATAAGAATATAAGATGACAGTAGTTCCTGTAGCCTTCTGTCTGATAGTTGCCTGATAAATATAACTAACAAACAAACCCAATGGTTTATTGCATAAACTGCAATGATCTTCTATGTTCTTGTCATTGTATGTAATAAATAATATCTTTACTACCTGAAGTAATGAACTTTTATTCTGTCATAATTTGGTGCAATTGGCTTGCCATAATTCATACAAAAGGTGACGAGACTCACGCTTCCCAATTTTAATGATAACCATCAAGGGGTTGTGTGAGTTTTTCGGTAACGGGCTCTCACCATTTCTCAACGGGAAAGCTTTTTACATTTTGATGTAATAAAACCCTAAAATAAAACACCACAAGATGGGAGTGTATACATAGTTTCATGTTCATGGTTATGTTCTCTTGAATGCAGAACTTGATAATGCAGCATGTGGACCACTCTGCTGGGGCTCTGATTGACCTCCTGCAGGGGCTGTTACGGTTCGACCCATCAGAACGGCTCAAAGCCCGAGAAGCTTTAAGGCACCCGTTCTTCACAGGAGATATTAGACGATACGGGCTCAAAGCCCGAGAAGCTTTAAGGCACCCGTTCTTCACAGGAGATATTAGACGATACGGGTACCCATTGTAATCGAAAAATTCGAAAGTGAAATAGAAAATGTTGATATATTTTTTTTATTAAAGTCGAAGCTTCTAATGATGATTTTACTGTTAACCACATAATTATCTGCTTGTTATATTTTGGTTGTTTGAATGTTGGTGATGTGTATCGGCTCAACTAATCATATAAGGTTTCTTGTCATAATTGAATTGATTTGAAAGTTTTTCGTTTGCTTGTTTATCCAAGTTGTTACCTGTGAAATTTAATGCCTGGAAAACATAGTACCAGGCTACCAGCGAGAGGTGTATTAGCTCTTATACTGCTATTTATATATATTTTTATTTAATGTATTAAAAATTATAATTATATATATTATTAATTCACTATGTCGGTTTATACAGTATGTATTTATGTTTTTCCAAGGTTGATTACAAATCTTTCGTATTTGGCAGAAAAACCCCACTTCACCTTTCACTATTCTAAGTTTTCATATTTCATTGATCTATCCTATTTATCTCGGTTTCTCTCTCTAAACTCCATCGTTGAAGCTGAGAAAATGGGTGTTGGGGTTTGGTCGGAGAGGCTGATCCGGCGATCTCTTTCTCTACAGTTCTTACAAAAGTGGATGCAACTCTAATCTGGCTACATCTCCAGTCTTGGTTGCTTTATAAGCAGATCGGAAAGATCGAGAAGGCGTCGACAGTGGAAGAAGGAAAGAAATGGAAACCGCGGTGGCGGATGCCTACGACTAGCAGAGAGGTGGATCTGTGGTTTGGTTGTTACGAATGTTAAAGACTAAAGAGAAACTTAAAATTTGAAGATGAAATTCTATGAGAAAAAAAAATAAAAAAATAGCTAATGTTGCTCTTTCAGAATTCTGTAACATAGAAGAAGAGACAGAAGATGTGTGGACTGTAGATAGAAACAAGAAGATATGCAATGATTCTTCTACCCATGAATATATCTTTTGATATTTTTATTTTTTAACATTTTTTTGTTATTATTTGTAATTTACTATCCTATCGTTTTAGGCTAGATTGATTATTTCGTAGGCTTTTAGGGATAATTTAATTTGAAACTAAAAAAATCCAAGTGTGATAATTTAATTTCTTTGTTTTAGAATTGACTATCAGAGTTTAAAAATATTAATCTGATTGTGCACTATCACTATAATCATCTACAAAATCATCGATTGATTGAATGATATTAGGGATTGAGAGGATAAAACATGAATAAAGAAGGTGAGTTGGTTGAATACCATCGATTGCTTTGGAATGATGAGATTATTTGATGTTCACTGGCCTTGACAAGAGTGGAGGAGCAAGATCATAATCTAGGAACTAGGGTTGGACGAGGAAGACAATCACTCTATTATAAAAGGACCCCTCAGCAACGCGTGGGGTTCAAAATTCTAGTATATATTAAAGAGAAATGTCGGTAACTACAGTTAAATTACATGGCTTTCTACGTGGCCACCTAACATTTGTATATTTGCAAAAAGGTTTTCTTTTTCACTAAAGTGACATGCAAGGAAATAATTCTCCAAGCTTCCATCATTATTCTTTCATTCTTTGCCTAATCTATTAATCATTTGCATCAAAATCCGGTCATGCCATACCACTAAAGTCTATTTATCACGACGGAAACAACATGCAAATAAGTAAACCGAGAGGATGAAGGTCGTCTGGTGGTCGTCGGCAGTTGGTGGACGAGGAGCGGGAGGTGGTGAGTGCTTGAGCGGCGTTTAGTGACAGCTGACTGTGGTGGTGAGCAACGGTTCGGCGAGAGACATCGGTGATGGAGAGCATGGTGAATGGTGTTTGGTATCATCTTTTTTAAAATCATCGATTGACGAAGTTAGAAATTAGGAGGATTAAACACGAATAAAGATTGTGAGTCAGTTGAATGTGGTTAGCCACCATTGATTACACTTGAATGGTTAGGTGATTGGTGTCTACCGACCATAATTTTTGAACGAACAAGATAATCACTATGTTACAAAAGAACCCCGCGGCAACGCGCGGGGGTTTAAATTCTAGTTATCATTTATAAAGACTAAATAATATATATCAGGTTAGATAACAATTTTAATTATAAGTTATTATAAAAATAAGCTACATATATAGAATAAAATAAAATAAAATATTTAATAAATGCTAATAATTTAAGCCTAAGTCGAGCTTGATCTTTAAAAGTAAGGAAATTGTTTATTAATAATTCAAACTATTACCTATTGGCCGATAATAATCCATACTATTAATTTGGCCGATAACACTTCCAACTTTCACTTTTATTACCAACAATAGTCCCAATGATATAATTTTCAATTTTTCACGTTTGATTTGGACTCGATTCCAGTCGCAATAATGATTATGAACGAAATGAAGAAACATACAAGTTGAATTGAGCCTAAAAGAAATACAAATCGGACGTAAAAAAATGAAAATTATGTCACTACGATTGTTGGTAACAAAAGTGAAAGTTAGTAGTGTTGCTGTTCAAATTAATAGTATGAATTATTATCGACCAATAGGTAATAGTTTGGATTATTAAAATCCAATTTGTCTAAAAGTAAAGCTTGAACTCTAGAAGTAAAGCTTGAACTCTAGAAGTAAGCTTGAACTCAAACTCTCTCTTAAGTTAAATTTAAGTTAAATAAGTTGAAGTTTAAGTTCAGTTTGACTCATTTATAACATTTACTAATCACCTAAGGTAGGGTTCTCTTGTTATGTCAATAACTTAATAATGTGGATGATATTTTGCTAATTATGCTTTTTTCATTAAAACCATCTGACTATTTTAATTGTTTTATAAACAACTATTCAATTTTTTATACTAATCATATCAAAATATATCGAATGATGAAAACAAAAATATTAAGAAGTAATATTTTTGTTCTTTTCTTCGGCTTTTAACGTTATCATCTATACATGTTTATAACATGTTTATCAAACGAAATACACTTAACTTTCGATGGCTAGATTGTTTAGTAGTTTCAAGAGGAGATCCTGATTATCAAATGGTGTGTCTTACAACTAAAATATAAAAGGATTAAATCCTGCAAAATACATGTATAGAACATTTATTTATAAATCTATAAATTATCATAGGAAAAGATGATTTTAGTTCAAAAAGAAGACCTAAATAGTTAAGTGTCTCAAAGTACATTATTGCTTCAAGTTATGCCCAATGCATGGGGGCCCTAACGTTTCAATATGTCTCGTTTTGGTTTCTGTCTATTTTTTAGACGCCAGTATATGAGATAAACCTAAACAAAATATACACCGTTGTTTGTTCTTGCGGTGGTTATTTCATAAAATGTCAGGTTAGGTACCATCTCTTTTATTGTACTTGTTTCAATTTGTCTAACTCGATGCGCATTCTTCGAAAGTACTTGTTTGGTATAGGTCTTAATATATTGGTCGTGATCATACTGCGTAAGATTTTGTCTTACTAGAGTTGCTAACGGAGTCATGAGCGAGGCATACATCCGTGTGGGACAACCTTGTTATACTTTATCAAGTATAATGTTGACATGGTGACAATAATCATTGATTCACACAAGCGTTTAGTTTAGAAATGATTTTCTGACTTACTGATTAGGAATACGTTACAGTCCATTGTTTGTTTTTTTGTTTGTTTTTTTGCATATAATTATCAAAAGATTGATGCTAAAACCTTGAAATGGTTCTTTATGTGTTGATTTATCATTCCAACTTGAAAAACGTTCATCTTGTAACGTTATAACGTTCCGAAAAATAATTATTAGGGGATGAGAAAAAGAACGTACGAATATCTCTTCTAATAACGTCTAACGTTTTAGAATAGAAATTAATGTTTCACTTACGTATGTTTGTCTAATAATGTTTTAAAAGAATTATTTAGGAATTTTAAGTTCAGGATCGTTATGAAACCATATTTTATTTCTAAAACAAAAAAAAAATCATAGATTTACATAAATGTAGGTTAAGTCTAATAATATTTGAGTTGTTTTATATATATATATATATATATATATATATATATGTGTGTGTGTGTATTAGACATGAATAATAAATTATGTAAAAAAGCTAAATATCACCAGCCTTAATATATATTTATGTAAATTAATGGTTCTTTTAGTTTTGTAATTAAAATCGGTTCTGCAATTATCATAACCATATTTCTTTCCCGCATCACTTATGTTTATCATTTAAAATTAAAAAAAATTCATCCAATAATACTAAACTTTCTTAGTTGTTCTACTAGAGTCATTCAAAATTTTTTTTTCTAACAAAGTCACTTAAATTTCATTAGCGTTCTATCTCGTGATACTTTTTATGAACGTTTAAATTTTAAAATTAAATGATTTAAACGGAACACATATGAATCTTAGTTACTAGTTAGTGTTTATTTTCTCAATTTAATATAAATGAACAATTATAAAACTTGGTTATAACTTGCTGATTTATTTTGTAATTACTTCCTACTTCAATTTAGAGTTGTAAAATAATAACCACTAACCAGCAAATAACATTTATATGTTTTCATTGAACTCGCTAAGTTAAAAAAAAAAAAATTCATAACAGTGAGACAAACATTGAATGCAGAGTTCATACCAAAAGATTGTAAATATGGCTTACTTAGGAAACACTTAAAAACTCGGTTGTATTAATTGAATTATTCCCGTTAGGAAAAACTTTACAAAATAGTAATCAAGTTTTAGTAGTGTTCCAATCAGATCATTCATTTTTCTAACTGTTTCAATCAGGTTATTTAACTTTGGTTTGATGTTTTAATCCTATGTAATTAACCTGATTAACAGGTAATTGTTTTTCCATCTTCCTCTACCTGCACTATCGATCGCCCTTCTCCTCCACAACTCCACCTTCGAACACCCTTCTCCCTCCACCTTTGACCACCTTCGACCACACCATCACTGTCGTCCCCCCACCACCGTCGCCCCAAACATCTGCGACCCAACCAAATCCCCGCCCCATCATCTAAAACCCACCCAAAACCGCCCCATTACCTTTGACTCCGTCACTTGTGACCCCTCCATCTCCACCCCATCATCTTCGACCACCATCACTTACCCAAACTTAAGCTTTTTAAGTTTTATACCTGCAATTCAGATTAAATACATAGGATTGAAACATTAAAATAAACTTTAGTAATCTAATTGAAACAAAAATGTTTATGAGTGACCTAATTAGGACAATTTTAAAACTTGGTTACTATTATACAAAGTTACCCCATTTCGTTACGTAGGATTGTAAATATCGCTTACTTTCCAAACTAATTAATCACTATTTAAGTTTCATATATTTTTATTCTAACAATACAAATAAACAAACCCAATAAAATCCTACTCATATAGTAAGATCTAAAAAGTTTGAGATGATAGCAAACATTACCTTTACACCGAAGAATAAGCTGTACCATGTATACCAGTATCCTAACAAAAAATGATATAGGAAAATGTTAGTGGTAGCCGTTCTAAGACGAATCAAGCATGAGGTATGAAAACCGAATCGGTTGGGCGCCCATAACCCAAGACTCATTTCTTTTCCATAGCGAAATCGAGTTTATTTTTGTTATCAACTGGGAGTGTACATGGTTTGGTTTTGGTAGTTTTTATATCAAATCGTGAACCAGTCCGTAATACAGTTTTAGTATTATAAATCAAAATCGCACTAATAAAATTATAACCAGGGCGGAACTATGGTATGAGGAACAGGGTCAAGTGATCCCATTGATTTTTGAACCCGTAGTGTAACGTATAATACCGAATTTTTTAATGAACCCATAGTTTTTCAGTAAATGAACCCATTAGTATTTTTAGGTTCACAGAATATCTTAAAAATGTTGCTGGTTTACCGGTAAAGTCGCGTTGCAGTGGCGTAGAGGTCGCAAGTTCGATTCCCTACGGTTCTTTTTTTTTCACTTTTTATTTAGCAAAATTACTAAACTACCCATACTCTTCTAACACAAAATAAAACCCTAGCCCTAATTACTCCCCCACCATCGACATTTGACCAAGCCCCTTACGGTCTTACCCCCTCACAACTTCACTCGATAATCGCTACTAGCTCCTGCCATCCGTCGTCGCTTGCTCGGCTTCTTCGGCCTCCGGCCAACTGCTGTCGCGCTTTGCCACCTGCGGCCTCCCCCTGGTGCCATCGATTTTGTTTGCATGTTTTGGTGTTTTCTAAGTATCTAAATTGGATCTTGAAAGGTTCGTTTTCTAAATTGTTTATTTAAAATTCAAACCCTTTAGTGTTTTTGTTGTTAGACTTGAATTATTTCACTTATTTGTTAGTTAATTTGTCTGTTGATTTTGGTATTTAGGAGCCTTGCTTGTTTTTGCTTAATTGGTGCCATCGGTTGGTGCTTGTTTTTGTTTAATGCTGTTAGACTTTGATTCTGTATAGGAATCCTTTATTTTCTATGTTACTAGTGCTTATGTTTTAGTAACTTATATGAATTTGTTTGAGATTTTTGTTGAATATGAATCTGTATATTATGGAAGAATTCTAGACAATAACAAAATAAAATTATCATATGATGATGTTAGATTTTTTCTATTTGTTTTTCTAATGTTCCTTTACTTACAACCTAATTTTAACTTGTTTAATTTTTTTAGGGAAACAAAGACACTAACTTCATTTGTGATTCTTATTAAAGACATTGCAACTCTCCAGGTACGTTTTTCGTTGCTAAAACCTATACGTTGTTTGTAATATATATGAAAATTTTTGTGGATAGTTTCTAATTTTGATGTTACACTAGTTTATTACATTAATTATCAATTTGAAAATTACCATAAAAAACTCTTTAACACAATTGACATCACTTAAAATCACCTTAACACAATTAAAATCACCTTCGAAACTAATACAAACCAAATCAAATCATCCGAACTCCAAAGCAAGTTTTTTTAATATATGACCCGACTCTATTCGACAAAAAACATTTTGATGACCCAACCCGATAAAATACTTTTATGTAAACAAAAGTATATCAAAAAACGATGACCCCAGTGAAATAAATTTCTGGCTTCGTCAGTGATTATAACCATACCAAACCAAATTGATCTTTAAAAAAAAAAGAAGAGTGGGAGCAAAGTGGTGGTGACGTGATGACGTGGATAGAGCCACGTGGAAAAGTCTAGCTACCTTAATTATCCTCCAACCCGTTTTAACCAATCAAAATCGCTATCTCAAGTGGGAGTGGACCCATGACCATCACCTCCTAAATACTATATTTTCCAATACTATATGGAAAATTATTAATACAATATTTAATATTCATTATGGGTGTTTTGTCTTCTTTTGTTTCTTTTTTCTATTAAACGTAAGACAACAGTTAATCCATGTGCTCAATTCTAAATCATATTTCTATATCCGTAATATTTTTAATTATGTTCTTTTGATTCTTTTTTGAAATTAGTTCGATATTAAAATCATTGAAGAAAAATAACTATTAAAAAATCTTTGTAGGTAAAAAGCTATAAATCTTATCTTACTACTCTAATAAAAGGGTAACTAATGGTGACACATGTCACCATCACATTTCTCCTAATCAAAATTTTCCCGCTTCTCTCTCTTATTAATTACTAATCTTATCTTATCTTATCTTACTACTCTAATAAAAGGGTAACTAATGGTGACACATGTCACCATCACATTTCTCCTAATCAAAATTTTCCCGCTTCTCTCTCTTATTAATTACTAATCTTACTACTCTAATAAAAGAGTAACTAATGGTGACACATGTCACCATCACATTTCTCCTAATCAAAATTTTCCCGTTTCTCTCTCTTATTAATTACTAAATTAATTACCAATAATTTTGTTTAATTTTTTTAGATTAAAAATAGTTTTTTAATAAATTAAGCAAGAAATCTTTTTATTAATGTTATTTCAAAGAAACACATTTTTATAAAGTTAATTTTTATAAAATATCAAACTTTTTAAATATGAAATATTTTAAAACTGGTGTTTTTAAAAAGTAAAAATTTGATAAAGAAAAAATAATTGAAATTAGGTGTTATAGTAAGGAAATTGATTAAAAATGATATTTTTTAAAACGGTTTGTTTTGAAAAAAAAATACTTAATTTATTTTTTGAAAAAAAAATTAATATCATTGTTTATCACTTATAGTCCTTACTCATATATAATTTTAATTTTATCTTATCTTAAAATATTATTTTATAATTAATAAAGTTTTATTTTATTAAAAAATTTTATTATTCAACCCCGTGTAATACACGGGTTTACTAAATCTAGTACTCATATATTTAAGTAATTTAAATCCACATATGTGATTATCTAAACTTTATCCTACCCACACTACCCAATTTTTGTTTACTCTATCTATAATATCTACTCTCTATCTTTCTCTCTCTCTCCCTCTTTCTCTCTCTCTCTCTATATATATATATTAATATGTGTATAAATAAGCATATATCTGGTTTATAACTTTAAAGAGAAACAAACGGGTTTTTAGGGGATAAAAATGGCTGATTCTTTTGCTTCATACATTCACATGGTGGGTTCATCATCCTTCTCAATATCTATACATCAGATTCTCATAAACACACACATATACATACATATTTGTGTGTATATGTAAGCATGTGAGTTATTTTACATGTACATTTCATATATATGAACGGCAAGTTTGACACCCTAGTTAGAAGGGTGTTCAAAGACTGGCCGCAACTAATTAAACTAGCTAAGTTGGTCGGTTTAATCAGTTGCAGACAGATTAAGATCAATTCTTGAACTCAAGATACGTGGTTTCCGTTTCAAACTAAATGAAAGTGTATATTACTTACAGGTGCATCATCTAATAGAAGAGTGTTTGATATTCAATATGAGCAAGGAAGAATGCATTGAAGCTCTATGTAAGCATGCAAACATCATGCCTGCGATCACTTCTACAGGTATTCTTCCCTTTTTATTTATTTTTCGTAATTTTATTTTGTTTTAAATACTTTTTTATTTAAAAATTCAACTTTGTTTTGAATTTGAAGATATAAACAACCGTAAAGAAAATGAAGCAATTACGCGGGGTAAAAGATTCAAATTATTGTGTTCATGGTTTGACAGTTTGATGGTTTTATGGTTTTAAAATTTAAAGTTAAAAACTTTATATATTCTTTTGATATTGTAACTATGTCCATTTATTATAATCATAAGCCATCTTTATCATTATAAAAGTTTTAATACAAACTAACAATTAAAAAAACAATCGGTTCAAATCGTCAAAATCAAGTCATCAAGAGGAGTTTTCACATATTCACCAGCCCAAATAGTTTGGTTTGGTGTTTCCTGAAACCATACTTAATAGTTAAGACTTGAATTTTCATCAAAACTGGTCAAACCTATACGGAAACATCCTTAGAGTTATCATAGAGTCATAGTCTCATTTACAATTAATGTTTTTGATGTCCCTTTTGTTTATGCACATGTTTCATATATTATGTGTATTTAGTGTGGAGTGAGCTTGAAAAGGAGAACAAAGACTTCTTTGAGGCATACAACAACACAAGAAGGGATCATCAAACAAAATCTATATCTTCATTTTCTTGTTAATCATTATTAAGCTAGTTTGCACCATAAATGCACTTAACCGCTTGTACTTATGGTTTTAGAGTTTGTACTATTCGATGCCTGTGTTAAATTTACTTATATAATTAGATGTAAATTGTTTTTTAGACTATATATTCTTGTTCTTGAATAATTAATGCTCGATCACGTCGTAAGTGATTGTAAAGGAACAACCAAGTGTTGGTATATGCACCCCTATGAAAAAGAATCGACGTTTGTTAGAGTAAAAATGTTTGTTAGAATAAGTTTTTTGGTTGTAAACTAGTAAGAGAGTATATAGTTGATAGTGTTTTTCATAATCATGTTATAATTAACACAATTACATGTCCTCTTAAGAGGAAAGAGGATAACTAGCGGTCAATTGGCACTTTACAATAAAAGAATGTTGATTTATCTCGTTGTTAGTGTATTTATCTTAAATTTCTAGAGTTAAATTCTTTTGCATTCCCTGAGTTTCAACAAAAATAATTATTTTGCTCTAAAAGTTTAAAAACATCAATTTCAGTCTAAAGTTTCATGATTTATTTTAATTTCAATGCAAAAGTTTTAAATGAGATTGTAAATTGAACTGAAATCAAAATACTAATAAAACTTTTAGACTAAAATATTAAAAATCAGGAGTAAATTACAATTTTAGTCCTTGTGGTTTGATGGTTAAAACGTTTTTCATCCAGTAGTTTCAAAACGCCCAGTTTTACCACTATATGGTGTAAATAATAAAACATATTTTTATTAATTAGAGTACTTACTCAGTCTCATCATTTATTTTTAAACTGTTGGATAAAAAAACGTTACAACCATCAAACCACAGTGGTTAAACTGGGCGTTTTTAAATTTCTTTTTTCAAAATAGTGTATTTTTTAATCAAAATATTTAGTTTTTAATTAATTAAAAACTACGTTTTATAAAAAATATTAATTTTAAAAAAATTTAGAATGTTTAAAATGAGAGAGAGAGAGAGAGAGAGAGAGGGGGGGGGGGAGAATTTAAAAATTAACTATTTTGATTTTCTAAAACTTGATAAATGCTTTGGTCAAGAAATTAAATGGTAAAAAATTAATACGATGATAACATGTGTTCATCCAATATAATCATTTAGAGTTAAGTATGGTTTTGACAAAAATAACCATTTCTTTTAAACGATTAAAAACGTCAATGTATCTACAAAAGTTTTTAAGTTGTTTCAATTTCAGTTCATAAGTTTCAACTTTGATTCAATATAATAAATTTTTTGATTTGAAAATAAAACAACTTATGAAACTTTTGAAGTTAAGTTGATGTTTTTAATATTTTGAGGGAAAATTAAAATTATTACTTTTGTTAAATCTTACGAATTATAATTGAAAGAGTTAATTTCAATTTTGCTCCCTAAGGTTTGACAAAAGTAACCATTTTTCTCCAAAAGTTTCAAAACATCAATTTCAATCCAAAAGTTTTATCATTTGTATCAATTTCAGTCCAAAAGTTTTATTTTTTATATTCAAGTTGAAACAACTTATGAAACTTTTGGATTGAATTGAAACAACTTATGAAACCTTTGAAGGTAAATTGATATTTTTAATCTTTTAAAAGAAAATAATTATTTTTATCAAACCTCAGGGAGCAAAATCGAATTTAACTCTAATTGAAATTAACTCAATTCTTTATTGATATAGATATAACATCCATAATATTTCTCTATACGACGCCGTACTGCGTCACATGTCATGATGCATGCATACTCGTGTCACATCCAAGGTTAAGTTTATGGGCATTGGCATGGTCGTTGCATGGCACACGTTTATCCTTCATGCCATCACACATGCACACACGTCTCACATGCATGTTTTCATTCCCATTCTTGTATATATATATAATATATAATATATTCTTATATTTATAAATTATCCACTAGGTCTTTTTATTAAAAAAATTTTGATTACAACTTGATGCTCGTAAAAGAAAACTTCTTTGAATTGGTTTTCTTGTTAGCTAACTGAGCTCAAGTCATATGTTAACTCGTTCGTTTGCCCGTTTAAATTTAAGCTTAAATTTAATGTTTATAAGGTTATAATTGCAGTCTATCTAAATTCATGGTGTCTTTAAGGGGTATACTGTTGGTAAGGCGCATTCTATCCGAAAGACGAGAGATCATATTCCATAAACTGCATGTATAAATGGTAAATAAAAGTAGTTACAAGGTTTCTAATATTAAACTTAATTTGTTGTTTAAATTGATTCACATTGAGAATCCACCATCACCTACCACGGCCACAACCACCGGACACAACCACCGCCAGCACCACAGACACCACCACCGGCAACCACGTGCAACTACCGGCTACCACCACCATCACCTACCACTATCACCAACCACTAGCCACTACCACCATCGACCACCACAACCACCACCACCAAAACCACCACAATCATTCGTCACTGCCACCACCCACCACACCGGTCACCACCGGCCACCACCACCATAACCACTTTAGTATTTAATTTTTTTTTTCCTCCTTAACAAACAAAACAAAATAATGATTCATTTCATTCTTACAGGATAATCAAACTAAACAATAAAATATAATTATTCATTTAAATCTTTTGTCTATTTTATTCTCTCATCCGTTTTATTATTTCATCCACTATATTACTCCATTCCAAACAAACTATTAACTTTTTAAATCACTTACCTACTAACTTGTACTTTGTCTTCTTTCGGGATAAGAGAAAAACATTTAATTTTCAACTTCATGAAATTGAGGGATCGGCCCAGAACCTAGAGTAACAGCCCAATCATCTACTTGTGACTTGCGAGCTTTAGCTTAACGCTCTTTACGTAGCCCATTAAGCACCCATGAATCCATGATACTATGATAGTATGTTATGTTGGACTTTGGTAGTTTGATGACTTTTTAGAAACATAAGAACTTAGCCAAATAATTGAAATTTAAGAGAACTAAAAAAATGAATAAATAGAATTTTTAAGTCTTTCATTTGTAAACTTAGAACCGAATTAAAATGTAAAAAATGAATAAATAGATATCTGTTTACTCTTTTTGCTCTTTTTCTTCACCTGACAAATAAGTATTTTTATGTTTCTCTTTTTAAATTCTATTTTTTTTACTATTTTACCTTTTTGGATTCTCATTCTCCACCTAATATATAAGTTTGTTTTTTGATTCACTTTCTTAATTCTTGATCTAAAATCTCTTATACTAGTTATTTACTATATTTTTTTTATTTAAAACATGTAATATACAAGTTTTTACTATAAGTTAAAAATAATTAACTAAAGTCGACTCATGTTATTTATTACACTTTACACTTTATATATAAATTATCCAACACATGTAAATATGAAATGGTTTTGAGTTTAAATCTTACTTTAAGTAAAAATACTTATGATTGAATTATTAGTTTTTCTAATTATAAGTTTTTTTTAAAAAGTTAGAGGTACAATTCTAACCAGTAAACATATAGTTGAACCCGATTAAAATGATAAATTTTCGAAGTTACATTTTCTCGTTCTAAAATATATAGCCATACTAGTTTTATTACTTCACTCATTTTGGGGTTTTATATTTCAAAGCATATTCTCCCACAGGGTTTAGCCCCTTCCTTTTGCATCAAAACCACCACCGCCGCCGTCGCCACCACCACCCTTATCCAACCAATGGAGTTATCTCTCACTACCACCACTAGCCACCACCACCCTTTATCCACCATCCATCACCACCACCACCACCACCGTCGCCCCTCCGTTACATCCATCACCTTCCCCAAATCATCACCCTTTTCGTCGTTAACACCCATCAGAACATCCCACCGGAACCCTAATTTCCCCACCGATAAACACCAACCAACAAATCTCACAAACCCCACCCCACCATCCTTCCTCAAAACCACCTTCATCACCGGCGTCGCCGTCGCCGCCGTCGCCGCCGTCCTCCTCTCACGCTTCTCCGTCAAACCCGCCGTCGCCGCCCCAATTCCGCCACCTCCGCCCCCGGCCACCGTCGAAACCGCCGATTCCAACACCGAATTGCAAGAAGAAGAGAAAACCCTAGAAGAACACCTATCCTCTCACCCTGAAGACATCAAAGCTCTGAAAACCCTAATGGAAGTCAAAATCAAAAACGGGAAAGTGCAGGAAGCAATTGGGATCCTCAATCAGCTGATTGATCTCGAACCTGAAGATGGCGAATGGCAATTGCTGAAATATCATTTACATTCATACGGTGGTGATCATGATTCTGCGAAATTAGGGTTTGAAGAAATCATATCAAAAGACCCTTTGAAAGTTGAAGCTTATCATGGGTTAGTAATGGCTGCTTCTGCTAAAGAATCCCCAACGGAATTGGACGAAGTCGAGAAACGAATCGTTGAAGGGATCGAAATCTGCAAGAAACAGAAAAAGAAAGATGACATTAGGGATTTTAAGCTTCTATTAGCTCAAATTCGCGTAATTCAATCGAATTACAACGATGCTTTGAAGATTTATCAAGAATTATGTAAAGAGGAGCCTCGTGATTTCAGACCTTATTTGTGTCAAGGGATTATATACACATTGTTAGGGAAGAATGATGATGCTGAGAAGAATTTTGAAAAGTATCGAAGGCTTGTGCCTAAAGGGCATCCATATGCTCGGTATTTTGATGATAATATGGTTGCGACGAAGGTGTTCGCGCAGAAGGTGGAGCATGAACGCGCTTATTCGAAGAGTTGATTGGTATGAAGATGATCAGATGATGCGAAATCGTGTATATCAAAGGTTCTGTTTTGATACTCTGTTTTGCTCTGTTTTTTCTTTATTGAGTTGGTGTTATGGCTATGGGGATTATGGTAGTTTAATTGTTAGTAGGATTTATTTTATCTTGTTTGTTGAAATGTGCCTCTGGTTATGGAGAATTGGAGATTATAGAGTTCTTGATTGGTTTGTTCTATATGGGTATGTGTGTATGGGTCGGGTTGGTTTGGTCTATACGACTATACGAGTATGTATGTATGGGTCAGGTTGGTGTGGTACTAATGCATGACCGAATTTGACCATATCTAATGGTTAATGTCCTTTAAGGAGCATTTTACGTCACATCATCGCCACCTCAGCTTCACCTTTAGTCAAAAACATGTGTAATGGTTAATGGCCTTTAATGCTCTTTAATAATTACCTAATTATTACGATATTTATAAGAAGTTATTGCGTTACGGTGTAAGCGCCCTCTCCACCTATGATGCCCATATAATGCCCACGGGGTGGTGTAAAGCGCTTTAAGATACTATAATGCCCTTTAATGCGCCATTACATTTGGTCTTATAACCGAAAGGTTTGCTTATTGGAAATGTGCCTAAGCGTTCAGTTCAGTTAGTTTTGGTTTTGGATATCAGTTGTTGGTCTAGTGGCATATGGTGTTTATCCTCATTAGATTGGTGCGGGTCATGTTAACTAATCGACCACCGGGCTTCATTTAGGGATTTGTCTTAATTGGGTCATGTTTAATGCATATTTAAGTTTTGAAAAAGATATAAGATTTGCAAATTTGATACATATTTCGGCCTGAAACTTTAGACTTTATTGTTAGTTCAAGTTGTGTAGATTCTGGTTTTGTTATTTGATGGTTCATTTTGGTTTCTGAACCTCTAAATAGTGGGCTTGGTTCATTTGGTTTCTTAACCTCTAAACAGTGGAGTGGCTTGGTTCATTTGGTTTTGTAGATGTTCGTAATCAAAACTTAGCTGAAAAAAGTAACTATATACACTTTGGGTTTGGTTATTTGACGGTTCATTTCGGTTTCTTTACTTTAAAATGGTGGGTCGGTTTGGTGTATTCGGTTTGATGGATGTTTGTAAGCCAAAACTGAACTAAAGAAAACGGTCCATTAGAGATGCTCTTAGGACTGAATGGATGGAGAGGGAGGAAGTGTTGTGAGAGAGAGCAATGAGTGGTGTTCAACGGCGAAAATTTTAAATCTTATAAAATAACACAACATATTTACCAGTAAGTAAAATAATCATAATGATTTTAACTTGTATATAAACTCACATGTACAATGCATATATAAATACTTATCATTAATAATTTAAGGCTTATTGGATTTTAATAATCTTAACTTTCATCTATTGGCCGGGATTAATCCCAACTCAGAAAATATTTACAGACACTTTCAACTTTCAACTTATTTTTTCCAAAGATCTCTTACTAACTGAGACTTAACCCCCGCTAGTTTTTTGATGAAATACGACTAACTTTGAGACATTTTTTAGTTTCGTCACCGCATAGTCTTTATTAAGTCTGTTTTTCAGTGTCTAGCCTTCATCGGCACCTGAAATCTACCTTTAACGAGTCAAGTTGTTTAGGTCAAGAGGTGGAGATTGACAGGCTTCAAGGTGCAGTAGTTTTAGATTGACGAAACTGATGGTAGATTTCAACTTATTTTTTAGTGTTTTGGTCACATAAAAGGTTTGTGTCATAAAAAAACTAACGGGGTTAAATATCAATTGGTAAAATATCGTTGGAGGAAAATAAACTTAAAGTTGAGAGTGTCCATAAATATTTCTTGAGTTGGGATTAATCCCGGCCAATAAATAAAAGTTGGGATTATTATAATCCAATAACTCATAATTTAAAAAAGAAATGCTATATATAAATAACATGATATATAACAAGTCCTTTTTTCCAAAATTTTAAAGTAATTATCTTGTTTTATTTGACATGCATTTAAAATTAGTGTTATTTGGGTTTAAGTCAATTCGAAGCAAAAATGCTCTGGGTTGAACCAAAGAGTTTTGGGTTTGACTCTCACAATAATAAACTTGTTAATAATCATTATGTTTCACAATTAAAAATACACAATGATACATTTTCATAAATGTATTTTTTAAAACTCATAGTATCGAAAATAGCACAATATGTTATTTTTTGTCATTGTTATTTATAGATTATATAAACTTTTTGTTATTTATTATTGTGTTTTATAATTAAAAGTAAACAATCATGTTATTTCACCAATGTATTTTTCAAACCTTATAGTGTTCAAGATAACACAATAACGATAAAAAAACACAATAAATCATTGTGTTATCTTTTTATTGTTTTTAATGTATTAGATCAATTAGTTGTTAATTTATTAGCGTTTTACATACTAGAATTACACAATAATGTTACTCCATACTTATATTTTTTTAAAATTAATTATTTTAGAAAAACACAATAGCATTAAAAAAACATAATAACTAATAAAAAGAGTTTATTACTAAATACACAATGATGAATAGAAATCATATGAGCTTAAAACGTAAAAAAATATTATCTTTTTATATAAGAATATTATAATTTTTATCAAAAAAAAAACATATCGTATATAGAAGTTATAAACATTAAAAAATGAGGAAACTTTAAAAAAATCAACAAAAATAGTTATACCTAATATAACACTTTGATAAAAAATTTTCCTACAATTTAATTTCAACCATTGATTAAAAAATTAATAGTTTATATTACGTTTTATACTTTTTATTACCTAAATATCATCTTGATAATAACTAAAAATACCCGAAGTATATTTAATAAGTAATTATTTACTACCTACATGCTATGTCAAAACTTTAATAAGAGACAAAAGGTGTAGTCGTGAGATGGGTGGGAGATTAATTATGATGTGATTTTGTAATCCGTAGTTTTGTCGATGCGAAATAGTAAAATACTTCATATTTATAAGGGGGGCTGAAATACAAAATCGAAAATAAAAAAAAAATATAAAAAATATAAATATTTGTATATTTTATGTTAGTTATAATAAATGAGAGAGTTATATAACCAGCAAACCACCACCTTTCCATTTCTTATAAAATCACAAAAGCATTTCATACAATTGTATTACACCGGTTATCATAATTCTCTAATAAAATTCGTCATTTATCGAAGATGGCTTGAATTAGTATTGAAAAGAAATTTTAAAATATTTTAAGCATAAATTTTGTGTAAGTTTCATAATTTTATAAAATATTAATAAGCTAACTTTTTAATTACTTGTTTTCATTTTCCAAAATTCCAAAAAATAAACCAACAAGCATAAACTTTAAACTTTAAGGCCCAATTTAATATTCATTAACTCTTTAATTAAAGAGCGAAATACTACGTGGCATAAGAAGATTGTTACAAGTGGACGTGGACCCCATCACTCTCCCGCGAAATCGCTCTTTTTACTATTACCACTCCCATCTTCTTCTCTTCCACTCTCACTCCCACCTGTTATTTCTTCATTTGAAACTTCAAAAAACTCACTTCCTTCACACAGCATTCAATCGGATTCATCATTAATGTAAAAACACACACACACACACACTATATATATATATGTGTGTGTGTGTGTGTTTCTCTCTCTATATGTATATGTATCTTGCAAGGTTGAAATCATTGTTATAATGAGCAGATTTTGTGTTTGTTTCAGCTTTTACGTGTTGCAAGTGTGTGATTTGAATCGGAGATGAAGTGATCGGAGCACGAGACCTCATCGGATTCTTCCTGTTCGTGTTTTTTCTCTGATAACTCCGATCTACTTGAGGTTTTCTATGAGTTTGAATTGCTTTTTGATTGACGAAACGGAAACGAAAAGTTGAAGACGGGGATGGAGAGAGTTAAGAAGAGGAAGTTGAAGTTTCCTTGCATTTCTGGAGGTAAAATTCTGTTTCTCTGGTAATTCGATTGGAAAAAGCTTAATGCACTGTAAGAAGTTATGATCTGTCATGAATTTGTTTCAAAACGAATTAACCTTGATGAATATCAGAATCTGTAAATCAATTTTGCGTTTCTACTGATTGAAGAGGTAGAAATATGGAGAGAAGTAGATCGAAACAATTGGACTGAATTTTGTTTCAACTTGTTAATTTCGTGTTATGTCTGGATGATCGTTTTCACTTGTTTGAAACTCTGTATGCTGAATCAATTTATGCCAAAATTGGATCACTATCCCTAGCCCTAGCTCCATAGTGAAGATTGTAATTTCTCTATAATGTGTAATTATGAGTTATGACATATCTAATTTGGATTTTGAATTACAAGAATTTATTTCTGTTTTATTGCTCTCTTAAATTCCTGAGTCATGATGAATGTCCATAGCAGAGCAAATAATTTAGGTTTACTACATTTGGTCAAATTTATCTGTCAGGTCTTCTGCTAACTTTACATGTCTACTGTTCAACTTAAATGTTCGCAATTTGTTGGTGTTTAGTCCATTGACTGTCTCAACTTAATGTTGTATGGTAATTCTATACATAGTTAATGACAAGTTTCTTTATCCGATTTCATAATTAAGAATTGTTAATTTGAACAAGCATATCAAACTTTTTCCCAGGGAATGATGAAACGCGAAGACGAAAATCTGTTCAATCTTGTTCCCATGCTAATCCTACCACCGAGCAAAGTTTGGTGAGTCACAGATCTTTAACCTCTTTGTTTGAGTTTATTATGCTATTATTCACCAAATTTATAGTTTATTGTCATCAAGTATATTTTTTTCATACAATTAGTGTAATTTGTATACAAGTCATGAAAGTGATGTAAATTTGTTGATTTTAGTTCAAGTTTGAAGTTGGAAAAAGCACTTCTAAACAACGTAGTAAGAATCGAATGAAGAAGTTATTGGCCAAAGGAATATCAAACGGAATCTCAGCCAAAAAAAGGTCGCCTGGTATCTTAGCGAAGCTGATGGGCACAGGTGAACTTACTTCTAAAAATTTTGTTCTTAATCCAAACACAACAGATGTTAAAATTGTTGGTCATTCTTCTGACGAATGTAGAATGAGCTCAGAATTTTTTAGTAATGTGACTGAATGCAAGTGCATAGATGCTATAGACACTGTACCGAATATAAGTAGCCAAGTGAAAGAGGGTTTTGAAAGTGGGCATGATGGTTTATATGGATATAATTATTTTGGAGATGAGAACTTGCATGTGTTAAGAAGTGGTCCCGTCACTGAATCAGAAGAAATAACAATGGCTTCAAGAATTATCTTTGACCAACATGATCGGCTCACACATTCACTATCACAAATGTCCGAATCCTCTCTGATACGGGAAGCAACTAATAGAATGTTAGAAAGATGGAATATGACACGCATTAATGAAGATGTAGGGATAGTCAGTAAAGTTGGTGTGTTAGGAGAAATGCTTTCTTTTCCTTTTCCTGATAAAGAAATCAGACCTGCAGAATCAGACAATGTCACGAGTTTGGTTGACACATTTGCCTCGCCTTCAGGGCTGGGTACAATTTTGGGTGATCGTGGCGGGGATAATCAAGGAGATAGGCATCTCATAAGTACATCAAGGTCAGCATCTCTTCAGCCATATTCTTTTAATGACCCAAATCATAAAAGAAATGTTTGTCCTGAAGATGATGCTGGTGACAAGGTATACAGTGAGCCCTCCAATCGATGTACAAGAAAGATGCAAAAGGATGTTTTTATTCATGAAGAGGACATGCCATCAAATAATGTAAGATCCAATAAAAGTCGTCAATCCTCCTAAAAAACAACTGGGACTTACTTAGAGAATGAAGATCCTGCTAAATATCAGCCAACTTCTGATATTGATGTTTATATGCAGGTTTTGCTACATTCCTATCTGAACTTGTTATTAAGATTTGTAAAAGAACACATGTTATAATATATGATTGTGGAATACTTTATTCTGTGTTCGATATTAGTAATAGCTGCACTTGAGCTCCAATTAAGATTTATTCTTTTTATTAAGATAACTAGTATGATATATATGTCTGTCAGCGAATATGTGACGACTAACATGAGTGGGCATAAGGGTTCCCTACAATATAGGCTACAAATTCAACTTATAATTATTTTATTCCTTTTTAAGCTTCTAGCAGTTCTAGTTGCATTCATGAACATACACTTATGCTATGAGCTTATTTGGATTAGATTTCTTGGTTTCAAATATTTCAAGATTGAGATGGTGCATATATTAATTTGGTTTAGTAACCCTCATATGTTAGTTTAATTATTCGAATATAGCATAGAAAGCATAGGTCGTCAGCATTGTAGCTTTATAGGCCAGAAAACTTGCAAGGGTGCTCAAGAAACCTCTCTATTTTGTTTAACTTTTTAAATTTGCAAATGATTCTTGGCATGCCTACTAGTCTATAACCCTCTCGCAACCTTTCATATCATCTTTTTTTTTCTTCGTTTTTAGTAACATATACTTGAAGAGAGGTGCATAGATCGAAAATGTTTTGTTGGTAAATCATGTTGTTTACTTAAGATCTTGATAACATCTCTATTTTACTTGATTGGTTGATGCTTTTTAATGATAAGCAAATCAACATACATTCTTTCTATTTCAAAAAATTAAATCTTTTTCTTTATGGTTTCTATTCAGTTGTCTAGACCTGACACAGAAGATGTAGTGTTTGCTTCGGATTGCTTTGAGAGTATTAGTTCTCATATTCAAGGTAAGTATTATTTTTTTTTCTATTGCATCTACTTTTTCTCTTCTTAATCTATGAAAACTATTTGCCATCTTCCATCATTATTGCATTTGATGTTTAGAAAGCTTTCTATACATAATATTCATAGTCCTAAATCCCGATATAATATAAAGTATTTTTGTTTTACGTTCTATTCACATATATAGAAATTTCTACACGAGTCGGTGAATATGAACCATAATAATGCATTGGTTTTAGCCACTTTTCTTCTGGTGACATTGCAATAGAAAGATTCATTGATTCAATTCAGTTACACTCAATTAGTCAATTCATAGTTGAGGTGGGAAAATAGGCAGGTTGTTT
Organism: Flaveria robusta; assembly: GCA_025506415.1. NCBI lineage: Eukaryota > Viridiplantae > Streptophyta > Magnoliopsida > Asterales > Asteraceae > Flaveria > Flaveria robusta. The sequence goes on along the minus strand of CM046472.1, from coordinate 2,108,574 downwards.
GACAAGTTCAAATATACATTGGTTTTTTGTCCATTTTTAATTTTACAAATATATAACATATATAGCATACAATTATAAATTACATTTTAAAAATATATAACTTTTTGAATAAATTGATATAGGAGGTTGAAAACAGTAAGTAACACTTTTGGCGTCTTTAATTTGAACCCATAGACCTACTTTGCCTGTTTCATTTAGCCCGTTTGGAGTTTAAATATAACTCAAATCGACCTATCTTCAAGCAAATTAACTGAAATGTTCCTTCTAAAAATCTTGATTATCTTCATATGCTTTAATTCAAACCCCTCAAACCTGTTAATAACGAATTCTTTTCCTTGCCATTTTCAGATCTCAAGAGAAATCTTCATCTGCTGACAAACGGGTCAACGCTAGTTTCTAACAGCCCGGAATCTGCATATACAGCACATGTTCTACAAACTTTAGAAAGTTATGCTACTGACCCTGATACCTCCTCACCTTCACGGAAATGTGAAACCACACATCATCCTATAGATCCAAGGTTATTTTACCTTCTTGAAAAGTATTATTTTGAAGGAACAGTATTATCAAGGAAAGAAAAACGCCTGTTTTATGACTATATTGAACAAATGTTTGTTAGAGCCTCAAAGTCAAAGGTAGCATACCCGTGGGTCAATCCTGTGAAAAGAGAAAGTCAACTCCGGTTAGTAAAATTAAGTCTTGATGATCAGATTGGTAATGTGGTTGATGAGATAGAAAAGGATGAAGATGAGGATCTTTTTTTGATCTATTATGACAAGGACTTGGAGTGGCTGCAACCCACGAATGAAATCAACAGTTTAGGTAAGTTAATTTCAGAATTAGTATTAACTGATTTATTACTAGAGGTTGTAGATTTATGACTGTACAATCTGTAACTAGTAAAGGTAAATGTTTAAAAGATGATTTCAATTTCTAGAGCTAACAAAGAATCTCACATTCTCATGAAATTGGTCATTTGGTTCTTTTTTGGTTTTGGATTTTGGGGCTTAACACATCTTTAAAAGAAATTGTGTCCATTTGGAACCAATATTCTGCATGTGTTCAGCAGTTTTGTTTAGGAACCGTTAAATTCGACTGAACTGTCCAAAATCGGTTCAAACCACCAAAGCAAACCATTTAAATTTGTTTGCCAGCTAACTCATTCAACCTTATTGGTTTGGTTTGTATTAATGTCATGAAATATAAAAAATAATACTAGATCCGGGTAATTAATTATCTATGATTATCATCTTATTGTGTAATTATATGAAGACTATCCTTTATTCAAATACAATTCTGAACCACAAATCTTACCAAAATAACAATTAACCTGAATATCCATATAGATATTATGTTCCAAAGTAGTATAATAACATACAGTTTAAAACTAGAAACACAATGAGTCAACCTGAGACCAGGGACCTGCCTAGAACCATTTGAACCGATCTGGGCTCATGTCAAGAACCGTTCGAACCGATCTGAGAGTCATGCCAAGTACCATTAGAACTGATCTAAGCTCATGTTAAGAACTATCTGAACTGATCTGAGATGTTGATGTTGATGATGATGATGTGATCGTTGCTGGAGTCAACAGTTTCGCGTTTTTTACCTTTAACACGCTGGTCAGAACAGCCAGCGGTGTCACATCTCCGACCACCGTCACCTTCTTGGCTGCAAATTCTATTTTGAATGATGTTACACCTGAAATTATACAAGACTTACATATAACCAAAAAAAAGAAAAAATATATATATATGTACTCTGTACTGTTTTGATGATAACAACATTACCTTCAATTTTGGAGATATGTTTTTTCATTTTCCTTTCACAGCCTCTGCAGTGCAGTGCCACCTCCAGGACAACCACCTGGTTGGAAGATGGCGGTGGATGTGGCGGTGAAGGTGGTTTAGCACTGGCGGATGGTAGTGAGTCATGGTGTTTCTTGTTAAAAGCCTTGGGATGATGAAACTCCAGAGGTTCATGTGGTGGTGACTGTGGTGGCTTAAGGTCATCACATGCTGGTGGTTGTGGTGTAGGTGGAGAAGAGGATAGTAAATCATCATCTTTCTTCTTGAAAGCTGTTTCATGATGAACCTTAAGATGTTCAAGTGGCGGTGATGGCGGTGGTGCTGGTGGTGGTGGTGATGGCGACGGAACATGGTGAAGCTCAGATGTGAAAGAGGACATAGCTATGTGATCACTCAACAAGCACCTTGAAGAACTTGCTGGGCTGATGAAACCACTTGCCTTACTAAACTCACCATCATTCGCAAATGCGACACTCTTTCTCTTCTGATCACTGCCCCCCACCTCCGGCTTCTGGTTGCGGAGGTGGGGTTGGTCAGTGGTCGTGGAGGTAGAAGGAAAGATACGGCCATGACCAAGTCGTTTCTCATCTCGGATGATGGGATTGTGGCGATCAATTGCTCGACCACCATAGCCGCCGCCACCACCGCGGTCGATTCCAGCTGTGGAGGAGGATGGTTCTTCAAGAACTATAGAATCCATCACAACATGGGTAAGTGGATTGCAGCTTCAGAAGCACAGAATATATTCAGTGTTTGAAAACTTATAAAGGTAGTGGTTTGCATACGTTTGTGTAATCTCACATAAAAGACCAAGTGACCAAAGGATCGGGTTAGGTCTGGTGGTCCAGTTTGGTTACAACTAAAGTGGTTAGGTCCGTGGTGCTACAAAAAGATGTTTAGGTCGAGCCATTCTATATAGCGTCAATTATAAGCATACATAGTCGTGACAAGTATGATTCTTTCGATTCTAGAAGCAATCGGGTCTCTTTGGCGGAAATCTCAGTTTGAATCTATTGCCCTTAATCTTTCTAAATGGGTAATCAGCGTAAACTATGTTTTACCGTTAGTTAGTGGAAAGGGTTATTGGGATTAGAAAAAATATTTTCATTAAAGTTGAAAAGCTATAAAAGGAGAGGAATAGAATTTTGCGAAGTGTTGATGGAATCGTGTTCTTTTATTCCAAAGGAACTTGATCTTTTACATCCATATGATGGAAAAGATAACGCAAACACATTATTAATTTTTTTTTCTTTCTTTCATTTTTTATTACTATATGTTCAATAGCTATCATGCTATGTAATCTTAAATCTATACTTATTAATAAAACAATAATTTTAGTGTCATGTGGTATTTTTTTAACTCTTTATTTTTTTCAATTCTCGTCTAAATATGTTCTTAGTGTTAGTTTAGGTTCATTTGACTAAAAGTTAACTTCTGATATAAGAGATTTTTAGGGAAAATTTGAAAATTTAACCCTAAATTAGAGCACATCCTTTTTTGGAAATTAAATCATAACCGATATTTCTTCTTTCTTCAAATAATTAATCAACAAAAACTGTAGAAATCATTTATTATTTTCTTTATCTATGAAATCGATTCCTTGATTGTGTGTTTCCATTAAATACTCGATTTATATTCGAATTTTGACAAAATTTACGAAACTTTTTCATCGACTTCTCTTCAATTTGAAAGAATTCATGGGTGTCTTTCTTGGAAATGAAATGATACCGATTTTAAAATATTTCTCAACCATCCCAGCTTTATGACCCTCGCGATTTGTTATTATAAAATCTGATGATATCGTCTTTGACAGGCTTCATCAACGTTCTCATTTTGGCTTTTGTTTCATCAAGTTATCTTCAATAAAATGTATTTGTTTTTTGTTATATTTGAGCTTTCATCTTCTGCGATTATGATTTAACCTATCATTGTCTACAATTATGTTTTTTGATTAATATTATTTTACTTTTATTTTTTTCATTTAAAGGTGATTTACTTCAACAATCCATATGTGAAGATGTATTACATGCTTCTACTTTTTAAACTTCTTTATTTCTTTTTATGTGTACTGCCATATTATAATTATTATGTTTGATTGGAATTCGTTTGATATGTGTGCAAATTGTTTTGATTTATCTGGAAGTAACATTGAAAATCGCACTTTTATTCCACAGTTAACTTTCACATCTTCAGACAAAAGGATTTCTTTTAAATTTAAAAGAAGACAGTTCCTGTTAGCAGTGTGTTTTGCAATGATAATGCACATTAGACAAGGACAATCGCTATCCAAAGTTGGTTTATTTTTAAGCATGGATCATGGTTAGCTCTATGTTGTATTATCTTGAGTTAAAAGTAAACAGAGATTAAAACTATTAATATTAGATAATGATGGAAAAATCACAAACAAAACATCAAATGTTGTATGCAAATAAATTTTCGGATGTTTTTGAATTTGAAATAATGTTTTTCATGTTCAATTTAATTTGTTTATTACTTATTGTTCTTATTTATAAGTTTATTTTATTCCATATTATACATTATTTAGACATATAAATATTAATAAAAAAAACCTACTAATATTAGATGTATCTAATGTTAAAAATTATATATAAAAGTCGATATACAAAGTATTAACATTATAATGTATGAGTCTTTTTAAATAACAACAATATTTTTAGATTGAACCCGTGTATTACATGGGTCTTTAGCCTAGTATATATATAAAGAGAAAAATATAACATTGTAAAAATATGCGTACAGGAAAGTGTGTACCCGGTGTTTGACTAATTAGTGGTGTTTGTTTTTTCAGAAAAGCTCTTCCTGACCTCTTTTGTCTTCGTCGCACGGACGTTGAAGTCTGCAGAGTGTTTGTTTTTTGGAAGACTTTTCATTAAAAAAAGTTTGCGCAGACACAAGTTTCAAATTTTGTATAATTGAAAACATATGATATGATCAACTAGAGAATCAAAAATGATTATTAGACCTTTTTTATTTTTTATATAAATTAACTTTCGATATCGTTTTCGAGCGTTTATTCTCTGGCATCAAGAAAGAAAAATGTCATTAATGGAGATGGAGAGCATGGTTTTAGACCAACATTCTCACTTTTTTTTTTTTTAAATGGATCATATTAACATGCTCGTAGAGAGCATACCCATACAGTCCATACCTTACGGGTGAAGTCGTCAACAAAGGTTAAAAAGTATCTTTTATTAGTCATCTGATAATCACATGAATATAAAAATAAAAATCGTTAAATTCAGGGAAACCGTCAACAACAAAGTCGTGGCATTGGATTATGATACTTGTCACAAAGTCTTGTAAAAAAACAAAGTTATGTCTATTTTAAGTTATGTATTATTTTAATCCATATACATTGAATTGTTTCAAACATAAATCAGTTATCTCTAAATAACTCATCATGTAATAAACATAAAAATAACAATTTGAAGAAGATGATTTGCTTGTTGGTGTTGATGTGTTGTTGCTCCTCTAATCGAAAATATATACAAAATATCAACTACGTTTTTGAAGTTGTCAAAGGGGCTTTATGAACGAGCTCACTTGCTATCCAAATTTGTCTATATATTATGCACACAGAACTAGATTGTGAAATGCATTTGTTGCTCCTATAATCTTCTCAATAATTTTATGAACTCCTTAGCCTTTTTCGTGTTATTTCGATGGCCTATCTCGTAATCACTGTCTGTAAGAGAAGCAGCACGATATCCACAATGTTAGATGATTTATGAGGATTTAAAATATACCAAACAATAGACTATTTCTTATCGTTTAGTCTTGTCATCACGTCTTTTGTGGTATTCGTTACACCACTTGTCATCATGAACGTCAAGGGTGAGGTATGCATAGGCAAAGGATAATAGCCCCCCCCCCCCCCCCCCCCTCTCTTTTTTTCATCAGTAGTGTAAAATTTTGTTCTGGTAGTGTAAATTTTTGGTCCGATAATGTAAATTCTTTTATATATATCAAGTTCGCCCCCCCTAAAAAAGTTTAGTTTCACCCCCCGCTCCCTTTATGAGAGTATTCAAGCTCCGCCACTAGAGACATGTAGTCTCAGATGAGGTCAAATGACCCTATTTATATTACTTGAAAATTTTTAAATGACCTCAATCATTGAGCCATTGGTTTCATACAAAAAACTTGTGAACCCAAAACTGAGAGAATTGTATAAACTTTTAGCCTAATATAAATATGGTTTATCAGTTTATTCCGTTGCGATGTGTAAAAATGGTGTTTCTAGTGGAAAAAGATGACGGATGAGAGAGGTGTACGTGCCAAAGCATTTTTAGTACCACGATGTGTAAAAAAGATGCCTCTCCCCCAAATGGTTTATGGTTCAAGTCCTCTAGTGGACAAAGATGACGTAGATTTTTAGAAGGACAAGTGAGTTAACCATAGAGGGAGGGAGGGAGGGACATGTCATATTAACACAACCATACCTTATATTATTTTATTTATAAAATTAGGTTATAATCCCGTGTAATACACGGACTAAATAAATTTACTGTTATATAATTAATAATATAAAAAATTATGTCTTAAATATTGTGTATTATATGGATTTAATAAACTAATGTATTACACATTTAAAAATTTGAAGTTAACATATTTGAAAATTTAATTATGGATAGTTATTAATTATGAATAGTTATTATAGCATTTATAATTAAGATGAGAGAGAAGAGATAAACCAATTATTAGATGACCTAGAATAATAACAGGTGTCCGGATTTATTTTTATTTATTAGTATAGAGATATCATGACATACCATGTCATATTATATCATTAGTTTTAGTAAACCCGTGTGTTACACGGGTTGAATAAAAAAATATTAGATAGACTAAAGCTTTATTAATTATAAATCGATATTATAAAATAAGATATGATTGAAATGTCTTTTATAATAAATAAAATAAAATTTTTATTTCAAAACAAACGTTTTAAAAAATATCATACTTAAAACTTTTTTTTCTTATAACCCTCAATAATTATTTTTTGTTTATAAAAATTTTACTTTTTAAAACACCAAATATAAAATATTTTGTATTTATTAAAAAGTTTGATGTTCTAAAAGTTTTCTAATTTTATGAATAATTATTTTCTTAGAAATAACATTAGTAAAAATATCTCTTACTTAATTTATTAAAAACTATTTTAATCTAAAAAAGATAATATTATTAGTAATTAATGTAATTATTAAATAGGAGAGAAAAGCGAGAAAAAATTATTAAAAAGTAATATGGTGTTGACATGTGTCCCTTCTGAATAACTTTTTATTAAAGTAAGAAGATAAAAAGATATCATATACATATACACTTAGCGATACTTACCATGAGTTTTTCTTTATCGTTTACGACAAATATGAATTTCAGTAAGAAATTTGTGTAGATACATAACGAAATTGTCGTCACAATAAGCTCCGTGTATAATCCTAATTTTTAATCGGTGTATTCTTGCGACTGTTTTTATAATAAAAAATCTTTTAATTGATTTACGATTATCAATTTTATAATTAGTTTGAGACCACCTTCTTTTGTGACCGGTTTGCAACCATCCGACCGGTTTACAACCCTAAGCCACCTACATATCGGGTATGTGATTATTCTTTTACTTGATATATAATTATAATTTAATTAATTATTTTAATGTCCATTAAAATAAACTTGATAATGTATGTAAAATAATTGTATATTTTTAGTGTTGTTAAACTTTATTTTGCGATACCAAAAAGTTTATAGGTTATTATGGTTATTATAATTAGGGTCCTAATATAGAGACACCAATGAGATAAATCGACACCCCTCTATACGCTGCGTATGGGTTCATACGCGGCGTATAGGGTCGAAAACACTGAAAATGAGGAAAATTCAGGGGGGCTGTCAGAGGGCTATACGCCTCATATAACCCTATACGACCCCCTATACGACACATATGGGGCTATACGACGCGTATAGCAAATTTCAACACTGATTACGAGGAAAAATTCAGGGGGTTGTCAGAGGGGTTATACGCCCCATATAGAGCTATACGACCTCCCTATACGACGCGTATGAGGCTATACGACACGTATAAAAATTTTTGGTGTTAATTTATAATTTTAGGGTGTCTAAATAGTCTAAATATCCATACCCTATAATAAATAATTTGACGGTGTACTATATCGAGGAAATGAGTACTCTTGAAGTAATAATATTTTGTTGATGTGTCACTCGTTTATAAAAGTTGGTGAAAATCTGCATTTAAGATGCCATCAACCAACCAATTATAATCAAAATCTAAAATTATATATACGTGATATCCAATTTCAATACCATGTTCACATTTACCATCATTTTTATTTAAAAATCACATTATATAAGATTCACCGAATATAAATTATATTGCTAGAATGTGATTATATAACAAAGACGTAGGGTAATAATGGGGGCACACGTGTGTATATAAAAAGAAAGAGGAATATGCTTACATCAAAATCGTAAGTTCGTATCATTTGAAACCAAAGATACTACAATATATGGAGAATGAACAAGAGTTGTTGATATTCGAGGAAGAACCCAACTTGCTAGATCTTAATGTCATAGATTTCGCAAAGGAGCTTGCCAAAATTCAATTCTATTTCTGTGAAGTTTCACCAGATATGGAATTAATCTCATATACAAAGAAACATCGAATTCAGCCTTACTCAACGCCACCGCCACCAGAAGGAGATGAAATGGATATTAGTGAAGAATTAAAAAAGAGCCCATTATGTATCATCAATGACCAAAAACTTTTAGCACAATCAAGCCCTTCAAGATCATCTTCTCGGTCTCAATTGCAAGAATTGCAATCAAATGCAACTTGCAATGACATTCAAATATCTCATAATACGACTGAGATCTTCATTTTCTATTAAAAAAAAAGCTATATGTCGAGAATTAACGTTTAAGTGTTTGAATTTTTCTCGTCATAAAATACAATTTATAAGTTAAAATCTTGTATTTTGTGTTACCTAGTAATTATGATGTGTGCATCCATAAACGGATGACAAAAGTTTTATCATTATAATAAGGTATATCTAGATATGAAATAAACCAAGCAAACTTTTAGTATGTTGATAAATTGAAAAATCTATATGCAAACTCCTTTTATGTGTTTTATTATAAATATTTGTATTATTGTTAATTAGAAATTAAGACCTTCTTCTATTAGTAAATCTATTAAATTACTATTAATATATTTTAGTTAACATCAACTATGTCAGAGGATAACTTGATAATAAATGGTGTATTTTTTAACCAAATGGTCGTGAGTTTAAATTTTAAAGTGTGAAAGTTTAATGATTACTTTTTTAATAATAAAATTTTTGTCAAAGTTAAAATTAGGTATTTTTTGTATTTTGTTTTCGTTAATATGGCTTTTTTAGATTATCATAGCTTTGTGAGCTATCTAATACTTTTAATACAATCTCATCAGTATCTTTGATTAGTTCCTATTTTCAATTGTTTAAAAATAGTTATGTTGTTTAAATTGTAACTAGATTTGAGACCGCGCGTTGCCGCGGGTCTCAGTTGGTTTGATTTTTTTTATAAAATTGTGATCTATGCGTTGCAATGGATAAAAAGGTTATTAGATAAGTAATATTCAACGTTTCAAACGAAAACATATTAAAGATATTTAAAAATTAAATAACATAAACATAAACAAACGTAAAAAAAATCATTAAAGTAATTAAGAATAGCTACTCATATCTATAAATCATATAATACAAGGTTAAAAAAATAATGTACACAGAGCCTTCTCAATAGTAATAACAAAATTAACAAAGAGTCACTCAAAGGAAATGCAAAATATATTTTACTTGATTTTTATATTTATCTTAATTTAAATTTTAAATATCTAATTTGATGACAGATAAATATTACATTTATGAATTTTCAAAGTAGTCATAATTGCATTTCAGTATTATCATCTTCAACCTCTTTTTTTCCATCTTTCCAAGATTTTTTGTCACTAAAAATTCTCACTGGGTTTTTCAGATTCCTTTGTTCATCTGCCTTTTTAATGGTAGATAAAAAGCCACGAAGGTAGTTAGTATTTTAACCTTTATTTACAGTCTATTTCACTTAAAAACTCACCCTCAAAACTACAAACCCTGATAAATTCGTCCACCGACAACATCACGGGAGGGAGAGAGGAAGGGGTTGTTGTTTCGGTGTTGTCATGCTACCCCGGCGGCAACTGTCGACGGTGGTTCAACTCGCCTTGTTCTGTTTTTTATGAAGATGATCGATGGCGGTGAAAACCTCATCTAGAGGCTCGTTTTTTGGGTTAAAACCTAGATCTAGAAACCACTGTAACTTATTCTTATTTCTACTCATTCTTTTCTGGGATGTGCTCGGGGACACCGGTGGGGGTCGCCGGAGCAGATGGAAGCAAACGTCTGTGATGGTGTAGCCCCGATCTAGAAACAACTATAATATCTTATCAATTCTATTCTTTTTTTCTAGTTAATTATCTGTGAGGTGTTGAATGAACGCCAGTGGGGTCACTGGAGCAATTAAAAGCAAATTCGATGGTGATATCGTTGCCAGATTCCAAATGCCTAGTCGGTGGCGTCGCCGGAGCCGGTGATGCTGTGAAACAGAAATGACCAAAAAAGAAAAAAAGAAAAAAACATGGACCAATAACAAACTGACACGTGACCCAATGGTGGGTGGCTACTGTAGCCACCGACCAAAAGGTTTAATATATACTATAATTTGTTTGTTTGTATATTAATTAATGAAAAAACTATACATAGTGAAACATATAAATTTCTTAGTATCCTATTCAACTATCAAATTAATGTAGCTCTCACTCTTATTAAACTTGGGCAACAATATAATTTTAACTTTGAACATGACAATAATATTAGTCGTCATGGTAATCTTATAGTAAAATAGATAAAAAAAAAAGTTAAAAAGACATAATTACGCATAAAAAAAGACACAATGGTAAGCTATTACAAGCAATAAGACACAATGGTAAACATATTAAACACAATGACCAACTGAAAAAACACATTGAGCTGAAAACACAAAAAATCTAAAACGTACAAGCTAAATCCTAAAAGCTAAGATTGTAGAGTTCGACAAGCTGCTCCCAATGTCACTAGAATAAATTCAATTGGAATTCGTTTGACCTGATTTATGAGTGGCTAAAAATACTTTATAGACTTTTTATAATAAGAAGGATATTTATTTAAACCCTACACATAATATTATACCACCGCTACATGTTTACGTGCACTATGAGAAAAGAAAGTTAAAGCATTGTCCATTAGGAGTATTCTAACAACTACTATGGTTATCTAGTTGGTTGTTTTACGGGGTTCACTAGTTGGACCGGTTTTAAACTGTGGTAATTTTATAAATAATCTTAAAAACTATATGTACACATATAACTAAACATGTAACCACTTATATTTCGGTATGGATTTGTAATGTCAACAAATTTCTAGATAAACAAAATATGAGGTCTAAAATAGCAAAAGTAAATGATATTCTAAAACAAAACAAATAAAGAAAAAGTTAAAAATATGGTTGAACCATAGATTTGGTTTAACCTCATAACCAGCCGATCCAAATAAAGACAGTTTAAGAGTACTTAAGTATAGCAATTGTCATTCTAACAGACAATTTGATTTGACTATTAAAACAATTTTTGATCATATACAAAGAACAAGTAACCAATTTATAAACCCTGGGATTTCAATATCAACTAGAGTCGATTTACAAACAAAAGCTAACCGATTTGTTTAAATCAATGCTCGACACAATGTGTCATGACTACACAAGTAACGATGAAAAAGGATCCGAGAGCTCCTACAACTCAACATCAGGCAATGGCACTCTCCAGTAATTCCACGAGTTATAATCTTCCTGCAAAAATTACCCGACTCGTAAAACATCTCAAAGAACTAAAAGCGCGTTCAGCATGATTACAAAGCTGTATTATTACGATATTAATATATTTTTTATATTGCGTAAAGTAATTTTAGGAGGTTGGATGCATTAAGAATACAGTTTGGTCAACTTTTGACCCATTTGACCCGTCAAAGATAAAACAACTCTAACCTGTTCAACCATTGACGTTGGGGGGAACATGTCATTGACCAATGTATGCAAAGATGTGTAGGACTTCCCCTTCATGTCGACCCGATGACTAATCGCTACCTCACCCTGAAAGGTCAAGTGGAATTTAGAGTCCAAGATAAAGAAACGTCGAGTTTCACCATACTTCTCCTACCGTGTTATAATTTTCTTACTGGTCAAACCGAAAAAGTCAACCTAGAAAAGAAATACCTTAGGGTTAATAATGAAGATTTTGCCCTTAGGAATCCCGATTTTACGGTAACTGAGCTCATCAGTGTCTCTGTTACCAAAGCCCGCGTAGAACGGGTTGTAGTCAGACGGAAATAGAGCTTTTATATCCTGCAGCAAGATGTTTTAACACTTTAAATTAACAATAAGGTTTCTAAATCTTGTTATCAAACATGCATCACCGAAAGCAAATAGCATATTTGTTTGATTCGTTTTATACTTACTTCCAAACACGCGATTTTGAACTCATGAGGTGCTCTTCTAATAACTGTCACAACAAGAAGAAAATAAAAATGCATCCGATTCATGAAATAAACTTTACAAATTGTATAATGAGTCATAATCGTGTCACAAGATTTTATAAAGTTAGGTAGTGTTTGGTTTATGGATAAAGGAACAAAGGAATGAATTTGATTCCCGTTCACGTTCTTATTCCACATTATTATTAACCAAACGCGCCCTTAGTAAAAGTAAGCACTCACCCTCGCGGAACAATGATGGAAATAAGCCATCGGGTGAAATAACAACCGGACCATTGGGTAAAGCTTTCCCATCCTGCAAAAATCAAATTATTTGTTTTTTATCTGGACAATTAGATGTTTTTAAATAATAACCATAATAATGAAAATCTTAAGTGATGCGAGAGAAAATGCAATGTTTAGCTCTAATATAGTTCGATACGAGTGTTTGATGACGCTCAAAATGTCTAAAATACCCTTTAGCGTATACCTGCTTGAGATTAATGAGGAAACTTCTAGTCAGATATGCTTGAACAATTGCCCGAGCACTTAAAAACAGTAATTGATATCCGTTTTCCTGCACGTTGAAAAAATAAAATAAAAAGGTAAGTATCATATACCAGTTACCACGGCTATATTGAAACACCAAAGGCGAAAAAATGAACAGGGAGGGTCAAAACAGGTAATTTCAAGAGATAACTATGATCTGAATTGACCCGTTTAAAAGTAAATGAGTTGAAATTTTCACGTTTATGAAATACATACATATGTATTGTCCGTTAGAGCCATAAATTAAGGAAAGCTGCAAAATATATGAAATTTTTTGTAAAAATTATGTGATAAAGAAAATAAATAAATACCTTTATTGCAGAAAAGAGTCGGGCTACCCCGGATTGAGTCCAATCCTTCCCAACCAAGGGCATAAACTGACCAAGAACATCCGACCTACGAGATATTATATATAATTAAGCAACATAAAACTAATAACATAAGTTCTACAACAGTAAAAGAAGGTTTAACATATTTTACTTTGTGATTGTCCCATCAACATCTGATATCACAATTCTTGCATTCCACTTCCACAAGTATATATGAGCATCAACCTATATAAAATAATACACGATTCAGACATATTAAACCATAACGAAAAGCGAAGAATACTACAAAGAAAATTAAATATAAGAAAAAACTACCTTTTGAACTCCTAAAACTCGGGTCGAAAAAATAAAGGAAACCATATTTTGCCCATCTTTCAAATTTAATGATGATATTTGGTCTTTAGTTGGAACATGTGTTCTACCAAATTGCTTTTGCGGAGACTGTGAACGGGTTGGAGTTGTATCCACGGGTTGGGGGGAGTCAAAAACAGATTCTGAATCAAGAAACACATCTTCACCAGAAATATTACTGTTATTATGCTCAAGTGTTTTAGCCCGTCTAAAAGCAATGGGCCAGAGCCTCCATCTACGGCCTGAGGGAGTTGTAGGGAGCCCAGTGTCTACACTGGGCCCACTCCACTCCACGGGAATTGCATCCGTGGGCTCGACGGGCAATTCTAGCCCGTAGGCAGCCTTTCCAAGAACTATATGAGCAGCTTTTTCCCAAGTAAAGTATTTATCTTCAATTTTGACAACTAAGCTGTCATTTTTTATTATTGATGCTGCAGAAACTTTAAATTCTTCCTCGGGTATGCGGTGGGCATTGAAGGTTTCAGCAGCTGTACTCAAACCCATACCGGGTCGAAGTAAATTCCCACAAAGTGATATCTCTATCCCTGAAGTTATTCATTAAATCAAACAAAATCATGTTAAATTCAATAAAAGAACAATATTTCTTTTTTCACAGAAGATGGTTTTCAGTTTACCTATTTATGGTCAAAATGTTCTTTTAAGTCTTGTTAAGGGTTTTCTGGTATCTTATCATAATCAAAGACTTATTTCGAGATCAAATATGACCTGAAGTGATCCATAATTTGCTCATGTGCAGTTTTTGATCTTATATATTTGATCATTAATTAAGAAAATGCTAAATAAGAAAACAGTTCGAACGGGTCAATAAGTCGAAAGTCCCCCAAAGAGTGCATAAAACCTCCTAAAACATTCTGTTCTAAATATTTTATAACTTGTGAAATAATATTATTCTTCTGTAAAGGTCGGGCAACCCTACTCGACCTTTACAAAAGAATTACCAGCTCAAAACATGTTTTTATTTATACAACTTTATAATTCATTTTATTCAAAAACAAGATCATTATTGTGATAATATGGTTTCTATAGTCATTTTCAACCATTTGAGTTATCTATGAAAAGTGTGACAAAACGGTTTGATGAATAAGCACAATTCTGTTTCCCCATTTTGACCCAAACCCTTATTGCCCCGTTACTTGACCCACCATATGCCACCTCTTCACAATTCCATCAAATGCAGTATCGCTTACTTGTCTTTTTCGGTCCAACGAAATTTTCATTATCATCAAAATACGGCTGAGGCTCTTCGGTTACAGATGTGGTGCACCCATCTTCAGTTTCATGCAAGTTTGAACTATTTTCGACCCATTCAGATTCTTCACGCTCTTGATCTTTAACAGGTTCAACATCAGAAATATTGTGTTCTATATCCAGTGAATCCAACCTTATAGATCCATTTTCAATCTTTAACTTTAAAGATTCACCTTTAGGTTTATCATGATCTTGATCTACAGCAATTGCAGCATCAGAAACTTTAGGTTCCATATCATGTGAATTTACCCCTGTGGGCTCAGTTCCAACCTCTGAATTTACAAATTCGACGTTTTTGACCTCTTCGGTTTCATCTTGTTGTTTGCCCAAATCATTTAACGCCAAACAGCTCTTAAAAACATCTTCTTTTTTCATGTCACTAGGTGTATCATCAAAAACACTTTTTACAGATAATTCTTTCTCTAAATTCACTACACTATGTGTTTCATTATCTTTATCTTTCGGTCTGCTTATATCACTTAAATATTGAGCCCATGTGGATTCATTACTTAAGTCCAAATCACCTTCGAACTCAGGGCCCAAGTGAAATTGAGGCGTGCTCAATTGCACATTCTCTGTATTTTCCTCCATTGATGTTATGGGAGCTGACAAAATTTGGCCATCAATGCTGAACAAAACGACTTCTGAATTACTTGATTCCAGATCATTTTCTAAATTATCATACCGATTGCTCCCAAAATCCGATAACTCAACTGATCCATCTAAAGATGACGTTTGTTCATCTTGGAACTCATAAAATCGTTTTTCACTATCCGATTCTGCACTATCTGCATGATCATCCCGAAACTGAACCTCTACATTATTATTTTTCTCAGGGGAAGATTCGTCTTTTCTAGACTCTACTAAACCATTAGAATCTTTAACATCATTATCTTTCTCAGGGATAATTTCTTTGATAAAATAAGCTTCACCAGAATTATCAAGATACATATGGAAATCGGCTTCTACACCATTAACTTCTATTTTAACAATCTTTTCTGCCCCTTTTAAAACACCTTGAAATTTTCCAAAGCGAACATACCAAGGGGTGCTCCTAAAAGATCCATCTTGTTGTTGAACAACAATGATGTCAACCGCTCCACCAAACGGGTGAAAAGGGGTGGCAACAGAATATACACTTTGAGAAAGGTAGCTTCCCACTCTACTTATCATTTGGTCTTTCTTTTGGTCAAACGCCAAGCCCGAATTATTATTGACTTCTAATCAGTTCATCCAAAGACCGTCTTATTTTTCACCATACACAAAGGAATTAAACACAAAAAATCGTTCTCTTTTTATACCAACTATATAATCTCAAAAATCCAATTCAGAAAGTTGAAGTTTGAAGTTCCAACTTCTTGTAATACGGTCCGGATCAAGAAATCTGCTGGCAACAAGAAATTTGAAAGTAATAAAATGATCAAAACATATATATCAACATATAATGTTTGGTTTAACTTCAAGTATTACAAAAGGTGATTATTACAACTTCAATTTTATGTTTCAAAACGCATATTCAAACACACGATAAACTCCTAAAAGCAACAACCATACAAAAACCCAGATGAGAAATTGATGATTAATACAATGTATGTATGAATTTGAAGAAACAAAAGTCCACAAATATGATGGTCATAAAACTCACAATTTAAAGCAAGAATTATAGTTGTTAAGTACTCTAAAACCCTAATAACAAGAACTACAGTTGATAAAATTAAACAACTAAGGATATTCAGAAACCCATTTTGAAATTATGTTAAAATTTACAGATGCCAAATTAGTCAAACTGGTAGAATTTGACTTTCTTGATCAAAGAATTATAAAACAGCAAATGAGTTCTAATAGGCAATATACGTATCAATTAAAAGAATATGCATGAAACAATGAGATGAACACAAGATTTAAACCCTAAATAAACATTCAAGTTAATTAACTTCAATTAGAACAATACAACAAAATGAAATTTCAAAACTGATCGAAGTCCCATCAATTGTAACCCATTTCAGATTTGATTAAATTATTCAAAAATCCAAACAAAATGCAACAAATGCTGCCCCAAACAAACTAATAATCAAACAACACACCATTGAAGCCGATCATAACTACATTCAAAGTTCATAAATTCAAACAACTACCACCACCCAGATGAAAAACGATCAACTAAACTCAGATTCTTGAACAAAATCAAGAAACCCATGATGAAACTTACAGATAAAGATTCGTCAAACTGTGATGATTTGACTTCAATTGGTGCCCAAATTGACCCAAATTCAGCAGCTTTCTAGTTCTTCTTCAAGAATAACCGATTTTCCCCCTTTTATCTCCGTGTAAAGAGTTGGTAGATACCGGCGATGTTATCTAGAGATCGTTTTAGTATTAGTTTCTTTTTATGTTGTTAAATTGCTTCAACTTTGGACTTTGGGTTGAGTGTCGGAATTGGGATCTTGAAGATGGTGTTATGTATTGACTAAAGATTAATGGCCCTTTAGTCTTTCGGAAATTGTCGAACTACTTGGGCTCAAAGATTTGATTTCAATAGAATTTGGGATAATTTTGGTGGAATATTCTTGAATTTGATACTTGGAGGCTACATAAGGACTTTGATCTTTGTGTTTAACAAGGACAGTCAGACACTTAACCAAAAACGAATGGGGTTCTCGTAGTAAATGAATAATAAATCAGACCGAACAGACGAGTTTTCTATGGATGTCTGACGGTGCAGTTTTATTCGTAGGTTATTTTTGTTATGGCATTCTTGGTGATTGAGGGTTGAGAAGTGTGGATAAGTGTGTGTGGATCGGGTTTAGTTTTTTCTTATAATTTTCATTTTTGTAAAGGTTGTAATGAATTTATAAAATAAAATGTTGAGTAAACTTTACTTTTGTTTCATATGGTTTGGTCAAAATAACAGTTTTTCTTCAAACGAGTCAAATTATGATTTTACTTCATGTGGTTAGCAATCTGTCTCATTTAACTCCAGCCCACTAACACTGTTAATTTATTCTGTTAATTATAAGGGTATTTTGGTCATTTTAATAATGACTAAAAGTGTAATTTATTCATGCTTCACATTGACATCCACCGACCATCGGCATCACCAACACCGCCACCGCCACCGCCACTACCACTGCCGCCACAAACCACCGCCCCCAACACCACCACCGCTACCACGTCAACCACAACACCGTTGTCGTCCAAAATCACAACCAACACTACCACCAACATCACCATCACCATCGATTACCACCATCATCATCACATTTGAATATTTTAAACATTAATCCAACCATTGCTAACAACTATAACCATCGGTCACCACAAATAAGACCTTAATTCAAGCATAAATCTGCTTCATAAGTTAATCAGTTCAAAAAAGAACACAACAACAAAACCCCACCATAACCTTACTCGATCTTCCTTAAATCTTCACCAGCGCCACCATCCATGTTGCTTCCCGTAAATTTGAACTCTTCTAGGTTCGAGAACACCACCGCCTCCCAAACCCGTCAATTTGAAACTTCTGCACCCTAAAACCCGTCAATCTCCACCTCTTGATCTGAACCGCTTAACTCATTGGAGGTAGATTTCAAGTGACATCGGAGGCTAGACACTGAAAAACGGACTTAATAGGGGCTGGGCGGCGACGGAGTTGAAAAATGGCTCAATGTTGGCCTCATTTCATAAAAAAAAAAAAAACTAACGCTTGTTAACTCTCAATTAGTAAGAGATTATTGGAGAAAAATAAGTTTAAAGTTGAGAGTGTCTGTAAATGTTTTTTGAGTTAGTATTAATCTCGTCCAATAAATAAAACTTGAAATTTTTTTAATCCAATAACCCAATATTTTAAATTAAATAAACATTTTTATATGTTTGTAAAAAAATATATTTAAAAGGTATATAAGTACTTATATATTCTTTAAACTAATTAACTTATATAAAACAAACTTAATAAGCCTTCTTATAGTTTTCCATCGAACTTTTTAATATTTAGTCACGCAATGTTTTCATTTTTCTGGATTTCAAATTTTTTTAACGTGCATCGGTTATATAGTTTTTTTTATATATTGTGTAATAAATTTTTATTTGTATTTGTATTATATTTTTATTCGTTATAAAAAACTAAATATGACACTAAAATAAACAAATTAGTGGTAAACAATAAATGCAAATATTAATTATGTTGTTAAAATTGGGTGTGTTTGTAAGATATAATTATTACTTGAAAAAGGTGTGTGGGGATATTTGTGGATCCTAACTTTTCAAGTGGGTTTGTTTTCTTACCTGGGTCATGAAAAAAAAAACAAATGATTTTTGGACCCGTACCTGACTATTATATCCAAGGTCAGTTAAGGTTCCTCCAAATAAAAAGTGAAACCAATTCCTACTCGGAAATAAAACATTGTTTTCAAATTGGATATAGTTTGCCTTGAATCTACAGTCCGGAACCAATAAAAAACCAAAGAAAACTAGATAAAAGCGTTCAAATTGGAAAAAAACCGATCAACAACCCTAACCTAACCGAAATTGTTATTTCACTCAAACCAGTTTTGACTTGAAACTTGTAACTACAAGTACCGGGTTGGAATCAAAACCGTAAAATAAAATAAAAAACGATTAGTACGCCTCTAGATAAGGGGTGTTAATATTTACTATATGTAAAATACCAATGTTAATGGTTAATATAAACCCACTGACTTGGGTCTTATCTACTTAAATAGTTAAATACATTAGTTTTAACACTATTAACATAATTGGTGGTAACGGCTTTGGTTGGTGTATTTATTTGAGGGAACCTATGCAAGTTTTATCTAAAATCTTGCATCAGATGAATACTTTTTTTCTTTAAAAAATATTTATATAATATAATAGGTTTCTATAACTTTTTTTGATAAAGGTGACAACAACTATAATGTATTTATTTTAGTTTTAGTAAAACTTTTGTTTGGTTCACTCGGTTTTTTATTGGAGTTTGCGATAACATCCTGACATTAGTTTTTTTTTTTTCACAAGTTTATTTTTTCACTGTAGAGCACTAGTCATTGACTTACTTATTTTTATCAACGTTTACATATAAGTTTTTTGTTTGGTATAATGCCGGTACCGCAACACGCAAGTGTTTATAACTAGTTTTGACTCAATTTGAAAGCCAATACAAAAACAATAAGTTTTTATATTGTTATATCTAATTCGTCCAACAAGCCATCATTGTTCGAGTTGACCTAATTAGCATGTTTGATTAAATGAGTCATGTTTAGATTGATATGTTAAATCGATATAATTAAACAAGTTGACGTGTAAAACTCATTTAACTACATATTAGGCCATCAACTCATATATGACTCGTTTCACCAATTTAATACAAGTAGCTAACCCATATAATCCACTTACACTTTTATTACAACTAATTAAGCCAACCAATCTGCTTGAATTGTTTTAATTAATCTTTATGTCGGGTTAAATGATTTTAAATATATTTGAGTTTAGTGTTGATTTTGTTGATATAAATAAATATATAGGTCGTCAATGAATGTATTCAACAAAGACAATTATCACACCTACAAAAACAAATACGAAAGACCTCACCAAATTTTAAAATCATCACGTGTAAAAAAGAACGAGATAAGCACTGATAAAGACTTTTTGACTCATTTTTTTAATAATTAAACATTTACTTTTAGTCTTTGGAAAAACATACATGTCGAAACTGCCCAATTACGTTTTGACAGCTTGCACCGTCAGCTATGACTGTTAAATCTAGTCGGTTAGAAAAAACCTCGAACCTACATGAAATCGACGAAAACAATTGTTCTACTTTTTTAAATTTAATATCCTCTTAATTCTAAAAATTATGTTGTTGTGATATGTTGTTTATATATATTATCACTTCATTTATTTCTGACTTCATTTCGTGTTTTTTAATCCTTATTTTCCTAGTAATGTAATATTTTTCTTAAACTTTAAACGTACTATTATTACATACTTAACTTCATCTACCATCCGATATAAATTTTACTAAAAATTAAAGCGTCATATCGCGTTAACATAACCGTATAATAATGGATTCATCTTTTGCATGCCTTCCTCGCCTATGTTCATTTCAGCATAATAATCTCGACACCATACATCTCAATCTCCTTGTTTCTTCCCCCCCCCCCCCCCCCCCCCCCCCCCCGTCCGCCGCCACCGTCCACCGTCACCGTCACCGTCGTTCGCCACCGTCCACCGCCCACCGCCGCATAACTTCCCAAAATGTCAAACTCACAACCAACGACCACCATCTTCTTCATCATACTCTCTCTTCTCACCTCCACACCCACGGCGGAGATCAAATCCTCAACAGCCATCCACCGTCACCGTCACCGTCGTTCGCCACCGTCCACCGCCCACCGCCGCATAACTTCCCAAATGTCAAACTCACACCAACGACCACATCTTCTTCATCATACTCTCTCTTCTCACCTCCACACCCACGGCGGAGATCAAATCCTCAACAGTCCAATCCGACAACCGCCCCATGATCCTTTTCGAGAAGTTCGGATTCACCACCCACGGCGTTGCCACCGTCGCCATCTCCTCCGTCTCCGTCACCTCCACCGTCGCCAAACCCAACGCCTCTAAACTCGCCTTCTTCCTCCTCACCCACGAATCCCTATTTCAAACCCTCATCGAATTCCAACAAAACCCTAATTTCTGCGTCATTGATTCCAAATTCATATCCCTACTCTTCACATTTAACGATCTATCACCTCCATTACATTCATCGTTCAACAAATCGTCACCTGTAACTTACCCTAACGAATACCTCCTCTTTTTCGCCAATTGTAACCCCAAATCGACCGTCACCATGAACGTCCGTACAGAGCTTTACAATGTCAATGGAGAGAATAGAGACTATTTATCAGCGGGATTATCGCAATTACCGTTGATATACTTCATATTCTTCATATCATACGTGTGTTTCTTAGGGTTTTGGATCGTTGAGTGTTTTAATAACAAGCTATGTGTTCATCGGATTCATGTGGTCATGGGGGTTTTGCTTATGATGAAAGCTCTTAATTTGATATGTGCAGCTGAAGATAAACACTATGTGAAGATCACAGGTACTCCCCATGGGTGGGATGTGTTGTTTTACATATTTCAGTTGATTAGAGTTGTGTTGTTGTTCACTGTGATCGTATTGATTGGCACTGGTTGGTCATTTTTGAAACCGTTTTTACAAGAGAATGAAAAGAAGGTGTTGATGGTTGTAATCCCTTTGCAAGTTTTAGCGAATGTGGCTTCTATAGTGTGCTATCATCTTTCCTATTGCTTGGTCGATTAGATCGTTGAAGGAGGCATCAAAGACAGATGGGAAGGCGGCTAGAACTTTGGCGAAGTTGACCCTTTTTCGACGGTTTTATGTTGTGGTTGTTGGGTATTTGTATTTCACAAGGATTGTTGTGTTTGGTTTGAAGACTATTGCAGCTTATAACTATCAATGGGTGGCTAATGCTGCAGAGGAATTGGCTAGCATTGTGTTCTATTTGGTGATGTTCTACATGTTTAGACCAGTGGCATCAAATGAGTATTTTGTTGTTCCTAACGAGGAAGAAGCTGCAGCTGAGGCTGTTCTTAGGGATGAGGAGTTTGAGCTTTGATTAGCTTCAAGTTTCACGGCTCTTGATTGATGACACGACTTGTTAACATGACATGACTTAATACGAAGGTAAATGGGTCAGTGTTTGGGGTAAATGGGTTCGGGTTAGGGTTACATTTGTTCATACTTTTGTTAGTGGTTTAGTAATGATAAACAAGTTTTGGTGTAACATATTGACTCCATTTTTTCTTGATTTGCTTGTAGCAATTGTATGATTAATGATGATAAGGAACTTTAATGCTTTTGAAAATGTGTTTTTTGAATTAGTCTCATTTCAATCATGTGAATTGTGATTAGTGATGATGGTGATATAACCCGGGTATCACATCAATGAAGACCTCGAACTGAAAGTGAAAGAAGATTCTGACTCGGAGAGCTACAGCTACATCACTTTTTAACTCGACAACTCGTAGAGATGCGATAATGAAGATCACGGTTAAAGTCATCGTAATCAAACACCACCGTTCCTAAGATCAACACCCGAATTTGCAACAACTGTGTTAGTAAAGAAAGGTCTTACCCGCAAGAATTGAAGATAAAACAAAGTGGTTTTAAGTATATCTGTATGGGGGTGAACACATGTAGTTAACAAAAGGAATGTCAAAAAGATGATGGTTGTTGAAATCGATGGTGGAAGGATGGCTAAAACCAAAGGAGAAAATTGAAGTGGAATAACCAAGGAGGTGTTGAGGGAGACAAGAGGCGAAGATATTGTGGTTGAGGTTAAATAATCGACATGCAGAAATGAAAGTCAAGATAAGCGAGTGATGTTAAATGATTGTGAAAGAAGAAAAGGGCAAGAAAGGGCTATGAGAAAGGGGATGAGGATGTCAATGTCGATAGGGACTTTGGACATACATATACAACAATAATGATCATGATGGTCTTAATTAAATGTTGTGATGACGGTTCTACATATATAATCTTGACAATATATATGTTCTTGTGATTAAAATTTATTTCAATTTATTTAACAAATAATCGTTTCTATAAGCAAGTAGATAAAATGATAAAATTCACATGTGCATGCTTTATTCATTCATTACATGTAATAATAATATACTTCGAGTTTGGTAAATTTAATAGAGTAACACCTCAGTAAATTCAAAAAATATATATAATAATAAATTCAAAACTTATTAAAAGCGTTATATATTAACTTCAAGAAAAAAGATATCATAGTGGGGCCACCCATTTTGATGGTCCATTATCGTCCCTACGATATGACTTCACCTCATCCAACGGTCAATATTTGTCGATTTAGTGTACAAAAGACGGAAATCTTAACATCTTTCTTCATCTTCGCTGTCGCAAGTCTAGGGGTTCAATCGGATTTGGGGGAAATTTTGCCAAAAGGTACGCTTAGGGTTCGTCTGTATCTCTATTTACTAATTAAGACGCTAATTTAGTTCCTGTGAATTAAAATTCATCTTTTGAATTTTTGTTTCATGCATCGGTTTCATCATTTGATTCATCTTGTGGATATTTGTTTCGTGATCGTATCGAATAACAAATTGTGCATATGAGCGTGAGTACAGTAGTTTCTATATATAGTTTTGTGTTTGAAGTTTCATCAAACTAACGAATAGAGGCAATCAATCATGTTTTTGGTAGTTTATCGATATTGATTTGGGGATATACATGGAGGGGTTTAAGTTAAGCTTATAGAAGAAATTTATCTTCGTTTGGCATGATTTATAGTAAAATTCGTTGTTAATTGGAGTAAAGAGTTGTCAAAATTTGATTTCAAGCCTTAAATTCTGTGATTTAGAACATGCTTCAGTCTTTTTTGTGAATTTCTCGTTGTTGGTACACTAGATGGTTCAGTTTATGTGGTTAGCTTTCTGCTGTATTTTATTTCCTTTAAGTGATTGTGATCGGCTGAGTTGTGTTACCAACATCAGTCAGGTACTGGAACAAACTTGAATTTATCAGAAAACTGGTGAAGTCTAATATAAGTTGAAAGCTTACGCCTTCTGAACCTTTTTTGTTATAACAGTCATTTACTACATACATATTACAAAAAGGTGGGGTGAAAAGTTGTTCAGTTGTACTTTTTTTCGATATGCCCCGCACCCCTAAGTGATGCTAGAAAAGTTTGCTTTTGTTTAATTCAACTACTAGGCATATTTCTCATGGCTCACTAAGGCAAGGATAAGTGAGTTTGCCAAGTGCGCAGTCCACATGAAGGTTATCATAAGTACTTGCTAAGGACTTAGATGTCGGTCATTTGTATTAGTGTTATGGATATGCATCTATGTGATGTCTAGAGTTTAACTACATTTATTTTATCTTAGATTTGCTTTCTGCTTCACTCAAATGATCCCCCATCCTGTTTGTAATTTTGTTCAGCTGTAATATTTATATCCTAATTAATCCATGCAGCATGCATTTGTAATGGAGTGTTTCTTTTGTTTTAGGGTAAAAATGCCTCGTTATGATGACCGGTATGGCACGACTCGTTTATACGTGGGGCGTTTATCTTCAAGGACCCGATCTCGTGATTTAGAGTATCTCTTCAGCAAATATGGGAGGTAAGTGGTTTCTTCAATCTTAAATTAACTTCATTTTAGTGTTGATATTTTAATTGCAATACTCGAGCACTCAAATTTATGGGTCATTGAAAATAATTTTTGATGAAAACATGAATGGCTTGACTATCTTTTTCCTAGTTAATACTGTATACTAATGCTTTATACTTGAGTTTTTAAAGGGAATACTTGATTCTGATTGTGAGTACTTTTTACCCAAATGTTTTTATATTTGAAATGGCTGCATGATTGAGAGTAGCCGCGATCAACAAACATTAGATGAAAAGGAGAGAGAAATGTAGGTAGTCAGCACTTGTAGTTTCATGGCCGTGTTTCCCCATAGACTCATAGGACATAATTTTCTATGTATGGAGGGACATACTGCTTGAAGATGGTGTATGTTATATAACCTGAATGAATTTGTTGAAGGTTTTCGGGCTTTTGCCTGACCTGGAGGTCAAATGGTGGAAAAATGGTGGGAAGTCTGGCCAGAGTGTTAGGAGACCTTTGACGATACTTTCTGTAGTCTTAGTTCGTGTTTTATGGAATTGTCAACAATCCAAAAATGGTGTTTAAGTTTTGATGGGCGATGATGTATGATGCACTTCAAGTACTTAAGTAATGATGGCCTTATTGTTTCTGGCAACCGTTTTGGCAGAGTACAAGATGTGGATATGAAGCACGACTATGCATTTGTTGTATGTGCCCCTCCCTTTCTTCTTTTTCTTTGTTAAAGAAGTTATTCTTTGCTATTTAAGAATGGTGATATTTTTATTAGATGATTATGGGTTTTTGGTTCTTTTTCTCCTTTTGTATTTGTATTGATTTATAACAACAGGAATTTAGTGACCCTCGGGATGCTGATGATGCAAGATATACCTTGAATGGTAGAGATTTAAATGGCAGTCGGCTACTAGTGGAATTTGCTAAGGGTGTAAGTGGACTTTATATCATGCATCGTGTGGTCATCTGTCCAGTCATTCTTATTTGTGGGATCCAGGTGGTATAGATTGGCAATCAGTCAATGTTATTTACAGGTGGCAAAACAGGTTGAGTTGGTTCTGTCAAAAGGATTGTTACTTAGTATGGGTCCATTGAAACACTTTTTGTCCAAGCTTCTAACATTTTTCTATCGTCCAGTGATTACAAAACGTTTATTATTGTAAGATAAGATTTTTCTTTTACAAGAATGGTCATATACTTAGGTTTTATCTATTGTGTATTTTTTTACCTGTTTAACCAATATGGCCTTTTTTCTTTGAAGCTTACGTCTATTTTATCTGTTACCATTCATGAGTAAACGGGTCCCAATTTCCATCTCTATTGGTTTTCTCTTGGCCACATGGTTTTATCAACTTAGAAATCACTCTTCCGTCTTATAAATCTTAATTGTGTATTTGTGTTTTGTTTGGTTATAGACTCCGCGTGGGCCGGGTGGTTCCAGAGAGTATTTAGGAAGAGGCCCACCTCCTGGGTCAGGTCGCTGTTTCAACTGTGGACTTGATGGTCACTGGGCCCGAGACTGCAAAGCTGGTGACTGGAAAAACAAATGTTATCGGTGTGGTGAAAGAGGGCACATTGAAAGAAACTGCCAAAATAGCCCTAAAAAGCTGAAGTTTGTTCTCTTCTCTTCCTTTATATATTTCCTTTAGTGATTTTTGATTCCCTGAGCTTACAAATATTATTAATGCTAATTGTTATACAGACGTGATCGGAGCTACTCAAGGTCACCTGTTCGTTCACGCTCTCCCCATCGTCGCCAAAACCGCAGCCCAAGCTACAGCCGAAGCCGCAGCTACAGGTAATACAGATGGAAACTGGTTGGGTTGGCCAGAAATAGTTATGTTCCAAAATTTTAGTTTCTGTACATAATAAATAGCTATCGTCATTTCGGTCAAAAGTATATTTATTTCAGTAATTAACGAGTTTTATGAATAGAATTATTTCACTGGTCTAATGCATGAGGTGGTTTTCTGTGCTATACTTTTTTCTATAAGTGAAAGCTTTTTTTAATCCCTGCATTGACTTGTTTGTAAGCAAATGGAACAAAATTACAACCTCCATAAATATGGCCCTTGGTTTTGTTAACGAGAGTTATTAACTTTATTTCCCCATTTGGTGCCAGCCGTTCAAGGTCTCCTGAAAAGAAAGAACGTACCATGGACCATGAAAGGAGGTCAAAGAGTCCCCGTGACTCTAGGAGCCCAAGCCGCAGCCCTGTGACACGTGGTTCACCACCTCCTTCAAAAGTAAAGAACCGCAGCCCAACTCCTAATGAAGACAGGGCTAGCCCATCTCCTGACAGGGTTAACTCAGAGTACAGCATGAGCCCACAGAGAGCCAAGAGCCAAAGTTCACCTGAAGCCAATGGTCGCAGCCGTAGCCCTAGCCCTGCATATGAACAACAGAGCCCGGTTGACCATGATGGCAGTGCTGCTCAGGGTAGCCCGGTTGATGAAGATGGTCAGGTTGATGGTGGTGATGGAGAGAATTGATAGGTAAGTAATGTTTCTTTTGTTTTTAAAGTGTCAAAAGTAAGACTTTGAAAAACTAGCTTTTATGGTAATGTGTTTTGTGGTTGAGGAATGGTGTAAACGACAAGACCTTTTAATGTTGATTAATGTTGTTGGAATAATTGGCAGGTATTTTGATTAACAGTACATGTGGGGTTGAGTGGATTTGGGAATGGGCTGTAGTCCGACTTGTCATATTTTTTTATGTTAATTCATTTATTAAATATTTGAAGCAGGACCTATTTGTAGGATAAATGACTCGAGAAAAAAAAAATTAAAAGTTGTGATCTTAAGCAGTCAGCATAGATATTTTTTTTATTTGAAATTTGTAGAAGTGAAAGCTGGTACATCTTGCAACTCATTTGTACCAGCTATTCACAAGAAAAAACCAATTCCTAATCATAAAAGAAAATTCATAATTGACATGTTGAAATCAAGCAATGCTTGATTTATGCTTTAAAGCCATTTGACATAAGAAGGTTTTAATTAGATTATTTAATAAAAGGTACAGAAATTATTAATGAAAGTTTTTTTATTTTTGAAAAGCAATTATTTTTTTCTTATTCCATCAAATCTTACACTTATAAGTATAATCCATATAACTTTAGTGAGCGGCAACACCAGTACTACTAGACACAAGGTAGAGACTGCAAAGCAGATTCGGATCCAAGTTGATATTTTTAATGCTATTGGATTGGCAACACAGCAGTAGACACAAGGTCATTGACACTAATAGAAGTATGGTGTTGATGCATCCAATTATATACAGAATCTCCTAAATTAAACCGATTTAAATTAGATATTGCAAAGTGGATTCAGATCCAAGTTTATATTGATAATCCTAATAAACAGTGGTTTTTTATAGTTTAAGAATGTTATTTGATTTAAATTGTACAAAAATTGACAATTACGCAGATTAATCCAATCAATTACTCTAACGGAAAAAAGTAAACCGTTTATAACAAAACCAAGCAATTATGAGAATCTAAAAACCAAATCGTAGATTATAGATCATTTTATTTCGCCTGGTTGTGCCCTTTTATCCAAGAAAAAAAAAAGAACAAAAGACCCATACTATGCTCCTAATTATCAACATAATTACCTAGAAGGAAAAAAAAAACAGAGCGAATTTAACAAAAGTGATATATGTCAACTTAAAATATATGCAAAAGTTCATATTTTACAAAGCATATTTACTGCATTAACTTTATGTATAGTTTGCTAAAAAATGTTTAAACGTCAAAAACCAAATATGACTCGTTACAACTCAACAAACATGTGACCTATTAGTTATATTATCCCTAAACCTTCTAACTAAAGCAACCTTTCCCTGGTACAACCACCCTAGAAAGAAGATAGAGTGATCTTCTCCTAATGGCTACCAGAAGAACGAAGGTGACTTTTCATAAAGGCCGGGGCTTGCTTGTATCCCAAAAAGTCAAATCTATGATGATATCTATATATACACACATATACAATGATTGATCACAAGTAGAAACAACGTTAAAAACATATAGTTAGACTGAGTCACTAAGAGGACCGATGCTCAATTCATCTTCTATGTCATCAGTGTCTTCAAACAGTTTTAGAAACCGAGCTTGTTCTTGTTGTCTTTTTCTTTTTAGCCAATACTTGTAAGCAACGATTGATCCCAAAATTATTAGTACGGTTGAAGCCACAACACTTATAACGATGATTAGTTTAACAGACCAATGCATTCCATTTTCTTTTCCATGATCAGATGATGCGTTATCTGAGTTCTTTGACGTGCCTGCAACACCAAATTTTTATTAGTGACATACAAAATTAAACAATTCGTAATTAAAAGAGGGTTAGATAGTTTCTAGACATTTACATTTGAATAGGTAGACTCAGGTCATGTTTTATCTCTAACGGGTCAAATGTGTATAATCTAGACGTATAGCTTAAAAAGTAAACAGTTCACATGGGTGAAAAGTCTCATAAAAATGTACTTTTGATGTATAAAACCTCATAAATCAATTTACTCAAGGAACCAGATTATAAAATTATATAAATAATCTGACACTAAAATTTATTAAAAAAAAGCATTTCTGGTCTGTCTAAGTTCTTACATCAAAGTGTTTTGGACTGAACCAGAGGTACAAAAAACAACCCATTTGACTGGTAACTAAAGAAACAACAACAGAAGAATTCTTGCATCCTGAATATATTAGGCCAGAAAACTTGGATTTATAACTTATATTGCAGTGGTCTCATTTACTCTTATGTGAACATCCTGTAACAATTGACATTCTTCTCAACATAAGATTAATATGATAGCGAGATGGATAGAACCTCAAGCTGAAAAGGTTGATCAGGGGTCCAAACATCTCCTGCAACCCATTTACTAATGAATGGGTCGATCTGACTTAAGTTCTATGCCTAATTGGATTAAAGAAATTTTAAAAAGTAGCAGCTAAAAAATGGTTGAACGGGTCAAGATCACCTTAAAAGTATTACTAGTACACACAACCTCCTAAACCAGTATAGTCAAAACAAAGAATATTATTAAGACAATATAAGCTTATGTATTGACACAAATTACTTGTAACAACTTGAAAGATTTTGAATAAAAAGTGTTTCATGTCAACCCAACTCAACAAAGATGTACTCGTGACAAGTCACCCAAACTGCCAGGTTTGTTACATCAAATTGACTAAGCATGTACATGAAATGCATATAAGAAACAGAAAGTAAATACCTTTCGTTACACATTCGTGACACAAAAAGGTTGCATTAAACTCCTTGCCTTTGGTATGAATGTACCGACCATCATTAGATTTAAAATCAGAAGGGCAGAATTCCCATTCATCAAACACATCATTAGATGTTAAACGATCCTCTTCATAAAACCCACATCTCTTGCATTTTGTACTTTCAAAATGCGTAAGAGGCTGAAAATATTAAACAGCCTAAACTCAGTTTCAAAAACTACACTAAAGATGATATTACATATGCATATTGCTTAACAGTTTTTCTTTTCAAGTCTGAATCATATAACCCTATCTTTTAAAACACCTATAAAATAATTCAGCTTTCTTAACCCCGAACGAATAAAACGACAACAAAGACTCATATGTTTATCAACATCAAGTTAGCAAATATGAGAGAAAATTTACAAAACCACTTTAAATCTTCAGAAAAAAGGAAAATTTTATGTCATTGCACTGCATACCTGAAAAGACTCTTCACCCCTGAAAGTATAAACCGTATTCTTTTTCTTCACATCTGGCAGAACTATCTTGTTCTCCCCACTACATTGAAAGTAAACTGTGGGTGTCGATGCTAACAATTCATGGGTCGTATATATTTCCAGAGACTGAAGTGTAACAACTGCTGACAACAGTAGTTCTGCAAACGAAAAGGAACACTATAAACCATCAAAAAGATATAACTAATTTCTAACTCGGGTCTAACTGTGACACGGGGTAGCAATCATGACCCATTCTTGAATTGATTTAGGTATAAAAGAATTGCATATAGGTCGGGTCCTTAGGGACCCTCGAATTATACAACGAGACGGGCTGATTTTGGTCTACTCAAATTATACAACGGGTCAAAACAGATCATTCTTATGAAATCTGCTACCTCAAAACAGGTCTGAATGTCCATGTACACAAATTTATATAGAAGCACTTCAATCAGCAATTATCATTTTTTTTTTAAGAAAATAATGAACAAGATGTCAATATACATAAAACTTCAACTCGTGATCAAATAAACAAACCAGAAGTATCAGAAAAAAACAATAACCCCTGAAACAACTAATCATGCCCCTGGGGCGAAAACATTTGATTAATAAACCTAAAGAATTTGAAGTTTGAACTAAGATTTCAATTACACCAGGGAGCTCAATGCCCCATACAGATACTGTCGAAAACCAATAAATTACTGATCATGTGATTCAAATCAACAATAAAGCTAATACTGTTCAGATCCGATCAAATCTCAAAATGATTCAATTCGATAATCAGCTGGAAACTACAGAAATACTCGTAACAATTACCTGGAAGACAAAAGAGGATAATAATCGAAACCCTAGAATTCAAACGACTCATTGTTGTGACGAACAGATCAATTAAGGATACTGATGCAACAAGACGGATCTGACTCCTTGAACAAAATCAACTGTTTCGTCGTAACGGCGGTGACGGTGGCGTATCGTTTGATTACTTGTAGTGCAAGAAATTATCATACGCTCAAGGTATACTCAACGACTGAAAATACTGTGTAGGGCAAGGTTTGATGTCAGGTCAAGCTAACCTCAAAGTCAAGATACTATTTTCACAAAAGAAAAAAAAAGTTTATTACCATTCGACTCCTAGAGTATTGATTTGTTTCTTGACTTTTTATTAATTTTATTAAGAGTAAACTATCATTTTTATTCCTGATGTTTTGTTAAATTTATTATTTCAATCCAAAATTTTTTTTTTATCATTTCAGTCACTGTTATTTACCAAATATTGTCATTTTCATCCACTCCACTAACACCGTTAAAACTATGTTAAAACTCCGTTAAATATAAGGGTATTTTAGTCTTTTTCAACACCGTAATTATCCAATTAAAACAAATTAATCAATTAATATTCAATTAAAACTAAAAAACATATGAAGCGACTCGTGAGACCGGTCGCTTTGATTAATTCTAACACATGTCGTTCGATTAAGGTCTGCTGTGAAATTTCAATTAATCTTCACGTTTTGTTTGAACGTGCGTTGTTGTTCGATTGAGGTCTACTGTTGTCATGTTTTATATTATTAAGGTCTACTATTGTCACGTTCAAAAAACTCAATCAAAGACCTCAATCAAATAAAGCATGTCAACAATAAACCTTAATCCTACAACAAACCTCAATCAAATAATAGTATAGTTCGAATAAAGCGTGAAGATTAATTGAAATCACACGGCAGACCTCAATCAAACAACATGGGTTAGAGTTAATCGAAACTTTTAAATTGAAGGGTCTGGTCTCACTAGTCGTTTCATGTGTTTTTTAGTTAGTTAAATATTAATTGATTAATTTGTTTTAATTGGATAATTAGGGTGTTCAAAAACTAAAATACCCTCATATTTAACGGAGTTTTAATGAAATTTTAACGGTGTTAGTGGAATGGATGAAAATGACAACATTTGGTAAACTACAGTGACTGAAATGGCAAAAAAAAAGTTTTTGGATTGAAATGGCAAATTCAACCAAACGTCAGGGACGAAAATAGCAGTTTACTCTTTTATTAATGTAACGATTTGATTCTTGACGATATAGAATGTTAATATTTTTGTTAACTTTCTTACAAAAGGATATAAAACACTCTTATGAGGTATAACGACCACCCTCGATCTCCGACCATATTTTTTGACGCACACCATTTCGAAGTGGAATAATTTAAAATGAAGGTTGAAGATGACTAGAAGTAATTAAAAAGAAACCAAACTCAATCATCTTAATTTCATTCATAATCTAAACAAAGACATACACTTTATAGCTTGCTACTCAAATGACTAGAACAACTACTCAAATAACTACCCCTTATTAAACTCAATTACTAAAACACAAATAATACTACTAAACAAAGACAAGATGTAAAGTACTACTCCACGAAATCTCTCCCATAATCTCCGTCATGTACGTATTCATATTGTGTGTGTATGACAAGATAAATAGAAAAAAAAAAAACAGTATCATTTGTCTGCTAATCTCTGGCCATATTAGGCCTACAACATACTACCACTGCCTCCAAGACCGTTGACTAAAACCATTTTTTTCCATGGCCAACACCATGAAATCAATCATGAAAGCGACATTAGATTGTGTGTTTTATCCCTCCTTTTACCGTCGACAGACTTATGATGCCGCCCCCTTGTACTAGAACCTCCACAACCTATGAAATCGACCACCGCTGACGACTATACAATCAGAACAACCATCACCAAGCTACCTCATTTGCTCGATTTGAAGCGTAATGTTGAACCCACGTCTGGAACCGCCACCATGATCTGAGCACGTTACCATTTAAAACTCCAACAACAGTGATGGTTAGAGAAAATAAGGATGGACCTAAAGAAAAACAAGTTTGAAGAGGAAACTATTGGCGTCGTCTGGTAGAAAATGGAGATGGGACTTGCACTCTTAGGAGAAAAGAAGGTGTGTGTTGAATGATTTGGTTAAAGCTTTTATTTGGCTATGAAAATTTATTGGGGTTAAGCGTTAAGTGAACTGAATCAAAATAAAAATAAGACTAACCGAATTGATTCAAACTGATCAAACCATTTAAACCGATTTATTTAGTTTATTCAATAACCGAACCGAATAACCAAGATTTCATGTAACCATTAATCGGACCAAACCAAATTCATATTTTGGATAGAGTTAGTAACAGAACTGAATCACAATTCTGCTTGTTATTTCAGTTACGAATACCAGTTTGTTTTTGATTATTTTTTATTTTGGATTTTTTGAACACTCATAGATATAAATTTTAAATATAAGTGTATGTTAGTCATTTCACACGTGCAACAGAAAAAATTAATTGTAATTTAATCGAGTCTAATAACTCTTCAAACCTAAGAATCATAACAATAATTTTGACGTGTCATAAAGAGTATCAAATCTACTATCATGAAATCATGAAATGAAAACCCTCAAAATTTACAGGGTAGAAAGTGATAAACCCCCTTTCTTAACTCTCGAGAACAATATCGAGCTTTCAAATCTCAAAAATCACCGCACAAAGTGAGTCAAATCTCCGGCGATCTCGTCGTTCGTCACGATTGCCATTAGCACACTGTAATTCCTTCATATATTCTCCGATTTAAGAATTTTTTTGCTTCGTAATTTGTTTTCTCAGGTATGAATATGTTGTGATTTTGTCTTTCGATACGATTATTTGAGGTGATCTATCAGTCCTTTAGATATCTTCACAATTTACGGCACTGTGCTAATTTGATCTGTAGTTGTAACCTCCGATTCGTAATAAGCGTCCAAATTTGAGTTATGTTAGATTTTCGTTGCTTTTACTGTCCAATTTAAGTTTCAAATAGTTTCTTCTTTAGGTTTTTGATCTCTAAAATGTCTATTCTCATATAATATTTAGAGTCAAATTTGAAAGGAGACAAATGCTGTTATCAAATATGTTCATCTTTGTGGATCTATTGATTTCATCTATTTGTTAGGGCAGAATGTTACTTTATTGGATGGAACTATGAACTAATTTTGAGAATGTTTGATTGGGGGTGCAGCTTGTTGGGTTAATCTTGTAATTACACAATAGTTAAAAGGGTAGTAGATAATTATGTTAGTTAATTAATTAGTAATTATCATTTAGGAGTAGATAATTATTAGTTTATCTAAATAAGTTCGAATAGATTAGGAGTTTAGTTTGTATGTTTATCTTATTATTTAGATAGTGTTTGAGTTTGGTTAGTATTAGTATTTGTTTAGTATATATAGAGGATTAAGGAGTCTTTATAAGTTGTCCCGGTTTTATTAAATACAAAGATTTCAAATATCGTGTGTTATTTTTTCTTTCTTGTTATTGCTCGGTTGCCATCAATTGGTATCAGAGCTTTAAAGCTCGATCGGGAAGAACCAGCGATTACGATTAGCAATAAGAAAGAGTCTGGTAGAAAGTCTTGATTATCAAAGGCTAGCGATCGAGAGAGACCTGCAACGGGTTCTAGAGATTGTTGATCACAATCGTGGTGTTGCGCAAGTCTGTGGGGATTCAAGAAGGTCAGAACCGAAGGGAAGGTTTGATAAAGCTGCTGTGATCGAACAACCTTTTGGAGATCAAGATCAAGAACATACCAAAGGCCGGGTTCTGATCAAGATTAAAGGGCTTGAACGCATCAAAGGAGTGCAGTAATCAAGATTGTTCTAATCAAACGAAGACCAGACTTGAAGGTGTAGAGAAGCATTGAACAAGATTCATGCCAAATAGTTCAATTCAAGAAATCAAGAACCAAAAACAGAGAAAGATTGGAGGGTAAGAACCAAGTTTGAACAGAGACTATAAACGTGACCAAGGGGTAGTCAATCTTGTGTTTTCAAGATTGATTCAAGACCAGAGACAACGCTTACTTACGGTAGAAGAAAACGATCCGGTTTCATGGGGGAAGAAGCAAACCGAGTTGTTGTAACAAAGGAGCAAGTGCCGAGTCTTCCATGTCCAATTCTTACGGATACGAACTATGCTGTGTGGGCGATGAAGATGAAGGCTATCTTCAAGGTTTACAAGGTATGGGATGCTATTGACCCAGGAAGTAATGTTGATACTCACAAGGATTCCATTGCAGTAGCTTTGTTATTCCAAGGGTTACCCGAAGAGCTAGTGTTGCAGATCGGTAACTGTGATTTAGCAAAGAAGATGTGGGAAGCAGTGAAGTCTCGCAATCTAGGTGCTGAACGCGTGAAGGAAGCAAGACTTCAAACCCTAATGTCTGAATTTGAGGGTTTGAAGATGAAAGAACCGAGTACAATCGTTGAGTTCGCAGGAAAGATTTCAGGGATTGCCTCAAAGTCTGCTTCTCTTGGAACAGTGATAGAAGGAGAGAAACTAGTCAAAAAGTTTCTGAATGGATTGCCTAAGAAGCATATCCACATGGTTGCTTCAATTGAGCAAATGGTGGATTTGAAGACTGTTGGGTATGACGATGTTGTGGGTCGACTCATAGCTTATGAGGAACGCATCAACCTTGAAGAAAAAGAACAACCGGTTAGAAGTGATCAATTACTCCTCACTTATGATGAGTGGGAAACCAAGAAAAAGGAAAGAAAAGAGCACGATCGGGACAAAGGATTGGTCGAGTCTAACCAAAGAGGCCGGAGTCGTGGTCGGGGAAAAACAGTGGGTCAAGATGGAGACAAGGAACGAGAACAAAGGCAAAGGAAAGACCGTTCAAAGCTGAGATGTTTCCGATGTGATGAGTTAGGACATTTTGCTTCAGATTGTCCTACTCGTAAAAAGGAAGAGGTGAACTTAACCCGGTATGAAGATGGACCAACTCTTATGTGAAAGAGAAGTACATTACAAGATTTAAGGGGTGATTGTTGGGTTAATCTTGTAATTACACAATAGTTAAAGGGGTAGTAGATAATTATGTTAGTTAATTAATTAGTAATTATCATTTAGGAGTAGATAATTATTAGTTTATCTAAATAAGTTCGAATAGATTAGGACTTTAGTTTGTATGTTTATCTTATTATTTAGATAGTGTTTGAGTTTGGTTAGTATTAGTATTTGTTTAGTATATATAGGGGATTAAGGAGTCTTTATAAGTTGTCCCGGTTTTATTAAATACAAAGATTTCAAATATCGTGTGTTACTTTTTCTTTCTTGTTATTGCTCGGTTGCCATCACAGCTATGTTCCTTAAGTTTATGAAATAGTGAGTGATTTCATGCCATATACTTTCTGCCTTCTATGGAAAAACGAAGCGCATAATAGATAAACAGGAGAGTACAAGCATGTGATACATTGAGCATTTTGTTTTAGAAAATGAACTAAACGAAGTTACAAGTACGTGGATGGCTTTACCACTGAACATTTAGTTGGATTTATATGCCATATGGAATGGGCAAAACTGATAGATTTTGTTACCAAATTTATTGGAAACAATTTTCAGCTTGTATTGCTTGTTATGAAATCTTATCTAATCATATTGTTTTGTACAGAAGTTCCCCTGCAATGCTTCTAGAACTTGTTCCATTGTGGCTAGACAGTAGAATCCCATAAGGTGCAACAAATCAAGTTGAAAATAAACCCATTTTCTTTGGTCACAGTCTATGATTTCTTGTTTGGGATGTAGGTTGTTATATATTCCATCTCTGCTAAAGGAAGTCTACAATTCATCTAGGGTTTCGGATGAATTTTAACTTCTAAATTGGCAAAAGTTAATTTTGATTTAAAAGAAGTTGGTATTTACATCAAGTTATTGTTATTTTTAATATTCCATCAATCTGAATAAGAAAATATGTTTTGATTGGTGATGATATTTGAAAATTGAACTGTTTATTTTTCTCTGATTTACGTGTGAGCCATGAGGTTTTTTGCTCTGTATATTTCATTGATTTTGTTGCACATTTTTTAGTGATGTGAGTGTGGCAGGTTATCTATTCTTAACTTTGAATTAGTTACTTGCCATTCTCTGTTCAGGATACGTTCAAAATCTTGTCTAGTGATTTGAGAGAAAGCTGAATCATGGATGAGCTTAAGACAGCAATGAATGACCACTTGGATCAAATGCAAGAAATTGTTGAGAAAATTTCTTCTGAGCTTCGAATCGGAATGCAACCAGCTATGGATAACTTCATTGGCTTCTTTCATGCCATTGATTGGAAGGTACACTTTTCCACATGGATCTATATCAGTCACTAAGTACCAAGTATGTTTCAAGATTAAAGATAATCCACAACAGATTGTTATTTGTGCTAATCTAACTTATGAATACTTTAAATTCATTAGTTGTTGTTTTAAATGAGTACTGAAAGAGAATTGTCGATGATGGTGGCTTATAAAAGTGTGGTCTAAACACTAATTTTACTTGACATTAAAGCGTTAAGAGTCAAGATGTCTTTTTTTCTTGAACTTGTGTCTAGCCAAATTTGAGAAAAGCATTTTGCAAACTGATTTCTTTAACGAAACATCTTTCTAAGCTCTTTGTGAAGAATCACTCTGCTTCATAAAAAAGGTGTCTAGCTCAGGGAATTTTTCAAAAAATATGGTTATTGGACAGTCAACTTTTAACACACTATATGGCTGAAATTTTGTCATTATATGTCATTCATATCTTGCCACTTTACTCGACAATCTCTATTTAACCTCTCTTCAAAAGCTGATTGTAAGTTCTGAAATTCTCTCTCAGGAACCTTGGTTAGTGGGCTTGTTGGTGTTTCACTTTATGATGCTAATAATAATCCTCACCTCAAGGAAGAATATCAACTTTCAGATGTACCTCTTTCTTCTATCATGTATGTTTACTATCACTTGAGCTACAATTGTTTATAGCTAGAAGAATGGATAGGTTTTGCTGATTGGGTGACAGGTAAAAGGGTTAATCTTTTGGTAATGGCCAGGCAGGTTTAGTTGACTGGTAACACTTTCTGTTCATTGTTTGTTAACAATTAGCGAGTCAGATAAGATTAAAGTATTTAATTATTTCAACAATAGCCTAGTTTTTTTAATAAATTAGATAAAACCTAACCTGAATAGACCCATTTTCAAGTAAATCGACTGAAATGTTTTCCTCTAATAATACCATATGCTTCCTTCATTCTGATCCATATGATGCTTATTCGTCTAGAGATTGTGAGTTGATATATTCTCTTATTCTAGTTTTGCTGTTCATCTGGTAAAGAAAGTGATTAAGCATGCTGGTTTATGTGTCCACAAATTTTAACAAACTGTCTAAATATATATGTTGAGGGAATTGTTTATTGGTCAAATGCCCATAATTCTATGTTACCCTTTAATCTTGACAACACCATCAACATTCGTAATGATGACAAATAAGTAACTTTTAGCTTAAAGTTTGCCCCCGAACAGAAAGTGCAATCAACATGACACGTCTCTTTTTATGTCCTATTTTATAGGACCAAGCAAACAGCTTATATGAATTTTAGTTTGTGTAAATTGGACGACACGTAAACTATACATTGACTTTCTATCTAAACATGCATGATGGTTATATGGAATTGATCATGCATTTATACTGCTGAGTGATTAAATTGGTGCAGTGGCTGGTGTCTATCTTGCTGAAAGGCTAAACACTGTGTTGAGTGATAACTGGAAAAGCTTTGCTGGTCAAAATTACTTTGACCGACATGGAGTCTTC
The DNA here is from genome assembly GCA_025506415.1 of Flaveria robusta. Taxonomy (NCBI): domain Eukaryota; kingdom Viridiplantae; phylum Streptophyta; class Magnoliopsida; order Asterales; family Asteraceae; genus Flaveria; species Flaveria robusta. Next base: position 2,069,134 of record CM046472.1, on the reverse strand, counting down.
CTCTCAGTGCTCTGGTCTGGTCCTCTTCTTGTTTTTGCAACCATAATCCTGGTTAGTGATTTTAATTTGTTTTTCATTGTCATTTTCTTTCTTTTTCATATTTAATAGTGGCAATTCTACCCATTTATTTATGATTGGGTACCTACAAACTGTTTATCTCAAACGGGCCAAATGAAAATTGTGTTTATTTCAAAAGAGTCAAATCAAAAACAATTTGTTAAAAGGGGAAGATGTCCGGTAAAGTATGTTTTAGTGCATACAATCTTCTAAGTATTTATAGGGATAACTTTGTAAAATGGGAATCAAGTTTCATAATTGTTCTAATTAGGTCACTCATAATTTTTTTTTGTCCCAATCATGTCACTCATAAATTTTTTTATCCAAATCAGGTCTCTGAAGTTTCAGAATTGTTTTAATTTGGTCATTCATAAATTGCAAAATATATAAAAAAAAATTGAAATATTTAAAAACAATATAAATTTATGAAAAGCTGAATTATTTAAAAAAAGTAGCGAATTATTTTAAAAAATTGAAAAAATATGAGTGATTTAATTGGAATACTTTTAAAACTTTAGTGACCTGATTGAAACAAATAAAAGTATTAGGGATCTTGTTGGAACAAATAAAAATATGAGTGACCTAATTGAACACTCCTATAACTTGCTTACTATTCGTGAAGTTTTCTCTTATTTTTATTTGAAAATTTGAACTACTATAGTGTCAAGTTGTTTTTGATCAAAGTCTGACCCACTCTAGGGTTTGATGTGTTCCAATCTGAATTTTTCTTTTGATGCAATGTCCTCTCCCCAATGCGTGTGCACGCACTACACACACGCTCACACTTGCCATTGCCTGTCTTCACGGTTTCATGATGAAATTTATATCAGATTTTTCATTATCTATAGGATTTTGTATATTTTATCCATGATTTTATAAGAATCATTAATCGACACAATCCCGTTACCTATTCTTTGCAGGTCAACACACTTTTCTCTTTATGTCACCTTATCGTGAAATGGAAACGAGCTGAACTCAGACATCGTGCTAGACTTTCCAACACCAAACAGGATTGATCTTCATCTTCTGTATTTTGTACAATTTGTGTCTGATCTTACGAGATGTTTCTCTATTTTAACATGGATTTAGGGGTAGTTTGTTACTGGCATAGATCACACATTATCGATATTCCAATGTTTTTGTTTAGTTGTGTAAAATTTTGATTTTACCTCGTACAAATCGAGGTTTAACTCTTTTTGTGATACTTGGCCTGCAATTTAAAGTGCTAGGTTCAAGAAGAAGCTTTGTAGAAAAGGCAGCGCAGTTTGTTATCGAGTGGTTTGCCATGAAGGACCTCGAGCAGTTGAGCTAGGTATGGCTCGGGGCCAAGAAGCCCAGGCTTGCTAAGAATTTGTATTTTGATGTTCTTGATCTAATCATCACGTGTGATACTACAAACAAGATTACGCAGGCTCAATGAGTTTCAAAAGAAATAAAAAAAACTACATCTTTCTGTTTTAATAAAAGGTTTCAATAAAAGAGTAACTAAGGATTACATGTGTTATTATCATATTTTTCTCATCAAAATTTCTCTCTTCTCTCTCATATTAATTATTATATTAATTACTAATAATTTTATTTATTTTTTTAGCATAAAAAAACTTTTTTAATAAATTAAGCAAGAAATTTTTTTATTAATGTTATTTAAGAGAAACAAATTTTTCTAAAAAGAAATTTTTTTTAAAAATCAAACTTTTTTAATACGAAATATTTTAAAATTAGTGTTTTTAATAATTAAAAGTTTTATAAAAAAATAATTAAAATTAAGAGTTATAACAAGAAAATTTGAAAATGATTTTTTTAAAACAGTTTGTTTTGAAAAAAAAATGTTTAATTTATTTTTTGAAAAAACAAAAAAAAAGCTTAAAAACAAAATTCTAAAAAGTTAATATCGTTGTTTATCACTTATAGTTTTTACTCATATGTAACTTTAATTGTATCTTATCTTAGAATATTAATTTATAATTAAGAAAATTTTATTATTTAATATTTTATTTATTCAATTATTGTAATACACGGGTTTACTAAAGCTAGTTGAGTAATATACATATAAGTCATAACTCATTAGTAACTCTTTGGGGGTGTTTGTTTTTCTGAAAAATATCTGCGCAGGCTCTTTTGTCTGCGCCGCGCAGACCACGCGCAGACATTACCATCTGCAGACTGTTTGTTTTTTCGAAGACATTTCATTAAAAAACGTCTGCGCGAGCTCTTTTTGGTGCAGACTTGACCCAATCACTTCTAAGATCTGCGAAGCTCTTCTTAAACACCACCACCCACCACCACCCACCACCACCACCACCGGCCGCCACCACCACCGGCCGCCGCCCCCACCGTCCACCTTTGCCACCAGCCACCGTCCGCCACCACCCACCATCCGCCACCATCCACCACCACCATCCAGCGCCGCCGTCCACCACCATCACCACCATCCGTACACCACCACTAGTTTATTTTAATAATCTATAGACGTTAAAAAACAAACACTCTTCTTTTTACAGACTGTAGAGATTTGGTCCACATCTTCTGCGACTGCAGACATTTTAGCTCTTCAAAAACATTCACCACCTTTGTGTTTGAATTGATGTTTTGAAAACGAGGCTAGATGGGCCTCTTTAGTTGGTTAAACTAAAAGCACTATGTATTACCGGTTTGGTTATTAGTTGATGGATTGGACAAAAAGAATCAACTGGTTTATAAACGTATGTAGTCAAATTTGTAGAAGGCCATAAGGCGAAGAGGCACAATAATCACCTTGTGTCCATGAAGGCGCATGGGTGAGGATTGTGTTCAAAGTTCGCCAAATTTTGGTTAAAAAAAGCTCGTTTGGACTAGTATGAGATAACTAAACTAATAATAAACATTTTAAAATGATCTGTAACCTACATGAAACATTTTTAAATCTCTAAAATAGTTAGAAGTGTCTTGTCCCTAGGCTCAAGGCTCGTTCTTTACGCATTGAGTGCACCTAGCGTCTTCGATTACTGTTGGTGTTTGTCTCATTTGCCCGTTTCATTTTTTAGCCTAGTAGCGATCAGTTTTGAGCAAAATAGATAAAACTGACAAAACTAATAAAATACTTAAAACTGATAAAAAATGAAGCAATATGGATGGTTTCGTCTATTTTTTTGAGGGTAGCTCAAACAACCGGTCAATTTTGAGCAAATTATATAAAACTGATAAGAGCTGTAACAATACTGTTGAGAACCTTCGATATCTTACCTCTTGTTGTCAGCTGGCTAACCATGTTTTAAGACCATTAGAGTTGCAAGTTTGTTAACAAAATTTTGACTTTAAAAGATATAAGGAAAAAAAATGCTTATACGTTTTTGAATACAAAATATGACCGTTTGTTATAATATCTAGTCTAAACAAAACGTAAAATTAGTATTAGTATTAAAATATAAACACCAAAATCAAGAAGTACAAAGTAATTAAAATCTCCGCCAAATCAAAATTAATGATTATAAAATCTTTACATTTATTTTGGGCGAATTTGATGTAGCTCGTAGTATGTTAGTTCGTTTGATCACAAGCACACAAATGACCATTCGATTGTTCATTGATTCGATGAAGGTGATGAATCATGCAATAATCAATCGCCCCTAGATTGAATCTTTGCCTTTTTGTGTTTAATTTTGTAATTTCATGTGTAGAAGATCAACATCAAACCGCTGAATCAATAAATTTCCCGCAAATGACGCTCAATGCATCTACAGATGTCGAGATTAAACGGTAATCTTATGACCTTACAATCACATGCATATGGTTGTTGTATCTTTGTAAAATTAAATTATATATGAGTTATAGTTTGTTGACAAATTAAGGGCAGAAATTATTGGTTGTTTGTTTCAGACATTATCGATTACCGTAGAGCTATCGATCACGTTTCAATTGAGAATTAGGGTTATATGTTCTATGAGAGTGCGAAATTGGGATCATAAGTTTCATTATTTTGGGGGTTTTCCGATTTTTGGCGCTAAAAAGTGATATTACATCTCAGGTTAGGTGCGAATTGAGATATATTGGCATTATGAAGATTAATGTCTGTTGTTTCTACAGGGTTTGATTTTTAAATTTTTTTAAATTTGGATTAGTTTGATATTAATGTAGTTGGAATTAATTGATCAGGCAGTGGATTTTGTGTATGTGGTACAAACAAATAGTGTCGAGTAGGAATCATAGAGCTAAGTTTTCATTGCAAATTTTCGAATGGCAGTATGATCATCAACGTTGTAGTTGGTATGAAGCAAAGGTATCGATATGGGAAGTGGAGTTGGTAAACTTTGTGAAGTATGTTGTTATCCTTGCTGAGTAAGAGAACTTTACGTGCTGATTTCAGGTATAATCTCGATTGTCTTCTTTGTGTTTCCTTAGTTTCTTGTAAAAACTTAAACATACACCAACATGTCACATACACACTCATTAGTTTCTGACTAATGATGCTACATTATTAGTTTTTGAATTGGAATCAGGTACTTTTTTAATTAAGAATTACTTGTAAATTGAATTGACAGGGATGCATATGGATTTACTGTGAGGCCTCAGTACCTTGAGACATACAAGGAGTTTGATAGCATCTACAAGGTAATGTCTTACTATAAGCGCATGAACGTTTACTGTAGAACTAGATTCTAAATAATTTACAAAATACACCGATTGGGATCCATGAGACAAATAAGATTGAAAATTGACATTGGTGAAAGATGATGCATATATTTTTGTGAGCAAAGTTATCCAGATACAGCAACATATTGTCAAACTCAACTCCAATTTTAAAGATGCTATGATCATATATTCTAAACTAAGGAGTAAACTATCTAGCAATCCTAAAACATAAATGCTTTAAGATTGGTCGTTGCTGTCCATTTAACCTATAAAAACTCATCTCAAATTTCAACAATCAATCGAGTATTGGTTGATATATGTGTGTATATGTTTAGGCTTGATTATTCATATAATTATGCCATTTAAATTTCATTTGGTTCATGTTTCAGAATGAGGAAGAAGAAAGATCAACAAAATGGGCGATCTTTCTTCAGCAGCAATCAGAACTTGGTCAAACAAACTCATCTATTGAGGACAATGTCACTGAATCTGATGCTGATGTAACAGAACATAAAACCGAAAATGTACTGGAGTCAAGTGGAGAGGAAAACAGTGTTTCAGCTGACGAGAAACCAACAAATGATAATGAAACAGAGAATGTTCCTGAAAAAGTGGTCTCAGAAGCAACAAAAACAAAGAAGCCTGTGGCGCGAAATTGGGCGGAAGTCAGATCGTCTCTCAACACCATTGAGAATATTATGTGTCATCGTGTTAAAAATAAGCCGAAAGGCAGTCCTGCATTGCATCTTCAAACTATTCAAGAGGTAGGACCCACCAGCGAGGACTCTGATGAGGAGTTAAAAGATAATGATCAACCAAATTCTTCAGGAGGGGCGAGTGCTGAAGTCAACCCTGAGTCCTTGTTTCCTTGGAAAGAATTGGAGTCACTTGTTCGTGGAGGTGTGCCAAGAGACCTTAGAGGAGAGGTGATCTTTGACACCTCATCAGTTGCATTGCACTTTAGTATAGGTGGCAACACTAATCCATTTATAAATGGTTCGAACAGGTCAAATGTAGATAGTTAGCTAAATGGGAAGTGCCAAGTTGGTGGAATGGGATAAAAATCACCTAACAGGCATCCAAATGCTTACAATGTCAATTTCTGTAAACTTAAAAAAAATATTTTTATATTACTTAAATGATAAAGTTCTTGTAGTCATATTTATTACATTATTTATTTAAGAAATACAAACAAAAAAGGGACATAAATATGGTGGGTTGGCCAATCCTGATTGGATCCTTTTCTACCTGAACATAGAAAGGCATCACTTTGATACGAACCCATTTTGACCTTTTACCCAACTGACCCATTTTGCGACCTCTATCTTTATCTTATTACATGCAAGATTGTATTCTTTCAGGCATGGCAAGCCTTTGTTGGGGTGAAAGCACGTCGAGTGGAGAATTACTACCAGAATTTGTTGGATGAAACCGATGTGCTGCTGGATCTCACTAAATCAAATTCAGGGGAAAAAGTAGAAAGAGCTCATGTTCCAGAAAAATGTAAAAAGCAGATTGAAAAGGTCATTAATATTCATTTCTTTATACATGACTATTTTTTTTCTTTGTGTGTGAGCTAATCTCTTTTACCTAAGGCAGGATTTACCACGAACATTTCCTGGCCATCCTGCATTAAATGAGGAAGGCAGGAACTCCTTAAGGCGGTTACTTTTAGCTTATGCTCGCCACAACCCTGATGTTGGATATTGTCAGGTAACTTGCTGATTAAACATCATACTTTACCTGATTATATATCTTATTGTACTCTTTGACAGTTTAACTATTGACCAATGCTATAGAACTCCATGCCATGCATGTTTATCTATTTGTTGAAAGAAAATACGCCTCTCCCTTCCCCATAATGAAAGATTCAGCACATATTCTGTTGGATTAATCGGGTTCGTTCACGGGTCATACGGGTCACGGGTAAATAATTGGTCTCGGTTGACCGAGTTTATTAATATGTGAACGTCAGAAGTCTTTATGTAGCATGTGTTTTATATGCTTTTAGGTGGTGTTGCTAAGTCAAATAAGTGGATTGAGTCAGCCAAATAATTAGGATGATTTAGAGTAATTTGTTAGTTTGTTGAACCCACTTTCCGTTGCATGTAATTGCCTATAAAAGGCATGTTTTGGTTATGGAATAATAGTGAGTTTTTCTTCTGCAAATTGCCTTCACATATTTACGTGAGTTTGTGTTTTGAGTGTTGTGTGGGGCCTGAACCAACATATTCAACTGTAATCAATACTGTATCTGAAATATACAACATAGTACTACAAATAATACTTCATATGGTTCACGAAAAATTGGATTTGAGCTTACTTTTTCACCGAGTAATATGCTTGAGATGTGGTTAATAAAGCAAACTCATTTCCTTGTTATATATCTGTAGTTATCTGTGTTCTAATCAGAAAGCCTTTTTTTTATAAATAATCCGTGTAGGCAATGAATTTTTTTGCTGCAATGTTGCTACTAATGATGCCCGAAGAAAATGCCTTTTGGTAGGTATTCACTTGTGATCTTTCATTATTGTTTTTAAACATGGTTAAACTAGCATGCTGTTCTGTTTTAAAAAATACTTTATTATCTAGATGCATTCTTTCACTCCCACTTATACACAGCTAAGGTTCTTGTTGATTGTTGTAGGAAAGTGGAAGACATCTTATTGCATAATAACTATATATCTTTCTGCATAAAGTTATCAAATATAGCACTATGCTAAAACACAAAATATCATAGTTGTCTACTAACAAAATAGCCTAGTTGTTGGTTTCTAGATGAATGCTTTTACTATTTGAGCAAGCTGTTCGCTGTCAACATTCATATGCCAAAACTAGTGCTAGACTGCATGATAGATAGCTTAAAAACACACACACACATAGTGGTTTTATTTATATTTACAAGTGGTAAGATCTTATGGTTTTATTTATGTTTACAAGTGGGAATATAGTTTTTATGGTAAAGTACAGTGGTGTACGAATATAGTTGTACACAAGCTAACATGCCATTTTTCTACACAAATAATAATTCAAAGTAGCTGCACCTCCATTGTTACTTAAAGTCATTATTTAAATATACCAATAAGAAGGCATCTTAAACTTTTATACTAAACAATTCTCAACTAAATTGTCACCAAAATTACCTTTTTGGCATCTTCAATGAACCCCTTGACTATTACATAAATTGGAATCTTTTCAGGACTTTAATAGGCATAATTGATGATTACTTTGATGGATACTTTACAACAGACATGATAGAATCTCAGGTATATCTTTTGATTATCATTAGATGTTAAATATTTTTTTTATATTGAGAACATTACTTTACTATTTTATCATGAATTTTATAGAATCTTGAGGGGAAATTATCATCTTTACATTATTTGTTTCTCTTGTTGAATAGATACTTTCTTTTATTCAGGTGGATCAACTTGTTTTTGAAGATTTAATGCGTGAACGATATCCTAATCTAGGTTTTCTCCACTGCTAGTTCTTGATAAATCTGTTTACTAATCAATTTATAACATGCGATTTCTCATCCCTGTTTTTTTTTTGTTCTATAGTTGATCATTTTGATTATATGGGAGTGGAGATGGGATGGATCTGTGGACCGTGGTTTCTTTCCATCTTTGTAAATATGATTCCATGGGAAAGTGGTAAGGCTTATTTTATTTTTCTTCTGTACTGGAAAAAAAGCAGATTAAGAATTAACTTCCAAGAACTATTCTTCGTCTTCCCTACTAAAGTTGGGCTTCTTTAACAATAATGATTAGTTGTCTTTTTTACATTTCAGTTCTTCGTGTTTGGGATGTGATTTTATTTGAAGGAAACCGTGCAATGTTATTGCGTACTGCATTGGCTTTAATGGAGCTATATGGTACTAACATTCCTTTTCATATTAATTAGAGGTGGCCGTCACGATCCATCTACTTTCACATGGATCGATTTGGGCTATGTGTCAGCTCAAACTAGTCACATGGGTGAAATGAAAAAAAATTAGCTAAAAGGGGAAAATGTCAAACAAGTGAATGCTCCCGAAGTCTGTATAAATGCGTACACTCCTAAACCATTTTTTCAATGATTTATATTGTTATTGTAATGAAATTGTTTTAGTATTCATTATAAGTGCATTAATTATCTATATTTTTCTAGGATGAGGTATGCAGTTGCCATCCAAGTATTAAAACAATGTTATAGGCCACTGCAAGCAGCAACTTGGTTTTGTTTATGTCAATTTTGGCAAAAAAAATTCTAAAATGACAAATTGCCTAGCTAAAGTTGTTAACCGACGAAATTGCCCTCAATATCACTCAAAATAATCAACTCTGTTGGATTGTCAAAAGAAATTTGATTCAGGGACAATTTTTCGGTCTACAGCTGTAAATAATCAAAGCTTTAAACTACGGTCATTATGTCCTTTTACATTTTCCCGTCAAGGTTTGGGAAAGAATTAGCATACATGAAACCAAGTTGATACTTGGGTTGCCAGTAAGTTGTTTTGACATTTGGGTAGTCTTAATGGGAGAATAAATATTTATGTGGCCTGTTTATACAGTATCCTTCTTTTAGAAAATGGACAAAAAGTGGTCGTGTGCAACTAGCTTATTTTGGCGCCTACTATATAATGACTAATTCTACCTACCTGGCCATCTTGTTACCTCTAATTCTAATGATTTTTTAGTTTTATGTGGCTAGCATGAGTGATTATTATTGACTAATTAAAAATTTCTTGTAGGTCCTGATTTAGGTTCAACCATAGATGCTGGAGATGCTATTACTTTATTACAATCACTTGTTGGTTCTACTTTCGATAGCGACTATCTAGTTGTGACTGCTTGCGTAAGTTTCTCTTATGTAACAGAAGAGACATTAAAAAAACTTGGGCAAAAGCATAGACCAGATGTTATAGCAGCAGTTAAAGAAAGGACAAAAGGAGAGCATTTAAGGAAAAGTTCCAAAGGGCTGGCTACTAAACTTTACAGTTTTAAGAAAGAGCGCGAACCAATTGTGCGTGAACTTAGCATAAAGCAAGGGTTTAATGATAAGGTTCTTGATAAAGATAGTTTGGATTTGATGTCTCCTATTAAACGGGATATATCTATGGAACCTAACACTACAGAAATGGACTCTCTTTCAGATCTTCAAGATCAGGTAAGAGATGTATGCTTTAAAGATTATCGAAACGAGTAAAGTTATGCAAACAATACACCCTGAAAGAACTTAGTCTGGTGAAACACAATAGGAGCTTAAAATTGTAAACACCACTTCGTATATGAATAAAGTCCTTCCAGATTTGTGTCAAAGGTCTACTCCTTTGACATATAAATGGGTCTTTGGGTTATATTTGTATCTGTTATGGGTCAAATGGGTGAATTGGGTAGAAAAGTTGTCCTAAGTGCATTTAAATGCATTAACCTCCCAATATGCTTTTGTATATCGTAATAGCTTTCTTTTTATATCAAACTGAACATACTAGTCATTTTAGAAGTTAAAAAACGCACCCGCATAAAAAACTACCCAGTTTGGCCTGTTGCGTAACTCGTAAGACCCACCTATATTTCCCCCCTCTAGTGACCAATCCTCCTCTCAGGCACCATCCCTGCATTATCTAATATTTTTTCTTATTCCTAGGATTCACGTTTTGAATTCATTGGAGTTATTTATGCATGATACAACCCTTAAGTTCGTTTGTCTATGTTTAGAACCATGAAATTGATGGAACTGCTTTCCCAAAGTTACATGTGTCCTTGCTGCAAATTGATTAACACCATCAAGACTTCTTTAAATTGCAGCTTTCACCTCTTCCAATGAATGCCTAATCAGCAGTATAAGGCCATGGGGTGTACTCCAATGGCCCTTCACTCCACTTAGGCACCACGTCACCCACCTCACCCCCTTTCACTCCACTTCACCCACTCACTAAACCAAGAAAATGGTCTTAATTCCTTTCATTCACCAGCCCACCTCTTTTTTTAAATTATACATACAAAAACACTACTCATGCTGATACAGCTCCACGGGTCAACCCAGCAGCCCATGGACACTTCAGTGGGTTATTGAACCCAATTGGGGACCAGTTTGACCCATTCAGCCTTAGTCAAGAGTAGTATTTAATTAGGGCTGAGTGGGGAAGTGGAAGTGATTACTTAACTGATAGTAGTAGTATTAATAGTTGTTTTTGTTCAGTAATTAGTTGTTGAGTATTTTGGTTTTTCTCTAGTTTTGTAATTTGGAGACTGGTCCATCTCGAAGAGGACTGCAGTGTTCTTGTTTTCTGGTTTAAGTTCAATCAAGCCAACTAGGTTTCTATCACATGCCCTTTGAAATCTTCACGGGCACCCACTTCATGCCCCATAATGCCTAGGGGGAGTGTAACGCCTCCACATCATCTCTCATGCCATGGCTTTCACAAGAAAATACGTAGGATCATTCTTCTTTACATATTGGATCTGGTAAAAAGTAAAACCATTATGACATATAACAAAACATTTTATATGTAATACACTTGTGCTTAGATACATATGTTTCATTATTCAATTTAGCTTTATTACATATTTTGGCAAATTAGTTGATCCTTGGAAAGTTTCAATACAGAAAGCATAAACATAAATATATATCTAGCTTTTACATATGGGTTTATAAACATAACTTACTTTCAAATTGTTGTCATTGTATGTAATTCCATTGGATGCAACATACTTTCAGCTTTATACCATTGCATGTAAGTAACCTTCTACGTGGCACACCTCCACACCATCAAAAACCTTAAATTCTCTCTGCTTGAAGGTTACCAGCATACTATGGTAAAAAACTGAAACTATGTTACTTACAATGAAAAACATTTTGTCCTTATATAAAGTGACCAAAAAGGTGAAAGTAAGTTACATTTTCGTATAATTGACCCTTATAGTATTTTTATAGTTTTGCAAAATTTAATAAATCGCTTACATGTATAGGTTATCTGGTTGAAGGCCCAGTTGTGTTCAATGCTGGAAGACAAGAGATCTGCTACAATTAGGTAAGCTTCAGGATTTTTTATTCTAGCACATATATTCAAGATGAAGTAAGCAAAAATGTCAATGAAATAACATGGAATGAAGTAGTTCAGTCTTGTGAAATGATCTCAAATGGAATATTGGGATTGTTCATTTTTTTGATTGACACATCTAGTCATAATTGTTGCATACATATTTTATTTTATTGTATATCTCTTGAAATATCTCAGCACCAGTTTTCATAAATTCTGCTAAAATTGTTTAGTTTTTGTTTGTCATAATAGCATACCAATGGCCTATGACAAAAGTATTTGTCTTTGTAGAGCTGAGGAATTGGAGACAGCAGTTATGGAGATGGCCCAACAAGATAATAGGCGGGAATTGAGTGCAAGGGTAGTATCACAAAATACATTTCATGCATTTCTTCTTATGTATAGGTGCAAACTAGGTGGGTTGGGTAACACTTTAAAGTGGGTTAGAGTTCATGCAACTAATATTTGTATAGGTTATGTTGGGTTGGCCGGAAACAAATTTTTTTCTTTCAAAATTCTGTATTTCTGTATCAATGATTTTTGTGTCAAATACGACTACAAATGTTATATTATTTTAGTAGTAATCTAATTTTTGTAAATACTACGATTTTGGAGGTTTATCCATGAAAGATATTCTTTAGGCCACCAACAATCCCTTTGTTCCGCTAGAGATAAAACATGACCTCAGTCAACTCGTTCGTAAGCAAGTAATCAAAAATGTCACCTCTACTTGTATTTCTGTAAAATAGACATTAAATTACTTCCTTCACAACTTCTAGAAGGGAGGTTTTACAAGTAGCAACTAATGTGAAGGCATTGCTATTAATTAATTAAAGTGACTCCCCTAGGTTAGTACAGCTCTCATGTTGTGGTAGCTACCATAAACATGAAGAATTGATTCCTTTATTTCTTAACATAATGCAGATTGAGGATTTGGAAAATGAGATATCTGAGCTGCAAGAACTTCTTGCCGATAAGAAAGAACAAGAAAAAGCAATGCTTGAGGTTCAAATATTATTGTTGTCCTTTTATTAATATTTAGCTTTTAACATATAAATAAACAAGTAACTGCATTTGTTTTTGTCAAGAACATTGCATAACATATAGTCCCATGTATTTTACAGGTGCTAATGCGAGTTGAGCAAGAACAGAAAATCACAGAAGATGCTCGTATATCTGCAGAACGAGATGCGGGAGCTCAGAGATATTTAGTGAGAATACTTGAGGTACTTTTTCAACCTTAATTATAGTTGGGTCGATTTAGGTTATGATTTATGATTTTATCTATACATGTCAAATAAGAAAATGTTAGCTTGAAAGGAAACATGTCAAATTTATAGGGACAAGAACGTCGATGGATAATGCCAAGAGAGGTGAAGAAGGATGATAGGTTGCGAAATTCCCCTCCCCAATCGGTTTGGACGCTTTTTAGTTTGGTATTGAATTGTCTTTCAACCATTTTTACAAAGTTTTGAAAGATGGAGTACACATCCGATTTACGTGCTAAAGGAAAGAAGCACATAAAACGAGAATGGTGATCTACACATAACATAAAAAATCGATATCCATCAATAGATAAAGTGGGCGAGGGCCCCCAAACATCACAATATATCAAATCTAAAATGTTATTGCTTCGAAAATTCGAAGGTGACAATGAGAGTTTAGAAGATTTGCCTAATTGGCATGAAGTACATAAGGAGGAACTTATTTTTGTAGAAACAGGTAATGAAAAACTAGAAACAATATTATGAAAAACGCGTTGGTGTGGATGACCAAGACGTTGATGCCAAACTGTGGAGGATGCTCTAGTGGCGGTGAAGGCAAGCTTTGGAAGAGACTGAAGCCGAGGGAGTTTGAGAGAGTAGAGACCATCCTCACTTGGACCCATGAGAAGGGTGGTGTGTGTAGACTCGTCCTTCACAACAAAAAAAGAAGAGTGAAACTCAAAGAAAACATTATTGTCAAGGCAGAATTGTTGAACAGATAAGAGATTCTTTTTAATGCTTGGAACGTGAAGAATATTGGAAAGATTAAAGGTTTTAGTGGGTGAAAGGAATTTGGACGAGCCAATATGAAAGATGGGAAGAGGATTACCATTACCAACATGGAGTGAGTCATTACCATGATAAACTTCAGGGTTGTCAGGGCTTGATAAATCAGGAGTTGCATGGCTGTTAGCCCCCGTGTCAGGGAACCAAGTGGACTCTAATGTTGATCCAGCATCCGAAAAAGTTGTGAAGTTGGCTTGTGTGGGCTGTCGAGTGAAAGAGGAGCCTGATTGATTGGGGCATTGAGATGGGAGGTGGCCAATACCACACCGATTGCAATGACCATGGACCATGTTGTGAGTTGATGCCCAGGAAAACATTCTGTTGGAGCTGTTGGAGTTGTTGTCACGATTGTCTCGAGTTCTGTTGGAGGAAAAACTGCCACGATTAGAGCCCCGGAATTGTCCACGACGATTACCTCGGTTGTTGTTAAAAGAACGAGAGGAGTAGAGGGCCTGTGGTTGAGGGGCAGCAGGTTGAAGTTGATACCCTAGTTGACCAGCTAACAGTTGCAAGCTGCTTAGTTGAGATTGGATGGTACTGAGGTTGGGTGATGGAGTTGCAGCAGCCGTGGCAGTGAAAACTTGCGGGGTAGCATGGACGGAACTTGAGCTATTTGTGTTGATCATGTAATCATGATCATGAAGCAAACCATGCAATTCATTGAAGGTGATAGGTGGTTGACGGGCTAGCAGGTTGGATTTCAGACCATTGTACTCCTCTTTGAGACCCGAGATTACAAGCATCACAAGATCCTTATCCTTCATTGGTTCACTGATGTTCGCAAGAGCAGTGGCATACTCTTGTGCTCGAGTAAGATAAGCTGTTGGGGTTTCATCGCCTTTCATCATGATTCGAAGGAGTTGAGTCTTGAGGGTGTATTCACGAGATGATGTGTTTGGAGCATAAGCATGCTGTAGTGAGAGCCAGACATCTTTGGATGTTTCGCCTTGAACATGCTGGAAAGCAGCCTCAGAGATGGTGGAAGTGATAAGCATGCGAACATGTGCATCGTTTGCTATCCAATGTGGATAGCTAGGGTTGTCACTGGTTGTTGTACCAGAGGTTACGGTTTTAGAAGGGCATGGTATAGTTCCATCCACGTAACCAAACAGATTGTTGGAGATTAAGAAGGGCTCGATCATAGCCTTCCAATAACCATAGTTTGTAGGAGAGAGGGTGAAGGCAAATTTGTGGGAATTAAGGGCTGTTTTCTCTACTGAAGTAAGAGCAACAATGGCTGCCATGTTGTTTCGGTGATTAGATGAAGGGCAGGAAGGGTTTGTAAAGGTTTCTGGTGAACGATTTGATTATGGCCGGAATTTTCCTCACGGCAGAAGGTTGACGGCAGAATTAGGGTTTCTAGGGTTTTTGGTTTTCTTGGCTCTGATACCAAGATAAACCGTGTGGAATGAATTGATTATTGATTGATAATTCAGAAACATAAAAGGCTCTATATATAGAGCATGATATTACAATATAACCCCTCTAGAATAATAAATATAAAATTTATAGTCTAACACAAACCCGGTAAAGCTAATGTGGTGGCCGATGCGTTAAGCCGAAAAGCCAAACTTGCCGCCATTACCCGACCAACTTTCAATCTTCAAGATCAAGTAAAGGAAGGGATGACTCAAGACCCCTATGCCAAACATCTAGCCCTGTTGGCTCAAGAAGGGAAGACCAGACGATTTTGGCTAAAAGGAGACTTGTTGTTCACTACGGGAGGCCGACTTTTTATACCAAAATGGGGAGGTCTCCGATGCACCATCATAAAGGAATGCCATGACTCAAAATGTGCAGGGCATCCGGGGATAAGGCGAACTCTTGCGCTCATCAATGAGTCGTTTTATTAGTCGCGAATAAACGATGATGTCGAAGCACATGTACGAACATGTCTAGTTTGTCAACAGGACAAGCTTGAGCAACAACAACCGGGTGGATTACTTGAACTGCTCCCGACCCCAAAGGACCATGGGAAAGCATATCCATGGACTTTATCACATGCTTACCAAAATCAGAAGGAAAGGGGAGTATAATCGTGGTTGTTGATCGGTTTTCTAAATACGGTACGTTTATTGCTGCCCTGCTGATGTAACTGCAATAGAAACAGCAAGATTGTTCTTTAAGCACGTGGTAAAATACTGGGGGGATACCCCAAGTAATCATAAGCGACCGTGACTCACGATTTACAGGGAAATTCTGGTCAGAATTGTTTAAGATAATGGGAACAAATCTGAATTTCTCAACCAGTTTTCATCCCCAGACTGATGGACAAACAGAAAGGGTCAACGCACTTATTGAATTATACCTTCGGCACTATGTCAGTGCTAACCAAAGAGATTGGGCCAAACTCCTTGATGTGGCTCAGTTCTCTTATAACATACAACAAAGTGAGGCCACTGGAAAAAGCCCATTTGAAATCGTAAGTGGCCGACAACCACTCACACCAAACGCCCTCGCCGCATCGTATAACGGAAGCAACCCTGCTGCCTTTAAAGCATTAACAGAATGGCACGAACAGGCCGACATGGCTCGAGCATCTCTCAATAAGGCAGCGAGAAAGATAAAAAAATGGGCCGACAACAAAAGAAGACATGTGGAATTTCAAATCGGCGACCAGGTCATGGTGAAACTCTTGCCTCAACAATTCAAGTCACTACGGGCAGTACACAAGGGACTTATAAGGAAGTACGAAGGACCCTTTCCTATTATATCCCGAGTTGGCAAGGTTTCCTATCGGTTACAGCTACCATCGAAGTTGAAAATCCACCCTGTCTTCCATGTGAGTTTTCTCAAGCCTTATCATGCCGACCTAGAAGATCATGAACGAGGAAAATCACAAAGGGCACCAACGGCTATTGTCACATCTTACGATCAGGAGGTTGATGAGATTCTCTCCGATTGAACCATACGGCGTCGAGGCGTACCGAGTTACAAAGAATATCTGATCAAGTGGAAGAACTTGCCAAGAAGTGAATCAAGCTGGGAACCCGAAGCTGCACTATGGCAATTCCAAGATCAGATCAAGAAATATTAAGAGACCACGACGAGGACGTCGCGAGATTAGGTGGGGGAGAATGTCACTGCCCGCTCAAATTTGACTACAACTCCCCGAAACCGCTGAAAATCTTCACTACATTCTACCAAGCACAATGGTCCTTAATGGACATCAAAATATCTAGATATTACTATAGAATTATCTAGATATTATGTAGTAAATATCTTAGATATTATGTAGTACATATCTTAGATATTAAGTTGTATATATCTTAGATATTTGTATTAGATTAATCTAGATTAAGAAAAATCTAGATCATGACTCCTAGTATAAATAGGAGGTAGGAGGTCATTTGTAATCCATCTCCCAAAAGTTGTATCAAAGCTTCATTGTATAAGCGTTCTCTTGTAATCAAAGTATTGTTTACTTGTAATCAATCCTTGTTCACTCCTTAAGTCGTTGAATCGCTGCTCAAACATCAGTAAAGGCTGATCTTAGTAGGAAAACTAAGAGCCGCACGAGAGTTAGGAAATCACTCCGTGACATAACGCTCTAGTGGTGCTCCCATTCTCTCCGTTTTCTGCTCCGATCAAGATTCCGGTCACTGGATGACAACCGTCCAGATTTGTTCCTGTCTGAAATTCTTTTTTCACGGCCTTGTTATATTTCACCGCCATCACCATCAGACTCTTTGCCCTTCAATCCTCTCATCACGGAAAAATCACCATCTGCCGCCACCACACGCTTAGCGCTGTGCGTGAGCTCGACGCGCTGCTGCCCCTTTTCTCAGATCCGGCTGTTTTTCAAGTGACTCTCACGCCGGCGCCGTTGTGTTCCTGGTAAAATTCCGGTTCAACCTTTACCTACTGTTGCTCCACTACTGCTGTCACCGCCGGATTTTGTCTCCGGCTACAACTGCTATTGTTTTCAATCCCTGGTCTGAATGAGGTACTCTGTGCCACATTTTTTCCTTATGAATTGTTGCCGGATTTCATTGTTCCTCGCGGGAAAGTGCTATTTACAGCCAAATTTTACTGTTGATCACCAGAAAGTCCACAATCATGTTACTTGTATTCTGGTTTGTTGCAACTTCTGTTCATATTTGCTATTGTTACTTTGTCTTGCCGGAAACTTGGTGGAAGTCGTCTGTTACTGTTTCTTTGTCCTTGGATTACCTGTGATATATTGTCCGATATTTATGATCACCCTCGAGCATTGATCACTATCGGGAATCATCATTTATTGTCAAAGTACTGTTTGTCACTATGTAATAGTATTGTTCATTGTCTAAAAGTTGTTATTTATCATACTGTTTGTTTCCTAGATTATCTAGCCCTGTTGTTTTTTTAGTTCCAAGGAAACCATCAGATTATATGTTCGAGTTCCTCGGTTGATTGCTTCGTATTTACATCAAAGTTGTCTACTAATGCGTCCCTGTTTCTAAAACCGGGAATATTCAGATTGCAACCCGTTCCTCGGTTCTATATATCATGATTTCTATTTGGTTTTATTCACCAACGGTTCCTGGCTATCATCTTTAGTTCGTCTATTGCCTTAGATGACGATAAGGTTCATACTAACACTGTCAGCAAGGAGGAGTATGACTTGATACAATAATTTCTTGCCACCCAATTGTCTGGTCCTAAAACCAACATGGCATAAATGGATACGTTGTCTAACTTGGCTCATCGTGGGTGATACACACTCGATATTTGTATGTATATTTGGGAAAGGAAAACACAACTGGATGATGAAATCAAATAAAAAAAGTAAAGAGAATTGCTATTCAATTGATGAAGACAAAAGGAATTACAGAAACACTCCAGAGCTCTGCTCTCTCTCCATACCAAAAGTAGGAGCCACACAAATCTAACAAAACTCACGCATACCTCATTCTCCTTTATTTCTCCTTTTTATAATATCTTTTCCCTAACAAACTTTTAGCCACTATTAGGATGTACATTTCTACCCCTCCTAGAATAGACTAATAACTCTTTGGAGGTCCCCTTGACTAGTGATTTTGCATCATTACTCCCTTCTGCAACAACAATCTTGTCCTCAAGACTGAGATCACCAAATTGGCTTGTGATCCAAGAAGAGTCCTCCCACGTAGCATCCTCGTGTGATTGGCCTTGCCACTGTATCAACCACTGTTCCGTGGGAACTGCGCCCTCATGTAAAACTCGCTTTGCAAGGATGGTAGTCGGTAGTAGTGGAGGAGAATCCGTCATGTCCAACTCGGGTGGAAGTACCGGATCGACAGGAGTGGCAATCGCTTTTTTAAGGAGTGAAACATGGAAGACTGGGTGAATTTTAGAAGTCTCCAGCAGGTGTAATTTGTATGCTACGGGACCAACCTTATCAATTATCTGAAAAGGCCCAAAAAATTTTGCGGCTAACTTCTGGTGGATACGACTAACTACTGACATTTGCCGATATGGTTTAAGTCGAACATAAACCCATTCACCAATCGAGAATTGAACATCCCTACGTTTCTTATCCGCCTGTTCTTTCATTGACCCTTGAGCAGTGGTGAGATGGAGTTTTAGTTGTTTTAGGGCTTCATCACGGTCTTGAAGTTCTCTAGCGACCGATTCTACTCTAATCTCCCCTGGTATAAACTGAAACACCGAAGGAGGACGTCGACCATATACTGCTTCAAATGGAGTGGTCTTTGTGGATGCATGGAATGTGGTGTTATACCAAAATTCTGCCCAAGGAACCCAAGTAATCTAATTTTTAGGTTGGTCAATCGCAAAACATCGTAAATACGTTTCTAAACATCGATTAATCATCTCTGTTTGACCATCAGTCTCAGGATGGTAAGCGGAGCTCATCTGTAGTTTAGTTCCCATGGAATGAAAGATCTCTTGCCAAAATTTACTAAGAAAAAGCGGATCCCGATCACTTACGATCGATTTTGGAATCCCATGAGGCGTATCTCCAAAGGATGCAATAACCCTCCTGGAGCCACCGAACTAGCTTTACAACGTTGACAAGCGTCACATTCTCGAATCAATTGTTTAATAGACGAGGTCATACCCGGCCAATACAAGTTAGCTGCTAACCGTCGATACGTGCGGTAGAAACCCGAATGGCCCCCTGTGGCAGAAACATGAAATTCATGAAATAGAGCCGGAATGAATTTCGAAGTTCTGGGGATTACTAAACGATCATGATAAAACAAAACTCCATGTTTAACGGAATAACCACGATATTTGTCGGGAAAAGAAAGACATTGTTGAGTCAAAGAAATAATGTCGGTATTCTGTTTAGCTTCCTCCAATAGTTGGGACCCTTGAACCCAAATTGGACAAGAAATAGTATGGAACAGAGTTCCCGTATCTGATCGTCGGGATAACGCATCAGCTACGCGATTCTCCCGGCCCGGTTTGTAAATGATATCAAAATTATAACCCAATAGTTTAACAACCCAATTTTGTTGATCGGGAGACGAAACTCGTTGGTGGAGCAGAAATTTCAAGCTCTTTTGGTCCGTATGAACCACGAATTTGGTGCCCAATAGATAAGGTCGCCAATGTTGAACCGCTAGAACCAACGCCATCAGTTCGCGTTCATATGCTGATTTAACCAAAGTTCGACCACTCAAAGCCTTGCTGAAATAGGCAACTGGTTTGTTGTGCTGCATTAAAACAGCCCCGACGCCACAACCCGATGCATCACATTCAACGACAAACGGAGATGTAAAATCCGGAAGAGCTAAAACTGGTGCAGAAACCAAAACTTGTTTCAATTGGGCAAAAGCTTCCTGTGCGAGCGGGTTCCAATTAAATCCATCCTTCTTTGTTAATTCGGTTAAAGGGCGTGCAATGGTACCATAATTCTTGACAAATTTGCGGTAATAACCGGTTAACCCCAAAAAGCCCCGCAATTCACGCACAGACTTAGGAACTGGCCATTCCACCACAGCACTAACTTTTTTTGGATCCATAAAGACCCCTTGTCCATCCAGAATGTGTCCCAAGTATTCAATAGACTGTTGACAAAAACTGCATTTTTGTGGGTTAACTTTAAAATGATTAGAAGACAGAATCTGAAAGACTTCTGATAAGTCTTCTAAATGGGCTGCACAAGATGGGCTGTAGACAAGAATATCATCAAAGAAGATTACTACTTTGAAGCGTAGGATAGAGCGAAATATATCATTCATAATCGCTTGGAAGGTTGCCGGTGCATTCATGAGGCCGAAAGGCATGACTAGATATTCATAATGACCATCGTGTGTGCGAAAAGCGGTTTTATCCACACTATCCGGCTGCATCCTAATCTGATTATAACCCGACTTAAGATCCAACTTCGAGAAGAACTGTGACCCGTATAATTCATCAATTAATTCCTCAACCACAGGAATCGGATATTTATCCGGAATGGTGAGGCGATTTAAAGCGCGGTAATCGACGCACATACGCCAGGAATTGTCTTTCTTGCGCACCAAAATAACTGGACTCGAATAGGCACTCTTGCTTGGCCTAATCAAACCCAACTTCAACAATTCTCGGACTTGTCATTCAATCTCTGATTTTTGAATATGAGGGTATCGATATGGACGGACACAAACTGGATCTGGTATGGCTAAAACAATCCGGTGATCTTGTGGCCGTGCGGGTGGAAGTGCCGAAGGAGGATGAAAAACCATATCAAAGGGAGACAGAGTAGCGAGTAAATCCGAATGTTGTGACAGTAACAAATTTAAAGGAAGGGAAGAAGGGACAATGGGTAAACCGTGAAACGCAAGAGGGTCCACTACAGAATTGGATTCCAATGACAACCATTGATGGAATGCGGTAGGAGCCAGTTGGTTCATCATCTTTACCCCTTGTAATTGCACCTCAATATCGTGATGCACAAAACGCATCCAAGATTTCTGCCTGCACGACCTCTCCTAACGATTGTAACCATTCCAGTCCCAAAATGAAATCCAACGACCCAGTGTCGAATACCAATGCATCTAACATAAATGAGCAAGGACCGATGACCACAGGTATGGCAACACATTTCTCGTTGACAAACACAAAATGTCCATCACCCAACTTAATTCGAATACCACTGAATGTAACAGAAACTAAACCCAAAGCTGAAAGCAATCGGCTAGAAATAAAATTGTGAGATGCACCATTATCCACCAACATAGAAACAGGATTACCCTCGAGATTACCCTCCAATTTCATATTATTGGTTACCCCATACGTGGCTAAGGTACCAGCAAATTCCAAAGCATTGCACGTACCCATAACGGGTCCCGTAGTGTTGTCATCGTCAAGGATAGTCGACCACTCGAGAACAAATTGTTCTCCCATAGGAGGATCACCCTCATCGTCCCCCAAAAGCAGAACTCGGAGTTTACCCTCTGGACACTTGTGGGCACTCAAGCTGTTGCTAACCACAACGAAAACACAGGCCCTTCTTGCGACGATCTTCCCATTCGGTGCGTGAGAGCGACTTGACACCTCGGTGGCGTGGAAAAGGGGCACCCCCCTCACTAACGAGAGGCGACCTCGAAGAAGGCATAAAACGAGATGAATCTGATCGTGGACTGGATACTCGAGGCCCAGACTTAGATATAGCGAAAGGGTTGGGCTCAGAGCGGCCCACAGAAGGGAGCCCACTCATAAGCTCCGATAACGGAGACCCAAACGAATTTAGATAACGAAAACGATTCATCGATTGATTACCGGAATTAGGTCGGAGCATAGCTTCAACGTCTTTGGACAAATACATCGCGTCCAAACACGATTGTGGGCGATGCAGACGCACCCATTTCTTCACATTCGGTTTTAGACCGGCGACAAAGTAACCCAATGCTTGCGATTTCGGCAACCGTGGAACAAAGGATAACAAGTACTCAAAATCATCGATGTAATCGTAAATAGAATCCGATTGTTGTATCGTAGCCAATTGTTCATAGGGATTTTGGATCTCCAACCCACTGAAACGTAGAAGTAATTCAGACTGAAATTCCGGCCAAGTTAGAGAAGAACGAACCTGAGTGATGATAGTGAACCAATGTTGTGCAACCCCAATCCATAGAAAGCTCCTCCCAAACCGCAGATGGTATCTCCAAAGGATGCAATAACCGTCCTGGAGCCACCGAGGCGAGTGTTGGTACGAGTCTCCATGAAGGTGGCTCATCGTGGGTGATTGATTCTGGAGCTACACATCACATGATTGGGAATCAAGGAGACTTTACTTGCCTACGTGATGTTTACCAACTTGCTGACGGATCCTCCACCCTTGTTTGTGGTGTTAGATCTATCAATCATCCACAAAGCTTAAACATATCTTCTGTTCTATCTGTTCCCAAGTTTCCTAACAACCTTTGTTCTGTAAGTCAACTAACTAAGCAAAATAATTGTTATACCAAATTTTATTCTACTCATTGTGCTTTTAAGGAACTAGGCACAACAAGGGTGATTGACGCTGGTTTTGAATCAGGAGGTCTGTGTCCTATGGTTTTATTGTTTGGCTCTACATCAAACATATGTAATTCTAGTATTAGGGAGACTCGTTTTCGGTTAGGCCATCCTTCTGCATCAATTATGAGGAAATTAAGACCGGACCTTCATGTTTCTCCCAATTTTCATTGTGAGTCGTGTCAACTAGGTAAACATACCAAACATTCTTATCCTCCTAAAGTGTAGAGTCGAACATATGCTTTATTTGAACTTGTGTATTCTGACATTTAGGGTCCTTGTCCAGTTAAAACTTCTTTAGGGTCCTTGTCCTGTTAAAACTTCTTTAGGGTCCTTGTCCTCTTATTGATGATTATTCTCATGATACTTGGGTTTACTTACTTAAATCTCGTAGTGAAGTCAGTTCTATTTTCCGTGAGTTTCATTCATATGTGAAACAACAATTTGACACATGTATTAAAACCTTACGCACTGTTAACGTGAAAGAGTATTTGTCCACTGAGTTTTCTGCATATTTGAAAACTCATGACATTGTTCACGAGTCTTTATGAGTATATACACCCTAACAGAATGGCATTGCTAAACGTAAGAACCGCCATTTGTTGGATGTTGCTCGCGCACTCATGTTTCACTCTCATGCCCTTGTGGGGTGATGCTATCCTTACTGCAACATAAACCATATGTCGTCAGTTGTCCTTAGTGGTCAAATTTCGTTTTCTGTCTTGTTCCCCAAAGGAACTCCCTTTCCTCTTGCACCCAAATTTTTTGGTTGTGTAGCGTATGTCCACCATCATCGTCCACGTACCATTAAACTTGAACCCCGAGCCATTCGTTGTGTCTTTCTTGGTTATTCGTGCGTCCAGATTGGGTATAGATGTTATAGTTCTTCTCTTTGCCGATACTTTACAAGTGCTGATGTTACTTTTCGTGAGTCATATCCTTACTTTTTCGAATCTTCCTCTAATGTCCCTGAGTTGTTTCCTACATCCTAGTCCTACTATACTTGAGTCTCCTATGGTTCTTACCATTCCTATCTCCTCTGTTCTATCTGCTTCTCCGGTCTCAAGCATCCCAGATCTAGTTCTAGCTACATCTGGCCTGCCAACAAAGCCTTCACCGTTGATTTTTACATATGCAAGGCAACATAATGATAAGACAACAGAGACTTCTGATTCACAACCGGACCATGACCCTAGTATGTCCTTAGTTCCACCATTTATGACTACCTATGATACACCTTTTCCAGATACTACCTTTGTTTATAACCCACCTGGTTATCTTGATATACCTATTGCTTTGTGAAAGGAACCTAGACACCACACTCGTTACCTAATCCAAGATTATGTTTCCTATGCTCACGCTCACTTGAGTGTCATGCTTATACTATTGCCTTCAATTCATATCCAATTCCCAAGGATATGTGATGATAGCTCTAGCATACCCAGGATAATAAAATGCCATGGAAAAGGAAATTGGCGCTCTATGAGCCAATCATACATGTGATCTTGAATCGCTTCCTCTCGGTATGCGTGTTATTGGTTGTCGTTCGGTTTTCACAGTCAAACTTAACCTTGATGGTTCTTTACATCACCTGAAAGTGGCTTTTCTCAAGCTTATGGTATTGATTTTGAGACTTTCTCATCGGTTGTTAAATGTTGTCAGTACGCGGTATTGCTCTCGTTGCTATTAATCATTGACCACTCCACCAGTGTGATGTTAACAACGCCTTTCTTAATGGTGTTCTTGATGAGGAGGTATATATGGATCAACCACCTAGTTTATTGTCGAGGAGGAGGTCTCAAAAGTAGGCATATTTCGCCGTTCTTTGTATGGCCTTAAGCAGTCCCCTAGAGTGTGGTTCGGTCGGTTTTCCAGTGTTATGGGAGAATTTTGAATGATTCATTGTACATATGATCATTTTGTATTTTTTTAGACACGTCAGGGCTGAACGATTATTGTTGTCGTTTATGTAGATGACATAATAGTTACAGGGGATGATGAAGTCGTGATTACAAAGCTCTAACAGTTCCTTCAATCTCTGTTCTAGATTAGCGACTTAGGTTGACCTTAATACTTCCTTTTCATTGAGGTATCGCGCTCTCCACAGGGAATACATCTCTCTAAATTGAAGTATGTTCTTGATATGTTGACTGAATGTGGTTTATTGGGCTGCAAACCAGTGGATAGCCTAATGCTTCCTACCAGGAAGCTCCTTCTAAAGGATGGAGGCCTGATAAAAGATCCTGAATGATACAAACGGTTAGTTGAAAAACTTAACTATCTAACAGTTACTTGTCCATATATTTCCTTTTTTGTTAGCGTTCTAAGTCGGTTCATAGCCACTCTATACACCGGGCATTGTAATGTTGCTTTTCACGTACTGAGATATCTTAAGACAACATCAGGTATGGGGATCTTATATTCTGATCAAGGTCATTGTCGTGTGGGTGCTTTTTACAAAGAAAGGAGATAAACGGATATCAGGGTTGTTTTCTGATGCTGATTGGGCAGGTTGCCCTATTTCAAGAAGATCTACAACCGGATATCGTGTATTCGTTGGAGGAAATCTAGTGTCTTAGGAAAGCAAGAAACGACACATAGTATCTAGATCAAGTGCTGGATCAAAATATAGAGCTATAGCAGATGTTACTTCATAAATGATTTAGATCTGTTGTATTCTCATAGAACTTCGGGTGTTTTTAATGATTTGATGAGGTTGTATACTGATAGCCGATCGGCTATACACATAGCCAAGAGCCAAGTATTTCATGATAGAACGAAACGTATTGAAGTTGATTACCATCTTATGAGGGATCGTGTGGTGGGCACTCAAGCTGATGCTCCATCCATTCAACCAATTCATGTGCTAACATCTTCACGAAACCTCTTCAGACGACTCAAAAATATTTTATATGTAGAAAGTTGGGCATGATCAATATCTATGAGTGTTTGCACAAACATGTGGCATCTATACTTCTAGGAGATAGGCTACTGTACCATACTCTCGCATTTTTAGTGAGTGTTTGCACAAACATGTGGCACCAGGTGGGCATATTCTACCTTCCCACCTTCTCGGCTCCTCTAAACGCATGCAAATTTTCTCCGGGTCTTGAGTCTTGTCATAATTGTCTACTTGCTGGCATTTTCAATTTCTCTAGGAAAGCCCCTGCTATCTTTTTAGTGAATTTGGGAGTGTTTGCGGTGTCTTTCAGTTGATATGGGAAAAGGAGAGGGTCTGTCTCATCTCTTGTTCCCATGGGGATAGATGGATTGATTGTGGTCACTGGCCTCCCTTAAAGGGTTTGAATAACTACGAAAAGGAATGCCAACAACGTTGTCGGGTCTCAACTCGAGATTGATTGGGCCACGTGAGGATCATGACTCTACCTATTATTTGGGGCCTTCGTTAGGGTGGAGGTGTCTCCTCTCCTTTCTATGTTCCCTCCCAAAGGTGTATCATCAAAGGATAGCTTGGACCTGATCTCTTCGCGCTTCACCTTTCGATCGAGGTCTTCTAGTTGAGCTTTCAATAATGCTCGATGTTTCTTGATGAAGTCGGGGTTATTCTTGGTTCTCCCCGGCCTTCTTCATCTTACTATGACTCTTCCTTTTTGAGTACTTCATCAAACTTGTTCATTCCTGCTAGGTAAGGGTTTGGATTCTCTGAAGATGATGTATCATTGGTTGTTTTAGCTGGTTCTCCTCCTAACAACGAAGGTAATTATGGAAGAAAGCACGAGGAGGGTCCCACCATTAAGGTAGGCTCCAAAGTAGTCTCCATTGGTAGGGAGGTCGCCGGTGTAACTGACGATGGAGGTAACTTCGGACCGGTCATCGTGTTGGTTGAACTATCAGTGTGTACTTCGAAGAGAATGACCGTTTTTCAATGGACTTTAGAGACCGAGGTCCCACAAATGGCGCTAATGTCGAAGCCAAGAACTCCATCTACTCCGGATGGAAATTGTTGCTTCACTGAATTTCCTTCAGAAGTATCTTTGATTTGTTCCTAACAAAATGAACAACCATTACTTGCCACAAAAGGACCCCGCGGGGTGGTTTTATGACCAAGCTCGGCCGCGAGGATAAGTATGTGTATTTATGGTGTATGAATGGAAGAGTAACTGCATGAACATTAAATGAGCTCCCATGACCTTTGGTGGAGAGCGACTTACCAAATCTCCTTATTTAGCATTATCCTTATAGCCAACCTCTATCATCATTGTTTTCCTTGTTATCTGCGAGTTGTCCCTGGTACCTGCCATGCACCTTTGGTCTGTACATGGTCCACAATTCACTATTGAGATTACGGTCCGCGTCTCATATATGCTAAGAGACGTTGCATCCCCTCTCTTTAATGCATGGATGCTTCATGCTCATATCAGAGGAGGGAAAGTAATACCCGGCGGGTATTCTTTGCCTGGGCCTTTGTATAACCCTTGGGCTTGATGGGCAGCCCATTAATGGACTTAATATGGGCTTATCTCAGGGGTTACCTCTTCTTTCTGGTTATTTACAACTTTGCCCATGTATTAACAAATTTGATA
This sequence comes from Flaveria robusta, assembly GCA_025506415.1. Classification (NCBI taxonomy): domain Eukaryota; kingdom Viridiplantae; phylum Streptophyta; class Magnoliopsida; order Asterales; family Asteraceae; genus Flaveria; species Flaveria robusta. Next base: position 2,041,418 of record CM046472.1, on the reverse strand, counting down.
TATGATTACATAACAACTAGATCTATAATTAAGTTGCTCAATTTCTGGGATCGTTTCTTATGTGCTCTCACAGTTCAAGTATTTAACAAGAAATTTTATCAGAAATAAGTTCTTTTTTAATCATTTTATGATATTTGATGATTCCGTTAATCCTAAAAGTCAGGGATCTGTTTATATGCAGGAGAAGTATGAGCAAACTATGAATTCACTTGCTCAGATGGAGAAAAGGGTTGTAATGGCGGAATCTATGTTAGAGGCAACATTGCAATACGATTCTGGCCAAGTCAAAGCACAAGCAATGCCAGGGTACATTTGTTTTCTAATTTTTTATTTTTGAATTTCAAACATGAGTGATTTTCATGTCATCCACAATGCTATCTTATAAGTATTTACTTAATGAATTAACTATTGGTGGAAGTTTTGATCCACTTAATTCAGGTTATGTTTTATCTCTAGGGGATCAAAAGGGTAAACTAAATTAAATTAGTCTGTCACGATGGACCAAATGGGTTGAAAGTCTATCACATAAACTATAACTGAAATAATGCATTTTCTTTTGTCCTATTTGTCATACTAGTTTTAAAAAGATTTAGGATAAGACGGTTTCATGTATACCCAACCTAGCTGGATCGGTTTTGACCCGTATAAGAAATTGCCCATTTTAAGCCACACCTGGGGTTTCAGCTACACCCAATCGTAGTGGATCAATTTAGACCTGTACAAGAAATTGCCGGTTTTAAGCCACACCTGTTTTGACCCATTACCCAACCCAGCTTACCTACTCATTTTTAAACCTCAAGAAGAAGAATGCTTTTGAAGTTAAACTTTATTATTATCTGTTTCATTTATGCATCCCATCTCATAGTTAGTCCCCCCTGGCACGGGGACATTTTTAAGGCAAACTAAGGCGTAGATAGAAACCACTTGGTTGTTAAATGTAAGCAAAATGACTGTGTATCTTTACTATATTTCCCAACTTTACATCTATCGTACTATAATATATATCTAACTATAGTTTTACCACAACATTTATAGCCATGTCAACTTATGTTTATTTATAACTTTGTAAGTGTTTGTATGTATTGACATAAGTTGTAATTCTGTATAGAAACACCCATCCTGATTCTGTGAAAGACAACACAACAAAAAAGACAGGCATACTTTCATTTGGACTAGGTTGGCGTGAAAATACAAGGTTTGTATTTTTTTAATACTATTGTGAATTTATCATTTCTGCTAACATAAGGATTACATGTGGAAAAATAAAAGATGGGTGGGTGTTAACGGGCAAAACAGGGTGGGAAGGTGGACCTACAAACTTATTTTTTTATCCTTTTTCTAGAATTTTAATGTGCTAGATGTGATTACAAAAAGTATATTGTTTTTTAGTGGAATTTTATGCATTTGAATACACTTTGAATGATTTTAAACTTGTTAGAGGTGTGAATTATACGAAAATAGGTCACTCCGGGTTGTTTATTGATAATAGGTCAGATGTATAAAGTTAGCTAAAAATAAAATAATACATGTTGGTTAAACGGGTCAAAAATGGCCTATGGTGTATTCAAATGCTTACTATGTCCTAAATTGTTCTTTAAAAGAAATGTTATTAGGTTGATAGTTCTTGTAAATATATACTACACATGAATTTACAAAGTTAAAAAAAGTTGCTGCTATTTATACACGCCATCCCCTCATATCATATGGGTGGTATAAATTATAGGGTCGTATAACTTCTCTAGAACAAACCACTGCCACTTCTGTCAGTTTCAGTAAAGTCATATGGACCATATAACATTTTCCACATATCATGCGGGCCCGTATAACATTTTCCACATATCATACGTGCCCGTATAAATCCTTATTTTATTTTTATACGGCCTGTATAACATTTTCTACATATCATACTGGCTTGTATAAGGTTATATGGGTCGTATGATATTGGAAAATGTTATACAGTTCATATAACCTATCACTGATGTGTGGATGGTGTCAGTGGTATTCGTATCGCCTACCCTAATTAAGTAAACAAACAAAAAGGTATTGATGGGTCAACCCACCCGTTTTGACCCGCACATCAAAACTTACTCGTTTTGACCCAAAACCATTTTGACTAATGTTAGAAGTGATGACGTCTATTCTGTCACAGGGAACACAACCAAACACCGAAAGTAGAACCACAAACGAAACATTAGATGCAAAATCTGAAACCGGTGGCTACTAGGAACCATAAAATCAGAAATCTGATAGATGAAGATTTTTCAAGCATTGTACCCTGTCGTACAAGCCTCATATTCAGATTTCCACGGTTATTTTTGTTATTATTATTATTTTGGTTTTAACTTTGGTACATTATCATATGTTCATTCTTTCAACTCCACTATTTGTTTCCTTTTAAGATCAAATATGTAAAGAGCAAAATTTATAGTTTACCCAAATTCACATTAAAATTGGTACTAATAATTTTTCTACCCGTTATTCATCCTTCACATTTACTCCTTCAGTTGCAGCGTATAATCTCAATTATTGTCGTAAACGTATTCGTTGTTTTAGCTAATGTTTTGTTTTTGTGTTTGACCTGCTAAAGATCTGAGCCAAAAATAAAATAATGCTACATGTGAGTCGTTTTCTGTTAACACGCACACGCACGTCGATTGAATCCATGTAATTGATTGTTGAAGCCGATAATCGTAACTTGTGATAACTGAACTTGAAATCAGAAACTACTGTGAAGAATAGGATTGTAAACGTTGACTTTGACGATGGTTAAAATTGCAATAATGAACATAATCACAAACGAGTCTGATCATTAATCGCAGTGCTTGTTCAGGCAACTATAAACAATAACATGCTCCATGATCTCCATGATCAATGGTGTTAGCTTACTTTTAGTTGTTAGTATTTGAACAGTTGTTTATTTTCATGGGACTATACTGAAAATTGCTCCAAACTTGTCTCTCTTCTCTATTTGTTCTTGAGAATTTCCATCTCGAATCGTCTACATATCATTGGTGATGCCTTGGCAATCACCTATTGGGTACATGGCCCGAATTTTCACGATCACTAAAGTTATGATTTGGTCAGTCAACATATGAAAACCACCAGGCCACGCTTTTCAAACTTCAACAAACCTATACCGTTGCAGCTTACAAATCGAATTTGAGAAGATTAACAATCGTCCTGTTGGCGTTTCGGCCGAAGCATCTTTAAATTGCTTTATCTCCGGATTATGACCTGATATCCATATGAACTCACCATCACCCTACAACTCTGCATCAAGCTTCTACCCTTGCCAAACTCATCCAAGTTGTCCTATAATGCCTGAGTCCCGACCAAGTTCTCCACAATCCTTACAACTTATTGGTTTCATCAAGTCCACTCCGGTTCAGGTTCTTAATGATTCCAGCAGTACCGACAATATCATTTATCCCCGACTCACTGCGTTCTAACAACTCGACAAACAATCGGTTCCCTCCTTTTCAACATGTGTGACAACCTTGAGCAGCAACTTGAGAATACCACAATGCACAAATCGGCCTCCATACTACCAGTTGAGGGTGCGGATGTTATATTGAGCATGTCATGGCTACGAACTGATATAAATCAAAACGGCCAACGACTAGTAAAATGTAGAATTCGAATTAAATGGTAGAAAAGGATTAGATCTAGTTAAGGTACGTTTGTGATATAGAAACACCACACCAACGGGCAATAGGCAACGAATTTCCAACCATGGATACATATACACCACCACTGTCAGAAACTCAAGTCTAAGAACACCACCCAACTTGTCAAGGAACTAGCATAGACACATGAGTCAAATAGGCAAATGTCCATATGTGTGCATGAAATGCATGAGTTGCACCAGTGGATAAATGGATAGCTGGCTCACAGTGCAAGCAAAGTAGCAAACAAAACCCAAATGAGTCACATTTACACTGCTCCTTGAAGTTCGCCTATTACTCTGATTATAATTAACGGCTAGGATTTGTTGGTTATGGAGGTGGCTATCACGAATGTTGGGACCTTTGACAGGTGGCTCCAGACATAAGCCTTGAGAACAGAGGACGTTGTATGGTCTTATTTGTTAAATAACCATTTTATGCAAGCTAAAGACTCAATGGGGCCAATGTTTCGAAAACTACGTCAGTCATCAAATCTACCATATTACTGGTTCACTAGTCGAACCCATTTGAACTAAAATGAATAAAGTTTTTTTGTTTCCATTTTGAAACATGATTGTGAAATAACCAATTTTAAAAGCCGGTGCTTTGTATAGCCCAAATTAATACACAACATTTATTGTGATAGAAAAATTAATATGATGGTCTGCATACACCATCAGAAACACACAAACATGTTGTCACCTACTAATTTAACCATCTTCAGCAGCATTGCTTGAGCTTTCTCTTCCTGTTTGCTTCACAAATTGACCTCTTAAGCGTGGGCGTTGTTCTGCTAGTTGTTTTCTGTTATGGTATCGTATCTGGAAAGTGAGAGGAGAAAAATTATACACTTTAGGATTTTATTCGCTTATACGCTTTTAATTTTATTTTGGTTCCCCATTATAAGGTACGTATAAGGTGGCTGTTGCTGCTTGTTAGAGACAAATTTATTATTATCTCATTAGCCAATTCGAAAAATAATGATGGTGAGCTAATTTGGCAAATTTTGGCTCCATAACTAAGAAAGCATTCTAATGCATGCTACTTAGGGCTCGTATATATGTTATCTACTTCGATATATAGATTATAGAGGAGGCAAAATGGGTGGGTCGGGTTGGGTAACAAGTAAAAATGGGTCATTTTTGGTGTGAGCCACGCTGATCTTTAACCTTTTGTGGCCACTCATTCATAAGTAAATAAGTCGAAACTGACACCTTTAATAAGAAGCAAAAGTGGAAGTTACCTTCTTTTTGAAGCATCGACCTTTTCTCTTTTCACGAAATTTGATCAATGCTGCTTCTCTCTGTGCAGATTTGTGTTGATCTATTCTTATTTCACTACCACTCCCACCACCACCGCCGACGCCACTTTTACCCGTCAATCCACCGCCACTTTCACCATCTTTCCCTTCTAGATTCACACCAGTGCTGCTCCCATTCTGCACATTGCTCCCATGCTTGCTACCTGAGCCACTTCTGTTTAAACTACTGTTTTCAATGTTGCCTACAACATCTGCACCCAACAAATTTGATGACCCACAATGTGGAGCACTTGCAGCCAAACTTTTCAGGCCAGATTCTACATGGTTTGCTGGTGTGTCCTTTGGTTCTACGTTGTTGTAGTGATGAACATGGTCATGGTGGTGGTGGTGGTGAATGTGGTGAACTTGTGATGGGTTCAGTGAATCAGACGGGGGTATATCACCAGATTTGACTTGTGCAGCTTGCTGAAAAGTATGTAAGATTAGTTGTGTATGATAGAAAGGAAAAAAAAGGATGCAGACAGTTAATTTCTTTTTAATGTACAAGTGATATAATATTTACTAGTGATATACGTAGAAAAAAGGGCAGGCTTGGTGACGGGCCAAGCGGGTAACTTAGTACAGGTTTAAAAACAGGTCCACTCGGATTTGTTCACCCAAAACACTTATTGACCCACTTTAATTCAATCAATAATTGCGTTAAATATAATTACAGAGGTCTTGTGATTACAACAATAACCAAATCTATTTGAAAGCGGCGGATTTTACCGGTTTATTTATGTATGGCTGAATTCGGTTAGTTTTCATCAAAGGGTCAAATATGGTCAGATTAAAAAAAACTAGAAAGTAGCTAGAAGGGAACAGGTCTACATTAAAGTCGCCCAAATACTATTTTTAATGCATATAACTTCCTAAATCATTTTAATAAATAAGGTTTTTGTAATCATAATAACAAATTAATTTCTAGCCATCTCCAGGTTTCTTTTTTTTTTTCTTGTTTGGATAAAGTGATTTTAGTAGGTTGGATGCCTTAATAATACACTTTAGATTACTTTCAGCCTACTCAACATGCTTGACTCCTTTTCTTTTCAACTAAACTTTTATGTGTTTCATAACCTAATAAAAATGAAACATAACCCGAATCAACCAGTTCACAAGTAAATGGATCGTAAGTGCCGCCTCTAACTTCAACTGTTGGAAACTGAAACGTCTTAATGAAACTAATGTGGTAAAGTAACAAACATTTATGTAAAGTGCAAACCTCATTTAAGCCTTGATAAATAAGAAACCCCTTGGATTGAGCATGACAAGTCGAGTCTTTCTTCACACTCTCTGATTTATTATCAAGTTGAAAACCACTAGAGGTTACTCCGTTTCTTGTAGCATTTGTGGTTGTGTTATACCTGCAAAGCACCGTAAAATGCATTAGCATCTGAATCAAAGAGAAATGGCAACTGGCATATGGGCAGATCAGATGGGCTGGGGAACAGATCAAAACACATGATTTCTTCTATGCGCCGGTTCAGGTTGGGTTGACTCACAAACACTTGTTTCACCATTCTTTATAATTTTTTTGTAAGTAATACATTATATATGATTATGAAAACCATATTATTACAATCATAATCTACTTTCTTGAATAAAACAATTAAGGAAGTTGTATGGATTAAAATTCACTTTGGACAACTTTCAACCTGGGCCAGAATCAACCCCACCTCTAGTTGTAACAGGCATATAAATTATTTTAAAAAAAAGAAGAAAATGCCATTTCCTGTTATTGTTCCCTCCTGACCTTGTGAAGGCTGAAAGCTCCGAATGTCTCAAAATGTTGTCGCCATTCTTAACTTCTTTAACTTCCCTAGGCCTCTTTAAGCTCAAGTCAGTGACTGTTTCTTTAGAATCATTTATGACTTTGGTATCTGTATCAATTATATTTGTGGGCCCCTTTACGGCATCATATCCTCCATTAGCCACTCGAGGACCATGCACCTTGACCATGTCATCATCTCTCATGTTCTTTATAGGGACAAAATCTTGAAGGTGTTCTGAACCATTAATGTTAAGTGAGATTAAAATTCTGGAGTTGTTAGAACCTCTTATACCAACCTATTGGTCTTTTCAACATTTTTGGGAAGCATACATTTTTCACAGAAATCAATGGAAGGGGTGCTTGGATGTGCTATTTGAAAGTGATTATACACTATTCAATAATCAAGGTTAGTTATTCAGACATGTTGTAGAAGATAGTATTTTGATGTGTTTGAAGTTACTAATTACTAAATAATAGATAAAATGACTAAAATTATTAAAAAATAAGGAGAGACATATTGTTGAATGATGATAAAAGTCCTAAATTTGTTATAAATTGGTTAAATGTGTAAATTTTGTTTCCCTTTCAATAATAAAAACTGATTATTCTGTTTTAAATCTGCAATAATCACTCAGTTCCAATAATCAAATCCAATCACCCCAAAGAATTTAGTCAAATTTAAATCTGAAATATAAAACTTATATCCAAACCCTCTTGAGTTTCCTGATTTTGGAAATCCTTTTTTGTTGAAATTTGTGCAGAGTGAATCACCACACCACATGTGCTATCTGGGTGCCCAGTTGTTTGATTAGATGGAGATCCTGCTTGTGGGCTATCAAGCTCAACAGCTTGTTTTGTCCAAGAACTCTGCGGAACATGGATAAATAAGTAAATTTCTAAATTAGAGTGCAGATATTTAATTAATAATTTTCATACCACCCATGTTTATGTCTGATATTTTAGACGTTTCAAAAAATAGCAGGACGGTTAACGAGTCAAAACAGGTTTGGGTTGAAACTGTCAAGAAGAAGATTGGGTTGGGTAGCAAAAAAATTGCCATTTACGTCTTACTTTTTATAAATAATCAATGTTTTATAGATTACAAAACTCTAGTAATTTTAACAATAATCAAAAAAAAAAATTTTGGAAAAAGTGAGTTGGTAGTTTGTATGCATGGGTTTATTTTAATCAAATATAGCACATCATATTTTAATAGAATTTTAATAAGAAGAAAACAATACCTGGGTCCCACTACCATCATCACTTCCATCACGGCTGCTCCCAATATCATCACCAATCATGCTATCAGACCTTTTTGAGTTCACAGAATTTTGAGCATTTGTGGCACTTTCACTCCCACTACCACTAGACTGATAAAAGAAGAAGATATAATTGCAATCAGTTGACAATTGATATTTATAACATGATTTAATTTAAACAAAGCGGCAGCAAGCATATACTTCCTTGTTTAGAAAGTCATAGAAGAAAAAGGAGCTAATTGTATTTATAAATATATAAGTACTGTAAAAGCTAAAAACATAATGGTTGAAGAAGCTACATGACTAACTCTATACCTAAAAGTAAATGGTCTGCATATGAAACTTAAACATAAGGAATAGTGTACACATATGCCACTTAAGTATCGTTTCATTCCATTTACACCTAATTCCATATGAACTCACACTATTATATCTTCAATTCTTTATGTTAGCATTGTGCCTTAGTCAAATATAACAGGTAAATTTAGGGGTCAAAAGTTTCCGAAAAAACTTAATACAAGTCCATAATTCATAAAATTTGAATTTCAAACTAGACATTAAGTTTTCAGATTTTGAAAAAGACCCAAGAATTTTATGCAAGTATTCATAAGGTAATTTGTAATTTAGACTTAACAAAGGGGTGAAATAGTCATTTCAAACAGAAGTTGGTGTAAATGAACAAATTAGCGTGTGGCGGGCCGTGTGTCAGTGCTTATGCATGGGTACACAGTGCATAAGATTTGATATTCAAAGTAGACATTATGTTTTAAAACTTTGTAAAAAGACCCATACTTTTATAAAAGTTTTCACTAGATAACTTTGTAACTAAAACTTAAACCAAGGGTACATACTTTCAAACAGGACTTGGGGTGAATTAAATGAAATGATATATGGGTTGCTTATTGTCTTTGTTTATACCTGGGTGGCGTGTGTTATAACCTTCATAAAACTCTAGTGGTTGAGTACAAATTTACCACTAAACAAAATTATAAAATAAAAACAGTTCAACTTACACTGTGACATCGCCTCCAAACATGCTGCCAAAGGTTTTTAAGCTCATTTTTCCGAATAGGCTTCAGTAAAAAATCAGCTGCACCTTTTGACAAACACTTAAAAACTAAACCCATTGAGTCATGAGATGACATCACTGCACATAGTGGTCAACAGGGTTAGTTTGGCAAACTCTTAACAAGAAACATGTTGTCCACTAAATTTGACAATAGTTAACAGAAAGGATCATTTTAAGATATTACTAATCACAGGGATATTCTTGCGCGTCTTGTGGCTCATAATCTTGCACAGTAGACCAATGCCAGAAAAAGAAGGCATGATTACTTCAGTTAAAACAATATCGATGTGATTTGATAGATCTTCTAGAATCTTCCATGCTTGTAATCCATTGGCTGCTTCAATAACTGCAAAAATAAACAAGAATTGTATTAGATGGTAAAAAGTGTAAGCAGGTCAACTAGCCCACATGTTGACATGTTTTAACCCAACCCCGTTTTGATCAGTTATCTAACCTGCAGAAAGATTCATGTATATTGGCCACTAACCTTCATAATTACAGTTATGAAGCAATGCTGTGACAATATGACGTGTGGAATCATCATCTTCAACCAACAAGACCTTAATAGACCAAACATGAAGAAACCTGTCCCAATGGCTCAGGGACTCCTGAGGCTGTTGTTGCTGATTTGGCACCACCACATCACCTCCAACTGTCACTTTTCCATCAGTTTTACTGATTTGCCACCCATCATTTCTTTGCGAACCTGATCCATTACCCACACCTACATTCACGTCTCCCTGGTACTCATCTTTCACATTGCTCGATTTTTGAAACTTTTCATCCCTGCCACTATTACTGGTCATTGAAACACTCCCTGTCAATAATATTTAAGAACACTGATGGTAAGAGAGGCAGGAAAACTAATCCTGAATATTGTTGATCCTTCTCAACACAACAAAATAAGCAGCACATAACTGCCTCCGTACGTATCAACTCTCTACACTAAAACAAGAGAAAATATCCAAAGAAACAGTATTAATCTAACACCATTTCAGTAACAAAAAAATATTAAAAAAACCATAATCAACAAATCACTGAACCATATTCAAACCAACCAGTTGTCTTTGCAGCAAAGAGCTCCTTAAAGCTCTACTCAAACCCTGTAACAAACCACACAATCAGCAAATTTCACAAAGAACTCCATCCATTCTTTTGAATCTACATACTGAATTGGATTCAATTTCTATCAACTAATGTAGCAAATTTGAAACATAACTGCATAACAAGTATACATCCGTTTAGCAACGATTTAAACTTCAAATTTCTATCATAATCCACTTAATTTTTTGCATAATATCAGTTCTAACAAACAAAATCTAACAATCCCTCTTTTGCCGGACCTACTGGAGCATCGATTTTACTAGAAACCATAAATAAGTAAAAAAGGATATCCAGCACTTAATTGCTGCATAACCTACTCTAATTAAGCAATAAACAAAGCAATTAACAGTTGCTCTAATCTAATAACCTTAAGATTAACGATTACCGTAAGATCCTCCGGCAAATTAATCGAATCGATCAGACATCGGGAGCCAGATCGAGCGGATTTACGCTAATTAAACGCCGATTCAACAAAGCGAAATTAGGGTTTCCAAACGATCGAAGAAAAGCAAAAGGGGAAGAATCTTCTTCGTTGAAATGAGAAACGAAGGGACTGATAGTGTGAATGTACTCAACTTAAAGGACCATCGGTAATTAGATTCTGACGTGGCAAATGACGTGGAGGAATGATTGGTTGAAGATATGACAGGTGTCGGGTATGTGAATAGTATGACGTGGACAAATCTAAAGGGGGAAATGGAGCGGGCCAAATGGATATGAACCGAATCATAGTACGTGGGTATATGTGTGACACGTGTCTATAGATAATCTTTTGATGGTTTTATAAAACACTCCTTTTACTTTTGTTTAATGCTAAATTACTACCCTGTGTTTTATGAGACTACCGAAAAAGCATGTGATTTGGGGAAGATTAGGATCTTGGACCAAGTGGATAACACCAACTCTATTTTCGTGTTTATTTTATTTTTAGGTACATGTTTGTAAACAATAATAATAATGTGTGTAAGGTATTTATGCTTTTAAACTTAATTTAATAAAATTTTCCAACGTGTTGCAGATATTATATGTTGTTTGAGAATTTACAGTTTAATTAACAGTTATATTATGCTTGATCAAAGCCAATCACAAATATTATATTTATGCTTTGTAAAATGTAATTTGTGAGGGTTTTACCATTCAACGAACAGTATCTCAATTAGAAGCTATAGGTGGACGAAGGATGCATTTTTTGTTATTTATATTGCTTTGGCTAATGGCTTTAGTATGAATGAATGAGATAGAGTGAAACTATATAACAAGGAGTTGCCCCACCTCAATGCACACCCTTAAACCAAAGGACCCAGGTTTGATTTATGGGGGGCTTTTTTTTTTTTTTTTGGCCTTCTATATTAATTTATTTTCTTGGATTTTTTTAATGTTTTTTTCTTTTATAATTTTTCGTTTTTCTACTTTATAATATTATTTTTTAATTTAATCTAAGCTTTTGTCGTGTTCTTTGGTTTTTTTTTTCTTGTTTTTTGTGATTTTTTTTATTTTTTATTTTTCTGTTATGTTTTTTTCGTTTTTTTAATGTTAACTTATTCTGTTTTTATTTGTTTCTTTTAATTCAATCTACGCTTTCTTTCCCTCATAAAATGCGGGTTGTGCTTGCTAGTTAATTATCTTTACTACTATATAATACATAAACAATATCTAGGACGGTAATTTCACCCCTATCGTAAGACGCGTGTGACACCCTGCATATATCCCACATCGGTCGTGGACAGGAGAGATTCTTGGTTCATAAGGAATGTCCGGCCTTTAATATCACAAACGCGTTTTGAGCGTATTGGCTGTGGATGAGAGGAGAACTCCACAGTTAAGCGTGCTCAGGTGGCAGCAATCCAGTGATGGGTGACCTCCCAGGGAAGTTTTCACCTGAGCAACCAAAAGCAAATCCGTGAGCTCCTTGTGGGCAAAGCGGACAATATTGGTGGTACGAGAAGCCGGGTGTTACAGAATGGTATCAGAGCCACTCCTGTGCCCGTCGCGATGGTGGGACAAACCTCACCGGGGATGGTGAGGGTGTTCTCGGGCTCATCGAGGACGATGAGTCCAAAGGGGGGGTGATTGTGACACCCAGCATATATCCCATATCGGTCGTGGACAGGAGAGATTCTTGGTTCATAAGGAATGTCCGGCCTTTAATATCACCAACGCGTTTTGGGCGTATTGGCTGTGGATGAGAGGAGAACTCCACAGTTAAGCGTGCTCAGGTGGCAGCAATCCAGGGATAGGTGACCTCCCAGGGAAGTTTTCACCCGGGCAACCAAAAGCAAATCCGTGAGCTCCTCGTGGGCAAAGCGGACAATATTGGTGGTACGAGAGGCCGGGTGTTACAACGCGTCCGTTGGCTGCCCCCTCCTCACCCTCACCTTCGATCCCACCGGCCGTTACTCCTGATTGAGGCACCGGTGGGGAGACCTTCGGCCTTTCCCCTGTCCTGAATTCAATTGCATTCAGTATTGGGTCTTCAATGCAGGAAACAATGAGGCTTTCTCGGTACCCACATCTATATGTACACCGATCGATATGAAGTTCACCAGCGGTCCACCCTTGGAGTTCACTGGCAGTCGACCATTACTACTGATTTCAAGGTCACATTTTGATTCACTCTTACGTTTGTTTTGATCTCCGTGTTACGTTTGTTTTTCTTGATTCAATTTCATGATTTTTACTCTTTTTTATATGATTTGCTGGTAGTGGTATGGTCGGCTCTAATTGTGGTTTGCCATTGTTACTCAAGGGCACAAAGATTTTGTCCCTAAAATATTTGAATCGATTTCAACTCAAAGGTACTAATTCAGCTGGGTTCTTTCTACTTTTGTTCGTCATCATCTGTATTTCAAGAAATTGACTCAAGATTTGTACTGTTCTTACTTATTAATCTGTATTTATATGTTTTTTTGGCTTTCTTCAATAGAAATGGGTTAAAATATGTGTTTCAATGTGATAAATTGAGTATATTTTTGTTGAATCTATTGCTCATTTGTGATTTGTCATTGTTGTTGTTATAAAACTATATCTTTTATGCATCTGGTATAACATTTATTGATTGTTACTGATAATATGATGCATTGAAACCGAATCAAATATATGTAAATTCTTGTGAAGATGATGAATCTGAGAAGCGTCATTGATTTTGCTCATTCTTTTCATTGTTCATCAGGGTTCTCGATTAATTCGACCCTTTCAAGATGAAGGCTGTAAGAAAAAAAATACTTAAATCTGCATTAATAACATCAAGATAACAAATCTAGAGCAGTTTTTCTTTTCATGGTTGATTATAATTATTCTGATTTTTTGTTGATTTTGTTTGAATTTGTTGAAGGGTTTTGTCTGAATTTATGTTCAAGTTATGATTATGTTGTAGATCAAACAAACCCATTTTTTGATTCAGAATACCCTTATCACACAACAAAATTTTACATAATACTGACTATTTGATGTTAGAATTTATTATGAAGGTTGATACAGACTAGAAGATGAAAGAACATAAGGGAATTGAGATCATGTTTGCTTTCTGATCTTCCTACCCACCACCATGGCCTGATTATTTGCATGTTTGTTCTCGCACACACATGGTACATATTATTATCACTCTTTTGTGTTCTTTTTAAGGTTAATTAAACAATAAAACACCCTCTGATTTCCATCTTTCATGTAATACATCTTTCGTGTATATCCAAATTAGGTAATCTTTTGATTTGGTTTTTACCAAGAACAACAAGGTTATGTAGTTCCAGTTTAACACCCTTTTAATAGTGAATTTGTGATATTGTGTGTTCATCAAATGTAGCTGTAGAGATGAATAGGTTAATTGCAAGAACTTCTTGGTAAATTACCCATACAATTAGGTAACTCTTTCTTCTTCCAGGTCACAGTAGGTTCTTGACAATACCTTTAACAATCATTGCAATTAACAAACAGATAAATATATCTCTTTAAGGGGCTGTTACGATATTTAAGTTTTGTTTTCTTTTAAATAGCAAAAACCTTTAAAATATGCTTTCAATTAGAAATGGGAAAATCTTTTTCTTAGGTTACATCTGGCTACAAGCTAGACAACTTCTTTGAGTGGCTTAATGTAATATCCATCATTTACTAGAAACTTTTGATATGGTTTTTAAAAAAAATCAACATGATGGACTTAGAAATAAACTGACTTGCTTATGAAATAAGTTGACTTTCAATCCAAGTTTAGATGTTGATGTAGATGTTGGGAGACTTGATGCAATGATGTGGCTGAAAGCAATAAGCTTTTTTTAGGATGTTTGAAATCAAATTAGCATAACACTATTTCTAATACAATTATCCAAGTAATAAAGGCCCAAGTTTTCTTTGGATCCCAACTCCAGTATGCTCCATATACAGTTTTGATATAGGTAAACTCACTTTCATATTAACAACAATATTAGCAGTGGTAGTTATGCAAATATATGAAAATTTGTAACCGTGCATTGTACAATTGATGCCATTTTACAACAAATTAATTCTTGCCATAATGTCATGCCATGTGTGATGACCTATTTCAATTATTATATGATGTTGTTTTCTTCATTTGCTTATAATTGTTCATTTTCTTATAACGATGTGCATATCTAAAAAAATTACCCAAAATGGCCAAAGGAGTTTTTTCATGAAGTTGTTACTTTATTTCATATCACTTCTATTTTTGCTTATCAATGTATTAAACAACATTTACATTATGTTAATATGAATTATATGTGTTGCTATCAACTACTTTGTTTAAATCTGTCGATACCTACTATGAGTTGTTGAAGAATCACTCAAGTATAACATACAAGTCTAATACGAATGTGAAACACTCCCTTTACTATTATTTTGAATCAGTTCTTCTCCTGATAGATTTGTTTGTTAATGAATTTTGGTGATGATTCCAGGATTAAGACTGAGAACAAAAAAAGGTGTTGGAAGATTATAAGAACTGAGTTTTGAGTGTAGAATTGAAACTGCAGTACATATAAGTTGCATCCCTTTTTTGCTTTCGGTGATAGTTATAAAAGCGTAGTTTTTAAATAGAGAATGAAACATGTCTTTTGTCTAAACATTCATTTTCTTTCCTTTTGTCTGTAAATTATTGAAGTCATGTCTCAGAAACTTGTTTGCGCCATCATCTTTTTTTGGTATGAAAACTTAAATCAATACCTACGATTTAATTGATTTGCAGTATTACATATTAATTTAAAGTTTGGATTCTTGAAATGCAGCAATGCTTGGTGTCTTTGGTCGGTAGAAATCAACCCTAATCGAGCAGGTACCTTGCTGTTTAGATGCATATACTCAAGAGAGAAACAGAACAACAATTGATGATAAAGTTTTTTTAACTGGCTTATTAGCTTTAAATACAACAGTAAGTTGTTTGAAGAACAACTTATTTGTTCATCCTAAGTCAACAAGTCGAATGTTTCTTGGATTGAATATGGTCTTGAGAACATTTTGTCAATAGTGTTTTCTCTCACGTTCTATTTCTTCTAAGCCTGATTGTTTTACATTCACTAGAATTGGAATTAAACACCTCTTTCATTCACCACCCCAAATGTGTGCTTAACCTTACAGGTTTGGAAAATAGGAAATAAACTGAATCTGCATATGTTATTTGTTAGTTTGCAGAATTTGTAAATTGGAAATTGAATTCAATTATTTTGGTGCGTTTTAATTCCAAATCCATTTTCTTTGATATATAGAATTCATTTTATTCAAAAAGAATTATGTTAACCATTTGTAGCCATGTCATTTCAACCCAATATTCCAATGAATGAGTTGATATGGGTTATATCGTATCTATAATGAATCAAATGGGTAAAATAAGAAAATTATCAAAAAAGAAATGGTCAAAAGGTTTGACAGTCATCCCAAAGTGTGTTTTTCACAATATTCTATGGACTTAGATCAGAAGGCTTCTAGTTTTGTTACCTTTTAATAAGGTTGTGTTCATTATATGATAGATTTCATGATAGTCATAGATTGATAGACTTTGAAATACAAGACAGTTAACTTAGGCAGTTTAAAAACAAGTAATTTATTGTTTATATGTACAAAATGTTACTATTTTAAATATCTAAAAGGTTAACCCCAAAATTTGATTTAAAATTTGACAAATTGACCAATTCATGAAACTTGTTGATTTTGACTGAATTTGATCTAATGGTAAATTTGAGCGTGTACTTGAATTCTTTGCTTAAGTTCTGCATGAAGAGGGCATGCTATATAATGTAAGTTTAGTGTTCAAATTTTGATGCACACACTGTACATATGTTGATTAAAGAGTATTTACTTGCTAATAAGCATTGAAATGGTGCAATAGTCAATGCTAGCGCCCCTAGATCCTAGAAAAATTATTTAGAATTATTATGCTTTAAGGTAGTATTGCTTGCATGTGAGTATGTTCACCTGGGAGGATAGGGAACAATTTGAGTTTTTATTTAGTGTAAAATCACTGCCATAAATGGATGGGAGGATTCCCTTTGGGTTACTGTATTTTACATCTTCTTGAAGAGAGTTTTGGTTAAATGCATGTATTTGACAAGTATTTTTGGTAGTTTATGCATTATATTTTTTGGGAGTTGCATAAAAGATATTATTTTTTTATTTTGTTAGAAATGCTAGGAGCATAGATTACTTTATAATTCTAATCGGCAATAATTTTATGAAAAAAGATGTTATTTTTAATAAGCTCTAAAGCACATTAAAATCATACAAGTTTATTAATCTTGGAGAGGATGGTCTTACATGAGCTTTGTTAATAATTTAGTTTTGCAAAATTAAATTTGATCTGTCATTCTGTCTTATTTTAAATCTTACTTCATATTATTAACCGACTATATAACACTGGTTATTTAAATCTTACTTCATGTTATTAACCGGTAATATAACAGTGCTCATTTCAACCCATGGTATTTTGATGAGTAAAACACTCTTACTTGTGCCAAGTTCACAAAACTAAATTATCTAAATTATACTTGATACTTGTAAATTGAACACCCGTCGCATCGCACGGGCTCTTCACTAGTGTTATTTGATGCATGTATTTCATTCCGTCTATATAAATCTTTATCTTTGTAAGATTGAAAATAACTTGGATTTTTTTATAAGAGTTTGACCTCAAACGTAGGTTGTTTTTAGAAAATTCTCAAGTCCACGAACTAGTGTCGGACCATTTTATACAATAAGTTATATGAGTTAAACGTTTAATGAAACAACACGAGTTATAGAGAAAAATTACTATCTTTAGACATAGATTTGCTTCCTCTAACACAATTTATAAAGGGTGTTTTTGATTGGTCGAACCCAACATAAATCCAAAATTTGAAACAAATGCATAAATAATATCAAAGTCGATAGTCTAAACGTGACTCATTTATTGACAACTTAATAGGGACATGAACCATTTAACCTATAAGTATCTTGTTTCTTTTGTATCACTACTCTAAATTAAATATTACGTCAACACAAATTGTTTATTCAATAACAACAATAAAAATTTGTTTGTAAAACAATTACCCTTTAATCACGGATGTTTATTTTTGGATCAAACTCATTTACATCCGACTAGGCTAATATCACGTTCTAAGTCAATATAATATTATATAATTAGTAATGAACAGTACAAAGTGGAAGATTACAGTTAATGTTACAAAGGGACGCACATCAACTATCCATAGTCTACTAAAAAAAATCGCATGCTTTGGAACGACACAAAAGGTTCGTTTTCAATGTAATAGCTCGACTGTGTAACACCCGAATTTTCAATATAATACTGGAACGTTATTACTTTAACAATAGAAAATTCCTTGTTCATGACATTCTGGCAAAAACACAATTTAAAATTTATGATACATGAACTGAAATGTCAATATTAAGGTTAAAACTTATTATTTATTGTGGATAGAGGAACCATTGGCAGATATTTTTGAAGTTACGTAAAAGTATGTCACACCAATTAAGCCAAACCCATGAAATTTGTATTAGATTTGTGTCATGTCGTGTCAGAAGTTCACATTTTTATAAATATATGTATTAGGATAGGCCAGGTTATAGCTCATTCAAGAGATAAGGTTTAAAGCGAATGTGTATTCTTGAGAAGCAAAACGTCTATAAACAGAGAACACATTTTTCCATTTTCAAATGAGGTTTCAATTCAGCTTATAATCCCCACTTGTTAACATTCATAAGTGATTATAGTTCACTAGATATCCATTTGGTGAGTTTTTCTCTATTTAATCCCTTCAACTAATGATTAGGTCAAGTGTAGATTTCTTGAAATTGACCGTGTCTGTAGCGTCTAATAACTTAAAATAATCACAGAAGTTATTAGAATTGACCGACTATAACTAAGTTGTGTAATTAAAAACTTAATGATTTGAGTTCTATGTGTTGTTGTTATATGCTAAAATCTAAATTTCTAGAAATAAAAAGTATCTATAACATCCATGGGCTTAGAAACAATAAGTAGGGGTGTGCATGAATCGATTTGGACCTCAAAACGAACCAAAAATCGAAAATTTGGTTTTTGGGTTATTAAAAACCGTTTGGTTTTGGTTTTCAATTTTAGGTTTTTTATTTTCACAATGGTTTCGGTTCCGTTTTAACATTAAGACTTGATATTTTAAGCGAAAAAGGCCAAAGTATAAAAGTTCAAAATCGAAAATGACATTATTATGTATGATTGTATTCATGTGCATCTTTAAGCTCTTGACCTAGTGTTCTGAAATCATTTTTTTACAAAAGCAATAATCATACAAAATATAATCATGCATGGACATAAACTTCAAAGTACTTTTCTAAAATCATGCATACACAATACATAGAAAGGTCATAATATAAATCTAAAAATAATACGTGATGTCAACTAAAATCTTACATAATAATCGTTTCAGTTCGGTTCGGTTCGGTACTTCTGGCTTAGGTATATGCAAAACCAAAACAAACCGACTATTCAGGTTTTAAGAAAAAACAAAACCAAACTGTTAAGTTTTACTGGATTTAGTTATTTTGGTTTCATACACAGGAATCACAAATGAAGTATATAAAGTCGTTGGAATGTCCAAACTTAAATATATAACCTAATCGAACTATTGAAGATTTGACTATATGTATTCTTCATGTATTTTTTTTTTTGAACGGCAAATGTGCGACCCTGCTTCGAAGGATAGTTGTTATCTTAATCGGGCCCACCTATTTTCAAACTTAAATATATAACCTAATCGAACTATTGAAGATTTGACTATATGTATTCTTCATGTATTAACCTTTCGTTTTAATTATACGAAAATATGGAGTAAAGACAAGAGCCGTTCTAGCTCAGTTGGTATAGCGTGTGGCTTTTAACCACGTGGTCGTGGGTTCGAGTCCCACGGATTAAGTAGTTTTTCATTAATAACTAGGTTATATCCCCGTGTATTACACGGGTTTATTAACAAAAATATTAAATATTTATTGATGATGAGTCGGAATTGTAAAACTTTCGTTTTAAAAAATTTAAATAAATGTTCTTTTATAAAACTTTTCATTTTTTTTATGGTTAAGTATTTTATTTTTTTATTATTTTTAAAACTTTCTTTTTAGAAAATTGCTTTGAAAACTTTTTATTATTTTATCAGTATTTTGTTGTTTAAAAACTCCGGGTTTGTTATAAATAAATAATCTTTTATAAAACTTTTATTTTATAAAAAGATTGAATTTAAATATTTCATAATTTAAAAAAGCTTCATTTCTTTAGAAAATCATAGTTTTAGAAAATTTTGTTTTTGAAAGAATATATTTTTTCAAAATACTTAGTTTTTATTTAATGAAAAAATCTTTTAAACAAGGACTTGAATTAATAATAGAGAGAGAAAAAAAGAAATATTTAGAAATTAGTTACATGACTTTTAAAAAATAAAATAAATAGTTTAGGCGGAAAAATAATTGAGGGAAGCATTGTGGGAATGGCATGTGTCCCACATTGTAAAGGATTATTAGTATAGATATGTTTTTTTTTTTACTAAAG
This sequence comes from Flaveria robusta, assembly GCA_025506415.1. Classification (NCBI taxonomy): domain Eukaryota; kingdom Viridiplantae; phylum Streptophyta; class Magnoliopsida; order Asterales; family Asteraceae; genus Flaveria; species Flaveria robusta. Next base: position 2,021,238 of record CM046472.1, on the reverse strand, counting down.
TACGATACTATGGTAATTTTAAGCCTTTTATGAGACTTTTTAACTTTAAATAGAAATTTAAGATATTTAAAACTAAAACCTGCGAAATTAAGCATGCTAAAGTTTTTTATAAGAGCATCTGAACCACTAATCACGTCTAATGGCATGGTCTGGTTTGTCAAGTAAATCACGTGTGAAAAACCAAGGCATGGACCAAGCCTCCATGCCCGTGGTTCACAGCAGTGGCTCCCAAGCGTGAGTGGCGTCATGCGTTGAAATATGGAGTGAAGCGTGCAAGACGTGAACATATTTTTATGGGTGAGTGGGGAATGAGGTCTCTTAAACAAAAGGGTGGAATGGTGTCGCACAAATGTGATGATAAATGAGATGGGATGTGATAGGTACCCCTAAAGCATTATTTGACAATGTTCGCAGCGGCGTTTGTGACTTCGAATGCAATATATGTGGTGGAAGTTACACCGTATGCAAATTGCATATCGTCTGGTTGACATCAGTCATCATCCTTGGACATTTTATGCGCTCTAAATGTTTTTAACAAGAGTATTATATAAACTATATGAATAATTGTAAAGAGAAATAGCTACATGATTTATTATACAGGTTTAAAATGATAGATTTTCAAAATTTTACAATTTCATAAACAAAGTATTATATATAGCATTCTGAGATATATCTATGGCCATGCACAAATTACCTTGGTGACCTTATTTACTAATAAGAGAACACAGGAGTTCATAATCTTGGAAACATACATACAATTTCAAGAAAGTTAATCCTCACTGATACAAACTCAAAAATTGTATTGAATCAACTTCCTTTGAGCGCACATTCTCATTATCTTCGCGTAAAACCAATCACCATCTTCTTAACAATCTCGATAACAAGGTTAAATATTCGTAATTTCACCAGACCACGTCTAGGCGGAAGCTGCCCATTCGGTTTCTTCGAGCCCGACACCTTCATCATGTTTGCTTTTCAAGATAAACAGATTGAAAAGGTTTCGATTTTGGAAGTGAGAATTCAATGTGTTGGATGAAGATATTAGTGACATTATCACATATATATATATACACACACACACACACAAAGATATAAACTATTGAGTACTTTCTTGGAAGACAATAAATGATGTGACACATGATAACAATCACTACTTACCGAACCAAACACACGTGATAGTTGAAACACGAAGATAATAAAGAGTCAAGTCACTTGAAATTGTCTTTACAAAAAGTGAAAGAATAGTCTTCTTGATATCCCAATGGGCCTTAGGTGATCCAGATGGCGGTTTAATATCCAAATGGGCCAAAAGGTAGGCCCAATGTGTTCCCTTCGAAAATGACTTTTGAAAGATGAGTAACATGGGACCCCCGACAAACATACTATTGTTTCCTAAAAACACGGTACTAAACCAAAGCAATTGAGACATTAATGATTTGAAAAGGGAAATACATATGCATTTTGTCAAGTGCGTAAGACTTAAGAGTTTACCCCTAAGATCACGTTGTTGAGTATGTTGACTTGGTCAAGATCTTTCAAAGGCGGTATTTAACGATGATCGAACAAGTAGAAGAGTTGACAAAGTGATTTACTAATCAACTAAATTGAGGAAGTCAAGAGTAATATAAGATGATCTAGTAGTTGAATAACGGAGACAAAGACGATAAAACTAATACTCATGCAGCTTTAGACAATTTAAACCAACCACAATTCAATATTTTAAGATGACCAACTAATTTTATTGTCGTAGTCGCCATCATCATACGTCACATACCTTTGTTGTTGTGATGATATCATTTTGAAGAATATTTTTAGGTGGTGGGGACGTTTGGAACCTGTTTATCAAAGTGTTTGGAATTGCTTATTAAAATTATTTATCTTCTAACTACGACTTGATATGGTAGATAAACATATTTAAGAGCTTTGACTTCTTATCTGATAGTAAATATAAGATATTTTAGATAGCTAATTAAGAGTTAACTTGTTAGAAGTATTTATTTGTATATAACAAAAACATAAATCGTTTAATAAGAAATCCTAGACATCTAAGATTTTGTTTATACATTAGGTCTGGGTATAAGAGAGATCATTTATAGAAATGATAGGACTAGGGTTACCTTTGTTGAAAGTGTTAACAGGTAAAGCTAAAGAAACTTGTTATGATACGTGTAACGATTCAAACTCCCTACATGACTCGACCTAACTTATCAACAAGTGTGAAACTCACCAAAATTCAGGTTAAATACAACAATATGATGACCAGTAACACAACAGACACCAAGATCTTAAAGATGAAATACAAAGAAACCCTAGATCACGTGAACCATAAGATATATGGGTGTTAAAAAAATCATAATCTGATGTGTATCCGAATCCGAGAAAACCGTGATCCGATTTGTATTTGAATCTGAAAAAAAATTTTATCCGATATGTATCTGAATCCAAAGAAACCAATCCGAATATTTATTCGGATTGGATCCATCCGACTCCGAATTCCTTATTTTGATTTCGGATACCAAAAAAAAATATTATTTGGGTTATTCAAATTATTCGGATATCCAATTAAACCAAATAAGAAGCCTATTGTGTTTCTAGCCCAAACTCATTACCCTACTACCCGTTATGTTTTAGCCTAATACTTAAGAGTCTAGACACATTTTAGTTTTATAGTCTTAAACAAGTACATAAGAAATGATTGTTGTTTTAACAGGATTTTAATCTTTTAGTGCCAAACAATTACCCATTATGTTTGAACTTTGAGTTTTGTTCAAGACTAATTTGTAAATTTTTGGTTTTTATATGTTTTATGATTTTAAACTAGTAAAATGTTAACAATAAAAAATCAGCAAAAGAAAGGAACAAAATAAGCAGAAAAATTGTTATTCGATTTATTTAGATTGATTCGGATTATTCAGACTTATCTGATCCCGATCTGAATTGAAAATAGATAGATTTGGATTCAGATATAGAGATATCATTTATTTGGATCGAATCGGATTCTCGATAGGGTCATTAAAATTTTAAATATGAATAAACCGTATACTCTAACAGTCAATCCGATGAACATTCTTATTTCGAGATAGTGACATGAAGAGTTTCTGAAGATAATGAGAGGTAGAATGAGAAATTCTCTCAACTCTATTAGAACATTCATTGTAGAGTCTTCATCCTCATCTTTATAATTAGATTAAAAATTATTACTTTTTTTTCTTATTTTCAGTTAAATAATGATTTATTATACATGTATTATTACTTTTTCTTTCTCCTCTACTCACAATCATTTTTAAAAATATTTAAAAATCTATAAGGTTGAACAGTGTATCCCCGTATATACGGATAAACAGTAACATTTTCTCTCGTCTCTACTTATAACTACTCGCATGCATTCCCAATAATATAACAAACATACTCACACATTTATAAGGAATCCACTCTGAACGCTCAAAAGAATGTATATCACCCATTTAGCCAAGCTGGAACTCGATGGAGTAACAAGATCCGCACGCCTCAAGAGAGCAAATGGGTCACCTTCTTGGATCATTATCCAACATTCCAACCGGATCTTTTGGCAACTCAGCCCATAATGCACAACAGCCCAATTTGAACAAGAAAGAATAACCCATATTGGATTGCATTTGTAACTTAGATTTTGTTTGATTTCTTCATTAGGTTTATAGTCTTTATAATGTTTGAAACAGAAGTTAAGTATGTTGTTGTTGAAAGTTTATTTCGATTATACTAGATTAAAAGAGATTAGGGTTAGACGTGGGCCTTCAATAGAAATTTAATTATAAAGAACTAACTTAATAGATAGATGAAGGAAATTTTGTTATTGTTAGATGCCAAATTTTCATATATTTGATCTTTATAAAGCTAGATGTTAGATAAATAACTAATGCTATCTGTATATATAGTAGTAATATAAAGACCAGAATACTTTTTTTATTTAGCATAAGTTAACAATTACTATATTATACAAGTTAGTAGGACGTGGATACTAACGTAACGTGATTGGGTGTCTAAATTTCATTTTTTTTAATTCACTTTTCATACTTTTGTTTTTTACCATATATAAAGTTATCGATTTTATTTGTTTGACGTTTTGTTTAGCTTTATTTTATTTTACGTTACAATTTATAACACTCCTGTTGTATCGACATCGTAAAATACATAATTACGAATTACAACTATAACTACGAAAAAACAAGTAAACAAGTAGTCCGTTGCGTAGCGCGGATGCTAAAACTAGTTATAATATAAAGAGTAGGATAATAAAATAGTATATATATATTCAACAACCACCAGATGAAAAGAAAATAATCATTAGGTAAAAAAAACAATATTTTAAAACTATAACAAGTTAATTAAAGAAAAACTAAAAGTTAAGATATATAATAGGTTATTATATAAGAAATAGAAAAAATCAAGAAAAAACAATCGTTTTAATAAATATTTTTTAAAAATATTTTCGGTAAATGATTTTTTCGAACTACAATATCTCACAAAAAAGCTTTAATTAGTGCTACTTGTCCGTTAGATTCTACCCAAAATACACTTTTGTTGCTTCTCAATGGCTCACAGAAAAAACCAAAGAAAAAAAGGACAAACGAAAAAAGAAAATGCAAAATCATAGTTGCATAGCGAGTTAAATTCAAAATTTTGGGTGTTGTTAGTTTAACAAGATTGAAATACTTCATAAATTATATACTTCACATAGTAAAGCCTTATATTTATTTTGAAGGCGACAATAGTATCAAGTTGATAGGCTAAATTGTTCGCTCCTAACACGTTCTAACATATTTATTCATGTCAAAAAGTAAATTTTAACCCGAACAAACTTAGAATCATGTAATCAGAGCATGACCCATTTAACCAATTCATCTAAATATATCAAACAGATTGAAAGAAAACAGATTGAAGGTTGATAGATAGCTGTCAAGATTTATATAAGTTAATCCGTTTAGTTGGTTGCAATAAATGAGTTAAACAGATTTACGAGATAACAAGTTTAACAAAAGTCCACTTCCACGATTCGAACCCGTGACACGAGACACCTAACTTATTTATTTCATAATTTTGGCAATTTTCAGTTTAAAAAACCGTTGGTTCTAAAGTTATACCGATGGTTAAACCCAAGCGCCACCACAAGTATCCTTATAATAATAATAATCCTTTCAATCTGCAACCACCAGCATTCACTCACCGGAATCCGACAACAACCGCCGTTGATCTACAATTGAGTATGATCAAACGCTCTTTCTTTTTGAATTCATGAACAAATATGCTAATTTTCACTCAAATTCAGATTCAATGATCAATTTTATGCAGTTGATCGTTAACTGATGTTGTTCTAATGTCAAAATTTGCAGGTTTGTGAGCAATTGACGTGATGTTAGATCTTAACCTAAGTATCGGTCACACCGGCTTAATGCCGGAATCTACGGCTTCTGATTCATCTGCATGCAACATGGAGACGATGAGCTACATCGGCGATGAGGATCACTCGTATTCGGGCTCGAACATCGCGTATAGGTTCGATATACTGAAGAAGAATGACGTGGAAGAGTTTCATGACAATAGGTCTAGTACCGTTGCAGTGAAGCAGGTTTTTCCGGTGATCGGTGGCGGAGACGGTGGTTTTATACCACATCATTTGGTGGATAGTGGTGGTGAAGATAGAGTATTCATGTTGAAGCAGAATCTACACCACCACCGCCACCAGCAGCACCACCAGCACCAGCATATACAACAGGTGAAGAGGAGTAGGAGAGGACCGCGGTCGCGAAGCTCTCAGTATCGGGGCGTTACGTTTTATCGAAGAACCGGACGATGGGAATCGCATATATGGTTAGTATATGTAATGATATGTATTATCGTATTTATTTTTTATGGCTGGCTATTACCACCAGCCTGTACGGTTCGAGCCAGTTACCAGTTGGCCCGAACGGTAAAGGCTGGTTCTCCATCCAGTTAATATAAAAACAAACAACTAGTGTTTTGTAGACATATGTTTTCTAAATTGTTATATTTAGTTATGTTCTACTTTTATGTGATTTTTGCAGGGATTGTGGAAAACAAGTGTATCTAGGTAAGCAATACTTTGTTGGTCCCGTTTAGTTGGACCAACATCTGAGCGGGTGCCGGATCAGTTTGGTTGGACCACCATCTAAGCCGGCACCCAATCAGTTGGTAGGACCACCATCTGAGCGAGTGTTGGATCGGTTGTATTTAACCACCATCTAATCCAGCACTCGATTAGTTTGGTGGGACCGCCATCCAAGCGGGCCGCTAGCTTTAATGCTCTATCAGTTGGATTGTGATAGGTGGGTTGGAATTCAACCTTTTGAGAATTATAACCTATAACCATTGGATTTTGCAGGTGGATTTGATACGGCACATGCTGCTGCTAGGTAATTATCTTTTTGCTCTTGTTTCACATTATTCACTATTTGTTTTACCATTTGAACAATTCTAAAGCTATCAATTGATATTCCTACAGGGCGTATGATCGCGGTGCTATAAAATTTCGTGGACTCGATGCTGATATTAACTTCAGTATAAGTGATTATGAGGAAGATATTAAACAGGTTTGTGTAACAACCTAAGCATAAAGTAAATAGATAAGATAGTTGTCCTGTTTTTGTGTTTCACCTATACTGTATGGTTGTGGGGTATATCATTATACGACATTGTTCGCGCTATGTTATATGGTACAACCCTACAATGCATGTGAGTCACAGACGCTTATGCGTCCTAAAGTAAGAAACTAGCTCAATAGTATACTTTTAACATGTTTTTAGATGAAAAACTTGACAAAGGAAGAGTTTGTGCATATCCTTCGACGTCAAAGCACAGGATTCTCGAGAGGAAGCTCGAAATATAGGGGGGTTACTTTGCACAAATGCGGTCGATGGGAAGCCCGAATGGGGCAGTTTCTTGGAAAGAAGTGAGGTCCCAGGAATTAAAACTAGAATCATATATGTTCATTAAGGAATATTAACTCAAGTTTAATATACATTTCACAGGTACATCTACCTTGGTTTATTTGACAATGAAATCGAAGCTGCAAGGTGCCCATTTTCCACCATTAACTCGATAACTAAAGACTCAATTGGGTAAATGTTGAAATGTGATGTACTGTCAAATTTTGCTATACCAATATATGCAACATACTTGCACATTGCAACTTTGCAAGTATGTTGAATAATTTGTTTAAAAACATCGGTAGCAAAATGACAGTATATTGTGTACGTTTCTTAACACTTTACCTAGTTAAGGTTATTGTTTTTATCTAAACAACGGTGTGATTCCTTGAATTCATTAGGGCTTATGATAAGGCCGCTATAAAATGCAACGGGAGAGAAGCGATCACCAACTTTGATCCGAGCTTGTACGAGGGCGAGCTAAATAATGGTAGTAAAATTGTTGAATTAATCATTAGTGTAACATTTTTAATTTATTAGTTCTTAAGTTTTGTTTATTTGCTAATCTTGGTTGCTTATTAAATTTGCAGAAAACATCCAATCTATGGATTTAAACTTGGGTATTGCTCCCCCATCTTTAACAGGAAGTGTTCAAGAGAATGACACCTTTGGGAACTTGAATGAAATCAACTACATCTTAGGAGACATGTCTTATCATGCTGCAAGTACGATGGTAATTAAGACAGGCAAAATAAGCGGGTCGGTCGTGTAACATGTCAAAACATGCCCGTTTCAAAACAGGCAATTTTTTTTAAAAGATCAATTTCAATCGGGTTAAAACGGGTTCTGAACAAAATGGGAACAACATAGATCAAAAACAATTTAAAGGTGATAGGCATGTCGAGTTAGGTAACATGTTAAAAAGTGTAACTTATGTGTGGGTCAAGATGTATCAGGTCGGGTTAGATTGACCTGTCAACACTTGTGTTCAATCATTTGAATTTAATAATTTTACAAGTAATAATGTCTCAAAAACTTATTGTTTTAAGCATAGTCATTAAAATCATAACCTAATTTTGCGTAAAAAATAACACAATTAAACTAGTCATAAACATTTCAGACCATTTTAGGGCGGATTTATTTTAGATTAATTTCAAGCTGTGTTCAATGATCAGGGAACACCAAACGCTCCCCCATGTTGCGCGGCATGGGAAGGAGCTACACCTGGACCATTCTCATCTGCTGTAGCATCATCAGGATTCGGTAATTCATCATCATCTGCTGCTGCTCACTATCACTACAATGTCGCAACGATCCCACCGTACTACTGTAGGAGCTGAAGGTACAAGTAGACGAAGCACACACGTGACGCCTCTCATGCATTATAAGAAAATAGAATCTGATTGTTTGTTTCCTAGAGAAAGAGAATACACTTTTCTTGATAATGTGGATTGGTGTAAACGAAGTTGAGGGTTCTAAAAGAAAACATATAATGATCGAATGAAAATGCTTGTAACTTTTATATCAATCGTACCTGAAATTTACATTGTGTTAAGAATAGACCCAATGAAACGAATGATGTTCTAATATTTCCTGAATAGTATGAAACTTGGATTAAAAAAAAATTATATTGATAACACAAGTCATATATAACTAGTTTCTTTACATTTTGCATAGAAGTTAGGGGCTTTTTGGCAATTTGTGAATAGGTAATGCTCAATCATAAAAAGTTCTGAATTATTAAGTGCTGAACCAGTTTGAGGTTTGAATCATTAAGAGCTAGTATATTACTTAACTATTCAGAGGCAAATGTCTGACCAATTCAGATAAAAGCTTTTAATCATTCAGACTCGGTATAATTCTTAATTATTCAGAAACAAAAGTGATTAACCATTCAAAATATACTCTAGAAACAAACGCTTTGGACCAGTAAATACTAAACCATTCAGACATGTAACGTATTAATAGGCAAACAAACAGCCTCTTAGTTGAAAAGCACTTAATACTATGCAATAAAGTATGCTAGGGGTATTTTGTGTTTTGGTTCAAATTATAATATATGAGTATCATCCATTAAGCTGATTATTTACGAATCTTTTCACTATTTCAATTGATTGCTTTAATACATAATCCATTTTTAAACTAAAATTATTATATTACCTTTCTATACTTTATTTTTATAAATAATATCTTTTTAGATGATTTTATAATAACTATTGATTTTTTAAGCTAATTTTTTTTACTTTTAATACCACCTAGCGTATTTACAAGAATTTAAACTCACTATTTTTATAAGAACAAGCAGTGATGCCACTGGCTACGGGCCATGGGCTTTAAATAGACACATATTTTTAAAAGCGATACCATATTTTGAAACACTCTAAACTTCTGGTAATCATAGTAATCAATTTTGAACTTAACTTCAAAAGGTTTTAGCGTACTTTAAGCACAAACCAAAGTACCAAAATGCTAGCAACCAACGAGGGACAATCACCTAAGTTTTAACCAAAGCCATAAAAATCTATTCAAATTGATAGGGGTACTCAAATCCTTAAAGAACTAGATAAAGCATTCATGATCTCATGCTACTAGAGCTGGCAATCAGACACGACACGATAAGACACGAACACGATAAATGCTAACATGAACACGACAGGATAACTAATCGTGTCATTTTTTCCAGACACAAACACGAACCTGTTTAGAAACAGATTACACGATAAGACTTGTTAATAGACACGATAAAAATCACTCGTTTAGTGAAACAAAAATTAACTGAAATTCATTAAAATTCTGAATATACCATAATCTTTGGCATGATAATCCTTGATATTTTTGAAACAAAAGTCAATAAAAAAGTATATTTTAACCGATAACATAGTTTAATAAGGTAATATACAGAGTACGAAGAGGGCTCAGGCCGAGGTCGGAGACTCGGTTGGCGGTACTGTGATAGTCGTATTCGGTTGAAGCGGTTGTGTAAGGATAAGGTTTTTAAATTAAACATGAAAAATAATGACATATATATATATATATATATACTAGTATAGTACCCCGTGTATTACACGGTTTGAATAAATATAATATTAAATAGTTTGTTATTAAAATTAAAAAATTAAAAAATATTATTTTTAAATAAGATGTGATTGAGTTGCATATAAGTAAATATTTAAAGTAAGAACAACAATAATATCATTTTAAACTTTCATTTTATAAAATTATGTTTTTTAATTGTTTTTAAAACGTTTTGGTTTTTCTTCTAAATTTCATTTAAAAAAAAAGAATCCTCCATACAAAAAACGGTTCTAAAATAGTTCGTATTTTTAAACATATTTTTCTTTAATAATATTTTTGTATCTTATGTATTTTCTATAGTGTGTTTTTAAATAAACAAAATCTAGTTTTTAATTTTTATAATATCTATTTTTTATGGAAATATTTTAAATAATATAGTTACGATATATATTATTATCATTTATTAGGAGAGAGAGGCGAGAATAAAAATAAAAAAGCATAATATGTTGACAAGTGGCATTTTAAAACTTTCTTTTATTATAGTTAATAGATTAACTATTTTAATAAGCTAAAAATATAAACAGGTCTTAACATGTGCGTTAACCGGCAAACAGGTGTTTGATCTGTTAAGACACGATTTTTATCATGTCTTTAACGTGTCGACCTGTTAACGACATGAAACCTGTTAAGCTCAAACACGAAACATGTTAACTTCATGTCGTGTTAACAGGTTCGTGTCAGAAATTGACAGCCCTACATGTTACATCTTCGGGTTCTACAAACAAAAATGGGGAACTGATTCGAGAAACCAAACGATCATTACTTGTGTTATCGAATTTACCGAACAAATTCATTTATGAAGCCGATAGTGTCCCGAGCATCCTTATCACTTAAAAACCAACCCAAGGGACAACTAGAAACAATAAGTTCATAGAAAGCTTAATAGAGGAAAAGAAAAGGCTTTAAAGCTTTTTTATTTTTTATTTTTTATTTTTTATGCTTTGACCGGATATAAGAAGTTGCAACCGTTAGAAGATTGGACAAATAGATTTGATAGTGGTCAAAAACTCAAGTTATGTCCTATTACCACTCCTCAATTTTTCACAAAACCTATAATTTGTCGAGTCAATTTTTCACTTTTTACTTTTCCAAACCTTATAATTTGTTTTATTTGTTTATAAAAAGTAACGGTGCATCACTTTTAAAAGAATTAACTAATAATATCCATTACAATTCTCTATCTATTTCGGGAGTTAACTTTTAATTTTCAAAACTTTATATAGCAATGAGATGCGTAAGTTATTATATCGTGTCTACGTATTCTTTTATTATACCTCTAAGCCTCTGTTATAAATAAATATTATGTTTATAAAAAGTAACGGTGCATCACTTTTAAAAGAATATATGTGTTTTATACTTTTAAGTAATCAAAATCAAATTAAAAAAATACATTACTTGTATTTAAATAAGGGGATTCTCTATCTATTTCGGGAGTTAACGGAATTTTAATACACGCCAATTTCAAAACTTTATATAGCAATGAGATGCGTAAGTTATTATATCGTGTCTACGTATACTCTCTTATCAGCTATCGAACTATACCTCTAAGCCTCTGATAATAATACAAAAATATATTATAAATAAATATTTATGTTTTAATTATTGACTACTTGATTTGAGTGTCTACCTCTGGTAGCGAAGCTTTATCTCCTCAACTTATGTATCATCTCTGTATCAAGATTATAATCTTACTTTCAAAACATTTGATTGTTCCTATACACTTAAGATATTCTTGAATTACTAAATGTTGGTTTCTCTAACATAATAAAATAAAACTGGATTTTAATAATTCAAATTATTGATAGGTAAGATATTGTTATTCTTTAAGCAAAGGTCACACCGATCAAACCACTTTAAATCTTGCGTTTTCTTTAACATTTTGATATCGGTTTTGCACGTGTGATGTGGGAAACTATTCTAACGTTACGACACGCGTACATCATGTTAAAGATGCTAGTTTGTGATATTTTTCTCTAGAACATGACGTGTCTTAAAAACAATAAGGTGAATGAAAGGGGCCATTGTGTAAGAGAAGGTGAATGTTTGGCACTTCATTTATTAGTGACAGAAAGAAAAGAGTACTAGGTTTTAGCGACGCTTCCTCAATCCAATCAGTTAAAAAGGTGACTTGTGTACGTTGTCCGTCTGTCTGTCTGCTTACACAGGAACAGGCATCTTTGGTTCGTCTGTTTTAGTGACAGATAATATCGTCAGGATTACTTTGGTTTCTTTCATGTTCTTTTCCCACTCCTCTTTTAACTGTGCCACTGTCAAATCATCATTCTTTATGGTAACTCAATAAAAGACAAAACATATAAAAGGTTTGATTGTCACATTTTTAAACGAAAAATTATTTTAAGTTTACTTAATTTATTCAGAGACGCGATGTATCACTACTATAATACGGTTAATACCAAGTAAGGCTTTGTGGTAGTATTTAAATGGTAACTAAGATGTTATCTTTTGATAATTTATATATTTTTAATGGTTAATAGTTAACTTTTAAGTCTGAATGACTAAAAGGTAAATATTTAAATGTTATTTATTAATCATTCACATCTAAGATTATCTATTACTTACTAAAAAAACTACAAACCATTAAAATTTTACCTCTTAGTGACCACTAAAATACCAAACAGTCCGAAGTAAGTATTTATATGTAAGACTATGCAATTTTATGTAAAATTTATGAACAAAACTTTTACGGGTATGATAATAGTTACATATAGATAGACACAACAATTTAAGCATAATATAATATCATAATACATCGATGTTATAGTATATTTATATATGAGACTATGTTGGTGACCCGTGTACTGAATAGGAGATATGTAAAAATAATTATTTAATTTGTTTTAATTTAAAAAATCATTATCATATTAAATCATATTATATGTAAACATTAAAATTTGAGTTGTGATTATTAACAAATAAGTTTTCAACTATTAGGATATCAATATCATATTAAATAAAAATTTATTTATTCAAAAAGTACTAGTTTAATAACCCATGTGTAACATAGGTTGAATAAAAAATTTTAAATAGTAAGAAAATTTATTAATTATAAATAATATTTTATAAGATATAATTAAGATTAAATACGTATGAGTAAGAACTGCAAGTAATAAAACAATAATAGTAACTTTTCTTAATTTGTTTTTAAACTTTTTTTTCTAGTGAAAAAATAAACATTTTGTTTGAAAACAAACCGTTTTACTTTTAAAATTTTCTTATTATAACTTTCAATTTTTCTTTCTTTCTAGAAAAGAAATTTGTTTTATAAAACTTTGTTTCCTTATAAACCGTTTTACTTTTTTTTCTTTCTTTCTAGAAAAGAAATTTGTTTTAAAAAAGAAAGTTTATTATGCATAGTAGATTATAAACATACCTTTAAATTAACATGTTTATAATCTTCTTTAAACAAAATCATCTTTAAGTTCGCCGATAGTTTGATGGTTAACGCTTACTTAAATAAAAGTTAGAAATCTTAGGTGTAACCTATGGGTTGTGTTTATCAAAAAGTTAACGAAAGGACTATGGGTGTATTCTCACACACCTTCATTTCATTTAGACACCGCATCACTTATTGCATCATTGTTCACTCTATCTTACTCACTAACTAAATTAAAAAAATACTCTCATCCCATTTCACATCTCTTTTATATATATTAAAATTTGATTTAACACATAAAATAGATTCACACCCGCTGAAGCATTAATGTCCGCCCCTTTTGCGCCCCTTAACGTAAAGGGGGAGTTGGTGTGCCAAGCCTTTAACCCTCCACGTAGGCTTTAATGTTAGGACATTAAAGCATACCGCATGATCTAAGTTAAATAAATTATTTTCATTTATGATTTTCGTTTCACAATGAACGAGAAGAACTGTAAAAGATATATAAGTTGTTTTATCCTATCTTTTTATTTTGAACAACTAATTGGATCACTTACGGGTCATTGCCCAACCCAATCATTTTCATTACTTAAGTACGAAATCTGAGACCACACTCATGAGAAAACTCATATTAGGTAAGAAAACCAATTGGCTAACCTGGAACCCTTCTTTATTTTTGTCATAAATAAGAATTGAACGCAAAAACTCTATCAATTTTTGTAAGATTTTGAGGTATCTTACATTAATCACTTGAGCTAGGATTCATTAGTTTTTTTTTTTTTTTTTTTTATACAAATACCAATCCTATTTTATTAATATGTTAGGTGTTCGTAATAAATATGTTGTCATTGTTGTGGTGTAATAAAGATATGTTGCATAATAGGTAAAGATAATAATACTATAATATTGGTCAAAAGCTTTTGCAGTCAAATAATGATTTTATATTTTATGTTTATTTACATGAGTTCCCCTTTAAACAGACTTTAAAGCCTTTTAGTCCAAACATCATATATCAGTTGTGTTTAATGTGTTGTCTAATTTACAATAATACTAATAACTCTTTTATGCCGAAATGAAAAATGTATATATATATAATAATAATAATAATATATTATTTTTTAAAATTTATAAAAGAAATACGCTTTAATATTATTAACTTTAATATATATCTTTATGGAGGGTAATAAGACCAATTACATTTGAAAAAGGCCGTCATAGGCATTTAGCAGGTGCTATTGTTTGGGCCTGTTTTGACACACACTTAGGTGCGATTTGTTGGTTTTGGTTGGCCTTTTTTATTCGTTTAGATAAGGCCCACAATAACTTTTTGTGCTTGCAAGTTGCAATGTTGCATTATGTTCGAGGATAAGGTTATACTCAAATATCTGAACTATTTTGAAGTATGCCATAAATAATATAAACAAAATGTTGATTTAACTTGCACAAAAGTTTGTTAATGTTTGTTTTGAAACCTTAGGATAATTAAAATTGTTAATCTGTTTGGTTTCGTGATTGGAATTTAAAAAAAAAAGAAAAAATACCTTCAGTCATATGTTTTAGAAACTTTTAGAGTATTCATAGTGGATTTTTCATCTTTATCAATATAATTATACTAAAAATTATTATATTTTCTCTCTATTTTTCAATCAAATAATACTTTTTATACCCTTATCATGATTTTTTTCTCTCTCCTTCACTCACAAACACTTTCAAAAATATTAAAAAATTTATAAGGATTGAACAGTGATTCTTCAAATATATCAATCAATAATAACATTTCTCTCTCCTTCACTCACAACCACTCAAAACCATTCTATATAATATAACAAACACACTCACATAAATTTAAGGATTCTACTGTGAATGCTTTTAGACCACACAATACGGTTAATACTATAAAGTAAGACTTCACAATTGTAGACTTGCGACTTATTATATTACTTGAGTCTTTAATTAATTCAAGTAAAAGTATATATATGGCTAGAGTTTGCTTATTAATAAGGCTTTGAAGGATTGAAGTGTTAAAATATTATTTTTTTATCGTATGTTATGTTTTTTATTTATTTATTTATTATTATAGAGTCTGATAAGTCTAAACCACTAAACAATACCGAAGCTAAACCATCACTGACGGTTCGCTCATAACCACCTTGTTTCTAAAGACTAAGTTCCTTTTCGAACATTATACTTCTAAATATATTATACAAAATGTTAATGTAGTTTCTTAAAATCATTATTTATTCTTTTTAATTGAAAATTGCCTTTATATGATGCTAAAAGTAAAAAGTTGCTTAAGAGTAAACAGGTTTTATAAACATTTTCTTAAACGGCTAAAGGATCACTGACAGGTCATTTGTCTACCCGTCATATTTATTACTCAAGTACGAAACCGAAACCACCCTCTCGAGAAAACTCATCTTAGGCGAGAAAACCCTCTAGCCCAATCTAGAGCCCCTTTGTTTGTCCAGATGGGACTTGAACCAATATCATTTTTTATTTTAATGGAGTCATGAAGTACCTCATGTCAACTACTTATGATAAAGTTTAATTGTAAATTAAAGTTTTGTAAGCGTTTGATTTAGGTTATATAGTTCAAGATGTTGTAAAGAATTTAACCATGTATAACAATATGAAAATATAAGTTACGTCTTAATTAGAAAGTAAACATATGATGAAATGCTTATTTATTTTGCAATAATGTTTTCTTAATAACAAAGTAAATATTGTTCTCTCCAGCTACAGTCCAACAAGAATAGTGTCAACATCCCCACATGCCCAACAAGTTTGACCCTCTTATCCTTGTCATTGGCCACTTTATTTTGTGTATGCTTTTGACTTGGTTAAAGCTTAACCTCGAAGTTATATTTACCATTATTTTCTGCTTTTAAAATTATTGGGCATTTTTATAGTTAACTTCAAGGGTTTACTTTGATAAATAATTTTCCATAATGGATATTCATAAATTAGTAATATTATATAATATAATAATAGCTTTATGGTTAGTTTCATTCTTCAATGACAAAGACGCACACGGCTTACAATGTGATCATAGATTTTACCTGTTGTTTAATGAAACTTAAACTAGTTGTAACTTGATAGGTGTAAACGTTAGATTTTACTATACTAAAAGGTCATTTAAAAAATAATATGTGTTTAAAAATAAAAGAATTTAAAAAGTATAAAAAGTTACAGGTTATATCAAATTTATCTCTCGCTCTTTTCATGCGCAAATTATTGATGATTTGTCCTCCTTCGTATCTCAACCATTAATTTATTAAATCAATAACCTAAAATCAATCTTCCACACTATACGTATGTATTTATATATCAATTTATTATTTGCTAAATGTAATTATTATACATGGCAATAAATAAAAATGATTTCTAAACGTTTAATCGTCGTTTGCATTTTAATCAACCGCTATATGTATGTGCTCTCATGTATAGAGGGCTAAACTTAATTATATAAATAAAAACCTTCAAAATTAATGAGCTTACATATTTGGAATACATACTTGAAATTTGAATTCTTATTTGAACCCTCATACGTATTTAGAATGGAAATCCTATAAGACTAATATATATATACATATTTTTTAAAAATAATATAACTTTATCCAAATTATAAAATATGGAATCATCTTTATTTATATTTATCTTCTTAATTTAATACCATTTTATTCATAATCGCACTAGTTGGTCGTGATAAATCGAGAAATACAACGCAATACACGTGATATATCAATTAAGTTTACCTTTACAAACCTATTATACTTTTCCAATATTATTGTTTATATTATTTTTGATGGAATAGTTGAAAGTAATGCACCTTCCAGAGCTAAGATTCTCTGAGTGCATCAACATGTTGTACCTAAAGCATGAAAATGTGTACCTTACAACTAGCAAAGTGGAAAACTTTACTAAAAGTGAACGTTTTAACTACTAAATTTTTCCTTTTATTAAAGATGGATACTAGCTTTGGTGTTTTCCTTTACATAAAGATATACCTTCTTTTTTTATTTTATGATTCAATAAATAGTTTCATGTTTGACAATTGTTTCAGTTGGTTGTAAGCCATTTAAACCACTGATGAATTTACATGGAGTTAACTCGATTTAATAACTTTATAACTTGAAACACTACTCTAGCTAGATGGAGCAATTTTTTCAACCTTAAGTTCAATAAATTAATTAATGTTTTCACATTATACTAGCTTCAACTTGACTCTTATTTAATCTACATGCATTCTTGATTACTATGACAAACCTATTCTTTTAAGCTTATATTTTATTAACTCAATTACTTGATTATGTCAAACATATGTGAATAAAAATATAACATAACAAAAAAACGCCCATAACCTTTCGA
Organism: Flaveria robusta; assembly: GCA_025506415.1. NCBI lineage: Eukaryota > Viridiplantae > Streptophyta > Magnoliopsida > Asterales > Asteraceae > Flaveria > Flaveria robusta. The sequence continues at coordinate 2,003,478 of CM046472.1, read as the reverse complement.
AGCTGAGTTTGATAATATTTAAGCTCGACTCTAAATATAACTCTACGTAGTTGAGAAGTAAAAGGGACGCTAATGTTATGATGTGAAAGTTAAAGTGGAGTTAAGAATCGATTTCAAATCTACAGGTTAAATCATGTTAAAAACAGATTGAAATGAAACCAGTTTGACAACATGTTTTCGTCAGATTGGGTTGTCGGTTTTGATTTAAGAACATTTGTTTTTCGATCTCTATTCTCTAATAGTAACCGTGGGCCTAGTAAAACGTTGTATCATCGTTAAAATCCAAACCCCAACTCAATATCATAAGCTTAAGTAGGCGCCACATGCTTCCTTCTTGGTGGGCCCTCTGTAACCATCCTCAATGAACCATTAAAGTAAACAACCAAATCCCCCCCCCCCCCCCCCCCAACTTTCTTCATCACTGTGAAACAAACCCTTGTCACCTTCATCAATCATCACCCTCTTTCTTATATATTTACAGAATAAACAGAGGATCATTCTTCCATGCCATTTTACTCCATTTCTTTTCTTTAATCAAGATACAAACTTTATCTTCTTTATTACTTTACCAATTACTGGTGTTTACACCCATTTGGGTTGATAATGCTGTCACCCTTTTCATCTTTTTTGTGCTTTTAATCTTCTTCTTGACTCATTCTTACTTTTTGGGGCAAAAGATTGAGAAGAACCACAGATGGGGACCGATCGTCTGGTGTTCTTATTCATCTTCTTCGTTCTTGTTCTCAGTGTTGACATAGTCACAGCTCCGTCTCCAGGTTCAGTTCTTTATCTTTTCAAAGTTGTATGTTTAGTTGTGTACTATGGTATGTGGGTTGCAATTTTCTTGAAGTTAATTGTTTTTATATATGAATTTGTGGTGGAATTTGATGTTTTCTTGATGGGTTTGTTGATTCATATGGGGTTTATGTGTAAAGTTTATATTTTTAGTGTTCTTGGTTTTGAGTTTCTTAATCTTGTTGGTTCATTGAATTCATTAATTTTTGGGTTTTGTATGTGAAGTTGGCTAGTTTAGTTATATAAATTGTAGCATTTGAGGCAAACTATTGGGATGTCATATGAATAAAGTTTTGAGATTGAAACCATGCCCTAATTTAGTAATTTCTAATACATAGTTACCTTATATAGAGGGGATTTACTAATGTATTAATGAGTTGAATAAGGTAAACATATTTTGTTGGTGGTGGTTGCAATTTTCTTGAATTTGGTTGTTTTCCTAAATGAGTTTGTGGTAGTATTTGATGTTTTCTTGATGGGTTTCTTGATTGATGTGGGGTTTATGTGTAAAGTTTAAATAATGTGTTTTTGGTTTCGTATCCTACCAATAGTTTTGCTATTGGTGAGATTTACTGGGTATGGTTGTTGTAATTACCTTAAATAGGGAGTGGGTGGTGGTTACTAATGTATTACTGAGTTGATTACGGTAAACGTATTTTGTGGTTGCGGTCTTGAATTTTGTTGTTTCCGAAATAAATTTATGGTAGAATTTGATGTTTCCTTAATTCCTTGGATGAGTTTCTTCATTGATGTGGGGTTTATGTGTAAATTCCTATTTTGTGTTCTTGGTTTCATATTTCTTTTTCTTTTTGGTTCCTTGAATTATTTAATTTCTAGGTTTTGCATTTGAAGTGTGCACATTTAGTTATAAAATTTGTTAAGATTTGAGGCAAATTGGAATGTCATATGAATAAAGTTTTGAGTTTGAAATTCTGCCCTAAATGGAAGACATAGTTACCACAAATAGGGGAAAATTTACTAATGCATTACTTTTTACTTTTTGTATGTAAAATTCACATAATTAGTTATAAAATTTGTAACATTTGAGGCAAACTATTGGGATGCCATATGAATAAAGTTGAGTTTGGATTTCTGCCCTAATTGGAACACATAGGTACCTTAAATAGGGGTGATTTACTAATGTATTTATGAGTTGATTAAGTAAAACATTTTTTGTGGTTGGTTGGTGCTTTTTGGCTTCTAGTTTTCTTTTTTTTTTTTTTTTTTATGGGCATCCTGCACTTAATATTGGCTTTGCTCCTGTTCTGTTGCTAGCATTCTTGTTTCTTTCTCTCAAAGTTGACATTTTTGCTGACAAGTTTCATCATTCAAACCAGGTTTTATAAGTTATGACTGTGGAGGTCAAAGCAACTTTACAGACAACATCGGCCTTAACTGGACTCCCGATAACCAAATCATTTACGGGATCACAACAAACATCTCAGTCACAAATGAAACAAGACAACAATATCAAACTGTCAGATATTTCCCAGCAGACAACAGAAAATATTGTTACACACTTGATGTGAAAAGTAGGACTAGGTACCTTATTAGAGCAACATTCTTATACGGTAATTTCGATAACAACAATGTTTACCCAAAGTTTGACATTTCCTTGGGACCCACTCCTTGGGCTACAATTGTCATCTCAGATGCTAACACCATTGAGTCTCAAGAACTAATCTTTTTGGCTTCTGATTCTACTGTTAGTGTTTGTTTATCAAATGCTACAACTGGGCAGCCATTTATTTCAACACTCGAGCTCAGGCCATTTAACGGGTCAATTTACCTTACTCCATTTGAAAACCAGTTCTTTCTTAGTGTTTCTGCAAGAATCAACTTTGGGGCAGAAAATGAAGATCCTGTTAGGTACCCGGATGACCCGTTTGATAGAATATGGCAATCAGATTTAGTGAAGAAAGCAAATTATCTTGTTGATGTTGCTGCTGGAACGGATAGAATATCGACAGATTTACCGATTTATACTGGAAAAGATGAGCAACCACCGCAGAAAGTAATGCAGACTGCTGTTGTAGGAAGAAATGGGACGTTGACTTATCGTATGAACTTGGATGGGTTTCCAGGATTCGGATGGGCGTATACTTATTTTGCTGAAATTGAAGATTTGGGTCCCGATGAAACAAGAAAGTTCCGGCTAGTTCTTCCCGGAGAACCGGAGCTTAGTAAAGCGGTTGTTAATATCCAAGAAAACGCGCAGGGACCAAACCGTTTGTATGAACCAGGATTTGAAAATATTTCCCTTCCTTTTGTTTTGTCTTTTAAGTTTGGGAAAACATTAGATTCTACTCAAGGGCCTCTTGTTAATGCAATTGAGATTAGTAAATATCTGAGAATAAGTGATGGATCTCTTGATGGTAAGTAAACCAAGTTTTTTGTATTAAAACTATCAACATTATTCATGAAATCTGATTTTTTGGGTTTCTTTGATTTATAGGATCTGTGGCTGCAAGTTTGGTATCCGGTTACAAGTTGTTGGATTGGGCTCAAGAGGGTGGTGACCCGTGTTTGCCCGTTGCATGGTCGTGGTTGGAGTGTAATTCAGATCGCGAACCGAAGATTATATCAGTGTATCTCTCTTAACTTTGTATATCTTCATTCTTGATATTATATTCCCAATGTAGGAAATAAAAAAAAATGTATGGAAAATGTTGTTATATAACTTATATTCATGGACTAATAGAGTATAATACATTTTAAAGCAAGCTTAGAAATATGATAATGATGAGGCGTTTGACTTAATATTTAGAACGAAGTCGTTAAGTTTTCTCACATTTCATGCAGAAAATTGTCTGGCAAGAACTTAACTGGAAGCATTCCGAACGATTTAACCAAGTTGACCAGCTTAGAAGAGTTGTAAGTTTCAATGTGCACCTTTTACTTCAATGAATTTTATATGGGATTTATGAATGTATACAAGTATTTGATCACTAAATATTATATGTTCCTAATTACAGGTGGCTTGATGGGAATGCCCTCACAGGTCCAATTCCTGATTTCACGGGATGTCCAAATCTAAAGATCATGTAACACATTTTATTTTGGTCATCCTTACGCCTAGTGGTCTAATTTTGTTGACAATTTAACTCATTGAGCTTGTGTGTGCAGACATCTTGAGAATAATCAGTTGAGTGGTGAATTACCTCTCTGGTTAGCAGATTTACCTAATTTAAGTCAACTGTAAGTAAATTATTATTCCATTTGTACCCTAAATCCACTCTTTTCATTGTGTTTATATAGTTAATATCATAATTCTGATGCAAATAGCGTTTTTTTAACACTGGTGTAGAGATACATCACTCCCATTTTTATAATAGGAAAAAGTCAACACTGTTCAGTTAAAAGTCAAACATGGTACAAATCAAGCTCGGTTTAATAATAACTAGTACCAAGTGTTTTCTAGTTTAATCCTTATCGTATAGTTTGATGTCGTCATCTTCAAAAAAATTATCATCAAGTTTTGAAAATATAATCCATTTTGACATTCAAAACTCAACTTTGACTTTTCATGATCTGATATTGGGAATGAAAGATAAAGATAAACACACTTCAGGTGAAGCATAACAGATTGCTAAATACTATTATTTCTTGGCATACATTGAGTTCTTTATAAATGACACTGTCTTTTTGGCATGCACAGAAAAATATCAAAATTCAAAAGCATGCCTAGATTCTCTACATAAGATGATAAAAATATTAAGATAACATAAATTACTTTAGAAACTCAATAAAATAAAATTTATAAAAACTCAAGAATTTGGAGAAGTTGAAATCAGAGCACCCAAAGATGTATTTTGGTCCGTCTGGATGCAATCTTCTTTCCATTGCCCTGTGTTCAATATATGTGTTGGCTAATTGTTTTCTGTTTTTTTGTATAAAGACCTTTATGATCAGATTAAGTTCAGTTCTCTTGATGAATCTAATGAAATGCAGGTATGTACAAAATAACTTGTTAACAGGAGAAGTACCGTCCAGTCTTCTGAACAAGAACTTAGTCTTGAAGTGAGTATTTCTATCTCACCCTATGTTTTTTATCCCTAAAAAAATATAATTGACTAAATGTTTCTTAAAAGTCACATTGTGGTTAGATTTCATACATAGTTATCAACTTAACATGTTACATTATTAATTTTCTCTGTTACAATTGACATGTAAGGTAAAAACGTATAATCTTATATCTTTTTTCATTTTTTGTTATTTACTCTTTTCAGCTACACGGGAAATATTAGTCTTAGTAAAGGAAGTAATGAAGGGAGACGCAATAGAAACATAATTATTGGAACATCCATTGGTGCTGCTGTCCTTTTCTTAGGTTTCATAGCCTCATGCCTACTGCTTCATCAACGAAAAAAACATCCAAAAACAGGTAATCTCATGGAACACATATTGAGATGCTTTTCTTGCACATGGTACTGAAAATCACAACTTTAGGGGTATTTAGAAATTGGATGTGTGTGTTTTTAAAAAAAGATAATGTGATTTTGAATAATTAACATCAGATTATCAACTAAATAAACAGGAAGTATGAAATAGTGATGGAATTTTCTTTTTGCTGTTTAAAGTTGTGATAATTAGTTGGTCTGTTGTTTTGAGTGTTTGACAATTGACAAGTTTTAGCTACTTGAAAAATTAATAAATAAAACGACAAAAGGGTCATCCTTGTGAAAAAGAGACCCGTTTTGTGAGATGGGAGTAAAAGCCTTTCTAAAACAGGAAATTAGGTAATTATTTTTTATCCTCTAATAACCTGTTTTATTTTCTTAAATGGCATTTTTTTTCCTTAATTTTTTTGCATATCTACATAAATGACAAGAAAAGGCTTGTTTTTGGTATTTATGGGAGTAAAAGTCTTTCAAAACCAGTTTAAAGGTAATTAGGTAACTTCATTTTTATCCTTGGATAATTAGTTTTACCACAACTAGTATGAAACTGATTATCTGAAAGTGATTATATTTGAAACAGAATCTATGTGCATCCAAATACTAAAAGCTAGCAAGGTCTTAGTAAAGATAATCAATTTCAGAAAACAAAGTTATTTGCTTTTAAAATTTCTAACAAACTTTTGTTATTTTGGTCAGAACCCAAACATAGCATTCCTGTTATGAACAATGCAACAACCGAAGCTGCTCAAAGCTTCACATTATCTGAACTACGAAATGCCACAAAGAACTTTGAAAACAAAGTTGGCTCGGGAGGATATGGCACTGTTTACTATGGAAAACTAAACGATGGGAAAGAAATTGCTGTAAAAGTACTTTCAAATAATAATGTTTATCAGGGCAAGAAAGAGTTTCAAAACGAGGTAACTTTGGGTATAATAGTTTTTTCCTGTTATTTTAATTGCTAAAATGAGACGTTCTTGATTATTTTATTTGTTTACTTCTTTGCTGATTAAGGTGACTCTTCTTTCACGAATCCATCATAGAAACTTGGTACAGTTTCTTGGGTTTTGCCAAGAAGAAGGGACAGATATTCTCGTTTATGAGTTCATGCATAATGGAACTCTCAAAGAACACCTTTATGGTTTGTTTTCTTTTAATCTCTTTATGTTCTTGAGCCTACTTGGTTTTTAGGTTTGTTGTTGTGATAATGAATCTTTATGTCAAATTTAGGACCTTTAGCTAGGGAACAAGGCATTAAATGGATCAAGCGACTCGAGATTGCTGAAGAGTCTGCCAAAGGTTTGCTTAGTTATAAATGAAAATCATTTTTCTTGATCATTCATACTCAAAACTCAGAGTTTCCAAGTTATTACAAAGGGCAAACTGCACCTAAAAGCAATTTGCTTACATTTTTGTTCCATTTTAGTCACGGTGTGGTTTTGTTCCGATTTGGTACAAGAAGGTATGTTTTTTGGTCCATTTTGGTCAGTAAAAGTATGTTCTTTGGGTTATTTTGTTATTTTAAAAGGTGCTTTGGTCTCCATTTGTTCACTTAATTGCATGAAGAAATAGACATTTTCTATTTATGAGGAAAATGGAACAAGCATAACCTAAGTAATTAAATGGAACGAAAAACATACTTTTGATGAGCAAATCAGGACAAAAATAATACAAATACCAAAATAGACCAAAAATGTAAGTATGCTGCTATTTTGAGCAATTTTCTCTATGGCACTCAAGATTATATGTTAATACATATGCTAATTTGGTCTTTACAAAAATTTGTTTTTAGGAATTGAGTATCTTCATACCGGTTGTGTCCCTTCCATCATTCATAGAGATTTGAAAACAAGCAATATTCTTCTCGATAAGAACATGAGGGCGAAGGTTTCAGATTTTGGCCTCTCAAAGCTTGCAATTGATGGGACTTCACATGTATCAAGCATTGTTCGTGGCACGCTTGGCTATCTTGATCCTGAGTAAGTTTTAATGTTAAATTTACTATTTTGGGATGCCCTATGAAAATTGGATCATTTTCCCCTTAAGTTTTCATATTAAAAGTTACCTATTTGCTTGCCATCATATAATATGCAAGATTGCTGATTCAATTTAATTCAATTTATGTAAGAATAATTTTGAGGTTTGACCAATGGTCAAATATTTTTCTTAAAATCTCTTAGAAGTAAAATGTTGCAATTTTCATGGAACCTAGAACTAAAGCACATATGCTATTAAATAAACCTTACATTGTTTGTTAATTTTGTAGGTACTATATTTCAAACCGTTTAACAGACAAAACCGATATATATAGTTTTGGGGTCATTCTTCTTGAGCTAATCTCGGGCAAAGAAGCAATTTCAAACGAAAGCTTTGGTAGCAATTGTCGTAACATCGTTCAATGGGTAAGTACATTTTAACATTCGCTCCCTCTTTAAGGCTCAAATGCTTGACTCTATTAGTTAGAGGCGACGATTTTGACCTATTTACATATCAATTGGTCTATTTAGGTTAGGTGTTAGTGTGTTACTGTAACGAGTCAAATCGATAATGCCAACAGATTTAAATACAAGGGAACCAGTCAAATTTGTCATTATCTACACGTATGATCCGTACAATTAACTGCCCGTATAGTTTTCTCTAATATATAACACATCAACTGTTTATTAATAAAATATGGGTTGGCCAACCTGACCCATTTGAACAATTACTAGACTCAACCCGCCCATGATACGAATGGTACTATTAATGATGTTAATCATTTGATGATAGGCGAAGATGCATATAGAGAGCGGGGACATTCAAGGAATCATTGATCCGGCTCTTGGCAATGAATATGACATCCAATCAATGTGGAAGATAGCTGAAAAAGCCTTAATGTGTGTGCAGCCACATGGGAACATGAGACCATCCATGTCTGAAGTTATTAAGGATATACAAGATTCAATCTTGATACAAAGGGGAGTGGAAACAGCTGCGCGAGAAGGTAGTTCTGATGAAATGTCAAGACAAACGATTTTAAACATGGGATCGCTTGATTTAATGGGCAACGATCAAGATTTTTCGATTGATGAGTCGTTTGCTCGACCCGGTCCACGATAGCATTAGTTCTGTTTCATATCTTCATTGTCAGATGCTTAAAATTAAACTTGTGATGTTTTTGGAGGTTGGGTTTGGAGTAGTTGCTAGAATGGGGTGTGATGTTGATTTCTTGACTTTTGAAGTTGTATGTTTTGGTCATTTTTGTAAGTTCTTGTAGTTGTAGGGGGGTGGGTGTAAATTTGGAGATCTTATGGACCAAAGATTAATCTTTGTAGATGTAGAGTGTTTATAAACCTCTAAAATCGATAGAACCGTTTAAATTGAAGCAAGTTGACTAGTTTAAGATTATATGTTCTGGTTTAACAGTTTAATGATTCGGTTGGTTAGGAACTTGAAACCAATCAAATCAACCATCAAACATTTATTATTTGTATGTTTGTTTGCATATGTATTATGATTTAAGAATCCTAGATGTTTGGCCGACCCTTCTAACATGGTTGGTTTGGTTTGTCATATAAGATAACTTAGGGCTTCAAATGAACCGAGCGAATACATACAAGTTTTGTTTGTGTTAATTCATTAAGGATGTGTACTTGTTCAAAAACTTTTCACGAAATAATTACTGGACAAATATTCTTGTTCGTGTTTGTTCATTGTCGGTTTGTGGTTTAACATCTCGATCGACGGTTTGAAACATCACATGGATCATGTAACATAAACCAAATCCTTTAACCTTTACCATATGTGTGTATTGTATTTTGGAAAATGTAACAATGTGTATATTTTTATTGATGTGGTCTTCTTATTTTGATTGCTATTAAAGCTGTTATAGGTATTGTAGTTTGTGTTATACAAAAGTCGTTTCTTTCTAGGATTCATATTACACACATGTGAACATTTAAAGCTTAGGTGTCGTAACCTGTTGTGGCTGCAAATCATAATCGGTTATCATGTCAAGGCAATGACTTAGAATGTTTCTCTAACATCATTATAGTATTCGCATTTAGTGCCTGTAATAAAATGACCGAAATGTGCTGATGATGTCAGAGAACACGGCTCGCCACCTTCTCATCGTATTCCTCAATATATGAAATAACGTACAATTACAAAGAGGAACGGCAAAGCGGCGCAATACGCAACAAACGGACAGACATGACAACCAACAGTTGTCGCGCCAACTAAGATGACCACCGTATTCTCAAGAGCACCAGCCTTTATATTCCTTTCTCTTTATCTAAGAAGATGATTACATAGTAAAAATAATGATCAGAGGTTTAAACATAATAATCAAAAGTTTGGTGGCTAAAATAGAAAAAAACAATTCACTATTCATTCCCCATTTATATTAATAATAGAGTAACTATGAAATGTAAGATATACATTATTTGAAAGCAAAATCAAATATAAATCGAACATAATTTATGATGATTATGTGATTAAAATTATACTTTACAATGAAACTCATTACTACAAGTGATGTCGATAACTCATAATGACAGGTGACGTCAATTATACCGTTGTTATAGATTATTATCGAACGATAACTAATATAATTTGATAAAAATTCAATTACAAAAGTGACACATTTTTTTTAATGTTTACACATGAAATCCCCCTTTATATACACACCACCAATTCACCCCCAAATTAAAAACTCTCAATCGAACAAAATCAACGGTGTTGATAATCATACCTTCGCATCTCCATCATCTCCTTTCTCCTTCGTTCTCCAGCGTCGGATCTCTCATCGCAATCTTCATCATCATTGCCGCTCAAAACTTTACAAATTTATCATCTCTCCACAAGTAAGACCTCAAACTACCCACAATAACTGCACGCATTCATCCTACACATAATCAAAACACGCATAATTTCAACATGTAGGAGTCGTTTTCACCTTTGATTGATGTATTGTTGTTGTATCTGTTGTAAAGTTTCGATTTTGATCATGGGTTTGTTGTTGATTTTGTGGGTTTGAAATTTAGGGTTTTGGGTTTCCGATGGCGGAGGGTCCAGCTAGCCCCGGTGGTGGGAGTCATGAGAGTGGGGATTTGAGCCCTAGGTCGTCGAATGTTCGAGAACAAGACAGGTTTTTGCCGATTGCGAATATTAGTCGGATTATGAAGAAAGGGTTACCGGCTAATGGGAAGATGTCGAAGGATGCAAAGGAGACTGTTCAGGAGTGTGTTTCTGAGTTCATCAGCTTCGTCACTAGCGAGTAAGTGTGTTTGTGATTGTGTTCAATTGTTATGTTTGTGTGTGTTGATGCAGTTGATTGTGGTTTTATGTTTAAAGCCTAAGCCCTAAATTGTTTTGGTAGAAGCAATTGGTTCTGATTTTATGATCGTTTAGGTTGAAGAAATTGAATTGGGTAAAAAAGCTTGTAAGAGAGCTGATTATTGAGATTTGAGACACTTTGTTTTAACAAGTTGTGATTGTTAATGATTACAAAAAGGCACATCCGTTAGCCTTTTGGATTGCGTGACAATTTGTTCTTCCGTGGAAGTTTGAGATTCATGTTAACTCGGTTGAGGTGTTTTGATATACTTTCTTTGTCACCACCAAGTATGTGTATACTTTATTGCATTCTGACTCTTAGCCTCTTAGTTTTATGGTTCTTTTTAAGAGGTTTTTATTTAGTTGGTAGGTTGTTTGTGTTAGTTTCGTATAATTTGGCGTGTTTGGATGTGGGTTAAACTGTTAATTCTTTTGGTACAAGCAGTTGATTCTGATTTTATGATTATTTAGGGTTAAAAGAAACAGATTTGGGTAAGAGAGTTTGTAAGAAAACGGATATTTGAGAGTACTTTATGATTCTGATTCTGGAAACACACATCCAAACACCCTTTTGAACATAAAAGCATCAACATGTGTGTGATTATTTGTACTTCTTATTTTGTGAAAGTGTGTTCTCTTGTGATAGGAATGAAGGGTAAGATTTATGCTAACTTGTTGAATTGTTGAACTGTTGTGGTATACTTGCGTTGTCATGCGAGTATGTATATGCTTGATTCTGTTGAAGTTTTAGGTTTATGGGGTTTTCTGAACATTTTTTTCTAGTTGGCAGGTTGTTGTGTGTTGAATTTCATAAATTTGGGGTGTTTGGATTTGTGTTTAAGCTGCTAATTCTTTTGGTACAAGCAATTGATTCTGATTTTTTGATTATACAGGGTGAACAAAAAAACAAATATTGGTAAATAGATTTGTAAGAGAACTTGTTATTGAGACACTTGTTTTGTATAAAATGTTGTATGATTCTGATAACGCACATCCAAACATCCTTTTGATCATAAAAGCATAAAGGTTTGCTTGAAAATTTGTACATTTTATCTTGGTGGAAGTTTGATCCTTCGTGAAAAGAATGAAGTGTAAGATTCATGTTAAGTCGTTAAATTGTTGAAGTGTTGTGATGTACTAGCTTTGTCACTAGTGAGTACATACAAAACTTGATTGCGTTCAAATTCTTAGGTTTATGTTTTTTTTTCCTTGAGTTCTATAGTTGGCAGGTTGTTGTGTGTTTCGATTCATACTCTTGGGGTGTTTGGATGCATGTTTAAACCATTAATACATTTGATACAAGCAATTGATTCTGGTTTTATGACTACTTACGGTGAAATAAACAGATTTGGGTATAAAAGTTTGCAACTGGACCGACTCGTGACACACTTAGTTTTAAGTAAACTGTTATATGATTCTTGAAACACACATCTAAGCACCCTTTTGAACATAAAAGCATCAAGCTTTGTGTGATACTTTTGTACCTTTTATATTGTGGAAGTTTGATCCTCTGTGATATACCAGGGATGGATTTATTGAAAACTAATGAGCATCACTCTAATACTTACCTTTTCTAGCTATTATTTGATTTTTTGTAAATTGGTTCACTAAGAGCATTTCTATGCCCTTGAAGTACATATTTGTTCGAGATGTGGTTTTCGCCTTGTCAGGGCTGTGAAATCTATGAACCAATCAAAGTCAAGGTTAAATTTAGGATCGAAAGATACCAGAAAAGACATGTTTTTTTTGGATAACTCAAAATGAAGAGTGTTGCATTTTCTTAGGAGGGAGGAAATATTGGCTAGTGGTGCTCAAGGGAATGTTTTCATTGAATGATTTGTTATTTATATGCTTAAACTGTTTAAATAGTTTAATTATGTCTCTTGTTGTTAAATGTGTAGGGCGAGTGATAAGTGTCAAAGGGAAAAGAGGAAAACTATCAACGGTGATGATCTTCTATGGGCAATGGCTACCCTTGGGTTTGAAGATTATATCGAACCACTCAAGTTATACTTGAGTAGATACAGAGAGGTATTCTGTGTACCAATTTTTTTTGGTAAACTTAAATTATTATTACTTTAGGTCATAGATGATCTCTCATTTCTCACAAGCATTTACTGATAAATTGATGTTTGTGTCTCTTTGTGTTCCTGATTGGATTGCTTTGCAGATGGAGGTTAGTGAAGTTCATTTATTTATGTTTATCTTATTATTTAGAGGTGGCAAATGGACGGGTCGGATGTTTAGGTAACAGGTCAAATGGGTTGGGTCAGTTGTGTCCGACCTTTTTTTTATGGGTTCCTTTGATTATGATAATTAACGATGGGCATGAATAATTATCTATAATGTTATGATTAATATAATAATCTAATTCTTAGAAAAGCAATCTAGGAGGTTTGAGTTATTTAAAAACACTTTGGGTGACTTCCAACTCGTTTGATTTGTCCAGTTTAGCTAATAATTTTTACCCGTTTGACTACTTGGACATGCTCTAATAAACCGATTTTTAAGTAAATAGATGGAAGTTATTAATTGTATTATTATTGTTTGCGATTTTTGTGCATGACTGTTAAATAATACTTTCTGTAGGGTGACACCAAGGGATCTGCAAAAGGCCAGGAAGGACTGGCTAGGAGAGATGCGGTGCAACCTGATCACAGTGCACAGGTCAGTACTCAGTATCACAAATTATTTGTTATAAATCTCATAAAGAACTGACATATAAAAATTGATTAAAACAATTTAGGAACTTGTGAACACTTTTGATTAGCTTTCAAACCATCCCGAGTAGTTTCTTTTTTAGCTAAAGTTTTTATTTCATCCGGTTGGCCCGTTATTAGAGTAGAATATTATGTAAACTGACCCATTTTCACATATATGTGTTGAAATTGACCTCTACTCACAAGAATGTTTTAAATTTTATGCATGTAGCCATGTATTCTGAATATCCAATCACCATATTTGTACGTTTCTGCAGCTTGCTCATCAAGGTTCGTATTTGCAGGGTCTGGATTATGGGAACTCGCAGGTACCTTAGTGTCTTCTTGGTCCTCTACAATTTTGTTTTAATTTTGTGAAAATGAATATAGTGACAACTGATTATCAAAATTATACTCAAATGATCTAATATAACATCTAAATTATTGATGATGTATCGACTCATAAGCTCGTGGTACATGAAATTTGAGTTTCATACAATCATACTCTAGCATATGCATATGCATATGCATATGCATATGCATAGGCATATGTGTTGTGTATTTTTGCATAATTACTTACTGATCTCTGGGTTATGTGACACTTGACATTTGCAGGGTCAACATATGGTTCCAATGCAAGGCAGAGATTAACATTTATGGGTTCAAGATCCGATATGAGCTAAGCGGCATTTGCCACATCAGCAGGTCTTGTTCTAAACTCGAGCATCTACTTAGCATGTCTCGATTCCTTGGACTATGTATTTTCATATTTTATTGTAATTTAAACCATTTGATGGATTTTATAGAAAGATGATTCTACCTCAGGAATGGATTGTTTGTTAGAGGTGTTTAAAGAGTTTTTTTTAAAGTTCATTTCATTGTTGCTTTTATAGTTGTTGAAGTGATAAAATAGAGTAGAAAGTAGCTCCAAATGGTTGTGTGAATATGCATCTATTGGTCTCCATTGCAAAATTTGTTTCAACTACAATTGTGCATATAATATAAAATTTATACAAGGCAAGTTGTATAAAATGTTTTTTTCACCTTAAACTTGGTCGTTACTGGTATTTTCATGTTTAAAAGTAGTTTTTCGTGATCTTGGAAAAATAAATCTTATTTTATAGGTGCAACATTTGGGATGAGTAATTAGGTATGAACTATGAAGGTATGAGACAAGGTATGACATTACTTTTAAAAATTCCCCCGGACAACCAGAGGTGGGCATAAAAACCGGGTCCGAACCCGACCCGGACCCGGGTACGGGTAGTACCCGATAGGAGGTGTACCCGGGTTGGACCTGCTTAAACTCGTAGGGTTGGAACCGGTTTTAGATTTTGAGTTTATTAGCGAACCTGACCCGAACCTGGGTTCAGACCCGACCAGGTTGAATCCGGTTTTGGACCCCGGTTTGAACCTGGTATTGGGACACACACAAGAAAAGAAAAGATGGGAAATAAAAAACTAAGCCCGGTATTGGACCCGACCCGACCTTACCCGGGTATAGCGGGTAGGGTTTTCAAGCAAGTGAACTCGACCCGGGCTCACCTATACCCGGGTACAAAAAAAACCCGGTTGGGTCCAACCCGGGTTGTACCCGGTTTCGGGTATTGAGCCGAACCCGAAATGCCCACCTCTACGGACAACCATTGGGCCTGATTTCTTTAGTGATTCGTGTATTACACGAGTTGAATAGGAGATATATAAAAATAATTATTAATTTGTTTTAATTAAAAGAAATCATTATCATTTTAAATCATATGATATGTAAACTTTAAAAATTGAGTTGTGATTATTAAAAAATCAAGTTTTCTGACTATTTTGGATGCTATAATCATATTAAATAAAAACTTATTTATTTATAGTTAGTGAATTGTCGTTTTCCTTCTTGTGATTTAGTCACATTTGTCATTTTAATTCAAAAATATATATATTTTTTTGCATTTGGCTCTTTAAGGCTTGAAAAATTTGTTATTTTCATCCAAAAATATTAGGCTCATTATTTTAAAATATTACATATTCATCACTAAAAGGGGACTTATGTAAATTTTCATATAAAAACGAAATCTTAATTTATGGAGTTAATTTCAATTTTTCTCTCCAAGGTTTGACAAAAGTAACTATTTTTCTTCAAAAGTTTAGAAATATCAATTTCTTCAAAAATTTCATAACTTGTTTTAATTTTATCCAAAAGCTTCATTATTTTGGATTTAAATTGAAATAAGTAATGCAACTTTTGGACTGAAATTGAAACAACTTATAAACTTTTGGAGGTAAATTGTTGTTTTTAATATTTTAGAGAAAAATAGTTATTTTGTTCAAAACTGAGGGAGGAAAACCGAACTTAATTCTAATTTATGTTTACGTGTTGCTAATAAAATCTTCCATTGAATTCATGTCTTTGGATGAAAATGACAAATATGATAAAACCAGAAGGATGAAAACGACATTTACTCTTTATAAAATATTAACAAACTAGGTTATATCCCCGTGTATTACACAGGTTGAATAACAAAAATATTAAATATTTATTGATGATGAGTAGGAATTGTAAAACGTTATTTTAATATAACATATGATTAAATTAACGTATGGTTAAGTATTTTGATTTTGTTTATTATTTTTAAAACTTTCGTTTTAAAAAATTGCTTTGAAAATTTTTTATTATTTTATCAGTATTTTGTTGTTTAAAAACTTTCGGTTTGTTTTAAATAAATGTTTTTTTATAAAACTTTTATTTTATAAAAAGATTGAATTTAAATATTTCATAGTTTAAAAAAGCTTCATTTTTTTAGAAAATCATAGTTTTAGAAAATTTTATTTTTAAAAAAAATATTTTTTTAATCAAAATTCTTGGTTTTTATTTAATGAAAAAATATTTTAAAAATTATTAATTAAACGACTTGAATTTATAATAAAGAGAGAAAGAGAAATATTTGAAAATTAGTTACTTGACTTTTAAAAAATAAAATAAATAGTTTAGGCGAGAAAATAATTGGGGGAAGCATTTTGAGAATGCCATGTGTCCCACATTGTAAAAGATTATTAGTATAGATTTGTAAAGTTTGACTTAATTGATTTTTCATTTATATTGTTTAAAATAAAATTAAAAAACTAAGATTACGTTTAAAAAGTGACATAAGTGATTTTTGTTTAAAATAATAGGTTTATTGTGGTGATTGCACGTGAACAAATCCTAAACAAACTAGACTCCTTTTCATATGCAACCTATCTATCGCTCAATCGACGTAGGTGGTTGCAAAACAAGCAGCTTTAGCATCAAGCACATCATCATACCGACAGTCATCCGAACTAGAGTCCATGGCCTTTTCACGCCCCTCTGAGGTGTCGTATGTTGTTAGAGTACAAGGGACGCTGATCGGACCTTCACTTTTATTACATTGATGTACAATGAATAAACTTAGAAAACCGTAGAGCGGCACTCACTTCTTTTAGAATAATGCTTGCAGCTATAGAAAAGATGGTCCAACTACATAACTTTTTCTTTTTCATTACTTTCATGGCCGTGTCTTGTGGCCACGAAAGAAAATAACACATGATAATTTCTTTTAAATTACAAACTGAATCTGTCTTGCAAACATAATCAACGTTGGTAACTCGATCTGCTCACCAGTTTAGAAGATTACTACCAACCAAAGACCCAACTTAATAAAATCAGTGAACCATTTGAAACATATTAATTGATTAATTGTTTGAGATATTGGGGATCAGCCCAATTACAAACCGGATGAATAGGGCAAGTTGTTAGCATGTTTAAACTTTAAACGCAAAATCCGTGATCAGAGAGATTTTTGAATTTTGTGCTTATTGCTTGTAATCGGAAATTCTTCATCTTCAAGCCTTTAATCGGATATTCTTCATCTTCAAGCGAACTTCATTGCCTTTAATCAGCTTCAATCGACGAATTGTTCAAGTTTTAAATCGTTCACACTTCTTTATATCGGATATTCTTCATCTTCAAGCGAACTTCATTGCCTTTAATCAGCTTCAATCGACGAATTGTTCAAGTTTTAAATCGTTCACACTTCATATAGGTTAGTTATTATGTATTATTAGCACCATTGACCTCTTAGATGCATCTGTTTAATTATTCAATGTGCTATTCGCAACTTCAACACTTAAATCAACAAACTAGTAAGGTTTAAAACGTTTATTAATAATCTTGGTTCTACGGAAGCATCATCTTTAGTGTGTTCAGAGATGAATTCATAGACAAAGAAATGTTTGATGCTTCTGGTTCTATGAATAATGCTTGCTGCTACTTATTGTATTCAATCCTCTGATCATGATTGATGATCCAGCATCTGAAGCTGTTGATTGTATTGTCAACTTTAGAAAGTGATAATTTGTCACTTGATGGTTTGAAACTGAGTTATTCGATTATATTAGAGCTTTAATCCAGAAATCTAATTAATCATCCAACCTTAGTAGTTCATGTATCAAGGTATCATCAGGAAAGAAAGATTCTCAATGCAAAATTAGTGTCAAAGATGAAAACCATCTGCTTTAATATCTTCTTATTTCTATTTCTTAAGCAATAGGTATATATTATAGGTTTAAGTTCAAATTGCATTTGTATGTTGTATTAAGACTATACGTAGTGATTGTTTATTAAGATGGCGTATAGTTGCCATGTAAGCAAAAATAAATTCAATAAATCTCCCTTTAAATCAAGTTTAGTGATTAACTAATTGCAAAGGCTTTTGACGCCCAACTTGATGCTATATTGTAGGCAAAATGATTTTCCCACCCCTTTATTGCCGGTTAAGGGTTTGACGAAATATGAGTTTTGAATCCCCTTTAACTAGGATGTAGTGGTTTTAGCGTCCCATTTGTGTACAAATCAGCAAATTTAACTCCCCTTAGGGACACCGCTGTTAACTTTGTAAGTGGCCTTCACAAACACACACACTAAAAAGAAAATGAAACTCTCGACCTCACTGTTAAACTAAAAGGTGAAAATGAGAAATAAACTCACTATTTTCTAAAAACAATTTTCTGAACATTAGAAAGTTGAACTTGCAGGTACAATAAATAACAACCAAAACGTGGGCCACGTCCACCACATCTTTTGACTAAAGAAAAAGAGAAAGACTAGGTAAAAACTAATAACCTATCATCCACTAGCTATGACTTTTTCTTTTGACTAAATAAAACAAAAGAAAATTAAACATGAACTACATTAGCAACCATGCAGCTCACGTACACATCAACTTCAATTTGGTGTTGCCACCTCATCAACCGCTACGTCCAGCTAAGAAGGTAGTCTCACAACCTAAAGGTTGTAGGTTTAAACATTTCTCAAAAGTCAAAACAAATTTCCTATAAAAATTTAAGCTTTTCTGTACAGAACGAAAAAAAAAAAAAAAACACTTAGTATTCTTCTATTATTAGCGTCTCTGATTTGTCACATGCATCTTTTTAATTATACAATTTATTATTTGCAATTATCAGCAAAATTCAATAGACCTGCAGGGTTTAGAATGTTAATGTTAACATTTCAGGTTTAATTACCTTTGTCAATTAATTATATTAATTTTTTCTTTATGAGCGAAAACACATCATTTGGTTAATTTGTTATTTATATTACTTAACTTATTCTTATAATACAGTAAAAGAATTATTTTTAGGATTTAATGTTGAATCATTATAAAATCCCTTATATCTTATAATGAAGATTATTAGGACACAGAGAGTGGATACCGAACCAACAAAAAGACTTACCGGCCAGGCCGCCTGGCCGGGAACAACTTCCCCCATATCCGGTATTTTTTTAAGGCCTCCTAAGTGCAAAGTCTTTACCAGATAATGTACCGACCAGTTTCTTTTTCTTTTAGCAATCAAAATTTAAGGTTTAGTGTTTTTGATGAAGATGTTAAGTTTGGTAAGAGTGGTAATGTATTCACTCCAATTGGTAAAAACATGAACAATAAAAAACATGTTAGATGGCGTTGATGTGACATTGTTTGATAAGTTACTAACGTACCCCTTGTGCCCTTAATTATAAACCGCTCATAGAATATCCCGGTTTATTTTTCTCACGATTGAGAGCAATGAAATGAGTATCTTTTCATGTAAAAATGATTGATTGATATAAGTTGGGTATAACACAAGTTTTGATAATCTTGGTCTAATATCTAATTATAAAAGTATGTCTTATGAGAAGCACCTCAACGTTTTTAGAAACAAAATTAGATTATGTTGTCATATGAATTATGCAGTTTTCAAACATCTTACACAAAATCATAATTAACTTCATAACCTTAAAGACAAGTTATCGCTTTATTTATTATGTATACAAAGGCTGACTTGGTGTCTCATGCTTATTACTCACCATCGGGTTCGCAGTATATTGATATACTTGTTTATAAAAAGTATATATATAATAATATCAATAATATAATAATATTAATAACCCAACTAGTTTAGAGGTGCAAATACACACTAGTTTGAGTTTATCATGATTCCTGTAAACTCATTTGTTTTTAGTAATAAAACCCTTAAGTAATGGAGGTTCCAAAAGAGCATATTGATTCTTGTAATTAGGTTTTATCAAATTAAAACTTTGAATTGAAAATTCAAATTTTTTCAATCTGAGAGCGTAACACGACTCTAGATCGTCCAAGTTTTGTTGATCATCAAAGTACTAATTCCTTACACACCCGGTACAAACCAAAGAAACTAAAATCAACATATATTCAAACACTTTAATTTAAGTTAAAACTTGCTATAAGAAACACCATAACATTTGTTGCATCAAACTTCAAGTAATATATGAGAAAGTTTCACAAGATATATCAACTAGTTTAAATATATGATTCCTCAAGAACATCAAGCAATCTCACTATTCTCATTCTGTTGAGTTTCCATAAAAGGAATGTTGACAGATTTTTCGGTTACCTCTATTCCGCTCCAATGGGCATCAGAAACAGAGTTCTTGACAGCAAATGGAGTCCTTGAGCCATCTGTTACTGATTTATTATCATCCTTCCCAACCACAATGCATTCATCAGAATATAGCTCGAAATCATTGTTTCTGGAATTGGGTTGTTTGTTTAGATCCTTGTCCATATTATCTGACGGGTTTAGGCAAATATTTAAACTTGCTTCACTGTTAGGATCTGAAACATCTGAAGTTACAATTCTGCTTTTGGTTTTTGGTTTGGAGGTTGGTTGTTCTTGAGATGCTTTAGAACTGGTTTTTTGGGGATTCGGCTTTATGTTTGTGCGAGTTAAAGCTGTTTTTGGTGGTGGAAGCTTTCCAAATTTGGCATCGTTTGAGCTTGTTGGACCGTTTGGCAGTCTAGATTGAGATCTTATGCCTCCAGTTGGGGTTCGAACACCTGTTTTTCCCTGCATAGCAAACATCATTTTTTTAGAAGAACTTCACATGAAAAATAGAATGGAGGTGATAAAAGAAAGATCCAAAACATAATTTGAAAAGTTATATTCTTTATGATCACCATATTAGGCGATTCTTCAAAAAAGAAGAAAATATGCACAAAATATTATTAGAATGAAGGTGGCAATTCCTCATACAAAAATTATCATATTAGGGTCACGTCTAAATGGGCTCAGGTCGTGTGCCGGTTGACTCAGTTACCTATTTGAAACAGGTTGTGTTTAGGTTGGGTTGTGGATAGATAGGTTGACCTGCCAGCCTAGTTTAAATTAAAATTTAAGCAACCCCTTTGACCCGTTTAGATAAAACTTAAAAGAGCTAATTGATTCTGGGGTTGAGTTTTCAACATAACTAATAAACGGGTTGTGTTTGGTTTAGTTGATACCAACCCGCCAACCCAAACCCTACTCAAAAGTTGTCAGATAACCAGAACTAACCCCATCAAAGAACCCAATCTTAGGTGAAGGCATTCTTAGTCCTGTTGGTTGAACTGCAGGGGGTCGAAGACCTGAACCAATTTGGTTTCCGCTTTGATTTGAGAATTGAGGGGTTGGATGAAAACTCAAAGCTGAATGGACAGAGGTATCACCATCAAAAGATCTGTAAGAAACACTGGTCTCTATACTGCTGCACCTTGATTCTACAGACCGATCACTTATGGAACTTGCAGGTGATATACTTGAAGAAATATTAGAATTAACAGGTGGTTGTTTCTTATCCATGCTAATCCTTGATGGTGTTTTGTGGATTATTGATCCAGCTGTCAGTTTAGCAGCATTGGTATCAACTTTTTTTCTTGAGATATTCACTTTTACACCGGTTCCTGAAGAACAGCTACTAGATGATGAAGATGGTCTTGTGTGGTCCGTCTTCAGTGTAGTTGAAGATCCAGAAGAAGATGATTTGGAACTAATTGAAGGCTTTGGCACGGCCCTTCGAGGACCAGTCACTCCAGTTACCTTTGATCCTTGTATACTTGTTGGTTTTCCTATTTGGTTTCCTTTCTGTGCAACTGTCACATTCAACATGAAAATAATTGCAAATCAGATTTAAAATAACAAGGTTGAAAAAGAGTTAGTCTTGGTCTATAGAAGTTTAAGTTGCACAATCTCTAGTCCAAATTAGTGTCAACCCAGGTTCAATTCCAGCAACTTGATTTTCACAATTTATGTTACATTTAGGGGTAATATCATGCAAATAGGCATCCAAGTGCCAAGCACGCAATGTGAACCTTAATGTCTTAATGTAACAAAAATCATTAAAATTGACCAATTTGTACTTGATTGTGCAATTGAAACTAATTTGGACTCAAGAGTTGGTAATTGAAAGTTGTAACAGCCCATGTAACCGTATCAAGATATTGTTCGCTTTGTCCCAGATGGATTGCCCATCCACAAATTCATGGTTTTGTTTTCACCAGACAAGTTGCTCGCTCAGACAAAACACATCTTGGTAGAGGAGGTTTCCACCCCCTTATAAGGAAAACTCTGTTCTCCCCCAAACTGATGTGAGACTTACAAAAGCAATTTGAACTAAGTTGTACAGTTTTGGACGAAATCCATACATTTACAACGACATGGACAAAACTGAAATTAACTAGGATACAAATGATTCTTTTGTTACCAAGAGTTTTCCTTGCAGTATCTTGATCCTTTTTTGCAAGATTAGCACTCAAAGAAGCTCTTTTTGTTATTGCTGATGTGCCATTCAAGTTCAGTCTGTTGATTATCTTAGGTTGTGGAATTGATGAAGTATTATCTTTTGTTCTTGCACCAAGCTTCATTTTAAACATATCAAACACAAATACAGATCAGATATTAGAATGGAACTGATAATTACTATCTACAATCTAGAAGTGGAAATGTGGACCGGTGGTTGTATTGATCTGAAGCACTTCTTGTCCAAGAACTTATAAATATTAAACTATTGTGCCAAATAAAACTAAGAATTACTATCTACAATCTAGAGGTAGAATTATGGACAGGCAGGTAGAACGGGTGGTCTTTTTTGTAATAATCCAAAGCACTTTTGTCCAAAAACTCAAAAAAAGTTTAATAAAAAACTATAGTGCCAAATATGATTTAGAAAACTATAACAAAAATGTATTTTATGCATTAAATTACTAACTCATTGATATATAAATAACCCAAATCAACCCAATGGAAATAAGTACATCAACTGGTCAGGCAATTCAAAACATGTCTTTTTCGTATTGATCTGAAGCACTACTATCCAAGAACTTAAAAAAATATATAATAAAAAAACAGTGTACCAAATACATATACACATATACATAGAAACTATAATATTTATGTGATTTAATGGATTAAAACTACAGTTTGGGACCCTTTAATAAAAACATAATCAAAATCGACCCAATCATAAGCAAATGGGTTGAAATAGTTGCCTTCACTGCAATCAAAAAGATAATGATAATATTTTCAACTATACAACTCAATGAGTTAAAGTAACATACCAGTTTTCCAGAGTCAAGATCTACCTTCTTTGATGCTGTAGTGAAAACAAAATACAACATAAGAAGATATACTATTTACTAAAAAATAGGAATAAGAAGATATTAAAGCAAATGGCATTCATTTATATTTAAAAGGTATACTCACAACTGTTAACATTTGGTTGGGAATCTTTCTTTCCTGATGAAACCTTGATACGTGAATTGTTAAGGTTGGATGACTTATTGGATTTCTGGATTGAAGCCCTAATATCTTCGAATAATTCAGCTTCAAGGCAATCAAGTGACAGATTATCACTTTCGAATGTGGAGATCGAATCCATTGATTTGTATACTTCCTCTTCAATTCCTGGTAATTGATGTTTTACAGCCTTTTCACCTCCTTCAATCATAGTTGACAGCTCATCTGCATCAAGAACACCTGTGTACAACAAAAGAAAATGATTATTGATGGAGCACGATTAACAGGAAGTTTGAATCATTCGGTGTAATTTGAAAGTGGTTATGTAAAAATAATCACACTTGGATATAAGTTGCAACAGAATTAAACTTTAAAATAGTGTTTTAAAGGTGATTTTGAAGTTTGAAGTTGGACTAGTATGAAACTCATCATCCATAACTGATTATTATTATTATTTGTCAAACATTAAAAATAATTATTCAGAAGCGGAATTACTTATCAAAATCATTAGAAAATGATTAACTAAAGGCACTATAATAAGATAATTGTTCTAAAAACCCTCTAACATGAAAGAAGAAACGACACCAAAAATGCAAAACCATTAAGTTAAAGTTATAGAATACCATCACTGGTGAAAAAGGCGTTGTCCCAAGCTAAACTTTTGCGTAAGTTGAACTTTCCATTTTTTCTTGACTTTTCAGGTTCTGGTGTTTCAATCAGTTTTGGCAATTCTTCAATATCTTCACTTGCAGATTTATCAGCTTCAGTCTCAACTGTTCCTGTTTTCTCAAAATCTATCTCATTTTGTGGTCCTAGATATAATACAAATAAAGTTAGCTAATGACAGAAGCTGGATCAATTCAACTTTCTAAAAATACCTATTCAGTAAGATTTCTTCTCTCAAAAACTGTTTAGAATCAGAGAACATTTTTAATCACAAATATGATTCTCTTACCATCTTAAGAGCCAAGAATTCAATGCTAGCATTCAAAAATATTTGTCCATGTCAATATGTCAGTATTTAGCCACACGTAGAACATTTCTCTCACTATAACATAATAAGAATGTAACTATAAGGTTAACCTATGAAGTAAGGGACAAAAGGCATTGATCCCATGAAATTATGGATTTTATATAGCTTACACCACATCTCCACATAAAGTCAAATCATGCACTCACCATGACTTGATGTAAAAAGAAAACATAAATTTCCATTTATCAAATTATCATAACCGAAGCAATATAAAATGTAAAAGTACAAATAACTTGCATTTTTATCTAAATACTAAAGCTGTAAAGCACCACTTGACCAATTCTTTTACAGCTCCTAACACACAATTATACCAAGCCATATGTTTGCATGAGCCCAAAAGTACAATTCTTATGTAATATCCAGAATCTGCTTACTACAAATCTGTTCAGTTAAGCAATACGCGTAAGGTTAGAGAAAAAAAGGTAGGGGGATTGACAAATGTTGTGATACGCCATTCTTTTCTCAAACCTATGCACCATTTCTCTTGTGCCATGTGCCCATGTGTAAAAAATTATCCATTAGTATTTAGTACACTTGTCATACCAACCAATATCATCCAGTTTACCCACGAGAAGCTCACGGATTTGTTTTTGCTTACCTGAGTGGAAACTTTCCAAAATATCACCACCCTAGGTTGCTCCCACTCCCACTCAAGCAAGCTTAACGCTATAGTTCTTTCATCCACATCCAATGTGTTAGTGGTATTTGAGGTCAAGTATTCATTATGTCTAAGTAGCTCTTATGTGGATGGAACAATGTGGGATTTGCCTAAGGTGTCTCAAACACTAGCAGATCTAGCTTGTTTGCAAGGGGCAGACCCCCATAGGCACTTCAAAAATCCAAAAAACAACAAATTTATGTCCAGAAAACATCAGGGGCGTCATTTTTTTTTATAACAGAGCATGTTAATATTGTATGTTTTACACAAAATACACAAAAATTCAATTGTTTCCCCTTGCAAGCATTATCATTTTTCACTCTGCCAACACCAAGCACAACAAATACCAACTGTGAATATTTAAATTAAGACTAACCAACATTGAAATATCCACAAAGAAACATCCACTTTTTGGGGTTATTAACTGCTAAACCAAACATACTCAACAGCATCTACATAAATCCACCAAAATATACCTAAAGATCAAATATACATTTTATCAAACAGCTTCCACACAGAAACTAAGAACATGTACACATAAAGTTAAGTACATACCAGCTTCAACAATCAATCATTCATGTTAGTTCATCATCATTTGTTATTTTCTTTGACACGAACCCATATTTTTGCCCCACTAAAAAAAAAAATCTTTGATCCACCACCTACCACAAGAATCATCCGCAAGCTTTTTACCTTAAACTTCCTTTTTACATACACCTTACACCCAAGCAATACATCCATTCACAAGCTCAAGTTAACTCAGTAGGGCTTTACTGCCCCCATCGTTCCTCAAAACAGACTATATCTTTTAATTCTCATTTAAATCTTATTGTTCCAAATAAGTAACTTTGTGGCCATTGGCCAATATTATCCAAAACTACTCGATTGATGATATTCGTATCAGTGCACCAATTTCATTAGGTTAATCGCAAATTACTTCACATGTCATCAAAATCAAGCTAATCTTCTGTCAATTCGAGTTAATCGATCAAGAACAAGAAAACAAATCAGAGCTAAATCCTATGTAACAATGAGAAAGTACGATAAATCACCTGAAGATGGGTCGACGGAAACTGTGGAAGAAGAGGAAACAGGGATTAGGGCTTCATCGCACTGAGATAAAGCGTCATCGTTGGCGGCATCGGATGGTTTGACTTGAAGATCTTCTACCGCAATGTCTTCCATCTGAAGAGATTGAGAAAACGAAACCCTAATTTGATCTGAATCGATGAAGAAGAACACCACTGTGTGTGAATGGGTGTGTGTAAGAAAGAGAAAGAGAAAGAGAAAGAGAAAGAGAAAGTGAAAAAGAGAAGAATGAATTTTTGAACTTACAATGGAAGGCGGTCGGCTGAAAATTAGAACGTTAGAAGGGACTAAAATTATAATAATAATATTACCCCTTCCACTATGTGTCAAGCTCAAGCAAGGCTAAATTATTTATTGCATGAGCATTCACAATATATTCAATGTTTACATCCTTATAATTTATATAAAATTATTCTCTTTTCAATTTTTGGGTCTGTTTGCAATTGCTTATTTTGGTTGAAAAAATTTTTTAATAAAAATAATTTATTAACTTATAACTTTTTAAAAAAATGTTTGAATTAGCTTATAAACTAAAATGTCATAAAATAATCAAAAAATACATATTTTCATAACGAGAAGAGTTAATAGGAGGTAGTATAGGGGTATAATAGGATATTAGACTTGAAAAAATTTTCAAAAGTTAATAAGTAACTTCCTACTTACTTTTTAAAATATTATTTTTACTCTATATGAAAAGTTATTTTGAAAAATTATTTTGGGTTTGTAAAATACTTTATTTGAGTTATTAACTTTTCAAAAGTTAATAAGTCAAAAGTTGATGTAAAATAAGTAATCCCAAACACCCACTTTATTTCTTTTTCAAAATCGTCTTTTATATCTCTATCTTAATCTTACTCAAAAACACGTTTTTTTTTTTATTTTTCTTAATACACTCGTAATAATTTAATGGAAGAAAAATAGTAACTTCTAATTTGATTGGTTGTGCGATTTTTTGCTTAACCAATTTTTTTGAATTTCGTGGAGATAAAGTTGATGAATTTAATATGAATACTTTGTTTCTCGAAAATCTAACCGAACAAACTCAAGTAAACAAACCAAACGTTCAAGCGAACATTTCACAAAAATCTGTTTAATAAATTATTGAACATGGACATAAAATTATGTTTGATGAACTAAATGAACGGACACGAATAGATGATGCATGTCGCCCCCATTCCTCGGGCTCGACCAGTTGTATCGCATCACAACTATACACAGCAAAAGTTTTATATAATCAAAAACACAAAAGCCAGACTAAATTAAACCTTAAACAATGCATACGTAATCCACATGTCCAGCGCATTGAAAATACGAATTACTATCTAAAACACTACCCTAAGCAGTCTTAACTCAGTCATTATCTTTTATTTGAAGATCTTATTTATTCATAGCCTTTAAGTCTCTTTAACCTAGCTAGTGCCTTCCAGCACATCCAGCTCCTGCATCAAGAGCTAAAGCTGTGAGCTTCTCTTGATGAAGTTAGCATGTGAGTTCCATTTATACGTAACATGTGTGCTCGACCAAACTTTCTTCATGCATAAAATTTTCACTTGGGTTCATTTCTTTGTTAATTATCGTTTCATGATCCTACAAGTAAGTTACGTTTTCAATATCTTTGTTTATAAATCATGGGGATCCTGGGTTGTTTGGTTTCAAGGTAATTTCATGTTTCTCTTCAAGTTGTTCAAGTTCTCACTGATCTCGACTATTCAATAAAAAAAGATTATGATACCTCATGTGGAAGATGTAATATGGATATATGGTAAGCTTACTTTGGTTTTATAGTCAATATAGTCGTGTTACGTTTATTCGTTTGTAGCTTTTTTCATGATCTCACGTCTTCCATGTTAATTGATAATTTATGTAATTAATCAAGTCATTCACAGTTAGGAGTATTAAATGCTATGCTTGCACTCTTATGATTATGTGTAAAGGTTTTCAAAAAATACAACGTTGTAGGTAATAAAATTGTTGTATTTTTGTGATAGAACTATGTTTTTGGATAGCAAAGCAGACCCATTTTGGGGCTGCTCCCATTTTGTTTTCTCAGTCAGCATACAGGCCTCTGAGATTATATAAGTAACACCTTGAGATTTACTTTAGATCATCAATCGTCTCATGAAACTTTTGTCATGAGAAGTAAACAAAATAATTTTAGTGTGTTCCATTTACTTACCTAGATGGTTTGATGAACATACTACTTGATTTGTCACACTAAAAATGGGTATGACGATAAGCACACAATGATTAGACAATGTGTTTTTATCTGAGGTTTGGCTTAACCCGTTTGCCATGCGCGCAATGCACGCCCGAGAGACAACGCTAATTATTATGAATGTGGGCATATTAGCTTTTTGTCATCAACGTTTTTTAAAAATATACATTACATAAGTATTATCGAATCACACTGATTAGCACTTTTCAGGGCATTAACACCTTGATGGGTTGTTGTAGGTTTTCGGTAACAAGTTTTTAATGATACTAAAAGTATTATAAAACCCCTATAAATTTTTATCGATTTTTAATCGTAGTAAAAATTTATCGCTAACCAAAAGTTTAAAAACCTCTAGCAAACTAGAGAAGAGAAACCCCCAACTTACTACTCTACATCAAAGTGTCAAAATTGAATTTGCTCAACTTTTCCCGATCCAAGTTGCATGATTTTTTACCCAAAGGAAGCCTATGATTTTTTATCTCCTCCGTTAAGTATGATTTTATGAATATTTGTACACAAGAATGGACAAAAGTTTTTCTACATTTATGAACCAAAAACCAAAAATGAATATGTTTATTAAACCAATCAAAAACTATATTATGATATCAAAATGTCGAGTGAACTATAATACATTTGTTTTGTTATCCTAATTAACCTTTAATTACTCTTGGCATATGAAGATTCCACAGCATAATCTTCGAGCAACCATCTTGTGGGATCCCCTTCAATTTGGTCTCCTCTTCAAGGACTTCTTCTTTCACAAATTTTATAGAATTCTGCAAATGTATGATTTTTGCAAATGTAAGATTTTTATAACATAAGGTACATTTTGATACAACATGAAGTTTTTGATGGGCGTATAGTGTCATTCTGATTCAATAGGGGGTAAAATGTAAGTAGATGAAATTGGGACCGTTGGCATTAAATAGGTTACGTTTGTGTGTTGACAAATCGACATGACAATATGACACATATCATCATGTCAAACAAATGAACCTGAATACTTAACAAATATTTATGGATTAATAGTAACACGGCCTTTCTAGCGGAATTTGTTTTTCACTTTTGTTCCTTTGCATATTAATAATTTTGAGTTACAAGTTTAAAACAAAATGCAAATACTTATAAACAATTGTATTATATAATTGTATAACTTTATGTCTATTACTATATTAGCTTTTAATTTTTGTTGTAAGAGGCTTTATTTATTTTAAGTTATTGAAGTAAAAACATATCAACTTTTATTAAATTAATATAGAGGATAAGCAAGTCAATTTAGCAGGTTGTCTAAACCCTATCTGTTTATCTAAACACGTTTATTGATCCGGTTCGAAACTAACATGAACCCGTTTAGAACAAGTTAAACTGAATGTCATCTTAGATACATGTGGTGTTATCATGTATTGTGAAATTCACATTCCTATAGCGTACCTGAGAGGTGTGTTGTGCGGACGAAACACGACCCCATCTTTCCGGGTCCCACAAAATTGAGCTGTTGAATCCTACAGTTGAGATATGAACAGGCGATCGGGTGGCATCATCTGCTGAATTGTTCAAACTTTTCAAATGCCACCCTATAACTTCTGAAGAGTCACAAACTGGCCCCTCGATTCTCACCCTTTGTCTATTTGCTGATAAAAATGCCATTGGCCATGTCCCAAACACCCTACATCCATTATTCACTCATCAATAAGTTCCGCATTTTTATTTTAGAAGCGCTAAAAACTTTACTCAAAGATTAAAAAAAAAATTTGTCAATAAATATATCTCCTAGCAAATGTTGAATTTTAATACAACTTTAATGCACTATGTTTTAGAATCAAAATATAGCATGCAGCCGGTCTGACTAGAAACTTATAATATCAAAAGAGGGGAAAAACTTACTCGATGGTCCTTATCTCGTCGAAGAAGCTTAGATCATAAACATTATAGAGCGAAGCAAAATGCACAATCCCACTTAACCTATGATACTCGATGTGCTTAAGCGCAACATTTCTTTGATGGTCCATTTCAACTTCCGCATCGGTAAAATTCTCTTTAAACACCAAATGCCTATACATAACATTAGTTTTCCGCAAAATATCAGATACTTCTGTAGATTCAGACTGTGATTCAACAACCACCCACAACAATGGTGGAGGAACTAATGCCAATGTATTCGCCATTTTCCTCAAAAGCACCCCTCGAAGCTCATCTTTATCGCTCGTTGGAGTAACAATGATCACAAGCCTTCGAGGTGTCAAATCTACATCTTTTCCCATATTACCCTTTTCGCCCTTTTCTTCTTTCGGGCCAAGATTGAACCTTTCTTGCACTTTCATAGATAAAGATTCATCCAACATGTTCCTATCAAAATTCCCATTTGCGTGTTCCACACGCTGTGTGGAGATTTCCTCTGCTCGAGGGGAAATCTCCGGCGCACCATTGGGTGCAATAACATGATGACCAGAAAAAGAAGATTTGTTAGTAGGGGCAAAGCCGGTGAAGAACCCGACGATGAAACATAACAAGAAATGGACAGTGGCCTTCTTCCATAGATGAACTTTCTTCTTTGGTCTTTCTGATGATCCCATTACTGCAAATGTAGGGTGGATGATGAAGATGATGATGGTGGTGATAATATAAGTGGAAATGAGAAGGATGTATATATATGTTTTTAGAGTTGACAAGGGTATAACAGTAATTTGGACTTGAAATAATTAGATGTAGCAGGTTCTTTTATGGTTGCTACAAGTGAACTCAACAGAAGGTTGTTTGAATGTCAATTTGTTTCATAAAAAATGCCCAAAGTGTGTTTATTTTTAATGTATGAAGGGTTTAAATAACATTATTATTATGACGATAAACTATATTATATAAATTGTGAAATATAAAATTCAGAAGTTGAATATTTAATTTTTAACACATAAGTATTATTTATTTGTAGAAATTTTATATGAAATGGAAGATGAGGCGTTGCTTGACAAAGTCTTATCTTGAAATTGAAGAAAGAACTTGCTACCAAATAGTTGTTGAGGTTTATAAATCATCACCTAGAGTTGGTGTGAAATTTAAGTAATAATCTAGTTTTAAAACAACTATAATTAGTTTAGTAAAAACAGTTTATGTTTTAAACATTCGAACAAAACCAACTTCATTAACTTTACTCGATAGTTAGTGTCGTTATTTTTCTTAAGTTGAGATCAATATGGCCCATCGTCGGTCATACTATAAAAAGAAGCTAAGCACAGTTGAAAGTGTTAAAGGAGTTGCATTCACGGATTGACAAATAAAACTAGAGATGAGATCGGTAACGTACCGAAAAATGGCGATACCAAAAATAGGTGAAAGTGTGAACCGAATACCGTACCGATTTTGTCAGTTCGGTACGGATCGGTACCGGTACCATTGAAAGTACCAAAACCGAAGGTATCGAATACCAAAAACTTGAAAAAAAAATGAATACCGGTACCGATTATGTTCAGTCAATACCGGTATTAGGTAAAATTTGCTCATCCCTAAATCAAACCTCAAAGTGACATGAACTCGAAAACAGTCTCGGAAAGGACATTAAGGTCTTTTTGTATACAAGTACTTTTTTTTTAAAAAGCTTATGACAAAAAGTAAAAATCTATATAAAACAGCTACGTCTAAACTAAACAACAAAAACAACCTTATGCTAATTTATTTTATCTTCTAATAAATCTTTACATAAAACATCCAAATAGTTTGATTTATGAAATAAGACACATAATTTTTTAAAACCTAATAACCATAAACAAAGCCTTTGAACCCGCTAGGTCGATTCAACATGACCTGTTTACGCTAATGGGTTCACAAGGTTCGACCCAAAACTAACACATATCTGTTTAGATTAAACTCAAACTCATGAATCACAAGAGTCGTGTACTCGTGTATTCATTCCTTGTTAAACTCAAACCCTTATCGGCTACGCGATCGCCAACTATAAAATTTGAAATAATGCAACACAAAAGACATTATAATTCAATTCAACCAAGCTTATTTCAATCCAAAATCACAACTTCTGATAACAAGAAAGCAAATAAGGCCGCCACCGCCTGTCAAGCACCCAAGTATTAACCCGAAAGCGTAACACAACCACCATCCCCAAGAACGAGGCTAGACGAAGGCGACAAAAGTAACAAACACAAACACGCAACACATGAAAACTAGAAAACAATGATAACCAAGTCCATAAGATACACCAGTAACCTTCATTTCTTCTTCTAAGCCGCCTTGGTGACTTTAGCACCAGTCGGGTCCTTCTCGTCCACGCTCTTGATGGCACCAACCGCAACGGTCTGGCGCATGTCCCTAACTGCAAACCGACCCAAAGGAGGATACTCAAAAATGTTTCAACCACCATTGGTTTGGTTGGAACCATCTTAACCATTCCAGCATAGCCATTGCCAATTTGACCAGGGTGGTTCATGATGATGACCTGAGAAGTGACCCATTGTTGTTGACTTTCCAGAGTCAACATGCCCGATCACCACAATGTTAATGTGTACCTTTTCTTTACCCATAGTTCAACACAGATATTTTGCTGAAATTCAAAAGAACAAAACTCACAGTCAAGGATGCTAAATAAGTCAACATGAACCTAAACATGACAAGAACCTAAATACTTATTTTTTTCTTCTAAAAACAAAGATCAAAACCAAAACTGAGATCAAAATTAATAAATCAGAAGCATGATTGAATCACAATTGACCAAATCTCACAACAGATCAACTACATCAAGTAATTAAGAAAAACAGTGATCAATTTTACCTATAAACATAAATGATAGAAGAATCGAATATGCATAAGAATTAATAGTTCAATCGATCACTAAATACTTATAAATACGAAAAATAACAGTTTTAAACATGTAATTGAAGATATAATGGAAGAAATATAACCTCTGATTCGATAGGAGGGGTTTAAACCACGGCAACGGGACGATGATCACGAAGAATATGTAAATAAGAGTTCATAAGGGTTTATTATTTTATATAGTACTGGATGCACCAGAATTCTCTTGCAATTAGGGTTTTCTTTTGGCCGTACGATTATAATTGATCCTATGGTGAATGTTGGTCGCTCTGTTCTTTGCCATGACATGTTATATTTTAGCTTTTTTCCGACACCTGATACGAAAACAGCGAATTGACTACTCAATAAAATGTCGTTACAAAGGGGGTTGTATAATCCATTTGTGCATTAAATACTAAAGAAAATAAAATAGGTTAGACACAACAATGCATCATCAAATGCATCAAATGCATTAAATACTAAAGAAAATAAAATAGGTTACAACAGTTGTGCAATTGAGCTACAAAATACCAAAATTAATCAAAATTGAGTCCCACAACCAAAACTGGGCTTTCATAATGTAAGTTGTATACTTCTTCATTTTGTGCCTCACTTAAACTCTCTCTTTGGCCTATGTTTCCTCCACTTAAGTTTGGGCAATGATAACATCCACTCTGGGACTTCACAACCAGAAGCTTTCATTACATTTGCTATGTTTTTTAAGTATCGAACATCAGCCTCCGTGTAAAATGTAACCGCCTCCCCGCTCCTACCAGCTCTCCCAGACCGACCTAAACACAGTAACAAAAACTGGTTAGCCAAATTGGCATGCTAGAGAACGAGTCAAAATGCGTCCTGGTTGAAAAAAAAGTTCTTTAGTGCATGTAGAAACAGGTTTGGTTAGGTTATCCTGCCAACATTTTTTTTCATTTTTTAGAAATATTAAATATGCTTAGTTATGATTAGAAACATCATATTATAATAATAATGTTCTCGATTAAAGAATAACACAGTTTAAAAATGTTATAATGCAATGCATATAGACTTTGCTCTGCTAGATGGCCTAAATAGAGTCTGAAAAAACTAGTGATCAAATTATGTATCACCTAAAAAATATAAAATGAGCGTGTTAGGTAACGGTTCAGGTTGAAAAGGCACTTTTGACACTCGCTGAGGCCTGGTCGGTTAAAGGTTGGGTTAACTTGTCAACACTTTTTGGTCAAATTTAAACAAAAAGTTATTATATAAACATGATTCGAAAAGCAATCTGTTACAACAATAATTAAGAATAATAAATCAAAGATTTTATGCTTTAAAAGTGAATTTTGGGTGGCTTTTCAACATCTTGGACCCGTTTAAGATACAAGATATAATCCAAGTAAATGGGACAAATCTGACTGGCAAGCCAAAGTTAAATCCAAGATTTCACATAATAAATGAATAAATAAAGGTTGAAGCTACATACCAATCCTGTGAATGTATGCTGAAGATGAATCTGGAAAATCATAGTTGATCACACAATTGACCCCTTTGAAATCCATTCCCCGGGCAATCACATCAGTGGCAATTAAAACCCATGTTTTACCAGCTCTAAAGTTATCAATAGCATTCTCTCTCTGAAATTATTAATTAAAAAACATAAGATATACAAATCTACTGAGAACAAAAGCTTCAGCTTAACGAACCTCAAGTCATTTGGTACGTGAGTACACTTTACATGTAAAATATCAAGCTATGCAGAATAATATCAAGATTTACCTGTAATTGAGGTAGATCAGAATGTATTACATCAACTCTAATATCACTAAATTGCAGTTCCTTGTAAAGTTCCTTTGCCCTTTCTTTGTTTTGGACAAAAACAAGCACCGGTGGATTTAAACTCTGCTCAGAGAATAATATTATGTATATAAGAAAGTAAGAAACTAAAGAAAACTAAAACATGCAAAAATCAACAACGGACCCAACAACATTTTCTGAAGAAAAGAACATTGAATAACAGACATTGACACATGACAGATACATAACCTGAATCAAAGCATCCATAAATAAATTAATCAAAGCTGTCTCTAGTAAATCACAATATACAATCTCAACGACACTAACTTTTTAAAGAAAATCACAACTGATTTTATTCTAAATGCATCACCTTTTTACATATTTAGATTCAGCTTGTATAGACAGCACATGATTAAATAGTTGGAACACCTCAGGATCTTCGAATATTAGGCTCTCTTTAAAAGTCAACTATAACTCATTCTAACCTTCAAATCCATGACCATTAAGACCTAGCTGCTTTGCTGCTTACTAATCATGATCTTAACTTCATAAAAGATGCATGCAACAGCAAGTTGCAGCATTCCAGCAATGCACTTTAGCCATAACTCATAAGGTCACCCCCAAGCAATAAAATACATATTTCTAGCTTAAATTTTCAACATTAGAATGTAGCTGAGGCAAATTCTAAGAATTAAGAAAACATGGTGAAAATGTAAACTAAATTTATACTATTTTGGATAATTGGATGGTGATGTGAAACATACAGTAACAAGTACACAACGGCTTGGATTCCAGAGACAAAGAACACTATATGCACATCAGGATAAATAGATCATCAAAAACAACTCAAAAAGACTTTTTTAGGAAATAAAAAAATCCCCAAAGCACCTAATAGGTGTGACACTGAGACACACTTAAAACGTTAAACCTTTTATTCCTGTTTTTACAAGGTTTTTGTTTCACATTTATTTCAACCACCAAATAAAGCATTAACTAGACACTAGTCATTCCTTGTTTTCTACACAACATCAAGTATCAGATCATGATACAATAAGACAATTTATAATTTATGTTTGGTCTACTTGATAAAGCAAATGAAAAATAATAACCACGTATATTATGCATCAGGATGTACCTCTTCAAAGGTTTGACGAAGAGCCATTAGCTTTCCTTCTTCACTCCCAACGAATACCAGTTTTTGTTTTATTGACTCCGAAGCAGAATTCCTATGTGAATTCCAATTAAGCATCAGCCAACAAAAAAAATCAAACAAGTTACAAAAAAATAAAAGAGAGAGTTTCATGTATTACTTCCTGCCAATAATTACACGAACAGCATCATGCATTATTGTCCGTGCAAGTTCTTCAACTGTATCAGGTAAAGTAGCACTAAATAGTGAACGGATAATTGAAGGATTTGAACATGCTTTTACAACTGCGTCAACTTGTTTTAGTAAACCAAGCTCGAAAAGCTTATCGGATTCATCCAAAACAAGGTATTCAACCCTGCAAAGAAAAAAAAAACAATATGTTGGACAGATTCAACTTTCCAGAGGGTTTGTACATTCTCGTATCCAAAGCAAATGATTACCTCATTCAAAAAGTAGAAGTTATTCAAAAAGGACTTCTTAAATATCACTAAATTTTCCTGCTATTAATATGGGTTTTATGTTAAGATGGTGGTTGGTATAAATTCAAATGCCCCAGCAGGTATGGGTTTAATAATTGAGTGGAATGAGAATGGGTATTGATTTTTAAACCCAACCCCCTTTAGGTGGGTATGTAGAAATCCCAATTTTATACTCATCAACCCATTCCCTCAAATGCATATCCAAACACCCTCGAACAAAACACACCTTAAAGTACCAAATCCTGATTCCCTATGTGACTGAAATAACTTAAGAGGGTTTGGTATGTTATAGGGAACCACTAGGGGTATTAAATTGGTATGAGAAGAAATGGGATTAAGTTTTTCCTTACATGCGTTACTCAAAGTCTGATTAAGTTTTTCCTTGCATGCGTTAGTAGAAGTCTAAAACCCAGCCCTTGAGAAATTTAAGATCCCTTATCTCATGAGTTCTCATATCTGTCCCCTTATGTGTGTGTGAGAGAGATAAGGTAATTTACCTGCTTAGATCAAGCTTCCTTTTGGTGACTGCAAATTTTAAACGAAGTGGTGTAGATATGAGA
Source organism: Flaveria robusta (assembly GCA_025506415.1). NCBI lineage: Eukaryota > Viridiplantae > Streptophyta > Magnoliopsida > Asterales > Asteraceae > Flaveria > Flaveria robusta. The sequence continues at coordinate 1,966,437 of CM046472.1, read as the reverse complement.
ATATCACAAGGAACTTTTGAAAACTCAGCAGTGTTAGCAAGCTGCTTAGTCATCAGTTTTATATAAAATTTCTTTCCTTTAGCCAATTTTTTACATTCTCTGTATGTCTGAGAAGCTAGTTCTCGCGTAGGGCAAAGGATTACAGCACGGACACCATCCTTCGAAGCACGCTGATGATAACAAAAAAAAATAGTTAGAGAAATAAAGTGTTTGGGCATTTCATAATCCATAGCAAATGTCTTAAGTACCTTTAGTTTCATAAGCATAGGACAAACAAATGCCAGTGTTTTTCCAGAACCAGTTGGAGCACATGCAAAGCATTCCCTTCCCTGTCAAATTTTACATAAATATGATTCATAATAGTTGAGTAAGTTTTAATATAACAACCTATTGCAAAAGACTGATGAACCAAAGTTACAAAATTTGAATTAATTAAACTCAAGTATTCAACAATATTTCTTCATTAAACTTGAGTAACAAAAGGGTCCAAAAATAGAGAGGCAGAAATAAAAAAGGTAATGTGTTATAAAGATCATACAGATAAGAGTATTGGAATGGCCTGCATTTGAATTGGTGTTGGCTCTCTGATTCCAAGTTCCGCTAAATTACGCAAAATATATGGTCTACATTCATATCTGTAAACAAAAATATATAGATATTAAATTAAATTTCATTATTGTAGCATGGTAGGCACAGTAATTTGAATTATAAAGTTGTGCTTTTAAAACAATTTATGAGCTTGTACGAATTAGAAAATAAACTTTGAAAGGCTTTCAACCCGTTTACTTGTTGCATTTTTAGCTGAAAAGTTCTATTTGACTCGCAGCACTTGCCTGAGATAGAAAAAACAACGCAAACTAATCTATTATTCTTAAGTAAATGGGTTGCAATGTCACCTTTAATAGAAATTATGAAACAAAAAGAAGCTACGGTCCTTATTTTAGGGGTTGTTGAAAGAGATGTAATTCGTCTCAATAATGACATAAAGTAAACGTCATCACCCAACAGACAAGAAACAATACAATATCACAAAGCCCTGCTATCGTAGAAGTACTTAAATATGATACAAACGATATAAACCCATACAAAAGTACCTTGATTTCAACTCAGAAAAATCTTGAAGAGGAGACGGGATGTTACTTCCAGATGTATGAATGTTATGCCTTTTACGAAAAATCCCATCCCTCTGAAATCAAAAAAGAGTTAAAAACCATCTCACATTCTACAATCTAGCTTTAGTTGTGTGAAAAACATATACACATATGCATGTGTGCTTATGTGTCTATATAAAATGAGAGGGAGAGAGAACCTCCATTTGTCTATATAGTTCTTTCTTCCCTTGAGATGCTTTTTCAGTTTCTTCATTCTCTTCAACTATTTGTTCAGTCTTTGAGCTCTTAAAAACACTAAAACCTTCGACAGGATCTAAACCCAATGAAAGTAATCAAAGTAAAATCTTAATAAAGCTCAAAGTTTATCTCTACATGCCTTTAATTATACTTCTAAACTAACTAAACCAGCATTCCAGATGTACCTGAAACCACCGCCTTTCTCTTCCTCTTTTTAACCGGCTTTTCTACTGCCTCCACCTCAGGCCTTAGGTTTTCAAGCAACTTCTCTTGAGAATCATCACTTTTCTTTATTTCCTGGGCAATAACATGTTTCAGTAATTAAATACATACATAGTTTTATCCTGCTCTTATAATTCAGAAATATTAACACGATTCCTTAATTTGAGCACTAAACAGAACATATGATTTCATTGAGTTTCAGTCAATAACATTTCATTCTCGCATTAATTACATCATACGCACTTAACTTCCGTAAGCAATTGAATTAGATAAACGAACAGAAAGTTGAATTCATTGTCGAACAACGTCAGTTCTTCAACGATTGATTTACCTTGAACCGAGCGAAATCAGCGGAGAATTTCTTCCGATTGAATGTGATTCCTGAGAAGATAAACGAAGGATCTTTATCCATCGCTTGTAAAGCTGATAATATTTTTACCTTTTTCGATTTCTTCAGGCAATGATCAACAGTTCTCCTTCAACCGCAACGAAACTAGGGTTCCGTAAACCTTTGTTTGAGATGAGAAAGTGAGAAACTACAAATATGTTTAAAGCCCTAAACTATATGTTATTAGCAACTTATACCCTGATCAACTAGTTTTCGCAAATGTTACCACTATTTTTTTTTATAGCACTTACGTTCTCTAATATTATTACTACTAAATTTACTTATTTCTTCATTACATGACTTCAATTCTTAAATATCTGAGAAGATATACATTTTTACACGTTGTTATACTTATAATCCCTTTGGTCACAATCTAATAATTCAAAACCCAACTAGATTAAAGCATTAGTTCAATATACCCTTACGAACCAAGACTTCTAAAGTTGAAGTATTGTTTATTTCAAAAGCAATTTTTATATAACGATATTAAAACATTTTAAAAATAAAAAAATCTGTAAAAATTTGATATAATTTTGAAGTTACAAATAAAAACTTTCAATAAAAAAATTTTAAAAATATTCTTTAGAAATGGATATAGACCAAACATACTGAGAACAACTTATTAAACCGTTTAAACTGATTTATTGGGTTTACTTATCTGATAAAACCAAATAATCTGTTTATTATACTTTTATACAAATAATTGTACCGCATAAACAAGATATCATGTAACCGATAACCGAACCGAATTCACGATTTGATTCAGTTTTTTCGATTACATATGCGATTTGGTTTTCGGTTGTAATTTTTTTTTTTTTTTTTTTTGGATTTTTTGAACAACTTTATTTACTACATGTAGAAGTATTAAAGTTAAAAAATAAAATAAATAATAACTATATAAAACTTAAAAGTTTTTAGTTTTACGTATTAAGAGGTGATATGGTAATTAAAAAAACATAAAAGAAAAAGTTAGCTATTTTAAAAAAGTTGAATGGAATGATATAACAAGTAAAAAAAAAGTTTAAATAGAAGTATATATAGCATCACCCATAATTTTAGTGAAGTTTAATGATCATTGATATAGATGTATACGCTTGAGGTCAATCATGTGTAGCGTAATAGTGTTCGTGGTTGTCTTTTCTAGAGCTTTTTATTTAGGGGCATTTATATATTTCCTATTATTAAAATCATTTATTACATATTTACCCATGTGAAAAAATCAATTACATACTTTCCTTTTGTAAAACATATATATTACATATTTTCTTATTTTATTAAAATTATTTATTAAATGATTATTTTACTTGTGTTTTCACTAAAGTATATTTTCACATTTCACTTCCTAAGACTATCAATTACATATTTATTCAAGTTCGAGTCTTCTATATAAATAGAAACAAAAAAATTATATTTAGTTTAAAACTTTATTTTCAAAACAACAACAACCAATTATTAAAGTTATATATCTAAATACAAAACATAATTATCAAAAGTTTAAACAATTATGCTAATAAAACATCAATATGTAAAATTCCCTTAGTAGAAACAAGGTAAAATAGTTATTTAATAGGTTAAATTTAATAAAATTGATAAATATGTAATATATATGTTTTAGAAAAAGAAAATATGTAATTTATTTTTTAGCTTTGGGAAATATGTAATTTTTGGTTTTAAACAGGAAAAATATGTAAAAATCCTTTTTATTTAAAACTCGAGACACTTTGTGAGCAATTTCAAACACTCGAGCTCATTTGGGGTATAGGTGGGTTTCACTCATTTATTATATATGTGTAAAAGTTGCTTATTATAAAAAGAACAGTACACGAGGATGGTATGTGGTGTACGCACATTTTATAATTTTTAAAATTTTCATTTAAAAACTTAGGATTTTGTCACCAGCTACCTATTTATAACCGATTTTGGTATTTTTCATTAACATTATTTGAACATTACATTACACACATTTACTTGAACATTTTACTCTATACTTAAATGATCATGGCCGTGGACAATCCCGTTTTAACTTTTAGAAATCTGTATACATCATAGGCTTGAGGGCCCATGAGATTTATGATTTCTCTCTCATCATCAGATGTTCTAATGATTTTGTATATGATTATTAGGTTTTATATAAACTTAAAAATAATATTTATTCGAATACAATTCACTTTCATACATATTTCACTATGAACCTATTCTTTTATGCAGTTGTTCACTAGCATGTATATAAGGTCAAACATTTCTTATTAAGCTAATATATCTAATGTCTTCGTATTGTTACAACACCCGTTACGATTGTTAATTGCCCACCGTCTCATGTAAGGATTCGTGGATTCACCTAAGGTTTTACAATCAACATTGGTTCATAATGGTTTTACAAAACTCGTATCATATGATGATTTGATCCCCAATATTACTTTTGAGTTTGAGTTTAGTTCAAGTTGTTATTATCAGCCTACAAATATAAACACGTTTGTATTTTTTATAAAACAAGAAAACATTAGGCATTATGTGATTCTAGCAAATATCCCCTAAGATAATATACAATTACCATTTCAATTTTGTTATGATTACTATTTTATTTTTAAGGGACAACTACTCGAGGTGGGAAGTTGGAATTGGTGCAATAACATTAAGCTGTTAGAATGTCCACTCATGTCCACTTTCTTTTCTATATTTTCTTCACTTCGTAAAAGTTTTGGCCCATTTTTTCTCATTTAGAGTCACATTGATCATAACTCAATACATGAAAGTTGTATATATGTGCATTTTGCTGTTAAGTAACGGGTCCAAAATAAATTTCAAACACAATTCTTAGAATGCAGATATATAAAAATGATAAGTTCATTAATCTTTATTCTTTTCGTTTTAAACCACAAATGTTACTCTATTTTTGTTTCTATAGGCTATACTCTATTACTCTGACTTCTCCCAAGACCACCCAACTTTAGTTGGAATGACGATAACTGAATTAGTTATTATATGTTTTTAAGAAGCTTTAGTTGTCAATGAAAAAAAGACATAATGTGTTGTAATAAAAAAAAAATCAAAGAAATTGAAGTTACTTATACAATAAATACATCAAATTTAAGTAAGAAAGATATTAATAACGTGTAGGTCTCTGTGTTTGGTACTAGTATTTTATTTGGTTTATCATGTCTTATTAATAATACAAAATGAAAGATTTTTTACTATGTTTGAGATTGTTTTGTTAGTGGTCCGGTTTAATTATTATTTTTAGTTAAACAAGATATATTAACTAAAGAGTTTAAAGTTTATCGCGTTCAAAAAAAAAAATAATAATAATAAATAAATAAATAAAACAATGGATAAGTCATAAGTAATCGTATAAAATATAGAAAATCGTAAGTCTAACCATTTTTTAAAAATCTATTATAATTTTCTAATTATAAAGACATACTTTTACACTTAATTTTTTATTTAATGAACTGTTTTATAGCAGTATAAAGTACGTAGTTTCTGAAAAGAATCACAACATAAATAATAACTTTGTTATTTTTTTTTTCTTATGTGTATGATGTTCGGTGTTGCAAAAGTGATGGTGCTAAATGCATTGTTCTCGGAGTTAGATTAAACCAAGATCCACCTACAATAGGTTCGGTTGAGCACTTTACCCTCCTTCAATTGAGTTGTTTAATAATTCAGGATTGCCAGTTAAACCATCAAAGTACAAACCCAAGAGGTGGTCGAACTATATTTTCAAGTTTTTTATATATATTTTTTCTAAAATTTAATTTGCTTATTTACTTATTACTTTAAATAAAACATCATTTATTATTTAAATCAGTAAAATCAGTTGGCTGATAAAACGAGCCAAAGTAGTTAACCCGACTATGAAAACATCTGTTAAAAGTATACTAAATTCTTCAATTCAAAATAGACCGGTAAAACTTCCTTGAAGTCAAATTATCAAAGCTTCAATTTTGCATATGATGAGTTGATGTAAACTAGTTGTGAATCAAAATTAAAAATACACCAGAAAAACATGTGGATTGTTGTAATAAAATAAATCATTTAAAAATGATTAATTTAAAATATAAATCAACCTACCTTAACAAGATAACATGTTTTTGTTCTATTATACAAAAATAGAGGGCCAAAAATAACGCCCACAAGGCCACAATAAACCCAAAAAAAAAACATAAAAACACAAAAGACAATGAATCGTCATCCACTTCAACCATCAAATTAACCACCCACCATCTTCAACAAAACACCATTGATATGCATGAAGCTTCATAAACACACCATCTTCAACCTCTAATCAACAATCATCAAACCCTAACACCATGAATTCACCAGCAATAACAGAGTATTTCCCACCGCCATTAATAACGTTCTCAAGAACCACAAGCTACAGAAGAAGCACATCACGCACAAACCCTCTGTTCATTCACAAAATCACCGCATCAAACGACGCTAATCAAGAACCATCGTCGCCTAAAGTCACCTGCATCGGTCAAGTTCGATCGAACAACAAGCAAACACCCACCGCCGTCCGCCGGAGCAAATGGGTCCGGCGACTGAAATTGAGGTGGCTCCGGCGAGTGTGGGTGGATCAAATTCCGATTTTCAGATGCAGTTGCTGCAGAAAGCTGGATTCGAATCGGAGTAAAAGGGAATTGGGTGGTGTAATCGGAGGTTGTGACGGTGGATTGGTGGCGGAATCGCCGGTGAGAGATGTGGTGGTGTTGGCGAGATGTAGATCTACTCCGAATAGGAATTCGTCTGTGGGTAAGAAGATTTGGGAATTGAATGATGAAATGGGGGAGAAAGTGGGTGAGAAGATGAAGGTTGAAGAAGAAGAAGAAGAAGATGAAGAAGATGAAGGTTCCATTGATGGAGTTGAAGGAGTGAAAGCAGAGGATGTGAATATGAGCAGATGTATATCTGAACCAGCAAGAACAGGGGAGAAGCTTGTATTGAGTTTCAGTTCATAGGCCATGTTTGGGATTGCTTATTTACACCTCCTTTTGACTTCTCAAAAGGAGTTTTGAGAAGTTAGAATTTTTAACTTCTCAAAAACTTCTTCTCCTTCTCACATCTTCATCTTCATCCAAACACATTTTCACCTCCTTTCAACTTATCTCATTTTCAAAAGTTAAAAGAAGTTTTCAATAAGCAATCCCAAACACCCACATAATAAGAGGAGAGGTGGTCGTCTCGGGTTTCTGATTTCCTCGGGTTGATATATCAAATTTTTTTAACTTCCCTAGTTTTTCTTCGTTTCGTAAGATATCGTCTTGTTTTTTTCACATTCTTCTAGTGTGCGGTGAAGGTTGTATCGTACAACTCCTAAACACGAAATCAACTGGGGAGCTCGGTGAATATTCAATAGGTCAGATGTTAAAAATTGAAGCCGAGACGAGAGAGTGATGTTCCCACCTGGGGCCGGGACATCCCTAATTCTCCCGGTTATGACACCGTGTGGTCTAAACGGAATTTTGCTATTTTTTTAAATTTTTTGTTTTGTTTTGTTTTATTTTTTTTTCCTCACCAGCAAATTACTTCACACTTTAGGTTGTTTATACAATGGTCAATATTCTGCCTCTTAAAAAGAATTTGGTTTCACAGGTATCATACATAATTTGAGAATTGTTATTGAATCATATCTATACAAATATCTCGATGTTGTTATAAATATATCATATGCATTTGTATAAATTTATGTGTTTTTATATTATCTAAACATCTACGCGTGCTTAGAAACTTGTTAAAAAGATAGAGATAGAATAGAAAATAAAAATGAAGTAATAAGACAAATGAATGATTTTTAAGCTTTTAGATTACGGTTTCTTTTTTTCATTTAATTTTTAATAATGAAAGAAGTTATATTAGTTTTATTAAGAACTAGTTATTTAATGCGCCACGCGTTGCGGTGGTGACGGCTTACATGTCATGAAAGAGTACAGACTATAATCGACTCGACTTGTTTCCGAATTAAATTTACATTGAAACATAGAGTAACTCAAATTTGTAGAACGAAAACATATTTTATTTGAACCGACTATTTTTCAAACAAAATTTACGTTGAAACGTATGAAACTCAAAAAGTACTTCAAAATAAACAAGTGTGACGAAGCTGTATACGATATGATAAAGTATAGAATACATTCGCCCTGACACATTTCCTAACTAAATTTACATCTAACTCGAATTTATACCAACAAATGAAAATTTATAATATTTGACCCAACTCGTCCCAAACAAAATTAACGTGAAAATGTATATCAACTTTAAACAAACATAAAAATAAGCATGGTGTGTTATACATGAAAGTTTTTTTAAGATATATATAATTTAAACTACTATTATTTATATAAAAACTAAAATATGGTTAATTACACATAAGCAAGGCAAGTAGTGTATTTTAATTTTTAACTTTAGAAAAGTAACACATGGTAATCAAGGCAAGTAAGTAAAAAACGTAAAAGCCCCTAAAGAGGTAGACTGTTATTCTCGAACTGAGTCTTGCCTCTAATGGAGGACTCGCAAACCAACAGGGCACACGTGCTTTCTTGTTTCAATTGTTACTCCACTAATGAATCTTCAACTTCATCTCCCTACATTCATTCTTATTAAATTATTCTCACTTCTTTATCTTATTAAATGATCACTAATAATATTATTTAATTTTTTTAGATTAAAATAGTTTTTTAATAAATTAAGAAAAAATTCTTTTTATTAATGTTATTTTTAAATAGATAAAATTTATAATATAAGAAAATTTTATAAAACATCAAAATTTTTAAAAAAAATACAAAAAACTATAAAATTGATCTTTTTAAAAATAAAATTTTTATAAACAAAAAATAATTAAAATTGAGATTATGATAAGAAAGTTTTTAAGAATAATAAAATTTAAAATGTTTGTTTTGAAACAAATTTTTATTCTTTTTATAATAAGAAAGATTTCAATCATATATTATCTTAAAATTTTATTTTATAATCAATAAATTTTCAATTTATTTATATTTTTTTATTCACCCCATGTAATCTACGGATTTACTAAAACTAGTATTCTAATAAAAAGGTAACTAGTAGTAACATGCGGCAGCACTACATTCCATCTAATCAAATTTTACTCGTTTCTCCCTTTTGTTAAATAACTATATTAATTACTAATAGTATTACTTTATTCTTTTTAGATTAAAAATAGTTTTTTAATAAATTAAAAAATAGATCTTTTTATTAATGTTATTTTATAGAAATAAATTTTTATAAAAGAATTTTTTTAAAACATTTAATTTTTAAAGATAAGAAATGTTTTAAAATTGGTGTTTTTCAAATTTAAAATTATTATGAATAAAAATAATTAAACTTGGAGTTATAGTAAGAAAATTTTTAAAAATGATATTTTTTTAAAATGATTTGGTAATGAAAAAAATATTTAATTTATTTAAAAAAAACCCTAAAAGTTTAAAAAGTTAATATTATTGTTTTATTACTTATAATCTTTATTCATACGTAATTTCAGTTATATATTATCTTAAAATATAGTTTTATAATTAATAAGTTTTTATTATATTGTATTTTATTTATTTAATCCATGTAATACACGAGTTTTCTAAAACTAGTATATTATATATATTGAAAGAAAAATCACAAAAACAAAAAAGAAATAAACCAACTTGCTGCATCAGCAATTTGTACCAATTGCTTCATCACTTGTACGCGAGTACTATACATACCGACATAAAGAATTAATTATATATAAAATAAGTAACATGTTTAAATACCATATTACCCTAAATGTTTAAAAAGCAAATAAAAGAAGCAGGATATTTAGCTTGTTTTAAAGTTTGGACACGATACTTTGCTACTTTGCTTTTTGATCACTCCTCAAATATATGTATAGAGAGAAAAAGGGGAAGGAGAGAGAGAAAAGGGGAACTCTCCGGTTTATTTGTAGAGAGAGTAAACAGCCACTCATCGCTTGCACTGGCTCCGTCTGCCCGCTGCCGTCTTTGCTGCGGTAGGAGCTTTTGGTGCGGTTGATTTGATTTTGTGACGGTGATGATGGCCGTGGGGACGTGGGCAGTTGCCCTTTCGTTTGCCGCTAGATCTACGCGAAAGGGGCGGTTGCGCTTTGATAGAACCCGATTTTTTGCCTCCTATGTCGAGTTGACCTAGAGTCGACCGCGATGATGGCTGGTCGTCGACGCCTGTGATGGCGGCGGTGGCCTCAGAGACAGTCATAGTTCGGCCTCCCGTTTCCGGCTGAGGTAGGGCTAGCGGTTGCTTCTCGCCAGTCGGGTGTCGATGGTGATGGTCGGGCACCGTCACGGCCCCTTTTCCCCCATCTTTCTCCGATTCCCCCTTTTTTCTGGTTAAAATATTCGGATTTTTGGATTCGATGATTTTTCTGAATGCATGTTCTGAGACTTTGTGGTTGGATGTTTCGTTATGTTGATGATGATGATAATTATGAAACTTCTTTGTTTGGTGATTTGTCACGTCGATGATTATGGGATTAACTCATCTGTTGTTGGGTTGATGTTCATCTTTAGTTTTAATGTTGGTTCTATCTAGGGTTTTTATTTGTTGGGTAGATCTGTGTTGGATTGTTTGATCGATGGGTTTGCCCGCTGTTGGAAAGGACGTTATGTCGATGATGATGACCTTAGCTTATCTGAGACCGAGTTGTAGCTTGAGACTCTGTTGTCGGGAATTTTTTTTGTCAATGATGGTTAATAACCACAGCTGCACATTTGATGTTTCGTTTTAACATGTTGGGTGGACAATGTTGACTCGAGGATCAATCTGTTGAGATGTTATGATGCTACTGTTGGAAACATAATTGTCTAATTGGTTATTTCAAGTTGATGATAATGGACATGTGTTCATCTAACACGTATACAGGTTTTATGTTGTTGTTCGTTAGTTTTAATTATGTTTGAATATTAGTTTTAAGCGCTTTATCTATTTTTTATTGTGATGTGTCTAATTTTGCCAATGTTTTGCCCTTAATTTTTGAATCTTTTTATTTTTTGATATAAGGTTTTAAATACTATCAATCATCCCTTCACCACGCAAAAGTTGTGATGAATTTTATATATATATATATATATACATGTATGAATGTTTTCAGCAACATTTAGATTTTTTTTACATTCATTATGTGAGTTTATGACAACATGTTGACAATAATCCTTTCATGATTTTGCGTTCCATCTTAACATTGTGCCTTAATACTAGTTTTTAATAATCCCATAAGGCCTATTAATCTAGTATATGTAGTCTATCCTTCTAAATTCGAACTTCAAAGTTCAAGCCATGCGTGAATCGTGATGTGTTATTTCTCTACTTAAATGGGCCATAGACGTAAATAAGCCCAATCCATAATCGGAAGCCTTAAAAGTTAAATCTTTGAAGCCTTTACTAATTTAAAAAGTATTTAAATCATATTTATTTTGTATAACTAGTGGGTGTGACCTGTCTATGTAGTGTGTGTTATAAAAGTTAAAATATTTAATTTTAATAATTTATACGTTAATACTAACCATCAAAAAAGGATTACGTGCGAAACGTTGATAAAAAGTATAATATAAAAAAATAAACATCTCAAAACAGAGAAGAAAAATAACAAATGTGTAAATTATGATTTTACTATAATCAACGAGCTCTATTGTAAATTGATTAAAAAGAATCTGACATAACTCAAAGGCTTAAGTATAAAACTTAAAAAAGTTCAGGTGATTAATTGTAAATTTTAAATAACTCAAACACTTAAGTATAAAATTTGAAAAAAAAGTTCAGGTAACTAAATGTATATTTACATAACTCGAATACTTAAATATAAAATTATGAAAAATACAAAATGAGTAGGTATCAATTCAAAGAAAAAAAAAAAAAAAACAAAGAGAGAGAAAGTGTTGTAGTTAGTTTCAAAAAATCATTAAAAGTTTAATTGCAATATTGTCAAAAACAATGTTTGTTTTTTATTAGTTTTGAGAAAAAAAATTATTATGGTAACATTGAGAAAATCTACACTTTCACTACTCATAATTTTTTATATTTGTTATATATAGTGATGTGGCGGGTGTTATCGAACCTCTTTTCTGACCTGTTTTACATGTTGATATATTTTGGTATTATTATTATTATTATTATTATTATTATTATTATTTTTATTATTATTATTATTATTATTATTATTATTATTATTATTATTATTATAACCATGTAAATATTTAGTGATTATATACTTAAGTGTTTAAATAAAATAATACTTAAATCAAATAGTATTAAGTTATAAAATATAAAGTATAAATGCATATATTTTAATATTAATTTAAAACATTATAAATGAGATAATATTTAAAATATTTGTATTTTAAATAATATATTAATTGGGAGGATTTATTAAACATGGGCAAATTAGAAATTATTGTATATAACACTCATAACTTGCGTTTAAAAAATTATATTAGGTGTCTCAAATGTTAAGTAAAATTACAAGTGTGTCTTCATCAAATTCTTTATATAATAGTATAGATAATATATATATATATATATATATATATATATATATATGGATTGTTATTATTATTATTATCATCATTATTATAAAAAATAATTTATAATTATATAGTAAAGTATTTAAAATTTCAAATAAGATAATAGTTATTTATAAATTTTATTATTATTATTATTATTGTTATTATTATTATTCTTATTATTATTATTATTATAGAAGTATTTAGTAAATATTTAGTTAACTTTTTAAATAAGATAATACTTATTAATAAATTTATATGTTAATTTAAAGTATTATAAATAATATAATATATGATGTAGTGAATTAAATAGACTCATTATTAAATAATGTAGTAAAAATATGCATTAATTAATGTATTAATTAGAAGAAGTTCGTTAAATGAGGGGCAAAATAAAAATAATTGAATATAAAACTTGTACCTAATACTTAAGAAGTTCTATTACGCATCTTAATTTTTTTATAAAATTATATTTGTATCCAAAGGTTTTGTTTTATATAGTAGTATATATAACATTCTAAACATAACTATATAAGGAGCAAAAGTGGAGGATACCCTTAAGTAGCTTTTATAGTTCAAGCCTAACACATATCTTCCATAAGAATTTTGGTTCACCTATCTCCTAGATAAAAGGCCTTAATTCTCATGTTCATGGGATCTCATCCGGCTTATGCTCCTCGCTCTCCTCGTTATCTCTATTTTCTCTGTTTCTCATATAAAACTTCATTACAAAACAAAGGAGATAAAGTATAACTAATTCATCTCCTCCACGCTGTAATACCATCGCGATGAATACTCGTAGCAACAAGAAGAGAGCATGGGAAGGGCTTTTATCTCTTCTATATTTGTTGGTAGGTCCAACTCACATCTCAATGTGTGGTTATTTATGATATTAACTTGATAATAGGACGGTGGTCCTCGAGGCTATAGTATTGGAACCCCTTGTAATGTCTAATCTTCGTGTTGCAATTCAGATCTAGGTTAAAAAAGTTAGAACTGGTCCATCCAACTCCAATAGCCAATCCGACATTAGCTCCTTCAACACCAACTTTTATGGTATATAAAAATTGTAATCAGTTGTGAATTTTATTGTGTCATTTATGACATATGACATAATACACGAACAAGTATTATAAATAATGTTATGTTTTTATAAATCAAAATAAATATGTATAATTCTATACAATCATATCCCTATAGGTTCAAACAAATATAAATTAAATCTTTCTTTAGCTTAATATGTTAGACTTATATTAGGTGTATCTACGAAGAGAATCTAATAAACATGTTATCTTTTAGCATATTCATGTGACAATATTTATGTTAGACAAAAATTTTTCTATACGACCATGAAATACGTGAAAACAATTTACGTATCCACTTTATATTCACAATTCGTTATAAATGCATTAGAATGTATGCACTTGACCTATGTCACGTTTCTTATAAACCGTAAACTAAAAAAAAAATCACTTGCTCAAAAGTTTTGGTTAACTATCATACGCTTGAGGTGAGTTTCGATAGATCATAAAAATAAATTGCATACATGAAATGCTTTAATGTAATGCATTGTTATGTGCGGTATATGTAGAGTTATGTCTGACATTAACAACGTAATACATACTCAAAAACCGATCGTATGTATGGTTTTTCTTATTTATGAATTGTACAAATATGGACCACGGTTAGGTGTGTTAATAAATTTGAAGACATGGGTCCGGGACCTTTGAGTATGGGAGATTGCATTCGGTCCAACTGTTGTTTGGATGAGAACACGACACGGTCTTCACAATATTAGCATCATAGAAAACGAAAGGAAAGAGACATGATATATAATCAATTTGAAGTTACATATGAAGGATGCAAGATATATAATCAATTTGAAGTTACATATGAAGGATGCACAAACTTATAAACGGCAAATATTTAGCATTATATATGTACTTTCACGATTTCATTTGCTACTAAAAAACAAAATTTTTATGTGGATTTAAGTGAATTTCATTTTTGCTCATTATATTTCTATATTAGCCTGAGGTGTACTCGCTAATTGTTTATTTACTATTCAGTTGTTTTTATGCATACATTGTTATTGCTTATATGTATATAGTATCCTTATGTGTGTAATGATATTTATTACTTTAATTTATTTATTATAATTATATATTTAATAATATTCATTATGTTATATTCTAATATATTTTCACTATTATAACTACATAAGTAATAAACTTGAATACGTCAATGAAATAATCAAACCAATTATTATAAAAACTCTAATTTAAGTTTAAGCACAACTCAATTCGAGCTTTAATAAGCCCAACTTTAAATTAAATAACTCCAGAACAACTTAACTCACAAACTCTAATCAAAATTTAAATTTCTTGTACGTGTTTGTTTTATTTATTTTTTTATGATTTAATTTAAACAGTTTAGTAACGTCCAATATTACTGTGTAACAATAAACTACAGGACCACGACTATTAATAGGACACGTTTGAGGATGCATACAGAAAAGACTAATCTTTTTTGCATCTATGTCAACCCAATTAATTTCCTTGTATTTTGGGGCCACTATTAAATCTCATTTACTTTTTGTCTTCAAAAAGGTGATTTTTCACTACTCTAAAATTCAAAAAGGTGATTTTTCACTACTATAAGATTCGAAAAGGAATTGTAAATTTTATTTTGTGATTTGAAATTGTAGTTGTTGAAATGGACTTATAAAATGTGTCATTAAGAAACATGAATTTTGGCTTCCCATGTACTTGTTACACTGATGTACTGTACACAACCAATAGATACCAATAAAGTTACAAAAATTTATAAAATGTATAGAATGGATGATCATGCCTACGAACCATTCCCCGTCTCTTTCACTAGAGATATGTCTAGGAAAACATTGCCGACATCTATTCATTTATGTAAAAGTCATTCATGCTTGTGAGTTAGATAATAAGCTACAAATATTATTTAACTGCAACCGTCCAACTGAATAAGTAAGTCCAATTGAAATAAGTAAAATGATACATCAGATTAAAAGATGTTCACAAAGTGTCAAAGCATGCTTTAAATTTTCTAAAATCCGTATATTAAAGAATATGCATTATTGTTTTAATGGTATACATGTCCTTGCCTTTTAACCATCATCTTGGGGGTCGGGGCACCTGCAATGCGGGACCGCGGGCCACAGATTTGAGTCGTGTAAACATAATAAAAAAAAAAACGTAGGGTAATATTTAAAAAAAAAAAAACATGGTAATGTTACATACATCAAGCCCAATTTAAGTTGACACTCCTTGAATCTCATACATACAAAAGCCTTATACACCTGGCCTACTCCATATAATAATATTTAGAGAAATACATAATCTTAAGAATTACATAAACACCCATACATATTGTTTACATGTGATTATCCTCAATATGGTACGTAATACTAGTTAGGGTTTAGCTCAGTACGTAATAGTAGTTACGTAATTTTCATAATTTTTACATAACTTAGCTCAGTATTGAACGCGTATCTACCCGACTAACCGCCAACGTGTATATATTTCCACATCTATACTTGTATACCTGGACCATTAATTAAAGAGACTGCAACACACAGCTTAGCAAAATAGCAAGTAACAAGCTGTGAAGATGGTGACTCTTTCAAATGCTTAAATCCACCACTCACCGCCACCCTCCTCCGCCACTTCTCATCACCACCACCACCACACACACACACACACATTGAAGATCAATGGATCTGAAGAATTGCATTACTACTGTCTTCATCCTCTTCCTCCTGCTTGCAGTTCCTTCATTCTCCAAAGGTTCGATCATCGATCATCAGATTCGAATTCGAATTTATTCACAGTGTTTCGAAATCCGTTGATAACTTGATATTACTACTGATTTTGCAATTGATTTAATATTTTGCTTAATCGAACTGTGAATTCATCGAATCATGAGATTTATCTGCTTGATTTCGTCGTTCTAGAGGTCGAAACCCTAGATTTGCACGTTTCTTCGTACTTTTGTGCGCGAATTCATCGTGTGATTTACGTTTTACTGCTTGCGTATCTTCGATCTCGATCATACGATAGTTGTTTGATAAATTGAGTTGATGATTTCTGTAGATGGAGTGAATTCAAAAGTTTATGATATTGATTACCGAGGACCTGAAACTCATTCGCATAGACCTCCACCAGATCGTACTGGAAGAGATGATCCTCATAGTAATTTCAAGAAGCATCCTCAAGTCAGGAGACGATCAGCTCGAAATGCGATTGTGAAGGTTAGATCATCGTAAAATCCGTGAACCTTTTTGACTCGTTTATATAAATGAATCCCACACCTGATCGCATTCATGATAATGTAGTTTTAAGTTCGTCTAGCCGTCTAGGTTACGATTGATATCTTTGACGACACATAGATATGTATATCGTTTTTGGGTTCATCAATTCATTTTACATATCTGACATGATTAATTGCCATCCTATAAAATAATTACTCTAAAACCAATTACAATAAGTATCGTAAACGTTCTAATATAATTTTTATTGTTGTGAAATTTTCACACATGATTAAATCGAAGTGACCTGAATGGGTATGCTATTAATTAACTATTTATTATTTAGTGAATACTTTCTTCAAAATTAGTAAAAAAATTAGTAAAGATACATGTAAATGTATGAAAAATGTTCGTTAAATTTTTTAAACAATAATTGTTTTATTGTTTTCTTATAACCACCTTATTAACTTGCACATACAGAAACTTAAATATACATCACTTTTGTGGGTGAGAATCGCCGATGCACTAGACTAAAGAAAAAATAAAAAATAAAAAGTCAATTTAATAGTATACAGATTTTACGAATATTCTATTTAGATTGTTTATTAAAATTTGAATAACTATTTCAATATTTTATGTCTAACAAAATTATTTTTTCTCATTGATCGTGGTCTTTAAAAATTCTTCTTTTAGTGTTTAGTGATTATATATGGTTTTCAGCAGGGTCAAAAGGCTTAATAGGTGAAGGATCTGAACAATGGTGGCTTAAATACAAATGCGTGATAATATATATGTTTTGTATTTTTTAATGCATTTGATTGATTATATATTTAAAATATGTTAAAATGGATATGATTTATGATATATTGCAAAATGGTTTATACAACCGACAATATGTATAAATCAAAACATTTTAAGCATATTTTTGCTTCCAGCTTATACCTTTCAATTGTGTAATAGTTTAATGTTGGCACAAGATCATGTCAATGTAATATATGAACATGTGTTCTTGTTTCTTAATGCATGATAATGTATATGGTTAGTTGATGTTGTGATGATGCTTGCACTTTGTGTTACTAATTTTGATTGTTTTTTTATTCCGCAACATATATAAAGAGTCGAATTTAAAACTCTGTATCGATCCTTTTGAGAGTTGAGTTTTAGTGAAGCATGTAATTACATTTTTTTTTTGGTAAGAAAAGACAACTTGAATGACATGTTTTTATTACGTGATTTGAGAACCATTCAATATAACTAGTTATACGTAGAGGACTATGGGAACCATATACATATACATTTTGGTTTGATTATGATACGTAAGGCGGGTATATAACCACTTATCACACCACTCTTCTATCTTTCATTATTTCTGTCAAACACTATGTACATATACATAATATGATTATCATATTTCTCTACTTATTATTGGTCATATGTTAAATACACTCTCTAAGTTGTAATAATCAATATGTTTTATCTCGTGTTCTTCGTAATAGGAGTCACGACATTAGTCATTCTAGAAAGCTAACATACTATATAAGGTTAATTACAAAAATAATCCTTCTGGTTTGTCAAAATACAAATTTAAGTCTAGCTTTGAAAAGTAATAGGCGTGGTACGCTTTTTTCCCTTTTAATAAAACAATGACGCACACACTCATCTACTGTTGCATTTAACTGCACAAACTTTTCATTTATTTTATGATAGCTTTTAAATTTTGGTATTCTCTATAGCATTTTTGACTCTTACCATAATGATCTAACAATTTGTGCTAAAAAATAAAAATTATTAAGTTTGTATGAAATGACAAGTTTATCTTTTTATAACAATATGGGCCTTTATGTTATTAAATATTACTAAAACGACTATTTGTGTAAATTACTAAAAGTATTAATATCAACCCAATCCTACGTTTTAAGCCTTTCAGTCACGTCTTTCACATGTTACAAATCAGTTGTCGTCGTTGCTTTCCGACCAGGTTATCAACGCCCCTATATATACAAGAAGCCCCGAAATTTCATTTTCCATTACAAAATCAACCATTCCAAATAATAAAAATCACGATAGGAAATCAATCCACACATTTCCATCTGATAACCCGATTAAAAAATCTTTGCATATATTTTCTAACAACTATGGATAAAGAACCTAAGAACAAGCCACGTCAATTGAAATCTCATATATGACCAAAATCAAAATTTAGGTAAGAAGATCACGACATGTTACAAATTGATAACTACAAATACTAAATTTGTTACTTCTCAAAGTTAGACCTATTTTTTTTGGTAGACAACATGACCATCTCCACCTCAGATGAGCTCATAACCTCCGTTTTATGTCTTTCTTTTTTGCATCGACACAATTATATATCGACTCGAAAACAGAGGCTGTCATTTTTGACAACCATAAGAACGTCTAGTGGAAAGAAAATCAAGTAAATCAAAACAGTAAAAGACATCGTTCGTGGTTATATGTTTAATGATGATATATGAGTTTTGGTTTAAGTTCATTATGGGTTTTTATTTGGATTTGACTTAAGGGCTAGGGATATGATTTTGTGTGTTAAATTGGAACATGTATTTAGTTATTGAATGATAGGGATGTTGACACATGTGTGTTTGATTGATGATGGAGAGAAACGCTGGAAAAAATTGCGACATGTGATTTGATTTATTGCAATTACATGCCTCTATTTCAAAATAAGCTAAACTTTCATTCCCACGTAGTCACATGAGTTTGATTATCATATGCAATGGTTTCGCTGGAGGATCTTGATTGGGTTTAACTTGGTTTTGCTTTTGAATTTGCTTATTGAGTTTGTTTGGATTACAGAGACTCCTAAACAATCGTCGACTACTTCTAAATCACCACACTAGAAAAATGATTATCGCCAGAAGAACGTATCTTGCTATATTTCTCGTTTTCAGCGTACAGTGGCTGAGGGTAATATTCAGGGAGAAGAGACATATGAAGTTGGGACAACTAGTTAGTGTTTTTTGATGCTATTTTTATTTTTTTAAGTCATTTTGTATAGAAGTAAAAGACGTCAATTGACAAAGAAAAGTTACCTTCATATGCTTTTAATGATATCTGACTTGAGGCAGGTATGATTTTAGAAATATAAATGCTCATCGAACATTATAATGTTCATGGGCCTATGGGCCCAAAAGTCGTACCCTATGGTCTAGAGGTGGGCAAATCGGGTCCGGCCCAATACCCGAAACCGGGTTGAAACCAGGTTGGGCCCAAACGGGTTTTTTCGTACCCGGGTTTTGGTGAAACCGGGTTCGAACCCGGGTCGGGTTCACCTAATGCAAAACCCTACCCAGCATACCCGGGTAGGGGTCGGGTCGGGTCCGGGTCGGGTCCAAAACGGGGTTCAAATCGGGTTTAGTTTTTTTTTTTTTTTTTTCTTCTTCTTCTTTTCTTTTCTTGTGTGTGTCCCCAATACCGGGTCCAAAACCGGGTTCAACCGGGTCAAGTCCGAACCCGGGTTCGGGTCGGGTTCACTAAAAAACTCAAAATCTAAAACCGGTTCCAACCCTACGGGTTTAAACGGGTCCAACCCGGGTACACCTCCCATCGGGTACTACCCGTACCCGGGTCCGGGTCGGGTTCGGACCCGGTTTTTATGCCCATTTCTACTATGGCCTATTGCCCTTAGCACTTAGGAGTTAGGTCCTTCTCCGGTCACCGCCTTGTGGCCCATATAGACTTGAGATTTGAGATATGGTTGCAAAGTTACAGCTTGCATTATTCACAATTTCACATAGTTTTATTACTTAAAAAGATATGATTTAGTTCTAGAATAAAAATCAAATTTAATATGCTAAAGAAAAAAAAAAAGGTTTTTGAACATTTTTTTTAATATTCTTATTTTGTTCTTAAAGTAACTAAAATGTTAACTATTATTGCAAAAATTGTATTTTCTCGATTTAAAGTATTTAAAATGTTGTAATGATGCACCATCAATTTTAACAATTGTTCTACCCATGTGAAATATTTGACTTCATTTCATCTATAAGACTATACCACTTAAAGTTAAAAGAAAATTGATCTTACATTTTGATCGCTGAGGTATATATAAATAAAAGGTAAGACTTAAACTAAGATTTTTAAGTGTTTTAAAGTCTTTTATCCATTGAAATAACTGAAACTTTTATTAGGTGTTCAAATGTTCTTTACTTATTTTTATAAATAGTTAGAAAAAATAAAAATAAGTTAGTAAAACACATATAAATCTTGGTTACTATATAGTGATTGTTTTCTCAACAGTGAGGAAAATCACTAAATAACAAGCAAATTCAAAATTGTTCAATTTAATTGAAGTTAAATTAGAAAAAATAATCACTAAATACTAAACAATATATATATATATATATATATATATATATATATATATGTTTCATTTAACTCATTCAATTAAAAAATAATGTTTATAAAAAATTACATAATATTGAAACATCTAATAAAAGTAAGTAACTTTACGGAAATAAAAAACTTAAAGTAAAAAATTTGAGAAACTTGATTACTCTTATGTAAATTAATTCTTAAATAAAAATAAAAACATAACTCATGAAATTATAGGTGTAATTTTAGAGAGTGTCATTTGACACCTCTAAATAGTTCTGATCGACTTTTCATTTTTCTAGAGGTTGCTTGACTTTTATCATGCCTATATGACACCCCAACTCGTCTTAAAATGTTTGTTAATTAAAAAAGTTTACATACTTATAAATAAGTATTATATTATTTGAAAAAGTAATCTTAAACTATTAGTATTTTAGTAGGTCAACCTGTTTATCCCACACAAAGTTGAACACGTCCTCTTTATTACATGAGTTTGGGGTGATCTATTTCAATTCAAAGTTATTTATTTTTTTAAGTTTACCTCGTGTTTCATGTGGTATCGTGTTTTATGTTATCAACAAGATTTTAAAGTCAGTAGGTTGATCAATAAAAGCACCTCAAACAGATGCTTTAAAAACCATATATAATCTTAAACAATTAAATCCTTAGTCATCCTTCTTGGTAATCTTGAGAACAGTTAAAACTTACTTTTTTTAAAAAAAAATAGTCTATATTATATTATTATACATATAAAGATGACAAAAATGTATTTTACATAATATTAAAAGTTTAAGTAATTATACACTTTAAAACATATACTACAATCCTTTAAAACTATATTATTAAAACAAGATATTAACTAGTTGCCAATCTATTTAAACCAACTTTCTCTATGATTTTTAAATGACTATAAATTTTTCACCCGTTAATTCAAAAAAAAAAAAAAACTACACTATAAAGACGAGCATTTCATCTCTTAAATTTACGTATGATTTGGAATGGTTTTTTAAATTTTAAAAAAATTTGCATGTTGTATTTATAATAAAATTTCATAACATCAAACATTTTATGAAATTGAGTGGCTTTGGACAATATAAAAATAAAAGAATTTAAACGACTTTAAGAAACATATTATGAAAAACTTGATTACTATTGTCTGGATTCTTTTTATATTTATTTATACACCTTGGTTTTAATATATCAACAAAATGAGTGACATTATATTAAGGTAAATGTTTTGGTTTAGTGGTTAAAGCTCTTCAATCTTGAGGTATTGGACTCGTTCGTGTTCAAATCTTAAGGTTTTATTTTTTATTTTTTTACTTTTATTTTTTAAATAGATTTGTTATTTTAATGATTTCATTATCATTGTTGCTATATTCACACTTATTTTTATTAAAGACACATTTTTTTATGGTTCAGTACCGCCTATGCAACGCGCGAGTATTTATACTAATTGGTCTTCAACAATAAATCATGTTACTTCACTATATTCCCTTTCTAAGACATCAAATTAAACTATTAGAAAAAAAAGTAAAAAAAATCAATTGTATGTATTTTATATTATTGCAAAATCCTACGTTTCATAACAACCAATATTATTCTCTTATTTTCATTTATCCACTTACTTGTTTCTCAATATTATTTCATCATCCGTTTTGACAACATCATGAATGATTGAATTAAGTAGGATTTTTAGCTAGTTCTAGAACTCCTAGAATTAGATGATAGTATAACCTTTTGAGTTGCTCATAAGACTAATATTGTTGATTATTGTCATTTATTGGCCTTTTGACTATATAAATGTTGTCATGTATAATTGAAGGGACGTTAATACCATTAACGCTTACGTGAATAAATTTCAAACTTCAATTTTATATTCCACTAATCAAAATTTTGCTACAAGATTTTTTTGCTTCCTTTTTTTCTTTTATCTTTTAGTTTTCTTTGTTTTCTTTTTTTTTTTAACTTTTAGTTTCTTTTCTTTTTGATTTCTTATTCATTTATATAATTGAATTTATAAAACACAAATGTCATAACATCATATATCTAAAACTTTTCTCTACTTCATGAAAAGTAAAGGTTTGAATTCCTCAACTAAAAATTTTTATTCTCACCGATTAGAATGAAAGATTGCAAATCATGGCATACATGTCTATTCTTCCCATAACGATTCCTCGTGTTTTTTATTTTATCAATTCGATCTCAATTAGTGGCGGAGCTTGAACTTTCTGTTAGGGGGGGCGGGGGCGAAATCAATTTTTTTTAAGGGGGGCGAACTTGATATTTATATAAAAATTTACACTACCGGACTAAAATTTAACACTACGGGCGAAAAAATAGAGGGGGCGGCGGCCCCCCCCTCCCCCCGGCCCCTATAAAGATCCGCCCTTGATCTCAATCTAGACAAACTAGAGTTTATCCAACACATACTACTTTTTAACACTTTATACTTTCATTTTCACTTGCTTTATTTATGTCTACTTTGTTATAGTTGTTTGATTTATTTAATTAAGTTGATAATTTGTTTTTTTTTTTTAATTTTCAATACAAATATTATATTATAATTATATACATTTCAAATTGGAGTGTATATCGGAGTGAATATTACTAATTTACTATTGGTTGCCTTTCTTTTCTTTTAATTAGATTTTTGTTGTCTTTTATTTCAATAGGTTTAGGGGTAAAGACATTTTAATTTTCTTTCATTATAACGTTACAAAATAACACCCCGTTGTATCAATGTAGACTATATGTACGTAAAAAAATTGCTAATTTGTCGCGTAGCGCGGGATGAAAAGACTATTTTGTTACATTTTATAACCTATATAAGTTGAACTTTCTTATTTTAATTATTTTTTTTACATTTATTTACTATATATTAAAAGCTAACGTGGGCCTTTTTATCCTTTTTAATTCCTCTATATTTAATTTAGAGAAAATTGCATAAATGTTCTCTGTGATTTAACCAGATTGTATGTTCGATTTTCAAACTTTAAAATTTATAAAGTTAGTTTAAAATTTTGTGTAGTAATTACAATTTTTATAATTATAAAGTTAGTTTTATGTGAACGTTGCACTTTTAGTCCTCAAATTTATATTTAAATTTTAGTTTAAATTTTATAAAATGCATAAAAACTGAATGAATTTAATGTTAGGGACCAAACATGTAATGAATATACAAAAGTTTAAACTAATTTTGTAATTTTTTAAAGTTTGAGTGGTATTTTCTCTTTAATTTAAGTTTAGTGCTTCAAAAGTTATAAATATAATGTATTTTGGTTGTAGCAGGTGTTAGTTCTTTTAGGGCAAATGTCTCCTGTTCGAAACCAATGGACTCTAGTTCAATGTTTTTTTTCCTTATTTTTTCTTTTAATATATATATATATATATATATATATATATACTTTTTTCAATTTATTTTTTCTTTCTTTTTTCCAATTGCATTTTTTTTTCTTTTACTCAAAATTACAAATCAAACCCTTTAATTTTTAATGTTTAACTTGATTCATGTACTATATGTAACTAGTGGTGAAACCCGCGCGGTGCGGCGGGGGTATAAATACTTTTAGGATTGTGTCTTTCGCTAACTTTATCTTATTGTGCTAACTCTCATTTTGTTTTGTTTTGTTTTTATTAATTTGGGATATCAAACATATCTATATTACTATAGAGATAAGTAAATTTGTAAATAACAAGTTGTTTATGCATAATTACTTGTACCAAATGTAACAAAATTATTCTTAAGAGTCTTAAAAAGATATTAAAATTACAATGTTGTCCAAAAAATTATATTATATAGAAGTATAGATATAGATAGATTAAAATAACCTTAAATATAATAATGATACTTTAAATTTAATTAGGAAATGATAGAGTACAAGTATATAAAGCTTAAAAGGGGCATAATAGGAATAAATCTTATGACATTACACATTAAAGCTTGCAACTCTTCATATGACATCTTAAAATTGATGTAAAATTACAAATCTAGCCATGGTTTCTCTATTATATAGTAGTATAGATATACGTGTAAGCTAAAGTTCATGTAATAGATTGTGCATCTGTAATACGTCTAATCGACTTCGTCGATAATTATTATATTTAGGTTCTCGTGTCGCATAAAAAAATGGAGAATCCAATAATAAAACTAACAGAGTATAGGCATGTAATTTAGTGTGTGAAATAACATGTTCAAACATTTAATTTTTTTATCATAATTTTGTTTTCATTTATAATGTTTTATGAAATTTCGAATGCACTGTTGCGATGAGCTTACTTTTATATGTGTTTCGAAACGAGCAGACAAATCCCATTATTTTCTACATACATTACCAAAATGTTATCCACAAAAACACAAGTACATAATGGATTAGTGATTCTGAATAATACACTTAATAAAATGTAAAGTAGTTTATAAAAATAAAAAAACACAAGTAGATAATCATCATTTGGATGGACTTTGGAGCAATCATGTAACCTGGAAGTCACAAGTTTGAGTCATGAAAATAGTTTTGGAATAAATACAGAGTAAAACTACATACATCAGAGATAAGTTAGCCCAATATCCTCGCAAACCTTACACATACGGAAGCTTTGTACAATCGAGTTTGTCCTTTTTAGAATATTATCACATTTAGAGTGTAAATAGATGCAAGTAATGCATAAACGTTATGGGGTGCAACTAATTA
This sequence comes from Flaveria robusta, assembly GCA_025506415.1. Taxonomy (NCBI): domain Eukaryota; kingdom Viridiplantae; phylum Streptophyta; class Magnoliopsida; order Asterales; family Asteraceae; genus Flaveria; species Flaveria robusta. The sequence goes on along the minus strand of CM046472.1, from coordinate 1,940,638 downwards.
CTTTAACTCCATATAAATATAACCAAATGTTAAGCACCTTCAGTTGATCTCCTTTTGAAAATTCTAGCATGAACTACTAATTATAGTCCAACAATACAATTTTAACAGTTTAATTATTTTTTTAATCTTTTTTCTAAATCATTAGTTTGTATTAAAAATTTCAAAATAATAAAAATAGTTAATGATTACAATACATATACATAATTTTACATATTAATTAGTATGGGTGCTAAATAGTAAAGTTTTTATGTTTTATTAATAGACCACAAAACTTTCACACTTTGAATTTGGTAAATATTTTTTTAAAATTTAAATAATTATCATATAACTCCATTAACTTTTACTAAACTTATAATTATATTATAATATAGCTTTATTAATTTATTCATTTTAAATTTGTTCATAAAACTTTTATACTTTGAAGTTTTTCTTCTATCATTCAACTTAATTAAACTTACAAAAATATGACATGTTTATAACCACTTTTATCATACGTTTTGATGTACATCTTAATCTAAACACAAACATACGAATCATCAAAACTAATTCATGGTTTCATTTGATATAAAATGTCACACTTTATCATTTGCATTTCATAAAATTTCGAATATACAATTGCGACATTCTTCCTTTCATCTACATATTGACATAAATTTTGTCTTAAGTCGAGTGTTTACAACATTCTATAACATAAGCAACTCGTCACAATGCGTGAGTTATATCTACTAGTACACATAATTGCACATTTCAAAAATAGAAAAAACCATATACAATATAATAAGAGAAAATTACATATACCCCCTTCTAAACTTATAAAATTACATATTTTATTAAAACATAAGTTTCAATACATAACGTACAATGCTTTTCATGTATTATTTAAAGAAACATGTAATTTTATAAGTTTACAAGAAGATATATAAATTCCCATAATATTAAAGGTTAAACAACCGCTTTAGTTTACATGGCCGATTTTAAGTTTCCAATCAAAATTAAATTGCTAAACTGTCAAACCATGAAAACCAAAATGTCTGGATCTGAAACCGACCCGACTTGCTTTTTTTTTAAATAAATGTTTTTCCTTTGGAATATAACTCGTGGAGGTAGCACCTAGAGAAGCATCCTGCCCATAATTTCCTCTTTGAATCGGATTTAACCAAACAAAGAAATATATATAAATACAAAAAGCAAAAGCAAATAAACTTTTATTATTTTCTTTTTCTTCAAAGAATTTGCATACGATAGCACCACCAGATCATCACCAACACTACGATAATCTATTAATCTCACTTCAATTCCTCAATTGATTTCAATTCCACCACAATTCGATTCAACAGCATCAAAAACCCCCAAAATTCAACTCCTTATGGTCACCATCATCACGAAATCCCATTGAAACCTCATGGAATTCAACTGTAAACCCTAGGTTTCAACAATGTGTTTTGATCTAACTTAATTTCGTGTTTTTCTACACAAATTGCACTGTACATAGCGCTATAATCACTAATTGGTTATCTGATCGTGTGGCGATGATCAATGCTTCGAACCCTAATTCGATGATGTCTTCGTCGTCAACAACCGGTGGTAACAACGCCTCCGGAAGCGGACAGCAACCGTCGGGATTGAAGACGTATTTCAAAACACCTGAAGGAAGGTATAAGCTTAAGTATGAGAAGAGTCATCCCTCAGGTCTTCTTCACTATGCCCTTGGGAAGTCTGTTACTCAGGTAGTATTTTGGGTTGATGATTGACCTTAATTGGGAGAATATTATTTGGATTCATAATTAGGGCATGTTGAAAGTTGAAATTGATGATAAGTTGCTGGATTGTTTGTGTATGTGATATGATAAAAGTGCATACATAGCTTCATTTCATACATCAGTTCTTATTGGTTCATATGGATATTGTTTATTATAAATTGAACAATGTTGATGGTGTCTGAGCAACAAAAGTTTTATGAGCAAGTATTGATTGAGTAGATGATAGTTTTATATGAGTAAGGAGCAGGATTCCTCTTATCATTGGATCAGACTCCACTCTCAAGAGCTAAAGGATGGGTGGAAACAATTTAAAGCCTAATCTGTCAACTTGATGTGTTTTTTGGTTTAAATTCATGTGAAACAGTCTTTTACATTGACATAGATCAGTTTCAGTAACTTTACTTCCATTAAATATTAGAAAACAATTTAACATCTTATAGTTGCCAAGTGAAATGCTTAGTTTCAAGTTGAATTTAAAGAAACCTGATGGAGATTTCCAATCAACTGTAAACTAATAGTTTTAGGACATGGAATAAATGATCTCTGGACAAGGAATAAATTTCATAATCATAATCTGCTTTTCAAATTTTGTTATGTTATTAAAGATTAAAAAAAAAAAAATCCACTAGGCCCACGAGCTTGTTTCATCTCCCAGATTTCATAACTTTCTTAATAATAACTAAAAACTATATGTACATAGGCCATAGGCAGATTCAAACCCTGTTATCTTAGACCTTACTAAAGATAATAAGTAAAGGTGTAGATTGAATTGTTGAATCCCTTATCGCTGATGAATCTTTGAATTAATATATTGTTTGATGTTCTTACCTTATTTATTTAAAATTCAAAGCTGGAGTTAAATGAAATCATATATCTATATTTGATATTCATGATGTCAAATAAGTTATGAATATCATCTTGTCATAGGCTTCATTCTTTTATCTTTCATTTCTTATTATTATTATTACTATTTAGTTGTTGTTATTGTTTAGTTATCTATTTTTGTAATATGCTCGTCAGGTTACTCTAGCTCATCTTAAGGATAAACCCACGCATGCCATGTCATCATCATCTTCAAGTATAGGCATTGGTAGTGGTGTAAAATCAGCAGCAGCAAAATTCTTAGGCGGTGGCAATGGGAGTCGAGCATTGAGTTTTGTTGGTGGTAATGGTAGTAGCAAGTCTTCAAGTGGGATGACTAAAATCGGATCATTAAGTACTTCATATACTAATAATTATACTCCCAATTATAACTTCGATGGCAAAGGAACTTACTTGATATTCAATGTTGGTGATGCAATTTTCATTAGTGATCTTAATTCTCAAGATAAGGTACCTTTTCTTTGGCTAAATTAGATGTAAATTTACTGGGGTATTTGGATTGTAAGAGGCTTTAATGTGTTTTGCAGGATCCTATAAAGTCTATACATTTTAGTAATTCAAATCCTATTTCCCATGCTTTTGATCCGGACGCTAAAGATGGTCATGATTTGCTCATTGGGTTGAATTGTGGAGATGGTATTCTTGTTTTTGTTATAAAAAAGAAACAAAATTCTAATGACTAGCATCATTTTTTGTTGTAACACATGCTTTATGAATATTTCAGTATATTCGGTGTCATTAAGACAACAATTGCAAGATGGTGGAAAAAAGCTTGTTGGAGCCCAACATTATAACAAAGATGGCTGTGTCAATAACAGGCAAGATACAAATTTACTTCTATTTATATAAATAAAAAAAATGTAGGTTACAGAGTTCAATTAGCTAATCAATTCAATAGTCTTTAATTTTGTAAACTATGTATTTTATTTTATATTTTTAGATGTTTCTGATCAAGTAGTCTTGTTATTTTCAACAGTCGTTGCACTAGTATTGCATGGGTTCCTAATGGTGATGGAATTTTCGTTGTTGCACATGCAGATGGAAATATGTATGTATATGAAAAGGCAAGTCATAGTAATAGTCTCAGTATCAATGTCTCATATAATTTATACACTAATTAATATGATGGCTGGTGAGAAATTACTCATAATTTTATTAAAATTCCTGTATTTTCCAGAGTAAAGAAGGTTCAAGCGATCCTTCATTCCCAGTCATCAAGGATCCAACTCAGTTTTCTGTTTCACATGCACGCTATAGTAAGGTACTGGTTTTCTGATTTGGAGGGTTCAATTCAACTCATATATTCATTAATGGGTCGATTTTTGCCGAGTTTAAAGTCAGTTAGTCACACAATGTCTATTCTTAATGCATACATCCTCAAAATTGTTTTGTAAATAGAATTAGAATATAGTGTAATAATATTGTTTCTGACTTTCTATAATTGTAACTAATGTGTCTATCATGTGAAATTAATAATGGATAAAAAGGTTTCGCAAGTTAACCCAACCCGGCCCATTTTGACCTTAGAAGTGACCTGTTGCAGTTGGATCTCATTGCCACCACAATTCTGTTTGGCTAGACTCTTAGAAGTAGTTAGAACTGTGCGGTTTGTTGACTTTAAGCCAATGTCATTTTACTTTTGAAGTTAATTGTTATCCGTATGTGCAGAATCCAATTTCTGGTTTGTTGACTTTAAGTTGATGTCATTTTACATGACTTTTGAAGTTAATTGTTATCTGTATGTGCAGAATCCAATTTCTAGATGGCATATATGTCAAGGATCGATAAATAGTATTGCCTTCTCAAGTGATGGAGGTTATATTGCAACTGTTGGAAGGGATGGTATACAATAACATCTTTGACTTTTTTTCATATGTTGGCTGCTTGTTTTTTTAATTGTTGTTATAAGTAATAGTTGATGATTTTAATCATATGTTGTAGGTTATCTACGAGTTTTTGACTTCAAAACCGAACAACTTGTATGTGGAGGCAAAAGCTATTATGGTGCTTTATTATGTTGCACTTGGAGGTGAAATACACTTTCTTTTATATCCTAATTAAAGATAGCAATTTTGCCCTTCTATTCTCTTCTTTTTCCGGTTAAAAATGTTCTAAGCGTGAATAACTAGAGGTGGAATTTTGTAAACGTGTACTTATGAGTTATGAATGGTCCTATTTGGGTTTTGTTTCTGTTTGATATCGGATATGTCAAATAAAAACTTTATGAACATGTCATATGGGTCAATCAGGTTTAAAATAACACAAAGTCTAATTTTAATGCATACGACCTCCAACTTTGTTTTTATTCAAAGAGTTTAGATTGTTATATGCTATTGTTTTTGTAATCACAGTTAACAACCAACTCTTCTTTCATAAAATGGACACAAAATTGTTAATGGGTTAACTCGACCCATACTAAAATGGCACCTTATAACCTGTTATCCGATCCTCCCCTCCTGCCACCCTATGAATAATCTTCTGTTGTGTTTTCTACTAAATAACAAATAACAGCATGGATGGAAAATACATATTAACGGGAGGTGAAGATGACCTGGTCCAAGTTTGGAGTATGGAAGAACGGAAAATTGTAGCATGGGGTGAAGGACATAGTTCATGGGTAATTATTATTATTATTTTTTGTTTCTCTTATTATTAACTGGCAATGTTTCTACTCTGTTTGAGGGTTCTTTGGCCATTTCTGATATTCTAATAAGATTACAGGTCAGTGGAGTCGCATTTGATTCGTATTGGTCTGCCCCAAATACAGATGGCACCGAGGAAAACATCGTGTATCGCTTTGGTTCTGTTGGTCAGGTAAGCTAGATGATCTAGTTCTAGAATTATGCGTGAAAATGAATTTTTAACGTTGCGAAGACCAATATTTCTACCATCATGTTTGATGATTAGAGCTCTAATGTACTCTGATTCATCATGTATGTCTGTCCATCATTCTTAAAACAAGGATTGACTTCCTAAATCATTTTCCGTGGGATTTTGGGCCAAGTATTAACATTAAAATGAAAATGAAAACATAATAACACATTCTAGTGACACACACGCTCTTATTAAGTTGTTTGTTTTGCATCTTTCGAAGAATTATGTTTCTTGCAACATGTGTACAGGACACACAAGTGCTATTATGGGATCTTGAGATGGACGAGTTAGTAGTGCCAATGCGGCGTGCTCACGGTGGGTCCCCAACAATGAGTACCGGGAGCCAATCAGCTCACTGGGACCAAACATACCCAGCTGGCACTTTACGACCTGCACCAAGCATGCGTGATGTTCCAAAGCTATCTCCTTTAGTGGTTCATCGTGTTCACACAGAACCACTCTCGGGTTTGATTTTCACACAAGAGTATGTGCTTACTGCATGTCGAGAAGGCCACATCAAGATCTGGACCAGACCAAATTCATCAGACGAGGGTCAGTCGATGACATCTGACTCACTTTCCCGCACAAATGTGAAGGAGAAGCCATTGTTCTCGGGTAAAGTTGGAAGTCTTGGTTACAAGCAATGATATGATTCGAGTGTTTATGTAGTCTTTCGGCTTTTCGAAGAGCGGTTAATAATATAGTCTAACAACATCAACATGCATGGTGTGTCATGGGGTAGAGAAGTGAGATGAGGATGACATAACAGTGGGCCCGAAATTTTTTTTTTTTAAAAAGGGGTAGATCTCAGATTTGAATCGTTGACTTCTGTTTGACCAAATCCTTTGACAGAGTTGTTGATAAGTTACCAATTAACTGTATCAGTTGATGTTTTACTTTGAGATATCACAGTTGCAGATGAAGATTTGGTGGTTTTACTTGAAATTGAATAAAGGGTGGTTGATAAGTTATCAAATAACATGAAATCCTGCTTGTTTGGTTTTAAATAATTTAATTTCAATAATTTAAACTATGTCATATTAGTCAATCACAATTCATATTGTCAATTTGATCAATAATACTTTTGCTTTTGTCGAATTATTGAGAGTAAAATGAGGTGGAAATCTATGCTACTTATGCCAGAAAGCTTGTCGTTGGTCATGAAATTGATAGCTTGAAGTGTTATTGGTTAAATTGTTAGTATAAATTAAATGGATTTGTGTGTTTCTCACGTTGATATGTTTGACCTGTTTAATTTTAAATTTATTTTGGATGTTTGACCTGTTTAGTTTTATATTTATTTTGGATGTTTGACCTTTTTAGTTTTATATTTATTTTTTCAAAAGTATTTTATGCCATAACTTAAATTGAGTAGTATTTTTGTCAAAATTTTAAGGAAAAAAGTGTAATCAGTGTCAAATTTTGTAGTTAAAACATAATTATTTCTCCCGTAATTGCATTTTTTGCAATAAATTTATAATTCTAGGGTACTAATATGTAAAAGAATATATAATATGATTCCCCCAATCGACAAAAATTTGTGTTATTGTTGGGTTCATGAGAGTGATGTTATTTTTATGCTCGTGTAATGTTTGAGTTCATGCCAAATTTCTAATTTCATAACAATCCATTAAACTGTCATTGCTTGTGGCTTGTTGGTAGCACCGGAGAAGAAAAATAAAAAACAATCCAAATTAGGTGTAACTGATTTTGTGTTAGAAAAAATATCATAATTTATCATAACACTCTTTTTATATTTGTGATTAACTCATGGGTTAATTTTACTAGCAACTATGTTTCATAGGCCTTCATCAAGATCATATTATCGGGTTAGAGTTTCAAGATTAGCGTAAGTAAGTATTATTAGGGTTATGTGAAGTTTTTTCAAACAAATCATCTCTTATATTAAGGGGGTGTTTGTTTTTCTGAAAAATGTCTGAGCCGCGCACACCACGCGCAGACATTGCCATCTGCAGACTGTTTGTTTTTTCGAAGACATTTCATTAAAAAATGTCTGCGCGAGCTCTTTTTGGTGCAAACTTGACCCAGCCACTTCTAAAGTCTGCAAAGCTCTTCTTAAACACCACCACCCACCAACACCCACCACCACCACCACCGGCCGCCGCCACCACCGTCCACCTCCGCCACCACCACCGTCCGCCGGCACCCCCGTCCACCTCCGCCACCAGCCACCTTCCGCCACCACCCACCACCACCACCCACCTCCCGCCACCATCCAGCGCCGCCGTCCACCACCATCATCATCATCCGTACACCACCACTAGTTTATTTTAATAATCTACAAACGTTAAAAAACAAACAGTCTTCTTCTTGCAGACTGTAGAGGTTTGGTCCACCTCTTCTGCTACAGATGTCTGCAGATCTGGTCCGCAGACTGCAGACATTTTACCTCTTCAAAAACAAACACCACCTAAGTGTCACTTAAGTGCCACATATAAATATAAACAAGCATCATGTATGATAGTGTTTTTGTGATATAATGTAATGTTGGTCTAACCTACATAGATTCACCCTTGATCGTAGGTAAATTGAAATCAAACTTTTAATCATAAGTGGATAAACCAAACAGATACACTAGAGTGAGTATCATAAAAGTTGAGAATTTAGTTGTGGCCAACATGGAACATGAGGCATAGAAAAGTTTGATGCACTTTATGCAATGTGCCAATAGCATATCCTTTGCAAGATGCTAATTTATTTGTCCTTTCATCTACTTTCCACCACAACTCACAAGTGCATTTTCCTTTCATCCTTATTTAAGCACATCACCTCACTTTACTTTGCCATGCTCCCAATCACCAAATCAACCTCTAGAAGGTTTCTCAATTCAAAAATCATATTCGTAATGGTTTTAGAAATGTCGCTTTCTCAGTCTGTTAACCTTCAGATGGGGCTCGACGAGCTTTTTACGAACAAGGAACAAGACCAATGTGTATACCTTCCAATTTGGTGTCAAGAGGTTACTAGTAAGGCCGGGGGCCACCCAAGGAGGCGAGGAGTGGTGATTGACGTCTCAGAGTATTATTGGCTTGTTTCATAATGAAAGAAATATAAGTTAGCTGTAGTTTAGTGGCAGGGCAACTCGATCCTTTGGCATATGTACGTATTTATTCAATCAAGCTTTATATAAATAATCTAAAACCTTGCGTTTTCTCTTACTCTACCTCATGGGTGGATCTACTAAAGAAGTATTGTACACATGACACAAGTAATTTTTTATATAGTATTTCATAGTTGTTTAGCTATCATCAAAGAAACATGTCATGAGAGCTATCGCTTGGTTCAATTGGCAACAAATAACATTTTTCTTATCTTTCCAACAAACCAACATGTCACATACTCAATAACCTCAACATCCATTCATGTCGGTCCTATATCATGTCTTGTCTTTTGACGTTTCATAAACGAACACAAGAACAATATTTGTGGCTAGCTTCCGTTAACCGATCTTTTCGTTTTGGAGGCACCATTCAACTTGCTTTAAAATATCTAACTTTTTATGTAGTTTGGTAAAGTAAAAATTGTCAAAGGCCAAAAAGTTCGAAATATTTTCTTGTACAATATAAGATTTGATATTAGCGAAATTGAATACATAGTTTGATGATATATAAACACACACCTACCTTAGGCTTCAAAAGTTATTTGAAAATTTTATTTGTGCAAGTAGATCGACAAAGTACACAACTTTTGAATCTCTACCTTAGGTTTTTTTTATGATATATGAATACATTGTTTGATCATTTAATATTTTTTTTAACACTTTGATTTTTTTATCAGTAAACACACACCTACTTTAATTTTAATATTATACCAATGCTTGATTTTGAACGTATATAATAACATAGTAATGGTATATTCAAAATTTAAATAATTACAACATGCTTATTTTTATCTACTTGTTGACGGAAATTTTATTCCAAACAGAGCCACGTCAAATTTATATCGAACATTTCATACAGATTTGACACAACTAGGTTTCGAATAAATTTTACGTCACCACGTAAATAAAAATATGTATATAATACGTTACATTTTACAGGCAAAGAAAATAAAAAAGGTTATAATTATATAGGGAAAGTTTGCGGTACAAAGTGTTATTTTCGTGCGAAGGGTACGAAGCAACAAGTACCATCGATCTAAGAGATGAACGGTTCTGATATAAGATGGAATGATCGCGCAAGAAATGTTACTGGGGGGTAGAATTGGTAATAGCCTACAATTGTTGATTTTTTTTAAATTCCTCCCGTTTTTTTAAACACATATAACTTTTTCATATCACATTATTTTTAAAAAAATATAACTTGCGTGATTATTCACTGCGTAATTATCAACATAGCTTGCGTAATTATCAATATAACTTGCGTGATTATTTTTTATAACTGAGTAATTTTTCTTTGCGTAATAATATATATAACTTGCTTAAGTATGAATATAACTTGCGTAATTATGTAACTTTTATGTGTAATTGTAGCGCGGACGAAACTATCCCTCTTCTAAAAAACACGTGTCACACTTTGGTGACTTCGTATGCTTCGCACGAAAATTACACTTTGTATGGTAACCGGCCCCTAATTATATAATATAACTAGTATTAAGCCCTGCGTTGCGGCAGGGGGCGTATAACGTACCAAGTATAACTAATGTCACACCACCGTCAGCGGCCACCAACACCGGAAAAACTCGTACAAAGAAAGAATAAAAATGACAAAAATAAAATCGAATGAAAAGTAGACGTAAAACCTTAAACCATACACGTAAAATGTAAAACATAGAAAAAAAATAACTAACTCAATCTAAGACCCGTACGTTGAGACAGGGCAATTAAACGAGAAGAGATAGGCCAAACAAAGTTGAACCACACGTGAACGTTACTACGTGTTAACTCTCAAAATTTAGACCGGAATGTAAAATGAAAATATTGTAAAAGATGAAAAATATAAAAGACAAAAGTTGAAAATGAAAAGTTATAGGTGTTAAATTGTAAAAGATGTAAAAGTATGGGATATAAAATAAAAAAATTACATAGTTGTACTACATGCATAGAATTGCATACACAACTTTCTAATTAGAATATACTAATATTAAGGCCCCCGAGTTGCAACGGAAGACATAAAACCGTGCCAAGCAGCACCAATTTCACATCACAATCAGCAACCACCAACACCGAAAATATTGTATTAAAAAAGAAATAAAAACAAAAAAAATTAAAACCAAACATAAAGTAAAAACAAGGAAAAATAGGCGTACAAATGTTAAACCTCACACGCACATTGCGACGTTTTAACTCGTAAAATCTAAACCAAAACGTAAAACGAAAAATTTGTAAAAGATGAAAAGTATGAGAAACCAAAGTAAAAAATAAAACTTTGTAAGGGTTAAGTTGTTAAAAATATAAAAGTATCGGGTTTAATAATAACAAGAAAAAAAAAAGCAAAACAAAAAACAAAAATAGGTACAAGTATACAACCCACTAAAGCTTAAATACAACCCATAATGCATAAATAACTTGATAATTAGTATTATATATAATATAATATCAAAGTGAAAATCAAACAAAATAAAAAAAGCAAACAGATTTCCGCACGCCTTCATGTTTAAATGCGGACAGCTCTATTTAATGGATGTACTTAATGTTTTTGTAAGTTAACATATCATCAAAACGCAAGTTGTTAATAAGCATCTTTTTCCAACTTAAAATGGATTAGTCATTGTGTAACAAATCAAATGCTTATAATTTATAGCATTAACTTAGTCGAGTGTTTTGTTATCACAAGGGATAGAGAATTAGAGATCAGGCTGTCGCCTAAACATCACAACTTATAGAGATCAGGCTATGTCACATGCTCGTTTAGGGTCAAGAGACGAATAACAAATCAAGAATTTTACGAACCCTTTCATAAAAGTACAACACAAGGAACCTGTTTATATATGTTTCTTAGTGTTGTGAAAACAAGCGTTATGTCCACAACTGAACGATGATTACAGAAACCTTAACGATAAATACATGATCTTACAGCGATCAAGCCGGGCCCACAAATGATCTACAATGGACCAAATGCTCAGTTATAGCAGCAAAAGGGGTCAAGATGGTTCTACGACTGTTTAGAGCAACTGTAGAGGTCCACCACACACTACTGTTGAATCAGTGTGGATGTACTAGCAAACACAAACACATTTGTGTAGGCCCATTTGAAGAGTGAGCAAAGGGGCTCATAGTAATGGTGTAAGACGATCGGTAATCAACATATTAACTAAGAAAGATAGACCCAAACCTGTTTTGACCCGTTTACCTATCTTGTCCATTTTTCCGCCTCTACCAACAGCTGGTGTTTATATTTAAGTTGAAACGAAAATTCATATACTATCTAAAACATACATTGCTAAACTAAACACATCTACAAGATCTGTTGATCCTTATATTTTAGTTGAAACGATTCCTATTACTTGCAGCTTTGTTACAAGCATCGCCGTTATTTTTTAACTGTGAAGCAGCTGATGCAGACCAAAATTAAAACGCCATAAACATACCTGCAGATTCAAAAAAACAGATTTAAATCAGACACAATGAAAGCAAAAAGAGATAAATTCACTAGATACTTTTTTGCAACTTTAACATGATACATGTGAGTCCATAGTATTGCACCTTTACAAAAGATTTTTAAAGTTGACGCCTTTGCAGAGGCACAGCAACGCTAACTTGTATGTTTCTGCCATCAAGATCCTACACCAAAAACATTATAATGGTTCAGCAGACCCAAAAAAGATAAAAATAAAAAAAATGGTCAAAAAAGGAGCCATGGGGTCCACTTACAACACCATCGAGTGATTTAACCGCGCTATAAACCTCATCTGCACAACTGTAAGTCACAAAACCAAAACCCCTTGATCTACCACTATCTTTATCGTAAAATACTTTGGCTTGCATAACATTTCCATGCTCCCAAAATAAAGTTTCAAGGGTTTCATTGTCAACATTCCATGAAAGGTTTCCGACATAAACAACGTTGTTGGTGTTATTCTCACTTATTTCATGATCTCTTGGTTTTTTGATGAACGGTTTCTTTCTTGGTGGTGGCCCATAATTGACCTTCAGTTGCCTCCCATCAAGCTCCTATGATTTCAAAAGGATCTAAGACATTATTGTTTTTAAAGGAAACAAGAATCAAGAAATAACACAAAAAAGATGAATGTTTATGTTGCAAAATTTAATATGGTTTAATTTTGTAACACCCTATAATTTATTTTCAACATCCAGAATATATAGTAATTATAGTGATGTACATGTGATAAACTCACAAAACAGCAGCAACGTCATAAATTTGTCACAAGTCATAACAACATCAGATACTGCTAAAATACAATAAGCCGCTTATCACGTAAGGGAGCTTTATTATCAGAACTTGAAAACTAGTTAAGCACCCTCACTTGTTAAGCACCCCTCCATCTGACAGAAGAGGAAAACAAAGAGTGGTACCATGCCTCTTCAATCTTCCCTCAATTCAGGATAATGAGTATTCAGGCTTGGTCAATCAAAGCCTAGGTGCAGTAACAGGTTGTGGTTAAGGTAGTGGGACCAATGTCGCTCCATATGATGAACTGAAGAACATACTACTAAGAGTGTGTTTGGTTCACATATTCCATCAAAAAGGACCCCTCTAACTAAGGCGAAATATTTTAAAGAATCATGAGCCTGGGTTTTGACTTGTGTCCGAAGCGAACAATATCACTACGCTGGTACTTTACGTTGTGTCTTCATTGTTATTAAAATAGTAACACTCCATCAAAGAACTTACATAGCCATCAAACTTCTTTGCAGCTGCTTCGGCTTCTTGGATTGATGACATCTTCACAAAAGCAAAACCTCTGCTCCTTCTGTTCAATTTGTCATATACAACCTGCAACAAGTTATTTCAAAGCACCCAAAGGTATGAGTAACCAATTCAAAGTAATTCACGAATTAAGCTTGAGGAAACAGTATAATATAATTGAGAAGCTTCACTTTTGATATAACAAATATTTGGATGTGTATTTCCAAAATAATAACTAGTAAGTTCAAATGAAGATGCACCTTTCAGGTTATAAGCTAATCTAAAACAAGTAACCATGATCAGCAGTGAATGCAACCACCTAAATTGAATTTATATCAAGAACCATCATGTATTTAAATGTTTAAACAAAAAAGGTAAAGAATATACAGCTAACAACCCTGATTTCACCAACAAATGAACGTAATATAGGTATTTCTTGAATAAGCATGAACTAAATCAGGTTCAAAATCAGAAACTATTTCTTGAAACACAGTAAACTATCTTCTTTTACAAAAAAAAAGAACCAAAAATAGTTTCAATACAATCAATTATTCCTAAAGAACTCTAAAAGATACAATCTTTTGTAGTTCTACCAAGAAAACGAACGATAAATGGTTTCAAAACAATCCATTAGACCTAAAAAACTCACAAAGTGATACAATCTTTATACTTCTACCAAGAGAAGTAACGATAAATAGTTTCAAAACAATCAATTAGATCTGAACACACACAAAGATACAATCTTTCTTATAAATTTCTACCAAGAAAACAAACGAATAAGAGTTTAAAAACAATCAATTAGACCTAAAAAAACACACAAAGATACAATCTTTTACGGTTCTACCAAAAAAAAACAAACCAAAAACAGTTTCAAAACAGCAAACCAAACCAAAAAACACACAAATACAATCTTTTACAGTTGTACCAAGAAAACAAACAAAAACCTACAGTAAAACAGCAAATTATACCTCAGCCGTCTGAACATTTCCACATTGTTCAAACAACATAGCAAGAGCTGCGTTATCAACATGAAATGGCAGATTACCCACAAAAAGTTTGAACTCAGGGGAGAAACCCACATCCAATTCTTCATCAACGACGCTTGATAGCTCATCTTCAAGCTCTAATTCCGGTGAAACGGCGACTTTTGTGGAGAATCGAGACGACGGGGTGAGTTCCAAGAGCTTGATCGAAGAGGGTATGGAGAAAGGGGTTGGGAAGATGCGTATGGAAGTTGGGGATAGAGTTTGAGAGGTGATAGATAGCGTTTTAGATGAAGGAAATTGAAGAAGGTGAAGGGATGGTGAAGAAGCAGCCATGGGTGAGAGGTTTATAGGGTTTTAGACATTTGAAAAGCCTTGAGACAAGATAAGGATGTTTTGGGATTTGTATTTGGTTTTTTTTTTTTTTTTTTTTTTTTTTTTTGAAATGGCCAACGTATACGTTTAAATCCGGTCACCCGGGTAAATCATTGGTGAAAGGTCATCACGTCTGCGAACATAGACAGAGCAGATGACCTGACCCGCCTACCAATATAGGAAAAACCCATCACCCAAAAACCCACTGTGATAAAACCTCTGGCCCACTTGAAGCGTATTACACGAAGTGAGTCTCGAACCCATCCTCCACTTTGGAAAACCATTGTATTAGAATCTAGGGCTCAAGTATAATTTAAATTGAAAGCTATAATACTAACATAGCTCAATTATTGAGCTATTCTTTTAAAAAAGTAAATATATAATAAAAAATAATTAAAATTGAGAGTTATAATAAAAAAAATTTTAAATATGATATTTTTTAAAACGTTTGCTTTGATTTTCATATTATTTATAATAAAAGAATTTCAATCATATTTTATTTTAGAACAATTTATAATTAATAAATTTTTATTATATATATTTTTATTTAATCCGTATGATACACGAGTTTATTAAAGTTAGTGTATAAATATACATCTCAACAAAATGGATGAAGAATTGATGTGGAAGAGGAATTGTTTCGAAGCACATGCAAATAATTAAGTTGTTTTAAATGTAATTGTAGGAGTTGCTTTTAACATATTTTAAAGTTGTTTGTGTTTTTTAAGCTATATGTTTGTTTATTTTACACTTAACGTTATTTAATATTAATTGAATTTTCTTTTTCTTTTTTTATAAATTAACCGAGTTAAAGCCCTTATGAGTAAGGAAGAGATAAATTATTATTATTCATCTATGTATTTGAGGGGAAAACATTATGCACTTTTATAATTTATTTTAATATTTTTTAAAATGATTGTAAATAGAGAATAAAAAATAGATAATGATAAATGTATTAAAAAATTATAAATTAATTGAAAAAAAAATAGCCATTTTAAATGTAACTATAGAGATGAATACTCTCAAGTGGAAAAAAATGTGTTTATTTCACGTGTATGCGTCAATATTTGTTTCCTTTAAAATTCCTTTAAAGCCTCTCACTTAGGATGGAGGGGACACTTATGCCATAAACTTTCACCATATTATGAAACCCACCAATAGAAATGTGTCATGTCAAACCATATCACTCTATATCACACACTCATATTTAGAAGGGGGGGGGGACCCTCATGCCACATCACACCATGCAGAAGTTGTCATTGAGAGAGGGGGCAATGATCGGATTTTGGAAGCAACCCACGACGAGTACAAGGCGCGTTGTTGCGAGACCAACGATAGCGTTGGGGTGCCGTGCCGAGGCATGCCTGGAGGCCCTATGTGGGTGCCCCTCCCCTTAGAGCTAACTACACATAGTTTTACCATTAGGGTTGGTGCCTAGTGCCAAAAAATAAAAAATACTTGTAAAACACCCAAGATTCAAGGTATTAGGTTTTACTGAAGAAAAATGGGAATCCATTATGAAAAAAAGGATTATACCTATCGTTTTTTAGGGCAATTTCTTGCATGCCCGTCAAAACTTATAAAATAAAATGTATTCTTAAATCATTGTATTAGAATATGATTATATACTATACTAGGTTACAATCCAGTGTAATACACGGGCTAAATAAATTTACTGTTACACGGTTAATAATATAAAAAGTTATTTCTTAAATATTGTGTATTATACGGATTGAATAAACCCATGTATTACAAATTTGAAAATTGAAAATTAACATATTTAAAATTTTAATTATGGATAGTTATTAATTAATAAATAACTATTATAGCATTTATAATTAAGAGGAGAGAGAAGCAGGAAAAATAATTTTTAAGTGGCTTAGATTGATGACAAGTGTCCGGGTTTATTTTTATTTATTAATATAGAGATGCTAAGAATTTATATATTATATATCATATTAGAAGATGATTATATATTATTTTTTATATGCTTTTCTTAACTTTTTTTTTGTAACAACTAATTGGATCACGAGTCACTTGCTCACCCAATCATCATGGGAATTTTGGGACATTAAGTTGGCACGTCCCCCAATACAGGCTCGTACATTAGTACGTCCTTATTAGTTCCGAACTTGAAACCACCCTTAGAAAAAAAAATCCATTTTAAGTGAGAAAACCTACTAACCCAACCTGAAACCTCCTATTTTAATAAAGTCTTAAATATCTCATCTCAACTACTTAGGTTAAGAATCATGGTTGTCTTAACTTATTAGTAAGTTAACATAAAACATCTTTGTTCACGATATTTAGTGGTTGTGAATGAAGTTTCTACAAACGTGTTATTTATCAACTCAAAAAAGTTGAGAATGTATAATGGGATGATGACATAAAAACATGACCACTTAAATATTCTTTCTAACGTTTCTCATTTTTTCTCATATTTTGAATTAATTGCTCACATTATTGCAATAAGATGATTGTGACTAGAAACGTTCATTGAATCAAAACCGAACAAAAGTATGGAGTTATTCGATCATCTTTTGTTTCAATGTTAATAGTACTTTTAAGAATATTTTTTTATGTTATTTGTGTTACCATGGTCCCAATTTTTGTCTATCATGTCCAAAATAATTATTCACTTACAAAAAAGTGACGTATAGATATTACATTATGTTGTATCTAATTAAAGTTGCCCTACACAAATGGTTTGGTTGGTATTATAAAAGTGTCATGTTTATAAAAAGTTCTTTTCATCATCTAAAAGTTTAATATTTTAAACTTGGTATCTTTTATTTAATCACAAGTCACTTATTTATAAACAACCATTTCGTAGCATTTGAATTATCTTGTAGGTTGTGGTTTGGATTAAAAAAAGACGTGTTTTGTCTATTATAATTTATCTTCAGACGAGGAGCTAGGAGTTTGAAGATCATATATAATCAGTTTATGTTTAATCGTGTGGGTTCATGTAAGTGCTTGTATTTTTTTTTAGTGTGAATTTCTGACACAAATCTAACATAAATTCATAAGTTTGGGTTTAATATAAATAAGTTTGGCTTGAATTTGATCAACTCATTTAGATAGACAGGTCAGGTTTGAATCCATTATTTATTATTTTTATTTGTTCATATATTTTTTATGACATAAATTAAATTTCTTATGTGTTTTATTTCAAAATTTAAAATCTTTATCGTTATCTTTATATTATAATAAAAGAGTAACTAAGTGGAATACGTGATAACGTCATATTCCCCCTCATTAAAATTTTCTCTCTTCTCTCTCATACTAATAGTTATTATAATTACTAATAATATTATTTAATATTTTATAGATTAAAAATAGTTTTGAATAAATTAAGAAAAAAATCTTTTTATTAATGTTATTCATAAATATATATTTTTTATAAAATAATAAATTTTTTTAAAACATCAAACTTTAAAAAAAATATATTAAAAATGAGTGTTTTTAAAAAGTAAATTTTTTATAAATCAAAAATAATTTTAACTGAGAGTTATAATAATTTAAAACATTTTGTTGAAACAAACCATTAGTTTTTTTTAACAAAAAAATTTAAAAAATTGATATTATTATTTTATTACTTATAGTCCTTACTAGTACATATTTTCAACCATATTTTATCTTAAAATATCATTTTATAACTAATAAAATTTTATTATATTTAATATTTTTATTATTCAGTCCGTGTAATACACGAGTTATTAAAACTAGTTAAAAATATAAATTGAGAAAAGACTTCATAATTAAAATAAAATTAAGTTATATTCATTTGTATTTTTTGTTGTAAAATTATAATTTTAAGGTATTAATATGTGAAAATATAAAAATTTAGAAATTCTGGTCAAATGTGTTGTGTTCGTGTCAACCCACTAATTTTTTTTATCGTGTTCTTGTTGACACATTTGACATAATTTTTAGTTTTGTCTCATGTTCGATCCATTACTAACAGAGAGTTAATATACGTTAGTTTTTTTATGAAATGGGGACAACATTGAGATATTTTTTAATCACGTTGTTGCCCATCCTCCATCAAGTCCGTTTTTCGGTGTCTAGCCTCCAATGTCACCCGAAATCTACCTTGAATAAGTTAAATGGTTCAGATCAAAAGATGGAGATTGACGGGATTTAGGGTGCAGAAGTTTCACATTGACAGACCACATGGTTGATTTCAACTTATATAAACAATCCACATCATCGAAAAACTAACGTTGTTAACTCTTAGTTAGTAAAAGATCGTTAAAGGAAAATAAACTCAATACTGGGAGTGTCTGTAAACGTTTCCTGCATTGGATTAATCCCGACCAATAAATGAAAGTTGAGATTATTAAAATTCAATAACCCTTAAAAAAAAATGAAAATATAGCTTCTAATGTTGCCTCATATAGTCATATGTTATGAATATTTATACACATTTAACCATCATGGAAACATAAATCTAAATAAAATCTCACTTGAATATAACTTAAACTCGGGTTCTATGTTACATACACCACCCCCTTTAAATGGTCGTTTACTACATAAACAATAGTTTACTTTTTTGTTAACTGCAGTTTATATTTGTCGGATTAATAAACCATGTAGGGGTGTGCAAGAAACCGAAATAACCGAACCGTATCCAAAATAACCGATGCAATCGAACCGAAAAAACCAAAACCGCTAAGAAACCGACGGTTTGGTTTGATTATTTTTTAAAAACCGAATTTTTCGGTTCGGTTTTTGTTTTGCTTATAACAAAAACTGAAAAAACCGAACTGAAACCATACAATCAAACTTGTAAATTTAGAGGTGTAATCATACACTTATAAACATTATTAGCCTATTAGTTAGTTGCTTAACTTGTGTTATCTACAAAAGATTAAGTATTTAGGTTTCAAGAATAATCTTTAAACGTGTTTTGTTTGAATTAATAGATTAAAATATTTTATTGAATTTTTTTCTTATATTTTTATGGATTACATTTAATTTTTAATTTTTTATAAGAATATATAGATTATATTTAAAGATTCACAAAATGATGTAATGCCAGAGTTTTTATCTTAAATTCATTACTTCAAAACAATTTTTTCTTTAAAAATTTGAAGCCCAAATGGTAAAATAGAAAAAAACCGAAACCGAACCGAAAACCAAAAAAACCAAAACCGAACGGTTTTAAAAACTTAGAAACAGAAATATCGGTTTTTGATTTTGGTTTTAAGCTAAAATCGAACCAAATCGACTTTGCTCACCCCTAACACCATGTATGACTCTAGACCCCTTTAAACTTATATCTAAAAACTGCTTGATTGGATTCCAAATTAAAGAATATATCTGCTTGAAAATAAAAATAATACAACTCAAAGCATTCATAATCCACCTCCCATTCCATCCATATAAATACACTAAAAACATCTATTTTTTTCTCTATTTTTTTTAATTAAATAATATTTTTTCATACTTTTATTATTACTTTTTATCTCTTATTTACTCACAACCACTTTTAAAATATTAAAAAATTTACGTGGGTTGTACCGTGATTCCTCATATTTGAGGAATCACGGTACAACCCCCATAAATTTAATTTCTACTTTACTCACAACCACTCACAACCATCCCATATAATATTAGACAGCCACTCACATAAAAATGTAGGGTTGGCAATTTCCGATATGTTTCTGACACGATTAGACCTGTTTAATAAAAATTATATTATTTATTTTTCTAAGTTTTTAAAAATAATTAAAATTAGAAGGCTAGACTCTTTTATTTCTCATTCTTGGTTCACAAAAATATTTTTAAAAAATTACAAGCATGATATATAAGTAGTTAAACAAGTCATTTTTATGTTTGATACGTGTGTTGCGCGCGTCATCTCTAACCTGTTAAACACTATAAAACCTGTTTTGCCAACTCTATAAAAATAGAGTACGAGCTGTGAATGCTCTCACTCATGATTATTTGAATTATTTGAAGATAACATATAAAAACACACTTATAGATATTTTATAAATTCAAGGTACTTTTTATCTTGAAAGTGAAAACTTTCGTTATCTTTTTCATTTTACTGGTCTTCCCTCGGATCTCTCTGACTACAAGATAGCTTCATTCATCGCTCTTTGAGCCACTGTTATAATTATTACACCATTAGTATTCTCTCACACATCTACATACACGTATTGTATCTACACTTTCTCTCTCTACATCTTGAAAAGATCGTCTTTTCACTCCATACGATCGTTATTAGACCCCATCAGATCTAACTCTCAACACATGACATATTATTGATCTTTATCAGCTTTCAATCACAACCCGTAAACGAATCATCCGGAAGAACAGTAATCAGCAGTAAAGGTAAAGCGTATGTGGTTTGATTGATGTTATTATGTGTCGAAAGTTGACTTTTTTCTAGATTTCGGACATGGGCTTTCGATTTTATGCGCGTATTTTTCTGGGTTTGTAAGATTGATTGAGATTAACGAATCTTTATCAGATCTTCGGGTTTAGATCTTAATGGGTTAGCGTTTTAGGGTTTTGAGGGTCTGTCTTGAATTTGGGGTTTATGGTGATGAGGAAGATGGAGATGGAGATGGAGATTGAAGATCTGAGTTGCTTATTGAGTTATATGGATCTGTTATTTGAATCTTATATTCATGTAATTGTTGATGAATCGAATTGGGGTTTATGCTACTGATGCTTGTGAATCAAATTGGGGTTTATGCTACTGATACTTGTGAATCGAATTAGGGTTTATGAAGTGTAATTGAAATTGGTAAATTTTTGAGTATGTTAAGCTGAATTTGTTTGATTTCTGATATAAACTACTGTTTCATCCCTCACAAAACCTAATGCAGAAACCTGAAAGACAGACTGTTGGTCAAACTTGCACATATCAGCCTCAATTAATCCAGTTGACTTTTCAGAAATCTTTAGAAAAAAGTGACAATTTGGGAATTGGGATCTCTTTTGTAAAGATTTTAGTAGGTCTGATGTTTTCAAGAGATTGTGATTGTATTCCTTATTTATTATACAAATCATATTATGAATGTGATAGTCAACGATTGATTAGCATGAAGTTTATTCTTCTGTATGAGCTGTAAAATTAACTTAATTTTTTTTTATATAATCAGTATTAATTACACCAAGTAATACCTAGATGTATCCGTGAACTTGTGTAATTTAGTTTGGGAAGAATCCTTTGTAAATTAATGGCTTTTTTATATGTATTGACTTCATTA
Source organism: Flaveria robusta (assembly GCA_025506415.1). Lineage (NCBI taxonomy): Eukaryota > Viridiplantae > Streptophyta > Magnoliopsida > Asterales > Asteraceae > Flaveria > Flaveria robusta. The sequence continues at coordinate 1,918,706 of CM046472.1, read as the reverse complement.
CATTCTAAATAAATGACTTTACATTTGTTTTAATGTTTTTTCCTTTTGTTTTTGTGATATCAGGATTTATTTTCATTTGACCCGTTTGGATTCAGGACGACATGTTCATGTCAAATTTGGATCTTTATTTTTCAAAGCTGACATGAAGGTGGTTATGATCGTGACCCCAACGAGTGTCAAAGTCTTGCTGTGCCAGCAATTATCATGTGATTGAAACCGCTAGAGCAAATCTCATTCATTAGATAAGCTTTGAAGATCAAAAACACCGTTGTTTAGTCAGTTTTATGACTTCAATTTTGTTTCTCTAATTAGTGTTGGTATAGTTATTTCTGAAATGGAGACTGACAATATGATCACAAAATCTCAACCAAACATGGCGCATAGGCTGCTTCTAGCTGTCTTGCCGGTTGTTTTTATTGCAATTTCGTATGTTGATCCAGGAAAATGGGTTGCAGCAATTGAGGGTGGGGCCCGGTTTGGGTATGATCTCATTGTACTTATGTTTGTATTTAGTTTGGCTGCTGTCCTCTGTCAATACCTTTCAGCTGCTATTGCTGTGGTTACTGGGAGAGATCTTGCCCAGGTATATTTTTTTAGTTTTTATTATTGATGATTGTGAGAAATTATGGTTTTTTCGTTTAAAATTAATATATAAATTGATAGAAAATGGTAATATTGTGAAAAAAGAAAGATGTTTTGTGAAGTTAGAGTAAAAGTTAATCATAATAGGTTATAAACATGGGTAAAAATATACCTGAAGATATACTGTTGTTCCATATGCTATGAAGCAAAAAAGTTGCGCAAATCACACCCCTTAATAACCATGAACAAATTATGTTTATCCAAAAATTAAGGATTTTTGTAAGTAAACCATTAGTTGCAACTATTTAGTTGCTGGTAGTTAGTTTGTTAGTAGCAGTTAGTTTCTTGGTCTATAAATAGACCTCGTGCATTACGTTTTAAGATGATGGGAAAAATACAAAATGCAAACAGTACTCTCTTTTTCTTTGTAAAACCTTTTCATTTTCTTTATTAACCAAATCACTTTATATTTCTGTATTTTATGTAGATATGTAGTACGGAGTATGATACAGTCACATGTGTATTCTTGGGAACTCAAGCAGAACTATCTATGATCGCTTTAGATCTTACGATGGTAATATTTATTTCTTCCTCTCAATTACACATGTTTTTCAACAAATCGAAACTGATTTTAAGCATACTAATGTATAAACTCTTCTATTTTGCAAGATTTTGGGAACCGCACATGCGCTTAATCTTACATTTGGCATTGATCTCTTCACATGTGTCGTTTTGACTTCACTTGATGCTTTTTTGTTTCCAGTTTTCTCTAGTTACTTGGTAAGCTCATTCTCCTTATTCTCATTTGTTTATGTTCCCATTTTTTATAATTTTGATTTGATATAATGACGTTTCATATCATACAGGAGAATGGGAAAGCAAAGTTCATATGCATGTGGTTGGCAACCGTTGCTTTATTTTCTTACTTCTTTGGGGTGGTTACAAGTCAACGGGACACGTCACTATCAATGGGAGGGATGCTTACTAGTTTAAGTGGGGAAAGTGCTTTTGCATTAATGGGTCTTCTTGGTGCAAGTATCATGCCTCATAATTTTTATCTACATTCGTCTATGGTGCAGGTATATTGCTCTACTTGAGTACAATCCCTTCTTAAGTTTCTGAGTTTTTTCTTTATTTCTTGTAATAAAAAATGATACAAGGATGCATTTATGCGTTGCGTATAACCTTTATAAGGTTATAAATGCGTCAATATTTGATATTAAACCATGCGGCAAGTTAGGTCTTGCATTTTAATATTGCTTTAACACTCACATAACTTGATAGAAGCGTTTGATTAGTATTCACACCTTAAATCGTCAAAAAATGTATCTTTTGGACACATAACGTTATTTTTTCTAAATTAGAAATAAAGGGGAAATTTTTGTAAGTTATTATGAAGTATCTGATTGTTCATATCTTTGCAGCAACATCAGGGACCGACACAAGTTTCAAAGGGAACTTTATGCCAAGACCATCTTTTCGCCATTTCTTGTGTTTTTAGTGGCATTTTTGTCATCAATTACATTCTCATGAACTCAGCAGCAAATGTGTTCTTTAGCACCGGCCTCGATTTGCTTACTTTTCAGGACGCGTTGTCTTTAATGGACCAGGTTACGCTGCTAAAAATGACTTCATTATTATTCTTCAAATTCCTTGCATACTAAATTATTAACTATGATTCTACTTTGAATGATTTGGTTTTCAAAAATTGATTCCAGGTATTTAGGAGCCTTATGGCACCTTTTGCTTTAATTTTTGTTCTGGTTCTTTCATATCATACAACAGCGCTTACGTGGAAATTCAGTGGTCAATCGGTCCTCCTTAACTTTTTCAAAATCGACTTTCCCGGGTGGTGCCACCACTCAACAATCAGATTCATTTCCTTGATCCCAGCACTTTTATCCACGTGGCATTCGGGGGCCGAAGGTGCTTACCAACTTATGTTGTGTACTCAAATAATGGTGGCGATTTTGCTCCCGTCGTCAGTTATCCCACTCTTTCGTGTTGCTTCATCAAGAGCAATAATGGGTGTGAACAAAATTACGCAGTTTGTCGAGTTTTTAATTTGGATCACTTATATTGGGATACTAGGTTTGGTGATTGTGTTTGTAGTTGAGATGGTTTTTGGAAACAGTGATTGGGCTAGCAATTTGAGGTGGACGATGTGGGTCCCGTATGTTTTCATTCTCACCACTGCGGTTTTTTCCATCTCGCTTATGCTTTGGCTTGTCGTAACACCTTTGAAATCTGCAAGTTCCCAAGCCAATGTTCAAAAGTGGGATATGGTTCAAGATCTTGTTCCTGAATCATCGTTTCTTGAAGAGAAAACAGAAAACCAGAGAGAAATTCAAGAAATTATGCCTCCCCAAGAGGGTGATTCTGATTCAGCCCGCGATTTTAATCTGCCTGATGAACTCTTAGACTATAATAACGGGCCTAGTTTGTCGACCATTGAAGAAAATCCTTATACTTCGGTTTCTTCATTGCAGCCTGATGATTCACCAACAGTTGAGCCAAGTGTCCCGATCCCCGTTGTGAAAGAGGAAATTGATGACTCGGTTGAAAAGACGTTGAGAATAGATGGAAACCTGCATTTGGTGAAAGAGCCTGATTATGAACCCATAGAACCACCAAAAACAGTATCAGGAACAGGAGTGAATCAATCTCCAATCTCTAACGGGCCGGGCTCATTCAGGAGTCTTGGCGGGAAAAACGATGACATCATGAGTGGGCCCGCAAGTCTTTCAAAGCTAGCAGGGTTGGGTCGGGCCGCCAGACGTCAGTTAGCTACAACACTAGACGATTTCTGGAAACTTCTTTTTGATTTGCACGGGGAAATGACACAAGATGCCAGAATCAGCAAACTCGATAAACTGCTCGGGATTGATTCTAAAGTGAACTTAAAGGCTAGCCCGGTTGTTACAACCACGAGTAGCCCTGAAATTGATCCGATATATGGGGTGCAACGGGGGTCAACTTCTTTGTTGACCAGCTATCAACAGTTACTGGATGCATATACAACTAACCCGGGCCTAAATGTGATGGATCCTGAGAAACGATACCATAGTTTGCGCCTACCGCCAGCTTCTGGCCCATTCATGGATCAGCCTGCTACGGTCCACGGGTATCAAATCAAGTCATATATAAATCAAACCAAACAAAGTTCTGATTACTTTCAAAATCAAATCGACCCGCTATCTCCTAAATCACCATCAGTCCTTTCATCAAACTACAAATCCCCGGTTTCCTTGACGAAAACCCTACAAAACGGGCTACGACCCGCAAAGCCACCTGGTTTTCCGGACCCGGTTGTGTCTAGGAACAGCTCAATGCAACCCGAGCGGTCTTATTACAATATTCAGCCCGCAGCCCCGGTTGAGAATGTGCATGAGAAGAAGTATTACAGTATGCCAGATATTTCAGGCCTACTCCCGAATCGTGAATCCAAGATTTTACCAGAACAGGATGGTGGTTCGAGATACGCAACTCTGAGGCAGTCGGTTTATACAGGCCCGTTGTACAGATCCGGGACCATATCCGGGTACAGGGGTTTGTCTTATTCGAATTTATCCAAGGATGCAGCTGCTTACCACCCTGTTTCGAGTTATGGGCCAGGGTCGGGGTCAGACACGTGGTCCATGTGGTCCAAACAACCATCTGAACAGTTCGGTGTAGCCGAAAAGGTCAACCCTAGGCCCGACTTGAGCACTCAAGAAACGACAACGCCTGCTGCGGATTCCGAAGCAAATCTTTTAAAGTCTTTTAGGCTATGTATTAACAAACTCTTGAAACTTGAAGGGTCTGAATGGCTGTTTAATCAAAACGGGGGATTAGATGAGGATCTTGTGGACCGTGTGGCTCTTCGGGAAAGATTTCTTTATGACATTGAGGTGAACCGAGTGGCCCGTGGTGGTGGCACAAAAGTTGATGACGTCGAGTATAATAAGTATCTTGTAACATCGGTTCCTAACTGTGGTGAGGATTGTGTTTGGAGAATTGACTTGATAAAGAGCTTCGGTGTTTGGTGTATGCACAGGATTCTTGAGCTTTCGCTTATGGAAAGTAGGCCCGAGCTTTGGGGGAAGTACACCTACGTTCTTAATCGTCTTCAGGTGATTATCATCATTCTTTTGTTGTTCGTGTTTTGAAGAGGTAGCTGTTTCGTCCCATTTACAAGTAAATGGGTCGACTCGGGCTATTATTATTATTATTTATCTCTAACGGGCTATCTTTATGCAAATATCCTTAAGCAAGATAGCCTGAAAGTAGACGGGTCAAATGGGTCAAACATGTCAAATGAGCAAAAGTCACCCGAAAACATAAAAAGAAGATTATAAAAACAAGATTTTTATTGAAAAATATAGTTTGTATAATCATATTTAACACACTAGTTATATATAGCATAAGTTGAACTTTCTGGACTAAGTGTGTTTTAGGGGCAACCGACCCGACCCGACCCGACCAGTACCAGAACCACCTACCCAGTCATCTACCAACTAACGTATATGGGTTTGTTATTGTTTTAACTTTTAATGTTCGCGTATTAGTAAATATGAATAATCGCTTTTCACTTGTTTAGGGGATAATTGAACCAGCGTTTTCAAAGCCTCGTGTGCCAGCAAGCCCGTGTTTCTGCCTTCAAGTTCCAGACTCATGCCAACAGAGATCATCACCGCCCAGATCCATCACCAGTTTGCCGCCTCAGGCAAAACCAAGCCGAGGCAAATGCACCACTGCCGCCAGTCTCTTGGACATTGTGAAAAATGTCGAGACCGCCATCTCGTGTAGAAAAGGCCGACCCGGAACTGCAGCTGGTGATGTGGCATTCCCCAAAGGAAAAGAGAACCTGGCGTCTGTCCTTAAACGGTACAAACGCCGGTTGCTAGCCGTGGCTCCAGACGGGCTTAGCCGGAGCCCATAGGTCTCGGGCCCCTTTGTTCACTGTTTAAATGGATCTGTTTTTTTTTTTTTTTTTTTGGGTTATTTGTAAACGACTCGATCTTTCGGTCCTTAGCTTTCAGGTTTTAAATTTTGTGTTCGGTTACATGAAGATGATGGTGATGGTCACGGTGATGGTGATGGTGATGATGATGATGACTGAGGCGTGATACGTTCGAAGAAGAATAATAGAGCGTTTTTTTTATCTTTAAGTAGATCTGAAACAATGTCGTTATGTTGTGTAAATATTTCTACGCTAGCGACAAGATGGTCTGCTGTCAAGATGAGGTTATGGTTGTGTTTGTTTGTTGTTTTTACATAGAAACAAGTATAAACTGAAATTATTTTGGTGGTGTTTTAATTTAATAATTTCTAGTGTTTTATATGTTGGGTTCAGTGTTATTTTAGTTAAGTTTATTTTATTAAAATGCTTTTGATAATTTTTAGTAAGATATATATACTTGCATTCAAATTAAAACAAAAAGAAATTATAAAAATTAATAAATCAAATCTACATCATTGATATATATTTTTTTTGAAAAGCAATACATCATTGATATATTAAGATTATGTATCTTAATAGTCTTTGGCGGCGGCGGTGGTGGTTAGTGTGGTGGGCCCTGAGCTTCTGGTTGTTGTTGTGGCTGCTTCTCATCAGCATCATTCTCTACAGGAACAGATCATCTGACCGTCGTCAGTAGACCATCGTAGGTTGTCGTCAAAATTGGTGGCAATACCCATGGTCGTGATAGTCCGGTGACCTAATATCCTCAGTAGGGCATAAGTGATATGTCGTGCAAGAAGCGCATCAGTGTATATCCCTAAATGGGAGGCAATGACGGTGATATACGCACCACAAACAATAAGGTTATCTATCTAATCAGATAATAAATAAATAAATTAAATAATATTACTAACAATTAATAATTAAATAATAAATAAAGTAAATAATATTTAACTTGCCATGAATAAAGGTAAGAAAATAAGCAGCCATACAATGAGCAAGATTACCCCTTCTGGGCGCAATCAAAGCTCAGAAAAAGAAAAGATCTCTGATGAATAACCTGGTAAGAAAATAAGCAGCCATACAATGAGCAAGATTACCCCTTCTGGGCGCAATCAAAGCTCAGAAAAAGAAAAGATCTCTGAGCGATACCTGCTCGGTGCTCTGGTCACGCCCGACAGTGGTACTGGTAATGAACCGAAGCAGATATCGGTGTAAAATCTCTAATAGAACTCACGCGAATGGCGCCCTTCAGTGCTGATCTGATATAGTCGGCCACCACCACACTATATGAGCTTCCTCCGACTGAAACTCGTTAGTGAGGGAACGGTCTTCAGCTGTCTCCTCCTCTTTGTAAAATCCGAGGACGACCGCCCACTCTCTTATCGTAAACTCAAATCTACGCCTGCTCAAAGTGAATCTAACAGTACTATGTGCTCAGGGGTTATATGTATACGAAGCAGGAGTGAATAGAAATGTAGATCGAAACTCGAATGTTAGTTCCCGGTAGGCCTTAAGTCACCCACGGACCCCACGGGTCTCACCATCTACCCCTACCAGCGCCTCAGTACGCTCTAAGTCACCTACGAACTCTAACACATCCCAATCAATCGTATGAGTCCCCTTTAGAGCCCTTCCTAACAACCTCCAAAGTCGCCTACGTGGAGTAGTCTCTCGCGAAAACTGAAGGTGTGGGTGAGGGTCTAAAAAATTACCCTAACCATCGGGCTCGGTCTCAGGATGCGTATGCTTACGCGACGACATAATCTTAAAAAAAGGGAAATTTTCATCAAAATTCAAATTTCAGGAAAGGGTTACGGGCTCTATGAATATAGTAAAGCTTATGAGCCATGAAAGGCATTTACGGCTCGTAACACTCTAAAACCTAAAAGTGTTACGGACCGTGAAATGGCTTTATGGCACGTAACATTTAAAAACCTTAAAGGGTTACGGGTCGTGAAGCCCCTTCACGGCCCGCAACCCTTTCAAACTTATCAATTTATACAATATTAATGCGTAATTATTTAAAAATAAAAACGAAATTAGGTTCCTACCGGTGATAGATGTCGAAGAATGGAAAACGAGAGGAAAAGACAATGGACGTATTAGAGAGAATCGTATCACTGGAAAATGGGTGTAAATGAACTTAGGGGTGTGAATCATATATAAGAAAATGCTTCACAGCCCGTGAAGTTGCTCACGACTCGTCTTTGGACTAATTCATAGGCCGTGAGTCGTCTTATGGCTGTAAGGTTTTTAAATATAAAATTTATAGTCGTTAGAACTTCACGGCTCATGAAGTGCTTCACGGCCCGTTATCTATTTAATTTTTTTTTTAAAAACAATCTTTAAGGCATTCCAAGAGACTGATGCACAGAAAACAGTCAAGAAGTCTTCTGCATGCATGCACTTTGTGTATGGTAGAAGTTACTTTAGAAGTTTTACACACTGCAAAGAGATTACACAAGTGTTTCCGAAGGCTCAAAGATAGAAGACTGATTTCTTCCGAAGACAGAGAAGACATGCTCTCTGTGATCAACAACTTTTCAGAAAAGCTGACCAACTTTCCGCTGCCACTCTACAGGCTCACCAACTTTACACAAGTTGGTGAAAAGGTCAATGCTTTAGGAAGCTGTAGATTAAGGTCTTGAGTCTGTAACTTTCTATTTTATGTACTTTTACCTTTTTTGTATTACAATAGGATGTGAGCTATAACATGTCATAGTCACATGTCAAAAGGCTATTGCCTTTTGACTTTACATTGATCTTGTTGTCTAGATTAGTGTTTCCAGCTGGCTTTTAAAGTATGACCGACTGTAGGATGTAGTATAAAGTATCTCAGGTCCTTGTATTTGAGATATGCTTTGTAACACTTATAATAGAACTTGAGATCAACATACATTATCCTTGAAAAACAATCTTGTTGTTCTTAAGTTTCTGTCTCTTGCTTACTTGTGTTTATCTTAGTATCATCTTAAAAGGTTCCAGTTCGCTATTTGATATGTTAAGTGTTCTAAGTCTCTTCTTATTGTGAAACTGATTTGCATTGAATACCTTCAAACTGTCCTGCACAATCTATTTTTGCATTATAAAGGATGGTGAGTCCCTGGGGTGTTTAGAGGGACACCTTAGGCAAATCTCACATCTATAGATTGGATGGTGACGCAAACTTTATTGAGGACGATGAGTCCAAAGAGGGGGTGAATGCAACACTTTAGGCAAATCTCACATCGGCCATGAACAATAGAGATTATTGGTGCATAAGGAATGCCCTACCTTTAATATCACCAACGTGTTTTGGTCATATTGTCTGTGAATGAGAGGAGAACTTTACAGTTAAGCGTGTTAAGATGTCAACAATCACAGGATAAATGACATCCCTAGGAAGTTTTCACCCGAACAACAACAAACAAATTCATGAGCTACTTGTGGGCAAAACGAGTCATATTTGTGGTATGTTATAATATATATATAATTAATAGAAGCAAGAATCATAGAAAAAAGTATTTTTTAAGAAGATGTCAATTTATAAAAATAAAATCTCTTAATATTAGAATTTTTTTTAATTCTAACAAGTTTAATATTAAATGCATCTACGAGAGGACAGCCCAAACACCCCCTTGAATAATAATAATATTTGGCTAATAGTTGACCAATAATATTTTTCCCAATTTCATCATTGGACCCAAACCCTTTTCCCCAATTATGCAATAATATTCCTTCTTCTCTTCATCTCAATCTCTCATAATCTCTGTAACCTGATTTTGTCTGTCATCTCCGATCGTCTCTCCGGCGAGTTTTCCGTCACAATGGCTCTGCAAATCGCCAAACGCCTCCTCCGCAGCCGCACAACCACCGCCGGACTCTTCTCATCCACCGATCGGAACTATTATTCCACCTCTTCCAACCTGATCCGCGCCACTCTCTTCCCAGGCGACGGCATCGGTCCCGAGATCGCCGAATCCGTCAAACAGGTCCGATTGTTGGTGTAGATGATTAGGTTATTGCTTATATGCGCTTCAACTGTGTTATGTTATTGTATTATGTATTATGAGTTATGATTGTTGCTGGAGGTTTTTGATCGTTGTGTGTTGTGTTGTTGTGAGTTTTAGATTGTTTGCTTAGTGTTGGATTCGTTTTTCTACTAATGGATGTTATTTGATGTTGTTTGGACTTGGAGATCTTGGACTTTGTCAGTTTGTTGGTTAACCTAAGAGTTAATTTTGGAGGGACAACGGAACTGGTAGTGAATGTTTACGTTATGTCTGAATTTACTGATTTTGAACTTGTTTTTTGTGTGTTTACGAAGTGTTTGAAAGGTGTACATATTTAGGGTTTGTAATTGATAAAATGCTGGTACTTGGTTTTGATGTAAGTTGCATCAATGATGAGAACGGAGGAGTATTATCCAATATACTGTTTACAGATTAAAGCGGATAGTCGGGTACAATTGCAAGTTAACTAGCTTGGCAAAATTAGTAGATTAGGTCATGACTTATGTAGTTTGATTGTATGAAGAGTCAAGCAGTGCTTTCGTTGGTGTTCTTGTATGGATGCTCAATATATTTGATTACTTCTGCTTTGTAGTTATGTTATAAGGAATTCTTAGTATATTAAAGGATTTAAGTGGCAAATATGATGAACTTAGAGAATGGTTGGGGATTTATTGATAAATTTTTTCTATGGAGATAGTTAGGGAGTACAGTATTCTATAAGTTATTATACTCATATTCTTTTACTGGTATTGATTTTGTATCTTCTACATTTTTTTTCTTTTTCTAGTAAAAAAGATTTTTTGTTCTTTTAGACTAGAAAGATCATGGAGAGATGTAAAGCTATTATATAATGTAATTTTCTAGTCATGTTAATTTTGGTTTTCTTTATATTTTATAGGTATTTACTGCTGCAGATGTTCCTATTGAATGGGAAGAACATTTTGTGGGGACAGAAGTTGATCCTAGGACCCAAAGTTTTGTCACATGGGAAAGTCTAGAATCAGTAAGAAGAAACAAGGTGGGCCTAAAAGGCCCAATGGCTACACCAATTGGGAAAGGCCATCGTTCCTTAAACCTTACTTTGAGGAAAGAACTGAATCTGTATGCAAATGTTAGACCATGCTACAGTTTACCTGGTTACAAGACTCGATATGACGATGTGAATCTTGTTACAATCCGTGAAAACACTGAAGGAGAGTACAGTGGTCTTGAACATCAGGTAAGTTTGACCCGTTTACTTATAAATGGATTGGTCTGGGTTGTGTTTTTTCTCAAACGGGTCAAGTTGAACATTTTATGGAAAAGGAAACGGGTTGAGACATGAAAGTGGCTCAAAGTCTTATTTCTATGTATACAACCTCCTCAAGCATTTTAATCAAAGATTCAGTTTATTATTGCAATAATACTGTTTCATGATCATAATTAACACATTAATTATATATAAAAGATTTAAAAATAGGCAAAAAGTTTGTTGCCCAATCTGTTTCGACCAGTAATAAAAGCAGCTTGTCTCAACTTTCAACCAAAACCGGTTTTAACATTTAAAAAACCTAATGACATTTTACATCAGGTGGTGCGGGGAGTTGTTGAAAGTCTTAAAATCATCACCCGCCAAGCAAGTTTAAGGGTGGCTGAGTATGCTTTTTACTATGCTAAAACTCATGGAAGGGAGAGAGTATCTGCAGTACACAAAGCTAACATCATGCAGAAAACCGATGGTCTCTTTTTGAAGGTATTTTTATTATGTTTTTAAAAAAAGCTTATTCTATGCAGCACTATACTGATTGTTTTCTGTCATCTGTAGTGTTGTCGTGAAGTTGCTGAGAAGTACCCCGAGATAAAGTATGAAGAAGTGGTCATTGACAATTGCTGCATGATGGTGTGAAATCTTATTTCTTTGTTTATATATTACATATGGTCTTTTATACATTTTAAAACAATTGAGAATGCTAACTTCTATTAGAATGCATCTGGCGGCGATAGTATCTTTAAAGGTTGCAGTTTGGGGGATTGGGTAATGGATCAAAGATGGTGATTTCTGGGTACGGGCCCAAGTTCGTATTTAATTAATTTGTCATTACTCATTATGTAAACTATATCTTATAATGATATGATATTTTGACTATAATGATTTAGGAAGTTTTAGAGACTTTCTACCCGTTCCCTTGACCTTCTAAGCTATATATTTTCAGCATACCCATTTGGCCTATTAGAGATAAAAACATAAAATAACCCTAATTGACTCATTCATTAGTAACCAACTCAAAATATTTACACCTAGTTGCATTGAACATTTTATTAGCATACTGTGGTCAGAAGGAATGTTAAGATATAACTTAAAAGAAGAAAAACAAAGACTGATGAATTTTATTTTCAATGTACAGCTTGTGAAGAATCCAACACTCTTTGATGTTTTAGTAATGCCCAATCTTTATGGTGACATCATCAGTGATCTTTGTGCCGGGTTAATTGGAGGATTGGGCTTAACACCAAGGTATCCGCTCTTTCTTTGTTTATTAGTTTTTTTTTTTTAATTTATTTTTTTTCTCCTTTCCGTTTGGAATTTAATGTGTGACACCATCCCCAGCTTAAACATTGGAGAGGGTGGTATTGCTCTTGCTGAGGCTGTTCATGGTTCAGCTCCTGATATAGCTGGAAAGGTTAGCATTAATGATTCAATTATATTTCTTCATTTAAGTATTTAAATTTGCATTCAGCTTCTAGTTTTCTTGATATGTAACTAAACCACTTGAAAAGCGAGAATGCAAGAAGCAGCCCAATTTAACTCACATGTGAAACCCTATATTTAATTTGACATATAATTGGGTTTTGGCTGCTTAGTCCCTAATTTTTTTTATTCATTATTATTTTTTTGTAGTTTGTTAAATACCTATTACTTTTTTTCCTTTTATTAAAAAGTTCATTATGACGTGTTCAACAAGTCAAATAAAGTTAACAGATATAACCATGGAATATAAAGAGTTGAGGGACTAAACCACTAACATGTGTAAGGTTGGTTTTATCCAACACAAACCCTTAATATATTAATAAAAGTGTTGCATTTATTGGTTAAAAGTAGAAGCACATTGCATTTTCTTACAGTTAACTGTTTTAACATTTGTGTTGGTCTATAACATATTAACATTCCTTTACTTTCATGTTTGTGTATTTGTGTGTTTATTTACTCTTAGAGAACTTTTTCTTGGACTTGTTATGACATATTATTCAATTAAACAATATTTATCTTAATTGTCATCATAATCTTTGGTTTATGCAGAATTTGGCAAACCCTACTGCTTTATTACTAAGTGCTGTATCGATGCTTCACCATCTGGATCTGAATGAAAAAGCTGATCAAATCCAAGATGCTGTTTTGAAGACAATCGCAGAGGGCAAGTACCGAACTGGTGATCTAGGAGGCACATCAACAACCACTGAGTTTACAAAAGCGATCATCGATCATCTTTGAGTATTAACAATGCTGCAAAGTGCATATAAAGTTTGATTCCATTTTTCTTACACTAATTTTCCATTCATGTACTATCTGGAGTTGTGGGGAAGGGAATTGAACCACAACAGGAGTTTTTCTCTTTTGATTTGGGTAAAGGATATAAAGATAACTGCTCAAAAGAGAGGTTATGCAGCTGACATATTTCTATTGGTTGGTTATTATTTGTAACTTATGAATAAATTTCATCACTTTGAGCTTGAGGTTTTCCTCATCTTTATTTTAACTGCTTTCAGAAAATATTTTGATGATAGTATGCCATCAGATTACTCTTTTATGTTACGGCCGGGATTTAATGTGAACTGCTAAATATTTGAGAACCGTTCTCAAACTTTGGTAACCACATTCTTCTTGTTAGATTTGCTTGATAGTTTTTTCATGCGGTGAAATTTTTGCAATCAATGTCTGATGAATACAACATGCTTTTGTTGTAGTTATGTAAATGACACTGCTTTTATGGTAGTTATGAAAATGCCATTGATCATATAATGTTTACGCTGGATAAACTATATGGTGAGGGGCACAAGAACAAAAAAAAGAAGAATAATACTCTTGTGTGGAAAAACTAACATAAAAAATAATCAGTACATCAAATCATTTTTATTGATAAACTTTTTAACATGTATTATTGAATCTAATTAATATTGACAAATTGTGATTAAATAAATAACAATGCGAATAAAATTTACAATTCCTTATCTTACAATATATATTATAAAAGTTCCATCAATTTTGAAAGGTCGGTAGACACACTATGTAACGTCATTAGCACACCGATGAGGCGATGATGCCATCATGATTCATGTAGACTGTATAGCATCGCAAAAAGGTGTTATACGTGCTATGTAGCATCTGTCAATGGGATGTCATTGTTGTCGTTTCTATGTCAGCCAAAAAGTTATTGTGGTAATTCTTGTTGACCGCCCTTATAGTAGAAAAACATCTCATAAGGGTCGTATAGTGGCGCAAGATGTGCTATTACAACTTGTATCGCTAATGATGTTTGGATAGTAAAGGGTGGTGTCTGTATAACACGCCTATGGATACTCAAACTCATCCATTGGATATGGATGATTAAAGTGAAGTTAAATGACAATGAATATGGTTGCAGAAAATCAAGGATATGGATATGAATCCATCATCCCTGATCACCTCAAGTTTAACCCAAAAAAAAAAGAAAATAAAATCCAAAACCTGAATAAATTGTCAAACCATGGTCAAAGATTCAGAGGCCTTCAAGCCATTAAACAAAAGATCAAACTACACCAATATTCATCTGCCATGGCCTCACATTATATATATCTTCCCGAACCTACAAACCAACTTTATCTGAGTCATCTAACCTCGAGTCTTTCAGGCTGAACCGTTTCTTGAGTTCCATCGACCAGACAGATATCATGCATCATTGTTGCAAGCTGATCAACATACAGCAAATTAGTGTCGGTTTTTCATGTCTAGTCACCATTCACCAATACCTAGAAATCCTTTAAACTGAACAACACACCATATAACAGACTACATACAGCATTGACCCGCACAAAAAATGAACATGTTCAAAAACAAAATCTGCAGTTTATAAACTGCTTCACAAAGACATAAAAGAATACTACAGTCTTTATTGGAATAAAAGAAATAAAATCTAGTGGTTCACATAAACTGAGATCACTTGGCTGCTTCCGCAACTCTTTATTCACAAGAACAAAGAAACAAAGATACGGGTCGCTAGATGTCTAGAAGCTTCAAACTTCTCAAAACTCATCACACATCATCATTGCAAGCTGATTAAACAAAGGTGTAATTCATAAATCCATCATCATGAACAATATTAAAATGAAGTGTAACTGGTTCAAAAGTCAAATAAAAAGATGATCATGAACAGAATGTGAGCTCAAATCAACATGAACAATATTAATCCATCTGAGCCATGCCATACAAGTCAACACGTCTATAACTGTGAGGCTTGTTCAAATGTTAATACTTCATTATTGATTAAGGAATATAACTGATGGACCTAATGTTCCCTATTCATAGAAAGCTTCACAAAATAAGACAATTCCAAGTCATTCCATCTTTGCTTGATCTTCATCTAGTCTTGTCAACGCCTACAAACGAAGCAAGTACCGCTTTAACAAAGGAAGACACAACAGACAAAGAGAATCAAAAATGATATTGTATTTGTGAAGGAAAGAACATCAAGGAGTGACCTAAGACACTTTGATAGATACCTAATTAATAAACAGAAAGAACCAGGAAAAGACTTTGGAAAAGCTAATGGATTATGAGAATCCAAAATGAACACAAATACAATGCCATTGCGGTCCAGTGGAGGGATGAGGAAAACCAAGATCTTGATCATGCTAATATATATGAATAATTTATCACAATGAAATGGAAGATTTATTGGAAGGTGGTAATCCTAGCATAAAGAAGGCTCTAGAATCAGGTTTCACAAGACCCTCAGAAAGATAGAAAAGGTAAAAGCACTATTACATCAACAAGGATTATAAACCATGACAATTAAGCAGCTACAAGATTTCTTTTACTATTATAAAATCCATAGAACTATAAACCCCCTTCGAAAACAGCCGCTAAAATTGAACTTCAGATCATTTTCCAACTACCATCAGCATTCAGCACACATATGATTCACCTTCATTCACATACAAGAGTTCTATGCAAATTCCTACATGCACAAAATGCATACAACAAAGAGATTCATATCCAATATAGCACCAATCAATCATTCAATCCCACAATAATAGACTCAAAACACAACACAAACATCAAATTTTGAACAATATCTACAAAATGTGAATTGAGTTATCACCTTCAGGGAGCCAACCATAACCATTTCGAGAAAGAGTGAGCATGGAGGTCATCAAAGCGGAAGCAGTAGCAGTGTGAAAAGGCTGCATTGATTCCACACAAACACTCATTTCTACTGGACAACTGCAACATTATCACAAACATGAAAACATAAAGATAACATTTTTATATATGCAATGATCAATTCATGAGGGAAATTTCATCAAAAGGGTGTTTCAAAATTCAATTAATTAGTGGAATTGTTGCGGAACGGAGGATTGAATGAATTAAGTGCTACCGGAAAATGCTATGAGATAGAGAGTTCCGACGAGGAATAGGAAAGGGAGATCGCGCGGCTTTTGATCGGGAGGCTGCCGTCGCCGCCGCGTTACGGACGGCGGTTGATCGGAAAATGGATCGAGCTGCGGCAGCTGCCGTCGCCATGTGGGTGCGAATGTGACGATGTGAGCTGGGGTTAAAGGTTTAACCTGTAGTCTCTATATGCCTCCCATCAAGGGTTTTGACTTAAAAAAATCAATAACATCTCTAGGTGTTCACGGTTCGGTTTTAAAGTTTGAAACCGCTCAGACCGGTCGTCGGTTTGGTTTCATGGTCGCCTGGTCGGCATATTTATTAGCTTTTAACTGTTCTGAACCGTGACGATTGGTTTTCTTACTAACGGTTTGTCTCGTGACTTTATTTAAAAACCGTCAAAAAAATACCGTTAAAACTTAAACACTCATACATTAATGCTTAACACTCCAATGACACCTCTAGCTTTCACATCACCATGCCACAATTGATTTTTCTTTTCTGTTGTATTATATATATGTATATGGTTGCTGCTAAACGGTTATTGATTTTGGGCTCATCTCAGTCATTCATACCCATGTTCTTTTAATCTCGTCCCTTTAAATTAAGCAGTTGTTGACTCTTGTTGTGGTTGTTCTGATATTCCCTCTCACGTCGCCTTCCTCCACTTTTGCCTCCTCACGTCGCGATTGCAATCTTGGCTCTCTCTTATATATTTACTTTTAATACTCAAAACCAAATGTGTAACACAAAATTAAACGATTAAGCAGTTATGGTTACCAAGTTTCGACCAATTGTTTATGATGAAATGATGCTGACATCCATCAGAGATCACGATACCGCAAATCATGGGTACACTCTACACCTAAAACAAATGGATTTCACTTTAGAGAGAGAAAGGCTACTCTTCCCCAAAGTTTGGACAACGATACATTACTATTTATATGATATGCATTTAAATCCGAAATATGCATTTATATGATACGCATTAGTATTTAAACGTAGGTTATGGCATACACAATACAATTTTTAAGAAAAATTCTTAAAATGTTCTCTTTTTATTTATTTATTTTAAAATGTCACTCAAATAATTTCTTCTCAAAATGTTATTTCCAGACAAGACGTCGACGCTTCCTTAGACAAATGATGGGCTCCTGGATAGCGGGCAACTTTTAATCATACATGTATCCTTTATGGTGTCGGGGGCCTCCAGAGCGCGGGCGGGTGCCTCTACAGAACACGTGTACAATTTGAGTGGCTAGGCACCCACCCCCTGTCTAAGGAGGCGTGATGTCTTGTCTGGAGAGGACATTTTAAGAAGAAAATCTTGCGGACATTTTGAATGAATTATATGTCAAAAGATACATTTTGAGAGTTATTTTTTAATTTTTATTAGTAAAGTAAAAAGATAATATGATTGATTTAGTCAGGAAGAAGGACCACCTACTAGATTAAAATAGAGATGTAATCTAACAAATTTAATAGGGGAAGAGGTACATTTAACAAAACCTAAGTGTATAGTACATTTCTACTGGCCTATACTCGTTTATTACAATACCATATAATTTAGTTATTTTTATCATAATTTTAAACCATGAATATTTTTAGGGTTGACCTTGGCCTCAACGTTGTTTAGACTCGGTTAAATTCAAGAATTTAGTAAGTCATTCTCAATCAGCTTGACTGGTTTCATCCCTCTGCTAAGCTGCTTTTGCAACCTTTAATCCCACACGTCAATTTTCTTCTTTGTTTACTCTCTAAATTGAGATGGTTGTCCTGCTTTGGCTTGATTCTTAAGGTACCTAAAGGTGGGTGATGTTCGCACTACCACCTTGCCACCTCAACCCAAGCCCGTTTGGTCTTCGTCCACGCTTTGCACCCTAATTAATCAAATTTATTACATTTAATATTTTATTTATTTAATCTGTAGAAACTAGTAGTAATATATATAACTATGTTATTTTGTATTGGGCACTCAATTCTTAAATGTACTGCATGAATAGTAACCCTTATTGAGTACACATATTCGTAAATGCAACAAAGAACTATTGGGTCGGTCAATGTTTACCAAGCAATCTTTCAAAAAGTGTGGGTTTCAAAGTTAAAAGAGTAGGAAAATAGTTTCTCATTTCGTGTTTATGTTATTCTTATAATTTGTATTTTGAACTTAATCTTTCTACTTAAAAAAAAACT
This sequence comes from Flaveria robusta, assembly GCA_025506415.1. Taxonomy (NCBI): domain Eukaryota; kingdom Viridiplantae; phylum Streptophyta; class Magnoliopsida; order Asterales; family Asteraceae; genus Flaveria; species Flaveria robusta. The sequence goes on along the minus strand of CM046472.1, from coordinate 1,900,369 downwards.
AATTAGAGGGGACACGTAATAACATTACATTTTTTCTCACTAAACTTACTCGTTTCTCTCTTCTATTTAATAATCATATTAATTACTAATAATATTATTTAATTTTTTAGATAAAAATGCTTTTCTAATAAATTATGAAAAGAGATCTTTATATTAATGTTATTCTAAAGAACAACTTATTTATAAAATAAAATTTTTTTCTAAAACAATAAATTGTATTAAAAATATGAATTCTTTTAAAATTGGTGTCTACAAAAAGTAAAATGTTTATAAACAAAAAATAATTAAAATTAGGACTTATAATAAGAAAGTTATAAAAAAAGATATTTTTTTAAACGTTTGTTTTGAAACAAAATTTTCATTCTATTTATTATTAAGAAAGATTCCAACCATATCGTTTTATAATTAATAAATTTTATTATAATTAATATTTTGTTTATTCAACCGTGTAATACATTGGTTTACTAAAACTAGTTTTTTTTTTAAATTGTTACATCATGGAAATATTAATCATAAAGTATTTGAAATAAGTTATTGTATGTAAACAACCAAAAATAAGAATTTATTTAAATTATTAACCGTATAAAAACATCGTGTTAAAATCCACATTATAGTGTTAAGTGCACACTATTGTGCTATTTATACCAGTAAACTAAAATTTAAAAAAAAAAAACAAAGAATTTTTGTGCCTGCATATTGGTTTATTTCTATCAACTACCAGACTGCCAGTAGCAAAAACATAACTATCATAACTAACTACGCGCTAACCATTGACTTAGTTGACTACCTCTAAACACCTTGTGCATGCATTTGTAAGCAAGCATATATGTAATATATACATAGGGTGCACCTAACAATAACATTTTCAAAAAACAAAAAGTTGATGTGCCTATGTGAGTAGTTAAACTATTTGATATGATCATATGAACACTATGGCCACCCTCATCATAAAACCAATAAAATTCCACCGGCGGGCAGTTAGGGCAGATCTCTATGTACTTGATAAAGTTGATTGCTTTGATTCTTGTTGTATGCAGGGCAGTATTTGGGCAGCTGACGAATTAGGCGATTGTTCAAGAAACAGTTCAGCAATGGTGGGCCGGTAGTGGAATGATGCAAACATTGACGGGCTTGACCTTAGGTGAGGGGGTGGGGCACGTAGTCCTGACCCGACTGAACTAGACAAATAGGTGGTGGGGCCACTGGCTGGAGATGAACATGGGGTCTTCGGTCGTACCAGTGCTGATGCAGGGATATGAGGAATATTAAGCGCGCTAGTTTCTGTAATCAAAAGAAATGAAACAACAATCACATGATGTTGTTGAAAGACTTGTGAAATATGAAAGAAAAACTTGCAATATATTAAACAAACAAACAAACAAATGTATTTGGTATAATCCCACTCGTAGCAGGACTATTAAGTTATCTTGAAATCTTAGATACCTTTCTGTGTTCTCTTACGATTGAGAGCTGATCGATTCAAATCAAGATTGTTGTGCCAATTTTGTGCCAAAATCTCAGCCAGAAGTTTATTTGAATTAACAAGCTTCAGATAATCTTCAAGAATCTTGATTTCTTTTGTGAAACTCATCTCTGAATCATTGATTAATGCATCATATTTCTTTTGTACCTCTGAAATCTCCTTTTGACATTCAGAAAGAAGCATTGATTTCTACATATAAACAAGATGATTATCATGTTGTAATCCAGAAACCTAACAAAAAGAAGAAGTGTTTCTTTAAAGTATAAAAGAAAAACCTTTTCTTGATGTGATTTGGTGATTTGCTCGCGCTCCTTTTGAATTCTTTCAATTTCTGTTTCGAGAGGCGTAGAGCTAGAAGTGGTTGGCGGCGGTTGATCAGTTTGAGTTTGTTGACCTCCATTTGTTCTTGGAGTCAAAGCAACTGAATCATGATTACTTGTGGAGGGTAATGTTGGTAATTGTGTATCAGTAAGATTGAATGACAGTGAATCTCTTTGAGTGCATCCTTCAGTCACATTCTCACATGAATGTTGACTACCTAAAGGTCTACCTCTCCCTGTATAAAATGGCAATAAAATGATCAAGCATATGGCATGAAGGTTAGCTAATAAAGTTGATAATATGTCTAAAATCTTGTTTTATTGTATAGGTTAATAACTGTCATACCTGCCTGTTTTCTACCGACTTTCTCATGCACTTTTCTTTTACTTCTCGGCTTTGCTTTTACAAAAGAGGATGTCGTTGCATCGTCTCCATACGGGCCATACCCGTCTTCAAACCAGATTCGGGGCGACTTTCGAGCTCTCCGGGACAACCTGCTACTAGAGTTTTCCAGTCTATGTTGACTTTCTTTGACCAAATTACTCCAAAAAACAGAAGGTGTGTTATCAATCAAGTATTCAACAACAGAAGAGTTTTCCTTTGTGTGGGTTTCAGTTTCACCAAATAATATGATACTTCCAGAATAAGCTCCGTTTTGCATCGGTGCTTTTGATACGATTGAGTGGTTTGTGGTACCTGTTTTGACACTCGTGTTCCTCAACAGGGATGACAGCTCGTGAACCAAATCATCTATAGAAGACATCGGTCCAGAGTCGGTGCAGCTTTGAAGCTTACTGAATAAGTAAGACGCGCCCCACGCTAACAGCTGGTGGCAAACACTTGATTTAACATAGTTAATAGTTGTACCTTGCTTTGAAAAAATTAGTGCCTTCTCTTCAATGGTGAACGCTGAATATAGCCGCAAAACACTTAACCGCTCAGAATGTGAATCAAAAGTGATCCTCTTAAGGGCTTTTATGTCATTTGACGGGTTCAAATTGCTGTTGAATAATATCACCACATCGACACGTGAAAGTCTAATGCTTGGATGACAAGCATGGTAATCAAATAAGCAAATGAACCTTTCACTCTCTGATTGGTTGAACATTTCTAATGACTCTTTTTTCTTTGCAATTTCAGTATTAGAAAGAGTCTTCCCGGGGATATATACATATGAATTTTCACCAAATCTTTGATGAACAAGGTCATCCAAAAAATGTCCGGTTGATATCCTCTCTGAATTAACCGCCGACTGACAATCAACATAATGATTCTTAAATATATAAAATGATGTAAAGCGCGTAGACAACTAAAGGAAATGTAAAAATTTAGTTACCTGAAACAGAACAAGTACTCTTAGACCACATCTGTGAATCTCTAACAGCAGCTTGTCAAGAAGCTGCATTTTGCCACTGACATTGATTTCAGCATCTAGAGGATCAATCAAAGAAGCATTTTCTGAAGAATTACGCAACGTAGGGTCCACGAGATACGGGTGATCACAACACTGCAAAAATGATTAATTAAATTAAGAAGCTTTTACAGAATAGAATGTGAACATTTCAATTACATCCATAAAGAAAGAACCTTTTGGATTTTGGTGAGAATATCATTGAGTGGAGCATTCCTTGAAAATGAAGAAAGTGCCTCCAAATTTGAACAATATTGTGCGATTTGCATCGAAGAAAGATGAACTGGGACCCAATACTCTTCAAATTCAAGGGTGAACTTGCACTCAAATGCAATAAAAGGTGACAGTCTTTCTTTCAATGCGTTAATATTATCCTTCATTTCCATGTCAGCATCCGTATTATCAAGCAACGAAAGAATGTTTTGATAGCTCTGGCAAATATCCTGAAACAGTCGACCTAAATTAGCTGATGTAAAAGACAGTTGGAGCAATAGTGACAGGGTACAAGTTGCGTAACAGGTCAAAACGAGTTCGGGCGTAAGTATTCATTTTAGTACCGGTCAAAACAGGCCAGGTTTGGTTGACTGACTCAAATACATTTGTTTAGAATTAACACACTTAACATAAACTTAAGTAGACTTTCAGCCCATTTGACCAATTTGACTGGTTTCCCTTTCTAGCTATTTTTCTATTTTCGATCCGTTTATGATAAAGAATTGAGAACGCACACCACTAATTCACCAGCAACTGTTAGTAGTTTTATATCAGCCATAAGCATCTGAAGTTTCTTGAAATGGTTGAAATTTTCATTTTATTACCGGTCAAACACACGGGCTTGGTTGACCCACATACAATAGTTTAAGAATTAAAGCACTAAACTTTGACTTATGTTGACTTTCAGCCTGTTTGACCAATTTGACCTGTTTCCCTTTTTAGCTTTTTTTAAAACTGTTGACCTGTTTGAGATAAAAAAATTGAGAAACATACCACTGGTTCACCAGAAACTGTTAACAGTTTCATATCAGCAATAAGCATCTGAATTTTCTTAAAATGCATTGATAATATGGGGCGTTGGCACTCGTCAATCACTAACAACTCCCACTTAATATGATCAAGCATTTCAATATCCTGCAAAACAAGATTAATAAAATTCATTCATGAATTTATGTTAGCTTCATATAATATCAACTGTGCACCTCAACAATGGCCTCAGGAGGAGATAAAAGAACTTGAACTTTTTTTTCACTATGTAATTCTTTATCTCTGATGGCAGCCCGGATATCTTTGTTGCCTTTGTATGTTACAACATTGATCGACTTAGACCACTTCGAAAACTCGGTTTCCCACGAGGAAAGAGAACTGGAAGAAGCTATTATTACAATAGGCTTCTTCATGTTATCCAACACCGATGATACAAAAGAGACCACCTTAACTAGCCGATCCTGCAACATTCAACTAATAAAGTAAAAAAGAAGAAAATTCTAGATTAATCGTGTACTTAATCTTTTGTTTTGTTAAACTTGTTCTACAGTTATAATTCAAGTGTAATGCAAATCCACCAGAATACACATATGGAGATGGAAAAGAAAGATTATTGATTAATGAACAAATAAGCGAATAAATTCACCTGCCCGTCAAAGAACACAGCATTTTGAACTCTATTCCAGTAAGCACGAAGCTTGTTAACATAAGGAAGAACATGATCATGTTCATCGCCTGAGGCCTCAAATTGAAAATCAGATAACTCACCACTTCCTGCGAATGCAAATAACCGCTACCAGTAAACATCATGCAACTTAACATACAAAATGGGATCTAAAGAAACAAAATACACACCAGATTCGATCTTGTTTTCTGTACAAGACTGATGAAGGCTCTCACCGGATGCCTGTCCAGAACATAATCTACAAATCCAAAGAATCAAACAACTTTATAAATCATGAATGATTAAAGATTAATGTATGCAGATGTTATTCAATGAAAAAACCTGTCATTAACCAAATCACCTCAGTTTTTTACGCCTAGAAACCGAACAATTTTCCTTTGTAATCATGCCATTAGCATCATTCAACAACTTCACCTTTTGTCCACTGATTTGGAACAATTTTTTGTAAAAATGTGCATTTAATTTCTTCTTCACTTTCATACTTTCTTTCACACAACTCTTGCTGTTTGTATCATCTTGTTTTTCAACCACGGGTCGTTCTCCATTTCTTCTCCTCTCTATCAAATCCATTAGTTTTTCTCTTTTCTTTGGCCTCGAAATACTTGAATACGACACGTCTACATTCATCTTAGTACTCTCTGTCATTCACTATGAAGTCTTCTTCAACCTACACAAAATCAAACGTTCGTTATGCAACCACCATTATCTTCAAACTCTGTTGAACATCCACAATGGTGGTTCTGCCATAAATATGTGACAACATTGTGCTCAAAATTTGACATCACTTTAGTTCACAATAAGAATAATTTCGCTAATATATAAAAACTTATGCCAAAATTTCATCCTCAAAATACTACTTTTGTTAACAAGATTAAGGGTTTAGGGTTTAAGAACTCTAGATTTCCTTCTATGCATACCATCATAAACACTGGAAAAGGGGCTGATGAAAAACACACAAAACCCCTTTAAACCCTAGATTAAGACATACAGATTATGAACATATATGTATGCATGTATATATGTGTAAACACACAAAATAGTGATAAAACAGAGGAAGTATATAAACATCCAACATACAAATACATCGTGAGATTTTAATGTATGAATGCACAAACTCAAAATACAGAACTAAAGTGATGATTAATCAAAGAAAAAACTCCATTGAAGCCCTAAATCACCACACAAAACCTTAAAAACCCTGTTGTAATCAACAACAACAGAGCACATACAAATTCTGAAATCAAACATAGAAGAAAACGATTACAACAACAGAATCACAGAGGTTATTGCTTCTGGAGAAGAACCACGTGACTATCAAGTTCAAATTGATCAGAATTATGATTCAAAGTAAGCATTTGAAGGCTCTTGACCTACCGAAATGCTCTTCGTTTTGAGGCGTTTAAGGATTATTTTAGTGAACAATTGGATTGATTGGTTTGGTTATGGGGGTGAAGAAGGTGAATATAAGAAAAGGGGTTTTGCTATTTTGGGATGATCACGACAACGAATTGCTTTAGGCGTTTGTTCTCCATTTTTGCCTGCTATTTACAGTCATGGTGGCGACCACAATGTCAGTGATGGTGGTGGAGGTGTAATGTATCAGCCGTTTTATATAATAACTAGATTTAATAAATCCGTGTATTACACGGGTTAAATAAATAAAATATTAATATAATAATATTTATTAATTATAAAATAATATTTTAAAATATGATATGATTGAAATTACGTATGAGAAATGACTATAACTAATAAAACAGTGATATCAACTTTTTAAAATTTTATTTTTAACCATTTTTCCAAAAAAAAGATAAATATTTTCTTCTTAAACATACCGTATAAAAATATCATTTTTAAAAATTTCCTTATTATAACTCCCAAATTTAATTATTTTTGGTTTTAAAAAATTGAATTTTTAAAAATACCAATTATATAATATTTCGTGTTTTTAAAAAAGTTTTATGCTTTAGATAAATTTATTATTTTTAAAAAAAATTTGTTTATTTAAGAACAACATTAATAAATAGATCTCTTTTTAAATTTATTAAATGTGAAAGAATGTTAAATAATATTATTAGTAATTAAGATAATTATTTAGGAGGAGAGAGAAGCGGAAAAATTTTAGTAAGGATGATTGTGGTGCTGATAAGTGGCATCTTAAGTTACTCTTTTATTAGAGTAGTAAGATAATAATAGTAGTAGTAAGAAGTTATGATTTATAATATAGAATATAGACGCGGTAAGTATAACAGTTGGTATAACTGGTATTGATCCTCAGATTAGTAGTAAATCATGTTAAATTTTAATATCTATCGTTTAAACTCGAGAACTAGGTTAATATTTGACGGTTTTATTTCGAAGTTATTTTAGTGGTTTGAACGTTATTAAAAAGTTTTTGCAAAGCAAAAAAATTAGGAAGCACTTATCTCCAACTCCCCCGCTCTCTTATTAACCGCAACGCACCAACCCCCCACTCCCCCATTATCACCATTCTTCCACTCTTTATACGTAAAGTTAGATGACATGGCAAAGGGCTGGCTCATGGACGTCTTCATGTATGTCACCGTTGGATTTCGAGTTTGATAAAAGCATTACAAACCCTTCCCCTTCTCAAACTGATATTGTGACCGTCGAGGATTAAAAAAAAGGATTAATTCACAAACTTTATAAATGTCAACTAACTTGTACAATTTTAATATACTGAAAAAACACTTTCACTTCGAAAACACATATTTACTTGATGATGGATTTTTTAATCCAATGGTGACTCTATCTGTGTGTTGTTTTTTGTACGCACAGTAGCATCGGCTACAACCTTTGCTCTAATTGAAAAAAACCTACATTTTTCATCCTTAGCAATAAAAGCCATCATTAATAAAATCAGTAAAAAAGGTCACCAACGTCTAGTTTATGATGATAAGACGTTCTAGAGACAATATCATTTGGCCATATCATCGGATTTGGGAGATCATATTTTGAGTCACAAATGTATTATAGTTTTAGTTTTTAGTTATTATTTCATATCTTTAATGTCGAGTGGTCCATTTCCTTAGTTGAGTGATATGAGAATACTTGGTTTCGAAAACAAGTTACTCCAAAGTAGCGCTTGTACCATTGGGCTGAGGACTTTCGGTTTTATTTTTTATCAGATTGTATTAACGTAAATATTGGGGAGAAAAATAAAAAAAACACAATACATGCTTTATATGGTTGTGCTCTATGCTTTAAAGTTTATTTGCGTTACATTATTCAATGAACAATGAATGTTCTACATTCTCACATACTAGAGATGTTAACCTTTGATTTCGATGTCAAACGTTTAAAGAGTTGTGGATAATAATCATGAGATTTACTTAAAGATATATGCCTAGTAAATTACACAAAGATATTATTAGTATTATTTTCTATATATTTTTCATAATCGATAATTTTTTAAGTAATTATAAAGATGAAATATAGTTTCAATGTTACATGTTGCTTATGGATTTTATATATTAGTAAAACACTTTGACAAACTTGATTGGAAAGTTATTACATTTTGATTTATATAATATAACCTGTTAAATAATAAATCATAAAAATAAACCAAAACTAAAAATAATATTTAAATAGTAAAATGGGCATATCACTTTGTTTCGTCGAATGAATGAAGTTTTGATTATAAGCTCTAATGTTTTAGTGAATAAAAGGCATTATGATTAATTAGTTTTATGTTTATTCGTTTAATTTTAGCCAGACAAAAAACAACGACAGACGTTTAAACAATTAAGAAAATTAACGTGTTTATTCTGTTTATGTTTGTTCGTTGATTTTTTAAACGGACAATTCACAAACATAAATGAGACATAAATCATCAAACATAACAACCATGAATTGAATCTAACATGGATATCCAAGTTAAAAGGCTAAAAATGCAACATCATTACATCTAATATAATCGAAGGGACAAATATATTCTTAGAACATTCATATATCTTTTTCTAGGATAGTCCTTGAAAAATTTTGGAACCTAGCGAGTTTAAAAAAAAAAAAAAAAAACTTATAATACAAAGTCATAACCGGTATGTAAAAGTCTATAATACAACAATAATTATTATATGAATAAAAAAATAAAAGTATTGTAGCAAAATAATTTAATTTACTTAAGCAAATTATGTGACTCTCCTAGTGTTTTTGAAAAGCAAAATTCTCAATCCATGCTCTCTAGTATCGTTTTCAATAGCTATCATCGCTAATTCGTTAAGGTTTTTTTTTAAAAAAATTTGGGTATAAAATTGGGTTTAGATTGAGTACAAGTAGGGAGCTAAACTAATTAAAATATTAATGAGTTCTTATTTAAGGTGTAACATGCTAAAATAATTAAATTGTTATTGGGTTTGTTAATAGCATATAGGTTTCTTTTTCCTTTTTTTTTAAAAAATATACATACCTATATAATATAATTTTGTTAAAAGAATTTTAGGTCTCCCGAGGAGATCGAGCCTTAAGCGGTTGCCCGCCCGCCCGCCCGCCCGCCCGCTTCCCCTTAGGGTTGTCCCTACATTTCTTATCCTTAATCTTATAATTCAGCCAAAAACATGTATATTCATAAATATTGTTCTTTATTACAAAATTTCTTCATCTCATTCCTTATATTTAACCTTAATAAATTAAATAATGTGTGTTTATTCTTTTTTTATTGATTCTTTAACTTTCTCTCACAAAAGTTATATAGAATGAATATAAGGGATGTATAGTGGTTTGTTAAATATATGGAATGAGAAGTTAGTTCGCATAATTAGTCCATATTTTAAAGTATGGAATGAAATGCTAAATTGCATGAAAATCATAAATTTTTCCTTAAATTATATAGATAGGGTTAATAAGGTAAAATTTCTTTTATTAACCCTTGTTTATTATGATAGCCTTTTAACCCTAATGAAATAAACACTTACATCATAATTATATATTGTAACTAACTTTATATTACGTTACATCACTGATTTACCGATTTTCTCCCATTTTCAAAATTTATCTCCCTCTTTTTAAATTTGTTTTAATTTTTTTGTATGATGTTATTTTGTTATACAAATTATACCATTAAATAGATCTTTTTAATATTGTTAATTCGAGCATAGTCTTGTTATATTTTCTTATAATTTTTATCACGTTCATTGTGTACCACTAGTTTTACTACTGTAACTATAACTTACAGTAACGACGTGACCTGCTATGGACCACTAATTGGATTAGTGAGTTGTCGTAATAAACACGAATTAACATTTGATCTCTATCCATAATAAATATAAGAAATTAAATATGAATGCTATTAAAATATTATCATCATTACATCTCCAAAGTTAAAAAGAATATCTAAATATCATTTGACAATTTAAAACAAACGTAATTGATCAAGCATAAAAAAACGTTTACGAATGCTAAATTAAATATACGGATTTATATTATGCGGTGTATATTAATAATCATTAGATTTACTTATTGATATATACGTGGTAAATTGCACAAATATTCTTTATCTTTTTTGGAACAGCACACAAATAGTTATTTATTCCCTTGCTCTTTTCTAGTTTTCCATAAATGAAAAAAATTCTAAAGTGGTGTTTGTTTTTTTTAAAAGATCTACGAAGCCTTTTTTGTCAGCACCCCGCAAACCACGTGATACATGAGTGTTTGCGGACTGTTTGCTTTTTCGAAAAGATTTCATTAAAAAACGTCTCCGCGGGGATTTCTTGAGGCAAACATAAAAATATAACTTCAAATATCTTCTCAAACCTTTTCTCATTCTTAACCTTTGTGAAACCCTTCTACCATCACCATATTCCAGTCATCGCCGACCCTTGCCGTCAGCCGCACTTCCGGTGGCATTGTCGGAGCTAAAGAACCTCCGGTTCCTCGCCGTTAGCTGGAACTTCATCTCCCACGAAATTCCGTCGACATTGGGCGAACTCCGGGAGCTAAAAACCCTTGACTTGAGCTACAACCAGAACTCAGATCATCTCCCGTGGGTCATCGGAATTCGAAAGTCTACCGGAGTTAACCAACGTCATCCTCTATCACAATCATCTCTCCGGTTCACTACCCCCTTTCATCTCTGCAACCCTACCCGATTAGACCTCAAACACAACGAGTTATCGGGTCAAATCGAACTCGACTCACTCCCATCATCACTACAATACCTCTCACTCTCATACAACTAGTTCTCCGGTCCCGTCGATCGGCTCCTCCCCTGGCTCAACCGGTTAAACTACCTCGACCTGAGTTTAAACCGTTGGCCCAGAATCAATATATCAACACAAGAACACACCCCACCATCACCGTCTTCCGCTGTTGCTAGTCTCTGGCCACAACTCCAGCCCTTCTTTCATGCCTACCCTCCACCGACCGACACACCCGCCGTCGGAGACAGCCTTCGATCTTCAAACCCGCTTCCCACGGTACGAGCCCTAAGCTCTGATACCAATTGATGGCAACCGAGCAATAACAAGAAAGAAAATAACACACGATATTTGGACTCTTTGTATTTAATAAAACCGGGATAATTTATAAACACTCCTTGATCCCCTATATATACTAAAAAAATACTAATACTAACCAAACTCAAATACTATCTAAATAATAAGATAAACATACAAACTAAACTCCTAATATAATACGAACTTATTTAGATAAACTAATAATTATCTACTCCTAAATGATAATTACTAATTAATTAACTAACATAATTATTTATTACTCTTTTAACTATTATGAAATTACAAGATTAATCCAATATAAACCGCTTCACCAGACCGGTCCCCGGTTGCATCTTCAGTTTTCCGATCACCAACCTCCTATTGATTTGTGATTTGTTTTTTTGTGATTCAGTTTGTTTTGCAGAAGTTAAAAATCAAACAGTCTTTTTTGTTTTAGACTGTAAAGGTTTGGTGCACATCTTCTTCTACAGATGTCTGCAGATATAGTTTGCTGATTGTAAACGTTTTACGCCTAAAAAAACAAACTGCATCTAATTATCTAAAAAGACGAAATATAGTTCCAGTTTTACACTTTGCTTGGATGCCACAGAATGGGAATCGGGGGATGGTGGAGAATTTCCGACCCCAAGTGGGAACACAAAACCTCTTCTCCCCCTCGCAATAGTCGGTGTGAAAAGAAAAGCACAGAATAAAACACTTGACAAACTCATATTCTGATTTACCTAACATAACTTGTTAATAACAAATCACAAAAAATAAAACCAAAACTAAAAATAATATATGGATAGTAAATTTGTGATTAAACCTATTGGATCATCCTTAAAACTATTTACAGGATTTTAACACTTGTCGGTTATAGAGAAGATACATTAACATTAATTTATCACTTAGAAACATAATAATTTTTGTTTTAAAACGACAAATCAAACCCTCATCTAACCTACTTATAATTTTACATTATCAGTTAATTTACATTAACATGTGATAGGCTGAGTTCAAACGCTTGATCTTAAAAAGAATTTCACCACTTTAACTTAATTTTACTTTATCATTATAACAGACTCTACTTGTTCTTATTGCGGTCGATTCAAGAAGACAACGTATCACCTCCTAGTAAATTGTGGGTCCGTCAAAAGGATGTGGGATTGGGTATTACATTGGTGAAAAGTTCCAATACTATCGTTAGAGTATGTTGTTTGCTCTCGGTGGTCTCGGAAAAGTCATATATGCAATCTTTCTCTCAAGTTTGTGATGCATTTGAAATGTAAGAAATAAAAGATCGTTTAACAACAATCAAGCGGACGAATTAGAGGTATTGAGAGGTATGGAAGACAAACATTTTCCTATGGGTAAAAAATGAGGGTAAATTTAAGATTGCTGACTGAAGTTTATGGTGTAAATTTGGTTTTTTAATTTAATATTAATATGTTTCTTAGTTTGTGCCTTCTCGCTAGTTTGTTAATAAAAGATTTTTATTGACTGTTAAAAATAAAAACTGAATTTTATCAATGCTTGACCTTTTTACCACTTTATCCATCAAGATCATTGTACGGCTAATCATGGTACGGCTAATCATGGACTAGAGAGAGAAAAAGGCGGCACATCCCAAACATTAAATACCCTATAATCATTCTCCAGCTACTATCCGGTAATTTTCTTTAGCGGATTAATAATAAATCACTACCATTCCATCATTTTTTACAACTTAAATATAAAACTTGCGATTATTCTTAAAAGAAAACTCATATTATATGAGAAGACCTTCTGATTTATTTATTTATTTTTTATTTTTATCATATAAGACTTGAACTCAATATATTTTTATATTATATAGAGTTTTGAGGTATTTCATCTCAATCGGTGTAATTTTTATTTAACCATTCATATATGATATATTAAGGGTTTTATTTTAATCCTTTGACTAGAACTCACATACGGCTTAAAATAGATAATATACATAATAAATAAAAAGAAGTATAGAACTATAGATATGGATGCTCTTTTTCTTTTTATTCAAATCTAAGATAGTGTTAGTTATCCATAAAATAGATAATATACATGGTAAATAAAAAGAAGTATAGAAATATAGATATGGATGCTCTTTTTCTTTTTATTCAAATCTAGCATAACGTTAGTTATCCATAGATTAAGGAGTAAATAAAAAAGTAGAGTATGGTGCATTAGAAAAACCCTTTTCTTTTAGATCATAACTATGCGTTTACTTGATTATACTAGAATTGTTACTTAAGCTCTGTTTTAAAAGAAGATTTTATTAACCAAACAATTTATTTAGAAATAAACCCAACCAAATTAACCTCAAGGCTTAGAAAGTAACTCGGTGACTGTAGCAAGAATGTCAAATTGTGAACCATAAATACCATCTTTTCCTCTTATGAAGTAAAATTTCAAAATACTTATGTTTTCGCAATCTATATTTGATAAATTTTAAATCAAAATCACCAAGGGTAGGAAGAACCAAATGATGCTTCATAGTCCAATTCTCACTTTACTAGTTTATAGAAACTCGATTTTCAGTTTGGTCTACTCTGTAATTGAACAAAACCAACAAAAACCAAATAATTTGATTAAATCAATAAAACATTATTCTTTCTATGTGGCATACTTAGCTTTATGTAATTGTCATCCGAGGAGTAGGCCGAAGGGAAGGACTAGACCCGACAATCTTGACCTAAGCATTTGGTTTTGGGCTAAGTGCTAACTTGGCTTTTCGGGGACATGTTCTCACTACATATTATCGTGGCGTGTTCTTGTCATGGGCTGCTTCCAAAATCCGATAATTGGTCAAATCCCCTTTTATAACGGCTACTTTTGCATGGTTTGGTGTGGCATGAGTGCCCTATCCACCCTTATAGTAGAAGGCATGTGTTCGTTTTGAGAAGGGATGTTTATCTGTTCAGATAATGATTCATTCGGTTTATTTGGATCGGATATGTGGATTTGAAATGTTAGGGCCGTATCCGAAATTCAAACGGAACCGAATAAGAATTATGCTTAATAGATCTAAATCTATCCAAATAAACAATAAGCATGACTTTGTATATCCGAATAACCAAATAAACCGCATAAACGATGTATTCAGTTAAATTCAGATGAATTTTATTATTATATCTAAATAAACAAAATTTTGTATATCGATGTCCTGTGTGAAAACCGAATAAGAAACTTGAATAAAGAACCAATCTAAATATCCGAATAAAATTTCAAACTAGTTTTTTTCAGTTTTGAATTTTAAATGTTTTCGGTTTTATTGAACACCCCTAGCTTTGGGCCGAGCCTTATTCTCAACGGAGTCACGATAGGTAAAATGAAAATTGAACGGGTCAAGATCCGCAACCCAAAAAAAGCGGGTCGGGTCAAAATGGGGACCCTATAAAGAAATGGTCCTTTGAAACACTACACACTAGTGAGAATCACTGTTGTCGAATGTCGACGAAAGCCTTCGAATCGGCTGTTGTCGACGAACGCAACCGTGAACCACCACTGCTGTCGTAGTTCATCATTCTCCACTGAAAATCCCACAAGCTCAAGCATTTTGTTCTTTAATTCTTTCTTCATCTTCGCCAATTTCAAGCATTTTGTTCTTGAATCCATCGACAGCATACCCATTTCTTGTTCGAATTGAATCACTTAATTCTATATCTATGGCGATTCTCAGTGAACCCACTTCTAAACTCCGCATAACAGACACCGTACGAGCCCTAGCCAACTTCTACGCCACACAACTCCTTCAATGCTCCAAACAAGCACCACCATCGTCTTCCACCGTCCAAATGATTCATGCCCACATGATCGGATCTGGGTTCAGACCACAATCTCACATCCTCAATCGTTTGATGGACTTATACTGCAAATCGAGCAACATTGTGTATGCACGCCAACTGTTCGACGAAATTCCTCAACCAGATATTGTCGCAAAAACGACGTTCATTACTGCATACTCTGCCTCTGGAGGTTTAAAGATCGCAAGGGAAATGTTCAATTCAACTCCTTTAACTATCCGCGATACGGTTTGTTACAATGCCATGATAACAGGCAGTGCTCATAACAGTGATGGTTATGGTGCCATTGAGCTTTTTTGTGAGATGAAAAGATATGGTTTTTGCCCTGATAACTTCACTTACACGAGTTTGTTGTCTGGTGTGTCGCTTGTAGCTGAGTATGAATCACATTGTCAGCAGTTACATTGTGAGATTGTGAAGTCGGGGACAGGGTTTGTCACGTCTGTTGTTAACGCATTAATGTCTGTCTATGTTAAGTGTGCGTCTTCGCCTTTTGTAGCGCCTGTGTCGTTAATGACTGCTGCAAGAAAACTGTTTGATGAACTGCCACATAAAGATGAGTTATCATGGACTACGATTATTACAGGGTATATAAGAAATGATGATTTATATGGTGCTAGAGAAGTGTTTGATGGCATGAACGAAAAGTTAGTAGTTGCGTGGAACGCGTTGATTTCTGGATACATGCATAAAGGGTTTGTTTCTGAAGCACTAGAAATGTTCAAAAAGATGCATTTATTGGATATCAAGTTTGATGAATTTACTTATACAGGTGTGCTTGGTGCTTGTGCTACATCGAAATTGTTTCTACATGGAAAACAAGTGCATGGTTACATAATTAGAACTGTAAAGAATCCATCTCGTGACTTTCTGTTTAGTGTTAACAATGCATTGATCACATTATATTGGAAATGTGGTAAATTAGATGATGCAAGGAAAATCTTTGATAAAATGCCAATAAGGGACCTTGTTTCATGGAATGCTATTTTATCTGCTTATGTTGATGTAGGCCTAATTGAAGAAGCCAGATCATTTTTTCATGAAATCCCAGAAAAAAATGAATTAACATGGAGTGTTATGATATCTGGATTTGCACAAAACGGATTAGGTGAAGAGGGTTTAAAGCTTTTCAACCAAATGAGGTCATGTAACTGTCAACCATGTGATTATTCATTTGCAGGCGCCATAATCTCATGTGCAGTTCTTGCATCATTAGACCATGGGCGCCAACTTCATGCTCAACTTATCCAGTCAGGTTTTGAATCGAGTTTATCTGCATCAAATTCATTGATTACAATGTATGCTAGATGTGGGGTTCTTCAAGATTCACAATCCGTATTTCATACAATGAGTTCTGTAGATTCAGTATCTTGGAACTCCATGATTGCAGCTTTAGGGCAACACGGGCATGGTGGCCAAGCAGTTGATCTTTTTGAACAAATGCTGAAAGAAGATATAGTTCCTGACCGAATCACATT
The DNA here is from genome assembly GCA_025506415.1 of Flaveria robusta. Classification (NCBI taxonomy): domain Eukaryota; kingdom Viridiplantae; phylum Streptophyta; class Magnoliopsida; order Asterales; family Asteraceae; genus Flaveria; species Flaveria robusta. The sequence goes on along the minus strand of CM046472.1, from coordinate 1,883,737 downwards.
CCTTACAATTCTTTCCTCATGCAGCCACGCGGGTCTAGTTGATCAAGGTCAACGCTATTTTAACTCAATGTATGAATTATATAACATAACCCCAGGTGAAGATCATTATGGTCGTTTAATCGACTTGCTTTGTAGAGCAGGAAAGTTCGCTGAAGCAATAAACACGATCCAAAATATGCCTTTTAATCCTGGAGTACCTATATGGGAAGCATTACTTGGTGGGTGTAGAATTCATGGAAATATAGACTTAGGCATCAAAGCTGCGGAGAAACTGTTTGAACTAATCCCGCATCATGATGGAACCTACATACTTTTATCGAATATGTATGCAAACTTAGGAAAATGGAACGATGTTTCTAGGGTTAGAAATATGATGCGTGTTCGTGGAGTGAAGAAAGAACCTGCTTGTAGCTGGATTGAAGTTGACAATATGGTTCATGTGTTTTTGGTGGATGACACTAAACACCCCGAGGTTCAAAAAGTGTACAAGTATCTTGAGGAATTGGTATTCAAGATGAGGAAATTAGGGTATGTTCCAGATACAAAATTTGTGTTGCATGATATGGAGAATGAGCAAAAGGAATATGCATTGTCTACCCATAGTGAAAAGCTTGCTGTCTCATTTGGCCTTTTAAAGCTTCCTTCTGGAGCCACGATTCGGGTTTTCAAGAACTTGAGGATTTGTGGGGATTGTCATAATGCCTTCAAGTTTATGTCACAGGTTGCGCGGAGAGAAATTGTTGTAAGAGACGCGAAAAGGTTTCATCATTTTCAAAACGGAAAATGTTCTTGTGGGAATTATTGGTGAAACGGACATAACTTTTGATCTGTTTTTCTGGGAACCAATTCAAGATTTCCACCAGATTTAAAGATTTCTCCTTTTCCGTGGTTGTACTTGCTGCAGAATTAGTTGTAAAAGATGTTTGTACATGGCTATATTTAATGATAACTGAATATCTACATGTTACAGACAGTCAACCAACAAGAAGCTGCTGAAAAAGAATGTGTTACAACTTTTAACAACCCATAATCCGTACGAAAACAGGTTTCATTTCTCATATTTAGAGTTAACAACAGCTAGTCACGTACAATATTAACCTCATCTCTTTACATAAATACATATAATAATATTGCAGGAACAAATCATTTGACTTGATATAAAAGTCAAAGGCACAGAGGGATTCTTCGATCATGCGGTGACGTGGCACACCTTACTACACTGAGGAACATCTCCTCATCACAAGGAATACTGAGTCTGGAATCATTAGTGAAGTCATACTCTTCTCGAGCTTGATCCAACAACGCGTTGAACAAAGGGTGTTTTAGTAATTTCACATTGATGACGAACCTCCTCTGGTTCTTCCCTACATAAACCACCATATGGCCTTTTGGGACATCGCGTGGAATCGAAGCTTCATCTTCTTCATTCATGGATAATGGCCATCTGAATGCCCATTGACAACACTTATCACAGCTTGTCGATGAAGGTATGACTCCTCCATCATTCATCTTTTTCCACTTTTTAATCCAAGATTTTAAAGCCTTCCCATTCTTCATCTTTATAGATATATATATATATATATATGTATGTATGTATGTATACTTCTGTGTGTGTAAGAAAGACTGTGATGTTGGTATGAAAGTGGGAGATATCATATATAGTGTTGAGGTTGAATATCTCATAACTTAGAGCTTATTGGAGCATTAAATGTGGGATCATCATATATATTATATATATAATGTAATATAATATAATATAATATCTCTCTCTACATATGTATATCTAGAGGGAGAGAGGGATGGGTAGCTGGAAGAGGATATGGGAAAGGGCGATAGAGTTGAAGGTTTTATTTGGTTTATGATGTTTTGTTGCAATTGTGTACTTGAACTTGTGTTCATGTGGCTAAAATTATATAATATTCCATTTTTGTACGAACAAAGGAGCTTTTATTTGTTACATATGAGGTTATTTTCACACACTTTCACATGCATATGTTATTTTATAATATCTTTAAAGTAACATGCAGAAATTAAGAGTATTATTGTGAAATTGCACTTTGTCCAAGAAGCTTATCCCATGCCTTCCATACTATCCTTTTATTATCTAATCCCACTCCCAATTTGTGGGTCTCACTTTGTAACTTGGCATCTCTTCTTTTTCTTGTAATTCTTGAAATGCAAAATGTCATTCTTCTTTGAGGTGGGGGGTGGGGTAGGGGGTTGAGATTGTGTTGAAATTGATTTGAGATTGAGATTAAGTTATAGCTATCTAATGTTAGATGGCATTTGACTAGTGTTAGTGGAAAGTGGGGTGTTGACCAAAATGATAATATCAATGTATCATCACTTTCATATTGCACTTTAGTATTTTAATTGAGAGCTTTTTTTGGTGCTTGTCCAATTTTAGTTGGTTTTGTTTTTCCCTTTCTAGAAAAGTCTACTATATGACCAATCTTAAAAATGATGTTTCTTTTTCATAAAAAATAAAAAATTAAAGATGGGTGGAAAAATCCATCAAAACTTCTTGTAGGATTTTTAAAAAAATGTTAGAAGAAGGTCCAAACAGAACTCTGTTAATACCTTGCGACTACAAGCTAGGCGATCATGAAAAAACCAGTTTATGCTGAGCAAATATTTTTTAAAAGGTTAAAACAGAAACCAATACAAGCTAAACTTGAACCTAAGATTTCTGTTAAAAAAAAAAAACATGTTACGTCCCATGTCATGCTTAACCTTATCATACTATTTTCCAAACATAAATTGATTGTTATTATATAAGATGGAAGCGATGACTTATTATTATTATTATTATTTAATTTTTGATGGTATTTTGTATTTGGGTTTGACACATTGCAAGTGGAGAAGGCCTACCTCTAATAAACAAAGATTTAGAATAGAGTAACGGGTGTCCATGAGCATCTTTACTGATCTATGATTCTCACACATGCATTATTGGGTTGTACGGTACTACTTAAAAGTATGATTAATAGAATTTTAGTGGGATAACCATAAAATCTTGGTCTTTGAAGCAGGAATCCCCAAGTGTCATAAAGAAGGTAGTTGTACAATATTTATTATCCTTTTGTGGTTGTTTTGTCCCACAACCACACACACGTATGATATGATAAAATAGGTTGTACATACCCGTACCCAACTTTCACTTTCAAGATCAATACAAGTTTACTGTCATTTTCTTGTAAACATATTTGTAATGATTTTGATTATTTTAAAATTCGATATAAAATTAATGGATTTTATATGGCAGCTTGAAAAATATTCAGTTTGGTTTGCCATTTAAAAGCAAAACTTATTATTTAAGCCGGACCAAATTGTATGTATTTATATTGTATTTTATAGAATCTATCATGTTGCTTTTATAAAGAAAAACACGGTTGTGATATTAATTTCTTTGTTTTTTAAACTTTTTTAGGGTGTAAATGAGTCGAGTTTGAGCTCATCTAAGCTTGAACTCGACTTGTTAATTGAATAGAGCTTAAGTAGTTGAGTTCAGTTTGTTTCGAACTCTATTACCAGAGCTTGAGCTGGGCTTTTGGGGAAATTTTCAAGCTCTACATGTTTATTATTTTCTAATTATTATATTTATATGCATATATAATAATTTCTTTATGTAATATATTTATATATATTATATTAAATAAAGTTTTATTATATTTTTTTAAATAATAGGATTGTTTAAGTTTGCAAGTCTATTCAAGCTTGATATATGAAGTTTAGGATTTCGTCTGTTCACAAATGAGCTTGATTAAAGCTTGAGCTCAGGCTCGTTTAAGGTTTTAGCAAGCCACTCTTGAATTGTCAACTTATTTACTCCCTAGCTTTTTAAGTTGAACCATGCACGTTACTAATTTTAAGTCTTCGGACATGTAACCTTATAGTGCGTCACAACAAAAGGGTGTAACTTGAAGAAATATTCATGGTTTGTTACATATTTGGATTGGGTTTGTGTGGCTCGAGCCATGTGTATGTCAAATCGCCAGGTTGTGATGAATGGTGAGGTGAGAGGGTCACCAGAGGGACCCATTGGGCTCATGAGTTGCATGAGTAAATGAAATCCAGCCTAATGATTCATCCCCTCATGCAGCCGGTCGGTTCAACTCCTACATCAACAGATCATATATACATACTAACCATCATGCTGATTGAGACTATTCACAAATGCAAATTCACTTTCATTTTATATATTTTAGATGATATTTTTAAAGTATTTGAATGATATTTATCATTTTATACAAGTAACTTATGATGTAACTGTCCATGGATTTTCTTTACTGGTGTTACTGTGTTTTGGTTTTCGCCTTTTGGATGCTTTTAGGGGTCTAGTTGGTTCGTTGAGAATACGGTTAGTATGTTATTTTGATTAAAAAAAATAACTAAGTTATCAGATTCTTGAGAAAAACACATTGTTTACATGTATATTATTAATGCTATCGTGAAATATTTTACATGTTTTGTTAATATATTTCGTTATGAAAAAGATATATTATAAAATTATCAAAATTTCAGATATTGATCTAGAAGCATTAAATAGATCTTTTATATGATATCCTTCCTTCAGAAACTATTTTTTAATTTAATTAAAAATATATGAAATTTATTTTAAATAATCATTCAAAACTGACTATTTGACTCCCGTTGGCGAAGTAAATCAACCATATAGCCACTAAAAGATTTCAAAACTTGCAGAGAAGTTACTGAAGACTCATGGTACAATTGTAAATAAAATGATGAATTCAGTATTTGACTTAGCTCTCATTTTGTGCAGGTTTAGGAGACAGTCTAGTCATAAATCAAATGTTTAAATAGATGCTCTAAGTTGATTCAAGTACTACAATCTATTAAAGGCTAAGACTTAAACTCAGTTTGTTAAACGAGTTGAAATTTAAGTTTAAGCACAACTTAAACTCGTTTACACTCAACTCGATAGTCTTAAACCATTAGTTTCATGATAGTCTTAAACCATTAGACCATCTCTAGTAGGTTAATGATAGTGATAAAAAGTTATTGCCGTGTATGCTTCACATAGGTAATGACTGTTGTCACATTTAAGGGTGTATTGGTGTTCGTGTGAATGTAAGGTTTATTTAAAAAACTAAAAATAAGATGTAGTGTTATGGTTGGTGAGAAAAAAATAAAAACCAAATCTGTTATATCACACTCTAATGCTCTTCACTTTGGTCATACCTTACTCGATCACGTCTTCTATCATTTAAGGGGCTTGACGTTCGGGCGTGACATGAGTGTTCTAACTCAATCTATAATGTTCCATTATACATGTTATTGCAAGTGAAAGGATGAATAAAAAAATTATATAGTTGGAGAACAAAGGTAATGATCTGAGTAACCGATAACTAATCAACGATTGGCATTAGTTAAAGAATCTGTTATGTATACTAAGCGTAGGTGTGCAACTCCCCAAACGAACTGTCCTACTTGTCATGTCATACCTCTATATATGTCAGTTTACTTGCTCCTATAAATTCAGATCAATTGTATGATTCTCTTTTAACTGTGTAAGTTAGTTATTATGACTATCTTATTGTATGCTCTAATTACTCTATTATACGTATGTCTTTTTGTTATATTGAAAACATTTAGAGTTAGGGGTCTCATTGGAAACGATCTTTCTATTTCTCTGAAAAAAGAAAAAGCTTGTCGCCACCCAACCCTTTCCAGACCCTACAGATGGTTCATACCATGCATAGAATATGCTCGTTATGTTTGTTTGTAGCTGAATGATCCTTTTTGTGCTCACACACACACATATATACATACTCAATGGAGAACAAGTTTTAAATAGATACGGCGTCTTGTGGTGATAGAAATAGAACCAGGGTCTCCATCGGAAGACCTAGCCCCTAGGCATCCTACCACCAGACCACCTTGGAATGGTTCTATATGCTAAACTAGGTTCAACCAAGTCATGTCTTGTTCGACTGTGTGATCAAACAACATAAAAATCAATCACTCTCTACCTGAAATCATTCAATAGCATGCATCATATTTCCAACAAAATAATGATTAGACTAGATATATATTTTCCATCAAGTAAGAACTCCAGCAATATGTTCAAATCAAAGCAATTTTCCTCCATACCTACATATTCATTAATATACAAAAGCTCTTTTAAACAGGAGCCTTGCTACTTTTGATTTTACCAGGAGATGAAATATGTTGTGCATGTTGGAATTTTGATCTAGACATCTTTGAGGCGCTTTCTTGTGGATACGGATAAATTGATGCCAATTCTATCACACGACACAAGATCGACTTTGGTAAAGGACGCCATGGCTGGCTTCGTTTGTGATCATCCTGCAATAACATATTTTCACTTATAAATCAAAATTATCTGAATAAGATTAAAAAAATGTCTCTGAAGTTTACAAGAAAATGGTGTTGAAACTTAAAGGTCATCTGTTCTAATGCTTAAGTCTTAAATCACGTTGTTTTAAAAAAATATGATTATGATTATGATTATTATTGTTTTATAATATAGTTGGGTATTCATATTATTAATACATTAGCGATTCATAAAATTATTAAAATGGACAAAAAAAGTGTGTTCGTGGGTCAGTCGTCAACCTATTTCATCTTGACCCGCATTCAAAAGTAGCCCGTTTTGACTCAACCTGTTTCAACCGTCAACCTACATCTAGGTTTAATTCCCTAACTGTAAGGAATTGACATATGAAAACCAATTACTGAGAAAATAGAAATTCCCCAACTGTAACTTTTAATTAATTATCTATTTTAGTTTTTCAAGCCCCTATAATCATTTAAAAATGCATATCAAAATGACATTAAAACATAATATGAAATTGAACATTCAATGATGGAAAAAGGGAGATAACTTACCTCTATCCTACTCCCTTTTAGTGCATGACTTGCCTTCAAAAGATTTCTCCATTTGTCCTGCGAAAATACGTCAAAATAACACAAAAAGAGAACTGTTAATAAAAGAAATTGTTGTGATTACATAAAAAGTAATTTCTTGATATGAGTTCAAGATAAGAAGATGAAAAGTACCTTCAAATCTACAGGCGTTCGATGAACTGACGATGAAAAAAGCAATCTCTTGATATGAGTCCATTTCCCTACCCCGAAATGAGCAACACCATCTAACAACTTCCTTACTTCTGAAACAGTCCAAACTCTATGATGCTTTCTCTGATTGCCACTTGCCATCGATCTCGTCGTCGTCTCAGACTCATCTTCCAGACCACTTGAATCATTCTCAACGTGGTTTTCAATCTGTGAAAAAAAAAACTTAGAATTGTAAACTTGACAGGATGTATGTTTTGGCATGACACTCGGGCTCAAAAAGATAAGATTTGAAGTATGCTGAATATTAGTTTCTAGAAAGATTATGTCTCATATCACAACATTCATTTCATCACCATAAAATAAAAACTGTAAATTTTGGCATGACATTAGATTTAAAAAGTTTATCAAATATCCAAACGATGTTACATACTTCATTGGACATCTTTAAAAGGAAGTGTTGATGTGCTACAGCTTGCTCAAGATGGAGAAAATAGCGTATAGGCAATATTATTAATAAAATGGTAACCAATTTCAAAATTGGGAGAACTAAATAAAATCCAAAGTGAACAGAGGACACCTAAAACATTTGTATTGTATGTTTAAAAAATTAGTAATTATAATCAAAGGTCTTTACAGAAATGCAGAATGTGTATTTCCTTACTTTAGCTGGTGGAGTGCTTTTCTGACATTCGGTTGGTACATGAGAAATGAATGGTACTTGAATAGCTTTATCAAAGGAGAGTTCAGAGGACGACATTTTATCTTTCGGTTTGACCCCATTTTGACCTTTTACACGCCGAACCCCTGATTGACTGACTTTTGACCCTGAAGAAGCTTCTCTTCTCTTCTTGGAGTTCTTTAGACTTAGAAGTGATGACTCGTCAATGTAACGTCTTGTAGGCTTACGCGATCTTTTGTGTGTAATTGCCTCAACACCACCATGATCTTCAATAGAGCTCGTGCTTGTGGGTCCATCTTGACAATTTTGGGTTGATTCCAACCCGTTTTGTGAAAAATGAGGCTGCAAAATATCTTGGTTATTTTCTTGGTCAATGAAAGAGTTAGAAAAATCATCAAATCTGTCTAAACTTTTTGGCACAGATGAATAAGTTGATGTTCCAAAAATGCAGTTGCTAAGTAAGTAATTCTGACATTCGAGTCCTGAAATGTTTTCAGTAAATGTATTTTGCATTCCGAAACCACCCTCCATTGCAAACTGAGAATTCCTGACATGCAAACCTTCATTGGAAACACAGCCATAAAAGCACCACGATCAAATCCAAGGAGAAGAGTAGTTTAATGTCATTACGAATATGATAATAAAATACATAAAATGGTGCCAAGAAGCACCTGAAAGATAATCATCACAAGGAGAGGAGTTTGTTGTTAGAAGATTTCCTGCTCCAAGTTCATGTGGCAAAACATCAAGTGCCTATAACAAATGTGATTTCATAAATATAAATACAACAAAGAACAACGACAAAGAGATCTCAGCAAATCCTGTTGTGTAGTGAAACAAGATTTTATGGAGTCGATACTCAAGAAATAAACAAGCCTTTAAAGGAAACAAAATGAAATAACATATTAACATTCACTTGAGATGAAAAAGAAGGCATACATTAAGAATCGGCATATCTATGCCTTCCATGTATATTTTTGAATCTGAGAAACCTATATAAGAGGTAAAAAGGAACTTTCATTAAAAGTCAGAACAACACTGATGTGAATTGTAAGCATAGTGCATATATACAAATTTGTTACAAGCATGACATCAAAAATATTCATCTATTGTACTTGTTCCCTCAAGTAAAAATTGGCAAATATTAGATAACAATATTAATATCGGATTCGGTTTTGCATTTTGAAACTATAAGGTTTCAAAAAGAGAAACATGTATACCATGCACAAAAAGTTAAGCGGATTTACACAGGAAACGTTAGAATTTGCAAGAAGATCATGAAAAGGTTGTCAAAAAATCTACAACGCCCTTCAATAAAGACTAAACAAGAAGCTTGTGCACCGAAATAGCGATGTAGTAAAAAAAGTATGTAAATAATGTTGCAATAAATATTGCACGCCTCAAATTGGAATTGTTGCAACTTTCTTAATCAATATAATATAAGTTGAATGTACCTAAATTGCAGGGAGCACTTTCAGTTTTTATGCATTTCCTGAGGTTATCTTCTTCGTAACACCATACACCACTTACAGAAACTTGGTCAGAGCGTGGTTCTACAAGAAGGCGGTCAACATCAATTGCTTCTTCCTCTAAAGAATGATAAAAGTATTCTTCTTCAACCTATAAAAATTATAAACATATAACAAGAAAAACATATAAAAATGATATTGATTTATGTTAAAAGCTTAGTGCCCTACAACACTACAACATCCAGATACGTGTGTGACACACTTTTGATCATATTTTTCGTATTCCACATCAATAGTCATCAAAAAAGAGTTGAGACAAAATTATTGTATTTGACTTAGTGCTAGAGTAAGAAGATATGAATTGTTGTCCTTTGTAGGGCACATGTGTATATGATTGCTTATAAAAACTGCTTAATGTTCTTATTGGTTTAGATACAGCAAATAAGAAGTTTGAGTGTTTGGATTGCTAATCTGATTATTTGAGTGAATTAGTGAAATAAGTAGCTTAGAGTTGCTTATTCCAAACTGCCTATTTAAAAATAATAATAATAATAAGTAGAACATAATTAAAACCCCAGAATTAAATTACAGGAGTACTAAACAAAAGACAATGCATTCAAGAATCTCATGATACATAATCCCAGTTAAACCGACATAGAAAGTGCTCATTAAAGTGATCGAAATTATCAAAAGCTTCAATTATATTAGTACTAAACACACGTACACTATATAAAACTATCATTAAGAACAAAAATGCCTAATAATTCCAATTGAAAAACACTCATGGACACCAAACACAACACAAAAGATTTCAAGAAGCACATGGTACTAAAATTCCCACTAAAAATCAACATAAATAGTGCACATTAAAGTGGTAGAATCATCAAAATCTTTAATATCATTAACACTAAACACATACACTACATAAAATTACCATCAAGAACAAAAACGCCTAATATTTCGAATTAGAAAACACACAGAAACACTAAACACAAGACAATGATTTCAAGAATCACATGGTACTAAATTTCCCACCAAAAGCAACATAAAAAAATACGCATTAAGTGATCGAATTATCAAAATCTTTAATGATATTAGTACTAAACACACACACACACTACAGAAAACTATCATTGAGAACAAAAACACATAATAATTCCAATTATAAAACACCCACGAACACTAAACACAACACAACGATTTCAAGAATCACATGGTACTAAAATTCCCACTAAAAATTGGCATATATAATGCGCATAAAAAATGTTTGAATCATTAACATCTTTTATGATATTAGCACTAAACACACATACACTACAGAAAACTATCATCAATAACAAAAATGCCTATCAAACATTTTTGTTATTGATGATAGTTTTGGTTTATCATAAAATGATTTCAATAATCACATGGTACTAAAATTCCCACTACAAATCGACATAAATAACGCGCATTAAAGTATCAAATCATTAAATCTTTAATGATATTAGTTCTAAACACACATATACACTACAGAAAATTATTATCAAGAACAAAAACGCCTAACAATTCCAATTAGAAAACACTCAGGAACACTAAACACACCACAATGATTTCAAGAAACACATGATACTAAAATTCCCACTACAAATCGACATAAATAACGCGCATTAAAGTGTCAAAATCATCAAATGGATACCACTAAACACAACACAAAGATTTTAACAATCGAACGTATACACTAAAGAAAACCAACATTACCTCAAAATCCAAACTAGAAAACAGTACCAAGATGAAGAATTTAGGAATCTTTATCGAACAAAATTCAGTTGTCAAATGATATTGTGGAGTAAGAATGCAAAATCTGACCTGATTCATGAGTAGGATGTTCTGGATGAAGTCAGTGTAGTGAAAAGGAAAGGGTGATTGAATTTGATGGAATTGCTTCATAGGATGGAATGTGAAGGACACAGAGGATGATTGTGGATGAAGGTGAGTATTATTATTGGACGGAATCGAAGTGTTTTGTAGGAAATCAGAATGGAATTTGGGTTTGGAATCCGCTTGTTGCGACGCGTGTAAGAAACAAACGATAATGACCACCTTATTATTCTATTTTTCGGTTCGAGTTATAACTTTTATATTAATAATAATAATTTATCGCAAATGTGAAATTTACTTGTTAGTTTGTCATTACCTATTGTAATTTTCAATTTGTAGGTTTCTTATTTCATATATGCTTTAGGTGGGTATTTTTTTTAATCGTGTTGTGTATCAATTTTTTTTATATTAGAGTAAAGAGATGTTTGATACCTTTTGAATGGATAAATGCAAATTTATTAAAAGGTCTGAACCATTAATTGCTAAATCAGTAAGAGGTCTGAACCATTAAAAGATCTGAATCATTAATAGCTAGTATATTGTTTAATTATTCAGAGGCAAATGTCTGACTAATTCAGATAAGAGCTCTTAACCATTCAGACTCAGTATAATGCTTAACCATTCAATGGTAAAAGTGTTTAACCATTCAAAGGTAAAAGTGCTTAACCATTCAGACATCTACTCACGAAACAAACACTCTGAACCATTAAATGCTAAACCATTCAGACATCTGAAACATTAAGAGACTGAAACAAACAACCCCTAACTTGTGGTTATGAAATCTTGATCGGATAAGAAAGAAAGTTGTACAGAATTAAAGTGTATTTTCTGTCAAAAAAAAAAAAACAAAGTTCTAATTCATATGTTTAGAACATATAAAAGATTTTCTTATATATGTTATAAGCAAAATCATGATAATAATAATTTCTAATTGTCATAGACTCGTAGACAAATCATAATCCTTTTGTGTATTTTTACTCGTATGTCATGTTTTATCCCTTAATATGTGCAGGAAACCACAAATATATTGTAATAAAGTAATATACAATATTTGAGTTTATGACAGACATATTATCTATGCGCATAATTACGTATGTGGTTATGAGAAAATGCAAAAGAAAGTGACCCTTAGCATCAAGATATTTATTAGTCATTTTCAAAGGATATGATACAATAATACACAGAAACATGCACATGTCATAAAATATAACATCATCGGTTAATTACAAAAAAAAGTGACAAAAATCAAGATATTCATTAGTCATTTTCATAGCAATGAGTATTAATGATACACGAATCAAATCGCTTGTCTGACTATTAGATCTACATACCCCTAAAAGTGATTTTCGTACTTTCATCGTAAATCATGCGCGAGTGAAACTTACAATGAGAATGTGTGGCCTCTTAGGCTATAACTATTTTTGTAAAATTGCTCTCACATGATAATAGAGGTCCAAGTATAAGACACTCTGAAATTAATTATTATTTTTGTGATTTTCTCCGGGTTAAAAAGGACTTTGTGATGTGCTCAATAAATAGTATCCCATAAGTAAAATATTTTTAAGATGTTTTTTTACAAACTTTAACAAGAACATCATACAGGACCAAAGTTACATAAGGGGTCTTATAGACAATGATCCTACGAAAATATTGTGGGTGTCATGGTTGATACAAAATTGACCATCATACAATCTACAATCTGTATTATTAGTAAACGCCACCGGTCAAGCTAAAATCAGTAAAATACATACTCAAAAGTGTCATTCATGTTCTTATATGCTCTATATTCAAAATGAAAGATTAAATAAGTGAGATTGTGAACATTGCAAACTTTATAAACACACTGCCGAGATTAATGAAACGAGAAGAGGTAAATTTAACCTATACTGGCACATTGTGAATTCGTTCCCCATTGGCTTAAATAGACTTCTTAGGAAAGAAAACTCTTAAATGAAAATCAACTAGTATAATAAGAGTGTATTTATTAACATTCGTAGAAAACCAATATACATTCCGTGTGATCTCTTTATCTTTTTTCAAGTACACTCTACATCTACGTCTTATATTCATATTGTTGCACGAATAAAAAAATTAATAATAATAACACATGACAAAGAATAATTAGTTAACCTCTATGTTCACTAGGGGATAGTGAATTTCCTCTAATCTGGTCAAGATCTGAGTCATGTCAGGTCTTCTTTCAGGTGACACTTCAGTGCACTCAAGTGCCAGCTTAGCAACCTTCAACATATCTTCATGACCATCTTTCTCTACCAATATTTCCAAATCAAATATATCCGTTGACCAATCAGAATCCACAAAACCTCTAACCCAATTTGATAGATCTTCATGGACATTATCTCCTGGTGGTTTTCCTGTAATCACTTCCAACAACAAAATCCCAAAACAATAAATATCTGATTTGCGCGTCGGTTTCTTCCCTTCCATGACCTCAGGGCATTTACCGATCGCGAATGTTGACTTTAGTGATGGTAGAAATGGCAAGTAGCCAAAATCCGATAGTTTGGCGTGTGCGGTCTCATTGGTGAAGTAGACTAATACGTTGGATGATTTGAGGTTTCCATGTGGAACTTTTTGAGAAGATAATGACTGGTGCAAGAAAATTAGTCCCTTTGCTACTTCTTTCATGATTTGTAATCTTGTTGTCCAATTGAGCGGAATTCTCCCGAACCCTCTATTTCCTATATAATTCAAGAACAATATATATATAAGTGCCATGTGTACATAGTATGGTTTGAGCTTCACGAGCCCATTCGGGTTAGCTCAAGCTCGGCTTGAAATTGAGCGAGCAAGCTCGGATTGGCTTGATTCCATATAACTGAGCTCAAACTTGGCTTGGTTTTAACTTGAGCTGGCTTGGTTCAATTCGTTTTTAGAAAAAGATAACTAAACTTTGAAAAAGGATTTCAAGTGAGCTGGACTTAGAATTGGATATTGGGCTCATTGGTTGGGCTAAACCTAAACATCAATTAAAATTAAAATTAAGTAGAAACTAAAATAAAATATTTGAGCGAGCCAATGACCACTAGTTTGAGCTCGGATCAAATTTTATTCGAGCAAGCTTGACTCGGCTCGAAAATTTTTTAAGCCGATTTAGTCTAGGTACAGTTATGATTACTGCAAAGTATATCAAACACAAACCGTGCAATAACTCGAATAAGCTTCCATCTTGGATAAATTCCTGAATGACGTACTTCTCTTCTTTTGAGTAGTAAAACGCAATCATTTCTACAAGGTTTTCATGCCTCAATTTCCCAAGCAACTGCATTTGGCGTACGAATTCTCTTTTGCTAGAAGAATTCACTTCTTGGACCCTTTTTACAGCAACAACGGGACCCGATTCCAGTGTCGCCTTGTAGGTGGTGCCTAGGCTTCCCTTGCCAAGAATTTCAGCGGATGCCCTGAGTAACTCATCTAAATCGAAAATCGGCTTATGTTCGTGAAAGAATTCTAAGTTAACTGACTTTTCTGCATCATCTGTACTTGCAGACCATTGAGATTTCTTTTCAACATCTTGATGCTTTTCTGTACATAAAAAAACAGAAAAGAATTTAATAAATTTTTCACTGTGGATATACATCAAACACCTTGGGTTTGTATATTATTCCAACGTACCAGCAGACTCTTTCTTTGCTTTTTTTTCTTGAACTCTTTTGAAACAACAACAGAAAAATAAAATCAGGAAAAACAACACGATTGCACCTGCAGCAGCAATCAACACAATGCTCCATAATTGGAGAGGTTTCTTCTTGTCTTCTGAAGGAGATGGGGGAGGAGAAACAGCACAAGGTATATCCAGAGGCTCTCCACATAACCCTGGATTATGATCAAAAGAACTACTTTCAAATCTTTCAAGGATTTTTGTTCGTGGGATTGGTCCAGAAAGCTGATTGTACGACAAGTTGAGAGCAGTCAATGATTCTTGATCAAAAGGCGGGATTGGTCCAGTTATCTCGTTTTCTTGAAGTTCAAGTGTGGCAAGGTTTGGGAGGTGGATGTAGTCCAGCGGAATAGGACCTGAGAAATTATTACCAGAAAGGAGTACTAATTCCAGGTGCATGAGATTGGTGAGGTTTGGGAGAACTCCAGTTAGAGAATTGTTGTGAAAGCTGAGTTTTGATAAGAAAGTAACATTTTGTAGGAATCCTACAGGGAGTGATCCCCTCAGATTTATGGATTCCAGAGTCAGTTGAGTCACGTGGGAATTGAAACAACTGATTCCCATCCACCTGCTCATATTGTTCCGACATGGTGGACCGGTCCAGTTCCCATGTAAATTGTAGTTAGATTTCATAGAGTCACGAAACGGAATTAAAGCATCCCTTTCCTCAGGATAGAATTCTTGTATTGCTATGTCTGACTTAACAACAAAGAACTTGGTAAACATCAGCTGGATGATGAGAAGTTGATGTATCTTGGCCATGTGATGCATGGCGGTTGTAGAGCAGTTGATGGTGGTGTCGTGGTGGTGGGATTTGGGGAGAAGAATTGTGAAATAAAGAATGGAATGTGAAAGACATCAAATGAAAGTGATACCTTATTTCAACGTATTAATCAATACACCAATCTTTAGTATTATCACAAACAATAAAATTACAACTTATGAGTTGTTCAACAACGTACGCTACAAGGCATAATGGATCAAAGTTTTTGTTTTATATGTTCTGCTACAGATATATATGTTTGCCCAGATGCCTCAACCCAGTAAATTTGCATGCTTTTTGATAGATAAAACAAAAACATTTATAATTGGGTCGGATATTGAATAAGCGGTCGAAAAACATGAAAGTGACCTAATTAAACTAAATTATTATATTAATAAGAAACTGTTGACAACTTTGCTTGACCTCAAATCTTTGATGGAATATTTGTTTCTTGTTGGGTTTTCTCTTTGGAATTAACTTCAAACCTAGATGGCCAACTTTGAAACAAACAAAAGTAAAGAAATTTGATACTGTTATTTATAAAATTTCAATGTTATGTATTGTATTATTTTACAAGTTTACTTAAAATACATTTAAAAAAAACATGACCTGGTTATTCATCAAAAGGTTAATACTAAATTTAAGAAACAATCTTTAGCTACATAAGTTAACAGTGAAACAGAAAACAAATAAAGCATGTACAACTGACTACTGATCCGGTAAATGACTGCCCACCAAACTCAAATCAAAATCATTTTCCAAGTTAAGTGGCTCCATTCAAATTTTAATCAGATCAAGTCCTTCATAAACACATCCCAGGTTTTCACCCAGGTTTTCACCCAGGTTTGAGTGTTTACTAACCCAAGTAACAAGTGAAATGGCATTTCATATTTAGAAGAAGGCAACATAATCATTATTGCATAACTAACTGTGCAAAGATCTTAACCACTCATATACAGATATGCACACACATAATTCTTTTTATCATATACTTATTCACATGATAAAGAGTTAATCAGAAGAAAATGCACCTTCTTCCAATTCAACCATGATCTGCTTGCCCAATGGATTTTACATCTGTTCCACAAGTTCCATTAGACATGTTTGAGGAGCCAACTATGATACGAAACTGGAAACAAGGAGACATTAATTGGCATAAGATATTACACAAAACACAATTTTGTAACGAAGAGCATGAATCATTGTTAACTACTCAGAGAGCAACAAACACAGTTAAGAAATTGGAAAACAACAGAGCCAAAACAGGGTAAGACATAAGAAAATCAAACTTAAGCCTTGTTCTTGGAGTATAAAATATTAAAATTAAGCAACTTATGATCTCCCACAGTGAGATAGTGAGTACTAATTTTATGATGGCCAAGAACTACCTAAAATTAACCTATATGAGAGAGTTAGGGTTTCAGTCCATCTATAATTGTATGTACCAAAATTAAGCAAATTCAAATTATTTTCAACTTTATGATCTCAAAAGCAAATGAAGTAGTCAGAACATATTATGAAACAGTAGAGAGACATTGAAAATTAGCGTAAAATAAGAAAGTTAGGGTTTAAACCTTAAGGGTAAGAGTAGAAGCAGCAGAAAAAACGACAACAGCGTTTGAAGCAGCTACAATAGAGGTAACGAAGAGGTGATCGACGTGAGTTTGATGAAGATGATGCGGTGGTATCCATTCGTCGGAGATGATGATCGGCGACGGCGACGGCGACGTCGACGGCGACGGCAGAGGTTGATCGGCGTTGTGGTGGCGGCAAAATCACGTTGGTTTCGCCGTTTCGTTCCGTTTGTTTGCTGATTGGAGGATATTATGGCCTTCAACTTTCTTTTTATAAAATTTAGGACCTTCTAGTTACGGTCGTGTTAATATATAACCTTCAACTTTTTGGGGGGACCTACGTATTCATTTTGGTTAATTTTGTAATTTAACTAACATTTAAGACAGATTAAAATCATATGAAGTGAAGTTGATGGGTGTAAAAGAATGCTTTTGGTCTTAATGTGTGTTAAGAGAAAGTTGATACGTTAATGATGCTTTTCTTCGAGCCGAAGATTATGAAGGTTCATAACTTCATTTGCGAAGCTTTTATGGGGCTGGGAGGGGCCCTGCCCCCCCTCTTTTTTCTTCAGTCAGCTTGGTAGTATAAATTTTCGGTCTGGTGGTAGAAATTTTTTAATAAAAATAAACTTCGCCCCCCCTAAAATAGTTTATTTTCGCCCCTGCCCCCCTTAGGGTATGGTTCAAGCTCCGCCACTGCATAACTTATACGTAAGTATGTGATTCTTGAATCAAATGATATTGACTAGTCAGTTTTTGTACTTCTGTAAGGAACGAAACAAACTTTAAATGGGATTTGTGTGAGTAGAGGATTATCAACTTATGTGAGTTGTCATAGAAAGATTTAATGGCCGCTTATATAGCTATTGTCATTGTTGTAAATATGTGCTTTTTAATTTGTTTTTCCGTGAGATATTAAAAAAGCTATTGAGCGGGTCTTGAGTTCTTTAGTGAGTTTAAACGAGTTACAAAAGTATTATGTGCTTTCATTGGTTACACCTTTTTGCTACTGTTAATTTATATTATTCTTGATATCTATTAATGAGATCTATAATTTGACATTTGTTTTATTATTTTGATTGATTGACTATTCAACCGCATGCTGGGATCTATTAACGAAAGTTCTTTTGATGGTTTTATTATTCTTGATATCTATTGATTGCTTAACCTCTTTCTAGGATCTAAAAATGGTACTAAAATAAATTTAACAATCTAACGTAGTATCGTATTACATATATAACAAATATAATGAGTCAGAAGTTTTCGTCCCTGGTTTGGTATCATATTTGTCTGTCGAATCCGTGTGTTATTTTTTTTTCTTCCTATTTACGTAGTTGGTTTGGTAAAAAAAAAATTGCCACTATAATCCCACAAGCCAACACCTTTTGATTTTAATGTTAAGTTACCCTTATGTGACCTACACACGCAAGGGATATTTTCATCCTTTAAGATTTTCAATCTTTGTAAAACCATAAGGAAGAATGATAAAATCTCTATCATGATATTAGATTTTTGCACTTAGAGATGATGGAGTTTCATGTCCATTGTATGTTGGTCAAAGCATAACAAAAAAGGACCAAATTAGATCTATCGTTGCTCAAAGACCAAAAACTTCCCTTGTGTGCAAGTCACGTGGGGGTGACTTAACGACAAAATCAAACGGAGTTGGCTCAAGGGAGTTGGCTCAAGGAACTATAATGGTGATGTTTAACCAAACTAACTACGCAAATAGCAAGAAATTTAACACATTAACTCAACACGCAAATCTGGTACCAAAATTAAGTATGAAAAAACATTTAACTTAAATATACTAGATAAATATCCACACCTAGATTGCTCGTGTGGTACATGTGTTGTGTAAAAATAACTAAAACAAGATTGGTTAGATGATTTCATTATCTCATGGCAAACATATTTTTAATTGTGACCAAGCCTTAGTGTTGTTACGATTAAACAAAAAATCTAAAAAAATTGGATCATAAATGCAAAATCAAAGAGATGAAATCAAATCAATCAAGAAATCAACCACTCTGTTTATTTTTTTTAGTTGAGTTTTGTGGTTCATTTAATGATACATATGTGTAATGGTATCTAGAATAACTAATTGAACCACCACTAAAATTCTTAATAACCATGTGTCCTCATTCTCTACCATGATTTAAACATAGTTGTTCCTTTAATATTTATCCAAAACATTATTGGACTTCTTAATTAAAAGAAGAGTGGACTGATCAAAGACCTAACTCCAGATGTTAACCGAAATAATCGGGAAACAAAAAAAAAAAAAACCATTTGCAAACAAAACCCATCCATTAAAGAAATACGAGTTAATTACACAAAAGGCCTCTCTATGATTTAACTAAAGTAATAAATTTTGATACTAAACAAAAAGTATAACAGGCTTAGGTTTGTGTTTTCAATTTTTGAACAAGCATAGATATTAATGCCAACTTTCGTTACGTTTTATTTTAAATTAGAGTAAAATAATCAAACTACCACTTTAAGGGACACACATCAAATAAACGAAAACACAGGACCTGTCAAAGTAATATGCTCATGGAATCCACCCATCCATCTAACTAAATCATTTAAGGCTTTATTGATTTTATTGTTTGAATGCCTACACGACCAGCAATTCAGTCCGATTGATGGAAACGGGTCACTCGAGTAGCTCATGGATCAGCTGTATTCATGTGGATCCAGATCATCAAGAACAGCCCTAAACATGCAGCCACTTTAATTTCAAATGTTTTCTTTTCTTTTTTTTTTTTTTTGTTAATTATTTATTTCTATTTGACTCAGTAATGTTTTTCTGGTTGTTTTTTTTTTAACCAACTTTCCTAAGATTGTGGGCATCGTGGGTGTAACTTATAGTCTTATATGTACGGGATGAAGAAAAATGAAATGGGCAGAAATCAATTATCAAGTGATTGAATCTTTTCCTTTTCTATTGGTATTTCAATTGTGGCAGGTTGAATGGTGTCCTTAGAACTCTAGTTTCAGTCGAGTGGTGATAATCTGTAACTTGATTTTTGTGCGGATCACAAAATTAATAGCCGAGTGGTGGATTTAAGTATATCATGTTCACTCTCTGATCAACACCAATGAAGCTGACGATGATGTGTTGCAGGAAAACTTGACGATGGCGGTGGTGTGGTTGTTGGAATAGTGGAGGCGTAGTTCTGTTGAGGGGAGGTGGTGCTGTGGTAGTGGAATAGTGGTTTTAGGTTGGGGAAGAACAAGGGAACATGAGGTTTAATTGTTTGATAGTTTGCGTAAAATACATAAATAGTCTCCAAGTTTAAAAATGGTTAATTATAAAATGGTATATCAATCATTTTACTTTAAATATAATAAAACTTAACAAAAATTAGCCATGATAGTTGACTTTAAAATAACATAAAAATAAACGAAAGTTGGCTATAATACCCAAACTCATGATAAAAATGAAAAAATGAAAGCACAAACCCCAACCCTATTACTTTTTTAAATTGGTATTTCAAACATATACTTTGGCCAAACCACAAATACTATCTATGTAATTAACTATAACGGTATAGAAACCGAAACATCAGTTATAAGTTAGATTTCAATTCATAAACGTGCTAATTATTCTAGTGTCATTGAATTCATTTTCGTATAATTGGAGTTGCTTATGACCAACTAAAAAATTAAAATATATATCAAACAAGTTTATAGATGCAGAATGAATCTTGATACAAACTATTCTGATTTCAAGTAAAAAGATCCAAGGGGTCCGAGGGCAACACATCGTGTTAGTGGGCTCCAAGGCGCTATAGGCGATCAATAAAAAGTTTACATCGGCATGTTTATTACATATTAAAAGCTACTAGAAATGCTACCACTAATGCCGTGTAAGTCTTTTGTAATAACAAAAGAAAAAGAAAATTGCTAGAAACAACAAGATTGCACCTGCGATAGCAATCAACACAATACCCCATACTTTGAGAGGTTTCTTCTTGTCTTCTGAAGGAGATGGGGTAGGAGAAACAGCACAAGGTATATCAAGTGGCTTTCCACATAATCCTGGGTTGTGATCAAAGGAACTACTTCCAAATCTTTCTAGGATTTTTGTTTCTGGAATTGGTCCGGAAAGCCGATTGTATGACAAGTTGAGAGCAATCAATGATTCTTGATTAAAAGGTGGGATTGTTCCCGATATCTCATTTTCTTGAAGTTCAAGTGTGGCAAGGTTTGGGAGCTGAATGTAGTCAAGTGGAATAGGACCCGAGAATTGATTACCAGAAAGGAAGACTGTTTCCAGGCGTGTGAGATTGGTAAGGCTTGGGAGGACTCCAGTAAGGGAATTGTTGTGAAAGCTGAGTTTTGATAAGAAAGTAACATTTTGTAGGAATCCATCAGGAAGTGATCCCGTCAAATTTATTGATTCCAGAGTCAGTTGGGTCACGTGGGAATCGAAGCAACTGATTCCCATCCACCTGCTCTTATTGTTCAAACACGGTGGACCAGTCCAATTCCTATGTAAATTATAGTTGGATTTCATAGAGTCACGAAATGGGATTAAAGCATCCCTTTCCTCAGGGTAGAATTCTTGTATTCTTATGTCTGACTTAACGACAAAGAACTTGGTAAACATCAGCTGGATGATGAGAAGTTGATATATCTTGGCCATGTGATGCATAACACTTGTAGGGTGGTTGATGGTGGTGGGATTTGGGGAGAAGAATTGTGAATCAAAGACTGGAATGGAAAGACATCAAAGAAAAGAGATGCCTTATTTCAAGGTATTAATCAATAAGCTAATCTTTAGTATTATCATAAACAATATACTTACAGCTTATAAGTTGTTTAACAACGTACGCTACGAAGTATAATGGATCAAAGTTTTTGTTTTTTCCTATATGTTTTTATATAATATGTTCGCCTAGATGCCTCTAAATAGTAAATTAGCATATGCTTAGATGGATAAAACAAAAGTATTTAGAAGCGGGTAAGTTATTAAATAAATGGGTAGAGGAAACATGAAACCGAACTAATGAAACTAAATTATTATATCAATAAGAAACTGTAATAACTTTGCTTGACCTCAAATCTTTGTTGTAAAATTTGTTTCTTGTTAGGTTTTCTCTTTGGAATCAACTTCAAACCTGGATGGCCGACTTTACAACAGACAAAAGTAAAAAGATTAAATACTGTTTTTTATAATTTACAATGTTATGTACTGTACTTTTTTTACAAATTTACTCAAAATACATTTAAAAAAACATTGTCCTGGTTAATTATCAAAAGATTAATATATTAAATTTAAGAAACAATCTTTAGCAACACATAAGTTAGCAGTGAAACAGAAAAAAGATAACAAATGTAAAACTGAATACTGAGCTGACTGATGAAAGACCGCCAAACTCAAATCAAACTCACTTTCAAGTGTTAGTGGCTCAATACAAAGCTTAATCCGACCCGCCCCGCCCCTTGCCAACAAAGTTAGGACCAAATCCTTCATAGACTCATCGCAAGTTTTCATCAAGTAAAAAGTGAATGAAAATGTCATCCTTAGACAAAGGCAACATAATCATCATTTCATTAACTAATAGTACAAAGTTCTTAACCACTTACCACTCATATACAACTATACACACATATAATCATTTCTATCATATACTAATTCACATGATAAAAAGTTAATCAGAAGACAATGTACCTTCTTCCGACTCAACCATGATCTGCTCACCCCATGAAATTTACATCTGTTCCACAAGTTCCATTAAACATGTCTGAGAAGCCATCAATGACACAAAGCAGGAAACAAGGAGAATTTAAACCGTACACGAATTACACCAAACAGAACTTTCAAACAAAGATCAGTAAACACGATTAAAATTCGGAAACCCAGAAAGCCAAAACAGGGGAAAACATAAGAGAATTGAAGTTATACCCTGTTCTTATATGCTAACATACCACATCTATAGTTATATGTACCAATTAAGCAAATTCACACTAACATTTTATGATCTCCCAGAGTGAACTAGTGAGCAATAATTTTAGAATGGTAAACAACTACCTAAAATTAACCTAAATAAAAAAGTTAGGGTTTCAATCCATCTATAGTTGTATGTACCAGAATTAAGCAAATTCAAATCAGTTTTCAACTTTATGATCTCACAAGCAATTGAATTAGTCAGAACTTATTATGAAACGATGGAGAGATATCTAAAATTGACATAGAAAAAGGAAGTTAGGGTTTAAACCTTAAGGGTAAGAGTAGAAGCAACAGAAACAACGACAACAGCGTTTGAAGCAGCTACAATAGAAGTAACGAAGAGGTGATCGACGAGAGTTTGATGAAGATGATGCGGTGGTATCCATTCGTCGGAGACGATGATCGGCGACGGCGGAAGTTGATCGGCGTTGTGGTGGCGGCAAAATCACGAAGGCCTTCGTTTCGTTTGTTTTCGTATTTGGGGATATTATGACCTTTTAACTTTCTTTTCATCAAATTTAGGACCTTCTAGTTGCTGGTAATGACTAATGAGTACCTTCTAGTTACGGGATCAGATCCGCACCGAACCGACCATTTTGATTCGAGTGTCATTAAACATAACGAAGAGTATTAAATTGAAAAATATATTTTTTTATGAACAACATAATATATTATTCAACAAAAAACGGGAACTAACAAGGAGCTAGAAAACCCAAAATACAAACGCCAAAAGAATTAAATAAACACAACACCAAAACACATGAAAAGCTTAAAACAAAACTTAACAAATAACACGAAAAGCATGCCATTGAAACCAATCTTGATCAAAACCTTTAGCTCTATTTTTGATCCAAAGAAACGTTAAAACCTTGATCTCCTTCACAACTCCAATAATGGAAGCTTCATTATCATTACGGACCTTACCATTTATTGCTCTCTAAATCAGTGGCGGAGTTTGAACACTCTCGTAGGGGGGGCGGGGGCGAAATTGTTTCTTTTTAGAGGGGCAAACTCGAGTTTTATATAAAAATTTACACTACCGGGCTAAAAATTTACACTAGGGCGGGCGGAGCCCCCCCCCCCCCCCCCTATGCTCCGCCCCTACTCTAAATACTCCAAACGACCAAAAAAATAACATGAGTTAATTTCCTTATGACTTTATTTCTGGAAACATTCTTATGAAGCTGTCATAAATCAGATGGACAGAAAACAAACAATAGGTACACCAAGATGAAATGATGGTACAAGTTTAATTTGCAAAGGGACGTGTGAATAAAATATGATCAATACTTTCACAAAGTTTATTACAAATTGGACGCAGGTTGAATGAAAGGATAATGATAGGTTTTAGTCCATGTCAGTTTGCCATAATAGCATTATATGCTTACATTTGATTAGACCCTTGGCATCTAAGACCAGTTTGTTATACATGAATAGAAATTATCATTTTGATTAATTTCATAATTTAACAAAGATTTCATGCATACTCACTACTATTATTATTAGTAACTAGTGTTTAACCACCGCGCGTTGCGGCGGTTACACACTTATGTATGGTTAGCAGATCATCATGTACAAACAGTGCATACGAAGACAAACGAACAGGTAATCTATTAATGCATTATCATAGCTTCAACCTCAAACAATTTACCCCTATGAATAAGCTAGTCAAACATCATGAACAAATTAAGTTGGCAATTTGTATATTTTCATCCGCTTGACCCGTTAGAGATAAAACATAACCCAGATTGATCAATTTACCTAAATCAAGACTTTGTAAGCTCCTTAAGTTGCTTCATCAAATCCTCCATCCTATCATGACCCAATTTATCAATGCTACTTGGTTTAAAATCTACAATACAATCAAGGAGTCACCAGTAACATGAAATAGGGCAGTTGTAGTAAGCAGGAATCTCGCATAGGGCCTCTGGAGCGCCATCAAAACCTTCCCTAGTTCCCTGGAGTAGAACAACCCTAAAGAGTGTTAATACTAAACCTTAACCAACAATTTCCTGTTTAAAACTTCTAAAGCGGATCAAAAATAGCATAAGTTCAAGTTAAATCAAAAAATCATTTCATGATTACTTATGCCAAACTAAATCACTCGCATCGATTAAAACTCATCATGACAAACAAAACGAAAGTAGGTACTATGGACTTGCAACGCCATTTCTTTCCCAAAAGTTTAAACCTGGAATTACAGCCAAAATCTATTAGACTCACTCAACAAACTTAATTTTTATCTAATTAAAAGGAATTACAGTCATAATATTCTAGTTTTATTTTTACAATGTAATAATGTTTTGAGCTATCTAGGTTATCAACATTTATGAGGAAATTTGGTGTCCATATGAAATTAGTGTTGCTCATTTAAGATATTAGTCAAGAAGGAAAAAAATTTTAATGGTACTAAATCGATATAATGAAAGACTACAAATGCTTTCAGAGGTTAAACATTATCAGCAATATAAAATATTTTCATTTTTAGAACCTTAAATTCCAAAAATTCAAAACTTCGCTAACGTCCACCTGTCAATCCACAAAATCTTCTCATTTTTGGAATGGTAAATTTCTTAATTTACTTACAAATCATATGGATAATGGTTTCTTCAATCAAGCATGCACACTTATGAAAATAGTTAATGCTCTTTGTTGTCAATTTTCAAATCTCTAGTCCTCTAATTTGCACCTAATATTCCAATAAATCATTAAAGTTATGTTTCAATACTTGGAATCAATTTAATTCATGATTTACTAATTAAACGACCTACCAATTTTTGAGAATGAATTTGATTTCTTTGAAGAAGTCACTGGTCGCCTATCAAGCTCCCTGTTTTTATCAATCCTATATGTTATAAAAATCAATTGAGAACATTAATTTGTTTACTTATATGAATTATGATCACCGGAGATTGTTAAAGTACTCCCCGGGGATGAACGCCTAGCACCACAAAATTTCATTATTTCTTCAAAAACTCATATATTTTCTTATCTAGATCTGAAATTTAATTAAGTTAAGAGATTTCTAAGTCTTAACACTTGAACTTTGAATAAGGAAAATATGCATTAATTGTTCAAATCAGGTCAAATACTAAGCCACAGTTGAATACCATGTTTGCAAACACCATAGCAGCACAATAAAACAAAGAAAATGGAAAAAAAGGAAAAAACTAACCTTTTGGTGGTAGGGTTCACTTTCATACCCTGATTCATTCCTTTGATTTTCCAAATTATAAAACTTTGTCGAGGTTTGTGAGTTCTCATGTGTGACTCCATTAACTGAATAGGCATGGCAATCCAGTAGTTCTATTACCTAACACACATAAATTGATGTATATATTTAACAAAATTTAAAGAACTAACAAACATTCACTAATGGATGAACCAAAACATAAATTACCTTAGGCTAATAATGATGATGACTAACTGATGAAGCTGCAGAAGCTAATTCCTGAAACCATTCCTCAAGCCCTAGATCTAAATCATCTTTTCAATGTTGCCCTAATTCATCTTTCATGAATCTCAAGTCTTCTCCTAAACCTGAAATTATCATCCACCTGGACATGGTAGATTCAACCATCCTCCACCAAACGTCATCATCATCTAATGCTTTAGCATTTGCGTTGCAACATACCTAAAATGAAAAGAGAAATCAGAAAGGGGAGAAAAGAGGTGGGGAGTGACGGAGGCGGTAGCTCTTGTAAGAAGCAAAAGAAACATAGATTACGAACCACGAAGCTGTAAAAACAAATGACTAATGAAGCGATGGAATAAGAAGAAGATATGTACCTGAAGCAGAGCACAAAACCAACCAAACGTACAACATCCTTCAAAATCAACCCTCCCAATCAATCTACCCTTCCTCCTCCCTTGCATTTTTAAATTCCGGCCACCATGCCGCTACCATCACCATAACGCCACCGCCACCTAGGGTTTCAGAGAACCGAAAACCAACAGACAAGATCGTTTTATATCAGTGTTGATGATTGTATGTGGTCATCCCTTCCTTAGCGGCAGACAACCACTACCGGTACGGCTTAGAAACCACCGCAATCACAGCATTGCCACAACCACACTGCCAGTTCTAGAAATCCTATGCCTCTCCTTTCTCTCTAATAGAAAGCCCTATATCCGATATGAAAGAGAGGGGAAAGCTTATACGCCGCTCCTTCCGGTTCTCTCTCTCTTACCAACCGTCAGATTTAAAATGTACCGTTGAGATGCACAAAATCACTATTCATTCCATTATAGAGTAATATACTACTGTTCATTTCATTGCATTATTAATATATAGGTTAATTTTATAATTTGACCATTCTAACATTATGTAAAACTAACCAATGTGGTTTTTTAGTGGTGTTAAACGGTAGTCGTTTGATGGGCAAACACAACACAAACCTGCAAATTTTACACGAACCTGAACATGATAAGAACTTGAATATAATGTTAGACATGTGAACCCGAACACAACAAGAAAGTCTACGGATTGACACGAACAAGACTCGTTCAACCCAAATTTAAAACTTTTTTGTATTTTTTCACATATTAATACTTTTAAAATTAATATTTTACAACAAAAAACACAAACATACATTAAACAATTATATTTTATATATGAAATCATATTGTAATTTCTATTTTTTGTTAAAATTTTGAATTTTGAAATAGAACACCTAAAAGATTTAATGTATGATATAAATCATATATAAATATTAAAACAAATAAATAAGTTAAACATGGTCAACAGTCGGGTTGTCCCTAACACGACCCGCCTAGCTTAACGGTTGTCCCGTTCGAGCTGAAACTGACTCGTACTCATTTATTCCAAACTCACACATGTAATTTCGTGTTAGATTCTGTTCTTATTTTCATGTCGTTTCATAAATTTACATCCCTAGTTTTTTGTGATTTATTTTTATTTTTTCATATAAAAAATGTTCAAAGTTAAGACTATTTGTAATTGTTTATTTAGTTAAAATATCACATAGACAAATATGAATTTATTAAAATCATTTTAAATCAAGTGTAATGGTTTAACATTTTTAGTTAAAAGTGAAAGAAATGAATTCATTAATCTATTTTAACGTACATTAAGGGTTTGGCTAAAAAAGAGTTTGAAGCCCCTTTAACTAGGATGTAGTGGTTTTAACGTTTTAATTGTATCCACATCATCAACTTTGGAGCCCGGTAAGAGCACCAATACGTCTAGTATAAGCTAGTGGGTTTTTCTAAAAATAAATTTATTTCTAAAGGGACAGAAGGTGCCATTTCAGCTAAAAGAACAAATAGATATACTCGATTAAAATAAAACATGTTAAAACAATAACCATCTAACGCAGGGTAGCGTAAAAAAACACTCAAATCAGGACGCATCAATTACAAACAGCAATGAAGTCTGTTTTTCGAACCGCATTAATATCGACCACCACTCTACACCACCGTTTCTTAAACCCTAACCCCATCACACCCCTCTCCGCCACCGCCACCGCCACCGTTTCTCTTCCGGTGAACTCAACCATCACAGTCACACGGCGAAGAACTCACCGCCACCATCTGTTCGCGTCAATGGCAGGCGGTGGCTCTTCCCCTACCTCCGCCGCGGTGGAGAAGCAGTTCGATGAGTTCCGCCACCGTCTAGAGGAATCAGGGAGTTTACGTGACAGAATTAGAGCTGTTGCGACGGAGATTGAATCGACTACGAGGATCATGCACTCTAGTCTTCTTCTTATTCATCAATCTCGCCCCGTTCCTGGTATTAAGTTACATATGAACAATGTGGTAGTTTATGTAAGAGTCCTAATCCTGCATTAGTGAAACTAGTTGTGTGTTGCTACTTTAGTTCATTTGATTATTGGGAATTATTAAGGATAATGATTTGAAGGGTTTAGTAAATAGTAATTTGTTTACAGTATTTCATTTTTTTGCTAGAAATTTGTTCTTATGATCTGAGTCTGACACATACTGTGCTTATTTGTTGTTTTTTTTAATTGCAAATAGAGGTTCTAGAGAAGGCCAAGACTCAGATTGATGTACTGAAGCAGCTTTTTAGTCAACTTGCAGAAATCGTTCTTGAAAGCCCAGGGCAATACTATAGGTGACTGAATCATTTTGGAATTATATTTAACTTATTAATTTGTATTTCTGACTTATTACTCTTATTACTTGATAGATATCATGGTGACTGGAGGACTGAGGCACAACAGGTGGTGTCTCTCTTTGCTTTTATGCATTGGCTAGAAACTGGAGACCTTCTAATACACTCTGAAGTGGAGGAAAAATTAGGGTGTAAGTCATTGTTTGTGTTTCCTTTTTAGTAATGGTCATAGAATCCGATAGACCAATACTTGAGTTATTAATGTTGTGCTGATCTGGCGTCCATGTAGTATAATGACTAGATGTATTCTAAATTGTTCTAAATCTTGTATGGCTCATGCAGTGAATGCTTCGGAATTTGGTCTTGATGTTGAAGACTATCTTATTGGTGAGTGACTAACATTCTACACTTACTTTACTCGATAGATACGTGGCAATCACCAAACTTGCTGTCGTTTTTTGCATAACTCTTCTCTATCAGTCATTCATTCCCTAAAAAGGGAACAAATTGTTGAGTTTTGGTTGCCAATTGCTATATAATTGCTCTTCTGTATTTTATTTAGTTAAGGGAAGGGATACATGAGAAATAACCATTAGTTTAGACACTTTCAACCCATCCAGCTTGTATCTTCATTTTGAAGGAAACCGTCCCATGGATGAATTCAACAACTGAGAAACAAAACATGTTTAAGTTCTTGTAGCACCTCTCCTTGTGCTTTATTATTACAATGAACTAATAAAAAGCACGTAAAAACTGGCTACGGGTTCATGCATTGGTTTCAATGTGTAGGGATCATAATTTTTTTCTTTGCAATAACTTGTACACATTGCAAATTTACTAATGTAATCTCTTAATGCAGGCATTTGCTTCATGTCAAATGAATTGGTAAGAATCCCACGGAACCTGGTTTTCTGTTTTGGTGAATTTATTTTCAAGCATGATGACCAGAAGTGGACATTTAGTAGTCGGTAATCAGTTACTTTTTACATGTTAGTTCTCATTACTTGAGATTAGTAACTTGAGATTTTTGTCTGGAACTTTTCTTTGTTCTGTATGAGGCCCATTTTAGACATTTGGTCAGTAATCAAACATATCATTAAACTATGTGCCTAATCGTGCATTGCATTTTCATCATGGAAAAAGTATTGTACCTGGCCAATACAGAGGTTATCATTTTTTGCAATGTATTTGGGATTTTTTTTACTTAGGTTCTCTCTTATTTAGTTTTATTAATCTATTAACTACTTTCTTTTCCTACAACTAGCTTTATGGTTTTATTCCATGATGAATAATAAATAGAACTGTAGTTCCCAGATGTTTAGTTATGGAACGATTTCAGATTTTGATAGAACACGTCTTCCATGTTGGGTTTAAAAGCTAGTGTTCATTTCCGCTTGTAGTCTTAAAATACTTGTATTTATTTTTTTCTTAAATCTTCTACATATTGATATCTGTCGTACATAACTAAATTTTAATATGAATCGTAGAAGAACTTTTATAACATATCAAATCTTTTTAGATGTGCATAATTATATTATTGTAACAATTAATGATAATCAAGTAATAAATAATGTTTTGCAGCCTAGGTATGTTGTTAATCAAGTAACAGCTGGTGATTATGATTGCCCCAGAAAGGTCTTAAAGTTTTTAACAGACCTCCATGCATCATTCCGCTTGCTTAATCTCAGGAATGATTTCTTGCGCAAGAAGTTTGACGGTATGTAATAATGTAACATTGACATCCAACTTCAGTTTTTTTTCGAACATTAGCTGGCATCTTTTTGATGATTACATGAATTTACTTAGAGGCAGTAAGATGGAGAAGTTTGGTTAACGGGGTTAAGCTAAACAGGTCATTTTGCAGGGTGTTTTAATTGACATATTTATTGTTTTTTCTGTTTTAAAATTCTTTCATCAGTTGTTAATCTGCTTAGATTACATACACAATATTATTACAATAATAATCTATATATTTGGAAAAAAAAAATCAATGCAGAGGTTTATGGCTATATGCTCATATACTAGAATCTAGACGACTTTCAGCTTGTTTAACACACATGACTAATTTGATTTGTTTATTTTTTTGGCTATCTTTTACTTGACCCATTTGAGATTAAGACAACCCAAATTGTTCTACCTATTTCACCGTCTAACATAAATATTGCAGGAATGAAGTATGATTTGAGAAGAGTCGAGGAAGTTTACTATGATGTGAAAATCCGCGGGTTGGCATCAAACGGTCACCCAAAAGGAGATCAGACTTTGCAAGAAACTTAGCAAGTTACGGTCTAACAGCATTGATTCATGTAACACAGACTGTTTCTTTCGGTTCCTGTAAAGTACTCGTTAGCTTGAACCATTTTGAAACTATGAATTAATAATTACGACAGTAATTTATTTACGTTTTTATGACTACCGTTTCAATTTTTCTTTATTTAAATAAAGAATTCATTGTTTCCTTATTCTCTTCTCATTTGCAAATGAAAAGATATTATATATATATATATATATATATATATATATATATATATAATATCTTCTAAAATAGTTTTATATATAATAAGTTATTTCAGTAATTAAAAATATATACATATTAATATTTATATTTTCTTACTATCCATCTGTGAAAACATGGGTTTTTTAAGGCTAGTGTTACTATATATGCATTCCCTTTTTGTTTCGCCATGAAACTTTTAAACCTTAATGATATGATTTCATAGGTTCCTAAACTTTTAAACCTTAATGATATGATTTCATAGATTCTAGGAACCGAGGGATACATAGCTCCAGAGTATTCTATATATGGGAACCACACACCCAAGAGTGATGTATGGAGCTGTGGTGTGTTTCTATATGAACTCATCACAGGTAGGCGACCATTGGAAATGCATCGGCTTGCAAATGAGCAGAAGCTTTTAGAATGGGTGAAACCTTACTTAAGACTGCGGAGGTTCCTGAGAATCATCGATCCAAGACTCAGAGGTACTTACTCAGGGTCATCAGCATACATGTTGTCTATTATAGCCAATAAGTGTCTGTTATAACCAATAAGTGTTCATCGATCCAAGAAATAACCACTTCTGATGATTTTTTTTCAAGTTATCTTTTTTTTAATGTTCATAAATTTTATATACAATATTATTTTTTTATAAAAATTACATCATAAAAACGAGTATTTTTTATCTTTAAAATGAGTATGGTATTGTTATATAAAAAGATAATGTTTTTTTTACGTTTTTAAGCTCATATCTCGTCATTGTGTATTTAGTGCAGTTAATTATGTTTTTTTGTTAGTTATTGTTTTTTAATAAAATACTATTGTGTTTTTCTAAAATGATGAATTTTTTAAAAAATATAATGATAGAATAACATTGTTATGTATCTCTAATATGTAAAACATAATAATAAATTAATGATTAATTAATATAATACATTAAAAACAATGACAAAATATTCATTGTGTTTTTTTATTGTTATTGTATTATCTTGAACATTATGAGTTTAAAAAAATACATTGGTAAAATAACGTAATTATGTATTTCTAATTATAAAACACAGTGATAGATAACAATAAATTTATATAATATATTTTAAAACACATTCTGTTATCATTAACACTCAATTATGAGTTTTTAAAAAATATATTGATTAAACTATATCATTATATATTTTTAATTAAAAAATTCATTGAGTTCACTTCTTGTATTTGTTTTCATCACAATAAGTGGCGACAAATGATAGCAGTGGCGACTAGGGCAAAAGACGATGAGTAGTGTTGATTCATTTAAGACTCATTTTAACTTCACAAGTTTTAATGATTGCATCCGAAACAACACACCTATAAATTGAGTGGACCTAAATTTATATGTTGTATACTTCGAGTCTATCGCCTAGATTGACCTATAAACAAGATCTCGCTAGGCATTTTGCGAGCCCAACACCCTTTAAAAGTATAATTAATATTAATAATAATTAAAAAAACCAAAATTCTAAACATAGCCATAACCACATACACTTTGTATAATTTAATCCTAATTATATAAACAAATAACTAGTTTACTTTTTCGAAATGGCCATTCATATATCCCTTTGATTCTAATACTAATTCTACACTACAACTAAATTACATAAATCCATTATATACGAGATTTGAACCAACTAGCTCAATACAAGTTTCACTAGTTAAACTTAAAACAATTTTGACGCTACACTCAATCACACCCGAATAATTATTGATCAGGACTAAGGATGTCAGGTTGTTGGGTGAATTTATACAATTTTATTTTTATATTTATAAGTATCTTATTTTAAATATAAAATATGATCACTTCTACAAAATTTTTTGTAATAAAATTAAAGTAACATCTTTATTGATAAATTTTAACATTATCATAACTACAACAAGTTGTTTAACTTTCTCATTAACGTTTTAAAATAGTTATAACATATAAGTGTCTTAAAATTTCACGTTCAAAATAGTCACAAAAAGTTTCCATAAAGTTTTATATCCAAAATACATATTTAATAATTCAAAAATGTTGGTTCATTTTGCTTTCATATTCGAAAATAAAGAACTTTGAGTATAGTTCGGGTAAACGGGCATGCGGTTTCATACCCGGCTCAATACCCTTAGGGCTACGAGTATACCCGTCTCATATGTCTCGGGCTTAAGGTATACCCACTGAATTGGGGTTTTTTGGCATCTTTAATCATGACTTTTAAGTTAAGTTTTCCTTTAATTCTCCAAAAACAAAATACTTGTGTAATTGACTTGCAGGTTCCTACTACTTTCCATGGAGTCAAATTTTGAAGGTTTCATGGAGCCAACACAACTTCACATCACTGATTCACAATTTCACATAATCACTTTGAATTTCAATTTCCTCAAGTGACCAATCTGATCGCACAAATGGTCTTCCATTGCCGATGTTTCTCCTTCATACCAATGCTAGACGAAAACGACGACGATCAGATCGAATACGACACCAGAACTCGAACAAAATCAACCGCAACCGCAACTGCAACTGAAACATTCTATACGGCTTGTTCTGATCTCAATCGATCCGTACCAAATTCTGTTGAAAAACCGAGAAATCTGAGGGTTTTTACTGTCGCAGAGCTTAACGCAGCGACTAAAAACTTCTGTAGAGGTTCGAAGGTCGGTGAGGGAGGGTTTGGGATGGTGTATAAGGGTGTGATCAAGAGTTTGGACCATCCGTTTGAAGATATTCATGTGGCGGTGAAGCAATCTAAAGGATTTTTGCAGGTTTGTTTTGAACTTGAGTTTGTGTTGATTTGCGTTATTGATTGATTGTTGATCAAGCTGTATAAAATCGAATTAGCACTTCATTGTTGAGATTGATGATTTGAGGCTAGTTTATGCCGATTTGATTAGTTTTTGTATAAACTTTTGTAAAACAGCTCCCTAAATGAGTTATTGTCTGATTGATTGAAGTTAACAGTAGAAGATTGATTTAATGATGTGTATTAGCACCTCCCTAATTGCTGTAGGCATGGATTTCATTGTTGATGTTGATAATTCCAGGCTAGTTTATGCTAATTCATTAGTTTTTAGGTCAAGTTTGTAGTTTCTTCATGTCAACACTTCCCTAATTGCGTTTAATAGTAGAAGATGGATTCAGTGATGAACATCAACACTTTTGTAGTTGCAGTAGTTATGGATTTCATTTTTGATGCTGATAATTTGAGGCTGGTTTATGCTCATTCATTGGTTTTTGTATCAAGTTTATAGTTTCTGCACATCATCAAACAGATTACCTGTGAATTTTTATTTGTTTTGAAGTTTTGTTGAAGATCTTGATTTTTGATTATAATGCAACAGGGGCATAAGGAGTGGGAAACAGAGATTAATGTTCTTGGGGTGGCTGAGCATCCAAACATTGTCAAACTAATAGGTTATGGTACAAAGCATAATGAAAATGGCACAAAACTGCTTCTAGTCTACGAATATATGGTTAATAGAAGCGTGCGAGATCATCTATCTGCAAAATCAGAAACACCACTGCCATGGGACATGAGACTGAAAGTGGCTCGAGACGCTGCTCGTGGATTGACATATTTGCATGAAGAAATGGATTTTCAGGTTAAGTCTCCTTTGTAGGGGTGTTAAAAAACTGTTGAAACTAAACTAACTGAACCGTGTAAATTGTAGCAAGCATGACGGTTTGAAATCCAAATGGTTCGCTGGGTTGAAACTTGGAACCGGCTGTTTAACTCTTATTATCTGTTTATTAATTGCTTTTTGTTTTCATTTTTGGAATGTGTATCTATGTATGTCTTATAATCATAAAATCATTTCCATTATTTATTAAAACTTTTATACGAATTAATGGTTTTGAATAAAAATTCTGATCAAGCAGCCAAAACAGAACTGTTTAACCGCCAAACCGGCTGGTTGGCCGACTCCACCAACCCGCCCAATTCACCAACCAAGTTGGTATGATCTGCTGTTTCCTGAAATTATAGTTAGCAGTTCAACCCAAAATTTTCATCAAAACTGGTTGAATTGGACAGTGAAAAAGAAAAAGATTGTAATTTGAGATGCTTACAGGATCATGTAACTTTGTTTTTTAGATCATTTTACGGGATTTCAAATCGTCCAACATTCTTTTGGATGATCAATGGAATGCAAAGCTTTCAGATTTTGGTGTGGCTCGGTTAGGTCCTCAAGAAGGATTTTCTCATATCTCGACCAAGGTATGTTTTCATAACTGTCTTCATGTGCACAGTTGGTCTATAAAAAGATTAAACTAAAGCAGCATGTCCAAACTGTTGTAAAAGCATGTTTTAACTAGCATTTTATGGACACTTATCGTGTTAGGAATTCAGATTCAACGTTAAATTTCTAAATTTAGTGATATTATGGCATCAGTTTGTAGGAACCATGGGATATGCAGCACCTGAGTATCTATCAGTAGGGCGTCTAACATCGAAAAGTGATGTATGGAGCTATGGCGTGTTCCTATACGAACTAATCACAGGTAGGCGCCCATTGGATAGAAACCGCCCTCAAAACGAGCAGAAGCTTCTAGAATGGATGAAACCTTTCCTAGGATCAAAAAGATTCCAGAAAATCATTGATCCAAGACTTGAAGGTAAATACCCACTGAAGTCAGTGAAAAAGCTGTCGTATATCGCCAATTGTTGTTTGTGTAGAGACCCGAAATCAAGACCAAAGATGAGTGAGGTGCTAGAAATGGTTAGCGAACTCATTGAGGCCCCATCACAAGCAGTTAATCCTGTTAAAATCACTAGCAGTGACAGCAAAAAACATTCAAGATTGTCTTCAAGCCTTTCTTGTTTTAGAAATGGTGGTTGTGTATCGTAGCGGTTATGATATGACTTTTTTAGCCCTATCGACCGTTGAACAGAAGCGCGCTCTTTCAGTAGCTTGCTGCAGAGAATGAAGGAGATGAGAGGTATATAGCTATTTCATGAACACATGTACGGTTTTTTGTATGAAACATATTGGACAAAAGTTAATTAAGTTAAATGAATACTAGTATGGTTCAATTCGAGATTTCGAGCTGCAGATTGGTCTCAGATACTCCGTTTCTCAGGGTGATGGGTTCATTGTTGGATTATGAAACGTTGTTATGAAACTTAACATATATTAACCAAATGATTTATGGTATGATCATGTTGTGTTGTCTAACCCAATATGAACAAACATAAGATACTAGTGACGATTTGATTTTAGAATCTTTGTTTTATGTAGCGTAGTCATGGCGGCTTAATGTTTCTTTTTTTTTTTTTTTTTTTTGGGTATAAGGCGGAGCTATAACACGAGATCTTTTTTCAAATGTTATTTTTATAACCAATTTCAAATCTAAAAAAATTTTTATGAGTAAGAACAAAGATACTTAACTTTCTCGTCAGTAGAACATATTAAAAACAAAAGTAAATTGTTGAAATTTTTGGAAAAATATTTTTTAAAAACTCTAATATTTCTTTGATTTTCTCTACTTCAAAAAGTTATTATAAAATAGGTAATTAAAAATCACATCATTATCTTCCATGGTTTAGATTAAAGGAATATAACGACTTCGTGTCTATTAAATATACCAAAGTTTGATAAAGTGATATTTCAAAATGTCAAATTTACCGACATGAATAAGTTTGTATTATATTAAGATTTTTATTATTTTAAAG
This sequence comes from Flaveria robusta, assembly GCA_025506415.1. NCBI lineage: Eukaryota > Viridiplantae > Streptophyta > Magnoliopsida > Asterales > Asteraceae > Flaveria > Flaveria robusta. The sequence continues at coordinate 1,846,420 of CM046472.1, read as the reverse complement.
GTGTGTAAAATTGAAAGAGTTGTGCTTACGTTAGCACAAGAGTATACCTGACATCAACTTCAAATGAAATTAGTAATATGACGTTCTCATATGTAATGATTGTGTTATTACATGTTAAACAAGTTTAAGGATTTTCTGTGATCATTACTCTATAATTAATTACAATAGTAGCTTACAATTTGAAGCATTAAGTACAATTGACATCAACTTCTACCACTAGCTTCACACAATACACCATCATTTTAGGGTTTGGATTTTTTATATCTACATGATGGATGATGTAATGAACATGCCGGTTGATGGAGTGAAAGGTGGTAGTAGCATTGACCATAAAGATGATGTTGCCGAAGGCGTGATGTTATTGTTAGTGGCGATAGAGAAAACAGTACTAGGTCCATCCCAAACAAAAGTTTTTTGTTATGAAAATCCATCGCCACTTAAATAAAGAGATGAGAGCCAAAGATCAGTGATCTGGCTTAAATTAGTATAGATACGGAAGCCGACACAATCGCAAGAACAATGATAGGAAGGTTTTTATATTTCTCAAGTTTACCACATTATTTTTTTGGTATTTTTGAATTTGCACCTTTTGGGGTCCAAAGTTACGATGGCTCCACTGATAATTTGAGACTGTCTTCGTTTTGACATACATTTTGTTCAGAAAGAAGCTGAGTCAAATATAAAATGTGTTCATGCTTAATTTTACTTTTAAGTACGTTTTGAGTTGATATATATTTTGATATAAATTTTGCTTGGAAACGAGTTAAGTCAACTGTAATACGTTTCACTCGATGATATAAATTCGAGTTACTCTACATATCGACGTAAATTTAATTTGAAAACGAGCCGGGCAATTGTAGTCTATATTTTATCACGCCACATACGACGCCACCGACATACTTATTTTTATGTACGTTTTGACAAAAAATTTGTTTGAAGTTGAGTCAAATATAATATGTTAATATTCAAGAGTATAAATTTGAATTACTCTACGTTACGACGCAAATTTTGTTCGGAAACAAATCGAGTCGAATATAATTTATACTTTATCAAGTTACGTACGTCGCCGTCTCAACGTGTAGCGGGTAAAAATCCTAGTCTATTTTAAATTACTACTTGTATAAAACGAAAATCATATAATATGTTAGTCAATTCCATTAAAATGATATCAAGCATAGAAGAGAAATGTATAAATATTTTTTGGTAGTAAAATAAATAGAAGGCTTGACAATTTTGACTTATAAATTATGTTTTTATGTTTTAAACAAACTTTAACAATATTTGATTTGGTGTTCGATGCTATGATATCATCACATGATATAAAATTTTAGACATTCAAAAATCAAAATTGCCGGCATAAAAATATACAAATCCGCGCTGACCTTTACTAGTTTGGGTCCTATAAATTAATAAAATTGCATAGGAATATCTTACCTTTTTATAAAATAATAATAATAATGCGCATTCGCATTACAATCACAACAATGTCCAAAGGCTTTTTGATATAGTAGAGGAACCCGTCACTAGAATGTTTTGAATAATATTATTCTTTTGATTCATTGAGACCAATTTGCAACTCAATAAATATTTGCAAAACTTAAAAATTTAAATTTATTTTCCTCCAACGATCCTTTACTAACTGGGAGTTAACATCCGTTACTTTTTTATGAAATGGGGCTAACATTAAGCCATTTTTTAACAACGCCGCTGCCCAGCCTCCATCAAGTCTGTTTTTTGGTGTCTAGCCTCCAACGTCACCTAAAATCTACATCGAATGAGTTAAGTTGTTCAAATCAGAATGTAAAGATTGACAAGTTTTAAGGTGCAGAAGTTTCAGATTAACGGAACAGATGGTTGATTTCAACTTTTGGCTTAGTGTTTTGGTCATATAAACAGTCCACGTCATTGAAAAACTAACGATGTTAACTCTCAGTTAGAAAGATATCTTGAAGGAAAATAAGCTCAAAGTTGTGAGTGTCTGTAAGCATTTCATGAGTTTGGATTAATCCTGACCAATAAATAAAAGTTGGGATTATTAAAATCCAATAACCCTTATTTTTAACTATTACTATATAACTATGATTAGGTAACTATTAATCCTCCACAAGTTTTTGGAATCATGTTAAGTTAAAGTTTTATGAGATTATGAAACTGGGTGAACATCCTGCTCATTATGTGTGTGTGCTTGAAATGAAGAGATGAGGCTAAAAAAGTTACAAAGTTTATTGGCATACATACAATCTTTACAACAATCGGAATCGTGATACCAACAATCCTAATATTTTCGAAGGCTACTACAACCTAATACTATACGGATTACAGGACGTTTAGCCTCTTATCGGTTTGGGAAATCGTATAGGGTTCTCCAAAGTGGGTGTCGGTTCTTGAAATGAGTACGCTATCAAAAGAGCAAATACTCCTAAGACAAACGAGGATTGTACCGGTGGAACATGCACATGGAGTAATTGTTTTTAATTAATAAATAGTAATTGTGTTAAACAAATTTAAAAATAGTGGATATTAATTACATTGAAAATGTGAAAAAGTTTAAAGTGAAATCTCACTCACCATTCCTCCTTGAGGAGTGAGTGAGATGGTAGCACTAACTTATGACGTCTACATGAAAGTGAGTTTAGTGTTTAAGGTCTATGATTTAGTGTTTAGGGTTAAAGTGAGATCTCACTCACCGTTCCCCCTTGAGGAGTGAGTGAAATGATAGCAATAACTTATATGACGCCTACATAAAAGTGAGTTTTACCATCAATCAGCACAATGCTTACACTAACCGCATTCATATGTTTTTGTTTGCCCCTATTAGAGAAATATTATATAATATTAAATTATTAAGTAAGGTATATTACTTTTAAATTATAAAAATAATGTAATTTATAATTAAAATACCATTTGATTTTTTTGTAACAATATCTTTCAATCACTTAATGAAAAGAATCCAAAGAAGCATATTCTAACTTTAACTTTTTCAAAGCACTATACTAGTTTATAAAAATGTTTAAACTTGTACACAAATAAACCCTTCATAAAGAAAACATATATTAAAAGTTTGATATATTTCTATAAGTAATATAGAATAAACTATTACTACCATATTTTTGTTACTAGAATTTTTATTAACAATGAACTACACACTCATTAAAAATATTTTTAGTTTTACACTATTTTACGTACAATACGACTTTAACGTCATAATTTGAGCGACCACTATTTAAAACCTTGATGCCATTTTAACACATCGATACATTATTTTAAAATCTTGATACCATTATACAAAATGCCACTTAGTTACTAGAGGTTTTTTTTAGTTTTACATATACTTACTATAAATCTATTTAAGATCAATAATGGTGTAAATGATATTATATAGAGACTACCGTATGACTTTATCAGTCACAAAAAAGTATATAAAAGATATAGAAAAAAATGTATTTTTCTAAGATTATAATTCTACAAGATTTATCTTTAAAATTTCTATCAAGTTTCTAGAAAAAAGTTATACATTCGTCATTTATCTTTTATTTTTGTACTCTTGCCCATTTTTCTCCGTCATTGACTTCAATCACCAAGTCGACTTACGGCACCCTCAGCACTTGCATTTTAATATTCAAACTCATAAACCCCATTTCATACTTCTAAAACTAGATTGTTGCAAATCGTCAATCTTGTGCTAAACATAAAGATTCATTCTTTAGCGTCTTTTAGCAGTGAGTGTTACAGTTTTCATTCGTGTGCGTGATAAGTCAAAAGACTCCATCTCTCTCATCATTATGTACCAATTTTTCTTGTTCTATTTGGGGGAAGTTGTTGGCAGCTGATAGATTGCAATCAGATTGATTTTGTGCTGAATAAAGGTGGGTACTTTTCAAATTTTCTCAATTTCTTGTTTTTATCACTTCGGGATTATAGATTTGTGGTTTAATCAATCTGGGTTATTCAAAGTTGTTGCAAATTTCAAGTCTTTGTCATTGAAAATTGTGTTAAATTATGTGATGTTGTGAAAACTCTAGGGTTATAAAACAAAGAAAGTGTTTCTGTGTTTGTATGTTTAAAGCTGCCTGCTTAATCTTGGTCTTTATCACTTTGGTATGAAATATTTTTGTTTTATTCAATCTGGGTTCTTCAAATTTGTTGCAAATTTTGGTTTCTTATCATGAAAAATTGTATTAGATTATTCATTCTTGATTGTGTGATGTTGTGAAAAATCTAGGGTTATAAAACAACAAAGTGTTTAAAAGTTTCAAGCTGCCTGCTTGATCCTTTTTCACTTTGGTAGGATAGATTTGTGGTTTATTTAATCTGGGTTCTTCAAATTGGTTCAAATTTCGAGTTGTGGTAGATTCTTGATTATTTGATGTGAAAAATATAGGGTTATAAAACAATTAAAGTGTTTGAATGTTTCAAGCTGTCTGCTTAATCTTAGTCTTTTTCACTTTGTTATGATAGATTTGTGGTTTATTCAACCTGGGTTCTTCTAATTTCTTGCAAATTTTGAGTCTGTCACAAAAAAAATCATCTTACATTCTTGATTACGTGATGTTGTGAGAACTCTACGGTTATAAAACGACGAAAGTGTTAGTCTTTTTCACTTTGGCATGATAGATTTTGATTTATTCAATCTGGGTTCTTCAAATTGGTTCAAATTTTGAGTCTTTATTATGGGAAAATTGTTTATGATTCATGATTATGTGATGTTGTGATAAATATGGGTTATAAAACAAAACAAAAGTGTTTGAATTTATAATGATGCCTGCTTAATTTTAATCTTTTTCACTTTGGTATGATGGATTTGTGGTTTAATTAATCTGGGTTTCACAAATTTCTTACATATTTTGTGGCTTTATCATTGAAAGTTGTGTTACATTCTTGATATGTGATACTGTAAAAAATCTTGGGTTACAAAGCAACAGAAGTTTTTAAATGTTTCAAGTTCCCTACTTAACCTTAGTCATTTTCACTTTGGTATGATAGATTTGTGGTTTATTCAACTTGGGTTCCTTAAAATTCTGCAAATTTTGAGTCTTTTGTCATGGAAAATGAAAATTGTGTTAGTTTCTTGATTATGTGATGTTGTGAAAATTTAGGTTACAAAGCAACAAAAGTTTTTGACTGTTTCAAGCTGCCTACTTAACCTTAGTAATTTTCACTTTGGTATGATAGATTTGTGGTTTATTCAATTAAAGTTCTTCAAATTGCTTAAAAATTTTGAGTTTTTATCATTAAATCTGTGTTAGATTCTTGATTATTTGATGTGAAAAATTTAGGGTCATAAAGCAACAAAAGTGTTTTGAGTGTTTCAAGCCGCCTACTTAAACTTAGTCTTTTTCACTTTGGTATGATAGATTTGTGGTTTATTCAATCACGTTCATCAAACTTCTTGCAAATTTTAAGTTTTTATCATTAAAAACTGTGTTAGATTCTTGATTATCTGATGTGAAAATTCTAGGGCTATAAAGCAATGAAAGTGTTTGAATGTTTCAAGTTGCCTACTTAACCTTAGTCTTTATCACTTTGGTATGATAGATTTCTGGTTTATTCAATTCGGGTTCTCCAAAATGGCAAAATTTGTTGCAACTTTAAAGTTTTGTCGTGGAATGTTTTCTTGATTATGTGATGTTGTGAAAAATATAAGATTATAAAGCAATGAAATTGTTTGAATGTTTTAAGCTGCCTGCTTAAACTTCTGTCTTGATTGGTCAATCTTCATACAGATGATACATTATTAGCAGTTGAACTTGAATACATGATTGATTACATGTTCATTAAAAGAAACCAAAAACACTAAACATTCATTCTTTTAGGAGATGTGAATTGCATCTGGTAAATTTGGATTGGGCTTTCTATCCGTTTTTACTATTTCTTGATTTTGTTCCATACATATATTATGCTGAGTTCGATTCTAATTCCAGCTTTGACAGTTTAGAAGATCAAATTCAGAAGTTATGAAGTGTTTTTGGTCCTCTTTCAGTGAAAAAAAGGATGAACCCTCTAAAACTCCAACAAAATCTGTTCAGTCATCAAGTTCATTATTCACAGATCTTGATAATCGACGGTCTGGATCAGAACTGAATTCTCAAAATGTCTCAGATCATAGCATTGAGTCAATTGGCAGCACAAACTTTCCTAGTTTTTCACAAAAACCGAGTAATCTTCGAGTTTTCACATTTGCTGAACTCAAGGCAGCTACCAAGAACTTCAGCCGGTCATCAAAGATCGGTGAGGGTGGATTTGGGTGTGTCTACACAGGCCTAATTAAGAACCCCAAAGATCCTAATAAACGGATAGAAGTGGCGGTTAAACAGTTAGGGAGGACAGGATTACAGGTAAGCTTTGTTTTCCTATTGACTTTTGATCATTTGACTTTTTGATTGTCAACTTTAATTCCAAAATGGGTTCTGATTTTCTGAATTGTTGATAAATTGTTATCCTAATTACATTGAAGTATAGAGAGAAGCAAAATGACTTGTGAGTAGATTTTGAATTTGGGAAGCATTAGTTTTGACTTTCTAAGTCAAAAGTGGACCCTTTATGTGTTTGATAGCAAAGTGCAATGGGAATGATAATTAATTCCCATTTTGTCATTCACTAACCATCAATCCAAATTGCCTTTTCATTTTGTATTCCTTACATTGTTTTCCTACCCAGCCCGTTATGACTTTTGGGTTCAAACCGATATCTTCTAAATTGCAATGCCGATATAAGCATTTCAATTCAAAGAATACAATGTGAGATTAGCATAAAAGCATTACCATTTGTAATCTTGGTTTTAAAATGCGCGCATATTGCGTGCATAATGCGATGATGCGGTGTCCGGAGCGCAACGCCACGTGTTGCGATGCGTTTACATGATGCGCCAATATTGCGCTGCAATGCAAGATGCGTGCACCATTGAATTTTTAACTGGATTTGACTTTTCTCTTAAACAAACTGTGCTTTTTTTTTATTTTAAGCATTTTAAGTCTGTGGTTTTGACTTCTCTAAGCATTCAAGATACTTTTTAAGCATCCACAAGACTTTCTTTGACCTTTCTAAATCCTTTTAAGTATACTATCATGCTGCCAATGTATATCTTTTTATGTTTCTTAAAATTCCGGTGAAACTTAATGTTTTTATGTACATATAACTTTTAGTATTTTATTTTGTTAACAAACGCATCGCATACGTGATGCGTGCGCATCACGCATCGCGCATCAGGATTTTGGACTGAACGTATCGGAGCGCATCACGCGATTTGAAACCAAGTTTGTAATTAAGGTTAGATAAGAGGGCGGGTTTGTACGGTTGTTGGTTTGTGACCTTGAGCTCATGAGATTGAGCCGTCAGAAACAGCCTCTTGCATTAAGTGTAGGTTAAGGTTGCATACATCAGATCGCGAAGCGATCCGGCCCCTCCCTGGCCTTTTTGCAAAATGGGAGCTAAACCAAGCACCGGGTATGCCCTTTTACAAGTTAGGTTAGATTCACATGTTCTAATGTTCTAGAATCTAGTTTGAGGAAAAATGTTCAAATATTGGTCAAATATCTAAAATACCTAGAATAGTATAATGCCTTTTGTCTATGTGCTTTCTTGATGTTCTTTATTATACTACAACAGGGGCACAAAGAGTGGATAACCGAAGTAAACGTTCTAGGAGTGGTTGAGCACCCGAACCTTGTAAAATTAATTGGTTATTGTGCAGAAGATGACGAAAGAGGAATGCAACGGCTTTTAGTCTATGAATATATGCCTAATAGAAGTGTCGAGGACCATTTATGTTCAAGGTCCGATGCACCTCTCTCATGGACCATGAGACTCAAAGTGGCTCAAGATGCTGCTCGTGGTTTGACATACTTACACGAAGATATGGACTTTCAGGTACCTTAATGCTCGTAGACACTTACAAAATTAGTTTGAAAATGGATTTCGTACAAGATTAATAATAACATTGGTTTTTTGTGTAGATTATTTTTAGAGATTTCAAATCATCCAACATTCTGCTAGACGAGCATTGGAATGCTAAGCTTTCAGATTTTGGAATGGCTCGGTTAGGTCCTCAAGAAGGACTCACACATGTCTCTACCGCGGTATGTTATTTTTTTATATTTCATTTCAGTACAAGTGGCAAAGGGACGGGTGGTTGGGTAGCGGGCCGGGTTGGTCCAGCTTGGGTTGAACCGACCCTCAAAATTGCAACTTTCTTTAATTACCAATGTGCCCATTTTCATGGCAAATTTTGACACCTATTCACATTATCACTTTATTTTTGTAGCAAAGGGCATTTTAGAGGTTTTACCATACATCCCGATTCATGAAACTTTGGAATTGATATAATGTATCAGGTAGTAGGAACTATGGGATATGCTGCTCCAGAATACATCCAAACGGGTCATCTTACATCCAAGAGTGACGTATGGAGCTACGGGGTCTTTCTATATGAACTCATCACAGGTAGGCGCCCACTGGATAAAAACCGACCTAAGAACGAGCAGAAGCTTCTAGAATGGGTGAAACCGTACCTAGATTCCAAAAAGTTCCGGATAATCATCGACACAAGACTCGAGGGCAAATACTCGATGAAATCAGCACAGAAGCTGTCAATTATAGCCAATAGATGTTTGTCTAGAAACCCAAAATCAAGGCCAAAGATGAGTGAGGTCCTAGACATGATTAACCAACTCATCGGGGGCCCGTCACAAGCAACCAGCGCGGCACCACACAAGAGTCTTGCCCCAGTGGTTGCTATCGAGCCGCAAAAAGTTTTCGTGGGTCCCATGCCAGGTAAAAAGACGGTTGAGGACACGACGACTAACACTGAAAAAAAGTCTCCTATGGTTGTTCAAGACGTAGAATCTTGTTGTTTTTCTTCAGACTGTCGTCCAAAGTTATCGACTTTATGTTGATTCTAAACAGTCTTGATCGGGTTTTGCAGCGTATGGTAGCAAATGACGATATTACCCCTGTCTATCGCGTGCAGAAAAGGCGATTTTGTTAACTTGTGTAGGTTTTATGTGTGTTGTGCAGAACTGGAGAGATGTAGAAGTGAACTTGTGTAGCATGTGTGCATTATAGGAAGTTAAATGAGTGTCCATGCTGCAATGTGTGTTGTACATTGGTCTCGGTGTGTGCATCGCGTGGTTGTACGTTTATTCGGCTCGTGTACATTGATGGTGCTATGCAATGCCTGGGTCAAACTGATCTGTTCATGCTGCACAATGTTGGTCAAACCTGTAAGCTTGGTCAGACAGTATTTAAATTAAATTGGTCACATTGATTAGTTGGGTTTTGGAATTTTCAAAGGAGTTGTAGTTTTAAATAAATGAAAATTAGATCTGTGAATTACAAACATTGATTAACAGTTGTTTTCGTTATGATTGGTTGGTTTGTCACGTGACAGTCATGATTAGACCACGACATTTGGTAAGTTTTATTTGTTTTTGGGAAATTAGCATGCGATTTATTTAAAGATGTGGTTGTAGGGTTAAACTCAAAAGGTGTTTTCCCTATTGGTATATTCGTGCGGTCATTGAATCTCAAAACCACTCGAGTTCGATTCTTGGTGTTGGTTTTTGTTCTTGATGTTTTTTGAGATCTTTTTTTCTGTTTTGTTTTTTCATCCATTTTTTTCCGAATATACAACGAATTACTCTGTCACGTTTTGGGGTTATAAATCTGGTTTTTTATTGTCTTGGTCATTATTAAAAATTAAACCAACTTTTATATATGTCAACAATTAAACATTGTATGAAAGGAGCGACACGTATATACGAGTGAGTGAGTTTAATAACGAAGGGTATTTGTGTCCATCTACGTATGTGAGTTTATAACACACGTGACAAGACTAGTGGTACAACCGCACATTGTTAATGTATATTCAAAATTCATTTCGAACCTAAACACAAATCAACAATGTATAAATTCACACACACACATATATATGCACATTGTATAGCCATACATGATACATGTATATGAGGCAGTAGATCCTTTTACTAAATATTATACACACACACCACTTATACTAAAGATAATAAAAATAGTGATTTGTAGTTTCTTAAAAAAGATATTAGTGATTCTATAAAGAGTATTTTTGTTATAAAATTGACAAATCTGGTATTTATTAGAAATGTCGTACAAGGTTCGAATTTCCCTCTTTAACCCCTCTCATTCAATATTAACTTCTGATTAAGTACGAAATATCATTGCATTAAATGTAACCATTAAATTGTTTGGTCAAGTCATCATATTTCATCCTACTCAGAGAAGAAATTAAGTTTGTATTTGACCCTTTGGTGGCGGACTCGAGACCTTTTTAACATTTGTACTTGCGATATTTTTCATAAGTGTTCGTAAATGATATCATAGTGTAAGAAAACATGTGACACATAAAAAAGCTTTCATCGATGTAGCGTAACATCGTCTTGCTCCCGTCTAGTTATATGTTATGTTTTAGAACAAAAAATAAACACTCGTGACTCGTCTAATTTTATCCTAAATCTATGTCGTTGTCTATCATGAGATTTAAACCCTTAACCTTATGATACAAGACACCGTTATCAATCTGTCACACATAGGATACAGTTTAACTACAAGTCCTTTGATAATATATACATACTTTGTTTATTGAATATTTATTAGATCTTTTAACTGGTTAACTTTGACATTTTCACATCCTAACACGTTTAAAAAATTTGCAAAATGTCACTTTTAACTCCTTAGATTTTTAAAGTTTCGGGTTTATGTGTCGGTACGAGTAGGGTCAAATATAATTGTTTCCGTGCATATTTTTATATACACTTTTAGGTAATCTATGTTTCGACGTTCGCCTACCTTTGACGTAAATTTTGTTTCGAAACGAGTAGGGTCAAATATAAAACGTTTTTATTTGACGGTATAAATCCGAGTTACTTTATGTTTTAATATAAATTTATTTAGTTCAGAAACAAATCAGGATGATTGTAATCTATACTTTCTCACGCCACATACGACGCATGTGCACGTGTTTTTTTATGTATGTCTTAAAAATAATATTAAAGTAATAATAATATTTAAATAATAATATATACATAATTTGTTTATTGCATGTTTATTAGACTTTTTAACCGGTCAACTTTGACATTTTTACATCCAAACACATTTAAAAACTTTGCAAAATGTCACTTTTAACTCCTTAGATTTTTAAAGTTTCGGGTGGGTCAAATATAAAATGTGTCAGTGCATATTTTTATATACACTTTGAGGTAATCTATGTTTCGACATTCGCCTACCTTTTGACATAAATTTTGTTCTGAAACAAGTATGATCAAATATAAAACGTTTTTATTCAACTGTATAAATACAAGTTACTCTACGTTTTTACATAAATTTATTTAGTTTAGAAACAAATCAAGACGATTGTAATCTATTCTTTATCACGCCGCATACGATGCAGGTGCACGTGTTTTTTATGTATGTTTTGAGTTGGACTACAGTTCGACATAATGTTTGGAAAAGAATCGGGTCAAGTATAACACGTTTTTCGTTCAACGATATAAATTTGAGTTACTTTATGGTTCGATGTTCAGGTTGATTGTTGGTCTATACGTTATCATATCACATACAATGTCGTCGTAGCGTGTTGTCGCATTCACATTTTGATATTTGAAAACATGATGGAATACTCCGCGCAACGCATGAGTTGGGAAAACCTAGTTTAGATTATCTATAGGCTGAAAAAGTAAATTTGTTAATTTAAGAAATTAATTTTTGTATAATATAAAGTACTAAAATTGGGGTTTGAGAGTCAAATAAAGTACCTCACCACGCGGAAATCACGAGCGGCAGATGGTGGAATGGTGACAAAGAGGACACCCAGGCCCCGGACTACATAATAAAGTTTAGCAGGATTATTCAATTTAGTACAACTTTATAAAAAAATAATAAAATATATAAAACTTTCCAAATTATTGTATTAGAATTTAATGCATTCTGCCAATGAGTCCTAGACCAACTGGTTTAGGAGGAGGCACCCTATGACTTTCCAAAGTGGAGGTCATGGGTTGGAGTCTCACTAGATGCAATATGCTCCAAATGAGCCAAGGGTTTTACCACAGTGGGCCTTTGGGTGATGGGTTTCCTTTGGAATGGTGGGCGAGCCGGGTCACCAGCGCTATCTGTGTTTGCGGGCGTGGGTAGCCTTTCGCCAATAGGTTTACCCGGGTGACCGGGCTTAAAAATTATTCGTTGGCCGTTCAAAAAAAAAAGAAAGAATTTAATGCATTCTTTTTAAAGTCAGTTTCAAATAAATTACTGGAATAACTGCATACACAACGAGTCTATGATATGTAATGTGGTTATGTAATTGTTTTTTCTTTACTAATTTTTTAATGTTAAATGTACGTCTATATCTATATTTCTAGTCAAGAAAAACTAGTTTATTAGTTTAAAAAAAAGAGTAATCCATAATCAAAATTACCAAATTCCTATGTTGATTGGTAGAGTTGGAGTTGTGAGTCTTGTTAAAAGCAACATTTTTTTTTCTTCTAGGATGGAGTTAATGTTTGATTACATCTCCCATCTTCAAATACTGTTAGAAGATTTGTTATTGATGAGATTAATTGTGTTTGGTTATGATATCATATGATGATTGGTATTTTATATTGGAGCTAATTATTAACATAAATAATGTTGAAAATAAAATACTTTTGGACAATGAGAAATTTATAAAATTAAAAGTTTCGTATACGTAATTTGAATTCATAAAGCATGTGATTAACTAATGCATGTACGGGATTTGATTTTTACGAATGTGTTTGTATGTATGTATGTGTAAATTGACTTAGTGTTGTGTGTGCAATTGGTGCACGTTAGCAAAGAGAGCGATGGGTTGATACGATTATCCGGTAGTTGGGGTGGAGGTTTGGTTGTGATAGCGGATGTGTAACAACTATGACATTAGTAGTAGCAGTAATAATGATTTAATGATGCTATGATATATCAATTTTTTTTACTTTATCAAGATTAATTATATGTTTTTTCATAATTGGTATATAGTTAATGTTTAAAAACAAAAATATGTGTTATTTAAGAAAGATTTTCAAAACAAAGCTATCAAAATAATCGAGGTTAAAGTGTGATTACTTTGTGGGAATTAATATTATGTAATATATATATTTTATAAGTGTTCATTAATCAAAGAAAATAACCATAAGCCAACAATGAAAATAAAACTATAATTAAGTAAGATACTTACAAACAGGCTTTAATCACATCACATGAGTATATAATCAACATGACCCATGCAACTTTCGTTACGCCAATTATTCCTATGCATACAAAAGTCACTAGTAATTATGGTCCTTAATGTTTGTATATAATCATGAATTTAAACATTAAATATTTAATATTACACATTAATAAATATTCAAAATCAGACATATTTCATAAATATTTTTTCCAATCATACTTGTTACACTAAAAGTTTGAGAGACTATGATGATAATGACGTGGAATTTCAATATTAAAGACAACTTTTACGATAACTCATATTTGCCCCCTCGCACCATTCATATTGTATGTTTTACCTGCTAAAAGTTTACAGATTCACTTTTGGTTGTCCGCGTAAAAGTTTTTTAAAAGGTTACTCATCCCTAAATTACTTCCACTCGAGATACAAGTCACACATCGTTTGAGGGGGATAATGAAGTTTTTCTTATAAAAGAGTGGAACCTCCTCTACCAGAACGCATTTTGTCTGTGTGAGTAACTCGTCAGGTAAAAACAAAATCGTATGTTTCTTGAGTAAAACGAACAGTATCCTTACACGATTGCCTTGGGCTATTACACCCTTTTATGTATAAATAATGAAACAATATTATTAAATAAAATAAGCATGAATTGTTCATACCGTATCCATTCAACTAATCTTGTTTTGTGTCGACTCATTTTGACACCTCTCACAAAAACGCTAGATACATCACTGGTATTGGAAGTAACAAATACATAACAACAACCACAACTTAAACTCTTGATGGTTGTCAGTGTTTTTAATATCAAAAATAATTTTCTCAAAGTTTTTACGTTAATTACTTCTTACAGTGTTTATAATCAATGTTTCAAAACAAAATATTTGTCGTTTAAGAAATATTTTCGAACAAAATAGCATATAACCGAGGTTTAAGGGCGATTGGTATAATATTATTAAATGTATATATATTTTTAAATAGGTATTTTTTTTTAAAACGACTAACTCACATATAATCTATTTTTATTTTTAAATAAACATTTTACGTACACTATAAGACTTTAACCTCAAGTTCTTGCAAAATACATTGTTCTTGTACATCTTGGTACTAAGTTATTAACCGACCACACCTCCATTGGTAAGTGTTCATCAAAAAATAAACAACTATAAGCTAACAATAATAATAAAATAACTATTCACAAGTAACATTACAAATCAACTTTAAATACACGCACGTGCGTATAATCAACTCTCTAAGATAGGGGCAACTCCTGCAACATTAATTAGTTATTCAGTATCATTAGTGAATTACATGTCCAATTATTATTATAGATCTTAAATAGTTGAATGTGGTAATATGATAGTCTAGTAATTAGTAAAATATCTGAAAAATTATAAGGTACTTTGAAAAATCGACCAATGTTCAAATTAGGTGAATATTATTGTTTAAAAACAAAATAGATGAGTACTCATTTTTTTTATGTTTTAGAATTTCTAATAGTTCATAAATTACTTATGTCATGTTACTGATTATCTACGAGACTCACCCTCAACGGGCCACCTAGAATCTTTGAACGATTATTTCATCACTAAAAGCCCCTTGTTTTGTAGGTGTACGCATCTGAATATACATTCATCACTAAAAGCCCCTAGTGGTGATACATTTTTAGATTTACTACATGATAACAACCCATTGATTAATATCACTTGTTAAAAGCTTTTAATTATAAACGAACTAATTGGTAAACAGTTAAATTACAAACTAATAAAACATTAACTAAATTTTGTATTGATCTAACTAAACAAACAAACATTAAAAAAACATCTAATCGTTAATTTACGTTCATGTACATTAGTTTACATTAACTCATTTATGTTTATTCTTACATCTATGTCGTTTCTTTCTTAGATAAATCATATAATGATGACAGTATATAACCTCTAAGTTAGGGGTTCAGATACTTAGACATCCAAAATTATAAATTAACACCCCTGATTTCTATACGAGTCGTATGACACTGGGCCGGTCCCGAGAATTCTCAAAAGACTCTGGGCCTGGAGCGACAATAAAAAAAATGAGCCATTATAATCTATATACTAATAAATAAAAATAAATCAGGATACTTGTCACCATTCTAGGCCATCTAATAATTGGTTTTTACGTTTCTCTCTCTTTTAATTACGAATGCTATAATAGCTATTCATTAATTAATAACTATCCATATTTCAAATATGTTAACTTCAAATTTTTAAATATGTAATAAATGAGTTTATTCAATCCGTATAATACACAATATTTAAGATATAACTTTTTATATTATTAACCATGTAACAGTAAATTTATTTAGCCCGTGTATTATACGGGCTTGTAACCTAGTACGACATATAAAAAAATCTATACTGAATAACTTGTATACAAAAAATTTGTAATACGACTATAATTGTTATAACAATAAACAAGAGGAGAGTATTATAGCATAGAAGAAAACCTCAAATTAGACGGCGTCAGCCATAAGGTTTATGACGTTAACAAAACGTGTTGAAGTTTATAACGCCGTGCAACTGTATGTATATATATACCATCACCATCATCACCACCACCACCATTACCATTGTCCCCCAAATTCCTTTGCTTCAATCTTCCATCTTTCATCGTTATCTTCTCCCCGCGTACGATCTCCATTGTTTTCTCTCTCTCTCTCTCTCTACTTTCTCTCTCTATACGTACACACGCGTATACATACATCCATCCATACATACATACACCTGTATTTATATCGGTTGGTGAATCGCATTAGATTCAACTTCAATCACGAAGCTGATTGATTGATTGTCTGGCATCTATGGTAAATTAAAGCTGTACGTATTTCGTTTTCTATTTCGTGATTAATAATCGTACTGAATCACAATCTCTCTGTGAATGAATTAGTTTTCGATCATTTTCGTTTCGTGATTGAATAATATGTTTGTTTGCTGAAATTGGAATTGAGATCGACGAAATAGTTTCGGAATTCGTCGGTTTTAGGTTGCTTAATGGTTAAGTTTTGGATGGCTTTTGGTTTGCCTCTGGTGTAGGTATGTGGTTATTTGATTGTGTATGTTTATTTAGTTATTAGTTATTAGTTATTTCTCCTTGAAATGTTGAGATTGCGATTGTAGGATTTGATTGGAGGTGTGATGTGGTAAATTAGTGGTTGAATTTGTGAAGTTTTTGGAAGGGGATGAATGTGTTAGTGTAGATCATGCTGATTATTACAGTTGAAAATTTGCCCTTGTGAGGTTTTGAAATTGGAAAATCTGTTCATGTAGTTGATGATTTGGAGGTAATTGAAATTGGATTAAGCTAATTTGAATTGGGGAAAAGGTGTCCTTTTCACCTGATACAATGAACTTACATTACATAGGGGAAAAGTAGGTTTTTTGAATGAAATGCATGATTCTTGTCTAATTGGTGGCTGATTTATGTACTTAAGAACATAGAGGAAGACTATGTCAAGTTCACCACTTCAATAAAATATTTATGGTTGGTTAGATTGTTGGGGGTATTCAACCATCCAACCTTAAACTATATTGTAGGGTTTTTGGGTGATGCATATCGTATAGATTGAGATGGATATGTGCCAGTTTGATAAATTGTGATGGAAGTAACTTTTGATGCTATTGGTTTTCATCATAGGCCACGTATAATACGTTTTGATGGATAAAATTATTAATATCTATTGTGTATTTGAATACTTTTCGGTTAGTTGACTATGGTTGTTTGGGTGTGTGCTACTAGTTGGGAACATGGTCTTGCCTTAACTAGGCAGGTAGATTTCAAACACAGATGGTACATTCATAAGTTGCAAAAATTAAATCTTAGAATAGCTTCTAACCTGTTGTAGATTTATCTTAGTTTTTTTAGTTTTGTACAATGAGCTGTAAATTAGGAGTAAATATCTTTACAAGGACCATTTTTCAAGATAAAAGCCTATTAATATATTATATTGCTTCTTGTCATATTCTCTTTTTTAGCCATGATAATTTGTTATTTCTTTCTCACTTTTGATTCTGGAACCAGTTTTGAATTTCAGGGAGCGTATTTAATCTGGGGTTGAAATTCTGATCCTGTTTCGGCTTAGTGTGGGAATATGTGTGAACCAGATTCAGATGTTGTTAGATGGGGTCTTAATTTCCTTGATGTCGATCATATATTTAGTTCCACATACTATGGTGATAGCAATCAGCATGATTTAAACATATGTCATGAACAGTACAATGGAGGTAGTTATCAAGAAAATGAATTTAACAATGTGAAAAATGATGAAATGCTAGCTCACTCTCTTCAACAAGAACTATTGGATCTCTCAATTTCAGATGAAAATGAATTATCCAATGTATCCAATCAAGAAGATCATTTACAAACATCCACTGATACTCAAGAGTGGTACGGCGGTCCGTCATCAGATAATTATTATTATGGTAAGTTTCTCTTTAACCTCTAATCACCAAAATACGTATCTTTTACAGGTTTACTTATAATATCAGGTGGTAAAACTAAAACTATTGTGATTAGCAGGGGATGAATCTAGGTTACAGGAAACAGATGAAACTGGCCCATCAAGTTCATGTTCGAGCCCTGGAAATCGATCTTATGATGGGGATGAATATTCATATAATCTTGAAATAACAGATGAATCTGAGCTTGATGGAGAAGTAGGCAAGAGGTTACATGAAATTGTCCGCGTTCCTGTAAGTGCAAAAGTTTTTTTTTTTTTTTTTTTTGTTTAAATTTTATTTTACCTTTTTTGTATGTATTCATGTTTCTATGGCATTCACTCATTCATCTAGAGCTGTAAACGAACCAAACGAACACGAACAGGGCCTTGTCGTGTTTGTTTATTAAGAAAATAACTTGTTCATGAACTGTTCATGAAGCTTACCAAACAAGATTTCTTGTTTGTGTTTGTTCGTTAAGGAAATGAATCTATTCATGAACTGTTTACGAACATAAACGAACACAATCGAAGACAAGTGAATGCATACAATTATTCATGAACACAAATGAAATTTTCTAAAACAAACAAATACAAACCATCGTATATTGATTTTATATTTAAAATCATAAACATTATGTATCCACCAAGGATGAATAAGTATTTAACATAATCATTTCAAACACAACTATTAGATGAACGAACACAAACGAACGTTGACCAACACATTATCGAACGTTCACGAACATAAATAAACGATAACAGCCTCTGTTCATGTTCATTCGTTTAACTAAACGAACGGAATTTTCTTGTTCGTGTTCGTTCATTTATTAAACGAACGAACATAAACTGAACGTTCAGTTCATTTACAGTCCTACATTCATTCAATTTTTTTTTTTTTGAAATTTTGAAATATTTTCAAGCACACACAAACATCTATTTAATAAAGTAGAATGAGTAAATTTACAATTAGCAAATTTAGTAATTAAAATACTTGCTGATTGAACTCTATTTGGATGACATGTTCTTCAAGGACTTGCAATTTAAAAATTTGAGAAAATCTCAACTAGAAATAACTCCAATTTTTAAATCTTAGTTAGAAGGTTAAAATGTTAAACATGGAGAATGAGTTATGTAATGCTTCAAGAATGGTTTATTTTTCTATTTCTTTCTTCGCACTCAAATTTCATTCCCCCTGAGAATGAGTTGCTTGTAGAAATCTTGTCACATGTTAAATTATTCCTATACATCTGCACGGAAGAATATTTTTTTTAATATTTACTGTTCACTTTAATAATGGCTTATGTTATCTTTATGCAGCATATCCCCAAAGTTAATGGAGATATACCTTCGGTTGATGAAGCTATTTCTGATCATCAAAGGCTGTTGGACAGGTTCACATCTCTTATCAGTGCCGGACCTGAGGAGGGGCAAGATGGACATCCGTCCAGGGCCCACTCGCTCAGAGGGCACAAAATTTTTAAATTTGTTTTTATTATATATATATATATATATATATATATATATATATATATATATATATATATATATATATTTATAAAAAAAGTTATAAATTATAATACAATCAAAAACTTAACCCAACTATATTTTAAAACCAATTTAATTTTTTGGTCACATTTTATTAATCAAGTTACTCAATTAAAAGCCCCTTTTTTAGAAAACAAAATATTTAAATCTCATGAGTCGTGGTTCCTTATTACTTGTGTTAATTGTTTAGATAGTCAATTGAGCAGCACAAAAAATAGATGATTTTATTATGTTTATTGTAATACCTAAACTCATGAGTTATCGGTGAACTATTACTATATGTCATTGTAATACTATGATTTTGTTTTCTTTATTTCTAAAACTTTTGTTTTTGTTCAAAAAAATTAGTTTATATAATTCAGTTCGTTAGGGCCAAATTTTTCCAACTCGTCCAGGGCACTAAAATTCTCAGGACCGGCCCTGTCTATTATGCTCAACTGTTTGTTACTTTTTTATTTAATTTTGTGGTCAAAGTTGCTAAAACCAGTTGGGAAATTCTTTTCATTGATGCTATTATTTTGATATGTGATATTTGTGTATTTTTGATGCTAGACTTGTTTGCTTTCAGGTTGCAGGTGTATAACTTGATTGAATCTAAAGTTCAAGGCGATGGTAACTGTCAGGTCAGTTATAAAATTAGAAAACTCTCTTATTATATGTAACCGCTTTTAGATTCTAATCTAGTCACCGTAGAATTAACTAGTCATTTTTCTTTCTCCAGTTTCGTGCCCTTTCAGACCAATTTTACCGTTCACCAGAGCATCATAAATTTGTGAGACGACAAGTGGTTAATCAGGTAATCCTTACTTTGTGTTGCATCTTATATTATTTGGCTGATATGAATTTCTGTGTTCCATGTGTTATAATATTATTTAACTGGAATATATCAGCTTAAATCACATCCAGAAATGTATGAAGGATATGTCCCCATGGCATACAGTGACTACTTAAAAAGGATTGCCAAGTAAGTTCATTAACTTCTTTTTCTGCATTTTCTTTATTTTAATATTTTTATTTTTATGAGATATATTTTCAAATATAGGAATGGAGAGTGGGGAGATCATGTCACCTTGCAGGCAGCTGCAGATTCTGTAAGTCATTCATCTCTTTGACTTTATCTCTATGTAACCAATTAAAATTTTGAAAGGCCACACTTTTTTATTATTTGATTCTTTCTTGCAGTATGGGGTTAAAATTTTTGTTCTAACCTCGTTTAAAGATACCTGTTCGATTGAAATTCTTCCAAAGGTGCAGAAATCAAAACGCGGTAATGTTCAGATCTATATCTCCATAAGCAATACACTGTTTTTTATCTGTTGTGAATACATATTTTCTTTCTCTTATACCTAGCATTTTTTTTTATATGTCCTAATAATTGTGCATCTTTAACAGTTATTTTCTTGAGCTTTTGGGCTGAGGTGCACTACAACTCGATTTATCCTGAAGGAGGTATATTTTACGGTTTTTATTCAATGTTTCGGTTACTATAAACTAGATTGAAACCAAGTAAAATCAAATTCACGTTAAGACTTTGGTTTTTGCGTGTAGGTTACATGTTTAACAGTTGAATCATGCTATATAACTTCAATCTTTTACCATCTTATCATTGTATTTAAATATGTATATACACACATAGTAGCACGCTCATTACAAAACCAATTATAAGTAGAGAACAACATAAACACTCCTACGTATCATGTATGCTTTAAAAAGCATACAGTAGAGAGAGAAAGAGAGGCTGTTATGGGTTACATAACCTCTTATGTATTACAGTTAAGGCAATTGGTGCAAGTGTTCATACAAAAGACTTCTGTATAAGAAGCAGAAGCTAACAATTTCTATTTTGGTTGGGGAGCCTTTTTTTTTTTTTTTTTTTTTTTTTTTTTTTTTTTTTTGCTTTTTTCTATTGAACTCATAACAGTAATAATATTAATTTTACATAATGTAGGAAAAATAGGGTTTGAATATAGTTGGATGTTTTCATTATTTGAGTCAAGTTAATTTACCCATAATACAGAGTTGTCGTAAGACACTTCTTGATTTAATGACGAACAAAATTCATGAACATTTATATCAAGTCGACTAATAATTTGTTCAAGTTCGAAGAGGAAAAAAAAAAAGAAAATAACAAACTAAATAATTTTATTTCAGTGTTTTAATTTGACTGATATGTCTTTGTGTTTAATTCAACAGAGTTGCCGCCACCTGAACACCGAAAAAAGAAACGATGGTGGAATTTCAAACACAGGCATCAGGCGTATCTTTGATTGATGGATGGAATTTGCAGTTCCATGAACTAACTTATTTACTTTTATTCTTAAAATTTATAGAAAAACTTTATCATCATACGTCATTTCATCATGTACAGCCCTGTTTCTTGGTTCTTTAAAAGGTGGTTATGCTGATTTAGAACTGTTTTATTTGAATCAGCATGGCCATGGCTATATGATAGTTCAGTAGACCTTGTTTCCAGGTTTCACTCATTAATAAAAGCTTATTTAAAATTTTAGCTAATATCATGTTTTTATGAAGTGGTAAATTTAAGGTTTAGCCAAAATTTCCTATTAAATGAGGGTATGATACTTGATTCTGCATCAGGCACGAGTGTTCACTGGCCGCCGGTTAAGACGGTTTTCATGAATATTTTGGTCCTTCTAGAAATATTTTTTGATTTTGTTATCTTTGATTCCTTTGGTGCTTACTTTATGAAACTAAACTAATTATTTACTTTATGAAACTAAACCAATTAATCTTTCTAGATAAAGTTAGTTGACTACGATCAAAGTCGAACAATAAAGATTGATAGCGTCATAGACTCGTAGTGATTGTTGGAAGTGATTGATATTGGGTAAAGTTTACATTTATATTTTGTTTTACCAACTGTGATATTAGAAAATGACAAACCGAAACGGTTGGTTTGGGCTGGTTGGCCAACCGAGTGTTCTAGCACTTTGAAATGATTTTTTTATTTGTAAATTTTATAATGGTGCAATAGAAATTTAAAATGTTAAAGATAGTTTACGAATAGTTCTCAACTAGCAGATCCCACTTCCCTTTTTGATAAGTAAAATTCACTACAAACCTTTACATGTCCATTTTCAAGTTACAAACTATGGACACGATCATTTCAAACCATCACAACTAAGTCACATAAATCTTAAACCTGATCAGTTTGAGCAGCTTGTTCCATTGCAACAGTTCTTGAACACCTACGTAATCGACCCATGAACATATGAATGAGTTAGAGCTTTTCAATCTGGTTCAATAAACATATGTATAAGACGAACCATCATAAGTCGCACAATATTCAAGTTAATTAACAGCATTTTAGATTTCATCCATTAATTCAACATTTCAGAAACATTCCTCATCTATCAAGTAACAATCAAGGCACAAAACAAGGAGGAAAAAGTCTGTAAAACAAAAAGTATGACGTTTACATAGATTACAAAAGTTTAAGACAGCAGTGTTTTAACAACTGAGCATGAGTGATCTGCATATGTTTAATAAAAAAGAGCTAGTTATACAAATCATCATCATCCGCTGCACCAGCAGAAGCAGCAAAAGGGTCTGAGCCACCAGCACCAGCGGCTGCACCGCTTGTTTCAGAGAACCTAAACTCAGACCCAAACCCTCTAGACTGCTGAAGGGTCTGAGCAAACGCCTGGTATTTGCGTATGTCAGCATCACTCACACTTCTTCGTGCAAACTTCATTGATTCTTCAAAGTGTGCCGCCTTAATCTCCGCCACCTCATCTTCCACGTCCTCCTCCATAGCCTCCGGATTCTCACTTCTTCTCTTCTCCCTCTCGATATCCTGCAAAAAAAAATTCCCACAATTATTACATCAAATCATCACAACCATCTTACCAATCTATCCTCTATTGTCTTTACTTACCTTTTCAATGTTCTCTCGAATGGCGTATTTACATGCACGCTGGCAGATTTCAGTGATGTCAGCACCACTGAATCCCTGAGTGTATTTAGCAAGTGCGTGAAGGTCAACGTCTTTTGCAACAGGTGACTTCCTTAAAGCTGATTTGAAAATCTGATAGCGCGACTCCTCATCAGGGAGAGGAATGTAAATCAGCTGATCAAGACGACCAGGCCTCAAAAGGGCTGGATCTATGATATCAGGCCGGTTAGTTGCACCGATTATGAAAACCGTCTTTTTAGCTGACATCCCGTCCATTTCAGTCAAAAGCTGATTCAAAACCCTATCAGCTGCACCTCCTGCATCTCCTTGACTACTCCCTCTCTGTAATAAGAACAATAAAGTCAACAAAAATGAAATTAACAAAAACCTGTGAAAAGTCTTCATCTTTATACATCTTTATAAGAAATAACACATACTGTTAAAATATAATTGTTTTAAAATTTTTAATTTTTTTTTCAATATAATTTTACCACCTAAATACATCATCCGAGCCTAGTTACAACCTAAATAAAACAGACCTGAGTAGCAATGGAGTCCAGCTCATCAAAAAATAAGACACAAGGGGCGGATCCACGGGCCTTATCAAAGATCTCACGAACATTAGCTTCACTTTCACCAAACCACATGGTTAGCAATTCAGGACCCTTGATGCTGATGAAGTTAGCTTGGCATTCATTGGCTATAGCCTTAGCTAGAAGTGTTTTGCCACACCCAGGTGGGCCGTAAAACAGAACTCCTTTAGATGGTGACATGCCGAATTTCTCGAATTTTTCAGGATGTTCGACTGGATATTGGACAGTCTGCATGACAAATTTAAAGATTTTAGGGCACCGTTGACTAGATATCATATATAACAACTAGAGGTGGCTATTGCGACCCATTTACAAAAGGGTTTATCGAGGTCACGTTTTACATCTGAAGGGGGTAAGTTGATAAATCATAAAAATAACTATAAGGAGTCAAATAGATTGAACATCCCAAAGTGTATTGGAAAAGAAAATTTGACTGGCTTAATATTTTATTAAAAGAAAAATATGAGACTTTGTATAAAAAATTTCACGCCAACCCAACCCAACACATAAAGATAACCCATTTTGACATGAACCCATGTCCAACGAGTCAATTTCGTCACCTCAACATTATATTACTGTAGTATAATACTTTCGAAATATTGCTATATTTGTAATCATATTTGAAGCACAAATTAATTATATGAAACTTTCCAAACAAATAGTTTTTGGCCAACCCAACCCAAGGGAAAATTAACCCATTTCGACATGAATATATTTTTGTAATCGTATTTGAAGCACTAATTATTTATATGAAACTTTCCAAAAAAATAGTTTTTTGGCCAACCCAACCCAGGCGAAAATTAACCCATTTTGACATGTTCATCACCCAACCTAACCCATTCATCACCTCTACATAACATCAAATATACAAAATAAGATCAAGATCTGAAAATACCTCTTGGAGCTCTCTTTTAACATTTTCAAGCCCACCAATATCTTCCCAGCTGACATTAGGAACTTCAACAACAGTTTCACGAAGAGCAGATGGGTTACTTGTACCAAGGGCAGTTTGGAAATGCTCGTTTGTAACTGCCATTGAATTAAGAATCTCAACATCAATTGACTCGTCTTCCAAATCAATCACATCCATCTTCTCACGAATACATTGGAGTGCAGACTCTGTACACAAAGCCGCCAGGTCAGCCCCTACATATCCATGTGTCTCCTTGGAAATCTTTTCCAAGTCCACATCATCAGCCAGCTTCATATTCTTGGTATGAATGCGGAGCACCTCAAGCCTGCCCACTTCATCAGGAACACCGATATCAATTTCCCTGTCAAACCTGCCAAACCTCCTAAGGGCTGGGTCAATGCTGTTGGGACGGTTGGTTGCACCCATAACAATAACATGGGCCCGTGATTTCAGCCCATCCATTAGAGTCAGCAGCTGTGAGACAATTCTTCTTTCAACTTCTCCATTTGTTTTTTCTCGTTTGGGAGCAATCGAATCGATTTCATCGATGAAAATAATCGATGGAGCATTTTTCTCGGCTTCCTCAAAAGCTTTTCTAAGATTACTCTCACTTTCTCCAGCCAACTTTGACATGATTTCTGGCCCGTTTATACAAAAAAAGAAAGCACCTGTTTCATTTGCAACAGCCCGGGCTATCAAAGTCTTTCCTGAACCAGGAGGCCCGTAAAGAAGAATTCCTTTAGGTGGTTTGACCCCGATTGACTTGAAAAGCTGTGGATGTCTTAATGGCAACTCTACCAGCTCACGGATTTGTGCCATCTGTTTGCGGACTCCACCCACATCATCATAACCGATTTCATCTAATCGATCTTCATCCTCCCTTCTAACAGGCTCACCTTCACAGAAGATCTCAGTATCGGGTGCAACTACACAATATTCAGCAGGATCAGTTTCAATAACTTTAAATTCAACAGACCGCATCCCTCCCCTCACGAGGAAAAAGTCGCCTTTCCTTACAGGACGATATGCTTCCAGAAAATATGCTGAAAATCAACATACAAGAAATATCATTACATTAGCACATACACGCTAATAAATCCATCTGCAAAATGATTTTTTAAGAAACTGAACTTACGTTTTAAATATGCATCAAAGAGATTGCCAGTAACGCCTTCAATTGTATCATCAACTGGAAGGATATGAACCCTTTTGCCATATTTGACATCAGGGCATTGATGAACAGAGACCACATCACCAAGCCTGACACGTAGGTTAGCCCTCACAACCTTGTTCATTCTAATTTTGGGCTCTTCACATGTGTCATCAGCTAGTGCTATACAAATAGTGTCTTTTCGTTTCTTTCCCTGTAGATAGAACAAAATACATTAAAAAAAGAAGTTATGCAATAAGCAAAATAGAAGATCCTATGACTTACACCTACAGATAAATTAAAAAAGGAAACCACTAGCTGCATCATTTGAAACAAGTTTAAATAAATTTGCAACTTATCCCATGATCCCATCCATGAATGATTGCTGGTATCATTGAAGGTCATACTTCATACCAAAGCAAGTTGGCCAGTTAGGCCAACTTGAGATCCAAACACTTAATTTTAACAATTTGTCGCAACAATTTGGGATGAAAATTGGAAACAGCCATGTGAACAGAACCGGTCGTTTAACCGTTTATTTAATCATATATATTCTTCAAACATTAGAATACACCGTTATGACTTATGCATATGTATTATAATCATGAAGCATCTTTATTATATCATGAAACATCTTTATCACTATAAAGAATTTAATGATACAAAAAAGGAAAAAAAAATCAAACTGCCAAAAAAAATCAAACTGCCAAAAAAAACCAAGCCAACAAACCACCAATCCAGCCGACACATCCAACCCAGCCAGTTTGGTTTGTCTTTTCACGAAAACCAGACCGCAAACACCCTACATGACATACCTACTATACCACATTTGAAAAGTCTAGTTTCTAAAGGAGTTAGCAGTCAGCCCTGATTAAGAATCTAATTATGCTAATATTAATATATTACATACAAAATCACAACTATATCTGAGTCGAACCGGTATGAAAAAGAACAGGTTTGACCCCATGGCCCGTGACAATAAAACCGGTTTGGTTTAAAACCCGAACCGGTCCGGGAAAAAAAAACCGGTTTGTACACCTCTAGTGACCAGTGCCAAAAACATGTTTCCAAATATTCTTTCAAGATAAAACTCAATGATGTCTGCTATTGAAATTGTTAGCGAGTAGTGACCAGTGCCAAGAACATGTTTGTGCATAGTCTTTCGAAATTAAGATATGATTCTTTTATACATCAACATCTCACTTTATGAGCTAATCAGTGTAGTAAAATAAAGCAAAGGGGTTAGCTTCTTTTAAATATCGCATCCCAATTTATAACAAGATGGAATTTTCATACCCACTGACAGACTCATCTTCATGTAAATGGGCATCAATGGCGATTTCTGAACAAATAGGGTCTCTAGTAGAATTGTTAACATTGTAAAAAACAACACGCAAAGAGGCGATTTAGTCTAGCATCTAAATTCACCAATACCAATCAAGAGAGATTGATCTAACTAAAGAATGAAAAATGGATTTTAAACAATGAACCAATGATTAGATCATAACATACGCAGATAAGCTAAAACAAAGAAATTCGCAGAACCAAACCCCTAAATTGAGAAACAACATGCATATTTAGACGCTAGACTAAAACATAACCCAAATAAACCAAATCAATGCCCTAAACCAACAAAATATCATATTAACAAACAATACTCAAACTAGATACTACCTTAATCAGAATAGTGTCTCCTCTGAAAAGCTGAAGCTTCTCCATCGTCTCGGGATGTAGGGCAACAACAGAGTTATCATCGTTGATAGCTTCATCAACAACGAGTCTGTTGGCAGCCTTCTTTCGTTCCAGAATCGCCGTACTGTAGTCGCGCTTAGTGCCCTTACTGCAAACAATCACATTGAGAGTTAGAGCTTGAAATCAAGATCAAAATCAACATCAATGATGAAACGAGCGATGATATGATACTCATATCATCAAATCGGAATCATAAGGGGATAATCGATGAAATTATGACTTACGAATCGGATGATTCGGCTTCATTGCTCATGATGTTGAAGAAGATTGATGAACTATTGAGTTTAGATCGAAGAAATGAGGATTTTGGGGATTTGTGAGCGCTTGAATTGGGGGTTGTGTGCATATATAGTGAAAGATTATGAATCCTTTCTTGTTACAAAAGAAATGCTTTTAATCTTTTTTTTTACATGTTTATTTAGTGGGTACGAGTAAGGGTTCACGCAAAAATAAATAAATTACAAGTATCGTTTTAGATGTCTGTTTAAATTTTAAATTATGTTACAGATTGAAAAATTATAGTTTTAAATCTAAAGTTTGAAAAAACGTAATTTTTTTTGTTTTTGTGAAAGATGATCGTTAAAAAAAAACTCACTAGTCGTGTGTAAAATGACTATTTTATCCTTTTAGTATTACAAAAAGAATTATTAATACCTTAGGACCCCACCCCCACCCCCACCCCCGTACCCAACTTATTCTTCTTCTTCAAATTTCTATAACACCGACGACTACCCAACTCCGACAACCACCATTGTCATTACCACCACCACTCACCTATCTCCTGCAGCCACCACCACGACCATAGTCCCCTTCACCACTATTGACCACGTCTACCAAGGTCGGCTATCTTTAGTAGATCTTTATCATCGTCGACCAACGAAACCAACAAATTGATTTACATCTCCATGACCATCATTGAAAAAAACCCGCAAATCACAGATCCACTGCCATAGAGGTGGTGGTTTTACTCTGCAAAGGTGTACACTGATGCGGATGGCGGTGGTGGTAAGGTGCAACGGTGGTGTTGGCAACGTGGGACAACGGTGGAGGCAAGGTGCGACGGTGGTGACGGCAAGGTGCGACGGTGGTGACGGCAAGGTGGGACAGTGGTGTTGGAAAGGTGTGATGGTGGTGTTGGCAAATATGCGACAATGGTGGTGACAAGGTTACACGGCAGTGTTGGCAAGGTGCGACGCTGGTGGTGGTAAGGCGGAAAGGCGGTGGTGTGAAGATGCGACCAGTGCAGCGGCAAGGTTCGCGGTTGCGATGTTGGACAGGGAGATGAAGGATCAGAAGGGGGGTACGGGTAGGGCTGTAAACGAACCGAACGTTCAACAAACATTTCGTGAACCGTTTCACGGGAATTTCGTTTATGTTCGTTTGTTTATTAAATGAACCAACACGAACAAGAAAATCCATTTATTAGGTTAAACGAACAAACATGAATAGATGCTACGTTTGTTTAATTATGTTCGTGAACGTTCGATAATGTGCTTACACAAAAAGAAAGTAAATTACACAGATCGTTCTAGATGTTTGTTTAAATTTCAATTTTTGTTTCGGGGATTGAAAAATTATAGTTTTAAATCTAAGGTTTGAAAAAGTTAAAACTTTTTGTTCCTTTGATGGACGACCGTTAAACAAAATCTGTTAATTGTGTGAAATGGCCATTTTACCCTCTTAATTTTATAAAAAAGAATTATTAATAATACCTTGAGACCCGACCCCCACCCCCATACCCAACTTCTTATTCTTCAAATTTCTATAACACCGGCGACTATCCATCTTCGAAAGCCACCGCACACCCATCTCCGGCAGCCGCCACCACCACCACAGTCTCCTTCATCCACTGTTGACCACGTCCACCAGGGTCTCCTATCTCTAGCATATCTCTACCACCGTCGGGCAACAAAACCAAAACACTATTAAAATTAGACGAAAGTCTTAGGTTCAATTTTTGTATTAAAATAAAAAATATGTGAGTTTCTTCCTGATGCTGGTCTCAAGTTTCATACTCAAATAATAAATATGATCGGATGGGTCAATGATTCGTCAGTAATCCTTTATGCGTTTAAAATAAAAATAGTTATACAATACTCAAGCTAATGGATCCATGTTAACAACATTTTAGATTTCATCCATATTTCAACATTTCAGAAATATTCCCCGTCTAATCAAGTTATCAAGGCACAAAACAAGGAGGAACAAGTCTGTAAATCAAAAAAGTATGACGTTTACATAGATTACAAAAGTTCAAGACAGCAGTGTTTTAACAACTGAGAATGCGTGATCTGCATATGTTTAATAAAAAAAAAGCTAGTTATACAAATCATCATCATCCGCTGCACCAGCAGAAGCAGCAAAAGGGTCTGAGCCACCAGCACCAGCGGCTGCACCGCTAGTCTCAGAGAACCTAAACTCAGACCCAAACCCTCTAGACTGCTGAAGGGTCTGAGCAAACGCCTGGTATTTGCGTATGTCAGCATCACTAACACTTCTTCGTGCAAACTTCATTGATTCTTCAAAGTGTGCCGCCTTGATCTCCGCCACCTCATCTTCCACGTCCTCCTCCATAGCCTCCGGGTTCTCACTTCTTCTCTTCTCCCTCTCAATATCCTGCAAAAGAAATCCCACAATTATTACGTCAAATCATCACAACCATATTACCAATCTATCCTCTATTGTCTTTACTTACCTTTTCAATGTTCTCACGAATGGCGTATTTACATGCACGCTGGCAGATTTCGGTGATATCAGCACCACTGAATCCTTGAGTGTATTTAGCAAGTGCGTGAAGGTCAACGTCTTTTGCAACAGGTGACTTCCTTAAAGCTGATTTGAAAATCTGATAGCGCGACTCCTCATCAGGAAGAGGAATGTAAATCAGCTGATCAAGACGACCAGGCCTCAAAAGGGCTGGATCAATGATATCAGGCCGGTTAGTTGCACCGATTATGAAAACAGTCTTTTTAGCTGACATCCCATCCATTTCAGTCAAAAGTTGATTCAAAACCCTATCAGCTGCACCTCCAGCATCTCCTTGACTACTCCCTCTCTGTAATAAGAACAATAAAGTCAACAAAAAACAAAATAACTTGTGAAAAATCTTTATCTTCATACATCTTTATAA
Organism: Flaveria robusta; assembly: GCA_025506415.1. Lineage (NCBI taxonomy): Eukaryota > Viridiplantae > Streptophyta > Magnoliopsida > Asterales > Asteraceae > Flaveria > Flaveria robusta. Next base: position 1,815,734 of record CM046472.1, on the reverse strand, counting down.
GAAAAACACATAACGTTAAAATATAATTGTTTTTAAAATTCTATTTTTCAATATAATTCTAGTATAAGACCCACCAAAATACATCATCCAAACCTATCATATTTAAATATTTAATCTTTTATCTCATTGAATTTGTTTCAGTTATTACTACAAGAAAACGTAAAACAGACCTGGGTAGCAATGGAGTCCAGCTCATCAAAAAATAAGACACAAGGTGCGGACCCACGGGCCTTATCGAATATCTCACGAACATTAGCTTCACTTTCACCAAACCACATGGTTAGCAATTCTGGACCTTTGATGCTGATGAAGTTAGCTTGGCATTCATTGGCTATAGCCTTGGCTAAAAGTGTTTTGCCACACCCAGGTGGGCCGTAAAACAAAACTCCTTTAGATGGTGACATGCCGAATTTCTCGAATTTTTCAGGGTGTTCGACTGGATATTGTACAGTCTGCATGACAAATTAACAGATTTTAGAGCACCGTTTACTAGACATCAAATCAAATATAAAAATAATCAAAGGTGGCTATTGCAACCCATTTACAAAAGGGGTAATTGAGGTAATGTTTTACCTCCCAAGGAGGTAAATTAATAAAATCATAAAAATAAACATAATCAGTCAAATGGATTGAATATCCCAAAGTGTATAGGAAAATAATTTTTGACCAGCTAATTATTAATTAAAAGAAAAGGATGAAATTTGTAGAAAAAAATTTTAGGCCAGCACCAACCAAACCATAAAAGATAGCCCATTTTGACATAAACCATGTCCCACAAGTCCTTTTCATCACCTCTTCATTATGTTACAGTAGTATAGTACTTTCGAAATATTGCTCTTTGTAATCATATTTGAAGCACTAATTATTAATATGAAAATTTCCAAACAAATAGTTTTTTGACCCACCCAACCCATATGAAGAATAACCCATTTTGACATGAACTCATCACCCAACCTGATCCAATCATCACATCTACATAACATCAAAAAGAACAAATTAAGATCAGGATGTGAGAATACCTCTTGGAGCTCTCTTTTAACATTTTCAAGCCCACCAATATCTTCCCAGCTAACATTAGGAACCTCAACAACTGTTTCACGAAGAGCAGATGGGTTACTTGTACCAAGGGCAGTTTGGAAATGCTCGTTTGTAACTGCCATTGAATTAAGAATCTCAGCATCAATTGACTCGTCTTCCAAATCAATCACATCCATCTTCTCACGAATACATTGTAGTGCAGACTCAGTACACAACGCCGCCAGGTCAGCCCCTACATATCCATGTGTCTCCTTGGAAATCTTTTCCAAGTCCACATCATCAGCCAGCTTCATATTCTTGGTATGAATGCGGAGCACCTCAAGCCTGCCCACTTCATCAGGAACACCGATATCAATTTCCCTGTCAAACCTGCCAAACCTCCTAAGGGCTGGGTCAATGCTGTTGGGACGGTTGGTTGCACCCATAACAATAACATGGGCCCGTGATTTCAGCCCATCCATTAGAGTCAGCAGCTGTGAGACAATTCTTCTTTCAACTTCTCCATTTGTTTTTTCTCGTTTGGGAGCAATCGAATCGATTTCATCGATGAAAATAATCGATGGAGCATTTTTCTCGGCTTCCTCAAAAGCTTTTCTAAGATTACTCTCACTTTCTCCAGCCAACTTTGACATGATTTCTGGCCCGTTTATACAAAAAAAGAAAGCACCTGTTTCATTTGCAACAGCCCGGGCTATCAAAGTCTTTCCTGAACCAGGAGGCCCGTAAAGAAGAATTCCTTTAGGTGGTTTGACCCCGATTGACTTGAAAAGCTGTGGATGTCTTAATGGCAACTCTACCAGCTCACGGATTTGTGCCATCTGTTTGCGGACTCCACCCACATCATCATAACCGATTTCATCTAATCGATCTTCATCCTCCCTTCTAACAGGCTCACCTTCACAGAAGATCTCAGTATCGGGTGCAACTACACAATATTCAGCAGGATCAGTTTCAATAACTTTAAATTCAACAGACCGCATCCCTCCCCTCACGAGGAAAAAGTCGCCTTTCCTTACAGGACGATATGCTTCCAGAAAATATGCTGAAAATCAACATACAAGAAATATCATTACATTAGCACATACACGCTAATAAATCCATCTGCAAAATGATTTTTTAAGAAACTGAACTTACGTTTTAGATATGCATCAAAGAGATTGCCAGTAACGCCTTCAATTGTATCATCAACTGGAAGGATATGAACCCTTTTGCCATATTTGACATCAGGGCATTGATGAACAGAGACCACATCACCAAGCCTGACCCGCAGGTTAGCCCTCACAACCTTGTTCATTCTAATTTTGGGCTCTTCACACGTGTCATCAGCAAGTGCTATACAAATAGTGTCTTTTCGTTTCTTTCCCTGTAGATAGAACAAAGTACATTAAAGATTCTGGTAATTTGTACACAAAGTTATGCAATAAGCAAAATAGAAGAACCTACGACTTAGACCTTCAGATGAATTCAAAAAGAAAACCACTAGCTGCATCATTCTATTGAAGATTAAAAAAACTTACAACTTATGCCATCGGTGAAGGATTGCTGATATTATTAAAGTCCAAACTGAAGCAAGTTGGCCAGTTTGGACAACTTAAAATCCAAAAAGTTAACAAACAATCATACCCAGTAAAAATCTCAACCTTCATCCCAAAAGGATAAAGAGGCTACTCCCAAGAGACCCCCAGCCCAAAGAACAAGCCTGGGGGTACACCTAAAGCTATTATGGATGTGAATCATTATGGATGGATAAAACTTAGCAAGAAAGCATGCACATCAAACATAAACCAAGTCCTGGGGGGTTACATCAAGAGCTAAAGGCATCCCTAAGACTACAAGCACCCTATAGCTAAAGGCATCCCTAATACTAACTACATGCTGTAATAGTAGATCCAAACACTTAGATTTTAGCAGTTTGTTGTAACGGTTCAGGTTGAAAATTGGAAACAACCATCTAAACAGAACCTGTTTTTTTTAATATATATTTTCTCCCAGTTTTAGAACACGTTGTTATGCATATGAATTATAATTATGAAACATCTTTATTATTATAAAAAAAACTAGTGATATAAAAAAAAGAAAAAAACAACTCGAACTGCCAAAAACCAAACCATCAAACTGCCAATCTGGCCGACACATCCAACCCTGCTGGTTTGGTTTGTCATTTCACAGAAACTGGACTGCAAACATCCTTGTATGACATGCCTACTTTACCATGTTCGGACAGTCTAGCTTTTTAAAGGAGTTAGCAGTCAGTCCTGATTAAAAAATCTAATTAGGATAATATTATTATATACAAAACTACAACTATATCTGATATTGATATTGTTAGTTAGTAGCGACCAGTGCCAAGAACATGTTTCCAAATAGTCTTTCAAAATAAAACTACAACAATCTCTGATGTTGACCAGTGCCAAGAACATGTTTCCGCATAGTCCTTCAAAATAAAGATATGATTCTTTTGACACGTCAACATCTCACTTTATGAGCTAATCAGTATAGTAAAATAAAATAAAGGGATTAGCTTCTTCCCAATTTTACATCCCAGTTTCAATTACATAGAATTCTTCTAAACTTCACATCCCAGTTTCAACTTTCAAGAACACGTGTATGGGAGTCAGTGGCGTTTTCTGAACAGATAGCGGTGTCTAGACTCTAAAACGATCATTAACATTATAGATAACAACACGCAAAGGCACGATTTAATCTAGCAGCTATGAAAATTCATCTCCCAACTAATGGGGCAATATAAATTCACCAATACCAATCAAGAGATGTTGATCTACCTTAAGAATAACAATGGATGTTTAAACAATGAACCTATGATCAGATCATAAAATACTCTGGTAAAACAAACCAACCAAATTCTCATAATCAAAACCCTAAATTAAGAAAAAATACGCATAATCAGATACTATACTAAAACTTAACCAAAAGAAAACCAAATCAATGCCCTAAAATACCAAAATATCAGGATAACCAACAATAATCAGATTAGAAACTACCTTAATCAAAATAGTGTCTCCTCTGAAGAGCTGAAGCTTCTCCATCGTCTCCGGATGTAGGGCCACAACAGAGTTATCATCGTTAATAGCTTCATCAACAACGAGTCTGTTCGCAGCCTTCTTTCGTTCCAGAATCGCCGTACTGTAGTCGCGCTTAGTGCCCTTACTGCAAACAATCACATTGAGAGTTAGAGGTTGAAATCAAGATCACAATCAACATCAATGATGAAATTAACAATGATCTGATACTCATATCATAAAATCGTTAATAAAAAGGGGGTAATTGATGAAATTATGACTTACGAATCGGAAGATTCGGGTTGATTGCTCATGATGCTGAAAAAGGTTGATGGATTCTTGAGTTTAGATCGAAGAATTGAGGATTTTGGGTGGTTTGTGAGGGGTTGATTTGGGGGTTGTGTGCATATATAGTGAGAGCATAGGAATCCTTTCTTGTTACAAAAGAAATGATTTTTATCTTTTTTTAATTTGGATTTTAGACAAGATAAATTTAATAACCCAAAATTATATCACTATTGAAAATAAATTTTTTTTTTTTTTTGAAATCACATTTTATCCTACACGTGCTTTACTTATAAAGTCATCACAAATTCACAACACTTAAAGCTATAGATTTTAATAATGATACATCATTAATCAGAATGTGTCATCAAATATAAGTTTATTATTTGATAAGTTTTTTATTATACCTACTTCAAGGTTTTTGTTATTCAACTTATGTTAAATGTTTTGATCTTTTAAAATCTCTCATAAATGTCATACTTTTTAAAATTAATTGATTTAAATTGAACATATATTAATTAGATTATTTTCCCTTTAAAACGACTTAAATTAAAACTGCTGAAACTTGAATACTTATTATTATTTAGTGAATTTTTTTAATATAATACTGTAATCTTTTATTTCAAGTTAGTTTAAAGAAAAACTTATTACAAAATAGTAATTAGGATCAATATATTATCCATTTACTTCACTTAGTTGTAATAGTAATTTTATTATTTTTTATTTTATATAGAAAACTCGAACTTGACGAAATATTTAATTTATATTCTTAAGAATGAAAATGAGTAAAAATAACTTAGTAAAAATACGAATACAATAATCATTCAAATACTAGATTGTAATGAAATTGGTAAATATGTAATATATATGTTTTACGAAAAAAAATATATAATTACCTTTTTAATTTGGATAAATATGTAATTAATTAGTTTAGAAAGAAAAAATATGTAAATGTACTTAAATTTTTAAATCATATGAAAATTTATTTTGGATCGGTTTTTTATTTCCATTTATTATACTTTGAAATTAAATCATTTAAATTCACCTCGCACAACACAAAAGGTTATGAATTTTGAATATTATTAATTATTATTATGTTAATCCACGTATTTTGAACGTAGCAAGGTGTCAAATAGGAGCATCAGCATCAGTATTTCTAGAATGATAGTCAATCTAGAATGTTCCTCGGTATGGCTGAGGTATTATTAAAAATATTTTTTAATACCTAATTGAATATTCTTATTGGATGACAATTGACAAAAGCACCCCTAGCCTTTTTTTTCTACTCAACATCTTAATTACATCAATGATTCCTCATTGGTTCATTTGAGATTCTGATCATCTTTATTACTCGATAATAAAATTCTAGTACTCTAGGCTGACAATCTTTAAAAGAAAAATAGTTTATCAATTTGTCATAATCAGTCTCGAATATGAGATCACTCTTAAGATAAAAAACAAACTTAGTTGAGAAAATCATTTAGCCCACTCAAAACTTTTTTTTTTTTTGTTTCATGTAAGACTTGAACTTAATATTTTCTTTTATTTCAATGAAGTCTAGAATACCTCAATTTAATCATTTGGTTTAAGGATCATTGGTAAGTACCCCTGACCTATAATAAAAAACCATCCGCACAAATATATTAAAGTGATTTTTGCTGTTTTTTATGTTTTGATCACATTTGTTATTTTCATTCTAAAAAAATATTTTTTTTGTATTGGGCTCCTTAAGATTTTTAAAAGTCATCATTTTCATCCATAAAAGTAAACTTTGTTAATTTAAATTATTAAACATGTAAGTTGACAAAATTATCCTTTAAACTACAAAACAAAATCATTCGATTATAATATCATAATCGAGTTGAACTGAATCATGATGTAGAAGAGATAGTGAATAGAGACAATAGTTTCTATTATACAACCCATTCGCATACCACCACAAAAAACAAGGTCCATTCTCCTCCCCCATCGATAAAGCCAACAATCTCATGATTCGGTCATGAAGGTTTGAAACTAAAATGTTCGATCTAGGTTTCGTGAATGAAACAATGACACGTGCAAATACGTTAACATAATTGCAAATGTTAATAATAGATGCTATAACATTTTAAATTAATAGAGTTAATTTTTTTGGATTAAAAATAATAATTTTTTAAAACCTTGAAGAGGTAGATGCAAAAAAAATATAATTTATTAAAATCTTGGGGAGGCAGCTGCAAAAAGAATATTTTTGGGATGAAAATTTATAATATAACATTTGAAACTTACGTTAATAGAATAAGCATATAGTACAACTTATAACTACTATTTTCTTTTGATGCGCCCCTTCTGCCACGTCTTCAACCACTACAATGTCAGCCATACCCTGCAACCTTCCCTCTGCAATTGGGAGATTTATCATACGAAAAGTCGAAAATGAAGGATCGTGAATCCCAAACGATGGATTTTCCTCAAGAAGATCGAACCCTACAACCTTTTTGGTGCGGATCCATCAACATTCGGTGTCCTACTATGATTCTGAATTCAGATGAAGAACTACGTTTTTTACAAAGAATATGAAGCGGATTTCTTCACCCGTTCGCCGGCGACAACCCTCACAGGTGATAGATTCAGTTTTCGTCTATGCATCTCTTACCAATTTCAATCGGAGTTGTATAGTTGCATATGTTTTGCCTAGATTTTGTTTCCGAACTTGCAAAGTATGTGTATGTTTGAATTAGGGTTGAATTTGTATACGTAGTAAATACTATTTTACCTATTTGTGTTGGTTTTGCCCTGCTCACCAATTATTTCATATAGTCGTTGATGATTAGATTCGTTGGATTTGTTCTTTATTTACGAGTGGCTATCAATTTTAAGTTAAGAGTTTTTGAGATTTGAACTATATTTCTTTGTAGGTTAATACCTGAAATGTTCTTCTGATGGTGATGGTGGTAGAGGTAAATTTCAACGACAACGAGTCGACTCCCGCGACTAAGGAATTTGTAATGGCGGTGGAGACAAGCTGTCATGGTGCTTTAAATTGAGACACTAACTGTTGAGGTATGTCGTCTATTGATCTTATCTCCTTTTTTATTCAAGGATGTCACGTGGTTTTTGAGGTTTCGATTTACTTTACGGGTTAAATTCATTAGACAAGAAACTTAGATGTTTATAATTAGTTTGGGATTTTTTAATAAATTGATATTATATCCTTTTTGATTGATCATCATTACTATTATATAATACAAAACATTGGGGCAAAATAGTAATTTGATGATTTTTGTAAGACGCGCCTTTCCATATCTCCCCTCTGTCGTTTCCGTCGTCACCCACGTTCTTTCCTGCGCACTCAATCGAATGTTCGGTTAATGGAGATTAATGGAGCTTTCATTAGTGTTTGATTGAATCGATTGTCTCTCACAAACGGTTGGCCATCTCAATCGCATACATCATCAGCCGTTTCAATGCCATTTAATGTCACTCGATACCATTCAATCCTATTCATATCGGTTCTCTCCCCTATAACCCCTCTGTCACTCAATCATCAACTCCATTTTAGCAGCAACATCGACAGAACCCCTAAGGTATGGATTAGCTTGCTTATGCCTTCTGTTTGTTTAAAATTGGATTGGCAATTTCATAATTTCTCCAAGTTTTACAGATATCTAGGGTTTTGTTGTTGCAATTTCACTATCAAACATCGAAAGAGCCCATGTCAGTTCCACCCGAATCAGGTGTGATTTCTTTATGGGTCTTTGTGATTCAGAATTGTACCTACTTGTTGGTTGCCGTTAGTTTACTTTGTAAAGTGCCTATTTCTTTACTTTCTCAGATAACCCACTGTTTGACCCCCACATTCTTCATCGAAGGTCGGCATTGGTTTTTATTGCTAACAAAGTCTACTGCTTAGGTAATCGTAGATAGTTTTTGTGTGGTGCAGTTGGGCCTGGTGAAACATTTTTGTAGCTACGATAACGCTTACCTGTAAACTCACGGTTATTCATCAGTGCCTGCCTAAGAACTTGTCAATTAAGTCGCTAAATGTGTTTACCATCTTGCCTTTAAGTGGCCATCACAACAAACAGCTGAAATGTCTTTTGCCTACCGATGCTTCTTACTTAACCCCCGGTAAATTTGTCACAGTAGCCTTTGTATTTTTCTTTTTTTACTTAATGATATAATTAATTAGTAGATGAACTATATATAATATACAGAGTATGAACGTCTCAATGGAAACATGCATTGCTTTAGAAAACTTCAAAACTTATGTTACATCTAACAGATCTATTTCATGTACTTTGTTGTTGTGTTTTAATAGCTATCGCTATTACTATATAATACAACGCTTATTTACTTAAGTTTTCAAAAGATTCATCAGTATTCTTTCTTTTTGCCATATATGATGAAAACTTAAGCCGTTGTTGTTTGTGAGAATTGATTTGCTAAAACTTTAACACATCTTGTGCCATGGTAAATCTTTAATTGGAAGATGTTAATCATGACCCATCAGTCTTTTGCATATACTATCAACCCACTATTATATGTACTCAACCTGGCATTAGTGTGATATGATAAGCCGTGCTACTTTTAATGTGAGGTTACGCAGGTTGTTGTTTTTAAACTTTTGGAAATTTCTATGATCTATGGACACACATTCATGGTGCTGTACTTTGTTGGTTGTTTGATGTTGAAGATAATCTTTCTTTTCAATCAGACATGTTGGTGGAGACTGCATTCTATATAAGTGATGTTATACTTAAACCAACCTACCTATTTGTTTCTTATTGATCACATTTGTGTATAAGGTTTCTTAAACCATGGCTGCCTTGTCTATGCGGTTTTGGAACTAGCACTACTCTTGAAGCCGTAGTAATCATATTTGGCTTGCTGTTTATTTCCTGATTATTGTGACTTCAACTCACAACAAGTAGTTCAAACACACATACAAACACCCCTAAATAATGTTCAATAAGACATAGTTTACTACATATAAGTTTCTATATTACACCTAATATGGTATCTTGTGTGTCATTATGCATGCATGTGATATTAGGTTGCAGGTCATAATCTCACTTTGTACACATTTAAGCTTGTTTTGATAGTTTTTAATTTTCTTTTTAACTTGTGATATGTTATAGATTAACCAACATGTGAAAGAGATGTTTGGCATAAGGGGAAGGAGCACGAAGGTTGAGAATCTAATACCATATTTCACTACAAGTGAAAACTTGCATTCAGGAATGCTTTTAAAGGTAATGATCACTAATTTGGAGGTTGCAGTTACGACTCATTCATTCTGTAATCATGCTTGACTCATTAACTATTTATACAAAAATGTCAAAAACTGTTTTTAGTTCAACCAAACTCATAATATGAATTAATTAAACCTAAACTCCAAGAGATGCAATCATATGGTAGTGAAGATACAGACTGGAAAAAGGCTCAAGATATGATTAAGACCACAAGAAGAGGATGAGGATTTGCTATAAGTGTTCATAAAATAAAACCTGCTGACCTGGCAACATTAAGCAAGCAGAGATTTGTTTTTTTTCCCTCTAAATAAGGAAGAATGGTTTTGGTTTTTACTTCTTCATTTTATGTTTTGCCCTTTGTTTACAAGTTTCTTTTGGCTTTTTGATAGGATTTTTGCCATTCAGAAATCTTGCCACCAAGTGGAAGTTTTTAGCTTTTGAATCGTGGTTGACGAAGAAAGGCTGGGATCCTGAAAAGACGGAGGAGGAAGCAACCTCGCATAGGAAACTTTAGGATCTTCTTGCCATTTATGATCAAGAGAAACTTGAATACTTGTCAACCTTTGTTGATCAGGTATGAGCTAATTATTTGGTTCATGAAGGTTGGTATTTCTATTATGTTACAAGGAAAGAGATAATTTATCTTATCAAAGTTGGAACGTTCATCTTTATGGCTGCTTTTGAATAAACTTGTTTTGTTTGCCCATAGTCATTATTAAAAGATACATATATTTTCTCATTATCGAAGGTCATTTAAGGCATTTAGAAAAAGAGAATACTTTTTCCATGATGGGGTTGAGGGCATAATAATAATAGTAATAATAACATGAAGATACTGATCTTTGCAGAAAATCAAAGTGAATGTGATTTTGGCTGACAGAGAATCTAGGAAGCTGATAGTTTCTGTGGAGCCAAAAAAATAAGAAGAGTTAATACAGAGAAATAGAAACCTCATGGTGAAATTTTAGACAGTAATTTTTCAAAGTTAATTGCACAGGGCATCAAGTTGAGCTCAGGCTCTTATCTTTATGCTTTTGCAGGCTAAGCTTAAGGTTGGACATATAGTGACGTGTTGTATAAACAAGATATCATATTTTGGAATTTTTGTTGAGGCAAGTAACAATATTTTTGAAAGGCTACTCATCATATGATATTTCTTTTTCAAGACCCTTTCTGAGTCATTATTTTAAAAATATAGATAAAAGGAATGCGTGCATTGATACACCAGACAGAAGTTTTGTGGGATGTCACTTCGAACCCCACATCATCTTTCAAAATTGGGCTGTTAAACTGAAATCTTTTCAGAAATAGATTTATTTCATTTTTCATGAGATGAAACCAATTTATACGGTCTTTTTATTCACAATTGTATGCAAAATAATGAGAATCATTTGGCTTACAGGTCGTGAAAGCAAAAGTTCACCACTTAGATTTTCCACTTGAATGTATCTACTTATCTTTATAAGAAATATTGATAATTTATCTTAAAGTTTTTCCAGTACCTCTTTTTCATGACGCTGGTTTTTCGAATATCATAAGAGAAGAAAACTATTGGTGATCATATTGTAATGATTATCTTGTGGCAACTAGATCCGTTGACAATTTTGAATTGTTTTCTTCTTATTTTATGAAGCTAATATATAGCATACATATGTGGCATGTATATGTGAATTTGGTTTATGACAAATGTAGGAAAGTACCATCAATTTTAAGAAGATGTGTTGTAGCATCACTGATGCAAAATCAGCTTGCGTTCAAAGAAATCATGATAAGGTACGCGCACTCTCACCCGCAAATTAAGTTTACATCAAACTATCTTTAGCTTCTTTTCATTTGAGACTTTATTTTTATTTTTTCAGCAAACTTGCAAGTATTATGTTTGACTTCAAAAGTAATACATATTTAACAACTTAAGGCAAGTGATTTTTTAAAAGCTTATATACAGTAATTGAACACAGTTTTCCCGACTTTTATTAAGTGTGATTTTATCATTGGTTTAGATTTTATGGTGATTAAACCGCGACATTCAGGTAAATTCAATATTAATGACAATGGAACAAGCACCCGCTTCTAAAGCTTGTTAAGTGTCTACCCCGCCGCATCGCGCGGGCTTCCCACTAGTTTACATTAAACAAGTTGCTGTTTTTGATACACTGAGGTTATTGCACCCGCATCCTATTACTCCCGATTGAATCGGGAATAATAGAAGTTGCTTCGTATTACCAAAGAGTTGAAACTGAGAACTTATATGATCAAAAGGAGTAATTCATGATATTTTGTTAGGAACTAGATTCCATGTTTATTGTAAATATTCTACTTTAGCATTGTATTTTGAAAGTGGTAGTATGATTATTTTGTTTTTAAGTTGCGGATGATCATTTTTTAGTTTTTGGGATTAGATAGCTATTTAGCAATGGTCTCAACAACGGATTCTTATTATTATTCATGGGTCATTTTACATTTACTTGTATTAATTCTAAGAATTTATCAAACACTAAAACAACCAATTTCCAGTTTGTAGCTGCACAAGTGAAAACATCATATTAGATCTTGTATTTTTTGACATTAGATCAAAAGAGGTTGACCTTGCAGAACGTAAGACCAAAGGCTTTGCATAGGGGTTTTAATAATTGAGCACCGGGTGTTTGTTGAACTACCCAATGAATAACCGCAGTTATGCTGACATAGTGACATATATACATCCCGAGTGTCAAGTTTCCTTGATTATGCCCCTTTCATGTAGGAATGTTACCGGACGTGTGCTTTCAATAATCTTATCTTATCTTATCTTACTACTCTAATAAAAGGGTAACTAAAGCTGACACGTGTCACCACCACATTCATTCTCAGCAAAATATTTCCGCTTCTCTCTCTTATTAATAACTACATTAATTACTAATAATTTATTTAATTGTTTCTTTTTATTAATGTTATTTCAAAGAAACAAATTTTTATAAAACTTTTTGTAAAAACATCAAACTTTTTAAATATAAAATATTTTAAATTGATGTTTTTAAAAAGAAAAATTTTATATATAAAAATAATTAAAATTGAGAGTTATAATAAGGAAATTTTTGAAAATGATATTTTTTTTAAAAAACGGTTTGTTTTGAAACAAAAATATTTAATTTAGTTTTTGGAAAAACAAAAAAAAATTTAAAAAGTTAATACCATTGTTTATCACTTATATTCCTTATATGTAATTTCAATTGTATTTTATCTTAAAATATTATTTTATAATTATAAATTTTATTTAATTTAATATTTTATTTATTCAACCTGTGTAATGCACGGGTTTACTAAAGCTAGTCTTTGTATATAAATAAGTTTATTCCTGAAGTTAGCTTCATTTACTCAAAAACATGCAGCTAACCCTCAAGTTTATCAATTTCTTTTGTGACTATTGTATCATGAAATAAAGAGAGAACACGTGTATGAACACATGATATAATCAAGAACCTTGACACACATATTTGAAAGGTATTAATCTTTCGTATATGTAATAAAGTGATGCTTGTATTTTTTATATTATATGTAAAACCATTTCATTTTGTAAAAAAAAAAAAAAAACTATCATCGAATTCTAAAACATCTAATGATATAAGTTATATTGATAAATGAACTGATTCGTTGTCGTCTAATTCACTTTAGTTAAATAGATTACATCTGAGTTCTTTTATGCTATTACTTCAGTTTAAAGCTGTGTGATCCTCTTTGTATTTCTTAAGTTAATTAGATAATGTTTTCATAAAATAACACCTATTCTTCGAAGCAGGGTCGCACATTTGCCGTTAAAAAAAAAAAGATAACGTTTTCATAATTAGATGTAAGAAGTCTTAAACTATTGGGTATGATATCATTGACTTTTAAGCAGTTGACATTGGATTTCTTTTTTGGTGTGATTTAGGGAAATGGTGAATCCTTCTTTGATACCTAAAACCACTTTTTTAGGTAATCAAGTCATTATTTTATACACTTTACATTCCCAATTTCCCACAATGGATTAACTTGGTAATTTAGGTGAACATCTTCACATTCTAACGTTTTTCATGAATGGCTTATTTAAAGAGGGAAAAACATATACAAATCTCTTTTTTCTTTTTCATTTTGTGTTATACTCATTGCTTCTTATATTTTGTAGCAGCTAGCCAGCTGCCCAGCTATAACATGTTGGTCTCCAAAAAGATCTCTGCAATCAGGCCCAAAGATGTTGCCGGCCCATTTGAAGTTCGAGTACTAAAATTCTGGATACCAAATGTCAAGAACAGGAAAACGAGTGTTACACCTAATAATATTATTATGAATATTTCCTGCCAACAACAGAATGATTTTTATCTACATAATAACTCCTCCTTTGTTTGTAGGTACATAGAATGAATCTTTCCCAAAAAAATGTCCAACCTAAACCCTCAGGTGTAACAAACATCATAAACCAGCATATTCTATCTCTAAAAAGACTTTATTTTTTTTCCATTGAACAGTTGCTCAAAAGCAGAGCTTCTAAGAGGTGTTAACCTGCTTATTCCTTCTCTCTCATCTCGATTTTACTTTTGTTTAATTTCATGTTTATGAGGTTTATATGTTCTTTCAATATAAGTACTGCTTTTAGAAAAAAAAAACATAACAATTTGTGGGTGGTCTGATTGTTTATTTGTTGATTGATTTGATATTGGTTTGATGAGTCGAACCTTTCGAATATACATCCATGAAATGGTGCATTATCATGGTCCATAAAAGTCAAAGTGACAAAATATAGCGTTCATAAGATATAGTGGAATGTTAGGCTGGGTAAAGTGTAACACCCTAATTTACTCATGCCAGAGTAATTTTGTTATATTCAACATTCATCGCCGCTAAGCGCGTGTTTCCTTACTAGTTATAAATATGATCAAATCACAGGGAAAAAAACAATAATTCATTCTATATATTATTATCTTTACTAATATATAATACAAAACCTTGAAATAACTTAGTAATTTTCTTTTTATTTTAAGGCATTATATGAAAATTAATAGTGTATTATTGTCTCTCTCTCTAGATTTCTTTCATATTTGCCTTTATTTTATAAGACTTTTCGTTTTAAACATATTTGTTTTAATTGATAGAAGTTTTTACTTCTAACTGTATTTTTTAATTGATATCCATACCATATCAAACATCATAAATTCAGTATTAGTATCATAATGATATAATAACAAATCGTAAAAGCATGTGTAGATATCAACCATCATGGTGACATGCTTATGTCATTAAAATCACCAGAACCAAAATAACTCAAAAAACTATAATTGTGACATTCTCGTATACATTCAAAACCGAATCGCGACAAAGCGCGGGTCTAATCCGCTAGTTACTTTTATATCTATAACTATCACATATATGTAAACCTATGTTCACATATATGAAACTACAATCTTGACCAATGGTTATGTCTATTTGTTTCTGGTTTGGTTTTTACATCCTCTTACATATATCATCCCGATTTCCTAAATTGAGTATCACTTATGTATATGTAAACATGCTTTGTATATACCTCAACATACATGAGAACATGCTTTCGTATACGTATATGGGAACATGTTTACATGTACGTAAAATACATGTAAGCCTGTATACATATACACAAACATATATATTTATAAAAAATACTTGTTCGCTAAAGTCTCAAGTCTCATGTTTACACAAATTTCCTCAAATATGGTGAAAAATAAAAATCAAAGTCTAATTGAAATAATTCGATGTGAGTTAAAGATGATATATATATATATATAGATTTTAGGAAATTTTGTTATTAACTATTATGGTCTACTGAATTAAAAAAAAAATGCAATATTCCAAATACACCCTTATAGCATTTAATTGAATACATTATACTATATATTAAAATGGTATGTCCGTAGCTACAGTGCCACCATACATACACCTAAAGCACAATGTAGAAACCTTTGTGGTTGTACAACCTGGTATTACACAGTTCATTCCCATATTAAATCACCGAAAGTAGCATGCGGGGTTGCTGATCTAACCCCAGATGTTGTTATTGTCGCCAATAGATCATCGACCAACCATTGTCGTCACCGTTTAGGGGTTGTTTTGGGTCGCCGGAGTTCACGGTTGTAAACACGAAACCCACCAAAGCCATCGCCACTGCAGCGATGGATTCGTAACTGTTGTCGTCTGTCGTGGCGGAGAACCATCGTGGATGTCCTGACCGTCGTATTAACTGAAATTATGACTAATGGAAGGTAGATTAAAGATCTGCGGACGGAAGATCAGCCAAAAATCAAACAACCATTTTACTCTTCTTTCCTCTTTGTATCTGCCTTCAATATCTCTCTTTCACACATGTGTGTTTTGTTTTCTTTCTCCCACCACACTATACAAATGACCAAGCACAAGATACCCCTAGATAATGCATAGTTTGTTTATTTTTTTTGATTAATCCACTTTTTTACTTTAGAACATTTAAAGTACTTTAAAATTTAATCTGTTACAAGGTTTAGGAGATTGATGCTTAGATAAGTTATTCGATCCTCACTCCAATCTTTTTAAAAGTTTCATTACGTTTTTTTAACATTTTTCTTATTTAACAAATTAATAAAAAGAAAACATATTTAAAAAATTCAAATTAAATTACAAAGTTAAAACAAACCACTATTTACTTTATGAAAATTGATACATATGTTTTTGTTTCAATCGTTGGCCAGTATATCATGTAGTTTATATATATATCTAACCAAATAAACTATCTTTTTGTATAACTATCGGTCGATATATAACGCTGATATACTATTATGCGTAAAATTATTATGACATTTCGGCACTCAAACAAGTTAATTCTTGCTTTTTTGTGTTTATATGATTTTCATGGCGTTGCAAATCGCGGGGGGTTTAATCCTAGTTAACTTTAATTTAATTACAAATTTGTCATTGTTTTATTTTAACCATTGATCAATTTAGATCAATAGTTTAAAAGTGATTTTTTTAAGTTTTCTTATAAGTAGAGGTCTAATTAGGAACTCTCCCCTATGTATATATACTTATTGTTATAGTTTATTATATATAACATAATCTTATATGTATTATCTAGTTAGGATAGGGATATTTTGATAACCATTTTTTTGTGTGAGAACTCTACAAATCAATATAAGCCATATATTTAAATTACATGCAAGTCACATGTTATTTTTAATTTTTTTTAAATGTTAATTTTTTTACAATATTATATTTTCAAAAAAATTTCACCATTAATTTCAGTATTTTTTAAACTTTTCAACGCGTACCATATTGATATGTTTTTTTATAAAAAAATTCGTCAACCCGTTGTTTACACATGTGTAATACCGGATTTAGACATGTGTAAATCCGGTATTACACATGTGTAAAAACAAATTTCATAGAAAATGTGTTTTTTTTTAATTTTTTGTACATTCTTTAAAATTTTTTTATGAAAGAAGGAAACGAGGGAAACATTTTTATGCTTTTATTTTTATGTTATTTTTTATTTTATAATTTTTTTATTATAGGCTCACATTTTTTATCATAGTTATATATATTAGGTTTCGTTAATTATCATAAGGTCATCTAACTTATGAGTCTACACAAGTTTGATATATTAAGTTTGGACTCAAACTTGTTTATTAAATGAGCTCTAGTCTAGGCTCAAGCTCGAAATTATTTTAGCTCTACTCGATTCGTGCTTTAACGACCAAATTGTTTAATTTGTGGGTCTCGAACAAGAAATCAAACATAAAACAAACCAAAACGTAACAGATTCGGGTTTGATTTTCAAACAATCAAACTCTCCTAGATTATCTCTGAATCGTAAAACACTATCAGATAAACTTATTTCGTAGGTTACACGCGATTGATTTATCAAACTATCTTCCTTAAAATTGATAGTTCTATGTGATGTATATATCGTAACCGTGACAACATATCAAAAGAAATTGCGATATCTTTCTTGGGTTTGGCGGTTGGCACCGTCCCTTTTTCCTTATGGTGGTCAATGACCCAACACAATAATAAATGGGCTTTTGTAGCAAATATTAACTATTAATTACGCTCAAATAATTACTTACTTAAGCCCATTTAAATACAAAGCCCAAACACATATTAATACAAAGCCCAAACAACATTTAAAATTAAATCGAGCTCCCATTCTCACAACACCTAACACGTTTAATTTCTAATGTTATTTTCTCGAGATCAACAAGTTAATCCAATATACTAACATATAATTGATAACACTAAATTTACCAACACGAGTTTCAAGTAACTCACAGGAGCTCGTTTCGTTTATACCTCACTATCTTGTTATTGCATTGATCTATGATTTGGAACCAAAGAGCATGTAGTCAAAGGAAACAAAGATGTGGATGAAATGTGTCCCTTTATGTGATTGAGAGTTTTAATTTCATCATGAACAAAATTGTTCAATTTACAATGTTATTTCATGTTTTTCTTCTTTATTTTTTAAAAGCAGAGTATATAATTTATATATTAACCAAAATACATTAACCCAATTTTCTTCAACTTCACCTTTAGATATATTTGGATGTTGTTAGAGGTTATATATCTAAATCTTTATACTTGTTCTCCGAGATTTTTCATCATGTGTTCTTAAATATTAAGATTTAACGTCATCACCGCTATCATAATCATCTATAAAATATAATAAAAGAAGGTTTTTCTTTGCCACTTGTTATTATTTTAAACAACCTTTTTGACACATGTCATTCATTTAAACATCATGGATTCATTTTCTCTCCAAAAGGGTATTATAGTAATTTAAACACTCAAACTAATTTCTCTCTCTTAATAAAGATTAATTTTATTAATTGATACATTTTTCTCTCATCTAGATTTTTTAAAATCAAGCTATGTTTTTAAAAATAAACTTTATTAAGAAAATTATAAATCATATCTTTTTATTAAAATAGAAAAAATAAAAAAATAAAATTTTTATATAATATAAAATTTTCTAAAACAGTAAACCTTTTTGAAACATAATATTTTAAATCACTCATTTTTAAAAAAAATTATAACCTTTTTGATAGAAACCTTTCGTTTTAAAAATCATATCTTTTTATTCATATTCAATTATAATCATATTTTATATTCAAACATAATTTTATAATTCATAAATTTTTATCTCTAATTATTTTTTATTTTATTTATTCAACCCGTGTAATACACAGGGTAATAACCTAGTTAACTTATATACATCAAGTTTTTTATCGGCCGTGCGTTACGATAATATCGTGCGCGGCGTGATAAAGTACAGACTAACAATTGACCCAAATTGTCTCCGAGCTAAATTCACGCCTAACCGTAAAGTAACTTGAATTTATACCGTTAAACGAAATGTATTATACTTGAATCGCCTTTTTTTTCAAATAAAATTATATCAAAACGTAGATCAAGTCAAAACGTATATAAAAAATACATAAATTACAATTGTCTTGACTTGTTGCCCAAGTAAATTTCTCACATTTTCATGTCCCTAAAACACGTCCATGTTATTTTTCACCATTGAGGGCTATGTTTTTGAAGGAAAGGTTCCTCATCATAAATATCAAAAAATAAAAGGCAGGTGGGACCAACATATGTTATTTAATTATGTTAAATATACATATAGAGAGAGATAAATAAAAAGACGGTGATTACGCGTCATGATCTTTTTGTGTTTTTAAGTTTTTTTTTATTGGAGATGTTTTTAATGTTTTGAAAATATGAGTGTTTTTATAACGTGTCAGCTGATTATACATGTAAGTTGATGATTTTATGTTTATTTATCGTTGATGTTCTTACTCTACGCCTTTCGTGGACCCACTCAAATCCATTAAAAAATATTTTCACTGTTATTGAACAGGTGAATCAATATATTGATAATTGTATTTTGATTCTAAATTTATAACTTTAGGTTTTAATGTGAAAGAACTAAAATTTACTAGTTATACAATCTTGAAAACTCATGTTGTATTCAAGTTCTTGTAACTAACATGATTTGAAATTTTAGGTTTTTTTTTTTTTTCATATCCATATTTGTATTAAATTTTCCAGTTTGACTTGTCAATCCATAAACACCACCCGTTTAACACGTTAGTTACATGTCTAACAAAAAAATGCGTTACCTATGAGGGGATACAATAAGATCATGTTAGGTGGTGCATGTGGATGCTCTAAAGTAGTTTTGTCGTTACTCGTTTCTTTAGCCACAAATAATTACAATGAATAGTGATATTTTACCATAGTATTAACTACCCATCGTCATCTTTATATGTAGCCCCTACCTCAAAAATAATTTCGATAGCAACTCATGATCACATAACGGGCCCCATTTATTAATACGGTCAATCTATGCTGGTATCACCCCATGACTATAATAGGGTCATAATATAGAGACATCCACCCAGATAAATCGACATCCCCTTATACGTCGCGTATGGGTCCATATGCGGCATGTAGGGTCGAATACATTGAAAACGAGAAAAATTCAGGGGGGCTGTCAGAGAGCTATACGCCCCATATAGCCCTATACGACACCCTATACGACACATATAGGGCTATATGACGCGTATAGCGAATTTCGACACTGACTACGAGGAAAAATTCAGGGGGCTATCAGATGGCTATACGACACATATAGCCCCATACGACACATATAGCCCTATACGACCACCCCCCCCCCCCTATACGACGTGTATGGGGCTATACAACACGTATAGAAATTTTGGAGTGTTGATTTAAAATATTGGGGTGTCTATTTAACCGATATTATAGGGTTAGGATCATTAAACAATAATTTTTTATTTTCAGAATTAAATAACCATTGATTTATATAAATGTAAATTAAGTCTAATGATATTTGAACTGTTTTTCATATATGTATATCAGACATGAATCATATTAATATAGACGTAAATTCATAAGTACTCATGATTTTAAAACATATAAATAGATACAATTTTAATTGACCTCTTCTAATATATATATATTTTTTTTATACATAGAATCCTTTATTTTATTAATTTATATAATAAAATAATAGTAATTATATCTATTTGTAAAATAAAAGAGTTAAGTTTGTTTTTGTTCCTTAATATTTGACGAAAATTAACAATTTTCCTTCAGAAGAATGAAAACATCGATTTACTTCTAAATTTTTCATAATTTCCCATCTAGGCACTCACCTATTATCTATATACAAATCTAAATGTTTATAAGAAACTAAAATTTGTATTAAAAATAAATTTTCTACTGTAGCCACCGACATATATATATATATATATATATATATATATATATATATAATATAATATAATATAATATTAGAATAATGATCATTGCAGAACCACTTTTTATTTTCAGAATCAAAAGAATCATTGTTTTACGTAAATGTAAATAACGAACAATCGGTTTACATAAATTTAAGTTAAGGCTCATGATATTTAGTTTTTTTTACAAAGCCAAATCTAAACGTAAATAAAAAGGAGCATTTTATAAGGACAAAATTAAAACTTTATAAAACATTACAATTAAACTAGTGAAACAGTACGACATGTTTATTTTTATTGGCGTTTCGACATTAATTTTATTTCCAGATTAAATACTAATGTACAAGTCGTTGAAACCGAGCCTTGCAAATTCTAACGTTCCCGTTGCAACTCGCCGGTTTCGTTTACTGGTTACTAAAGATTTATAAGATGACATTAACCGTGTCTACACGGTTTTATAAGTTTTAGTGAGAGATTTAGAAGAGAGAAGACGAATATTCACGTAAAGATGAGGGTAATGATATTTGTTTTACCCGATTCCAAAATAAAATCATGTCATTTTCGCATGGTAAATGAAAGACATATATTCCTAACTTCTTAACAAAAATAATCAAAACGTATACAACTCAATGGGTCAATGACTATTATTGTAAACTCATTGGGTAAAAGTAAAACATAATTATTTTATTAATTTTCTCCATAAAATAGAAGTTTTAACATTTAATGAATCCGTTTTCCACTTAAGTGTAAACGCGCGCTCCGCTCATTTAATTTATACAAGCTTGAATTTGACTCGTTAATAATTTTCAGGTTATTTTATTCATTTTCTTGTTTTTAATAATTTTATACGTAACATAATATATAACATATTATGTAGTTATTTGTTTATTATTTAATTATATACTTTTTATATGAAATAATTACGATATAATTATATATAATAATTTTGTTTAGGCTCAAGGAGTCCATTTAAGAACAGCATATCAAATTTTTTTATTAAAAGAACATCATATTAAACTTAAGCTTGTTCAATTTCAATTTGACTCAATTTTTTAACAAACAAATCTCAAATAAATAACGAATAACTCTAGCAGGTGCCATCTCTTTTTTCACATTATCCACCTTTGTTTGAAATACTTCTTAACCCAAACACTTCTTAAACCAAACAGTAGAAAATTTATATGACATATCCAAACCATCGGTTTTAACCAATAAGGCGACCGATTCGCTGTATTTATTTTAAACAATCTTTCTTAATCCAAAGCAGTAAGAAATGATTGAGTCTTTCCGTCACTTTCACCCATGCACAATAAATCCATCAAGTCTTGCGAACCAAATTGAAAATTAATATTATGGACTCATCTTCTTCTTCTTCTTATTCATCATCATCATCATCAACAATGGCGTACTACCACGCACCAGAAGACGATTCTCAAAGCTTCCCCTTCTTCTTTCACCTCATAATCGTCATCTTCATCCTCGTAGTCTCCCGAATTCCTGTCATCATACTCACCATCGTTTTCCTTTACCTCCTCACCTCCAATCTCGCCCGTATCATGTAGCCATTTTTCATCAGTTTATTGGCGCGAACAGGTGTTTGATGAAATGTCCCAACAAATGTTTCTAAGGCAACAACTTTGTTAGTAGTACTAGTAGTTGTAGTAGCATATCTTGTGTAGATGCTATGTATGAAATCTACTAGTTTGAATAATTATGAAGATTTAGTGATTTTTCATCAGTTTTGTGGAGGATGAAGTAAGTGCATTTATTTTGGTATGAAAGTTAGAAGCTTTAGATTTTCTTTTCATCTTTTGGTCACCGGATTTGAGCGGATAATTTTGTTAAACCGGATTCATTTGTGATTTAGACCGAGCGGTTGGACTGAGAACTGGTCGTAGAACCAGTCCAGGTTCTCTTTCGGTTGTGTATATTTGAACTTTCAATTGAACCGCCCGATTATCAGTCGGACGGTCGGACCAGTGAACCAGTTACACCGGACCAAATTTTAACATATTTTTCTATTTTTTCTTCCATAATTTTATTTTTTGATTAATTTAATAATTTACGACTCATAATTTAGTTATTTATGTGTTAATATTGTGTTAAAAGTGTAAATCCATCATAAATATATAATAATATTTTCAATTTTGTTTTTATACTGGATATATATAAATATTATTAATATTTTTTTATATATGACATCGGTTCGACCAGTCCAAACATTGAACCGTTAAGGTGACCGATTTGTTGTTTGGTCCGGTTTATAAAACATCGTTTAGAAGTTTAGTTTTTTTACAACAAGTATTATCGTTCTTTTAGTAATCATTTATCGGTATATCCACTTATTGGTATTTGTTTTGTGGACTCACCAATTTAATTTTCTTGAAACCGTGACAGAAGAACAGTGGAGGTGACTCTTCATTTTGCAAATTGATTGTCACCAAGGGACACTCCTTTCTTACCCTTCACTATCAGATTTCCACTTTATTTTTACCATGAATTGTCCAAAATTATCCGAGTTAGTGGCGTAACTCCTTTCAAGTATCTTAAATCATTTCAATTATCTCAACAGTCACCAAGCGTTTGAAATCTCTCATCACGTATTAGTAGCCGCGAATACTTTTCGCATGCGTACCCGAATGGGTGCAGGCATGTTGTCGTGAACCTGAAATACCTGTAAGGTGGTACCTGAGTGGTGCCCCGCCTACTCTAGTGCATCAAACTCTTCAAGCCTAGTTTCCTTGACATGGGCTTAACCGGACTGGTTCAATGCTCAGTTGGGTCGGTCTGGATTTTAAAACAGTGTTTGTATTTTTAAACAATGTTTTCAAAACTGGACCGGAGAGCAAACCGGTCGTTTTACCAGGTCCACTGTTTGGATCGGTAAGATCGGTCTAACCGGATTTAAGAATGGATAACATTAAAATTAATATAAATGTAAATTATTCAGATTAGTTATCTAATTCATTTTGGACTCTTGTTTATGAACCCATTTACTTAATCCATGTTAGTTTTTTGATTTGGGAACCCATTTAAAAGGCCCATTTACAAGTCCATCTTAAAATATATCAAAATGGGAAGTTGCGCGTGTAGAATTATGCTTTATGATTTGTATCATATGCATTGTGTGTGTTGTTTGCATTTTAAAGTATTAGTAATGCGGAAGTCGTGAGACCTAAAACATCTTGATATCACAACACCACTAGACCACTTCTATGTTCTTCCTTCTTCCTTTCACATTTCCATTAATCTATTTTGTTCGATCTTCAATCGCGATTCACATGGTAAACTGTAACCCATTGAAACCCGGCCAGTTTAAACTGAAATGGTCCAAATGTGTTCAATTGGACCGCCGGATACGCGGTTCCTGGTCGGACCCGTCCAACCGTCCGATCCAGTCCTAACAACATTGAGGGGACACTTTTACTTAAACCTAAGGGGCTACAACCTTTGCATGAGATCAAATTAATAAAAGAAGTAACATGTAACTCAAACAAGGCATTTTGTAACCAGATAAGTTTGTAATATAATAGGATGTGAATCAAAAAGATTAATAGGAATTTTCACATTCCTCCATAAACACAAGCAAAAAATAGGTATTTGAATAATCACTTTAACATTTTATACTATAAATGAAATTATCTAAAACTTTCTGTCTTAAAAAATACCGTTAAACCTAATGTATCAAAACGGACAATTCCAACCCAGTTTTATTTATTTACCAATCTATTTTTTTATATAACCCATATTTTACCAAACGCAAAAAAAAAAAAAAAAAAGCATTTGAATAATCACTTTAACATTTTAGACTAGAAACGAAATTATCTAAAACTTGTTAAACCTAATGTATAAAAACGAACCGTTTCAACCCGGTTTTATTTTTTACCAATCTATATTTTTTATATAACACATATTTTACCTCTCATATAAAAAAATTTATGTATTTACCGCTCGCCATATATTTAATGGTTTTTCAGTCATACACTATGTGTCTCATGTTAAGGATGTTGGATGGTTGGCTAACATACATACATGCAGAGGCAGCCTTGAGGGGGGGCCGGGTGGACAACCGTTCAGGGACCAATCTCCTTTGGGGTCTGAAAATTTTAAATATATATATATATATATATATATATATATATATATTTACTATTAATAAACTCATTAACAATGTTTTCAGAACCGGATCGGACGTCGAACCGGACGCCTTACTGGTTTGCTAGTCGGACCGGTGGGATCGGATTTAAGAACCGAATGACGTCATAATTGTATATATATATATTTATATTATATATATAGTTATATATAATTCAATATAAGTAATTTATGTGTGTATTTTATAGTTATATATAAAACTCAACAATAATTATACATCCAACACCGAAATTCATCATCCGGCCTGCTCGTTAAACCCATTAAAATAAAAAAAATAAAAAATGAAAAATCCGGTCCGACCCGGTTCCCTGTTCAACCCTCGAACCGGTTCGAATCGGCCGGTTCAACTAGAAGGAAACCATTTGGGGTGGATCGGACCGGTGGCCCAACCGAATCCCGGTCGGACCGCCCGATCCGATCCGGCTGTGAAAACAATGCTCATTAACAAACCCAATAAAATTTTAATTATTTTAGCATATTAAACCTTATTTTAGAGCTCCTTGACATTTTAAATATTTTAGCCCGATACTATTTTCCTATCTAGACCTAATCTAATATAATAATACTTAAATAAAAAATAAAAAAAAAACTCCATTCAAGATTTCAGGTATAAAAATGAGAATACTGATCGACGATTGACTTTGATACTTTGATCGTATTATATAAGTTATTCGGTTTAAACTGTTTTTATGTATAGTATTAGAGGGGTCTATTTTTTATTCTCGTCCCGAACCCAGGGTCGCTAGAGAATTCTCGGGACCAGCTGGTCCGGCGCTGCCCTGCATGCATGCACCATAGGCCATAGCACATGCATGCTTAGAAGCAATGTTTTCAGAACCGGATCGGACGTCGAACCGGACGCCTTACTGGTTTGGTGGTCGGACCGGATTTAAGAACCGGATGACGTCATAATTATATATATAGTATATTATATATATAGTTATATATATAATTAAATATAAGTAATTTATATATGTATTTTATAGTTATATATGAAACTTAACTATATTTTTATATCCAACACACTAATTTATGGTTCAACACCCCGTTTTTACCCATTAAAATCAAAAAAATAAAAAAAAAATACGAAAACCGGTCCGACCAGCGGTTCGGGACGAACCGGCCGGTTCGACCAGTCCAAAACGAGTCGCACCGAACCGGACCAGCTAGGTGGCCGATCCCCGGTCGAACCGGTCGGACCAGCCGGTCCGATCCGGTCGTGAAAACAGTGCTTAGAAGTTAAAAGGAAGCTGCATGGAACTTTAAAACTAGATAACGGTCAAAGTCAAAATGTAATATTTAGTCAAAGCGCAGTCAGGTAAGGGTCCACATTCCACTCGATTAGAATGATAATATGATATTTCTTATTTAGCACGTGTGACGTAATATTTTCAATTGGTTTAAACTTGTTAAATTATTATATTATCCAATACTAAATTTATCAACCAATCATCTCTTGGCCGAGTAGTTAAGGAGGAGGTAAGAAGCTTTGTCTTTTTTGAAAGTTTAAGGTTCAAACCTTAGTATTGACGTATTATTACTAACTTGATGATACTAACTACTAACCACTAGCAAACAGTTTAAAAAAAATACTAAATTTATCTGTGTTTCGTGTGCAACATAAGAATTGCGCTTTACTTTATTTAAATATATTACTTTGAAGGCGTTAAGATAATGCAGTCGTTTGACCAAACAACTAACGATGAATTCAAGAAACAACAAATCAAATAACTAATCCGGTTGGGTTTAATAAGTCTTTATATAACAAAAACCTATTTTGTTTGAATAGTATGTAATTATCTAGTTTTTTTAACGGCAAATGCATGATCGTACGGCTCTGCTTCAGAAAATATATGTTAGATTAATTAGGCTCACATATTCGTTTCGCGGCCGGACCGCACCTCCAACCAAGGGCGGAGCTTCGTTGGGGCCCGGGGGGCCCTGCCCCCTGTTTTTTCACCAAGTAGTGGAAATTTATATGCATTTCGATCGAAAATTTTATACGTGTTCAATCCAGCCCCCCTAATTTGGGCCTCGTGACTTTCGCCCTCCCCTACAAATTTCCTCAAGTTTCTTCACTGCCTCCAACCCTTTAACATGAAACCTACAACTAGAAACACTCTCTGGCTTAACCATAGTATATTTACTTCTAGCGAGACTTGAACTAAAACCTCTCTATGTTTGATTGTATTGGGTATATTAACTCAACCATTTGAGCTGATGATCATTAGTTTTTAAATATTATAAATATTTGTAATCCTTCTTCAATTTTTATTTATTATAAAAATTAAGTTGTTCCTTTAAGTTTTTTTTAACTTGTGTTATGAACAAGTAATATTGAAAGTTTATATATTCATAAACAAAGTTAGTTGTATTTGACTGGAATCACCACCGGTCGCCAATGACCACCATCTTATTAAAATAAACAAAGTTAATAATCATATTCATAATTTTGAACGTACCGCATGGGTTTTTATTACTAACTTATATGCTTGGTCCTTGATTTTTCTCTCTTGAAAATAAATTAAACTTAAAAGCTAAAAAGTCTCTTGAAAATAAAATCAAGCTAAAAGTATTTCATACCAAGCAACTTCTATTGAAATGTTCAATGAAATTATCACATGGTCTGCTCACCTTTCACACATGCAACTTAACCAACAATAACATACATTGATGTATGGTTACAATTAATATGTATTAATTTGATATGTATATATAGTACATATGGTACTTATGAATTTTCTGCCTATAGATAATCATATATTTCTAAAATCATCATATATATACTCCCTAGAATTTAAATCTTTAACTAAATGATAGATTTGATAGAGGTATATAAATGAATGTTTTTATTATTTATTATTGATATTTTTCTTCGGTAGAAATAATACGCGATCTCATTTTCATAGTATGTCATGTCACATGCTTATTTTAGAAATCCTAGGTTTTCTATATCTAAGAGTTTTCGCAATCCGTCTTCTATTGCCCATCCCAATCCTTATAATTATATTAAAATTTTTTTATTTTTTTTAATTAAATAATATTTTCTCATACCTTTATTGTTACATTTTCTACATCAACCTAATAAAAAACTTAACTTTAAGTATAGTGAAATCCTAAGTTGCTTAGATACAGTTTTTGACCTTGCTCTAACTCTTAGTTGATTATCTTACACTCTCATCGTCATCATCGGCTACAGCCTTAGCATTATTGTCTGTCACAACGTATTGTCATTTATTAAATTATTATGTTATAAAATGTGATTGATTTTTAAGTAATTAAAACTTAAGATTCAACATTGTCACTGTATTTCATTACAATATAAATCGGATGATACACTAAATAGTTGGGTTATACGAATTGTTCGCCGCTCGTTTGCGATCGCTCGAAGCTTGCTTGGAAAATTCACGCTCGAAAAAGGCTCGTTCGACTTTTCGCTCTGTTGTAAACGAGCCGATTGGCTCGGTTTGGTTTAGAAACAAACCAAACACGAGCAAAGGTCCGCTCGTTTCGGCTCGGCTCGTGAAAATTTCTAGTGTTGGGACTGATGCTCCGAATTTGACCCACCCATCTGGAACCCACACTCCCACAGTGAACGCCGTCGTAAATTAACGGATAAAAAACGGGTCAAATACCCTGTTTCTTAACAACCAACCCGTCAAATAAAGACAACCACAACGGGTCAAACTTGCATACATTCAATTTTCAAACGCCCCCTTTCTATAAAGTCCCCATTCTTACCTCCAATCTCCATCTTCAAATCGTATCCTCAAAATCACCATATCAAAGTTCTATAATCAATGGGTGCGGTAAGATCTCATAATCCCATACCTTCAATTCCTATGTTTTCTCGATTTGATACTCTTCGCAATTGAGCGCATATTAATCCGATTTTCGAATTCAATTTCATTACAGAAGGATGATAACAAGGGTGAGAAGAAGTCTGATGGCGGATCCACCGTTGTCGTCTTCAAGCTCGATTTGCATTGCGATGGTTGCGCTAAAAAGGTCAAGAGCTCAATTCGTCGATTCAAAGGTACGAATACCAAATTATTAATAAGGTTGCTGTTTTATGTTCTTAATATAATTAATTTAAGTCGTGAGTAACAGTTTTCTGCTTTCCTACACTGCACGAAAGTGTATGGTAACTATGTGTCAGTTGTTACATAGTTAAGTTAAACACTGGTTACGTCATTTATGTACTTTATGGAAAATTCTCACGTTTATTTGTTTGTTTGATTAGGTGTGGAGACCGTAAATGCCGACATTGCCGGAAACAAACTGACGGTGACCGGAAATGTTGATCCGACGAGCGTTAAGGAGCGAATAGAGAAGAAGACGAAGAAGACGGTGGAGATAGTGTCGTCTCCGGCAAAAAGCGCTGGCGGCGGAGGTGATAAGAAGGCTGAGGTTAAGTCGCCGGAGAAAAAGTCCGGTGACGTTAAGGCAGATGCTAAAAAGCCTAAGGAGGTAATGCTAGCAGTTTAATTAATCGATTAATTATGGGTTTAATAGTTTAATTAATGGGGTTTTAATTAATTAATTACTTGTAATGGTAACTGTAGGTTCAATCGAGCACTGTTGTGTTGAAGATTCCACTTCACTGTGAAGGATGTATACACAAAATTAAACGAACCGTATCAAAGATCAAAGGTTCGTAATTAAGTTTAATTACGTAATTTTTTTAACAGCAAACTACTTTACTTGTACATTACATCAAACTAAATTATATCATTATTGAGCATGAGTCGATTTAGTTCAGTTATACAATAAAACTGCGTAACCGGTTTATAAATGGTTTGGTTAAACTGATTATTTAAAAAAGATGGTTTGGTTAAATTTATAACCAAGTGTTTTAAACAATTAAAATAAATTTCAATTGAAGACAATTTTTTAATTAATATTGGTTTTCTTTTGTATGCTAACAGGGGTAGAATCTGCAATACCTGATGCTAGCAAAGATTTAGTGTTGGTGAAAGGGACAATGAAAGTGAATGAACTAGTACCATACTTGAAAGAAAAACTAAAAAGAGATGTCCAAATGGTTCTTCCCAACAAAGATGAGAAAAAAGACGACAAAAAGGAGGCGAAAGGCGACGGTAGTGATAAGAAAGAGAAAGTAAGCGGTGGTGGTGGTGGCGGAGGCGATGAGAAGAAGAAAACCGAGGAGAAGGTGGTTGGCGGCAATGGTGGTGGCAATGATAAAAGTAGAAGCATAGAGGTGGTCAACAAGTTAGAGTATCATGGACAAAATCCTTATACATACACAATGCCAATGTATAATCAGAATTATTATAACCAAGATTATGGGGTCGCACCTTTTAATCATGGGTATGCCATGCAATTCTCGAACGGGCCTCCGCCGCCGCCTCCGATGTACTTTGATGATCCTCGTATGCTGGATACGGGGATGTTCAGTGATGAAAATCCGAATGCTGCGTGTTCGATTATGTGAACTTCAATTCACATCACCAACAAACCAAACCGTGGTCTAATTATTTAACAATCACTTGCCCGTGTAGTGCTAAGATGTCTTACCAATATACTAGATGTTAGTGGTTTAAATCCTGCAAATTGCAGGCATTGAAGTAGAGTAATGAGGAATTGATTTCATTACTTTCATTTTTTTTCTTTTTGTAAGAATTAATTGTATATTAGTTTTTCATAAAAAATAAAATACCATTTTAATTATTGACAGAATCAACCAGAGGAATGATCGATCGTATAATTTTTATATGATGTCATCAGTAGTGTTAATTTTTGGTACGTTAGTGTAAATTTTTTGTCCGGTAATGTAATTATTTTATATATAACGAGTTCGCCCCACGTAAAAAATTTTTTATTTTGCTCCGCCATTGAAGACGTGGTATTCTATTATCCTAACATCTCTACTATCAAAAGTCGATACGACATATTATGTTTCAAGTACCTCTTTTGCGGACTCATTGGCTTCATGTTGAAACCGGGTTACGTATAGAACATGTTTTTAATGAATATTATCCAACGAACCAGGTGAGGTGATGTTAGGAACCTAATATGGAACTGATATTAGTTAAAAACCTTTTTAAAAAAACGTACAATAAAAATTACTTCATATTTTAAAATATAACTTGAAAGAAAAGGTCAAGGAGTCATCACTCAACAACGAGAATATTTCAAGTGACAAAGAATAGGTCCCGGGCCAAAAACAACATTGATATGTAGCATATTGGAAGGGGCGGTTTCTACTCGATTTTGCGTTCAATAACAAAATCATTTTAAGTTAAAGTGACGAAACTCATCTTCAGTTTGATGGTTAGAGTCCCGTCTATTACGTGTTGGTGTAAATTAATTATCATACAAACTAGTTTTAGTAAACCCGTGTATTACACGGGTTGAACAAATAAAATATTAAATATAATAAAAATTTATTAAGTATAAAATGATATTTTTTCCAAAAAAATAAAATATTTTGTTTCAAAACAAACCGTTTAAAAAAATCATTTAAAAAAATTATTATAATTTTTAATTTTAATTATTTTTTGTTTATAAAAATTTACTTTTTAAAAACACTAATTTTAAAAAAGTTTGATATTTTATAAAAATTTCTTATTTTATAAAAATTATTTTTTAGAAATAAAATTAATAAGAAGATCTTTTTCTAAATTTATTAAAAACTATTTTATTCTAAAAAAAGTTATATAATATAATTGTTAATTAAGTTAATTATTTAATAGGAGAGAGAATCGGGAAAATATTGGTGAGAATGAATATGATGATGACATGTGTCACCCAAGTTACTCTTTTATTATAATAGAAGGATTAAGTGGAGTATGATAGATTAGCGCTTTCTAAATTGCTCTCCTCTCGCTTGGTAAAAATGCTCGTTTGATGACGAGCTGATCGGTTCGGTTCGGTTTGGTTTTAAACGATCCAAGCACAAGCAAAGGTCCGCTCGGATCGGTTTGGCTCAAATTATTTTTTAATTATATATAGACACACTCACAAATATACAATTAAATTTGTATTTTGATATATACGTATCACTCTATTCGATTTGACACACTATATACGATTATATATAGACATACTAGACCAATCGACCCCGTAAAAAATTTAACACTAAATCTACAAAAAAAACCCTAAATTGCTAAGCGAGAGTTTTTTACTCGGACAATTTGCTCATCACTTCAACGCCTCTCTCTCTCTAACTCCAAGTTGACCATCTCTCGCTCTCATCGCCATCATTCTCTACGGTCTGCTCATCATGTCATCGGCCACAACATGGTTATTCATGAAAATTATTATGATATAAAATTGTGTTGCTCATTGCCTCATCGCCCCACAACATTGCTCGCCACTCGTTTGAAAAATACTCGTTTGATTTTCTGATCGGTTTAGTTTGTAAATAAGATAAGAACAATCAAAATTCTGCTCGATTCAACTCGTAAACAACCCTGTAATATTAATAAGTAGAATATATCTAGTCACTGAAAAATAGACTTACGATTATTTATTTTTAGTTAATGGGTTATAACATAGTTATTCGGAGTTGGAGTATTGGACCATTCAGTTAATTGGTTATAAAATATTAACGAAGCCCATTTAGTGTATTTTGCTATTTAACCTAGCTAGCCTCAACTGCTTGCTGTTGATTGTTAAGCACCCTTGCACTTAATCAAGCAGCACATATATCATCGATTTTCATATATAGATGGAGACAAAGCAGATTTGTAGTGAGCCCAAGTTGTGGTTTATTGCTCACAACCCGGAATCCGATAGGCAGATCTTTTTCGACGTAGACAAGCTAGAGTTTCATTATGAGCGTCGAGTGAACGAGTTGCATGGGAGACTAATTCACGCATGTTTCCATGGCTGGGTGATTCTCTCCGACCATCCGGACACCGTTCAGTGGTCTCTTTGGAACCCACTCACCTCTAGGTTTATACGTCTCCCACCTTTGATCACTAAAGAAAAATATTATTACGAATGTTGTTTGTCGTCTCCTCCTAAAGATGATCACAGTTGGGTTTTCCTTTTGTTTCCGGATGAAATTCCTACAATTTTTCTTTACGGACTAAAGAGCTCAAAGTGGACAGAAATGCCATATGCTAAACAACTCCGGGCCATAAGCGGCGGTGAAGATGATTGTCTCTTACAACGTCCTACTTGTTGCAATGGTAAAGTATATACCCTAGCCCTGAGGTCCTATATGTTTGTCATACAGGTTGACATTGTGGTTAAAGGTAATGAAGTTGTGATAAACTTATTGCCGTTTGTGGGAATTCCTAACACCGGTCCTTTGAGTCATTGTCCTTCTAATAATACCATCGGTAGCGCCTATCCATTCTTAAAAGGAGGATCTTGTATGGAACTGTTCTACATCCAAGTTGATTTTATTGATAAAATCATGAAAACGGTTGCTGGAGTGCATCTGTTTAAACTGGATATGACTAGTAAGATGTGGAAGAAAATGGTAGACCTTCAAGATGCTGTTTTTTTTATAGAATTGGCTGGTGGTTACCTTACATGCTACTATAGTTGTGCAATCGACCCGAAGATCATAAAGGGTTACATACATATTGTTGGCGAGTGTGGCAAAATTTTATACTCGTACCATGTTAGAGATAAAACGTTGTCCTTATCGTCTTTGCCTTGTCTAGTACAAGAAACACAAGCGTCTTCATGGGCAATGCTTGAATGGAGGTATTGCGCGCATATAATTATTTATAGCTAGTATGTTTTTTTTTTCTTTTTCTTTCAAAGGAGAATGTTAAGTTTTCTTATTACATATCTATCATATTTTATGTAGGTTAGAAGTTGACGATCATGTTGAAGAAGAAGAAGAAGAAGAGGACAAGGATACTGAGATAGTTGTTAGACCGAACAAGGGTGAATTTGATGTTGAGTCACACCTGCTCGAGATGCCATTGCATATTTTGGAATTGATTATGGAGTTTTGTATTGGTGTGGAATACATGAAGTTTCGTGCTACATGCAAACATTGTTGTTTAGCAGCACCTTTGATTCAGTGGAGCGGTAATACAAGGCTAAGGAGCTATTCATTAGCTTTGCCGTGGTTGGTGGTCTTAGACAATTATCGAGACACTATCAGTTTTATTGATCCGATGTTTGGTGACAGGTATTTTATAAATACACCTCAAGAACTGAAGGGGGGTTACGAGATATATTGCTCCAGGTATGGTTGGTTGTTGATGTATAAAATTGAAGGTGAACCGCGACTAGTGTTCTTTAACCCGTTCACAGGTGATATACGTGAGCTTCCAACGGTTCAATATATGGGAAGCTTTTGTTTCTCAGCACCACCCACTTCCCCTGATTGTATGGTGGTTGGATTCACAAAACATGGGTTTTTTCATGTTTTCATACACTTTGTGGGGAAATCGACATGGCTTGTACATGATTTGAATGATAATCCATATTCTATTCACTTTAAGTTTGATCCATATTCTTTTCACTTTCCAACGTTTAGAGGGCGATATATCTATGCCTTGTGTGACAATAAAAGGATTGAAGCTTTTAGAGACATGACCGGCTTTGGTTATCATTGGGAGCTTGTTGCAGACAAAGTCCCAAGCAGATCTTCGGCACAATACTTTCTATCAAGCTGTGATAAACATCTTCTGTTGGTTATTGTAGGTGAGTTTGGAGGATCAGTTGAGGTGTTCAAATTAGACGAGTCTACACACGAATGGGAGAAAGTAGATGAGTTGGGAAAGCACATGATTTATATTTCTAATACATCATGTTTTTGCCTTGAAGCGAAATCACCAGAAATGGGGAACAAGATATACTTTACAAGAATATTACATGACGAAAACACAAAGATGGTGTTCTATTCTTTCGAAACATGTAGGTATCACACGTTTGATGGCAAAAATATTCAAGAAAGTTTCGGTGCTGATTTATTCGGAACTAAACAGCTTTGTTTCCCTCATGCATGGATTGAACCAAATTGGTCCTAAGATTTGTGTCAATATTAGCCATTTCTTAAGTTAATTCAATTTTGCTTATGCATCTTTGATACAATTATGGACGGACTTTATAGCTATACTGAAACCTTTTTTACAATTCCTATATGCGTTTCATCAAATCTAATTTCTTTCAATTTTTTTATTTTTATTTATTTCCTTTTGATTTGCATATCAACTGTTTGGATATTATATATATATTTAAAACTTACTTGATCTGGACAAGAGTCCAATTTTTTATACCCTTATCACTGAACCGTTATGGATCGAGTTAGTTCTTGAAACTGTAAAGTTTAGTAGACAACCCTTTACAACTTTTCCTTTTGTTCTTTCTTGAACTGCTGCTGGTCTATGTTTTTGTCTAAATGTCTTCTTTTACATAGTCACAACAAATGATTGCAATCATCCCTAGCATTCATGGTTGAAAATAAATCAAAAATTGTTTATTTTATGTTTACCGGTGAACACACATACTCTTTACATTACATCAATTCTACTCTTTTTATACACGCGCATTGCGCATATATCAACCAATACTCATTTGATTGAAGATATTTGAGATGAGTTTTGATAGGTTAAAATGTTAAATTGACACCAACTACCAATCATAGACCATTATGTTTTAGGATTACTAGATTGTTTAGTTTTTTAGTTTAGAACATTAGACATTAAATCTTTAAAATTGAGTGACTTTGTTTGTACACACATAGATATATGCATCGATCGTCTTAACCAATGTTAGTGTTCTATCTTATGGATCCTAATCTAGGTATATATGTCTCAATGCATAGTGTCATTGGTCTTTATCTTTATAAAATTGATGTTGGTTTAAATTTTTATAAATGAAAGTGGATTACGTGGTATATAGAAATAAAAAAGTTAATGTCTTATCATGAATAATGATACCAATTTAGGAAGTGTATCTGTTTGTAGTTAAAAAGTATAAAAGTCAAGAAATCAACTAAAAGTGCTGTTAAAAAATATAAATGTCTAGAAATTAGTTAAAAGTGGTCAGTATAGGGGTTAGGTGTAATGACAAAGCTATTTGGAGTTATATTTGTAAAATTTCTTTTCATGATAAAGGTTCGAGAGTGATGTAAATTAATTATAATGTAAAATTAAGAGTATGACAAATGTGAATACGGAACCGGTTTTAGTTGAAAACTTTTTTTTAGTTACAACATAATAAATAATTAAATAATAGAGTCAATTTAAATTTAAATTTACATTATATTAACTTAAAAAAGATGATCATATAGCCATTACCAAATTTTTAAAAGGCTAAAATTGGTCCCATACCCGGTTCCTGGCCAAAAGTAGCTTATTTGGTGTATAATCAAATTATTACTGTTTGTTTAGAAAAAAATTGATTGGCAAGTTTATTCAACCATTAGAAGAAAAAAAGTAACATTAACAAAACTTCAAAATTATAAGGTAACATGTACTCATATGCATCTAACATTGATGACAAAAGTCAACATGTTCCTACTTCTCAAAATCTTGTTATAGAAAATATTGTGGTCAACGACAAACAATCAGACATACCGACCCTCATCTAGTTATAAAAACAACACTAATTGGATCTATGCACTTCATCTTGAGGGGCCTGCAAACAATGATCTCCCCATCTACGAGGTCGTCGTCATATGCAATCTGATAAGAATAAAAGAATTAATCTCAGACAAAGAACACCTTCAGGTGTTCAGTTTTTAACACTATAAAGAAATTGATTTATCACTATTTTTTTCATTCTCAAAGATAATTATTTGATTACCATAAATCATTTGCTTCATTTTGTAAAACGGGTTAAACAAGTCATATTCGAGTTGACCTGTATTTATGTAGTTGGGTCAAGGTTGAAAATTTTGACACGAATAAAAATATAGGTCGTGTTCAAGTTGCATAATTCATCGGAGAAGCTTCTTTGGGGCCAGGGGCCCCGCCCCCACTCTTTTTTTGTCAATAGTGTAATTTTCGGTTCAATAGTGAATTTTTTTTAATAAATATAGAGTCAGCCCCCCTTAAAATAGTTTACTTTCGCCCCCGCCCCCGTATGATGTTTATTTTTGTTTGTGTGGTGTTATTTGATTATCTAGTCTAAGTGAGAGATCTGCCCATCTCTACGAGGGTCTGCTTTTGTAATTTTACAATATTTAATTTCAGTTAATTTCAGCATCTATAAGTGGACTAAGGTAGTGTTTGTTTTTTTTCTTTTTCAAAAAGCTCTTACCCACCTCTTCATCTGCCTTCACGTAGATGCGGGAAGAGGTTTTGAGAGCGCAGAGTATTTGATTTCCGGAAGAGTATTCACTAAAAATGTCTTCCTGAGGTCTGCATGAGACAAGCATGGATCATTATCTTTGTCTTCACAGGTCTTCAAACCTCTTCTCCTACTCCACCTTCATAAAAAACATCTGAGCCCTAAAATCACAAAACACAGCCCTCCTCCTTCCCCCTCACTATATTCCAGCAGCCACACACCCACCCGCCACCGCCACTACTCACCGAACCTCACATCAACAACAACTCCGATCACCTGACGGCTGACACACCTGTCCGATAGCTCTGACGCCGATGAACTCGTCGGTGATCTTCCCGTCGTGAGATCCGGCAACAAGAGTGGCCGGTGGCTGCGGCGGTGGAGGTGGCGTAGGTGGCTGCACGGTAGAGGAAGTGGCCGGACGAAGGAGTGGAGGAGGGTGGCGAGAAGCCGCCGGGAAGACATGACGGAGGTGAGTCAATAGAGAGTGTGTGCTAGGGTTTGAAATATGTGGTGGATGACAGATTGGTGGGAAGGCAGACTATGATCTGAAATGAAGAAGTTTTCTTAGGGGTTTCAACTTTTAAGATGTGGGGGGTGGTGGGAGTTGTGTGGTGGTGGTGGTGTTAGTGGTGGAGAGGAGGAGGAGGAGGAGGAGGAGGGAGATAATGATGGTGGATGAATTTTTCATTTTTAATTACATTATTATTTTTGCAGTTTGCAGATGTTAAAAAAACATACAGTACGTTTGGTCCATATCGTCTCCTGTAGATATTTGCAGATTTGGTCCGCAGACTGCAGATGTCTACAGATATGGCCCGAAGACTGCAGATATTTCGCTGCAGAAAAAACAAACAGCACCTAAGTGTTACCATGTTTGTTTTCTATTTAATATAGAAAAGAAGTAGCATACTTTGCGTTTAATAGAGAGAATTTTGATCCAATTTTATTTGTAATTGTTTGAATGTTGTTGAGTTAATTTAATTCTAGAAAGAAGTCTCATGATTCTTGTGCATTACCAACATGTGAAATGTGAAAGAGAATAGGGATCACATTAATTATGATCTTACCTTCTGATTTTAGACTCCAAAACAGTTTGTTACATTTTTGGTACATGGACCAGATTTTTCCAATCTGCACAAATAAGTGGACGAAGTTACAAGAAGTAAATAAAGAACAATGTCTTAAATGTGAAGAAAGAAGTGGAACTGTTGAAGCATACATGAAAGTTTTTTTTTCTTTTAATTGTAAACTATGCATAAAGTTCTTCCTCTATTAAAGAGAGAGGTCGCCAGGACGGCTCTTGGTACATAACCAAAGGCGTTAAGATTCTACACGGACGTCAAATTCCTTAGCAACATCTTCCCGCAGGCAAGATCAATAGAGCATTAAAAATTGAATTGCTACACCAATTTAACTAAAAAAATGAATATCTAAATCAAGAAGCATTAAAAAAAGATTGCGGGACTCATTTGTGGTTTGTACCTTAGGATATTTAAATGGCGTATCTCATCTGAGATAATGTGCCAACTTTTTCATGATCATGATCAATAAGATCAAAATTCATATCTTTAGCTTTAGTTACCGTATAGTAAGCTTCACAAGCAACCTACACGTATATAGCACTAATGTTCATTTTTAAACATTTCTCATCCAATTTTTATAATTGTATACTACTTAGCAGACAAATAAAATTAATATTAAGCATGCTTACCCTAAGATGTTTTTGCATAGTCTCTCATTCACATCACATATACTTTACTTTTAAAGGCGTTTGCGTCATGGAATTAAACTCAAAATGCTTTAGCTGGAGTTCTAGAGTAGGCGGGAAATCAGTAAACAACATGTGCTTCCTCGCATCCTAATTAGAAGGCATAGAAAGCAAATATAGACAGTAACTTACTAGTTAATCCAGATTGTATGATGCTTATTAATGTCTTCATGACAATATATGGAATCACTAAACTTAAAGACAATCCCAAATATTATCAAAGCATACCCAAGCTGAAAATAAAAATCAATAATTGATGCATTCTCACTCAATTTCAAAGTTTTGCTTATAAAGCAGCCAATTGTATATATTTATGAACAACAAATCTTATATTTTTTGAAAATCATAAACGTCTTGACAACCTTTTACATGAAGTTGAAGATCCAAAGCCAAAGTTATGATCTATTACAACTCAAACTATACAAAATTTTAAACCAACATATATTATACAATGATACCATAAAACGATTCCTTTTTGTTGTTTTGGAGTCAATGTTGATGCATGCAATGTTATTCTTGTTGTTTTGGAGTCAATGTTGATGCATGCAATGTTATTCTTGTTGTTTTGGAGTCAATGTTGATGCATGCAATGTTATTCTGTGATGTCCATTTTTTCCTAGACAAACAACCAAAAGTTCAGACAAAACATAAAGTCCTTGTTTGGTATATAGGAATGCAATGGGTCATTTCCAAAAAATGAAGAAAACAAAAACTTCTTATGACTTTAATTAATTGTTTTTATAAATATTCAAAAACAACTAATTATGAACATGTCACGTTTACTTAGAATTTGAACATCAAAATGACAAAAAAGGAACATGTTTCATATCATATGAAAAAAATAACATGCTCGAATGGCTTTCCATGCCTACATGATGATGAAAGGGTCTTGCTGATTCAGCCTTTTACACAAAACAAAAGAGATCTAAACACATCAAACAAAAACCTCATATTCATTTCATTTTCAAGTTTTGAACAAAAAGATCTCATTAATTGTTGACATCACGTTGAATAAACGAGTCACTTTCCGTCCTCCAAAAGATTTGGTCATCTCTTTCATTACAACACTAGTTGTATTGTTTTGAAGTTTATAAAAAATGCTCTGATGAGCCAGAAGAACACTTCAAGTGAATAATCTTGATACACAACCTGATATCAAATTACAAATTATATTTGTTTTCAAAAAGTGTTTTATATAAGCACAACAAGTGTGTACCCATCTAAAACAAGAGATATGATACAAAGTTTGCATCAATGAGTATTACGAACAAGAGCAATTAAAGGAAAATATTTGAATATTAAATCATATGAGTTGTATAGTGCAGGTCAAAGTATATACATAAAGTTATATAACTGTTGGAGCAACAAAGTTACATATACGTAACAACAATGTTACGTATACATACAACAGTGTTACATATACATACAGCAGTGTTATGTATACATAACCACAAAGGTACATATACTTAACAACAGAGTTACATATCTGTAACATTAGAGTTATGTATATGTAACAACAACGTACCTTATAGCCTTCTAATTTTTAGTTTTTCATACTTTATATTCATTAATGTCTTTAATTATTGGTTAAAGGGAGAAAGATAGACAGAGATATATTTGAATAATGTTGAGAATGAAAGGATTTTAAATTTATAGATAACTACCGTACATAAAAGGGTGTCAAAATTATTTAATTAACCTTTTAGTTAAAAATATAAATTAGAAAAAAAATATTGATTGGTTAAGAGTAGTTTTCATGATTTTAATTAAAAATATGAATTTCATTTGATCTCTCCCCCTCTCATATATATATATATATATGTGTGTGTGTGTAGATAGAGAGAGAGAGAGAGTAAAATACAAAATGAGGATGGAATTTTTGTGTAAGAAGAACTTGTATTTGCATGATAATTATCACATAATGATTAAATTATCACATAGGAGAAGTGAATTTATCATGTGATAAGGATTGAATAATTACGCAAGTATATTTTACAATTCACATTAAAAACCCACTTTGTACCATAACACACACACACATATATTTGCGGAGTGAATTCCTAACTCTCATGCGGCTCTTAGAGTCCTTGCTAAGATTAGCCTTTATCACCTTAACGAGCAACGATTCAACGACTTTAAAAATAAACAAAGATTGTATGAAACCAAAAATATTGTATTACTTAGAACTCTTTACAAAACAAAGCTTGATTGCAATTTTTGTGGGGTGATTTGCCAATGACATTCACCTCCTATTTATACTATTTGATTATGATCTAGATCCTTCTATTCTAGACAATTTCAAAGTATAAAATTTTACAAGTAATTACATACTAATCTAGATTATTCCAAGACTAGAAAGCCTTGGAATATTGGAGATTTCTCCAGAAACCTCCGAGGATCATGGAGCATGAAGAATGTGAAGGAAATTTCTAGAATCCCGAGTACTAAAGTCTTGTAAATAAATGGGGTGTGACACATATGTGTGTGATCGCGCGCCACCTAAGAAAAAAAAGATGCCATATGTAAACCATACACTTCATAAGAAACTTGTCTAATACAAAATAAAAACAATATCAAATACATATTAAATGATTCATATAAAATGTCTGTTACTGGTCTTAATATCAAACATATGTTAATGTAAATCATCTGTTATCAATCTTAATATTAAACATATGTCAAAGGGAAAAAATTTAAAGAAACTCGACCCCCCACTTAGAGATCATTATCCCTTACTTTAAGCTTAACCCGCTCGATAGATTTGAATGATCACTTAATCAAATTGGTATTCCACAACGAGAGGCTTATTATAATCTACTCATTTTGGTCCATTATAAAATCTGGTTAAACACCGATTTATATTAGACTTGTCATAATATATATTTTCTTTAATCGTTTTTTCTTTACTAAAATACTAGTGAAAAAATTGTTTTTGGTGTCTTTGGCAATAACTAATACGAAAAGAACCAGTACATCAAATATGTGTTTTGCCATACAAATTTTTTTTTGTTCATGGTACTTTGTGTTAGAAATTTCTCATTGACAATTACTTCGTCTAAACTTCAAGCGGAGGGAGCTTGTTCGTTTTCACTAACGTTAAATTTGTTATTTAAGAAGCCTTATTTCATTATTTCTCAAAAACAATTACTTCGTCTAAACTTCAAGCGGAGGGAGCTTGTTCGTTTTCACTAACGTTAAATTTGTTATTTAAGAAGCCTTATTTCATTAGACAAAAAAATGGCCAACCTACTTTTGTTTTTATATTTCTTTGTATGTGTAATAAATATTGTTTCTATAGATACATATATGTCCATATATGCATAGCGTACAAAATTTCGAAGTATACGAGTTGTGAGTTGTTTTGTTGAGCTGCAAACTTGCTCAAGTTTTATACGAGCCGAGTTTAAAGTTGTTAATATTAATCAATTCTTGCCATCTCACTTATTAACCAACTCTATTCTAACACTAGAATATTGATATATGTGCCGGTAAACATGTGTGACTTATATTTAAACTAAAGTTTAAGTTTTACGAAAGTATATTATATATAGTCAGTTAAAGCTCTCAAACTTTTTAAAGGTTATGTCTACGTAGTTTATTTTTTCAAACATTATAAATAACTTAAGGTTTATGTAGTGCCACCAAATCTGAATATGAATATGATCATTTCTTTTTTCCTTATCTCGTATTTTTGTACCTTATTGTTTTTTTATTAATTGCAAATAAAAGTTATTTTAGATTAATTTCAATCAATCACATTTTAGGTTTTAAGCTTTACTGTTTACACTTGGAAGAAAAATGTAATTTTGACATTATGCTTATTTTGGATACGAGACCCTAATCACCCTAACTATATAGGTTAGTTAGGTTTTTGATTGACTTAACGATGGTCTATCGACAATAATTGTTGACTCTTTTAAACTTGTGTAACTTTTATTAATTGGCTTGTTCGAAAGAGCTGTTGGATGGGTTAATGAGTTTATTTACAACACAATTCGAGTACTTCCCATATAATCGACGATTAGATGATTAACCTTACGTGTACTCCTAAATTGCATCAATAGAAACACATATCTAATCCATGATAAATTGTCACATTCAATACTCAAACTCACAACCTTCGGTTATAACAAAAACACCTTTTAAGTTAGGATCCAACTCTGGCCCACCCGATGGAGATTGGGCCGATTAGCAAATTAAATACCCTCCAAAAGCCCATATCTTCTTCCTCTTTGCATCAAAAACCTAATCTAGGGTTTTCAACACATTTGGGGGCAAAATTCTCCAAATTTATAGTTGCAGAATGTCAGATAGGAGGCAAATGTCCACACATAAGGGTGAAGAAGAGACGATACTCCCACAAAACGTTTCATCTCGCTAAATTTCTTGTGAAAGATATCC
Organism: Flaveria robusta; assembly: GCA_025506415.1. NCBI lineage: Eukaryota > Viridiplantae > Streptophyta > Magnoliopsida > Asterales > Asteraceae > Flaveria > Flaveria robusta. The sequence goes on along the minus strand of CM046472.1, from coordinate 1,772,320 downwards.
TTTTGTTCGTTGTTCTTTTGATTTTTTGATCTGTGAACTAATTTATCAAAGCATACACATGCTGAAAATGAAAATCAATAATTGATGCATTCCCACTCAATTACAAAGTTTTGCTTATAAAGCAACCAATTTGTATATATTAATGAATGACAAACCTTATTTTTTGAAAATAATAAACGTCTTGACAACATTTTAAATAAAGTTGAAGATCTAAAGCCAAATTTATGATGTATTAAAACTCAAACTATACAAAATCTAAAACCAACATAAATTTACAATGATATCATAAAACGATTCCTTTTTAGTTGTTTTGGAGTCAACGTTGATGCACTCAATGTTATCCATGTGATGTCCATTGTTCCCTAGACAAACAACCAAAAGTTCAGACAATACATAAAGGTCTTGTCTGGTATATAGAATGGTAATGGGTAATTTTCAAGAAATAAAGCAAACAGAAACTTCTTATGAGTTTAATTAATTGTTTTTATAAATATTCAAAAACAACTAATTATGAACATGTCACGTCTAATTAGAATTTGAACATAAAAATAACAAAAGAGGAACATGTTTCATCTCATATGAAAAAAAGCATGTTAGAATGGCTTTCCATTCCTACATGATGATGAAATGGTCTTGCCAATTCGGTTTTTTACACAAAACAAAAGAGATTTAAACACATCAAACACAAACCTCACCTTCATTTCATTTTAAAGTTTTGAACAAAAAATAACATAAATTTTTGGACATCACGTGGAATAAACGAATCACTTTCCGTCCTCCAAAAGATTTGGCCAACTCTTTCTCTACAACACTAGTTGTATTGTTATGAAGCTTATATTGAATGCTCTTAAGAGCTAGAAGAACACTTCAACTGAATGAACTCGATACATAGCCTGATATTAAATTCCAAATTATATTTGTTTTCAAAAAGTGTTTTATATAAGCACAACAAGTGTGTACCTATCTAAAACAAGAGATGTGATACAAAGTTTGCAGCAATGAGTATTACAACCAAAAGCAATTAAAGGAAAATATTTGAATTTCAAATCATGTGAGCTGTATAGTGTAAGTTAAAGTATATGTATAAAGTTATATAATTGTTGGAGCAACAAAGTACATATACGTAACAACAATGTTACGTATACATAAACACAGAGGTACATATACGTAACAGTAGATTTGCATGTATGTAACATTAGAGTTATGCATATGTAACAATAGCATACCTTACAGCCTTCTGATTTTCTATTTTTCATACTCTATATTCATTAATGTCTTTAATTATTGGATAAAGTGAGAAAGATAGATAGGGACATATTTGAATAATGTAGAGAATGAAAGGATTTTAAATTTATAGATAACTAACATAAATAAAAGGCATGTCAAAATTACTTAATTAACCTTTTAGTTAAAAATATAAATTAAAAAAAAACCTATTGATTGGTTGAGAGCGGTTTTCATAATCTTTAATTATAAATGAGATTTTCATTTGATTTCTTCCTCTCTCTCTCACACACACACATGTGTGTGTGTAGATAGATAGAGAGAGAGAGAGAGAGAGAGAGTAAAATACAAAGTGGGGGTGGAATTTTTATGTAAGAAGAATTTACATTTGTAATGATAATTATCACACAATGATTAAATTAACTTATAGAAGAAGTGAAATTATCACGTGAGAAGGATAATTACACAGGTATATCTTACAATTCACATGAAAAACACACTTTGTAGTATAACACACACACACACACATATGTTCGCGGTCAACGAGTAGCGATTCAACAACTTTAAAAATGAACAAGGATCGTATGAAACAAAAAACATTTTATTACTTAAAATTCTTACATAAAATGCTTGATTGCAACTTATGTGGGGTGATTTGTCAAATAACATTCACCTCCTATTTATACTATTTGATTATGATCTAGATCTTTCTATTCTAGACAATTCCAAAGTATAAAATTTTACAAGTAATTACATGACTAATCTAAATTATTTCAATGCTAGAAAGTCTTGGAATCTTGAAGCTTTCTCTAGAAACCTCCGAGGAGATCATGAAGAATGAAGAATGTGACGGATATTTCTAGAATCCCAAGGACTTAGTCTTGTAAATAAGTGGGGCATGTCACATATGTGTGTGCGCGTTATGTGTGTGCGAGCGCGCACCATCTAAGAAAAAAAAAGATGTCATATATAAAGCGTACATTTCATAAGAAACCTCTTTAATACAAATAAAAAATAATATCAAATATATATTACTCCTCTATATAAAGAGGAGTCTTAGCTACAGCAACGTATATATCTTAGAGCATAGAGTATAAGTTGTTAATACCCACGGTCTTTGCAGCCCCTTTCCGCCCACTTTGGAGATAGAAACAAGAATAGAGAGAGAAAGGAAAGTGAGTGAGAGAGAGGGGAAATGTAATCGAGAGAAAACCGGCGATAGTAGCGATGGCGGTTTGCCGGGTTTCAATGGTCATTTTGTTCAGGATCACTCTTCAGCCCCTAACCTACATCTGTTTTATTTTTGTTTTAGTGATTTTGCCTGATTGATCTTTTTGATTCAACATGTTTCTTGATCTTAGAGGGGATGTTTCAACTTTGAATTTTACTTAACCTTACAGTCTAATTACGGGATATGTTGATGCAAATTTGTAAGAAATTTCATTTGAAAATCAAATTCAAGTTATATGAACCCATAGATCAAAGTACATCCGGAGAATCAAAATATGTTCTCAAACCCTTTGAACTAGGTGCATGGATGATGATTTTAAACACATCTCCGTCATAACGGATAGGATTAGGCTTTTGATGGGTCACCACTTCAATGAGAAAGAAAATTAACCTTTTTTTTTCTAGCCAGATTCATATTGTAAATTCTTTTAAAAGGCAACAAGCTGTAGTTTTTTTCGTTGGTCCAGGTTGTAGCAGCCGAACATAATGTATTTTAAACTCATGTGTAGGATCATTTTAAAGTCAATTTAGGCTATGGTTTAATTATAAGAAGTGGGAGTTGATTTGAGATGAAACTCTAATTAATACTACAGATTCATTAGTGCAAGCAAGTTTAGATATGATCGAGTACAGAAGGTACACAATGTTTGTCTATTTGAACTGATTTCTGAAGTAAAATTGTTTGATATCATATACAGTTCTTGATGAGTTTAGTGTATTTTTATGTTGACTTAGCAAGATCAGTTTTATAGAGATAGAACTAATCTAATTGCAATTGTAATTGAACTTTGAATTGTTTAATTTTGTATTGTTTAAAATCTGGAATGCATATTCACTTTTGCATTGTTGTTCAACTTTGGATGCAATTAAGGCTAGCAACTATATTCATTTCCGCAAGAGAAAATTGCAAAAATAGTCCCTGTGGTTTGATCATATTGCAAGTTTGCTCCCCAGATTTTAAAAATTGCAAATTTAGTCCAAACATTTGGAAGTTTGTTGCAAATTTAGTCCCCACGGTTAGTGTCCGTTAGTTTTTAACGATCTGGGGACTAAATATGCAATATGATCAAACCATAGGGACCAGTTATCTAATTTGCTCTAAAAATTAAAAAAAAAACTAAAAAAATCAATTAAAAATTAAAAATTAAAAATTAAAAGATTCAAATAAACGTTAATAAAGAAATCCAATAATCGTTAAAAAATAGAATAAAGGTTAAAAAATTCTTATTTTTGATTTTAATTTTTTTAAATTTTATTTGATTTTTAGTTTTTTTTTTAATTTTTAGAGCAAATTGCACAATTAGTCCCTATGGCTTGATCATATTGCATATTTAGTCCCCAGATCGTTAAAAACTAACGGACACTAACGGTGGGGACTAAATTTGCAACAAACTTCCAAATGTTTGGACTAAATTTGCAATTTTCAAAATCTGGGGACCAAACTTGCAATATGATCAAACCACAGGGACTATTTTTGCAATTTTCTCTTTCCGCAATAAAAAAACTTGAAAGTTCTACACTATAATTACTTTTTTAATAGATTTAGTCTTTTTAACAACTTTTGATCATCTCAAAACTTAAATATTATTCTATAAAGTTACCTTCTTTTTAAATTGCAACTTATTAGAAGTTTATCTAACAAACTGTTATCATGATTCTTTGAATGCAATAACAAAGTATATCCTTAATTTTTTTGTCTGTGCTGTTTAATCAAGTTAATCTTAGTGTCTTAAGTTCTATAAATAATTTAAGTTTTACGAATTAATTACGAAGTGATTTGCATCAACAAAGGTGTTGCTTGCATTGAATTATTCATTGTGTTATGGTATTATGCAATGATTTTTGGTTTCACACAAGCATAATGATCAGTTAATTATAACAGCCAATTGCATCCACCAAGGGCTTTACTTTATTTAACTAAAGTTTACATAAAGATCCCTATGGCAGTTCCCATTTATTAATTTACACAAATGAATAAAATCATGTTGGTAACCACTACTGTATATTAAAATCGACCATGAATGAAAATGAATTTGAGGTTTCGAAAGTTATATGTTTGTTGCTTCTTGCAGAACTAAACAACTAAACTCATGATTTAACCTTTGAATTAAAGTATTGTAAATTCTCTTTTAATTTCAACTTCACTTATTGTTAAGTATCTTCTTAATGAAATCCTGCAATGGTTTTAAGTGTGAGTATTTCTCCCCCAACAAAAACTTTAAACCGCAGATGTGGACCAAAGCCTTGACATGATGATAATTTCATATAATTTATCATATATGTGATACCCTTTTATTTTTCTTTAATTTTGTTTGATTGAATTATGTTTATAAAATTGAGTGAATAAGGGTTGCTAACTTTGGAGGTGCAGTTCCTTATGGACCAGACCAGCTGAAGATTTGGCATATTCAGTTGCAAAGTTTATTAGAGTGGTAGAATATCTTTTGTTGATTTTATATGGTAGATCAAAAATTTTGTCGTTTTAATAAAAAGTTGTTTGTTATATGACAATATTGCATAAAAGTTTATCATGTTTTGTACTTTTGACGGTATCATGGAGGAAGTAATTTTGCGTGAACCGCGGGTTGCCCGCTTATTGCTACAATCTATGATTATGATGCTCTTCTTGATAAATATGTATGTTATGAGCTTAAACTGATTCATATTTGCAAGCCTAGATAGGATGTAAAGTTGGGATGACTCTGATTAGGGTCAAATATAGCGTATTAATTAACACACCTTAAAGTATTTTTTAAAAGAATAGTAACATCATATATCAAATGTTAGGTATATCATATCACTAAAGAGGGCATGTTGATAAAAGAACTCACTATCATTTAGTTTTGCATCACATCTCTTTTTTCTGCAGAGAGCAAGTTAATATGAAACCGAAAGTTTAAAGTTTAAAACTATTGTAATCACAAGCCAACTAAAGCCTAAAGGTATTGATTTTGTGCTTGCAAGATGCTTTTTGTATTTACTAATGGATATCATCATAATAAAATAATAAATTTAAATTAATTGTCTGTTTATTATCCGGCTAAATTGATTGATGGTGTTTACTTAGAGGGGTGTGCTTTGAAACACAGCTTTTCCATTTGCAAGATTTCTCTCTAAGCATATAGGGGAGAAATCTATCCTTCAAGCTTCAAATTTGATTAAGTCTCCATTTGGTGACTGTATCTTTCTTTGTTAATGATCTGATTCTGATTGTTTGGGTCACGTTAATCCTAATTTACATGTTATGATGTTTTTCTTAGGATGTGGATGAAAGGTATAACTTTTTTTTTTTTTATATTATGTAATAACCTTGAAATGATGCATTTCTTAACAGGTTACCTGTTCATGACAATCCCTCACCTATCATAAGAAGACGGGGTAAGACTAGAGTATTAGGGATTTCTTTCGAATGTGACCACAGAGACCAAAATGATTATAGAAAGTTTCTACGAGGGTTCCATCTATTGAGCTAAATTTTTTTTAATTATTGATGGCAAGTTCTAATTCTTTGTAGAACAGGATGTGGTGAGGATCCCTACCGGCGCAACGCGCCGGAGAATCCTTATAGTTTAAATAAAATCATGTAAAATGTCTGTTACCAGTTTTAATATTAAACGTATGTCAATGTAAAATGTCTATTATCAATCTTTATATTATACGTATATCAAAGGGAACAAATTTTAAAGAAAGTCGACCCACCCGCTTAGAGATCATCATCCCTCATTTTAAGCTTATCCCGCTCGATAGATTTGAATGAGCACTTCATCAAATTTGTATTCCACAATGAGAGGCTTATTATAATCTACTCATTTCGATCCATTATAAAATATGGTTAAACACCGATTTATATTAGACTTGTCATAATATATATTTTCTTTAATCGTTTTTTCTTTACTATAATACTAGTGAAAAAATTGTTTTTGGTGTTTCTAGCAATAAGAATATGAAAAGATTTAGTACATCAAATACGTGTTTTGCGAGTTTTTTTTTTTTTTTTCCAAAAATGATGTTATTAGAAATTTTATTTACCAAAATTGGTGTTTGAAAAATATTTACCAAAATAGGTATTTATTAGAACCTCTATTTTCTCACTCATAATCTTATTGGATAAAAAAAGGTTTCCAATTTAAATAATGTTATTTAAAAAGAGTTAAAGCAAAAGCTTTCTAAAAAATCAAATTTATTTTTTGCTATGCCGGTTAAAAATTGTTTTCTTTTAAAATGATTTTAGTTCTTCAAAAACATTTACTTAAACTTTTTTCTAATATAAATATGCGCTGATATACTAGTTGTCTATTTCAAACGTACTAACATTTATAATCTGTGCATAATAATTTAACAAAAAAAATTATGGATCTGTCATAATTTAAAAAAGATTTTTTTTAATGGTTCTTAATTCTTTCGTAAACACTAGCACAATATTTTTAAATGGTGATGTCTGTATTCTTTCATTAATAGTTCTTTTAATTTATTTGAAAAAAATTATACGTTGGTGTCTTCAATTTTCTATCAACGTAAACACCTTTTGAACATGTTTGTAAATAATTTAATAGATAATACAAATGTATTTTTAAATGGATTTATTAAATATCATGATCAAAGCTTGCAGAGAAATAGTGTTAGAGATTCAATCCTCAATTACTAACTCAATAGCGAAGGATAACCAACGGAATTCTGAACCCACACTAGCAATCTCCTGAGAAAATAGTTGGAAAATCTTATCGAATTTGTGAAAATATTTAATATTTTAAACTTTACAAAATTAAGTTATTGATTTTTTAGATAAAATGAATTTGTGAAAATAAAATAGATATCTGATAAAATGCACGTAAATAGTAAATAATAATAAAAAAATTATATGCTTTATACATTCGAAGACGTTTCCACTTATACAACAATTAAAATAGATAAAAATAATAATTTTATATACTTAACTAGGTTATTAGCCCGTGTATCACACGGGTTAAAAGTTATAAATATATAATTGAAATATGTAAACAAAAAAATTTAAACTCTATCGTTTTTATTTTATATCAATTATATAAAAATAAGGATTTGTGATCATAAGGTTTAAAGAGTTAAATAAGGTTTTAAATGATTGATATCATAGATTCAAAATCTCTATAAATGGTTGGTGTGATTGAGGTAGTTAAAAAAAAATAAAAACTTCACACTTGTCGTTCAAAAAATTTTAAAATAAAATAAAAAAACTTCAAGTAAGAAATATAGCATAATTTGTAGAAAATTTGTTAAAGAAAATTTAGGCGGGAAAGTTTTTGTCAGATGAGATCTGATGATTACATGTGTCATCACATATAATCATTTATTAGTATAGACTAGTTTTAGTAAACCCGTGTATTACACGGGTTGAACAAATAAAATATTAAATATAATAAAATTTTATTAAGTATAAAATAATATTTTTTTCCAATAAAATAACATATTTTGTTTAAAAACAAACCGTATTAAAAATATCATTTTTAAAAAGTTTTTTATTATAATTTTTAATTTTAATTATTTTTTGTTTATAAAAAAATTACTTTTTAAACATTATTTTTTAAAAAATTTTGATATTTTAAAAATTATTTTTTAAAAATAACATTAATAAGAAGATCTTTTGTCGAATTTATTAAAAAACTATTTTTATTATAACAAAAGTTAAATAATATAATTAATAATTAAAATAATTATTTAATAAGAGAGAAAAACGAAAAAATATTGATGATAATAAATTTAGTTTTGACATATATCAGCTAAAGTTATATTTTTATTAGAGCAGAAAGATTTTATATAATTAATAGTTGCATAGTAAGGATGCTGGCCCATTATTGACCCGGTGGCGATTGGGCTGATTGATATACTAAATACCACCCAAATGCGCATATCTTCTTCCTCTGTGCATCAAAACCCTAATCTAGGGTTTTCAGAAGGCAAAATTCTCCGAATCTGCAGAACAGAAGATCAGATGGGAGGCAAATGTCCACATAGAAGGGTGAAGAAGAGACGATACTCCCACAAAACGTTTCGTCTCGCTAAATTTCTCGTGAAAGATATCCTTTTGTTCGTTGTTCTTTTGATTTTTCGATCTGTGCCTTAGTTTAACTGCATATTGCCAACGTTTTTGTGTGTTTTTGTTTTCTTGACTAATTTATGTTCTTACGCGATGATGCTGTGTATGATGAGCTTAAGAAGCCAGATGATGAGAGGGCGCCGTTGCCGTTGGATGAAGATCTACCTGGGATGGGTCAATATTATTGTTTGCACTGCGAGTAAGTAATTCTATTATATGAATTTTATGTCATATTTTTATTTGTGATTGTTTAGTGATTAGGGTTTTGTTTCTGATTTCAGTCGGTATTTTGCGAATGTGGCGGTGAGAGATGAACATTTCAAGACTAAACGTCACAAGAAACGGTATGATCCCAGCTATATTGTCTTGCGATTCGATTTGTTAGTTGTTATATGCAGCCATCGTTTTAATAACAACTTTGTAGCTTAATTTGGTGATCGTTTTAAGCGTTGGAACAAAAAAAAATCCTTAAATTTTTAGTTAAAAGTTAGGCATAAGTATACTATACCATGAATTATGATGTATGACCTTTAATTTTAATCTACTAATGATCAAGTGTGAAGTAAGTTTTAATGGTGGAATGTTTTGGATTGTTATGAGTTGCTTTATGTGCCATCGTAGTAGTCCTTATAAACTATAGTGATCTTATTATGTTAAAACACTGATAGCACAACAAACGTTAGGGTTCTTTCTCTCTATATATTTTGGATAAATAACTAACATAAACAAGCTAGTTAATTCAGTAATTTTGATAATTATTTTAACTTAATGAAACAAATAAGTAAACAATGTTAATCATCAAGAAATAAAATCAAACAAGGAATAAGTGATGAAACAAAAATAAACTACTAAAATGGGAATAGAAGATACAAATAACATTTAGTTATTAACATGTCAGTGAGTGAGACTTACAGTGAGATGTGAGCACTGAGCAGGTGGTCAGTCGTTGGCAGTGAGGTGGACTGTAGTGCAGAAGCGGATGATTGTCAAGGTTAGGTTGTTTAGATAGCTTGTGGCTTGAAGCTGACTGGAATCAGATTGTATAATTTCCTAGCCGAGCCTAGCTGGCTCGTATAACTTTGTGTCCAATTCGAGCTGAAGTGAGCTTGCTTGAATAGTTGAATGAAAAATCTATCTAATTAAGCCTAACTAATCAATTACATAAGAAAAATAACCTATATAAATAAGCCCAACTATTTGGCCACACAAGAAAAAGAACATATCTAAGGAGCCCAATTTATCACCCGCATAACTGCATAAGGAAAACACCCACCTCAAATTAAGGCCCAAAGTCATTAAAGTTTTATCTCAATAAAATAACCATAACTTAGCATCAATCTGACCCATGTTCGAGCTCTATTCGTGAACAGCCCAAACTCAGGCTTGTTGGTGACTGCATTTGTTTCTCTGAATGGATGCCCCTGGATGTACTTTGGTCATAGACTCAAATGACATAAGTGATATTAGTGAGTTGTTTATATTATGTGGTATGAGATTGGACTTTGACAGTTAGTTCAACTTTTTGGTCAAATTTACTCCAGATTGAGTTGAAAAAACAATGTTTGGTGATCTTTGTCACCTTCAAATCAATGAGAATGTTGTGGGCTTAAGTGCTAAAGCGACTTACAAGCCCATTTATATTCAATAGCTTATAGCCCACAAGGCGCACCTAGGCCAACATAGTCTAGTCGCCTCACTTCAAAAGCCCCACTTTCAGGCGCTCAGGCTCACTTTTCGGCTAAGTTCTGGCCAAATTACAGCTGAAAATTGTGTATATGGGTCCTAAACAATCACTCTAGCTTTAAAAATGCTTGAAATCAAACCTAAAATAGTCTAAACTAGCACAAAACTCTTAAAAATGATATTTTCAGATTGTGTGTAATCTAAAAAGCCTTGAGTGTGTCTTGTGCTTTGACAACTATGATTGTATCTTTTATTCTTTCTTTTTTTCAAATTTTATTGCCTTTTTGCAGCTTGAAGGTAATGGCAGGTCCTGCACCACATACACAGCTCGATGCTGACCTTGCAGCTGGAATGGGCATGCCTGATAACGGGCCGAAGCTAATGTCGATGTGAGCTCAGTTTATATGTATGTCGAAACTCTATATTGTCTTAAATTCAGTTTGCAAATGTAAGAATCATGTTGTTTTTTTTCATATGAAGTTAACATCACATAACTAGTACTCATCTTCTATAATTTGAAATTATTAAAGCTAGTTCCATTAATCCAAGATGTGCGTGTTGTCTCTCGTGGTTATGATTACAAAGCCATGACCCATGGGACATATGTTTTTGGTTATGGACCACTAGACTCAAACCAGTACTGGGTCCTAACTGGTGTCCACAAACATAGATTGTGAAATTCATACACTAATTGCATCCTTATCATTTTGTGACTCTGAAGTCCATGTCTATAATTGCATATGTTATCATCATGTCGTGTTCTGTTAATGTCGTGTTCTGTTCATGTGTTATTTACCACAATGTTCACCGGGGGTTCGGGATACTAAAACTTTATTTGGGTTTTTGGTCCGGTAGAGGTGGTAAAAGAACTCAGAATATGATAGGAAATGAAAGCCCAAAACAGTTGGGACGTGGTGTACTAGTACCGCTTACTCTTATTATAACTGAGTATATTAATATACTATGTGCATGGTAATTACTTTTGAAAAGTTACTTAAAAAAAAAGTATGTCAAGCACAAAAGTAATTTTCAAACTGATTTTTCGTATAAGATAAAAAGTAGGTTTTGAAAAGTAAGTAGGAGGTTACTTGTTAATTTTTGAAAACTATTTTTAGTTTAATTTTTTATTATACCCTTCTACTACCTTCTGTTAACTCTCCTAATATTTAAATTATGTTTTTTTTGGTCATTTTATAACGTTTTAGTGTATTAGCTAATCCAAATATTTTTTAAAAACTACCTTTGAAAATTTATAAATTAACAAGTTTTTTTTTTATCAAAAGTCATTTTCAACCAAAATAAACAATCCCAAACATGCCCTATGTGATCTTAAAAAACAAAATAAATAGTTTGTTGCGGCTTTAGAAACTTGAAATATCTTGAATGGATTGAATTGAATTTAAACTTCTATGATTATGTGACATTGTAACATATTAATTGCTTATTTTTTGTTTCAGAGTATATACTAGTAGTGGTGTACAAATTAGTTTTTCGGCCAAACCGGAACCGGTTTGGTCAACGAAAGTCAAAACCGGTTTGGCCCCAAACCGGTTCGGGTTACAAGCCGGTTTCAACCCGGAGAATACAAACCGCCCAAACCGGTTTGGACCGGTTTGGAAACCGGTTCGGGCCCAAATCGGTTCGGTTTTTATTTTTATTTTTTATTTTTTTTATTAATTTTTTTTTTGGGTTATTCCATAATAAAAAAATTTTAAGAAAATTAAATTATATTATATATCATGTTTATATTAATAAATTAAAAGCAAATTTAAAGAAAATTTAAAATTTTTGTTAAAATATATATTTAATATTTATATATTAATTGAAAATTTTGTTATTAATGTTGTTGTTAAAATCATGATGGTGGTAGTTTTTTATTATTATTATTATTTATTTACTTGTTGTGAGTAACTGATTATTATTGTTATTAATTTTGTTATTAATATAATAATATTATTATTTTATTTAATGTTAAATAGTTAAATTATTATATAATGAAAGTGAGATATACAATGAAAGTGAGATTTATGATATAAAAACTAAACAATTTAAACAACATTGAAGATTAAATAATAGTTTTATAAAAACTAAACAACGACTGGTCGTTCTTCGTTCGTTGGTTGCATACTTGTACGTTTATTTTTCGCCACCAGAACCGGAGTTGTTACGAAGGTACTCATCGTATGCCGCTTCATCATCGGTCATTCCGGGCGTCAATCCGCCCTCTACCTCGTCCTCGTATAATTCTGCTTCGTATTCCAATTTTCCTTCAAGTGAGCATTTGTCTTGTACTCTTTTCGCGGCATCCAAAAAATCCTTCAAGCAAATCGACATTTCAACCGCTTGTGGAGTGAGTCGAGTTCGTCTTATCGATATAACCCTGCCACTAACAGAAAAAGCAGATTCCGAAGCTACCGTGGAAGCTTGGACTGTTAGTAAATCTCGGGCCATGGTGGATAGGATGGAAAATTAATCTTTTTTACCTTTCCACCAAGCCAACAAGTCAAAAATTTTAAAATCTTGTGAACTCATGGTAGATAAGAAGTTGGTTCCACCATACCTCCCGAGTTCACTACTTGGAGTGTTACTACGTTGTCGTTTACTACATTCATCCATTAAAGTATTATATAAAGCAAACATTGGATCATTTGAACTTTCGGCATGTGCCGCATGCCTCAATAACTCATGGATATGTGATGTTTCACTATATTTTAATAAATAAACATCAAGCATTTTTTCTAATTGTTGATTAAAAGTAGCTTTTAATGTTTGACCATAAAAGGGGTTTTCATCTTCTAAATCCAAATTAGAAGTAATTTTATCAAGTAAAGTTTCAACCCCCGACAAATTTAAACAAGGGTTTAATGCAGTGACACATGTAATAACCGGAGGCATTTCTTTAAAATACTTTTTAAGTTTTTCTTTCATTGGGGGTATCATATCCGAATAAGGTCTACCCCTAAACGACATCTCATTTAATTTTGAAGTCATTAAGTAAATTTGATGAAGTACTAACGGACTCGTTGGATAATAAACTCCAGAAAGACAAGTAGTTGTATTTTTAAAAATTTGAAGCATTTTGTTTATTTCTTCAATAACGGACCAACCCGATGGATGGTAAGTATTTGCCTTTCCACGACTTACCAAACTATTATGAAAGGCTATTAAACTTTGTTTTTGTTCAATTGTCTTTTCAAACATGTTACAAGTGGAATTTCATCGTGTAGGTACGTCCCAATTAGGACCTAAACATTTGAAATTTGCGTCTTTACAAAACTTACGATATTTACTATATCTTTGGTTATTGCTAAAAATGTCACGTAACATTCTTTTAAAACTATCTTTCACGGTTTCAATGGTTCTTAAACCGTCTTGAATGGCTAAGTTTATGATGTGCGCAACACATCGACTATGGAAAAAAACACCGTTACACATTGGTTTATATTTTAATTTTAAATGATCTATCGCAAGTGTGTTATTTGACGCATTATCAAAAGATATAGAAAATATTTTGTTTTCTAATTTATACATTTTAATAACTTTATCAATAAGATAAAAAATGTTTTGGCCGGTGTGAGGATAATCAAACAATTCAAACGCAATCGTACGTTTCATCATTTGCCATGAATCGGGTTCAACCCAATGGGCGGTGACACAAATGTACGAGTCCGGTGAACCATGAGTAGTCGACCAAACATCACTAGTTAAGTTAACACCGGTTTGTAAATTTTCAAAATAAGATATTAATTCAGTTTTTGCTTTTTTCCACATTTTTAAACAATCTCTTCGAAGAGTAGCACGACTTACATTGGTGTAACGTGGTTGGAGAGTTCGTTGAATGAGTCGAGTCAAACGTTCGTTGTCGAAATGTTTGAATGGCAAGCTTTCTTGAATTACAAACTGTGTCATTTGCTCCCGAACCGCATCAACGTTATAAGCCCAAACATTTTCTTCGTTGGTCATTGAAGCTTGACCTTGAGACGGTTGACCTTTCAACGTCTTGCAATATTTATGCTCAATATGGTTTCTCAAAGTTGTGTTTGCATCTTTTTTGAAAAACTTATGACAAAACTTGCAACGAGCTTTGTTCGGACCGGTAGCCATTTGACATAAATCGTAATTGCACCATATTTCGCGGTTCCTATTAGTAGGAAGGATTGCTACCATCACGTTGCTTGAAGACGCATCACAACCAACTGATGATTGAGCACTGATGAAGCCATTTGAGAGAGTTTTTTGTAATGTGATATCATTTGCAACATGTGAACGTGTCTTCTACTTTTCATGAACACGTATTGTACGATGAAGAAACCTAGCTAATTGTTTGATATATACAAGATATATGTTTTACAACCATACACGATAAACATATTTGACTCAATAGTATTCGAATGTGTAATAGATGTTTTTTCCTCGAAGGTTGAGGGTTTAAAGCCTAGTAAATAGATTAAGTAGATTTAATAGTAGATTAAGAGTCGTTTAAATAGAAACTATGAAGAGATATTAGTAGATTTCCACTATTAGTGGTGTCATAATATTGTCGCGTGAAATGGGGCATATAATGGAACTATGGAAGTGCATTGCAAGTGTGTGAAAAACTTGTTTGGAAGTTACACGCCTTGTTCTTAATAACTGGAACATGTGGGGTCCTTGTAACAATTATAATCATGATCCTAGAGTAAATCCACTGAAAAAAGGTATAAAAGCATTCGTAGGGGTACTCGAGTTAATTTTGATATTAAGGATTTTAGATAAAAATGACTCACAATTTGGTTAAGACTAGTTTAATTTATTAAAGTTATAGTTTGAGATCCGTTCGTTTGTAGCTTTATATTAAATTTGGCTTGGGAGTAAATCTTTAAACTTTAACTTAGGCTCGGGTACGACTGGTTTATTATATATTATTTATTTTTATATTTTTTTCATTGCCATTATTTTTGTAAACTAGAGATTATTATACATAACCTAATATTTTTTTTATCAAGGTTAAATATAAAATAATATTTATTATATAATACATATTTATTATATTTAATTAAATAAGTGGATTATTTAGGCTCGTGAGTTGATCAAACTCGGTATATAAAGTTCGTGTTCAGTCTTGTTTATTAAATGAGTTTCAGTTTAACCTTGGACTAATTTAAGGGTCAGTTTGAACTTCTAGCATGTCGATCTCGAATAGCTCATCAGTGTCTCGCTTCATTTACATCCTTAATGTATATAAGATCCAAGATTCGAGCATTGGAGTTAAAAGATTCTATTACACATGATGAAAGATCTCTTTGGGCCTAGAGGACACTTGATCTACTAAGTACAACAAGCTAGATTTTACTCTCATGTGATAAACATATGATGCCAGATCAGGAGCGATTAAGATTTCTAGGATTATAACATTTTTAGAAAATATATTTATAAGTGATAGAAATTTAGGTAAAGTGATGGTTGTTTTACTTGTTAAAATACACAGAAACCGTTGTGTTTGCGATAAAAGTCATCTTGTTTATAAACTTTGTTATATACTAGACAACTAAAACTTACATCATACATTGAAGTTACACTCCAAAAGGTTAAAAAGTTTAGAAACAAAATATTCGAATTCGTCACATAGTCGACGAATTCGAACCAACTGACGTCATGATTACAGCCTCATGCCCATGTGAAAACCGTTGTAGTTGAATCATCTTCGCGTAACATCCATCAACGTAAGTTTTTAACAAATGCGAGTGTGATCCTTGTTCCACCACTTTGCCATCATCAATGACCGCAATACTATGAGCATTTTGTATCGTTGATAACCTATGGGCAACAACAATCGTTGTTTTCCCTGAACAAACACGTTCAAGCGCCTCTTGAATGCACTTCTCTGACTCCATGTCTAGCGCACTTGTGGCCTCGTCTAGCAGCATAATCTCTGCTTTCCTTAAAAAGGCTCGTGCAATGGCAACACGTTGCTTTTGTCCTCCTGACAGTTGCACCCCTCGTTCACCCACAAACGTATTGTACCCGTCTGGTAGTGAAGATATGAACTTGTGAGCGTTTGCAAGTGTGGCGGCTTCAATAATCTCAGCTTCGGTTGCTGACTCATGACCGTACGCTATGTTTTCGTAAATTGTGGTTGCGAAAAGGCACGGTTCTTGTGGGACGGTGGCGATGTGGCGACGTAATGATTTTAGGTTATATTTTCGGATGTCTTTTCCATCAATCGTCACACGCCCAGACGTCGGCTCATAAAATCTTTGTATGAGAGCAATAACCGAGCTCTTCCCACACCCGCTTGCCCCTACTAGGGCTAGAGTCTTTCCAGCTCTAGCTCGTAAACAAAGACCACTAAAGACTAGTGTGTCAGGGCGAGAGGGGTATGCAAAATCAACATGTTTGAGTTCAACTTCTCCTCGAAGGCGGTCAGGGACCAGAGTTGAGTCGGGATCATCCGACTCAATCTCGGTTTTCCGGTCAAGAAGGTCAAACACAGACCTCATGGCTCGACCGCCCTTGATAAAATCAGGAGCCAGAGTCAAGGTCTCGGCCGCACCATTAGCCGAGACCATAAGAACCATGAACACCCGAATGGTTTTCGAGAAATCTGAGATGCCATGTTTCACGAGCCATGACGCATACCAAAGACCCAACGCGTATGATCCATAGAGCAAAAACTGAGCCACCCCGAACCCACTTCCCGCTATCTGTCCCTTATAAAAGCACCTACGAACAGGCGTCTCAAGACTCGTCGTAAACAAGTTGACTATCTTTGACTCCGAGTTGAAAGCCGCCACCGTTCTCATATTCGCCACCGCCTCTCCGGCGAGCTGTGTTGCCTTCGCGTGCGCCCCTTCTAAGTCGCCCGAAAACCCTTCCATAAACATTTTCTGTTCAAATCAAGAAACAATATAACTAAACAATCAAATACAACCATGAAAAAACTCAAGAGATCAAGACCATAAGCAAATCAACCAACCTGCAAAACAGTTGCTGCAACCACCACAGGAAAAACAGCAATAAGAACAAGTGCAAGGCGCCATTGTAGAACAAAACCTGCAGTACATGCAACCAACATGAGGGCAGAGTTCTGCATGATAACAGATATCCGGTCCCCGATGGCGGACCGGACATTATTCGCGTCTAAACTCAGCCTCGAGGCGACCCGTGAGCTTTCATTCTCCTCCTGATCGAACCACGCCATTTCGTTCTTCAAAACTGCAGCCAACATCTTCTCTCGGACCCTCTTCGTCAAGTTTTCGCCCACAACATCCCAGAAAAAGTGCTGCAAGGTGTTGAAAACAAGTGCAGCCGACGACACCCCGATCAACAAATAGCAGTATTTTCCTATTTCCTTGATCATGTATTCATGATCTTGATTGTAGTACACACTCAGGACAGCACTCAGGACATAAGCAAAGAATGCACTTAGTGAACCACAGATCACTGAACCCACTGATCCGATTAAAGCGTAGGTCCATTCTGGCGAGTTCATTTTGGCGAGTCGCCAGAAGGAACTTGCTTGCTCCTTAAATGGAAGCTTCTCGAGCCGGTGGGCCGGGTAACCTCCATCAAGTGAGAGGCTATACTCTGAGGTTGAGAAATCTGATAGTCTTCGCGAGTAGGGTGATCGCCCGTATGATGAGTTTCGTGTCATTATCGGTGAGCTGACCGAGGGTCTGGCACTGGAAGGCCTGAAAACCAAGTAATAGTTGTAAGCATGGTGTTAAAAACATGACAATATATTTATTTGTGACAATAACATCAGCCCTAACTTGAAAACACATAGAATCATGTAAACCAAAAATGACATGTGAAACAGTATGAAGTTGTAAACACATTAATCGGGTTGATGGGTTGTATTAAATGTGTTAAGCGGGTCAACCTCTTTAATTAAGTAGGTTGGCAGTTCGACCTGTTTAATGAGACAGGTTAAATAGGTCAACCGACCCGTGTAGACGTTTAATCAAACAACTCAATATGAAATTATGAACATGACCCGTTTAAGTAAGTACCTTGCACTACTTTTTCTGGCGTTGTTCATAGCGGTTTCATGAGCAACTTCTTGCATCTTTAAAAGCTTAGCATAGACACCGTTTTGGCCTTTGGCAATAAGCTCATCATGAGTTCCAATTTCCAATACACCACCTTGTTGCAAAACCGCCACGAGATCCGCCTTGCGTATGGTGGAGAGACGGTGCGCGATCACTAGAGTTGTCCTACCAATCATAAACCTGTCTAAAGCCTCTTGTACTAGTTTTTCTGATTCTGAATCCAAAGCACTTGTAGCCTCATCCAAAAGCAATATTGAAGGGTTCTTTAACATTGCTCTTGCTATCGCTATTCGCTGCTTTTGACCACCCGAAAGCTGCAATCCTCTCTCCCCAACCTGCACACAACTTTTTTAAGTCTGACTTTAAATTGTCATTGAACGGACCCGACCCAAGACAAGGATCAAGTAAACGGACATTTACATTAAGTAAATGGATACTTTAGGGGACCTAGGTTATATACACCACTTGCACTGTAAATGAACATTTACGTTAAGTAAACTATTGTTTGCAAGTTTGTAAACTGTTATAAATTATTTGATGTAAGAGGTCGTTAAAAGTGTGTCAGTCGTGTAAAATGCCTAAACAGTGGTGTACGAGTAAAAACCTTCTTTTATCATCATTGTTTACGTGGGGCCCTACCCTTATTGAGATTTTTTTGAAAAACCTAACCATATTAGTGTCAAGTTTGAAACTGAAAGCAGCATGTTTAAACACTTAAAAGTCAAAGAATGCAGCCAGTTTGTCTTTCTGATGGTTATGGTTGGTCAAAGGGTTCAGTGAACATGATAATAGTCAAATAAAATCTGAGTTAGTCAGTCATGTGGGGAATTCAATATTTATTATTATATTTGTTTTTTTATTTATTAAACTATTTTCTGTTCTATCCATGATGTTGCCGTTAATTTCTTGTTTCGTGCATAAATCTGCATATGCAATGTTGACTTAACCATACCAAATTTGACTTTTGTAAGCAAAAGTTAGGTTTATTTTTGACCAAATTTGCCATTCATATTAAATCTTTAAATAAAACATGAAGCAACACCAAAAGCTATCAACTTTAACTAAAGAAAGCCTCACCTTACCCTCCAAATTCATTCAAGAATCAAGATCAATCACCACTAATGTTAAAACTTAAAAGTTACCTAGGCGGTCCCACACTACGAACAACACAAGTCAACATTTACAGACTTAAAATGATCAAAATACCCTTCTAGATTTAATGACTAAAATGCCCCTATGCTAAGATGATAAAAGGCCTAGCTTTTGATAAGGTGAATAAGAACATAAATATGGTATGGCATTTGATTAAGTGGACAATCTTTCATGAATCAAGGAGTATCACTAACAATGTTTAAACTTTAGCCCCCTTGTGGGCCATTGGGCCCACACTATGAGTGGCATGGCCCACATGTTAAAATGACACTGTGAGTGAGCCACAGTGTATGAGATTTAGTGATTCAGTGATTGACCTTTAAACTGTTTATTTGCGTATTGAGTTTTATAAATGCAGGTAACCAATTGGTAGTATTTGGATGGTTTGTTTAGCAGATAAGCTATGTTAAATAAGCAATCCTGAACAACTCTTAACAAGATTATCATAATGGAATTGTGTTTGACCAATTGACTAACCTGAGTGTCGTAGGAATCGGGTAACTTTATTATGAACGAATGAGCATTGGAAACGCGTGCAGCTTCCTCAATCTCAACAATGGATGCATCGGGCCGACCCAAAAGTATGTTTTCTTTGATGGTGGTTGCAAAGAGTGCAGGCTCTTGGCTAACCAGACCTATTTGGTCCCTTAACCATTTCAAATTCAGTCCTTTAATATCATGCCCATCAAGCATTACTTGTCCTGTGTAACATACAAAAAACAATAAGTAATTAGATGTTTTCGATCTGTAGTCGATGTGGTGTACAATGTGCATGTAGAGTTGTACATTCTGATTACCTGATGTGGGATCATAGAACCTTTCAATGAGGGAAACAACAGTGGATTTCCCAGAACCACTGCTTCCAATCAAAGCAATGGTTTTCCCAGCAGGTACACTTAAAGTAAAGTTGTTTAGAATTTTAACATCAGGTCTTGAAGGGTATGAAAAGTCAACATTTTTCAACTCTAGTTGACCCGAGACCGAATCCAACTCCAAACCCGACTCACAGTTTCTGTCTACACTTGGTTTATGATCGATTATTTTAAAGATTTTAGCTGCAGCTACTCGCGCTTTTGCAAATGCAGACATACTTGGAGCAGATTGGCCTAAAGCACTGCCAAATTTGAAATTTTAGAACTTAGAAACTATACTTATAACACAGTAAGTTTTAACTGAAATTTTAGAGAGATAAAGACTACTTACAGTCCACCAATCATGACTGAAAACATTGTGGAAATTGCAAGTCCTCCATTGGTGTAACCATGTCTAACAAGATAGCCTCCATACCATAACAGAAGTGCATAACAACAAAAGACAGTGAAATAAGTTGCACCTAATCCTAATCCTTTTGCAAATCCGCTTTTGTATCCAAGCTTTTGTGAGATTTTTAGTGCTGCAGAGTAGGCTTGTAATGCTTTCGATTCACCAACGTATGCCAAAACGGTTCGAATTTGCGCGATTGTCTGCAGTTTATGATGGATCAAGAAAGTATCCAGACAGTAAAACAGTGAACTTTTGCAATATGATAGCAGTTTCCAGAATTCAGCTCGAATTCAAGCAACAGTTACATGTAAAAACATCAAAAAGATGGGTTTTTTTTTTCTTTTTTCACCT
Source organism: Flaveria robusta (assembly GCA_025506415.1). Lineage (NCBI taxonomy): Eukaryota > Viridiplantae > Streptophyta > Magnoliopsida > Asterales > Asteraceae > Flaveria > Flaveria robusta. The sequence continues at coordinate 1,751,317 of CM046472.1, read as the reverse complement.
TAAATTTGGATCAAATGCAGCAATTCCAAGATAGAAAACCAATAAAAAGAGGGGTTTTTCCTACATTTAGATCAATTGCAGCAATACTAACATATAAAATGCACTCAAGTGACCTAGAGGTCACAAGTTCAAGTTGTGTAACAGTCTCGTGCACAAATGCAGGGTAAGGATGCGGGCCCAAGGTTGGCTCAACACCCCCTAGACCCCGTGCATGCCGGAGCCTTATGTTCAATTTATGTTAAAATCATAAACACCTAGATTCATGACTCAGGAAAAGATGCTTTTTTAAGTTGAATTTTTTCCTTGATTTTTGCTCAATTTCATGGACACCCAAATGAAAAAACTGAAAAAATCAATTCTTTTTCTTGACCCACAAACAGGGGAATATTATACTATCATTAAATTTAACTAACGTTCAGAAATACCCAGAAAAAAGATGATTATTTAGTCTTCCAAAACAGAGGAAAAATGCCAAATTCTTGAAATGATTTAGGGTTCTTAAGGAATTAGATAAAACTCACCTGCTCAACAATGTTTCCAGCATCTGAAAGAGCTTTTTGGCTTTTAGAAGACAATTTAGCTAATGTGGTCATATGAATAGCTCCGATTATCGCGATTAATGGCACCACAGCAAGTGTCACAAGTGCTAATTGCCATACTGCTGTGAATCCCACCACAAATCCAGACACAAATGTTGCCAAATAGTGTATAAAATTTCCCAACTGTCACACAAAAGACACATAATTAGAACAATCTGTTATTATGCATAATCCAACAACAAAACTTGATGTTCTATAAACCTTTTCACTAATGGCATCTTGAACTATAACAGCATCAGTATTGATAGCAATTACAACATCTGAAGTTCTGACTTCAGTGTCAAAGAACTGAATGTCTTGACTTAATGCTGCTTCTAGATATTTGATCCTCATCTTTGTGGATTGTCTTTCTCCAGTCCACATCCAACATGATATCTCTAAAAATCATGACAAAAACATATCAAATTCCAAGAATTCCAATAATAATTAGAAAAAATTGTTACTAAAGTTGAAAAGTTAGCATAAACAGTTCAAACACCTGCCCATGAAGATGCCCATATTGCAGCTCCAACCATCAGAAAGTAAAATGCATACTGCAAAGGCCCAACAAGAAAAATCAAGAATTTGAACAAAATAAAGAAGAAAGATCAATTCTTTATGTAAAAAGATCAAAAATTTGTGATAAAATCGGTTGGAATTGGTGAAAAGATTGTTACCCTTAATACTTCTTGACTCATTTTATCAATGTTGTTTGAATTGGACCCAAATGAGTTAACAAGATCAGCAAAGAATCTGAGAAAAATTGGCAAAGAACAGCCATGAACAAAGGCTCCAATTGAACCAATTCCCATTAACACATAATCCAAACTGTCTGCAAATCTGAACAACTCCTTAAACTCTACTGATATTTCCTTATCTTTCTCTGCATTTTTACTGTTTTCTCCTTCAGTTTCCATATTGTTTTCAGTTTGTGTGTCTTGTTAAGTCAGTGATCCCAAGGGTTGATTTGGGTTTTCACAGACAACTTCAAGACTTTGCACATTTCAGACCATCTTCACTGCTCTCTGCCTCTATTTATCTCCTCCTCAAACTCTTCTTAGTGTAAATACTTTATTTTATTTTTATTATTTTATTTTGTTATAATTTATTATTTTATTTATTCTCACACACTCTCTCTCTCCTATACTTTCTCTTTTGTCTGTTTATCTTTTTCTGACTCTCAAGACTCTGGATCGATATTTACTTTCTTTTTTGGCATTTTAATTTACTTTTAAAAGAAAAGAGAGAAAAAGAAACAATAATCTCCAGTACTTTAAAAACAAAGATTCTTTGTTCATACTTCACATACAATTGTAACTTTGTAAATATACATTTAAGAATGGAGAAGACATGGTTTAATTAAAAAATTTTTTTTTTCAATATGTAAGTTTTGATTATTATACAATATAAATAATGTATTTGTTATGTTTTCGGTAGTTATTTAACAAGCGTTTTTAAAGATTTTCATAACATGATATTAATCAAGGAATATAGTATAAATTTTAGAGGAAAATTTTATATTAATCGTTACATTAACTAATTTAATTTATGTTATTTGTAAAGCCATAAGCATATATTGTCAGTTTGTCACAATATTTATGTTAGAGAATATTATATTTTTACAATAATGAAATACTGGAATATATATTCTGTATCCATTTTACATTGATTACTTGTCAATATAAAGTTTTGTATATACAAAGCTAACTCAAATTACAAACTTTTAGCACGTATTTAATGTTTGATTTGACTCTCGTTTTGCATGAGGTTCGCTTCACGATCTGATGTATATAGCACTACATTACATTTGCGTAACAAATTGTTTTTTACGATTCGAACTCGTGAGTAAATGACCTTCAGGTTTCCCACTTTACATTTCAATAAAATCCACGTTCTCAGAAAAAAAAAAAGTAAAAGAAAAAATTGTAGGGCTGGCAAATCGTGTTTTATCGTGTTTAACAGGTTACAGACGACGCGATTAGCACAAGTATCAAACATGAAAACGCCACCTTTAACACTTAGATTTGGTGGTTTGAGTGTGACAGTTATATGTTTTAGGTATCAAGAAGAAAAAATGATAAATCCAAGACTCATAATTTTAATTATTTTAAAAAAGTAAAAAAATACATAGTGCACTTTTTTGATAAACAGGTCTTATCGTGTCTAAACAGGTACCCATTTTGCCAGCCCTCAAAAAAGTACATGTGATGAACCACACATCGATAAACTAATAAGGTTGCCTTCTGGTATGAAAAGATTTAATATTGTAAAATTTGTACATGTTTTATACTTGTGATACAGTAACATTGTACCTGAATGTGTCAGTTTTTTATTGAATTAAATGTAAAAATGAGTTGTGTTTTTTTGAAAAACTAATGTTTTGTGTCCTAAATGAATATATTTGTTTACTTTTAACTGCAACGGTATTGGTGCCTACCCGGTTGAGGAGACACCGACAGTGACGTATAATTGATTGATAGGGAATTTTGTTTTTAAATTTTTTTGGTTTTTATTTATTTATTTATTTATTTATAGGTTAATTGAATAACTGACAACCTAATAATCCATCCGATTATTTTCATTACTTAGTTACGAAATTTTAAACCATCCTTATAACAAAATTCACACTAGGTAATAAAACTTATTCACTTGAAACTCTTTTTTTTATCACAGTTGAAAATTAAATTCAAGACCTTCAGTTATTTTTATTTAACTTTTATGGAACTAAATTCGAATGCCTCAAAGTTATTATTTTTTTAAATAATTGAATAGAATAAATTTTACATCTAGAAAAGCTAAAAACTCCGCAAAATATATATAATATTAAAAACTAGAGTAAATTACATGGATGGTTCATGTGGTTATGTTAAAATTTTAGATTTTATTTTTAAATTTGAACATTTTTTAATGTAGTCTTTAATATTTTTTTTCTCTTTCATCTATTTATGGTCTTTTGGTCTGTTAACCAACTATTAATGATGTAAAATATTGTCAAAATTAATATTTTACTCGTTTTAGTCATCTATTTAATTTACATTTTAAACTAAAGTATTATTTTTATTAAATAAAGTTTTATATTGTTGTTTTTCAGAGTTTTATATTTTTTATATTATTTTTATTATTTCATTATTACTATGTTTATTATTTAATAAAATGCTTATAAATACACAAACAAAAAAATTAAAAACATGTTTTTTGAAATGTTTGGTTTTTAAACCGTTCGTTTTCTAAACGCCATTTTTAAAATAATTTTATTTTTTAAATATTTTTTATCTAGTTGGTTTTCTAAAGTTCTTTTTTAAAACCATTCATTTTTCAAAACATATTTTTAAAAATTTCTCAAAATAAAAAAAAACTTTTTAAATCTAATTCAGTTTTAAATGTCTTTTTTATTATTTTTTTATACATTCAATAAACCATTATTTTTAAAAGTAATATCTAGAAAATAAATAATTATAAAAGTTACATTTAAAAAATGAATGATTTTAAGAAAGACAGTGTTATTAAAAATACCTTTAAAAATAGAAAAGATTTAAGAAAGAAGTTTTAAAAGTCAAAAGGTTTGAAAAAAACATTTATAAACCAAATATTAAAAGAAATTTTTTTAAAAAAACTTTTTTATTTGTGTATTAAATAATAAACATATTTATAATGAAAAACTTAAAAATAAATATAAATTACATTGATGATCCCTACAAATAAAATAATTATTTTAAAAAATTTAACATCACTAACTGAACTAATAAAGTATGAACCATTGATGAAACATAAATATAACATTAGGGATTATTTTTTCTCAATTTTAAGACTTTAAGGACTAAATCTAAAATTTTAACCAAAGCATATGGACCATGATGTCCATCCATGTAATTTTTACTCTAAAAACTAACATCTATATTATTAAATTAGGGGTGATCATATATCAGTATAACCTAACTAACTTAAAGACCTTAATGAAAACCAAACAGATTATGATCTGAACAAATTATACAATTACAAATGTTCTTTTAAAAGATGGTCTCTTTTCAAAATAGCAAATCGACAAATAGAAATTCCAATTTCTATTGAGGAAACTAGAGCTTGATCGCTTACTTAGAAACTAGGTTATATCTTCGAGTGTCTTGATCTAACATCAGAACCAGTTATATTAAAACACGTTATATTAAAGAAGATATATGATATATTGCGTGTTTTATAGTAGTATTTGTAACCAATGCCTTTTAAAAAAGAAATGAGAACTAATACCAAAGGAAAATTTATTCCCACTAACATTTTTATAATCTAATCCCCATGATAATACAAAAGGGGGATGTACGGAAATTTGGTTTGCATCATTACCAACTCATTTCTAAGATATGTCTCGAATTATTGGCGCAATAAAATGCATAACTCCAAACTCTTTAATCCTTTTAGTTGGCATTGCAAACCTGTCAAACACACACACACACATATATATATATATAATATTATATATATATATATAAAAAACACACATGCGTGTGTGAATATGTGTGTATAATGTACTAATGTGAAAGTTGCATATGGTGATTGATTGAAAGTATGAATAGTTTGAAATAAAAGGAGGTCATGTTGGTTGGAATCCATTTTTTGAGAATCAAACAAATGCTTCTCGTTTTCCTTTTTATTATAATAAAGAATATTAATAAATCTTATGTATAGGATATCCTTAAAGGAGGCAACCCTACATAACTTTAATTTAGGGTGGGTTTTTGTTCAATGAAGAATTGAATCTTTGGGAATTTACTCATAAATAATATGCAATTATGTAACAACCCATGAACGATTTTAATAAAAGAATCCCAACCAAAAGAATATTTTTGTTAAATGATTGGCATGCATGATTCATATGGTTAAGTATATACATTTTATTTGGATAAAAGATAGTATCCGGAAATAGTATATCCAATGAAAAAGATCACAATCAAAACATCTTCTACCATGTTGGTAACATTTTAAAAATAAACGAATATAAATAAACTTTACGTCTAAAAATTAATTCGTTCATAACCCTACTCGCTAATTCTCTAAACAATACCTATAGGTGTGATTTGTACTCAATGTTGTAAGAGTGGATTTAATTAAGACAAATGGTACTATTATTTATTCCATACAACCTTTTCTTTCTCTATGTATTTTCACATTATAATGCCAAGCATGTTGTATTTAGTATTTTATTGTTTTCAAGTTCATATTTGTTGATATGTGGCAAAGGCAGCTCACTAATGCACCCACCCACATTAAGCAAATCATTTTTTTTTTTTTCATCTTTTGATGCCTTCACATACAGGATGTCATTTTAAGTCATAATGTTACCTTTATTAAATAATTTTATTAAATGTTGGATTGTATAAATACATTATTAACATTAATTCATAGATTTTCAAAAATAAATACATTACAACCTGAAATCTACAAATTTTAAACATTTAATCTTTTGATTGTATGATACACCACTAAACAATTAAGATATTTATTTACTACAATTATATAAATGCATATTTGAACAATTAGGCATGGCCCTCTTTTGGAACTTTGCAAAATGCCACAAAGTCAACCTAAACTTGCACTATGGAAACTAACTTTGGGCCCATTGTCATGTGCCAAAACATTATCTCCTATGTCAATGATTTTATTTGTTGAAACTAAACATTAATCGAACTTTTCTTCCCATGAAAGAAAAAATTATTTCTATGATTGGTAAAGCATTTAACTTTTACAAAGAAGATGTGCACCCGATCAATCACATGGTACAACTATATGTAAAACCGTCTATGTTGATTCAATGAAGCTTAACGCGACTTGACGCAATTGTTATAAAAAAGATAACAACTGGTGAAACACCATTTAAAGTTAAAAGAATGGCTTACTATTAAAAATAAACCGTTAATACGAAATGAATTAACCAACTTATAAAGTTATGCTGTTTGTCATTGCTTATTTAAATGGTTTTTTTGTTTATTAGGGCTTTTTTTAAAGTGTTAAAATACTTTAGCTGTTTGAATGAAGAAACTGATGCATGTTTTTGTTTATGTAGGGTAAATTAAGATACTTTCAATTAAAATATTAAGATTGACTATTTCAAACCAATTACACTTAATAAACAAAAAATTATAAACTCACTATAATTAATTAAACTGATTTTTGTAAATATGAATACAAATTATTCAAATAAAAAAATCCCAAACATGGGATATATTTAAAAACTAGGGGAGGGGCACATCATGATAAAGTGATGGTGAAATGTTGGAGGAAACATTGATAGAAACTTAACACTTTGTCATTCTCCACACAATTTGCTTTCTACTATTATAGTTTTTTAGTTACTTGTCATCTCTCCAACTTTTATAAAAAAAAAAAAAAGGTTATAATTTGTTTAATTTTTAGGACATTTTTAATTAAAAAATGAAAATTTACATACATGTAAATTTATCTTTTTTGTTTGCATTTTATTAAATGTCTTTCAAATTATATTAGAATTATTAATTTCTAAATAGCCATTAAATAAGTGGCTAAAATAATAATTAATCACAAAGAACTATCAATCAAGTTTGATAGATAAATCAATAAAGTTACAACCAAATTGTAAATAATTTTGATTGCGACGGAAGTGTGTGTCAATTTACACCACTTTCGAATTGTATCTTATATCTACAAATCTAAAATATTTAAAATCATGAACACTCTGCTTACGGGTTGTCACTACTTTCTCATCTTTCTTGCTTTCGGTTCGCTTAAATATATGAACTTTATTAAACTTATCGTTTAGAAAATATATAATTACTGGAATATACACATACAAAATATATTATACCACTTATAAGTGTCATAAACTAGTAGGGAGTTCTCCATGGCTTCGCACATTACAGCTGGAAACTTGCATATTATAAAATAAAAATGTTTAGTTGTGACGGTAGTAAGTTTAATTATACAAATTGTACCCCGCAAAACCTAAAGATAAATATAGACGATAACAAAAAGAATTTCTTAGGATATTTAGCTAAATCGCACGTGTCAAGATTTGATTGAAATAGTAAAATAACAAAAAGGTAAGGGAATAAAAAAATAACCAACATACATACAGACCGTAATAACACTATTATTGTTATTACAAATATTGTCACCAAATCTATATATTAGCTATGAGCTAACATAAACACAATAACAAAACAACATTACGAACTATTAAGAAAATAGATATCTTATTTGTTTGTTAATGAGTAAATTTTGTTACTGCTTTGCAAACTACTTTTTATTATTACAAGTACTTAAGGCGGGATCCAAGGGATTGGATAATTTTTTTAAAGTAAAAGCATAAATACAAGAAAATATTTATTTCACTAAAATTACAATATTTCACATACCTAAAAGTCACAACAAAAGTAAATAAACTAAACACAGTTCAAAATTAAAGAACCTCGTCTGTTTACCTTCGTATTCTTGAACAATTTATGAAGTAATTATAAGAAATTAGGGGGCAGATTTCTTATCGTATGTTATAATGTTATATTAATTAGCGGGCACATCACATAATTAGAAACCCAACCCGCAAAACCCAAACCATGAAACCTTAATTTTAGATCATATATCCACAGAATTAGAAGCCCAACCCGCAAAGCCCATAATTAAAATTTTGAACTTAAAATGCAGCCCATAAAGAAACAAAGTGAACTTAAAGAACAATTATAAAACTTATTATTACTATTTGGTAAAATCTTCCCTCACTTAAATTTATACGCGCTTAGAATGGACATATAGTAGCCTCCCTTGTGATTATTACTATTAAACGCAATTACATTACATTACATATATGTATATATGGTAGGACATATTACCCTCCCTCCTTCAGAGCTTGGATTGAATTTTCTGTCTAAGCTCCCTCCTCAAAATCTTTCCTGCTGCCGATTTTGGAATAACGTCGATAAATGCTACCTTTCGTATTTGTTTAAACGGTGCAACCTGAGAAAACAAAAGCAGATTACACATTGATAAATATAGATATATATATTTTTTCTGTTCTTAAATATTAATCTAGTTTTTATACCTGTTTTGCAATATAATCTTGAACCTCTTTACCAGTAAGTGAGCTTCCAGTTTTACGTACAACATATGCCATTGGGACTTCACCTGCTTTCTCATCAGTATATCTACAACATTAAAGAAATCTTTTCATTTGCAGATTTTTTTAATAACTTGAGCAAAATTATGCCATTTACAGTCAAGTTTGGAAGTTTTACATTTGGGAAAAGTGCATGATATAGAGACAGCTTTTACACTTTTTAATAGTTTTTTTCATCTAACTTCAAATTTGGAGCAAAACTCTAGCAACTAATCCTATTCTAACTGAATATATGCCTAAATTGCTCATGTCACACTGCGTGATGCCATTACGATCGTCACATACGCAAAAGTTGGTCTTGTTTAAAAAGAATTTTATTTACAAGACACTGAAATGATAAATCAGATGCCATGTCAGTAGTTTTTTAAAAACCATAAAAACTTGACATACAATCTGCTATAGGTTTAACATGTCATTTATTGCTACAATCAGGGTAATATGTGATTTGGTTGCTAAAGTCGGTAAGAAAAGATAAGTTGTTATCTAAAATATGGAAAGAATGAAAATCTGTTTCTACTTTATGCATTTATCTTTCAGTATTCTATGGAATGCTATACAGCAAAAACATGCTGCATTACTTACGGGATGACTGCAGCGTCCATGATTTCAGGGTGAGTTACCAGCAGCCCTTCAAGCTCTGCAGGTGCTACCTGGCAAGAAGTTGATTTAGAGGTGGCGATTTCGACCAATTCTCATTTGAAAGAGTCAATTTGGGATTTGTTTTATCTCAAGCAGGTTGCAAGTTGTCAAAAGTTTATTTTTATAGCATAAACCTCCTACATCATTTTATTCAAAGATTCAAATTACTATCATAATAGTATTGTTTTCTTTACACACTATTTTTTCATAAAAAAAAATTGGACAAAAAGTGTTGTGCAGGTCAACCTGAATCAAAAGTGACCTGTTTTGACGCGAACGTGTTTTGACTGATGTAAGAATCAATTACCTGATACCCTTTATACTTGATAAGTTCTTTCAAGCGATCAACAACATATATTCGTCCTTCTTCATCAAAATAACCAAGATCACCTGTGTGCAACCAACCTTGTTTGTCTATGGTCTGTTCTGTGGCTTCTTTGTTATGGTAATATTCTGTATAAAATATAAACATACTGATCACAATATACATACATGTGTTTTGCAGCAAATAGATCAAGTAATTTCCATTCATAAGAGATGTTAACTTTGACCCCTTACTGATGAACGGATCAATCCAAGTTATGTTAAACTCTAACGGGTCCAATAGAAAGAATCAGGGTCAAAGGCATCCAAAGTGTATTTCTTTCATTCATAAAACCTCTTAATCACTTATTCATTTTGACACAATTTATTGTTTATAGAAAAAAACTTTGTTCACAAAAAGTGTTTGGTCAGAACATTGGTTTCTGCATATTATTAAAGTTTTGGTTCTGTTCTGGTGCATTCTGGTCCGATTACAGGCTGTAACACACCTCTAGACTCCATATTAATACTCCACCTGATCCATCTCCTCTTACTTGTGCCCATTTTTCCACTTGTAGTGATGTTAAGAGAAGATAAACAAGATAATAAAGCTCACCACTTGCCTTTCATCAAATTTGGGCCACGAACCCATATTTCACCCAACTGGTTAGGGGGGAGAGGCTTTAATGTTTCTATATGTATGACTTGAGCTTCTGTTCCAGGACAAAGTATTCCTGCAGAACCCGAATGGCACGAACCGGTCCTTGTATCATCAATTGATATAATTCCACCGGTTTCGGTCATCCCATAACCCTACAAAAATTAACAAAAAATTCAAGCAACTTATAAGGTTCCTTCTAGATCAAACGTGTTATCTTTCCAATTAATAACAATGGTAACCAGCACACATTTTACAAAAGTTTGAAGTATTTGTTCTGATTATGTGAAGGTTTAAACTACCATTTTATGAGCATCATAAATGACTATGTGGACATGTGCTTATGGCTAGAGCCTAGAGGAGTAGAGGGCTCAAAGCAGGTTCGTATAATTATCATAAAAAAAAACAGAGGGGCACAATTGCACAAACACCGAACATGGGCCTCCTAAATGGTCCTAAAAAGCCCAATCCTTCTTTAAAATGCCTGGGCTGATTGGGCCTGATCAGTCCTTTTCAGATCCAATCACCGTCCTTTTTCAGTTTTTCAGGCTTTTCTAAATCGTTAAAGAGTATAACATTGATTTTTAAATAATAAAAATAATATTAACTATAACATAAAATATGCAAATAAACAATACATAATCACATACCATTTACAAAAACTTGAATATCTAAAAAGAAATACCATAAATAATTAAAGAAAAACCTAAAATTTATCCATAAAATATAAAAAAAGGAAAAAAAAAAAAAAAAAAAAAAAAAACCCTAGTCATTCAGGCCTATAAATCGAGCTTTCAGGCCTGCTAGGGAGCGGGCCTAAGATCCGGGCTTTCAAGTCTTTCTGTTTTTATGTCTTAGCCAGGCCTATGTAGCTGAGCCCGGTCCTTCATAAAATATTTACAATCTAAAAGAGTTTCAGGCTAAACCGGCACTAGAATCAGTCTTTTCTAGACCGGGCCGGATCAGCCTTTTTTCTCGGGCCAGACCCATCTCACCTCTGGTACTCAGTTGAGCTTCTTTGTTGTGCAAAACTGAAGGAAAAGTTTCTTAGGGGAAAATCTTTAAGCCATCTATTATATTTTCTAAACTATATTGGTCTCGGGCCTCAACATAAAAGAACAGTAAATATAGCAAGCCTACCCTTGGCCATGATCATGAAGTCAGTAAGAATCATCCCATGAGGTTCCTACCTATTAATTAAATGCAAGATTATACAAATTCAAAGTTCTATTCAAATTCGATTAAAAAAAAAAATTTTCAATCAAATCGAATTCAAATTTGAAAATTAATCAAACTTCGAGTTGACAATTTCCTAATCAAATTTTGAGTTGTCGAAACCTGATTTGAACATACAACACCCTTACGTAAGACCAGAAAACATATAATATTATCTTACATTTTAATAATTTTATGCAACGCAATGTAAGAAAACACCAACACTGTGCATAATCGACTGAGAAGAATGAACTAATTTGATCTAGGAGATTGTAGCTCACCTGAAAAATCTTCGCTTGAGGAAAAATTCTAGAACATTCATCCATAACATCCTTCCCTAAAGGAGCAGCACCAGATCCAATCTCCTTCAACGACGACGTATCGTACCTCCTCACCACCTCCGGCTGCTTCACCATCGCCACCACCACCGGCGGAGCCGTGTACAGATGCGTCACCCTAAACCTCTCAATCGCCTGAAGAGCCTTCTCCAGCTCAAATCTCACCATCACCACCATCGCGTTCCCCCTCTGCAACTGCGAGTACGTGAACGTTATCAGTCCCATCACATGAAACAACGGCACCACTATCAGAAACACGCTTCTTCCTTCACCGTAAAACTCCTGATCCGCCGTCGCCATCAACGCCGTCGCGATTATGCTCCGGTGAGTCAACACCACTCCTTTGCTCAATCCGGTGGTGCCGGAGGAGTACAGGATCGCCGCGACGTCGTTTTGCGAAACAATCGGAGGAATTACGTCTTCCTGACGCGATTTCTCGACTAAATCTGCATAGTTGTTCAGATCAAGTATAGGTATGTTGAATCCGTTGACCTTAGGGTACAATTGCTCAATAGTGATGATCAATTTAGGTTTTGAATCGTTGATTTGGTGCGAGAGCTCCTTCACGGTGTACAGCGGATTAGCGGTGGTGACGATGGCGCCGATGGAGGTAACAGCGAAGAAGGCGACGGGGAATCGGATCGAATTGGGGGAGAAGATGAGGACGACGTCGTTTTTGGAGATGTTGAACGCGTGCTGCAGAGCACGCGCCAGATCGGAGATTTGGCGTTTGAGGTCGGAGAAGGTGATGAGCTCGCCGGAGTAAGGGTCGATTAAGGCTGGTGAATCAGAGTGTGTACGGAGGTTGCGGAAGAGGAAGTCAACGATGGAGGTCGCCGGAGATTTTGGTAGGGAGACCGGTGGCCGTGGGGAGGTGTAGATTCCGGTGACGGAGTTGTAGACAGAGGGAGATCTTTGAGGTTCCGCCATTGTTGACTGAAATGAAGATAGAAGAAGCTTGAGGAAGAAGATGATGTGTTAGCTTTGGCGCTATAAAACATTTTTCTTTCTTTTTATCTACTTTTGTTACCTACTCTTTTAGAAAAATATAAACAATCTCACTTGATGTCGACTCTTTTCATGAACCGCTCCGTATGAACGAATACGAACAGATGTCGTGTTAATAAAGGAACGAAAATTAAAAAGAAATTTTGTTTGATTAGTTAAATGAACGAATACGAACAGATGTCGTGTTCATACAATTACATTTGTAAACATTTGATGATATATAATCATTTAGATTTATTCATTAAAGGTTTTATAGTGTAACTCTATGTTCATTTGAAGTTTGAATCTTGTTAAAGAATTACTTATTTAAAGTTTAGATTTTTGAGATGTTATTATGAAAAACTTATGTTTATAATTATTATGTCTGGCATGTGCATTTATTTTCGGATAATTTTGTGTTATGCTTATTATGTAAAGTGCTTAAACTTGTATTTATTTAAGGTGATCATGTTTAATGTTTGAGATTAAAAAATTAAAATTTTTTAAATAGTACGCATTCGTGTGTGTTCGTTTGAGTTCACTTACATTTTTTATCGTTTGTTATGAAAAGTTCATAAACACTTTCATTATTTAATTAACAAACACAAACATTGGGAATAGATATAAAATTATTCATTTACATTGGAAAATTCAAAATTTGTCATTGTCATTAGGATTCTTGAACCATGGCCGATTCCATCATATCCCAAAAATGATTCTACCAATGTGATTTTACTTGAGGCAAGCACAAGTCTTGTTTAATTTGTTGCATTATTAAACCTTTAAACCTACAGGATCATTTAAATCAAAGTAAGCTAATGTGAAACTAGCTTATTTATTACATGCTTTGAGTTTTAAAATGAGAGTCTTGGGTTTAAACTCAGATATGATTTAATTGGTGTAATATATTAGTATAAATAGAATTAATTTGCTGTTCAAAAGAAATTAATCCAAATAAGTTTCATTTGGATGGTTTAAAATGTATATTGTATCACTGTTCGGTTTTAATGGTTGGATAAATTTATGGTCCGACTCGCAATTTGAGTTTTGGTTGGATAAATTTATGGTCCAACGTGCAATTTGAATTTTAATAACAAGCGTATAAACCGAGTCAGTAAATTAACATTTATTTGTTTCGCTTTTCAACTTAGAAATATGGATTTATGTATTTGCATCTATTTATAAAACCATCTTTACTACCTTTAATGTTTTAAAAAGGAATTTAAACCATTAAACGATCTCACTTACCCCCAAGACTCACCTTTCTAGAACGTGTTGGGACGAAGCTTAAAACAACTAAATATTTAATAGGTTATTTAATATTAATAATCTTAAGTTTTATTTATTATTCGTGATTAATTCAAACTCAAAAATTGTTTATGAATATTTTTAACTTTAAGTCTATTTTACTCTAACAATCTTTTACTAACTGAGAGTTAACCCCGTTAGTTTCTTATATCACAGATTGTTTATGTGACCAAAACACTAAAAAATAAGTTGAAATCTACCATTAGGTCCGTTAACCTAAAACTATTGTATCTTAAAACCCGTCAATCTCCACATTTTGATCTGATTTACTTGACTCGTTAGATGTAGATTTCAGTTGATGATGGAGGCTAGACGATGACGAATTTAAAAAATGACTCAAAGTTAGCTCCATTTTATCAAAAAGAAAACTAACTATAGTTAACTCTCAGTTAGTAATGGATCGTTGGATAAAAATAAGGTTAAGGTTGAGAGTGTCTGTAAATATTTACTGAGTTGAGATTAATTTCAATAAATGAAAATGTGATTATTAAAATCCAATAAGCCTATTTAATATTACTAATTTTCAAGTTATGATTGCATTAATTGTTGTATTATGTGCATAAAAAGTTGTATATATATTTTTTTTCTTTTAACTTTTTTGTTTTAAACCCTAATACTTTTACATATTTCATAAGTTAACCTTTGTAATTTTTTACTTTCAACTTTAGTCCCCTAAAATTTTTATCTTTTTCAAAAGTTTCGAATCACGGTCTATATTTTGAGAATTAACACGCCTTAACGTGCACATGTATTACAACGTTGCTATGCTTATTTTTCCCGTTGAACATCACCGTTGAAACGTGTGGGGTCCTAGACTCCTAGATCGACTTAGTTATTGTTTTTAATGTTTTACGTTTCACGTGCATGGTTTAACGTTTAGGCTACACAGACATAATAAAGCTCAAAATCAATGTCCAGCTACAGCTGCACAACAAAAAGGGATGCCAAGCCATGGCGACCGACACAATTTTCGTACACAATTTTCAGAAAACAATCATAGCTTTCGAACCACAAAATGTCTCAGATGAGCATGAGTTCATCATCATCGACGCATCAATCTTATCAAGATAATCGAAATAGCAAAGTCAGAATGCAATCTTACTCAACAACACAACACCACAAATAAAATGTATTGCCCTTTATCCAGTGACATAACGTGGGCAAATCCACAAAAGCATAAAAGATCAATGACCAGAACCTAAGAAACAATAGTGCACTAATTCTTTTACTTTGTTTTTTTAATATTATGTAATGACGTACCACAAATGGTTGCCAAACTATAAAAAAACAACACCATTTTTGCTCTATACTCATAGCCCTTGAACTACGAAATAGTCGAAAGCCGAAAGTATCAGATGAACAATGGTTCATCATCATCGACACATAGTGACAACAAAATACAACATATGAAACATTCTCACATGACAAAGTCTCAAATGAGGCAACGCTTATCATCATTGATCCAACAATTAACCCAAAATATAAAAGATTGCAAAGATGTAAATATCCTAGGTGAAGACCGGTTTACGGTTGCTTAGCAACGATTTTAACATCGTAAAAAATACAACAGACATGGAGATAAAACCCAAATATCTTGCCTTAAAAAGGGCCTCAAACGTATGGCAACGTTGAATGACAATAATAACATACACATGAAAAACATGAAGAAACCATAACAACTTCAATGTTTGATACCAACCAAATCTAAGTACGGAATTTAAAAAGTGCTATCAACATCAATATTACTAAATAAACTTGATCACAATCAGAATACCCTTGCACTAAATCCATTCAAAACCAAACAATTTAAACAATCTTACCTCATACAAAACATACATGCCTAATTAAACTAATAACAAATGAGTTATCATCCTTAAACAACATTAATCAATACCAAAAGATCGTAAACTGGTTGATTATAAAATATAAAAGCCACACGTACATAGAATCAAAAAGAAAAAAAATAATCTCCTTCACAAGTCGGTAAATAATAACTCAAATCGAAGAAGAAAATCCCAAACAGACGAAATGACACATAACTTACTTCAAAAGACATTAGATCATTAGAATCACATATCTGAGTCATAAACTGACAATCTAAGATATACAACAATCAAAACTTGACCCGGGTGACCCTCCTAAGTGCTAAAATATCCCTTAACCCATACCTCTTATTGTTATACGCTTAAGCGTGCCCTGCTAAGCACGGTTAGTCTGCACTAATTTGTGACACATGACATATCACAACGAATTAAATAAGTCAACAATAATATTGGTACACTAAATAATGTATCACAATCAAACATGGACCCGGGTGACCCTCCCGAGTGCTAAAACATCCCTTAACCCATACCCCTTATTGTTATGGGCTTAAGTGTGCCATGCTAAGCACGGTTAGTTTGCACTAATTTGTGACACAACGATCATTGAATCTAATGGCAGAGAATAGGCCTTTGTAATATATCGACCGAACACGAAGTTATTTTCAACAAAGAGAAAGCTATTTCAAGAGATGTGGACATATGTTATGATGGAACCGATTAAAATAATGAAGAAGTTTAAAGGATGACCTCGCAATTTACGTAGTAATAAAAAGGGAAACATCCAAGAAAAGTGGCGATGCATGTCATATTCGAACAAACTAATGGAACATATTCCTGTTATAGTTTGTGCTCTTGAATACCTTGTCTAACGCCTCTCGATTTCAGTATCAATATTACCTAAGGCACACAATAGAAGCACTTGCTCCATTTGGTAGGTGCAATATTTCACGCAAGGCGCTTAGTTCGCCCTAATCTAGGTTATAACTCCCGAAAACTCAATTAAAGAGGATGCAATGTGTACAAGTAGCAAGATGTATTTACTTTTTCTTTGAATTATTTGTTTTCGTTTTGATGGCCTTTCGGTGTTGGTGGCACTAGCAGTGGAGTGTCATTGGTGTTACTTGTAACGGTTTTATGTCTCCTGCTACAACGTGGGGGGTTTAATACCAATATTTATACTAATGACTAATTTGATTATGCATTATGGGTCATGTTATATCTTTAGTGAATTGTACCAATCTTTTGTTTTTTATTTGATCTTTAATTTTTTTATTATTTTAACCCAAAACTTTTATATATCTTATAATTTAGCTCTAATATTTTTTAACTTTCGACTTTGATCTCCTATACTTTTCATATTTTAAAAATTTTCGTTTTATGTTTCGGTCTAAATTTTGCGAATTAACACATCACAACGTGTGTGTCTGGCTTAATATTTTTACGTCTATTTTTGTTCCTTTTTTTTTAATACGAGTTTTTTCAGTATTAGTGACACTAATATTTTTACTATAATAAAAGAGTATCTTGGGGTGACACGTGGCGGCACCACATTCATTCTCATCAAAATTTTTTCGCTTCTCTCTCTTATTAAATAATTACCTTAATTATCAATAATATTATTAAACTTTTTTTAGAACAAAAATAGTTTTTTAATAAATTTAAAAAAGATATTATTATTAATGTTATTTCTAAAAATAAGTTTTATAGAATAAGAAAATTTTACAAAACAACAAACTTTTTTAAAATTAGTGTTTTTAAAAAGTTAATTTTTTATAAACAAAAAATAATTAAAATTAAAATTTATAATAAGAAAAATTTTAAAAATGATATTTTTAATACGATTTGTTTTGAAACAAAATATTTATTATTTTTTTTAGAAAAAAAAGTTTTAAACCAAAAGTTTAAAAAGTTGATATAATTGTTTTATTACATATTGTTCTTACTATACGTAATTTCAATTATATTTTATCGTTAAATATCGTTTTATATTTGATAAATTTTTATTATATTTAATATTTTATTTGTTCAACCCGTGTAATCAATGTTTTCAGAACTGGATCGGACGTCGAACCGGACGCCTTACTGGTTTGGTGGTCGGACCGGATTTAAGAACCGGATGACATCATCATTATCTATATACTATATTATATATATAGTTATATTATAATTAAATATAAGTAATTTATATATGTATTTTATAGTTATATATAAAACTTAACTATATTTTTATATCCAACACACTAATTAATGGTTCAACATCTCGTTTTTACCCATTAAAATCAAAAAAATATAAAAAAAATAAAAAAAAATACGAAAACCGATCCGAATTGGTCCGGTTTCCCTGTCCGACCAGCGGTTCGGGACGAACCGGCCGGTTCGACCAGTCCAAAACGAGTCGCACCGAACCGGACCGGCTAGGTGGCCGATCCCCGGTCGAACCGGTCGGACCGGCCGGTCCGATCCGGTCGTAAAAATACTACGTGTAATACACGAGTTTACTAAAGATAGTAATAATATGTTATTGATTGTACTTGGTATACTTTAACGCGATTTGTTCACATGCGTAAAGCTTAATTTTAGTTTCAAAGCTACATATCAAATTTTGATACTTTTTTGTCAAACACTCACTATCTCTCCATTCTTTAAATGGATCGCCACCAATCACCTCCGCCGGTCGCCGGAGAACCCCCATCGCACCACCGTTGCTACGCCGATGCATTCCATTCTTAATTTTTCATCATTCAACGCCACTTTTAAAACAGTAAAACACCCTTTTACTTTTTCTCCATTTATTAATCGACTGATTTAGGGTTTTGTTTTGTCCCCAATCTTATGATTGACTCATAATTTGTTGTTGATAGTCGAAGAATTAGGGTTAGTTGTTTCACTGAATCGATTTCGTTGGATTATAGTGTCACACGAATCACACGATTGAGTTATGTTGAACAAATTTATGAAACGAGGGCAACGGAAGCCCTCGAAATCCGATACAGATGTTAATAGTAATGTTTCTGCTGGAAATCGGAACTCTGAATCTGTTTCCACTTCGAATGTTGTTGTGAATCACTCCTCTCATGGCGGTGTTGCTCCTGGTGGTGATAATTTAGGGCCACCGCAACAGCCACCGGTGACCGGAGGAGCACCGGCGGCTGTTGAAGCGGTTCCGATGTTTAGAGATGTTTCGGTGTCGGAAAGACAGCATTTGTTTTACAGAAAGTGTCAGGTTTGTTGCTTCCAGTTTGATTTTTCGGATACGTTGAAGATGGTTAAGGAGAAGGAGATCAAAAGGCTGAATCTTGTTGAGCTTGTGGATTATGTCCAATCGGGTTCTGGAAAGATCACCGAGAGTAATCAGGAGGAAATGATTCGGATGATTTCGGTTAACATTTTCAGGTGTTTGCCACCGAGCTCACATGAACACACAGGGTCTGAAAACACTGAAGCAGAGGAGGAAGAGCCTTATCTTGATCCATCATGGTCGCATTTGCAGCTTGTTTATGAGCTCCTGTTAAGGTATGTTGTGTCATCGGATACGGATGCTAAAGTGGCAAAACGTTTCATCAATCACTCGTTTGTTTTGAAGTTGTTAAACATGTTTGATTCTGAGGACCCGCGTGAACGTGAGTATTTGAAAACTATTTTACACCGGATATATGGAAAGTTTATGGTGCATCGCCCGTTTATTAGGAAAGCAATCAATAATATCTTTTATAGGTTCATATATGAAACACAAAGGCATAATGGTATTGGTGAGTTGTTGGAGATACTTGGAAGCATAATTAATGGTTTTGCTTTACCGTTGAAGGAAGAACATAAGTTGTTTCTTATGCGGGCGCTTATACCACTTCACAAACCTAAGTCAATTGCTATGTATCATCAGCAGCTTTCCTACTGTATCATTCAGTTTGTAGAAAAAGATAACAAGCTGGCAGATACGGTTATAAGGGGTTTGCTCAAATATTGGCCGATTACTAACTGTCAAAAGGAGACACTTTTCCTTGGAGAACTTGAAGAAGTATTGGAGGCAACACAACCTATTGAATTCCAACGGTGTATGGTTCCTCTTTTCAGACAAATAGCTCGGTGTCTTAATAGCCCTCATTTTCAGGTCTGAAAACTCCTTTATCTTATTTATTTATAATCTTGGGAAGTTTTATGTTATCATATCGTTCAAGTGTTATTGAATGGTTGTTTTTGTCGTCTATATGCTTTGTCTGAGGATGAGGATTGCACTCTTAAGACCTTTTGTTCATAATTGTTTGGAGCTCGGTTTTGAGGCATGACGTCTTTTGCATGTTGTAGCGTTGAGGGTGCTGCCCTGTGGCATCCTCAATGATTTTGTTTTATAGGCCAAGGTAAACTGAATGTTGATGCTCAATATGTTTTTTATGTTAAGTGTATTGGATGATTCTCTAATAAATGTTAATTAAATATAGTGGTTACCGTTGGTGTTCAGTATATCTTATGTGGTTATGTTTAACTGATATTGGTTACTAATTGATGGTAGCATTTATGTTAAATTGCTTTTCGATGGTGCCCAAGCGTTAATTGATTTTTTTTTTTATGTCAGTGGTTCTTTATATATAGTTATTAATTTACATACAGTCAATACCAATGGAAATATGCTTTAATAATTTTGACACTATGCAGGTATGCTTCTTCATCCATTTAGCGATTCATTTTGTGTTTGTGGATTACATGCATGAAATTGCTAACAAAAATATCTGACTATCAATTTAATGCCTAAAACACTCCCAAATTCTTTTGTATATTAATATTATTGGACCTAGCTGTTAAGTTCCATCTTGTTTTTTTAATTATTTGTGAACAATATTGCTCATATATTCGGCAGTCATATTTATGTGAAATTACAGTTTTAAGCTCAATGGTTTTAAATGTTTGTGGGAAAAGGAAGGATGTGGCAACATGTTAATTTGTAATAAATGTGGAACATGTAGTTTTGATGATTAGACTGTTTTTTACTTGGTAAGAGTGGAAATAAGGCAAGAGTATGTGAAATGCAAACATAAATTTGTATATATACGCAAACGTACACATGTATACATATGTGTGTTTACATTCTACTTGTGTGTGCGCGTGCATGCATACACAAGCATGCACACATCTATAAGTATTTATATGCTTCTGTATTACTGATTTATATATACATGGTTGTTTGACTTGATTAATTCTTATCCCATTTTCACTTAAAAGTATAGTGATATGTTAAAAATGTGATTTACTCATGTACCCAATATGTATCAAAGTTCTTTGCAAACATGCTTATTTGATTACATTCTATTTTCTCAGACAGCAGAGCGTGCTCTATTTTTGTGGAACAACGAGCATATTGTTAGCTTAATTGCTCAAAACCGCATCGTGATTTTACCACTACTATTTGAAGCACTCGAGACCAATATTCAATCTCACTGGAATCAAGCAGTGCATGGGTTAACAGTCAATGTGCGTAAAATGTTTCAAGAAATGGATGCAAAGTTGTTTGAGGATTGCCAGAAGCAGTATGCTGAGAAACAGGCCCACGTCGACGAGGCAGCCAAGCAGCGTGAGCTGACGTGGCGAAAACTTGCTGACGCTGCTGCTGCCCACCAAATAAGGTGAGAGATTTCTACACTGTTGTTTTGGATTTTCATTTTCTGTGGTTAAATATCAATGATTATTAGGCGGAAAAACGATCTGTGTAATTCTAGATAGCATATTAATATAAACTTTTCTTGTCACAATATTTGATTTGTTCTTTCTTTCTAAAGAAATGTGTTAAATTTTGTGTGTTCTTGAATTCATTTTAGAAACCATACATTTTCCTCATCACAAGGATTGTATTTAACTCTTTAGTACCAAATATATTACAAGACACCTATGTGACGTGTTCAAACTAACAACAACGTGTGTAATATGTTTTTCGTTACACCCATGTCTTGAAAACAAGAACAAAGACCGAGTGCACAAGCATCGATGGTTGTTTGTATTCAACGATGAAAACTTTGCATGACACTAAGCTTGGCAAAGCGGTTGAGTTGACGGGTCTGGTCATGCGTTATAATGCATACAATTATACCTTGTAAATCCTCCTATAGCCGGTCATTAGTGGGTCAATTGGGGTTTTATACCTTGTAAATCTTCCGGCTATTAGTGGGTCAACCTTACCCCAGTTTATGGGGATAGAGAGATGCTTTTAGAGAAAACTACGCCTTCAAAACAAACAACACAAACATTAAAGTAACATAGGGACAAAACATAAAAAAACATGCCTATCATAGAGGAAGTTATTGCCGTCTAATTTGCTCATCATAAGATGTTATAAATATCATTTTACGGAAAATGTTGAATATCACTTAATCAAAATGTTACTAATTTAAACGTAAATAAGTTATTATTAAAAGATTCTTAAGTATGTGTGTTTAAGACAAATTTAAGAACTCTAATTTACAAATATAAGTTAGTGCGTTTTTCTTTTGTGTATTTTGATTCGAGTTGAAGGGTTGTAATACACTGATTTACGATTTCTTTAATAAAAAGATATATTATTTTTAATGATGCTAACACTAAAATATTTTATCATAATTGTATTTATTTATCATAGTTTGAAGCCATTTATTAAGTTCACACATTATATATACATTTAGCACCGTCCATACAACTCATATCCATATTATGAGGGCGAAATCTCTCTGAAGCGACCGCCAAAATAGATTACTCTGTATCTAACAAAATAACACTTTATAAATATTTGATACATGACCAAATTAATAAAAAGCAAACCTTAGACGGCATACGAAACATCTAATTAGTTAATATTTTGCAAGCTCCAATTATTTTGAAGCATTCTTTTATAGTAGAAGTTGAAGAATAAACTTCAGAGGAAACAGCAAATTACAAGTTAAATATCCTCCTATTAATCATTACCCCGGTTTCCACTCATTTTTTAATTTTATATAAAAGACCAATATTATTATATCTAATTACAGGTTTTGTATATGCTGATTAGATAAACAGATATTAACCAAATAACTTGTGTTCTAATGGTATCTGATATTTACATACTGATGTTCCTTTTTATAAGATTGAGAGTTCGAGTCTGAAGGTGAGCAATAGTGTAAATTTAAGAGTAAGATTAGATGATTATATGTTATTGTCCTTATAAAATTTGGAAAATAAACAAATATTAATAAAATCAAACCTATTAAGTATTAATAGGTTTGATTTTAAGTCTTTAACCCCCTTAAACGTTAATTATGTTTTATTTAAACCTATCGGTTAGCAAGTATCAATTGATCCGATAAATTTTTCAATAATAGATTCTCACAACTAAAAATTAGTTTACTGATTACACTTATTTATATTCTTTCTAGAAAAGTTATACTTATTCATATAATACTTTATATAAGATAAGTTTTGTACGCGTTATCTAATAAAGCCATGTGGATCAATCATATGAGACTCCCATTAGCTTTTGACTTATGTATAACAAGTCAACGAAATAATTTTATACCATGGCTAATATGAAACCAAAATTATATATTTTGGAAGACATTTAATATTTGGTAGGTGCAAAGAAAACGATTATTTTGGAGATCAAAAAGTGTTACTTATTGATACAAAATAAGCATACAATTTCATTATTTACAAAAAGTACTATAAATTATTTTATATTGTTTCACATATTAATTAGACCACCTGAAATGCACGGTCACAGATTGCGACGAACCGTCTTTACTATATATTTCTGATCAATTATCGCTATGATTAAGGATATGATTATACTTAATTTTATTTCGAAATTAGTTTATTTTAGTAATGTTGCTATGTGCCAAATGGACCGTCTACTTTTAATATCCGTTTAAATAAAAAATAAAGATAACAAGTTATTGTTGATCTTAGCTACAACTGTTGACATATTTGTTACTGAATATAATTACAATTGATGAATCAAATTGCAGTTGATCATAGTTTAACTGATAATCAATCATATTCATATTATACCATGAATTCTATTATAATTAATCATTAAGTGTTATTACTCATTTTCTATCATGATTTAAATTTTTAAAAATTATTTTTTTATATACTCTGGTGGATGATTAAGTTTCATAATTGAAGGAGAGTGCAAGCCGGCGTGATTTTTGGGTCATAGTCATCAAATTATACACCCCACATGCAAGCAATGCAATTTGCTTCTTTAACCATTCTTTCTATTCAACATATTCTCTACGTTTAGATTTTTCTTTTTGAAAATATAAAAAAAAAAAAACAAATTTTAAGAAGATAAAAACAAAATTCCCACGTCTTTTTGTTATTCATCTTGTAATGATCAAACTTTAATAGTTTCTCACGAGCTAGTAACACATGTAACATGTCAAATTATTTCGCGTTGTATAGATATTGTGTGTTATATAAACATGATTTCATTGTGTTATCAGTGTCATTCGACACCAAGATCGCTAATAATGTCATTCGACACTGAGATGCCCCTAGGGATGGGGAAAGGGTGCCATGCTTGCACTCCAATCTATGTGTTTCCTTCAAAACATCCGATCCTCACGTTTATATATTTGAAATTATATGCATATATCAATATATACTAAGGGCCGGTATTTACAATTTGAAACAGGTTTAAAAACCTAAAATTTGATTCGAGCGGAATTCGCATTAGGGTTTGGAATATTTTAAATCGGTTCTTAAGAACTGAATTCATAAAATTCAAATCAACCCGAATTCAATTTGTTGTACATTACTAATATTAAAAGTAAAAGCAACTAAATAATATAAGTAAAAATATTTAAAAGATTAGTGACATAACATATATCATGTGTGTAGGCGGTTTTGATTTTTATTCCTAGCATCTTATAATAAACCAACTTATAAGTTATTATAACAAAGAAGAGTAACGAAGCAAGATGGTTGCCTTTTAACGCTAAACTTCAATTTGATTCTCTCTCTCTCTATATATATATATACACACATATGTATGTGTTTCTCTCTCTAAAATGGAAGCCATTGATCAAGATTATTACAGTTCGATCATGGTGGATTCGAGAAACATGACCATCAAGGGAAAAAGAACCAAACGTTCAAGACCCTCTTCACCTCTAGCCCTAACCATGGGCTCCACCTCTTCCGCCGCCATCTCCATCGGTGAAGATGGTGGTGATCATACAAATAACCCTACAAACACCTTCAACACGCCAACCACTAGTTCCATTGAATTCACAAAACTTTTTCAAGAAAAGGAAGAAGAAGACATGGCCAACTGCCTGATTCTTCTGGCTCAGGGCCGATCTTTCCCGCCACCGCCACCACAAACGACAGTGGGAGTGGAGGTGGCGAGGATGACTGGCCCAGGCTTTTATGTTTATGAATGTAAAACATGTTATCGTGGGTTTTCATCGTTTCAAGCCCTTGGTGGCCATCGAGCCAGTCACAAGGTTAAACTATGTAAGCCTAATCATAGCTCCACAGCTTTATCTTTACAAACTGGTTTGAACTGTTCGAACCAAATGAGTTATTGTAGCGCTAGTGGCTCGATTAAAATAACCAAGATTCATGAATGTTCAACATGTGGTGCAGAATTTGGTTCTGGTCAGGCGTTAGGTGGTCATATGAGGCGACATAGGCCCATGCATGTGGCTATAACCAATAGTAGTAGTTCGGGTGGGTGTCAAGAATCCAAAAAACCAAAAACCCTACCATCATTGGATTTGAATCTTCCAGCTCCGATTGAAAATGATAAGAGGGAAACTAATTTTCCGATTCAATCAACAGATCGGATGATCACGTTCTCGAATTCTTCTCTTATGCGTTGCCATTTGTAAACCAAACATATTACAAATTATTCTTATCATTCTTTTAGGAGATAATTTGTTATTATGTAAAGTGATTCTTTAAAATTCTTTTAGTTTGTTAATATAATTGATGATTTGCATGGTTGAATTCTTTGACGATCATATCCATGTGTTTAATTACAACTCATTTAGTTCTTATTTTAATCTTTTATTTCATATGTTACAACTCACATTCGTTTTGCTTGTTGGGCATATAACTTAATAATTTATTACTATCAACATAAAAATATCTAATTTCCTTTTTATGATTAATGATAGCAATTACTTCATGTCAAAGTTTTGCTTCATATTTCTTGAGGTTAGTGATTCTTCCGCACAAAATGCTAAAGTCCTATAAATAGTGGCGGAGCTTGAATTATTTCACATGGGGGCGGGGGCGAAATTAATTTTTTTTAGGGGGGGCGAACTCGATATATATATAAAAATTTACACTACCTGGCCAAAAATTTACACCATCGGACTAAAATTTAACACTACTGGCGAAAAAAACAGGGGGCGGGGGCCGCCCCCCCCCCCCCCCCCTAATAAAGCTTCGCCAATGCCTATACACATTATCCATGTTAGTAAATTTATTATTTAATTTATTAGATAGGACAATCCAAATTGTTTGTCGTTTTTGGTTCATTAGATTTGGTTAATTTTTTGGTTCATTAGGTTTGGTTCAATGGTTAGTTAACCGATCGAATCAAACTGAATCAATGGTCGCTCTCGCCGCCACACTTATCACCGCCGGCCCCATCACCTTCATTCCGCCACCCTTGTCGTCCCCACCACCAGTGACGAACGATAGATGGTGTTGGTTGTCGCACCCGGTTGGTTGGGGCTGGTGATGACAGCCGGTGTCACTACCAGCACCATCTATTGTTTGT
The DNA here is from genome assembly GCA_025506415.1 of Flaveria robusta. Taxonomy (NCBI): domain Eukaryota; kingdom Viridiplantae; phylum Streptophyta; class Magnoliopsida; order Asterales; family Asteraceae; genus Flaveria; species Flaveria robusta. Next base: position 1,724,602 of record CM046472.1, on the reverse strand, counting down.
CACTAGCGGCAATGCCGTATGTGACAACGGTGAGCGGGCGGGAGTGACAGCGGCACTATTGGTACGTGATGTCAAGGGTAACGGATTTCAATTTTATTATAATTGTTTTGCACCCAAAATGTTTTTAAATGACTGTCACATACTGCTCATAAATCTAATCAACTTTAAATATGTTGCAAATTGTAATTGTTTTGGAAATTCTAGTTTTTCTAATTTCATACTCTTTTGATAACTTTATATTCTAAATCTGATTACTTAATGTTCCAAATCTTTTAATAAATTTTAATTCCTTTAAGCCAAATATAATTGAAAGTATACAAACATTTATAACAAACTGTTATCAACAAGTTATAGTTCACACAAATCGTTTTAAGCTTTATCACTGGTAGGAAATTGCGTACGAGATTAAGTTACGAATCTTGCACAATACTATCTTGAATTGATGGAGTTAATTTTTTTTGTAACAACTCGAGAATATCTTGAATCATGGATGTCATGTTGAGGCGAGATGAACCTCCATCCTTCATCGCGCTTTTCGCCATTTCCCTGAGTTCTCTACTTCGCTTTCGTCTTGCTTCGGCTTCCTTTCCATCGTCCATTAGATCTTCTACTGATCGTTTGATGTCGTCTTTGTTCACCATCACTCCAAACTTGTCTTGCTCGCCAACAAGAACCGGAGCTTCCATACCGATTTTCACTCCGATCTTCAAAACATCTACTATAAATCTTTCATTTATAAACTGGTCTACGAAATGCGGCCATGTAACCATCGGGACTCCAGCTGTAATCCCTTCAAGAGTCGAGTTCCATCCGCAATGTGTTAAAAACCCTCCAACAGCTCGATGCGACAGAATCAATACTTGTGGCGCCCAGCCGCGGATTATTAACCCTCTATCTTTCACCCTTTCTTCATATCCTTCTTCCAACAACCATTTTTCGAGTCCATCGGTCATATGTCTTATGCACCACAAAAAGGGCTTCTTCGATGACTCGAGTCCCAGCCCGAGGTCTATGCTTTGGGCAGTGGAAACACGAGCTAGACTTCCCAAACAAATAAAAATCACGGACCCCGGCTCCATGGAATCGAGCCATTTCAAGCACTCATGTTCGTTGACCGCGCCCTTGCTTCCTCTCTCGGCTATATCTTCAAAAGTTTTGTTGCATAGCGAAACGGGCCCTATACACCATACCTTTTTCGCTTTCGCCTTTGCGAGTGCTTCAACATAGTAAGGCTCCAACTCCTGAAAACTGTTAACGACAATCCCACTCGCAGTTTCTTCCCCTTGTTGTACTCGGTCGAAGAAATCCGCGTTTTCCTTTACGTCTTTCCGGCCCCAACTCAACGCCTGGGCTTTCGTAAGCTCAACGCGGTCCGGAAGGCCTGGAAACACGAAGTACTCCGATTCGGAGATGACCCCGTCTAACATATCAGTATTCATTGCAAGATGTATGCATAAGAAAGTAAAGCATCCAGGCCCATGGAAAACCATCCTCGGAACATCAAGCTTTCGCGCTATACCGTCCGTCCACGTTATAAGGTTATCAGAAATGATGCAGCTTGGCGCTGGAGTGAGCCCGCGGAGCATGTTCTCCGCGGGTCCCTCCAGCATCGCAGCGGCCTCAAACAGCTTCAAAAACAGTTGAGCGGATTCTATCATGTCAAAATTCTCACATCCCTCGGGTAAACCCACTTCGGCTACGGGGAGTTGGAGTTCAAGAACTTGAATCTTGAGGTTACCTTCGATGGCACGAGCAATGACGGGCCTGAAACGGTCGGCGTTAACAGGAGTCGTGATTATGGTGACAGTGGGACCGCGTTCGGCTAGTAATCGTGCTATGTCGACCATGGGTATCATGTGACCCGGAGTCATTAGCGGAAACAAGACGAAGTGAAGATGTTTAGGATTATGAGCCATTGGAGTTGTAGAAGGTGGTTTGGATGGTGTTTGTGAATACGGTATTTTATCTTATGGGATGGATTTATGCTTCAACGTCCATCACTTATTAATGTGGATGATATTTGTCATCTATGTCAACAAGTACTAGTGAATTTTCTTTGAAAGCTATCTTCTATTGGGCTATACGACGAAATTTCACATTTCACTCACTCTCACTTATTCTACATCAACCAATGTACACTTGAATTCTATTAATCAAAATTCAAATTAATTAGTGAGCAAATTTACTATTGTTCAATGAAATTAATCAAATGTGTTTACATTTTTCAACTTAGTAGTACCATAATAAATGTTTATTAATTAGTGAAAAAATTTACTGTTGTTCAATGAAATTAATCAAATGTGTTTACATTTTTCAACTTAGTAGTACGTACCGTAATAACTGTTTATTAATTAGTGAGCAAATTCACTGTTGTTCAATGAAATTAATCAAATGTGTTTACATTTTTCAACTTAGTAGTACGTACCATAATAACTGTTTATTAATTAGTGAGCAAATTCACTGTTGTTTAATGAAATTAATCAAATGTGTTTACATTTTTCAACTTAGTAGTACGTACCATAATAACTGTTTATTAATTAGTGAGCAAATTCACTGTTGTTCAATGAAATTAATCAAATGTGTTTATATTTTTCAACTTAGTAGTACGTAACGTAATAACTGTTTATTAATTAGCGAGCAAATTCACTGTTGTTCAATGAAATTAATCAAATGTGTTTACATTTTTGGCATGAGTGGCTCGACTAAATAAAAATATAAGCTCTCCTCTGGTGGACACGGAGTCGAGGCCGGGAGAGGGTGGAGAAACCCCGGCCACATGTGGACATGGAGTGGAGAGCAGGATTATTACTAGTTTTTGTAAACTTTTAGCAAACTAAAGGTATATCCGGCGCCGGCTAGTAATTAGTAATCAAGTATATGAGTATGAGTTTAGGACACCGTTTAACGCTCGTGTATAAGACTAAGATTAGCAATAACCGGTTTAAACGCATCTAATAGTCGTTCCCAATGCTAACCTACTAGATTTAGCCTAATGGTTCTCTATAAAACAGAACTTTGCAAGTGAAAATTTGGACCCTTGATGATAAGACCATTCAAATGCTGAAATTTCTTAGAAGACTCATCTTCATCAGCAAACGTATGCAAACGTACGTATACGCATCATCCGTATGCATACAAGGTGTTCAATGAATTGCCTGAGTCGGCGCTTTTGTTCTCCCTAGGTTGCTTGACCGTATTGAGATAAGTCGAGCTCAGCTGCTAGCTGAGTTCAATCATAGTCGTTTTGCAAGGCCTAAGCAACTTGAACGCGTGAGAGAAACAGAGTCAAGAGCTTAAGGTTTGGTGTCTAAGACCGTTATCACTGTCTAACAGTAATGATTTGGGTAATTTGTTGATGAGGAAACAATGACAAACGTTACTTGAATACATCCAAATTTTGGTCAAGAACACGTACCAATAATCAACCTTTTTCATTTTTTTGACTTTACGAGTTATGTATATGACTTACTCGTATGTGCTTCATTATAGCGCGGTTTAGCGAACTAAATAAACATTAATCTTGTCAAAATAGTATGACTTTTGAAGCCTAATTATTATAGGTGTAGTGTCACTTATTTCTTTACTCAAAGAAGTTACATTCAAAGTGAATTGTTCTTAACGAGTAGAGTCCAAAAACCTAAAATGGACCGAGTGTGACTCGGTCCATCTACACATTAGATTGCCTCCAAAACATCTTGACTTGGCTTTGATTTCTTGGCTGATTCCTGAATGATATCTTGAATCATCAACGTCGTGTTGCGATACGAAGAACCCCCTTCCTCCATCGCCCTCTTCGCCATTTCCCCGAGCTCTCGAGCACGCTTTCTTCTCGCTTTCCCCTCCCCTTCATCGTCCATTACCCTCTCGACAGCGGTCCTAATGTTTTCTTTTTTGACCAACTCTCCAAGCTTATCTTGCCCTCCAACACTCACTCCTGTTTTCAACACATCTATTACAAATCTTTCGTTTATAAACTGATCAGCGCCTTGCGGATACGTAACCATCGGGACCCCGGCAGATATCCCTTCGAGAGTCGAGTTCCATCCACAATGAGTCATGAAACCACCAACCGCTTTGTGGGACAATATCAACACTTGTGGGGCCCAACCGCGAACAATTAAGCCCCTATCTCTCACCCTCTCTTCGTACCCCGATAACCATCTCTCCGTCTTGTCCGTGGTGGATCTTATACACCAAATAAAGGGTGTGCTGGATAACTCCAATCCACACCCCAGCTCGAGTATCTGCTCATCACAGATACTCGACATACTCCCCAAACAAACAAAAATCACCGACCGCAGATCTCTCGCATCCAACCACTTCAAGCAATCACTCTCGTCGATTCCAGCCTTGTTTCCTCTCTCGGCTAGATCAAGAAAACTCCGGTTGTGCAGTGAAACCGGCCCAATACACCACACCTTCTTACCCTTCGCCTTTGCGAGCTCGCGAACATACTCAGGCTCGAGCTCGCTAAAGCTGTTAACCACGATCCCATCCGCAGCATCCGCGGCTACTTCCATCCGATCAAAGAACTCCACCATCTCCTTCGTCTCTCGTTTCCCCCACCCTCCGGCTTGAGCTTTCGTGAGCTCAATCCGGTCAGGGATCCTGGGCAGCACAAGGTACCCCTCATCCGAATCAAATTCGTTAAGTACATTAGTATTCATCACAATATGTAAACACAAGTACGTGAAGCACCCCGGCCCATGGAACACAAGCCTCGGGACACCGAGCCGCCGCGCTAGACCCGTCGTCCACGGGAACTGGTTATCGGAGATGATGCAGCTAGCCGCCGGAGTTAGCCGCCGGAGAACATTTTCCGACGGTTCTTCCAGCATGTCCATGGCGGCGTACATTTTCACAAACACATTTTCCGACGGCTTTTCCAGCATGTCGAAGTTCTCGCATCCTTCGGGCAAGCCGACTTCGGCCGACCGGAGTTGAAGTTCAATAACTTGGATCTTGAGATGGGCTTCGGCGGCGCGTGCGATGGTTGACCGGAAGCGGGTGGCGTTGACCGGCGTTGTGATGATGGTGACGGTGGCGTTACGGTGGGCTAATATTCTTGCGATGTCGATCATGGGGATCATGTGGCCTTGTTGCATTAAAGGGAATAATACAAAGTGAAGGTCTTTTGGGGAAGAAGCCATTGAAGGTCTTTGGGTGAATAAATGAAACTATAATAAGCTGCTACTTATAGCTGGAAAATGAAATCTATCGTTTTTTTATTTATGTTTTTTCAACACCCACTATATACTTGATCAGCACGTATAGAGTTTCAACCGATATCTGTAAAGAACATGTTAGAAACCAATCTTCCTACAACACCCACTATATACTTGATCAGCACGTATTTAGTTGCAACCGATATTTGTAAATAACATGTTAGAAACCAATTTTCCTATTTTAATAAAAAATTAATTATGATGGACATATGATACCATCATATTTTATCTCACTAAAATTTTTTCGCTTATCTATTTTATTAATATCTCATTAATTACTAATAATAAATTAAGAAATGTGTCTTTTTATTAATATTGTTTCTAAAAAAATAAATATTTATAAATTAAGAGATTTTTTAACGACATTAAACTTTTTTAAAACTTTTAAATATTCTAAAATTGATGGTTAAGGTAAAATTTTTATAAACAAAAATTAATTAAAATTAGGAGTTATAATAAAAATATTTTAAAAAATTACATTTTCTAAAATGTTTGTTTTGAAACAAAGTTTTTAATTTTTTTTGGAAAAGATAAGAAAAAGTATAAAAACAAAAGATTAAAAAGTTTATATCATTATTTTATTATTTATAGTCCTTACTTATACATAATTTTAATCATATTTTATCTTAGAATATCATTTTATAAATCTTAAATTTTAAGTATATTTAATATTTTATTTATTTAATCCATGTAATATACGGGTTTACTAAAGCTAGTGTAATATATACTCAGGATCAAAAGGATTTACGTATTAATATTTATATTTATGATATATTATATATGTTTTTTAATATAATTTTTAGAAAAGTTATATAATTACTTTTTTAAAATGTTTATACAAGTAAAGATGTTCACTTTATAAAGCATTTTATTAACAAACCTAACTTTTTAAGAATGAAAAACGTTTTACAAAAAATTATAGAAATCATTATTATTTAATAGGAGAGATGGACGTGAAACAAAAAAAAAATTATAAAAATAATTAAACAAATTTGTATAAGAAAGATACGCGAGAATAAAAAGTGGAGAAGGCACAAAATCTCTATACTAATAAATAAATAAAAATCCGGACACTTGTAACCATTCTATGCCATCTAATAATTACTTTTCCTGCTTCTCTCTCCTCTTAATTATGAATGATATAATAACTATCCATAATTAAAATTTTAAATATGTTAACTTCAAATTTTCAAATATGTAATACATGAGTTTATTTAATTCGTATAATACACAATATTCAAGACATAAACTTTTATATTATTAACCATGCAACTGTAAATTTATTTAACCCGTGTATTACACGAGATTGTAACCTAGTAAGAAAGATACACGAGAATAAAAAGTGGAGAAGGCACAAAATAGTGACACATTTCTCTTAAGAATTTAATTTATTAGGGATAGAGATAACTTTTTTTTAAATTAATATTTTCTAGATAAGATTTTAAAAAAATTATATATATATAATTGTTGTATGTCGGTGAAAACAGGTTAGTTTCAATATTTTATATTTTGACCATAACAATTTAAGAGTTTCATATTATAACCACTAAAGTTCATCAAATAAAAACACAAGCCTAAGATCATTTAAATTTGCCGGATCTTCCATTAATTTCTTCCACTTCGAATGTCTTCTTTGAGCCCCATAAGTTTTTTAAATTTTTTTGAAAATGCGTTGTACTGTTGTAAATTATATTTTCGCTATATAACAAAAAAAGCATCTATCAGAATTGGTTAGTTTACTACGCTTCTACAAGAGTGGTCCATGGTTTGAGTCTCTCAAGCATTTTTTTTTCTCAACAATTACATATAAATTGAACTAAAACCAAGAACATGTATCACGTGAAGTAGCATACTTTGACGGCTTGAAGTCAATAACAATAATTTCTAGTGTTATAATTGGGCATTAAAAAAGACATTTTTAGAAATCTCTTTTGGGGTTAAATTACAAAGTTAAACAAACTACTATTTATTTTATGAAAATTGACAGACATGTTTTTGTTACAATTGTTGGTCGGTATATCACGTGGTATATGTATATATCTAACCAAACTATATTTTTGTATAATCATTGGGATATATGACGTCAAGGTATTCTTATGTTTAAAAATGTTATAACCAACATTTCAACACTTAAAACATGTTAATGATTTATTACTCTTTTGTGCTAATATGATTTCCATAGCGTTGCGAGAAGACCCCGCGGCAACGCACGGGGTTCAATCCTAGTTACTATTAAAGTAGCTACAGTGTGACCAGTCGTGCTGGAAAATAGAAGGAAATGCAAACATGAAAAAGTGGGTGAATAAAAAAAGTGTGGCCATGGAGCATCTATAGTTAAAATTTGCAGGAATTATGAGCCGATAAAGCCGATAAAGTTCGGGGACCTAAGTTGACAAGATGTTCAATATGGTTTGAATATTAAATCTAGCTAAAGTCTATCAATTAGGAAAAGGATCGGGATTGAAGACGTCCCTAGCTCCAACTTAGAATTAGGGGGGTGAATGTTGGTTTAATTCCGCAGTTAGGATCCAAGTCGGGATCCGATCCGATCCGAGTGCCTAAGTGGATGATGATTTAAAATGATATTATCCAAAGTGGTATTAGGGATATCTTTTAATTTAAATCTTTAGATAAGATAAGTATTAGATTATTATGAATTGTAATCTAATTAAGAGTTCTAGTAGGTTTATGAGACTTGGTGATCAAGTCTTATTCTCTTATAAATACTAAACCATGTTTAAGGGTTTAGGTATCAAGAGAGTTATTGTATTGTGGTTTTGAGTTATTTTCCATAATATAATAAAAGTGGGTTTACTCATAATTGTGTATGATTGATTCTTGGACTTGATCTAGACGGTCTAAAAATATAATAGTTTCTAAGAGGTTTTAAAAATTGTTTTGATTTCAAAGAGTTTGCCACCATGAGTTGCCAACTCTAAATAAATCAAAATCCTAACACCATATATATGTTGACGTTTCAAGCAATTTCAAATCTTCTAATAATTTCAAACACTCTTCGTTGGATTTCTTTCCACTACTAATCTTTTTTTTCTTTAACGGCATCGGAAGCGGCTCTATGTAGCATGCTTCTTCATAGTCTAGGTATAAAACATACCTCAAATGGTATTCTAACCATACATTGTTAGTTTGAAGCTCGAAAATTGGGCCAACGTCTAAGGAGGAAACCAATTACCTCGTAAAACCCACTGACTTGAAATGAACTGCAAGATTTAAACCCTGGTCTTCACATAGAGAAAGATCTGAAATGCCATCTGAACCAAATTGTCATTGGCCTCTTTACCACATGTATATTCAAAAAGTTATAATATAGTAATAACTAGGTTACAATCCCATGTAATACACGAGGTAAATAAATTTACGATTACATGGTTAATAATATGAAAATTAATATAAAAATGTATGTTTAAATATTGTATATTATACGAATTGAATAAAACCATGTATTACACATTTGAAAATTTAAAGTTAACATATTTGAAATTTTAATTATAGATAGTTATTAATTAATAAATAGCTATTATAGCATTCATAATTAAAAATAAAAAGAAATGTAAAAATCAATTACTAGAAGGGCATACAATAATTACAAGTGTTTAGATTTATTTTTATTTATTATATAAAGATATAGAGATATGCTTTCAAAAGTTATTTAAAAAGTGTGGACGATAAGCATCCAACCTAAGCCGCCCGCTTTGACTCCAAACTAGTCAGCAAGATATGTGAGAATTATGGACCATACATTAAAAATAGAACTAAAAACTTAAACGTGTATCATATATGCATATATATGTCCGTTATATTCAATGAACCAGACCAGATAGAAAATTACCGTTAACTGGTTTACCGGTCAATTTGATTAATAATTGTCTGGTTCATTAGAAAACCACAAAAATTAAGAAATTATGTAGCAAGGGATTGTACCATGGGCGAACTTATTTAGAGCCCGGGGTAGCCCGGGCTACCCTTAAACTACCCCTGAATTTTCGTTTCGATGTGCAAAATTTAATTATTTTTTTACAGTTGTATGTATCGGGATACACCTGAGCAAAAATTATGATAACTCTCAAATTTAGACTGCCTAAACTAATATAAGATTAAAATTTTAATCCTGAAAAGAAGTTTATACAAACTTTAAAAATTTTAAGACCAACTTAGTGTTATTATGAAACGACCCCAAAAAATAAGTAGCAAATATAAAACAATTAGTTTGAATAACTAATTCATTTATCTTTGATTATTTGATAGATTAATTATTAGACTATTGATTAGTAGATTTCTATATTAGATTATTTGATATGTTTAGTTGATTATTTGTTTGAATATTTGATTGTTTGAATGTAATCATAATTATAAAATAAGGGTGTAGATAAGTTGTGCGGAGTCTGAGATTGTTTTGACATAAGAAAGCTTGATCTCGTGCTCGAGCTTGGCTTGTGTAGAATGTTAATTGTAAGGCTCGAGCTAGTGTCGTGTAAAAGTTTAATTTTAATACTCGAGGTTTTTATTATTTCAGAATTTTTCAAACGTAAGTTCGGCTTAAGATCACTTGTCCATAATTTAATTATTTTCATCATAGTTATTTATACAATAATTATAATCTATATAAATATATGTAATATATTAAGTAAAAGTTATATAAAAAAAGTTCATTTCAAGAGGGCCCGATCCAAGATTTTGACGAGCTTGTTTAAGCTCGGTTCGATCCAAGATTTTGACGAGCCGCTCTCGAGTAACTCACGACTTTGCTTATCTCATTTACCCCCTAGTGCTGAATGTTATTTGTTTTAATTTTATCTTTTTTGTCTTCTTATTGTGTGATTCGAACCAAAAATAGACCGTATCAAAAAGATTTAATAATTAGTGATAGAGAACCGACCCTTAAAACCTTTCGATCCCAATGTAAAAAATTTATGGGTACGCTACTAAAGATGAAATCTTATTCTAAACAAGTTCTTATTGGCAAAAAAATTTAGAGTTAAATTCGATTTTGCTCCCTGAGGTTTAATGAAAATAACTATTTTCCTCCAAAAGATTAAAAATATCAATTTACCTCCAAAGGTTTCATAAATTGTTTCAATTCTATCCAAAAATTTCATAAGTTGTTTCAACTTGAATACAAAAAATAAAACTTTTGGACTGAAATTGATACAAATGAAGAAACTTTTGGACTGAAATTGATGTTTTGAAACTTTTGGAGGAAAATGGAAACTTTTGTCAAACCTTAGGGAGCAAAATTAAAATTAACTCAAAAATTTATTATTAAATGAATGTATCATAAAAAAATGAGTTAATTTCATTTTTACTCTCTAAGGTTTAACTAAAGTAACCATTTTTCTCCAAAATATTAAAAACATCAATTTACCTTCAAAAGTTTCATATTAATTTTGTTTTTGAAACAATTTTGAAACTCTTTTGGAGGAAAATAGTTATTTTTAACAAATATTAAGTAGTAAAATTAACTTAACTCTAAAAAAATTATTATTCAATAAATGTACTTGCAAAATGTTTTTTAAGGATACTTTTGACTTTTCAGACTAGATCCGCCAGTGGATTGTACCTCATGTAACATGGATAGTAAGTTACTATATATCGCGTTTATATAAGGTAATGGTGGATGTCACCAGCCTTTGCAAAGCATGTGGGTACGGGTACTTCGGCGCATTCGGCAACACCTCAGACGATAGTTTGGTTAGGGGATTCCATGTGGTACTAGCCGTGAACTTGTTGAGAGTTAGCCGTTGCACAACTGTACATTTGAACACTATTAAAAAAGTATATTAGGTTTTTTTAAACCTATAAATACTACATTCTCTTTCAAAATATAACATGTAACTCATCTCCTCTACTATGTATCATAAAACAAATCTTTCATGTGATTCGTCGGATGAGTACGTTGAGCGAGGGCATTTCAAATAGTCTCCAATTCCTCACCAACATTGTTCTGTAACCATCTCCATTACATTCCAATGAAATGCGTGGAATATTGTTCGAGTGTCTATTTCATGTCATCGGGCCGACAATACAAGTGTGGCTACCATCTTACCAACTATTTCTACCTTAGGTACTTGATCCACATTTGTGAAATCATTCTCATATCCAACCGATCCAAAGAAAAAAAGTTTAATAGGGTTCAAGAATCGACAAGAGAAGAAGACAAGTGAGCTTTTGGAATTTTAATAGTTAAACGAAGAATACTTAGGCGACCCACCTGGTCTTATAAGCGGGAAATGATTAGGAATGTGAAGTATGCATGCATGATATTGCACAGTCTGATTTTAATAAACGATGACAATGCGATTGCACCGTTCTACGTAAGAGATACTATGACAAATCCAACTCTTCAGAGTTGTATGATTCTAGTTTACATATTAAACTTCGATTTGATCTTGTGTAGCATATTGCAAGTCTAAACCTTCCAGAGTCGACAGAAAAGTTGTTTTTTAGTTTTTATTTAATAAAATGTTATATGTTATGTTTTAAATATCTCATTTAGTTTGAATTAATAATTAAAAAAATAATAATTTAGATTATTTAAGTTATGCCCTTATCGATCAATTTAAATAACTTTAACTAAAATAAAATGTAAAAATAGATCAACAATTAATTATTAGTATATAATACAAGTATTTGACCCTTCTACCCTAATACACAGTAACTATAGTATTCATTCACCAACTTTTCAAATCAAAACAATTATCTTTCAAAAATTTACACTTCCGTGCAAGACCAACTTTCTCGTGCAGGTGCCTTTCAAATGCATGACATTTCTTAGAATATTCATCTTCATCATCAAAGCAATGACGAATTAACGATCAACCAAACCCCAAATCAAAAATTACAATTCTTCTCTATAAATATGAAGATTAATGCATTGATTTCAACAATCTCCAATTCAATTTTGTAGCTCATCAATCCTTAATCTTCACAATAATCCAACAATGCCTTCAGAATCAGAATCAATCAACCAGCTTCACTTCCTCTTGATTCCATTACTAGCTCCCGGCCACACGATCCCCATGATCGACATAGGGAAACTACTTGCACAACGACAGAATGTGATGGTCACCATCGTCACAACACCCTTAAACGCCATTCGATACGGTCCTGCTCTTCAAGAACACATCAAATCCGGACTCCCCATGCGGTTTCTTGAACTCCCTTTTCCGGCAAAGGAGAACGGACTACCGGAGGGATGTGAAAGTAGCGATGCTTTACCGGATCTACATTTACTTCCAAACTTTTATGCGGCTGTTGACATGTTGCACGAAAGGCTTGAACAACGTTTTGACTCGCTAACGCCTCGGCCAACATGTATTTTATCTGATAAATATATGGTCTGGACTGATGATATAGCGGCAAAGTATGAGATCCCGAGGATCGTGTTTGATGGAATGAGTTGTTTTAAACAGTTGTCGACGTATCATTTGTATGCGTCCAAGGTGTTTGATGGGTTGCCAGAGTGGGAGCCTTTTGTTCTCCCGGGGTTGCCAGACCGAATTGAGATGACTCGAGCTCAACTGCCACATGAGTTCAATCGTGGTCGATTAGCAACGAGTGAGGAACTTAAACAAGTGAGGGAAACCGAGGAAATAGTTTATGTACGAATAAGGGAAGCCGAGGTGAGAGCTTATGGAATGGTGATCAATAGTTTTGAGGAGTTGGAGGAAGAATATGTTAAGGAATTTAAGAAGTTAAAAGGGGGTAAGGTTTGGTGTATAGGACCGTTATCACTGTATAACGATAACGATTCAGGTAAATCCTTAAGAGGAAACAATACCTCTATTGATGATCATCATTACTTGAAATGGCTTGATTCTAAAGAACATGGATCAGTAGTCTACGCCTGCTTCGGTAGCAGTAGTCAAGTCACCCCTCCACAACTAATGGAACTCGGGTTAGCCCTAGAAGCATCAAAATCTCCATTCATATGGGTGATTAGAGCTGGCGACAAAGCTAAAGATATCGAGAGATGGATATTAGAAAGCGGGTTTGAAAACAGAACAAAAGATAGGGGTCTCATAATCAAAGATTGGGCACCACAACTTCTAATCTTGTCCCACCCTTCGGTTGGAGGGTTTTTGACACACTGTGGTTGGAATTCAATCTTGGAAGGGGTCTCAGCTGGTGTCCCTATGATCACATGGCCTCAGTTTGCCGAACAATTCTTGAACGAGAAGTTAGTAGTTCAAGTGTTGGGCATTGGCGTGGGCGTTGGTGCTCCCGTTGTGGTGCATTGGGGCCAGGAAAATGAATTTGGGGTAACTGTGAAGAGCGAGCAGGTGAAAGCGGCTATAGAAAAAGTAATGGACCCGGGGTCTAAAGGAAACGAGAGAAGAAGGAAAGCAAAAGCACTTGCGATGGTAGCGAAGAAAGCAATCGACGAAGGAGGATCGTCTCATTATAACTTGACATTACTAGTACAAGATCTTTTGGAGCTTGCAAATGTTGGAAGCCAAAAGTCGATGAATGATTGTAGCTAGTTTTATATGTTTTGGCTGGAACTCAATGTAGAGTTACATTTAAAATGAAGTTTTGTAAACGAGTGTTAAGTAATATCTCCTGCCAAAGAAATTGTACTATATCTACAATTTAAATTATTATACTTAGTCAAATAGAGTTTGTTGTATAAGCTTTTATTTCTCCTGCTTCTTCTCCAATTCACTGTATATGTACTTATCTAATTGTTGAATGAAGATTCATCACTTTCACAAACAATCTGTTGATACCACAGCTTTAATATGGTATCAGAGCAACCAAACTCAGCCTACTCCAAGGAACGGCAACCAAGGGCATGTATGAGCTTCGCTCAAGACGTGCAACATCTTCACCCGTTGTCTACACCATGCACAAAACCGATTCTACTATGTGGCATCATAGACTCGGCCATCCAAATAATAAAGTTTTCAAGTTTTTATCATCTCATGTTTCCTTTAATTCTAGTTCTCATCATTATTGTAATGCTCGCAATATTAATAAAAGTCATCAACTTCCTTTTGCAAATTCTTCTTTTACTTCTAATTCGCCTCTTGATTTAATTTTTTCGGATGTTTGGTGTTCTCCCGTCACATCCTTTGATAACTACAAATACTACATAATATTTGTTGATCACCATACAAAGTACACATGGCTTTATCCTCTAAAAAATAAATCCAACTCATTTAACGTCTTCATTCGATTTCAAAAACTTGTTGAAAACTTTTTCAACACCACAATCAAACGTTTTTTCTCCGACAACGGAGGTGAATTCATTAAACTTGCTTCGCATTTTGCCTCTTGTGGAATCTCTCATCTCACGAGCCCTCCACATACCCCTCAACATAATGGTTATGCCGAACGACGACACCGTCATATCTCTGATGTTCTCAAAAAGGCAAACATGAGTGAATGTCGACCTATCTCCACTCCTATTACTTGCTCTGAAACCCTTACACTCACGGGTGCACATGAATATACCTCTCCCACCGATTATCGGGCCATAGTTGGAGCTCTGCAGTACTTGTCTCTTACCAGGCCGGATGTTGCCTTTACAGTTAACAAGCTCTCCCAATTTATGCATGCTCCCACTTTTCAGCATTGGACCGCCCTCAAACGTTTACTTCGCTATCTCCAAGGGACTACATCCAAGGGACTTTTGATACGAAAAGGATCAGCACTCAACTTACATGCTTTCACCGACGCGGACCGGGCGGGTGACAAAACCACCTACCGTAGCACCACTGGTTATGTTGTCTTTCTTGGTTCTAATCCTATAGCATGGAGCTCTAAACGCCAAAGTACTTTGGCTCGGAGCACTACGGAGGCTGAATTTAGAGCGGTTGCATCCGCCACAACAGAGGTTCAATGGCTTGCTAATCTTCTTCATGAACTTGGCTATCATTTGTCTACTGCTCCGACCATTTATTGTGACAACTTGAGTGCCACAGTCTACTCCGCAAACCCGGTATTTCATTCTCGCATGAAACATCTAGCTTTGGATTTTTACTTTGTCCGAGAAAAAGTACAAACTGGTTCTCTACGGGTTACACATGTTTCCGGGGATGATCAGTTAGCGGATGTACTTACCAAACCCTTACTCAAACCGCGTTTTCAGCTGCTTATCTCCAAGATTGGTCTTGCTTCCCGCTCGTCCATCTTGCGGGGGAATGTTAAGTAATATCTCCTGCCAAAGAAATTGTACTATATCTACAATTTAAATTATTATACTTAGTCAAATAGAGTTTGTTGTATAAGCTTTTATTTCTCCTGCTTCTTCTCCAATTCACTGTATATGTACTTATCTAATTGTTGAATGAAGATTCATCACTTTCACAAACAATCTGTTGATACCACAGCTTTAAAATAAACAAAATTCCTAAAATAAACAAAATCATTGGAAGTGTGTGTGTGTGTGTGTATGAGTAGTTAAAAGTTAAAAACAAGTCATAATTAGTAATAAATCTTAGAAAATTAGTAATAAAAAATATTACGATAACACTACAACGACATTCTATTGTAAAAAGACAAACGTCAACATGTTGTGTGAGTTATCGTGTTATCAGTAGAAAAAGAGAGCATTATGTAAGATAGAGGTCCACCAATGAATGTATGAGTTCTTGATCCGTTCCGTTGAATGTATTAGTGTCGTACGTGGTTCCCAAGATATAGGCGTAGTGAAAGAAAGTCTGAACCTTATATATTTGAGATGGGTATTCAATATGATCAATTAATGAACATGTTTGAATAAGACCAAGTGTATTTTTAAGTATTAGAAATGATAAAATGTATGAAATTATCCATAACTTTTTTTTTTTTTAAAGTATGAGGGTGTGGAAAAAATTTATAGCTCATAATACATTTTGAGCATACATAAGGGACATCTATACTAGAGCTATTAATAGCGGCAAATCCCAACAAACCAAAGGAGGGTGTCTCGTTTTTATTTAGCTGTCATTTTGCTTAGGGTCAGATCGTTTCGCAATCCAATGTATGTAGCCTTACCCTAAATGTTGATGTAGGAGGCTGTTTTTCACGGTTTAAACTTGATTTCAGTGTCACATAATAACAACCTTAGTAATTGCTCCAAAGCACGCTCTCTACAAATTCAACTAAAATTTTAGAATTTCGAATTATCAAACAAACCACTTTAGTAATTGAATAGAAATACAAATGGCGGAAACTTGAGTCCCTAATGATTGAATTTGGGCTTGAAGATTGGGCCTAAGGAGATTTTTATGTGGGTGGGGACTTAACAAACCAAACCGATCATTTCCCTCTTCAAAAATCAAATCCTGACCCAAAGATACTCTAACAAAAACTGATTTTGACTTTTCTTGATGTCAACTCGAACCGTTTTGAGAAAATAAAATCAGCTTGTACGCATAGATCTAAAGGTAAGAGTTTATAGGATATTGATTATTGTCTGTTAACGAGCCTTTAAACATTTTGGTTTTTTTACAACAATATAGGCCAACCCCACCTTTAACGTATTAGATTATTTCAGTATTAGACTGTCAAATATGTTCAGGCTATTCATTTTATTAGGGTTTATGATATATTTGTTACCATAATTTGGTTGATTTCTTTCCTAATCTAACTATGTTGATAAGATTCATAATATGTAAATGTGAACATCTTGTGACTCTGTAAGAACCCGTCACTGTTAAACATTTTATATAATATTTGTGTTTCTATATAAGGAAACTCTTATGTTCTTTATCCGTCAAATAACAAGGGCACATGTTAGGTGTTTTATTTTTTATGTCAGGATTGGCAAGATTAAACGACGTTGTTTTCTCTACCACAGAAGAATACATGCATGCATTATGTGTGTTTAAGGATTGGAAAATGGTATAAGGAACTCTATGTTTGACTTGTTGTTCTACCTAACGATACTTGCACGCCTTAAGCGTGTTTTTGAGAGATTTAACGATTGTCCTTAGTCATTCATATCATATGTTTGAGTCTTTTGCGCCAGCTTTCGAAAAATAAAATCATCTAACATTTTTTCTTATATATCATCAGAGAAAATACAGTGACGGAATATTGCCAGTGCTATGATATATGCCATAAATTAAACTTGTGACGCTAAATGTGTTCATGATGTTAGCGTATCCAATCTTTTCCGTCAATGTAAGCGACACCCATGTAAGGAGCTGCTTCTGCTGGGCCTAACTGTTTCGCATATTTCACCCTACCTTTGAAATTTGCTCCAGGGCCAGTACACGCGTGTTCTCCAAAGAATACTTTCCTGAAAGCACATGCAGACGATAGACACATGATATTAATAACATTGATTGACATATCAAAAACAAACACACAATTAAATTACAAAATCATGTATAGCCATAACTGATCTCTAGAGGGGTCTTTCCAGTCATTCCAGCCTTCAGGAGCAACGATTGGAGACATGAAAGTTTTTATGAATACAATAGTTGAATATGCACCCCAAGCCCTCCCAAGCCACACATTACCCTTGCCTGTGATCTTGCAATTCACAAACGAAAACCCAGTTTTTTCTTGTGGTGAAGCGCGTTGTTGCGCTGCTATCGCTCCATTGATCCCAGCCCCGGTCGCCACAGAGTTCAATGTACAGTCCTAAGAGAGAAATTTTTAAATAATGGTTAAAAAGTCTCCACTTCTGTTCATATATGTCTTCTTCGCTACACAATATACAATAATTTGTATGTATGTTTTCATGACCGAGGTGGTCATCGGACCAGGATCCTTAGCTATCCACTATCCACTGTCCACTATCCACTATCCACTATCCACTAGTCACTAATAATTAAGACACGCATATTAATTTCAAAATTTAATGACAAATATAGCTATTTTTAAATATAACATGTAACTACTTTATCTATAGTGCATATTTACAATGCTAACAAAATAAGAAGCCTAAGATAAACAAAATATGAAGTCTTAAATAGTAAATTAATTAGATTTTAAAATAGAAAACTTAAAATTCAGTCCTATGGTCTGATCGAAAGCAACAATTTATATACTACGACAAATAACCTTACAAAAATTACATATTTTCCTAGGTAGTTTCACTACTACAAAACCAGGCATTAGCAACTAGAATAGACGATAGCAAATTTAGCAACACGAAAATTAAATGACAGTCACAAATACTCAGTTTTGTGGTGGTGTGTGAAAAACATGTTATGAAGATTAAAGACACGATTACCTCATATAGTGATCTACCATTTCCAAAGATAAAATCTATTGTTCCTTCAATGAAACAACTTTTAAAATAGTGTCTTCCTACATCATCATGAAGAGTATCTTGAAATCCATAGAACCCACAACTATAGAATGCCGCTTGATCACCTCCGATTCTAAAAGCGACTGCTTGTCCCCCAATTGTGCCTGGACCCGGGAGAGGAGCTGTATTCTTCATATCATTCGACAACAACACACGCATATCAATCTTGAATAAGAACAACAAAAACTATCTCTTCACGCTTCATAGCAATGATTACTTGCGTTACAAGTTACCTTAAAGCTGATGTCATGAGCGATGAACTTTGGAGCGAAAACACCAACCGAGTAGCTATAGATGGTCCCATTAGATTTAGCAGCGGTGTCGCCCCAAACAACAAATGTGTTGAGATAGCCTTGGCCTTTAATGATCAAGTTGGGTTTAGTTAATTTCACATTTACTTTCTCCCTGCCAACATAATATAAATGTTGTTGGACTTAACATTTTAAGCATAAATTGTGACGCACAAAGGTTATTTGACCAATTGGCATGGATTTGCTACAGATTTGACCGTAACAAATATCTATATTTTTAGAGATGCGAGAAATATTACTTGTATGTGCCAGCATCAAGTATGATAAGTGTTGGTTTTGGCGCGTGGTCAGGAACTGCATCCACTGCTTTTTGAAGAGTGTTGAATTTGCCGCAACCCTTTTGATCAACGGTTAAAGTAAGCCCCACGCCATATTTTGCTATAAGCGGACTTTTCCACTTTGTTTCGTCGCACGCAAGCCACCTATAAAGGCGGTCGAAAAGTTGGTTTATAAAAGAGAACTCGTAAATTCCATTTTGATGACTTTTGATAGAAGTGATTTTAAAAATATTTGAAGAGATTGAAGGTGTTATGTTTGAGTTTTTGGTGTAGAAAGAAAGTATGATGGAAAGGAGAGCAATTGCAGTGACAGATAGCCAAAACAATTGGCTTCTTTTAATGATCATGTTTTTGGATTAATGGATTGTGTTTAAGACTTGTTGGGGGGTATATTGTTATTGTTATATATAAATATAAGAGTTGAAAAGCTTCTTTGTATCGTATACGTAAAAGGGAGGGGGAAGGTAACCTTCAAACTATTACCACCTTTTTTATTAAGTGTCATAGCTTAATACGTATAGTTACCAAGGGAAACAATAATACTCTTTTTGACAACCATATATTTATCCGGATAACTTATTAATATAAAAGCATAACAAACTAAAAAACGCCTCAAGATATACTAAGAAATATAATTGAAAAAGATACCAAAGATGTAATTTTAAGCAATATGAGAACTATAAAATCAATTTACTTGATTTTAAAATAATAATCAACTGGCCAGACTATCATTTAAGAATAATAAATACTTATGTGTGAAAGACATTAGCTAGATATTACTAATTGAAATCTTTAAATTAAGAAAGAATCAATTATTCTTATAATCACAAGAAATTACCTAATCGGTTGAATGTAACTATTGTATTATAAGGAATCATTTATTCTCTTAATATGCATGCCGGCGCACTTTAGTACAAAAAAATCATCTCTTATCCCTTCCTGTTTTTTCAAGTCTACAACATTTCTTCCTCTTTATCTCTTTTATTTATGCGAGTTTTCTTCCTCTTAATTTTTTTTTCTTGGGTTCCTTGTTCAAACTTTATGGGATCGGTCGAGATTTGATCGAATATAGACTTACTAAACCAATAATTTCATGGGGTGCGGATGACCTCTATCAAGGGCACTTAGGTCAGCCCCTAACCAAGGCATCCTTTTATATATATTTTTTGGTTCATCTTTGTCGTTGAAAAGCTCCCATACGTTACAATTTTTTATTTTTTTGTGTGTGCTCTCAAATGAGTATCTTTTAGTGATACTTAACATAAAAATTTTGCGACGTTAAATAGCATGGCAAAGTATTGCTTTTCCATTTTCGTCCATCCGCCCGCATATAAATAGAACCGGTGTCAGGATGATACTCAAGCATATAACATGACATCAAGTCTCATGGTATGAAGTTTTGATGGACGAGTAAAATTAGAAACACAACTATGTTGTAGTGATAATGTCATTAAACACATTTTGAAAAATGAATAGTTTCATGAATTTTAATCTCTAGGGGTCACTTTAAAAAATATGTAGTTGTGTGTTTTAATATTAGATAAAGGTTTCGTTGTTGGTTACAAATATAGAACACCCAAATAGACTAATAATACCATTCTTAGCTATTTATTTAAGCCTTCTTCTTCATAAGGGTTATAAGTAATCATCTCTTTGTTAGGTAGATGTTGGACTTCACAAATAAATCATATTAGTGGATCACTACCAAAAATATGCTAACTTGTACACATTTTTTTCCTCACTTCTGAATATATAATAAATATTCACATTCATAATAAGAAAATATATAAAGTCATAAGATAAGATGCCCAATAATTGAAGAAAAAAAATCATGTATTTGTAACAACTAATTTCTTCAAAACAAGATAATGTGTCGAACATAAGTGTCCATAATCAACTTTTTGTGTGGTAGATATCCTGCACTTTCTTATAGCTAGGTCGTTATTACTCGTTATCACTCATAAAGCCAGCCACTGGACTTTTTATGAACGTTGACTCGACATAATTAATAAGAATATCATAAATATGAATATAAGTTTCTAAATGATTTTAGTGTCGCATGAAAGCCAATCGTTTCCATCAATGAAAGAGATATCCATGAACGGAGTAGCTTCTTCTTCGCTTAGAGTTTTCACATATGGAACCCGAAATGTGGTATTTGCTCCGGCCCCAGAACACTCATATTCGCCAAAGAAAACTGTCCTGAAAATACATTCAACGTTAACAACAAAGTAAACAACACACATGTTTATATAAGAAGCAACCAAGGGAGAAAATTAACGGGATGTTTGGCATTGCATTTTAAAAAGAGATTATTTTCACATCTTTGTCCTAACGGTATCAAAATGATCTCACAATCAAAATGTTATGCGTCAAATCCTATTTGGAAGCAGTGGCGGACCTAGGTTAATGGGTGGGGGGCGCCGCCCCCCGTAAAAGAAAATTTTAGTGTTATATGTGTGTGAAAATCCCGAACACCCTCTCCCTCCCCTTAAAATTGTGCAATCGTCCCATTTTTGCTCCCCATGAAAAATTTTTGGGTTCCAAACAGCGATTAAGTATCCGCTAATTTCCCCATCGTATGAGGTTTCTCTTGTCACTTTGGGTTCTCCCGAGCATTCGCTAAGCTAATTCTTGATATATCATATCAAATATTCATATTTTTAAAATGTAATGCCAAACACCCCTTCAAATAGCCATAACTGATCTCTAGAGGGATCTCTCCAATCATTCCAACCGTCAGACGAAACAACTTCAGTCATATAAGTTTTTAAGAACACCACAGTTGCATATGCACCCCAAGCCCTCCCAAGCCACACCCTACCACTTCCTCTAATACTACAATACACAAATGAAAACCCTGTTTTCTCATCCGCCGAGCTCCTCCCGTGCGCTGTTATCGCTCCACTAATCCCACCACCACTCGGGACATCACTAGCTATCGAGTTTAGTGTAGACTCCTGAAAGAAAAAAATACCTAGTTAGAGACATTAGTTAATTAGAAAAGTACTTCTTAGCTAGTATATATAAAAATTAGCTATCGGGACATTAGTTTAGTATATAAAAACACATGGTGTAAAGATCAAATGATCTCTTTAAGAATGATTACCTCATAGAGTGATCTACCATTTCCAAAAATGAAATCTATTGATCCTTCAATGAAACATTCTTTGAAATAATGTCTTCCTCTATCATCATGAAGGGTGTCTTGAGCTCCATAAAACCCACACCCATAAAACGCCGCTTGATCACCCGCGATTCGTAGTGCTAGCGCCTGTGCTCCTGCTGCACCTTGGTCCGGGCGAGGAGCTGTGTTCTTTAACATGAAAAACAAAGTAAGAACATCAACCTTAAAAGAAAAACGAACCTTTTCGCATAATAATGAAATAACTTTTATCTGATATCTATTTGGATAAAGATTGTTATAAAACATGCAACTCTTAATTTTGAGTAACTTGCAAATCTATTTACTTGCATATATATATGCATGCATCACCTTGAAGCTAATGTTGTAAGCAATGAATTTTTGAGCAAAAACAGAAACTGTTGCGCTGTAGATTGTGCCTCCGGTAGAATTTGCAGTGTCATTCCACACGATCTCGGTGTTAAGATAACCTTGCCCTTGAATTATCAAATTGGTCTTGTTCTCATTCACCAACACTTTCTCCCTGTGATAACAATAAAATTTTATTGGATTGTACATGCCTTGATCATTTTAGAAAAGTTGTTCACATTTGTAGAAGATTATATATATGTAAAAAAAATTTCTATAAAATTTTGCATGATTAATATTTAATAAGGAAGATTAAGTACCTATAAGTGCCTGAATCAAGTATGATAAGAGTTGTACAAAAGCTAGAATTAGGAACAGCATCAACTGCCTGCTGCAAAGTGGTGAAGTTCCCACAACCATTTTGATCGACGGTCAAAACAAGTTGCACCGCGTATTCAGACACTAGCCGAGAGTTCTTCCACGTGTTGGCATCACAAGTGACCTTACACCGCCTATGATGGTGGTGGTGGTGGTGGTGATGGTGGCGGCCGAAAATTTGGTTTATGAATGATAAGAGGTCATAAATTCCACTTTGCTCAATAACCCTATTGATAAAAGTGAATTTAAAGCTAGATAAAGTGATGGTTGTTGTAGTTATGGTTGAGTTGGTGGTGTAGAATGAAAGTATGATGGAAATAAGAGCAATTGTGATGACAGACAACCAAAACAAAATGGTGGTTTTGGTGCTCATGTTTTGGAGCTAAGGAATGTGATTAAAAATGGTTATGGGGTGTGTTGTTATATATATATATATATATATATATATATATATATATATATAGGGTAAGGAACGGTTGTTAACCCACCTTTATTGCGATAACCCGTTAACACTGATGTAACAAGCACTTACACCATGATTATGTAGTGCAACTATCATTACATCGCGTTACACCACTGGTGTAATTATTTTCCCTCCATTTTTTTAAAAAAATTCCCCCTTTTTTAAAACCGTCTTAACTTTTTTGTATGATGTTATTTTTTTACACAAATTACACCATTAAATAGATTATTTTAATATCTTTAATTCAAGTATAGTCTTGCTATATTTTTTTTAAAAAAATTTTAACGTTAATTGTAGACCACTAGTTTACCACTGTAACTCTAACTTACAGTGATGACGTGGCCTGCTGTGGACCACTAGTTTGGTTAATGGGTTATCGCAATAAACAAGGGTTAACATTCGTTCTCTATCCTATATATATATATATATATATATATATATATATATATATATATAATAAGAGGGAATCATTATTTTACCTCATGACAATGTATGGTGTTAATGAGAACATGTATATTCAAGCTTAAGACACAAGTACTTGTCTTATCATGCTGCCTTTCTTTTTATGTTTCTAGGCATATGTTTTTCCTTTGCAAAAAGGAAACTATTCATGCTATAATTACCCAAAGTAATAGCACTATCAACCAACGACGTACAAATCTGTTAATGTTTTTAGTGAATCTAGATCTCGTCTTCCTGACGGATCATCAAAACCAGTATAACAATAGGAAAAACAATGGATATTGCAAATAGATCTAATGTAACATTTTCGCCCACAAATTAGTGACAATGCATTCATCGACGACTGCTAAACAATTATTTTTCACTTTTTCTTTGGATTTCTTCTTTGATGGAACAACGACCACCTTAAAGAATTTTATATTTCACTACTTCTAGATTTGAACGATCGGATGTCTAAAAAAGTTATTTTTTAATTTCTTTTGGTTTTTGACTGGTCCATAGTTCATTTATCAGTAATTACAGGCGAACACATTCATTGGTAATTTTTCGTCGTAGAAAGTTAATTTTTAATTCAGCATTTCAAGAATAGATAGAACCATTAAATAGTTTTGATGTGTTAGAACAAACCTTAAACTTGATTACTATTTTATAAAGTTACCCCTATATAATATATGATAATCATATCTTGTGAATTATACATTTAACACTCAAGTGGGACTAATTTACTGAAAGATCAATTAAAAATTTTATTGAATTCACTGCTAATTTTAAGCATTATACAAATTAAGCTTCAACTCCTTTTGTAATAAATGGAATAATGGTTCTAGAACATAACAAAATTATGAAGATTGGCTTAGGAGTTAAGGGAAGTGAGTATGAAGGAAGTAAATGGCAGCAAAAAAGAACCCAAGCAACGGCGGCAATTAACAAATGGAGGAACACTGATCTATACGTCAAGTTTTTATCTTATTTTATTTAAATAAAGAATTAAAAAAGCTAAAAGAATCATGATGAAAGGTGACAGACTTTATAAAATTTAGTCAGTTAAAGTTAATATAAGTTGAGTAAGCCGGAGAAACTGAACCTTAGAAGACCGAAACGGCTTCTCGGATACAAAAACCAAATTCGTTTGGTGTAATTTGGTTTTTTAAGCCAAACCGGAATAAACCCATCAAACACTTAGTTCCTACAATTGAATCTGAGCAAAGCTAGATGAAAATAGAGACTAAGACCACCAGCGGTCGTCTCGTTTTTCCCATTTTTCAATCGTGACATATCAACGCTATATCAAAGTTTCCCATTTTCCCCGGCTTTTCCAGTTTTGTAGGATGTCATCCCAAATTTCCCCGTTTGGCAACGTCACAACAACAAAAAAGGTAGTTGGTGATGCCCTGTGAGCTTTCATCAAGTTTTGGGAATTTAAGTGTCACCAGATCAAAGGGGATGGTATTTCCACCCAGGGTCAGGTTTCCCCAACCATCTCCAAGGCACGATACCTTCTCTACTAATACCATCACTGTAACATCCTAACAACAAGGATTGATATCTCATTGTTATTAATAATTCAATAAATGTTTAATATATTACAACTAATAAAAATATACAGTTTGACTCGTTACATTTAGAGTGCTTAAAAATTTAAAAGGACGATGAAAACAAACATTTGGAACAAAAACCATTTCAATTTTCATTCATCATAACCAGCCAATATATATCTATCATTTAAAATAACTTTGCCAACAAAATATCAACAGAATATAAGAGAAAACTTCCAAAGACTACTATTCTTTTATAGTTTCTACCAAAATAATTACCTCGACTCATCGACAAACCGCAAGACTCAAAAACAAAAGGAAAAAAAAAAAACGACTTCGTCGGCCCGCTATTCCACCAAAGGGCTAAATATGCCCTGATCAACTGCATCTACAGCATCATCTTGAGCTTGAGAGATTTCCTTTTGTAACATTGATGTTCCTTTAAACGTCATCATAGCCGAACATGACTGCCTCAGCTCGCTAAGCTGAATCCCAAACAATCAAAATATAAACCATTATAAGAAAGACTTTATGTACCACAAAAAGGGTAACGGGTCAGGTTGAGATGGATTGACACTTTGCACGCGCAAACATCGAACTTTAGAATCACAAAAGCTATATTATTACAATAACAATCCACGTGTGTTATGAATTGCTATGAGGCTTTATGTAGTTGAATGCATTTTAACCTTTTAGGCAACTTTCAACCCGTTACTTTACCCATTTAAACTCAGATTAACTAAAACTTCACCTGATCTGGTTCTATTGTTTCAAAGCCAAACTTTTTGGTCCATATGGATTTAGCTTCCTCGGCTGCTGGAAGCACAATCTTTTTAATTTTCATAGAAGAAAGTAGTCTCTCAATGCAGGTAAACAGTAGTTGAAAGTAGCCCTGCCAATGTACACTAAATTAATTACTAAAGAAAAGATAAAAATAATATTAATAATTTAACAAAAGATTTCCACGTGATTATAAGTAATATTCTCACCTTCCCCTGGTTACATTTACTAGTAGCAACAATTGGGAGTTCAGCTATATCCTCTCCAAACACACGAAGAGTTCCAGCTGTGACAACATTTGAGCTGCACAAATGACGGCAACAATTAATATTTGCTATTTTTTAATAAATAAAAAGGATATTTCATTATACAAAAACAAAAAGGGAAATGACAAGAAACTCCATACTCTATTGTCAATATTGCACAAAGCATGCCTGCAAAGTCTTGGCTCCAAATTTTCCTTCTGTGAAAGCCCACAAGTGTTGGAGAACATGTTGTGGACGGTAAAAAAACAAAAAAAGACACTATTTAATATAAAATCCATTTATGCTTACCCATATACCATTGATGGTATAAAATCACGTCCACTTGTTGCATCAATAATAGGGTCAAAGCCTTCCTGTTATAAAGAAAAGAAAAAACAGTCAAAAAATAGTCAACGCTATAATAAGGTCAAAGCATAATAGAATCAAAACAATACTCACATGAAAGATATCAACAGTTTGTGCCAGTAACTTTCTGGTCTCACGGGTAGCATTTTTGCCACTGAGAACCACAAACTTCACTTCAGAAACAGAATCAGTTTCTGAGGTATTGTTATTGTTCTTTTGTTTCTCTCTCAATAAAGTCAGCATGTCCTCAGAAAGTGTTTCAGGTTCACGGGTTATCAAATGTTGCAAAAGAGAGTTAATTCTCTCACAATCCTTGGAGCAGAACCACTTCCCCTTTGGCAATGCCTACAAGTTGCGGATGATAAACTATTAACAATTGAGAAGAAGAAAATCAATGGCAATGAAAAAAGTAGATATTATAGATATAAGATATTTATATATATACCTTTAAATCAGCCATATTGTGTTCTCTCAGACAACCAATATGATATTCCCTTTCACATTGATCACAAACTATAACAGTCCGGTCATTGAAAATATTTTTGCTAAAATCATGACATCTGCATAAATTAAAAATTTCTCAGGCATGTATACACATCATAAACAATAAAAAAATCTCCAAATATTAGAGAGTATTTCAACCCATTTACTATAATAAGGTTTACCGGCATAAAACACACGCAACAAGATCGCTGTTTTCTGGGTGTTTGACTATACGTATACAACGGGTCATAATCTGCTCAATAGGATCAATCCCCGTCACCCTTCCAGCTGCCAAAGCATTTTCATTTACTCCATCAAATTTCAATGAATGTTGACAATATCTGCAATACCACTTGCCATGAGGAATGCTCGATTCCCCTGCGCATTCTGTGTAAACCAACAGGATTGCATATTAGACCACAATTATTTATTTCACCAACATTAGATTTACAAAATTACATAAACAACCTTGATGGAAAGACCTAGGGCATCCATCACAAAGTAAAAGATCTCCACCATCCCAACAAACTCTACACAAATCGTCATTGTACTTCACTGGGCATCTTCCTTTTTCGTTCATCTTTATAGAAACTGCATATTCATGGAGTGACACTCCATTTGAGATATATATGTTTTCATACCTGTCATGATTTGGAAACTTAAATATCGGTAAATAATACATTAATAAATAAGAAAACAAAACCATAAACTCACGGTTTTTTGCGTGAGGCCCAGCCCGCATGCGCCTCAAACTGGGAGGCACTGATCTCAGTTTTGCAGCAGGAACAGAATATTCCACTCCCCCACTTATAACCATCCAGAAGTTTCTGTTAAAAAGAAGTTAGTTTATTCTCAAGATAATCATGTTTATTAGCATATATATTATACGATTTTTCACCTTTCCTTGAGCAACGTAAGTTAGTTCAGTTCCATCTGGCAATCCTCCTTTCTGAAAAACAGCCCAATGCAACTGCTGATTCCTGTAAAAAATCATATGACCCACAGAAAGTTAGTTTCCAGCAACCTTAAGGGGAGACAATTTTCTTATAACTAGAAACCAACTTTATCGTTAGCTTTTTGCGACTATTTTGTTGTGCCGATGTACATTGGGTGGCACTCTTGATGGGTCTTGGTACAGAAGCCGACCTTGATGACCTAAACCACCAAAAATATAATCAGTATTTCTAGAAAAAGCAGAAAACTTTATGATCATTTTGTATTCTACCTTTTAAGTATCTTTGATTTTGTTTTATCTTGTGACAAGATATAATTTCCAGCACTGTTGGTGGGCTTCAGAGCTGACTTTGATGACCTGCAAATCACATGAAAAAACTTTAAAAATTAAATGAATGAACCGTAAATGGTATCTTTGTAAACTAAATAAAGGAAATAAAAAAAAACTAGCTGAATAGAATAAGTACCGACTTTCTTTTTCTCCCTCTTTTAGTCTTTCTATACGAGGAAATTGACAAGCTGTTACTTTCAGAGGCCTTTGGCTCTGGACTAGATGTCCTAAGAATATAAAGGATTAAAGGGCAACAATAGACGGTTATATTTTAGTTTAAAGCAAGAAAGCAAGTGAAACTGATTACACATGCCCATATTCATTAAAATTGATTGCCATTTATTAATTTGGTTCAAACAAAAAACTCAGTTTGGTATCTTCATGAAGCAGTAATTGATTTTTATTCTTAGAGGCATGGATCGTTTCAATTTAGTATGTGGATAAAGTTTTCAAAATTTGCAATTACAGAGAAGTGGAAATATAATTAATTACAAAGAGAGCATGAATGATAGTAACAGATATGCAATGTTCAGAAGGCAACAGAAATGCAATCACTTAACCAATGATGATGTGCTTTCTGAAAAGTTAATAGGTGGATAAAGAAAATAATAAGCTTAAAAAAACAATTCAACAACGATCTTCAAAATTATGCAACTTGGTTTGAAACATGAAACAAACGAAGATATAGCAAGATGAAACAATATTGTGACGTAACATATTGCATAATGGTTTATTCCTGTTTTACCCTAATTGTGTTCATATAATTGGTCCCCACCTTACCATATATAATCTTTTTTGTTGTATTAGTTATTTTTTTCCTGGTCTGAAAGATAACATACTATACTGATATTTCTTAATATATTGTAAATATTTCAAATACTGAAATGGTTAGGGTTATCCAGAATCACACACCTAAATGTTCTCTAGAGTATCTTTAAATGCATTAACACCATTATTAGAATACTGGTGTGAAAAATAGACCAATAAAGTTGCTTAGATAAATGAATAAAAATTCATACCTAACTTCACTATGCGTTGCAACCCTTGGTTCAGCATTCACTTCCTTCTTATTAAAGCAAGAATCACAAATTAACAAATTTTCAGCAGAAGATGATTCGAAGGAGCCTGGAAAGCATGAGAAAACTACAATAGTTAAAATATATATATATTAGCTAAAAACAATATAACAAATTATGTCGGTTAGAGTATTGCTCACTGTTGCATTCTGTACACATGGAAGGTCCTTTCGCAGGCAATGAACTAATTACAGTTTGAAGAGCTACTTCTAAGGTTTCTGAAGCTGATGCTTTACATATTTCAATCACTTCAAGGAGGCTTTTCCCGTTTTCAAGAAAAATATGTTTTATGGCATGCCTGTATGATTTGAATGCATGCATCTCAAACTGAGAGGGCGAAATAACCTACCATTCAACAAGTCAATAAACGTTTCAAGCTTAAAACCAAGTTATATATAGTGTGTTAGGTCAAAACTTACTTTAGTATTCTCACATAAATTGCAAGAACACAATATGCCAACACCTTTAATTATCCCTTGTAGATTTTCCCCCTGTAATAAAAACATAACTCAGTGAAAACTGACTAAATTGTTCTGAAATGATTGTTCAATATAAAACTAAATTCAATTCCCTTACTGAATAAACAGCCCATAAAGACATAAGATGCTCAAAATTAAAAGTTGGTTTTCAATGAAACTTATGACTTGCTTAATGCAGTTGTTTTGATTGATTATTCAATTAAACATACATTTCATCCCCTTGAATAATTTAATAAGCATTACGTCACCAAACGTAAAACTCTAACTCAGCACGTGCTTGATAGAATCTCTATAAAAACTCATGCATGAGGATGGTAAAGAGCTGTTCTATGCACATTGAGGACCAACAAATCAAACCTTGAGATCAATTAAATGAACAGATAAATGTTCGAAGAGCAGCCCACCCTAGTTCAAACCCTGTGAGGCCAATTGAGGCAACTTACCATATTCTCGTTTTGTTAACCCTAATCTAGTTATTACATATAAATGAAAGGTCTATTGTAATTCTCATCACCTCCAAAATAATAAAAATTTCCTAGTTACACCAAATGAACGTTGGTCCGATTAGACCAAACCACTATAAATCCCCATGTTCTCTAGTTTTCGTATTTTAATCGTGTGTGAGTACCTAACAACAAAAACCGGAAATCATTACCATACTATTATGCTAATAAGAATTCCTTTCCTAGGCAACAGTCTATCGAATCTCAGTTATCAATCTTCCTTTGTATCATAATTCGCTCAAGAAATAGATTCGAAAGCACAAACTTTAGCCCTAATACCATACAGAACTTCCAAAAACAAACTATAATAAATTAGTATCCATGCTACCTCAGTATCGACTTTGTAGTGAACACGAAGACCCTCAAGCAAACCAGTCTCCAGAAGCCCCCTCATGTTAGTAGGAATTCTATCCAACCCAATCTTCTTAGACATTTTCATCTCCAATTTCTTCCTGGTTGGAGTCCCCATATCTTCCATATTTTCATCCTTCTCCTTCAATGCTGATCGCGTAAATCGCTTCGGCGTACAACTGATCACTTGATTTCTACTTTTCTTGCGCTTCAAGTAAACCTTCTCCACCGATCTCCCACCCTCTTCTTCCACCTCACCTACTTCCACCACCGCCAATTCTTCTCCGGCGTTCAACACTTCCGCCACCGCCGATTCTCCTTCTCCGGTGACCACCACCGCTGCTGCCACTTCATTCACATCCGATTTTTCGATCCCCTTAGATTTATCAAAATCTACCGAATCGCCATCCGGAATTGCAGTTTTAACCCTTTTCCTCCGTCGATTCACATGAACTTCATCAACCGGTTTCGCAGAACAATCAATAAACGATCGATCTCCGGTCTTTCTGTTGCTACCAGTGAACTGAACGGATGAACTTTCAGACGAGCGAGTGCGACCAATGAAGCAACCGAACTGAGATCGAGCTTCCAATGCGAAAGCTAGCTCTCTCTTCATTCTTGATTTCAACACCGATTGATCGCCAAGATTAGGTTTGGAAAAAAGGGGAAAAAGGAATTCGACTATCAATCTGATCTGTGCGAATGCAATATCACGAATCCAATAGAAAAAACCCTAGATTTATCGCACCATAAACTCCATAGGTTTCTCGATTTGCAACGATTTGTTGCCCTCAATATGAGTTAAAGATTGCAATTGGAAAGTGAAAAGAACCCTAGATTCCCTAAATATACTGGAACAGAGGGCCGATATATTAGTAACTAGAAATCTAAATCGCAAAATAGATTATTATTAATAAAATAAATAAAGAAGATACTATAGAAGTTTGACTTAAGTTTGGTTTTATATAAGGGTGGGATATATAAACACCCTTTGACTTTTCTTTACGGCCAGTGAAGACTCTTACGGGCCGTGTGAGGTTTGCGGCAAATTAAAATTTTGAATTAACCAGTCATGATCGTGAGGTGACTCACGGGCCGTAAAATCAAAACCAAGAGGGACTTCACGGGCCGTGAAAGAAGTAACTCATGACCTGTGAAACTGTTCACGGGCCGTGAAGGTTGTCCACGTATTTTTTGTTTTTATTAATTATTTATCGGTTTTCGTGATTATTCGTTTTTTATAATTATTTGACGTGACGTATTATTCCTCGTAAACCCTTTTTTTCAGAACCATCACCATACTCATCTCCGCTATTATCACCTCCGTTGCCGCCGTCATCACCGCCGTAGTTACCGCCGAAACTTCCAACATTATCGCCATACTGTTCAGCATAGTTACCACCCACGTCACCGTAATAACTATAACCCTCAACGAGGTAATAGTTAGAATCGGAACCAAATAAATAATTGCTATCCCAAATTGACATCGTTAATAAACTAAATCGCTTAAAAATGTATACAAATATTGAATTTATCGATATGAAATGAATTAAAATCTGACGATTTATATAGTATTTTACAAAGAATATTACGTCGACTCAAATAATTATCGAGGAATATTACATCGTATCAAATAATGTAATAAATACAAAATTACACCGTAATCGAGAAATATTATATCGCGTCAAATAATGTAAAAATACAAAATTACACCGTAATCGAGGAATATTACATCGCGTCAAAAAAAATAAAATAATTCGACATATATTACGGCCCGTGAAACATTTAACGGGCCGTTATCTTTAATACATACGGCCCGTAATAGTCTTTACGGGCCGTGAAATTTGTGCCCGTGAGAGACTTCACGGCCCGTTAAACTATTGAATGACTGATATGATATTTTGCTGGCCTTACGGCCCGTAAAGGCTCTTACGGGCCGTAAGGAGGGCGTCTGGATAACACCTAAAGTGTATCTATAACAGACCCCTTTATATATGATATTGATCAAATTGTATCGTGATCTGATAAATGTAATTTTGTTTTTATTTTATGTACTAGGTCGTTTCTTGCAGTTTAAATCTATTATCTTACGATTAAAAACAATAATGTTACCGGTTATTTTAAGACTCTGATTTTATATTAATAAAAAAAAATAAAAATTTTATGTTTAATATTTTTGATTTTTTTCTCTGTTTTCTAACCAATCAACCAAGAGGTTGAAAGTGCGTTGACTTGTCACAAAATGATGTTTTCTCATATTTTAAATAACTATTTTATATACCGCCTAAAAAAGTTATTGTAAAAGAGATTAATTTTTGAAATCTAAAAAACATTTTTACGTTGTTTAAAGGATGTGTCATTTTTAGTTGGCTTCTTCGTCTACTACTAAAGTTTAATATGAAAAAAAAAACAAACATATACCTTATTGAGTAAATGAGTAGAGCAAAGAACAAACATAATTTGGTCTTTAAACGATCAAAAGAAACTTTTTACTAAGCTTACTTCATCCACCGTATTTCATTTGTACACGAACATCTTGAAGACGAATTAGTATTTGGTTTTTTATTATATAAAGTACGAAAGTATATTACAACTTTACAATGTTGATGGTAAAATCATATTAATCACGTTAACTAATTTAATCGAGTAAATCATGATAATAATAATTTTTCTAAATATGTTACACCGTTGTATATATGTTAAAAAATAATTGTGCATATAGTCATAAGATACGAGAATCCATGGTTGTGTTTGTCTCGTGTGTCCAACTTATTCCATCAACGTCAGCTTAAAAACTTATGCACTGGAAGAACGTTTTTGTATCACCAAGAAGGCGTATGCTGAACTTTCAAATTTTAAAGCACATGCAAACACGTTCAAACATATAACGTTATGCAGCAATAACATTTCATCGATAAATATATTAAATATAAATTATTGCTAATTGTGGCTTAGAAAGGCACTTAAACATAAAGTTGTAATTACTATAAATGCAAATTATAATGAAAATAATATGTTATCTAGTGCTCATTAATCTTGATTTTTTTAAGTTTCAGTTTAGCAATATCTGTTAAATAACATTCACAGTTGCACCAAATTTCAATAAGAATTGTTCACGGTTCGGTTTAAAGCTTGGAAACCATGAAGACCGGTCATCCGTTTGGTTTCGTGGTGGGTATTTTTTGTTACTTTTGGTTGGTCAGTTTTAGAAAATTCATATCGTGACAAAACGGTTTGGTTTACGTTGTATGCAAGAAAAACCAACAACATCAAACGCATCCAACAGTTAGATATAATTTAATTTTTTAAGTATTTCAAAACTTCCCCGAGTTTATCATAAATTAGCATGCTACTTAGTAAATGATATCTAGTTGTAATTCTCACATTGCAAAAATGTTTTGTTTGATTTGTAGAATTAGTAATATTACCTGAATTTAATGTTTTTTAATAGTGAATGTTATTCTACTTTTACTCTTCTTACTTTTTTTTAAAATGGACTCTGTTCTTCTCTTTAAAAGCAACCTAGTAGCAGATGGAATGACACTTAAGACAATTTCATGTAGTTCTTTCGAGAGAAAAGGTTTTGAGGGTGTGTTCAATAGTTCAAGGGTGCAAGTTCTTTTTGTGTGACTTTTTTACTTTTTCACGTATCTTAACCTGGTTGATGTTTATAATTTAAAACCGGCCTTGTTTAGAGGTCGCTCGTCGTTTATTATAGCTTTTATAACAACCCAATGAGTCCAAGCCGTGAAATCAAACTGCTTGGTTTGCAAAAATCAAAAATTGTTACAACAATTTAAAAAAATAATAAAAACGTTAAAGTCAAACCATGAATACTTATAAGAGCATTCACAGTGGATTTTTATTTTTATCCATATAATTATACTAAAAATCACTACATTTTCTCTCTATTTTTTATTTAAATAATATTTTTTATACCCTTATAATACTTTTTTCTCTCTCATTTACTTACAACCACTTTTATAAATATAAAAAAAAAATTATAGGGATTGAACAGTGATTATTCAAATATACCAATCCACAATAACATTTTCTCTCTCATTCACTCACAACCACTCAAAACCATTCCATATAATATACCAAACAAACTCACATAATTTTAGAGATTCCACTGTGAATGCTCTAATTTCAGCTAATAAAAAAATTTTCTTTAAATTATAGGCTTCTTTTTGTGTGTAACTAGGCTTTTTACCCGTCGCGCGTTGTGGCGGTGGTGTAGGCGGGTTGATAAATTATATACTATAATCGACCCGACTCGTTTCTAAACTAAATTAACATTAAAACGTATATTAATTCGAATTTATACCGTTAAATAAAACATATTATATTCGACATGATTCCAAACAAAATTTACGTCGACACGTACACCAACTCAAAACGCAAATAGATATCACCACGTGCGATGGCATCGTATGTAACGTGATAAAGAATAGACAACAATCTCTCCAACTTGTTTCAAGACTAAGTTTATGTCGAAACGTAGAGTTACTCGAATGTATACCATCGAATAAAAACGTATTATATTTGACGTAACTTGTTTCTAAACGTATAATAATAGGTTCCATTAAATTTTATTAGATGTTTGTTCTACATAGTAAAATGTAGATTAAAATTAAAATAAATGTTAAACGTTAATAGTTATAAGGAGATAAATGTTAAAAAAACAAATATCAAGGCTTGAACCGGGGCAAAGTCGGTGTCTGCACATGGCACAAACCACCACGGCAAGCCCAAGTATTGTTTTCTTTTGCTTCAACCCATTTATATATCAAATTAAAAAAAAAAAAAAAAAAAAAACCACCGACCTTTGTTTTTAAGTATAAGCATAATGAGTTCATTAAAGTATAGAAGGGTCAATTTTTAACTAAACCATTTTTGCTGGTACATCCACACCAACCAAAACAACACGTTTAGTTTGTCCTTTCTCAAAACCGTAAGTTTGCAATTTGAGGAAAAAAATCATCAAATCCACCAATCTAGTGTATACATGCTTATCACATTCAAAGTAAAGTCATTGTGCAACATGTCTTACATTTTGTTATTTCAGTTTACCTATAACTCAACGAGTTGAATATTTAAAATTAACCAAACAAACAAACAAATATATCCATAGACCCAAAGTCTGATGGGTGGGACCAAGCTTCACCACCCAAAGATTTTCATATGCCATCACATTATGAATTATGTCACTATATTTCAAGATAAGTTATATTTCAAGTGTACGGTAACAATAGGTATGCACATTAAATTAATGTGTATTGCGACCAAAACTGCTTTTGTTTTCACCAAGAACAAAAACATGTTTCGGTTCACAATATAGTAGGACGTTACAAACATCCCCTCTGCAATTTAAACTATGGGGAAAAAATTGAATATACGCTTAAATTTACCATGAATCCTTTATCGTAGAAGTACACAACCTACGCTGAAGATATCGCCATAGAGTTGACTTTACGCTCTTTGACTTTCATGTACAGACCCTGCAAAACCCATAAGCATTTACTTTATAGGGAGGACAAACGATAGGTTTAAACGAGCGATATAATTCTTGTTGTCACATCTAAGATAGTAATTATACTATTATTGAAAAAAATATATAATACTAACTGATATAATTTGTTTGATCATATCTAACATGCTAATTGCCTATACATATTATAAATTTTGTGGAAAAAAGTGCAGTTGACCCAACCCAAATCATTTCAACGGTACAAAGATACCTGTTTAGACCCGCTACCAAACCCAACCCGTCAAATTTGCCACATGTTAAACAGATTCATATAAGGAAATTACACTTGTTGTGTGAATGGTGGCGCCCGTTGTCATGTTAATCTTTTGATTTGGAACCAACTCGAATTCAATGTTCTGCAAAAAGATTGCAAGAGCAACAATTGCTTCCAGCATAGCAAACTGATCACCTACGCATTTTCGTGGACCACCACTAAATGGGATATACCTGCAATGGAGACTTTTTCTGGTCAAACAAGCTAACTTTCGACTTCAAAATTTATATGAGCTATTCAAGTTTTTGGAAAAAAGATTGACAGTAAATTTAGCATTATACCAGTCAATGCGGTTCAAAAGTGGTTGATGCAAAATTAAAGCATATGCATAACAATTACTAATTCAAAAGATGGTATGATTGACAATATATATAAACAGTAAAAAGTGGATATGAGATTACTTGTAATCGGTGTTGGTTTCATTTGGCACAGGCCCGTCTAAGCCAAATCTTTCTGGTATAAATTCTTCTGCTCTTTCCCAAACCTTCAAAAATTATAAGTACAAAAGGTTGAATTTGAAATTGTATCAATGTTTGATTTATGCAGAAAAAAAACTAAAAGAGAAACAAAGAAACAATGTCTCATGTAATCACACCTTGGATGAATGGTGAATGTTATAAACTGATATCATTATATCTTGACCAGGGTTGACCTTGTAATTTCCTGGAAGCTCGTCTGCGACTATAGCTCTTCTTATCAAGACCTGATGAATGACAAAATTTTGAAACAATTAAAACCTAAATGAAAGATATATACAAAAAATGATTTAAAAAAGTTGTTTATTTACATACGGGGGGATGTGGGTAGAGACGCATAGACTCGTTTATGCAGCGTGTTATAAATTTGAGGTTTTTTATGTCCTCATAAGTCGGATGGCGGCCCTGTAAAACTCTGTCAACTTCTTCTTGTGCCTTCTTTAAAGAAGATGGATCCTACAAAACAATTTAAATTAATCTATCAAGTATCAAGTGTCACATTTT
Source organism: Flaveria robusta (assembly GCA_025506415.1). Taxonomy (NCBI): domain Eukaryota; kingdom Viridiplantae; phylum Streptophyta; class Magnoliopsida; order Asterales; family Asteraceae; genus Flaveria; species Flaveria robusta. Next base: position 1,686,838 of record CM046472.1, on the reverse strand, counting down.
GTTATGCGATAGGTCATATTTTAAAAAATAGAATCCGTAAGGTAAAAAATACTGAAGTTGAATACTTATGAAGTCAGAAGCCAACTCTAATATTGAAAATCACAATTCAAATTAACTGCCAAAATTAATTATGAAAAGAGCAGGGTATGAATCTTTTAAGGTTACTTTTCGGTTTTAATCATCTCAAACAAGTCAAATGAAAATGATAGCTAAAAGCGGTATGGGTCTAAATGGGTTCAAAGCTGCATAGTGTCTATTTCCAATGTCTACAACCTCCTAAATTATTATAATCAAAGATTAAGATCATTATTGTAATAATATTATAGTTGTAACGAATTAATTAATTATAAAGTTTAAAAAAATCATCAGACAAGTGCCAGCACGACAAGCCAATCCAACCCAATCCGGCATGTTTTGACCCGTACTAAATGCGGCCCATTTCAACCCAAACCAAGTCGTCTACTCGACCCGGCCCATCTTTGCCACCTCTAGCTCTACTGCTCTAGTTAAAGGTAGATTTTGTTTGGAATGGATGGAATAAGACATAAAATATTGAATTACAAATTTGATGAGTTGCTGAAGGGTACCTTACTTAAAAGATATGTAGTCCAAGTCAACACTGAACCAGTAGTTTCATGTCCAGCAACCAACATCGACAAAAGGTCATCACGTAGCTGCTGACTTGAAACCTGAAAATATAACATGAGAAAATAATGAATATTAACAATTAAATAGCAATTTCAGCCACTACTTACGAATGGCTAGTCTCGGGTTATTTTTCTTATCTCTAATGGGTCAACACTTTCTATTTATAAATAAAATGCAAGATTAAAGGGAGACAGATCAAAAGTTTCCCAATGCACAACTTTCATGCATAAAGCTTCCTAAATCATTTTATTCAAACATCAGACAATTGTAGGAAATTAAATAATTATTTTGTAATCGCATATGACAATAATTATGTAATAGAAAGGTTAATTGTTAGGATAAAAAGTCTTTTAGGTCAACCTGACTCGTTTCAATCCACACCAAAAGTTGCCCGTTTGACCCATTACGCAACATGTTTAAATGAAGAAGCTGATATAAATCACTGTTTGCAGACCTCTTCCCTGCTAGCAAGCAAGAATCGAAGGATGCTTGGGTCTGCATCATTTACATAATCTTCATCATCAATTTTTTCACCTTCTTTTTCAACGATTTCCTTGCATTTCACAATAAGTTCTTCAACGGTTTCTCTAATTACAGTAACTGCTTGTTCGGCTTTTATTTGTCTTGGTATAATCTTACATAATGCACTTATCTGCACCAAATATAACAAGTCAACATTTGATCTATTTAGATTTTACTTTTCTTTAACGCCTGCCATCAGAAAAATAGGTGGTAAACGTTTGGTAAATGAGTTTAAATCTATTACATGTTGAATTCGTACAATAGCACATCCAAAACACTAATTCCTCTAACCCGCCTAATTACAGATGATTATTGTATTATGATTATTCAAAACCACATAATCAACTTCAATATATACATCAAATTATCAAAATGCTTGCTTAGTCTGACCACAAAAGTCAAACAATATCTATATTTAAAGTAAATGAAAAAGGGTATTAATAAAAGCGTGCCTTCCAATATGGTAAAAGATCAGTTGAACGGGCTTCGGCTTCTTTTAATGCAGTATAAACAGAGTCAATCACAGGACTATCAGCAGTAAGTGAATCAAAATTGTAGTTAAATACTGCTAGACCAATAACATCAAGAGTTAACTGAGAAAACTGTTGCTCCATGTTAACAGCCGTGCCATTGCTTGCGTATGATTTAAGCTTTTCGACAAGTCTCTCAGAGCATTTGCAAAACACACGATCAACTATTACTGATAAGTACTTCTTGTGAAGTGATGGAACGACAGCCCTGCGCCTCACCTATGATTAACATTTACAATTTGCAACCAAAACTAAGATGATTAACATGAACTCTAAAACTTTTCTCATACCACTAACATCAATAAAAGAATTAAACACAACACAACTTTAACACCTTCAAGACACTGATATCCAATTTCTCCCAAAGTTCAAGATTCTTGCTGAATTATAACAAGAACAACTTCCATAACTCAAATCATTTCAAACTTTAAAAAAATAATCACAAATCATAACCAGTATACCAAATCATTCAAGATTAATAATATAATAAAACATGATCTTCAAAACATTTTCATACAACTAACATCAATAAAAGAATTAAACACAACACAACTTTAACATCTTCAAGACACTGATATCCAATTTCCCCCAAATTTCAAAATTCTTGCTGCTATATAACTAGAAGAACTTTCATAACTCAATTCATTTCCAAATTCTCTATATATAAATATATAATCATAAATTATAAGCAGTTTACCAAATAATTCAAGATTACTACAATAATAATAATAATAAAACAATATATTCAAAACATTTTCATACAACAAACATCAATAAAAAGGATTTAACACAACACAACTTTAACATCTTCAAGACACTGATATCCAATTTCCCACATATTTCAAGATTCTTGCTGCTTTATAACAAGAACAACTTCCATAACTCAAATCATTTCAAATCATCCATAAACAATCATAATCATTTTACCATAATTCAACACTAATTGTTGGTGATTCAACATATGAATGCAGAGTAACACATCTTCAAGCAAAACTAGCAATAACAAACATCAGAATCATGTATAAACATCAAATGCACAAATTCTACAATAAAATTATAACAGAAATCAATCAACTTACCGTCCAAAGTGAGCCTTCAGCAATCGCAAAACCAGAACCAAATAAAAACTCAGACACTTCAGAAACAAGACCTTTAGCATATATACTTCCATAATTCCTCAACACATGCTTAGCGATTAATGGGTCACTAACAATAACAAAATTCCTCGGCCCAGCTGCTAATCTATAAATCGGACCATAATCATTCATCCATTTGAACAACGGGAGAAAGAGGGCTCCACCCAAAAGGTCCGACACGTCATCCAATTGCGCACTCGCAATGGGTATGTTCGAATCGTCGATTTGGGTGAAAGAAAATGACCGAACCAATGCGGTGAGCCAATTGGGGCTGACCCATGACCCGTTTTTCGTTGTGGATACGGGTTTGGGGTTTGATTTGGGTTTGGGGTTGGGGTTGTTCTCGATTGATGATTTGATTGTGAAGGGGCGGTGGGTTGTGATGTGAAATGGGGATTTGGGTGGTACGGCGGAGAAGCGGTGGCGGTTGTTGTGGCGGGTGGTGGTTACGGCGGAGGAGCGGTGGTGGTTGTGGTGGTGGGTGGTGGTTGCGAGCGGTGAAAGTGAGTGTACGGAAGGCATGTTGTGAGGATGAAAGTGTTCATGTGCTTAAACAAATGGCTATTTTATTACCATTTCTATTGGTTTCTAATAGAATTTAAAATAAATCCTTGAGGTATTTTTTAATGTGCATGTTTGAATCATTCACTATTTTGATGTTTTCAATTTCTAGAATTGTTATATTTTTGTCCTTTTACAATTACCTGTTAGGTTGTAAGGTGAAAACGAGTTAATTTGTTTGTGAGTGTTAAAATCGATTAAATAAAAGCTTCAATTAAATACAGCTTAGATGAATTTGAGTCAGAGAGTATATTGAAGGTAATTTTATAAACAAGATTGATATTAGGTTTTTGATATTTTGTTTGACTGAACTCGTGAACCTAAACAAGTTTATTATTTATAAAATATAAATAATTTTATTTGATATATAAAAGATATAATTACAAAAGTTATTATTATTTTATATAAAACTATGATAAGACATAAGTAAGTAATATATAACTTGTAAATGTTAAATATGTTATATAAAAACTTAAAAGTTATAGATATAATTATAAAAATATTTATATTATGTATAAATAAAATAACTAAAAAGTTTAAATATAAAGGCAAATTGGATTTTAATAATCCAAACTACTACCTATTGGCCGATAATGATCCATACTATTAATTTGACCGGTAACAATCCAAACTTTCTCTTTTATAATCAACAACAGTTCCAGTGACATAATTTTCAATTTTTTACGCTCAATTTGTATCTATTTTAGTCTCAATTTAGCTTGTATGTTTCTTCATTTCGTTCCTAATTATTGTTGCGAACCGAATCGAGTCCAAATCAAACATAAAAAATTGAAAATTATGTCATTGGGACTGTTGTTGGTAATAAAAGTGAAAGTTGGGAGTGTTACCGGCCAAATTGATAGTATGGATTATTATCGGCCAATAAGTAATAGTTTGGATTATTAAAATCCAATTTGCCAAATATAAACGATGCAGAGTTGTTCCGAGATTCAGCTTTAGATATGGGGCTTGAGACAAGTCTAGTTCAAATTTAATTTCTCTTGTTGACAATCCCAATTACTTAAAGCTAACACATTGCTTCAAAACTAATTAGCATTAGCAATAATAGCTGAATAATTAAAAGGGTTAAACATGATTAAACTTTAAAGAATATTTTCAAAAAAATTCACATTAAACATAATTAGCATTAAATAGATATATTAATGGAAAAGGACGAGGTACAACACTTTAAAACAAGAACAAGAGCATAATGGGAAGATTTCTTATGACATTAGAGATTAAAGATTGCAATCTTTATATGTCATCTTAAAATTGTTGAAAAATTACAATCTTGTTTTAAAGAGATGTTTTATAGATAGTAAAAGTTTATAAATAATATAGTTATAGATTATTATTACCATAATTATAATAATAGTATTTAGTAATTATATAATTAAGTATTCAAATAAGATAATACATATTTATAAATTTAAATGTTAATTTAAAATATTATAAAAGATATAATATTAAATGTAGTAAATTAAATAATCTTATATTATTAAATAATGTATTAATAATATGTATTAATCAACATATTAATTATAAGAAGTTTATTAATGAAAGGCAAAACAAAAAATGATCGCATGAAGTATTTGTATTTAATGCTTAAAATATTATATTAGATGTCTTAATTTTTATATAAAATTATATTTGTATCACAAAATTATGTTTTATATAATAATATAAATAACCATTTGCTAAAGCATTTATGATGTAGTAGTCATAGGTGCTGTTTGTTTTTTCTGCAGCAAAATATCTGCAGTCTGCGAACCACATCTGCAGGAGAAAAGATGGACTAAACGTCTGCAGTTTGCAAGAAAAATACTGTTTATTTTTTAACATATGCAAACTTTAGAGGGGGCAGCGACGGGGCTGGCATGGTCTGCGCTGCTGGAGGTTGGCGACATGGGTGTTGCGGTAGTGAAGGGCTGCGACGGTGAGGGTTGCGACGAGGAGGGCCGCGACGGCTGCGGGCGATGGTAGGTGGTGGCTGCGGGTGGTGGCTGCTGGCGGTGGAGGGTGGGCCGGCAGTGGCTGCGGGCAGTGGCGAGGGGGCCGACGGTGAGGGGAAGGAGGAGGGTAGAATGAGAAGACGTTAGAAGACCTGTGAAGTCAATGGTTCATGTCTGACTTATGCAGAACTCAGGAAGGCCTTTTTTAATAAAAAGTATTCCGGAAATCAAACAGTCAGCACTCTAAAAACGTATTTCCGCGTCTGCGTGCGCGCAAATAAAGAGGTGAAGAAGAGTTTTTTGAAAAAACAAACACCCCCTAGTTTCTATTTTTCTCAAAAGTGGTTGAAGAATACCAAAATGAATATTGGCATGATCTTTTTCTTTGAAAGGCATATTGACAAGTGCATCTGTGCATGAGTAGTTGAAAATTGAAATGTACCAAACGCTTATTTGTCCCTTGAAGGCCATTAATTTATCCTTAATTTATATCTTAGTTTCCATACAATTTATATAAAAGATACGGAGAAAATTTATCAGTTAAGTATCTATAAAATTTTTGATCTTCTTAAAAGATTTTATGTATTAGCAAAAAAAACTAAAAATGATACGTAAAACATAAAAAATGCCTTAAATTTGCTTTTTAATATTTTTATTGTTGTTCAAGCTTACTCAAATACTTAAGGTAGTGTTGTAGTAATTTCGATAAAGAACATGGATAAAGTATTTGTAGTTTCAGAAATATGAACCGAAAATAGAACTCAAAAAGTAATTTTTTTAGATTGAAGACTTATACCTATTTGTACTTGTGTATATATACATATACCCACACATAGATACAAACAAGAGTGTTCAATACACATACATATTAAATGACAGATGAAAAAAACAGTTAAAATATCACCATACTTAAATCAAAAGATTCGGTTGTCTTTTATATTATGTTAAAATGTATCAAAATCATAAGATGCAAGAATTTTAACACTCTCCATTCAATTAGCATGAACATCCAGTTAGAAACTAATCTTTTTTTATTTTTATTTTTCTTTGTTAAATCTTAGGTCTTATCAAAACCGACCTAAGATGATAAAGCTCTTGCTCTAGGTTTCCATTTTATTGGACTCCTAGTTTCCAACTGTATGTGTGTGTTGTGTTTTTATTTCGTTTACCTAGATAGATTTTTTGAATTGAGAGAAGTGCTTTTTAAGATTAAAGTATTTAAGTGCAACGAATTCTTCAATCAGATAAGAAGATGTTATTATCTATGAAATTGGTAATCAAAAGAAGGCCAAGGCCAATAAATACATGCCAGATGATTCCTTTAAATAGAGGTTAAAATGATGCATTGAGCCATCACGACCATTTATGAATCTACATAATCAATAGTGGTTATAACCACCATAATTGCTGACACTTACATTGGTAGAAACATATTGCCCGTTGTTATGATTTTGCTACTAACCAATTTTGTTGCCAAAAACCAAGATGGTATCGATGATCAATGTTGCTACAGGTAATATATTAATACTGAAAACAAAACTGCTAGCGACCTTAATCGATCAAATTGTGCATAACATATAGAAATGGCAAAATGGCAAGAGTAGAAGAGGTTGATGAAAGCAAACCTCAAACGTCATCAACAATTAATGATTATTCAAATGAAGAATTTGATGTATTCATCGGTTCTCATGGAATTATGTAAGCCAACCTTTTAGTTGCCTTTTATGATTGAAAAATCTATTATTTGTGTCATTAGATCATTTATCTATACTTATTAATAAAACAATATCTTTAGTGCCACGTGTCATTTTCTTAGGCCTCTGTTCTTTTGATTTCCCGCCTAAAAATGTATCTATCCTCATTTTTAGTCATGATTCATTTGAATAAAATCAACTATTACTATAATTACAAAGAGAGTTTTTTTTCCCTAAAATAGTGTATTTATAGATTCTAAAAAAGTAAGCTTTCTAAAACCATATGTCATTCTCTTACGCTGTGTTCCCGAGTTTAATAAACGAAAGAAAAGAAAAGAAAAGAACGGAAATGAAATTAGCGAGAGAAAAGAAATGAAGAGAAAGGAAATTAAGGAGAGAAAAGAAATGAAGAGAAAGGGAAAGAATATTAAATTTTCGTGTTCCAGAGTTCGAAGAAAATGAAGAGAAAATTAGAATTTTATGTGTTATATTTCTTTTCTTTCCATTTCCTTCCATTTTGGAAGGAAAGTTAGAAAGGAAAATCATTGAAAATTTTTCTTTCATTTCTTTCCATTTCCTTCCTTTAAAAAACTCGGGAACATAAAGTTTTTTTGTTTTCTTTCATTTCCCTCCATAAAAAAACTCAGGAACACAATTATTTTTCACTTTCCACTCATTTCCTTTCATTTCTCTTGTTAAATGAGACTCGGGAACGCAGCGTTAACCTACCTTTTTGTCACTTTTCATTCTTTTAGACATTATCACTTAATTTTTTCCTCCAAAAGGGTATTATAGTAATTTAAACATTAAAATTAATTTCTCTCTCTAATTAAAGATCAATTTTATTAATTGTAATATTTCTTTCTCTCATTTAAATTTTTAAAAATCAATGTATCTTTTTAAAGTTAGATTTTATAAAGAAAATAAAAAAAATCATATTTTTTAATTAAAATAGAACTGATAATAAAATTTTTTTATATAATATGAAATTTTCAAAAACACTAAACCTTTTTGAAACAAAATATTTTAAATCCGGCCTTTTTTTAAAAATATATAAAAAATGTGAACTTTTCTAAAAAAATCTTATTAAAACAACCAGAATAATTACAAACCAGCGTTTTTAATAAACAAGATTTTTATTAAAATAAATTATTTTATAAAAGAATCTTAATACGAATGTTTAAAAATGAAACTATTTAGATAAGAGAGTTAAAAAAAAATAATATAAATGTTTTATTTTCTTGAACTATTACGTATATAAAATTCATATCTTATATTAAAATATCGTACTGTAAATTTTTATGTTTATTACTAATTATAATCCGTTTAATAAATAGGTTTGTCTATCAATCTATTTATAATAAAGAAAAAATAAGATAATACGTGACGCAATCGTAAGCCTTATCATACTAACTTTCTCATTTCTCTCTATTATTAAAACTAATATTGAATACTAATAATATTACTAATACCATTTTCAAATTAAAAATATATATAATTTAATAAACTAAAAATATATTTATTTTAAATTAAAAACACACTTTTTAAAAACAAAAAAATAACGATCTTTTTAAAAAAAATCATTTTACTTAAAACAAAATATTTAGAAACCATAAATTTTTTATAAAACACAAGTTTAAGATAAATATATTATTACTTATTTACTTAAAGTAGCTATTTATAAATAATTATAATCATAAAGATCTTTAAGCATAGTTTTACAATTTATAAAATTTTTTTACTAATTATTTAATAATTTATATATTCAACCCGTGTAATACACGGGGTACTAACCTAATTAATGTATATATCACTAGCTTTAGTAAACCCGTATATTACACGGGTTGAATAAATAAATATTAATATAATAAATTTATTAATTATAAAATAATATTATAAGATATGATATGATTGAAATAACAAAACAGTGATATTAACTTTTTAACATTTTGTTTTTACAACTTTTTTAAAGAAACATTTTGTTTTAAAACAAACCGTATAAAAATGTCATTTTAAAAATTTTCTTATTACAACTCCCAAATTTGATTATTTTTTGTTTTTAAAAAATTGACTTTTTAAAAGTATCAATTTATTTAGAAATAACCTTAATAAATAGATTTCTTTCTTAAGTTATTAAATATTAAAAAGTAATAAAATAATATTATTAGTAATTAAGATAATTATTTAATAGGAAAGAGAAGCGGAAAAATATCTATCAGAATGATTGTGGTGCTGACACGTGGCACCCCCATTTACTCTTTTATTAGAGTAGAAAGATTTGAGAATTTGTTAATAATGTTTCCTGCCTCGTATATACTCTATCAAACACCTTTTAAGGCTCTAGAATTTTTACTTCGCGTTAGGACAGTTAGACTGGTGGTAGTTAAATGTAAACGTTTAAAATATGCAATAAAACTATAAAAGAAAATTTTGTATAATATCATAAAATGATAAGAAATTTAAAATAACAACCTAGAATCTTAGGATCAAGAAACATGTCAATATGGAAGAATTCCACTCCACTGTTCTTGTTCATGTCCTACACACATTCGAGAGATCGACTCCTTCACTTTCATCGACACGAGTTGAAACTGTCGAATCGATTGATCTCTAAAAGAATAATAATACGTATAATCTTCATCAACACGATCAACATTTATATCAATAATCACACACACACTTTGCCCCATTGATAAAGATCTCTTTAACTCCATTCCAGTCAACCTCTCCTTCTTTTCCCCAGGCAAAACCAATGAGTGACAATGCCGAAGCACCACTCGTGGCCCGGATGTGACCCCACCACCAACATCACCCTCCACCAGACTGTCTGTCCGGTCATCAGAACTGATAGAGGTACCCTCATCATCATCCACGGTACCCACAGCTCTACAGACCGGACAACTAGTCTGATCATCCAGTAGTTGTGCCTGTGCAGGCACAACCACTGGAACCCTACAAACCGGGCAACTCGTGTGCCCAACAAACCACTCATCAATACATCTCACATGAAACAAATGCTTACATTCCGGCAACAACCGGACTGTATCTCCCTCCTCTATGTCCACCAAACAAACCGCGCATTCGCATTGATCTGTGAGCAATTCGGGGCCGAATTTTTCGTAGGTGATAATGGGGATTGTTGCTAGGGTTTTCTCATCAACTCCATTGGGGATTTCTTCTCCGGCGAAGGTTCGTAACGCTGCCATTCTCGCAGCGTGTCGTTGGATGCAGTATCTTACAAGTAACAGATGGTAGAACAGTACGGCGAGTGCGGTGGCGCCGATTCCGGCGATGGAGAAGACTAATGGTGTAAAGAATGTGTTGTTTGATAGGGTTTGTGAGGTAGATGATTCTAAAGGGTCTGGCATATCAGTATTCATTTGAGAAGAATATGAAGTTTTGTAGGTTAATTTATAAGTGAATATGATCTATGACTATAATTGGTCATTTTTAGCTTTGTTTAAGGTTAGTTTTGGTGGGAAACAGTTAGCGGTTTTTAAGGTTGAAATGTGTGTGTTGTTGGGATATTATCGGAGAATGTGAACACTTGTTGGAGGATGGTGAGGGTGGTGAGTGGTGATGGTAAATTGGCCATGTGGAGTGTTAAGAATAGTAATGTTTGGATTTTAGGACATTTATGTTTAAATTAGAAGTGTGACCAACTAGAATTTGTTATGTTATAGTCCATCGGTTTATCGATTTTTAAAATGAGTTGGTCTGTTTTTTATTGGAAGGAAATAATTCCTGCACATGTTTCTAGCTTGGTTTCCGTCTATTATTTTTAATTGATTGTGTTGCCTCTGTTAAGGCTTTTATTTAGGCTGAATATTTTCTTTTCCTTGGTGTATATATTCTACACTTTGTATTGTAAAATAAAAAAAAATCAATTAACCACTTTTGTGATTTTATTATGGTATCAGAGCGTTGTTCCACAACACGCTCAAACAAAATCCAAAAACCCTAAACTAATCGACCATCATCCATGGCCGGCGACAAAGAAAAGGAACCAAATGGGACCAGAAATGCTGCAGCAGACCACACTTCACCTTACTATCTCCACCCTTCTGATTACCCACGATAGTTGCATGTGAATGAAGCCTTAAATGACAGCAATTACCTCGACTGGGTTTCAGAGATGGAGACCTTTCTGTTTGCAAAAAACAAGATAGGCTTTGTCGATGGAACTCTACAAAAACCGCAGAAGACACATCCAGAACACATGTCATGGCTCTAATGTGATGCCATGATCAGAGGGTGGCTGACTACAGCCATGGAGAAGGAGATTAGAGTTAGTGTGAAATATGCTAACACCGCGGAAGAGATATGGAAGGCTTTGCAGCAACGTTTCGGGAAGGAGAGTGCCCCGAGGGCATACGAACTCAAACAACTCTTGATGACAACGAAGCAAGATGGATCCTCCGTGTCAGCATACTACACCAAACTAAGAACACTCTGGGATGAGATAAGTGCGGTTTTTCTGATTCCCGGATGTTCTTGTACGGGCTGCACATGTGGCTTGAGCAAGAAGATGACTGAATCCAAGGATAAAGAGAGATTGTATGAATTCTTGCTTGGACTCGACAACGAATATTCGACTATTAGAACCCAAATCCTTGCTATGAAGCCCATACCCAGCCTGAAAGAAGCCTATTACCTTGTTTCAGAAGATGAGCAACAAAAGGTGGTATCCATGGGCAAGAAAGCAAACACCGACACCGCTGCGTTTCAGGCATTTGTGAAGAGAGACGGAGCTACTAGCACACACAACCGAAATACAACCAAAGGCAGCAAGAAGGCAGTTCATGAAAAGGTGGAACATTGTGTCTTTTGTGGTAAAGACGGGCATAACCATGAAGGGTGCTTTAAACGAATTGGGTACCCGAAATGGTAGCCGGGAAAAGGGAAGATCAAGAAAGGAAAGGCTAAGGCAGGATGCGTTGATACGATGCAAGCTGCGGGTGAACATGAACCAAGACAAAGTCGGGCCAGCCTTATACCGGGCTTGAACGAGGAACAATACCAACAATTTCTTCACATGTTTACCACTAAAAAGGCAGCAAATGTCGAGGTCACGCAACCTATGGCTAATATGGCAGGTATTTTTGATGAAGGTAATAGGTGGATTGTTGACTCGGGTTGCACCGAGTACATAACCCATAACTTAAATGCTCTCTATGAAAAATTCAAGACATTACATGATCTACCAGTCACCATTCCTAATGGTGATTCGATACCGGTCAAGGGTAGAGGAACATGCACCTTGCCAAATGGGTCAAGGATCAAAAACGTTTTATATATACCCAAATTCACTTGCAATTTATTATCCGTAAGCCGACTAACCAAAGATCTTCATTGTACTGTAACTTTTTTTTCGGATTTCTTTGTCATGCAGGACTTGAGTTCAAGGAAATTGATTGGAGCGGGTAGATGTGAAAATGGTCTATATCGAATGAGGATGATTGGAAGCGAGAGGATGGCAATGGCTGTTGGAAGTAGTCTTTGGTATAAACGTTTGGGGCATGAATCCCACAGTAAATTGTCTTGTTTTGATTTCATTTCCTTAAAGACAAATGATGAAACTTGTGATTCTTGTGCTAGAGCAAAATTTACTAGACTGCCCTTTCTGCTAGTTTTATCAAATCAAAGGAATGTTTTGAACTTTTACATTATGACATATGGGGCCGATATCGTACACCCTCCCTAAGCGAAGCCAATTACTTCTTGACTATAGTTGATGACTTTAGTCGATCAGTGTGGGTGTATCTTTTGAAACGGAAGTCGAATGCCAGTGATTGCTTAATTAGCTTCCATAAGATGGTCAAAACCCAATTTAATAAAAATGTTAAAAGAATTCGGTGTGACAATGGAGGCGAGTTTACGTCTAACCGAATGATGACCTTCTACAATGAAGAAGGTTTTTGCTTGAGACCACATGCCCTCACACTCCGCAACAAAACAGGGTCGTCGAACGAAAGCACCGTCACCTGCTCGAGACTGCAAGGGCACTAAAATTCGAAGCAAATTGCCATCAATCTTCTAGGGAGAATGCATCTTGACCACGGCTTACATTATAAATAAGCTTCCATCCACAACCATTAATAACAAGACCCCTTATGAGATAATTCACAACCAAAAGCTAATTACGACCACATGAGGGTTTTTGGTTGTTTGGCATACTACCGAAGCATCGAGACAAAAGGCGACAAGTTTGAAGAAAGAGGGAGACCCGGGATATTTTTAGGATATCCTTACGGGACAAAGGGGTACAATGTATTAGACATTAAAAATAATAAAATGGTGGTTTCGAGGGATGTGAAGTTTGTTGAGGACGTTTTCCCTCACGACAAAATCAACACACATCACGAAGAAGAAGAAAGTGAAATATTTAAACTCCCATCCTGGTATCTTCATGATCATGTAGAACCAACCACCAATGATGTGGAAGAAACCAACACTGTAGAAAGCAACTCTCCCCATGTAGCCAACATGCATATGCAAGGACACTTTAATATTGAACCAAGTCATGAGACCAGCTCGGTGGAAGAGAATAGTCCAACCAATGATCCCGGCCCAATCGATGATGAAAGAGTAGAACCCAATAACATTCAAAGCCAAGAATCGACACAAGAACCGGTTAGAGAAAGAAGAAATCGTGCTCGACCGGCTCACCTCAACGACTACATTGTCCATCTCCCTCCGTCCATAGACCAATCGCCTCCCGAATCCAATCAAGGTTCCTCTACGGTAAATGCTATTGCAAATTTCATTTCCTACAATAAGTTTACGAATTCTCACAAAGCTTTTTTAGCGGCCATTAGTTCTAACGATGAGCCCAAGACGTTTAAACAAGCTGTGCAGAGCCCCAATTGGAGAGAAGCAATGAAGCAGGAAATTCATGCACTCGAACAAAATGGTACATGGACCCTTGAAGACTTTCCGGAAGGTAAACATGCCATAGGATCAAAGTGGGTATACAAGTTAAAGTACAAGCCGAATGGACAAATCGAAAGATACAAAGCAAGGTTGGTCGCAAAGGGGTTCACACAAATGGAAGGTATCGATTTCCACGATACTTTCGCCCCGGTAGCCAAACTTGTAACCGTACGAACTTTGCTCACTATAGCTACAAAAAGGAATTGGGTTATCAATCAACTCGACGTGAATAACGCCTTCTTGCATGGGGAGTTAGACGAAGAGATATATATGAAGATACCACAAGGATTTGAGAAGGGAAATGAAAACAAGGTTTGCAGGCTTAGAAGATCACTCTATGGTCTAAAACAAGCTTCAAGAAACTGGTACCAAAAGTTTACCACTTCTTTACAACAAGTTGGCTTCAAGCAGTCTCGAGCCGATCACTCCTTACTCATCTTCAAAACTGAAGCGTCGTTCGTCGCGGCTCTCATCTACGTAGACGACGTGATACTCACTGGAAATGACGTTAAGAAGATTGAAGAAACCAAGGCCTTTCTTGATGAAAGGTTCAGCATCAAAGATCTTGGGCCCTTAAAATACTTCTTGGGGATTGAGGTAACACGTACTCGAGAAGGTCTAATCTTGAGTCAACGAAAATACATACTTGACATTCTTAAGGATAGTGGGATGATGGGTTGCCGACCGAGTGCCTTCCCTATGGAGCAAAACACAAAACTAGCGAGGGATGATGAAGAGATTCGTGCTGATGCTAATCAATACCGTAGACTTGTAGGGAGACTACTTTACCTACAGGCTACTAGGCCAGGCCCGACATCACCTACTCCGTCAACATTCTAAGTTAATTCGTAGGAGACCCACGGGCAAATCACATGGAAGCAGCCATGAGGGTGTTGAGATATTTGAAAGGCACTCCAGGACAAGGCATACTTCTTCCTAAAGAAGGAGGAACAAATCTGGTCGGATATACGGACTCGGACTGGCTCGGCTGCCCTGATACAAGAAGGTCCAGAAGCGGTTATTTTCTCCTTCTTGGAGGGTCCCCGGTGTCGTGGAAATCAAAGAAACAATCGGTCGTGTCTTGCTCCTCAGCTGAGGCCGAATACCGAGCTATGGCTACAATCGTTAGCGAGATCCTTTGGCTGCGATGGCTCTTGAAGGAGCTGGACGCAGAACATAATAAGGCTACACAACTGTTTTGTGACAACATGGCTGTTAAACACATAGCCAATAATCCGGTCTTTCATGAACGAACGAAACATGTTAAGATGGATTGTTACTTCGTAAGAGAACGAGTCGAGTCACAGGAGGTGGATCCACTGCACATTGACACCAAGTCACAAGTTGCAGACCTGTTTACAAAACCACTGGGATCTCGACAGTTGGGATTATTACTTGGCAAGTTGGGCATTTGTGACCCGCATGCTCCAACTTGAGAAGGAGTATTGAAAAGAAATAATTCCTGCACATGTTTCTAGCTTGGTTTCCGTCTATTATTTTTAATTGATTGTGTTGCTTTTGTTAAGGCTTTTATTTAGACTAAATATTTTCTTTTCCTTGGTGTATATATTCTACACTTTGTATTGTAAAATAAAAAAAAATCAATTAACCACTTTTGTGATTTTATTAGTTTTAGAGGTGGTTTACTGCATAGATTATTTTTATTGATTTTGTTTTGATTTTCAGTGGTTTCGACATTTGATTAAAGATTAGTCGTTTTATTTATGTTTAATGCATGAACATTGGGGCGCTTAGTCCCTTAACCAAACCATGTCACTGTCGGTATTTTTTGTTTTAAGTGAAACATAATATTTTGCTAATAGTCAGAACTACAAATAACAAGTAATAGTGGTATAATAAATATATTCAAATTAATGATATATTAATTATCAACTTTCATGTGTTTTATGTTTGTATTTTTGGTTTTAATGAGTTGGACTTTCTATTTGATTTTTTTTTCTTATTTTTTTATTTTAAACCATAATACTTTTATACATTTCATAACAAATAAGATAAACTATTGTTTGTCTTTCAAGTTAAAGCTTATTGTAATTCTTTATAAATAAATAAATAATATATATATAAATATCTATACTACTATATAAAACATATAGGAAGGATACAATTGTAATTTTATTCAAAGTGTAAGACACCCAAGACAATTTTTTAAGCACAATATACAAGTGTGTTATGCAATAGTTCCTAAATTGCCCTTATTAAATATACTTCTTCTAATTAGTGCATTATTTAATTCACTAAATTAAGTATTATCTTATTAATAATGCTTTTAAAATAATAATTAAATTTACATTTACTATTTATATATTTAAAACTATATATTATTAAAATTAAGTATTATCTATGTCTATACTACAATATAATACATATTAGAAGGATAAGATGATAATTTTATTTAAAATGTAAGACAACTATACAATATTTTAAGTATATAGTACAAGTAGTTTATGTAATAATTCTATTTTTACCCCTATTTAATTAACTTCTTCTAATTATTTTTTTTATTTTATACCCATTATTAATACATTATTTAACAATATGATATTATTTGATTCACTTCATTAAGTTTTATTTTATTTATAATAATATAAATTGATATTTAAATTTATAATTACTTATCATACTTTTAAAACTAAAGTTTTATTTTATTTATAATAATATAAATTCATATTTAAATTTATAATCATTGATCATATTTTTTTAACTAAATACTATTTAAATTAAGTATTATTTTATTTAAATACTTATATCTATACTATTTTATAATAAATCTCTTTAGATAGAGATGTAATTTTGTCAAACATACAAGTTTTGAATCAACATATACAAAGGATTGTAAGACATTTAAAAGGGGTAAAATAGAGAATTGATTAAGATTTTAAGATACTTTACGGGTAATATGGTAAATTTATCAATTATATTTTATACACCTTAGTATTTTTACCCCTGTCTCTTTCATGTATTTAATAAACATTATTGATATATTATTTAATAATATGATATTATTTAATTCACTTTATTAAATTTTATTTTATTTATGATATTATAAATTGGCATTTAAATTTATATTTACTAATTATATTTTTATAACTAAATATTATTTAAATTAAGTATTATTTTATTTAAACATTTAAGTATATAACTTATATATATATATATATATCTTCATGTTTATAATAACTATAATACTAATTTTTCTATAGGCATATTATGAGTTTAATAATTTTAATATTTATCTATATCTTTTATAATAAAAGTGAAAGCAAAATTTAATGATAATTTTACATATGGATTAAGACACCCATATAAAAAGTCATGCTTAAATTTCAAAAATTTAATCATTTTATTTTATTTATACCTTTACAATAAAATATAATATATGATGCTTATAATACAAATGTTAAAGCATATACACGTAAAACAAAACCGTCATTTACTTTCAATTCCGTTTATCCACTATGATTGATCGATAATCCCTCTTTCCATTTTCCTTGGCGGTTGTTAAAAGCTCAATAATAATAAAGATGGTAATTTGTTATGATAATTTCTCCATTAACTTTCTCTGGTCTATGCAAATCACCACCGAAGTCGCCTTCGATGATCATAAAACTCTAACCTATATTAATAAAACGAAACCCCTAAAATTTAGGTAATAAGTGATTTCCGACCACAAATACCACTCATGATTTCACTAATCTTGTTGGGATAATATAGTTGTCTTAAAGACTTTTATAATATACGTAATTGTTTTCTTTCATTCAATTTTTTCGATAATTATATTTTGATTTTTTAATTTACATCATAACGCATCGAGCCGATACTGACTAAAATCGAATTCCCAAAAATTCACGCAACAGTCATACCGCCGCAACGCGCGGCATTTCAACTAGTATATATATATATATCTTGAATCAAATTAAATGCTCAAATGAGTCAAAGTTTCAATTTTTGTTTTAGGTGAAACATAAAATTTTGCTAATAGTCATAATACTAATAGCAAGTAATAGCGGTATAATAAACATTTTCAAATTAAGTATATACTAATTATCAATTTTCTTGTATTTTGTGTTTATATTTTGTGTTTTAATGAGTTGTACTTACTATTTTATTTTTCTTTTTAGTTTTAAACACAATACTTTTATATATTTCATAATTTAACCCAATACTTTTTTAATTTTAACTTTATTTCCTTATACTTTTCATTTTTTATAACTTTTCCTTTTTTACATTACGGTCAAAATTTTTGCGAGTTACACTCCACAACCTACGTGTGTGGTTGGGTTTGGTGGTCGCTGATAGTGGTGTGACATTGATGCTACTTGGCAGGGTTTTGCGCCACCGCTGCAATACACGTGAGGGGTTTAATACTAGTTTAATCTATATATTTCTAACTAAAATAGTGTTTTAACATAATCTTTATCAATATGGTGTTCTTTGGACAAGACTTGACAAACTGGTGTAATTTTATTTATTTTTAATTTTTTGAACCAACACGTTAAACCACCTAGCTTCAATCTCCATGAAATCAAACATCAATCTTATAATCTTCAATTACCTAAACAATCTCATTCGTAATGACAGACCCTATAACAAAGTAATTAGTTAGTCCTTAATTTGGACTTTGGAGGATTCAACAATTCTTACCATTCTGAAAGGGTTTATATTAATAATTAATTCCAAATTCATCTGATCGATGTCCTTATAAATTTTTATCAACTTACGAATCCTAATCAATTTTTATTACATATAAAATGATTGATGATTAATTATAAAAGAGACGTGTAATTTAAAAAGAGTTGTATTTTAAAAGGCTCCAGGATTTGTTTTTTTATGATTCAAAAAACAACTGTTAGCGCATAGGTTGTTAGATTGAATCAGTTTAAAGTTTATTCAAATATTTTTTTAAAATGTGAATTTAAATTAGAAAACCTATATGAATTGAAGAATTTGTACTCGGTTTATATTAAATAAATTCGGTATAATTTAAATTTGAATCGGGTACTAATAATACATTGTTTTACTTTTGATGTTGTCTAAGGTGTCTCTTTTTAAGAAAGGGTTGTTTAATTAACTCTATTTGTTTATATAGATCCCAGGCATTGGAACAAGTAATGTTATTCCTCTAATATCTAATCTAGCATACACATCCTCATAATTTCAATAATATTTTTTATATACTAAACATTCATCCTAAATAAAACCAATTCGATCATGTTAGAGCTAATTATAAGTATATATGAGACTGCATGTGTACGTAGTATAGTAGAATATGAATGTATGATCACAAAAGTAAAATATAAGCATAATATGTAATTCAATAATGTGTAATTAGATAGAAGACTAAGTTTTAATCACGTGTTTTTGTTTTCAAATAAATCAAGGGAAAATAAAATGGAAATACATGGTAAAAACAACTTAAATAATTAACTTTCAAAAATGAAATTTCATCAAACGTTATATTAATTTTCACATGTAGTACAAATTTGACTATACTACCTAAAAGAATATTTATTTTGACAAACATTTAATTGAAATTTAATGTATCAAGTAGAAGTTGGTTTCAATAAGCTAAAAATGTACAAATAAACTCAAACTATCAAGTGGGAACAGGTTTAATTAATTCTTGGGAAATGTATATAAGACAAGCAAGACATATGAGAAAGCAAGAAATATGTAGAATTAGTTTAGCTTAGGAATGCCAATGAAGAAGAGTGACTCTATTATTGTGTATTATTTCTCCATTTGAGATCATTTCTCCTTTAAGTAAATAGTCATGATTCCGCTTGGCTATGCTTCGTAACGCTAGTGGTTGACAGTGTTGGTAACAGTTCCGTAGTGAGATGGTCGCGGGTGGCTGTTGAAGTCACATATATAGGTTTTGGAGAGACGAGACACAACTAGAACGTGTGTGAAGGGAGGGGACATAAGGTAGTCAAGCAACCTCCGGTGGTGTTGCAATAGTAGAAGGAACATAATGGTGGAAGACGAAAGAGAAAAAGAACAGACCCTATAGAAATGTTTTCTAGTTTGTGGGAACAAGAAGAACAAATTAAAGGAGAAATATTAATTTACTTCAAGTAACAAGAGTAGTAAAATATCATTACATATGGATTTCACATTATTTTTTTTAACGTATATGTAAATGATAAGCACCAAAAATATTACAACTTGTCAAATATAATCAAATCTATTAGAAAGATAAGGCAAATTGGATTTTAATAATCCAAACTATTACCTATTGGCCGACAATAATCCATACTATCAATTTGGCTGGTAACACTCCCAACTTTCATTTTTATTACCAACAACAGTCACAATGACATAATTTTTAATTTTTTATGTTTGATTTGGACTCGATTCGGTTCGCAACAATAATTATGAACGAAATGAAAAAACATACAAGCTAAATTAAGACTAAAACAGATGCAAATTGAGCGTAAAAAATTAAAAATTATGTCACTCGGGTTGTTGTTGGTTATAAAAGTGAAAGTTGGGAGTGTTACCAGCCAAATTAATAGTATGGATTATTATCGGCCAATAGGTAATAGTTTGGATTATTAAAATTCAATTTGCCGAAAGATAAATGTTTGTAACTTTTACTTGTCATGTGAATCGTCTATATAACCAACTTAATTAATTTTAATTAACTTCACTATTGTTTAAACGATAATTAAATTCATTACACTCACTAAATTTACTTTTGCATTTACACTTAATTGTTACCGGTTAAAAAGAACACTAATTCAACACTTTAATATTGTTATGCTATAGTTGTTTTCTCCTTTCATAACTAACTTTACATATAACATACTTGTTGGGTCTTTTAAAAATCTTAGGGGTCAAGCAAAAATACAATAAAGAATAGACACCATAACATATTTTATTATTATACCAAAAGGGACCATTAGCAAACTTTAATAATAATAATAATAGAGAAAGGTGATTCCATTTGTCCATTACATACGTTGTTTTGTTAAAGAATTCATAGCTATACAACTTGTTCACTCTCTCTCTCTAAACTCTTCATCTTTCTCTCACTAAAATCAATATCAATTCACCAATCTCATAATGGTAAATGTGTATAACTGCACACATATATGTATATCATTGATCGATTATTGCATATATATATATGTAATTTGTGTGTGTTTCATGATGATGATGAATATGTGTGCAGCAGTTTGTGCCACCATGGCTGGAGAAGATGCTGTCAACGGAGTTTTTTCCGGTGTGTCGAACGCATCAAGACGCCGCTAGAAGTGAGTGCAACATGTACTGTTTAGACTGCAACGAAGGGGCATTTTGCATCTATTGTAAATCTTCACTACACAAAGACCATCAAGTCATTCAGGTGAGTCACCAGTGTGTGTTTCATGTGTTTTTTCACACACATTCACCCAAGATTCGAGTATTTAATGTTTTAACGAATGCCCAGATCAGGAGATCGTCATATCATGATGTTGTGAGGGTTTCGGAGATCGAAAGCGTGATGAATGTCGATGATGTTCAAACGTATGTGATTAATAGTGCTAAAGTTTTGTTTTTGAATGAGCGACCGCAACTTAAAGCAAACAAAGGAGGTTCTAGGGTTTGTCAAGTTTGTGGAAGAAGTCTTTTGGACTTGTTTGTTTATTGTTCACTTGGTTGTAAGGTTAGTTTAATCGATTTCTTATGATATAAATCTGAATTTGAACTTGGGACCTCTGGACTGATGGGTCATTAAGGCATGTTGATACCTTAATCGTTACACTTTCAATGTTTTTTAAACGATGAAAAATCTGGATTCAAACTTAAAATATGTGGATTAATTGGGGTTATCTCGATAACATAATCTCCCCCTTTTGGTTTTTTAAAGGAAAAAGTTTTAGATTCAAACTTTAAACCTCTTTTTGTTGAGTCATTGGGTGGTCTTCATTAATACCATAATTTTCCACTATTAGAACTTTTTAAATGATAAATAGACTTTTAATTAAATTACGTTTTTAATAGGATGTAATATTTTAAACTCGTAACCTCTTGATTGTTGGATCATGTTATACATGGGTTGTTTTCTTATTTTCAATTAGTTATTGTATTTAATATTTAAACTTTTAAGTTTTTATATTGGATGCCCTTTGCTTCACTTTGTTAGACAACACAACTCATAATGTGAATTGGCATTCAACAATTTGTTCATTACTTCATCATGCAAATTCATATTAAAAATCACACCAACAATCATATATACATGCATTGTTTATATTTTATAAATGCTAAATCCTTTTGATTTTCTTGCTAATCATCCTCTTAATTGATGAATATTTGATAAATGAACTAATTATTGTCAAGTGTCTTTAAAAAAATAATATAAAATAGCATTTCTCTTATTACTTTTTCTTTCTAAAACCTATAGTGTCTTTGGGTTGTTTAAGTAATTAACCCAACCACCATACTAGTGAAGGGCCATTGTTTCATTTAATCAACATAAGTTTGATCAGTTTTTAAATATTATATATTTAATACATTGCAATTTTCATGTTTCCTACATATTTTTTATGCTTTAAGGTATATGATTTTGTTTTCTTTATATGTATTACAAAATAATGGTTATATATTATTTGCTAGTAAGATTTAGTATTGACAACTTGGTGTTGAACCTATTTGTGTAGCTTGTTGGGATAAAGAGAAATGAAAATGCAAGGTTTATACTAGAAGGGAAATCATCAACCAAAAGAGGAGTAATGTCATCAACAACAAGAACAATAGGGATATTGGATGAAGAACACCAACACATTTACACTCCTACTCCTTCATCTAGAAGAAGAAAGGGGATTCCTCATAGGGCTCCCAACTAAGTACAAAATACACATTAAGTAAATGACCTAAATACCCCTCATAAGAACATAACCACATCCCCTTTCCAACCCCTCTTTGCACACATGCTCATCACCATTGACCATGTCTCATCATACCTTTCTCATGCCTTTCTACCCCACCATGTATTCTTATTCTCAATTTATTGTATTATGTATCATGGATTTGAGGGTTTGATGGTGTAAATGTATAAAATCCTATTGAATGTTTTGATTTCAATTGTACATGATGTTTCGTACACTCGAGTGTAAAGTAAAGCAGTTCATACTAGACATCAGTTATTGATAAAGCTTCTTTTGCAATTTAAAGGGAAAGACACATTTGACATTGTAATGTCATGTTCGAATTTGAAGAAAAGGGTTGGTACTTGGTAGCATATTTATCTTAGAAAAATGAGATGGAATTTACCTTAAATAATTGTTTGAGTATGAAAGAATTTTAATTTGAATTGAAGTATACGATTGCTTGAATACCGATAATATGATAAGAATATTCTTAAAGTATTTTCAGAAGTTTTAGAATTATTATCTAGTTTTTATTATTATTTGTTTTAAACAACCAATAAGTTTGTAGTCTCTCCATTGGCCGCACGGCCTTTTACATTCGTAAAAGAATACACTTTTTTTCGGTTTAATATTAAATTAATTTGATTTAGCATTTAAAAAAAGGAAAAAGTTGGCACTTTCTATGATGACACCTTCTTACAATTGGCTTCATCTTTTTATAGATCGACCTTCTTTCTTCTTATTATTATATATATATTAATTTAGGGTTTTAATATTTTCAGAGGTATCACAATACTTTTAAAGTTTCTCAAACTAACCCTACTAACCTTTATGTTAACCCAAATTATATACATATTAAAATATATATTAATTTAGAAGTTTGATGAATAGTAGGGTTTTAATATTTTCAGAGGTATCACAATACTTTTAAAGTTTCTCAAACTAACCCTACTAACCTTTATGTTGACCCAAATTATATACATATTAAAATGTATGTGTAGTGCTACAGTTATTTTCTAATTTTGGTTTTGGCCACAACAACTTTTGTTTTGGTTTTTGCCAATATCAAACTTTCAATGTTTTACATTAATTAGTCTTCTTATTGTTTAGTGAATACTACTTTATAAGCTTAAACATATGACATTCACTCTTTTAATTTCTCAGCAAGATCGCATGAAACTCTATTAGTATCGCCGGTGAAAATCCATCTGTTTTTCTCTGTTTGATTTTGGTGATGTGGAGAAGAATGACAATGCGAACCACGTTGCCAGAAAAAATGAAAGTTCCTGGAGAAGATCTATTTTAAAATGCGGTTTAGTGATAAAGTTAAGTTTTCTAATTTTGGTTTTGGCCGCAACAACTTGTGTTTTTTGGTTTTTGGCAACATCAAACTTTCAATGTTTTACATTAATTAGTTTTTTTTTTGTTTAGTGAGTACTACTTTGTAAGCTTAGGGTACACACAAGTAAGCACATGACATTCATTCTTTTTCTCTGGAAAGATCGCATAAAACTCTATCAGTATCGTCGGTGAAAACCCATCTGTCTTTCTCCGTTCGACTTTGGTTTTATGGAGAAGAACAACACGACGAACCATATTGGTCGGAAAAAGTGGAAGTTTGCTAGAGAAGATTTATTTTCTATCGCACCATCGCACACCATGACCGTCGTTTTCGATTAAGTACTATCGTTTTTTTATCAGTTTGATTTGCAAGTCCATTATCTCCAACCCGAATAACATCAATGAGTGATGTCAGCATTGCGGTACCGTGACGAACCTAACCGCTTATAAGGTCGATTCAAATATAACACGTTCATTTGACCCGGTATAAATATGCCTCAACGAAAATTTAAGTGCCAGGTAATATATAAAATGTTTCATTCGACGGTATATACGTTTCGACGTAAATTTAGTTCTGAAACGAGTTGGGTCAAATATAATACGTGTCATTCAACAGTATAAATACGTTTCAACGTAAGTTTATTTCAAAAACGAGTTGAATGCGATTTTAATATATATACTTTATCACGTCACATACGCGCTGCAGCATGTGCTTTTTTATGTATGTTTCGGGCTGGTCTACATTTCAACATAAATTTGTTTGGAAAAGAGTTTGGTCAAACATAATGTGTATTCATTCAAAGGTATCAGTTTAAGTTTCTCTACGTTTCGTACAAAATTTAGTTCGGAACGAGTTGGGTCGATTGTATGCTATACTGTATCATGTCGTGTATGATGACACCGCAACGCGTGGCGGGTAAATAACTAGTTCTATTAATAAGGGTAATTCAACGACTATTTTTCCCGAGCACGTCCCAAGGGCAATGACTTTTTTTTACCGTTACATTAACAATTGCTTTATTTTAATTTTACTCCTAAAAGTTAACATCAAATCATTCATTTTTCACATTTTCAAATCTCTTCTACTCTATAAAAAAAAAACTCTTCAATGGATCGAAGGAAAAAAGTCTCTTCCACTCGAGAGTCATCCAAATCCAGTGACTGTTCGAGCCAAGATTAACGAAATTCACCCTAACCATTTCGACCCCACAATACTCACAGTACTCGAGTCATCCACCAATGCCAAACATGCGTATTAAAACTTCATCTAATGAGTTTTGTCTTCCACATGAACAACCTAATTTTAATTCTTTTACATATCGAGATTCTATGGTTAGAAACAACAAAAAGCGTTTTTTTTTTGGTAAAAGATACATGATCAATTTGCCAATCAACTTGGGGGAACCACCCATCAAGTAAACTCGAAGTAAAAGACATGAACACAAAGATAAGCAAGTTCAACACCATCTTCAAACGAACAATATAACTTATTTGTTCAAATTGATTTACTTTTGATTAAATTATCATTTATATTTAAATATATATAGGTCAATAATCGGCGTAATGGCCAAGCGTATGTGAATGGGATGA
The DNA here is from genome assembly GCA_025506415.1 of Flaveria robusta. Taxonomy (NCBI): domain Eukaryota; kingdom Viridiplantae; phylum Streptophyta; class Magnoliopsida; order Asterales; family Asteraceae; genus Flaveria; species Flaveria robusta. The sequence goes on along the minus strand of CM046472.1, from coordinate 1,661,055 downwards.
AATCGACTATGACGAAATAAAAGACATTGGATTAAAAAGAAAAAGATCTCTTCCACTCATCAGCACCAGATGTTGTTAGAAAACACACCCAATAGATACCCGTTCCATTAATGGATTTGGAGTTTAACAAATAACAATCCTCCACCGAAAAGAAGCAAGACATATGAATCAAATACCTATACAACGTCTTGGGGTAACGGATTTCCCAACCTTTATGAAGAATGATTTGGTTGAACTCGTTTCAGATTTTAACATTAAGGACAAGGACATTGAAGACGAGAAAAAATATCTTCGAGAAAAAATGTGGTTGGAAGTAAAATTAAGAAAAATGAAGTGGTGGCACGCTTGATGGAAGAGCAATGTGAGCTTTGCAACAACAACAAAAAGACCGTGATATTAAGACGTTTTTTTAAAACCGTATGGGGATCTGAGCGAACTGTTGTGAGACATAGTCTTTCACCGCAAAACATTGCTAAGCACTGGGGTTGGTGTTTCAGTTAGTAGTTTTTATTCTTAATTGTTTCAAGTTATTTTGTTTTCAACTATTTTTTTCCAATTCCAAATTAGTAATGCATTTTGTTTTCAATTAATGAAATTGCTAACATGTTTATTAATTATTAAACAAAAATTGTTTAGGGAGGTTCAGAGACTCTTCAGGAAAGTAATGATAGTGACACATTTTAATTGGTAGTTGGCTAGGGAACTTTAAGGAAGAAAGACGAGTGCCCTCTCAATACTAAAAATCATATTTAATTAGTATCAGTTATGGTTGTAAACAAACTATACAAGCTTAGGGGATAATCAGTAAACCATTCGACGAAAAATTCATTTATTTAGTAAAAACATTCACATTAGGTTTTTTATTCTCATCTTTATAATTATATTAAAAATTATTTTTTTCTTTTTTTTCCATTAAATATTATTTTTCATACATTTGTTATTATATTTTCTTTAATCTCCACTAATAACCACTTTCAGAATTATTAAAAAAAATTATAGGGATGAACAGTGTTTTTCCCAAATATATAGATTAACGGTAACATTTTTTCTCTTTTTTCACTCACAGCCACTTACAACCATTCCCTATATATAGAGAATACATTCATACTAATATAAGAAACCTACTCTGAATGCTTTAACTTTGTCAATTTATAATAAATTTCTCTTTTACTCTAACTGGAATTAGTTTTTTATGTTAAGTTAATATAAAATGAGCAGGTTACCCTTAATATTATTAAGATAAATCAAAATTAAATATATTATTATATGATATAAAATAGAAATTTTTTTTGAGTTAAATACTTAAATTGGGTCATGTCCCGTCTTTTGTCTTCTTCCCCTCTTCTCTCTTTTAAACTAGGGTATATCACTACAACCACCATAAAATCACCACCACCTTTCCAGAATGTAATGTTGATCATTTCACCATCACCTCGTCAGCCACCATCTCCATCGATCAAACACCATATTCTGTTTCTCTTTGACACCCAACAGAAATCACACCATCCCATACTAGAATCACACCACTGTGTTGTTAAAAATCACTTCAAGAAATGTTTCAGTTGCATCCTTGTCCATCTCAATTGTACACCACTAAAAATCGTACAACCAACGCCATCAGGTATGTATAGGTAATTATCAGTCAGGTATCAGGTATGTCTGTTAAGATTTTCATATAATTCTCATTTCTTATTTGTTGGTAATTTTAGTGTTATCAATAATTATAGTGTTATTGGATTACCTTGTTGATCTGGTAAATTATATTAGTATCTAAATAGTTAGGTGACGCGGGAGTGCGGACTTGTTTTACACTAATACAATTAGTTGCGTATGTGAATAAATAAGTTGGACTTATTTTAGTGGACTTAATTTATTAATATTGGGCTATGCTGTCATATTATATGTTAGCCTATTTGGCTAATATATGTATATGTGGGTTTAGTAGTAAACTAATGAAGCCCAATTGATTAATGAATATAAATTTTGATCCATGGAATCCAACGTTGGATACATGTATACGCTCACATATATGAAAATATTCAGATCAAAAAGAAAAGAAAGACGTACGGTTTCTTCTCGCAAAATTCAAAAGTTTGATTCTCTCAAAAATCTCAATTTTGAATCCGATTAAACAATTGAGATGTACGATCAATTGGTTTAATCTGATAGTGTTTCATCACGTTACTGAGATTTATCCAAGTATTAATTCGAAGATTATGATCTGTTCGTTGGGTTCAACAATCACTATTTGGTTTCAAATCGCTCGGTTCAAAAGAATAGGCTTCTGTTATTTATCGTAAGGATTCAAAGGTATTAGTTCCTGTTTCACAAATTTTAGAAGATTGTGTTTTGATTTTGTTCACCCAAAAACAACATTATTGTTCTAGTGTTTATATGATTTATATTTTTAACTACAATATAATAAAATGCTTTAAATATGATGAAACACATATAAAATAAAATCCATTTTCCACATTTCACAATCTAAAAAAATAGACAAGGATTTTATATTTGAAGACATGCATGCAAACAATTAAACTTTGAACTATATAGATTGTCAAGTAAGTCATCCGTCTTCATCTTTTCGCTTTACACCAACAAAAGGAAGCCTACATTCACCTAGAGAAAACTCAAATGTGTGATTTTTTGGAGTCAATTGATCAGCTCTTACGCACAATTAGAACGTAAAACTAAAAAGGGAAATAAAAAAAATTATTTTTTTTTCGGATATATGGTTCAGATAAACAATTATAAGTAGCACGTAAGGTGTAATACAGGTTACACAATTTAACAAACAATACATATATGTGTTTAAAAAAATAGCCAAATTAAATACAATTTAAATTCAGATTCACATAACATTTTATAAATTTATTTCATTTTATCAAGCATTCTATATGCATGTTATTGTTTAAAAACACTATGCACTCAGATGAGATTGCTACGTGAAGTCCCTACTATAAAAATCTAGAACTTCAGCAACTTTACACAATCCAACAATAACCTTGGATCCACTCAATATAATCACATAATCATTTTAGTGTATTATGCATAAATTGTCCAAAATCACCAATTTGATAATATTTTAAACATTCTTCTACTTATTGGCTTCTTCATAAAGTTGCATACATACCTTAAACGGGTTCCAAGTTTAAAAATCAAAATTTCACTTTTCATTTTGTTAATCCGTTAAAAACTTTTAACAACAAATTCACTAGTTTATTCACTTAAGATTCAATACTTTAAACACATTTCACTAACTGCTTAAAAACTTTCTTGCTTTGCTAACAAACCTTCCAAAACATTTCAAAAACTCTTAGCTTACACGTTGGAAGCCAGAAAGATACGTGTGTAATATTTTTTAACCGTCATAGTACATCTTGAAACTCTTAAATTGTGTTGTCAAGTCATGTCAATTGTCTACATAAACCCATATTCGTAAAACACTCGTTAGGGTGTAAGTCTTTGAACTCTCCAAATGCAATTGTCTAGCCATGCCAAACAATCCCAAATAGAACGAGTTCTTAAAATGTTTATTGTGGTATCATATTCTTTGTGATCAAGACGTTTAAAGCTTACATGTTTTTGTAAAATTTTACCGAGCATCTCGATGACATGTTTTTGTAAAATTTTGCCAAACAATCCCAAATAGAACGATGATTTGTATTAAACCATCAAAAAACTAGAGAGAATACAGACCATAAATTACAATTCTATTAACCAAACATACAAGAAAACAAGAATAAACTCCAAGAATTCCAACATTTTGAAACCTTCACCGGTCTCCTGGTAACCCAAATGAATAGACATGGATATGATTTCCTTCGATTTTAAATGACACCAACTTAACATTATTAAAGAAAACAATATTATTAATTTTTCATACAAACCAAAAAATAAAATAGAAAAATTACAAATTAACAAATTAATTTTTTTATCTGATCTAACGAGAATCTAGGTACGATCGGTAGTGATCGTACCTATATTCTCGTTAAAAACATTCTCTTATTTTAAACTAGTTTTATTACCCGTCGCGCGTTGCAGCGATGTTGTACACGTCGTGATAAAGTATAGACTACAATCGACCCTACTCATTTCTGAACTAATTGTACATCGAAACGTATAGTAATTCAAATTTATATCTTCAAATGATAACGTAGTAAACATAAATAAAAATTAGCATGAGCGTCGACGTCGTATGTGGCGTGATAAATTATAGACCACAATCGTCCTTACTTGTTTTCAAACTAAATTTGTGTCGGAACGAACAGTAATCAAATTTATGCTAACGTATCATATCTGACCTGACTTGTTTTTAGAAAAAAAACTTACATCGAAACGTAAACTATCTCACAATTTACATTCGTCTCACTTGTTTTCCAAAATCTTTTTACATAAAAACGCAGACAATATACCAACACGTACATAAAAATAAGAACGTGATAATTTTTTTCTATGTAAAAATATACAGAAGGTAATCCCGAAGCTTTTTAACTTCAAAGTAACATTTTATAAACTCATAAAAGTTGAATAGTTAAAAATGTAAAATTCAAAAGTTAAGGGGTAAAAGTCGAACCTTTCTTTTTATGATAATAAAAAATTGTAATTGTGAAATTACCTTTTAAATTAAGTAAATGTTTTTGGGAGTTGGATGATATAAATTAATTAAATTTTTTTTTAAGTTGGGGGGAAGAAATTAAAAAGAAGAATTAAAATGAGGCTGCAAAGATTCGAACCAATTACCTCCCAATTAAAAACATATGAACTTAGCCAATTTTACAAGTCACACAATTGATACATAAATGAAAACGGAGCTATATATGTTAAAAGCAAAGTCGAGTGGCTCAATCCAATTGAGCACCGACCTTTGCTTTAAGTATTAGTAGAATTTAAAATGTCACACGATAAAAGAACACAAGAATATAAAGACGACTTTGACTTCTACAAGCATTCCACATAGTCTACGGCCACTGCTTTTGCTCCTCTGTTCTCTCTCACACCAATACACAATACCGCTGTAAGCAAACGGTTTTCTGATTCAATTCAAGCAATACCCACAAAAATTCTACACATATTAATTAACATCTGCAACTATTTCAAACCAATTTGCCCAAAAAGAAGCAATTTTGGGCTTAATCACCGTAAAAATGCCGGTGAAAACCGGAGGTGCGCTACTGATCGTGTTGCTGGTGGCGATTACGGTTGCTCCGACGGTATGCGACGGCGGAGGTGAATCTCCGTCGAGGGTTTTCACCCTTGTGAGGGCTTTTCCGGCGAACATGTCCGTCGAGCTTGATATCCTCAAGGCACGTGACCGTGTGAGACACGCTAGAATCCTTCAAGACTTCGCCGGAGGCGTTGTTGATTTCAAGGTTTCCGGTAGCTCCGATCCTTACTCCGGCGGGTAATATGTTGAAATCCGATGTAAAGTTGTTCAATTTGTTCGTAATTTCGCATCAACTTTTGTTCCGCTTTTATCTTTTGGTGTTCGTAGTTCTTTAATTTGAAGCTGAATCAAACACATTTAGAGCTAATTGATATTTGATTGACTATGTATTTGCTTCTGGTTTTCGTTTTGGTGATTTTGATCTTTATTAGTCGTTTAGTTTATGGGATTTTGTGTTATTGTTGAGTTGGTTCTAGGGTCAAGTTTGATTTTGCGAAAGTCAATATCTTTTTGTCAAATTTCATACCATATCATATCAACTTTATTCCACTTTTATCTTTTGATGTTCATAATCCTTTAATTTGAAGTTGAATAGAACACATTTAGAGCTAATTTATTGATCCCGTATTTGCTTCTGGTTTTCATTTTGGTTATTTTGATCTTTATTAGTCATTTAACTCATGGGATTTACTGTTGTTGATGAGTTGGTTCTAGAGTCAAGTTTGAACACATTTCATGGTTTTATGCATTTAATGGTGTTGTTTTCTGTAAGCAATCTTTTTGGGCATATTTCAGTAATGATGACAGTTGATTGTATTGTAGATTGTACTTCACAAAAGTGAAGTTAGGCTCTCCACCGAAAGAGTTCAATGTGCAAATCGATACGGGGAGTGATATCTTGTGGGTCACTTGTAGTTCTTGCAGTGATTGTCCCGAATCGAGTGGAGTTGGTGTATGTTTCTGATTCTACGGCTCTTTTTAACAACTACTATTTGTGTTGATCATAATGTTTGTAAAATGCTGTTGCCTGATAAATCTCGTTTTGTTATCGTAGCTTCCACTTAATTTCTTTGATGCTGCAAGCTCTTCAACTGCTTCTATGGTTTCGTGTTCAAACTCCATATGTTCTTCTAGTATTAAAGTTGCTGATGCATCTTGTTCGGATGAAGGCGATCAATGTAGTTATGAGTTTGAGTATGCGGATGATAGTGGGACGTCTGGTCATTATATAACCGATTTGATATATTTTGACATGGTTGTAAATCCTTCCATGATTGCCAATGCGTCAGCTTTCGTCACTTTCGGGTGAGCTTTTATGCACTTTATAAGCATTAGTTGATATGTAATATGAATAAGCTAAGCGTTTATGCCCCTTTCATATTAGCAATCTGAGTTGTAAATTTATTCAAAAAATTATGCTTAAGGTGCTTTTTTATATGTTTAATCTTCTTTATGATTCACTTTATGTTGATAATAATCATTGTATGAAACCAATTATCAAAAACTTAATAATTTACCCCTAAATAATTAGATACTCAAAAAGCAGAATCTGTTTATCCATACATTAATGGTTAATTATTGCGACTCACCTGTAAATCAACTAATTAGTTTGATTCAATGACAGTTGTAGTACCCATCAATCTGGTGGTTTGACAAAATCAGATAAAGGAATAGATGGAATTTTTGGATTTGGTCAACACAGTTTATCTGTAATATCACAACTTTCAGCTCAAGGGATTACTCCGAAAGTATTCTCACATTGCTTACGTGGCGAGGGAAATGGTGGTGGCAAACTCGTTCTCGGTGAGATTTTGAATCCAACCATGGTGTATAGTCCCATTGTTCCATCACCGTAAGTATTAATATTATTATTATTATTATTATTATTAAGACTGTTTGAAGCATAAACCGGCATAATTATCAGGATATGTTATATAATGTTTTGAATAAAATTTTGCAGGCTTCATTACAATCTGGAGTTGCAGAGTATCGCTGTTGGTCAGCAGTTATTGCCTATCGATACATCAGCTTTTGCCACATCAGATAATCAAGGAACCATTGTTGATACTGGAACAACGTTGACTTATCTCGCTCCACAAGCATATTATCCTTTTGTTGATGCTGTTAGTTTTCTCCTTTTATTTTTAAAATATCAACATAATTTTGTTTTGACTTATTTGGTCTAACAAGTGACTTAAGTGAGCTTCTTGACTGCAGATTAATGCTGCTGTTTCACAATCAGTAACACCAATTAATTTAAAGGATAGCCAGTGTTATTTAGTGAAGTCAAGGTACTTCCTTATATATATTTGTTTTTTTTCATTTTTCAAGATTTGTAAGTGCTTTTTTATTCCTGTTTTCCAGAAACAGCATACCTGTGATATTTCCGGAGGTCTCGTTTAATTTTGCTGGTGGCGCATCCATGATTCTTAAACCAGAGACGTACCTTGTGCCAGGGGATCCCATTGTGAGTTTATAGTTTCCTTCTTTTCATTCAGTTAATATTCCATAATATTTAAAAGGACATGACTAATTTTACCCACTTTTTCCGATATAAATGCAACATTTTCTTGTTTTGACAAGATCACAATCTGATATTGTCTTTGCCCATCTGTAAATTTTAGGGATTTTTTTTTTTTTTTTTTTTGAGTATTTATCAATATACTTTTAGTTTGTCCCGTTTATTCGTATTTTTTTGGTACATTTGAGTCTTCAAAAGATTATTTTTGTCCTGTTTGGGTTATTATGTGTACTTGGTGTAAAAGTTTTTTCATGTTTAGGTAATAAGTAAAGTATCCTATAAATAACCGTAATGACCCAAACAAGACAAAAAAACCATCTTTTAAAACTCAGATGTTCAAAAAAGAAAAACGACAACTAAACATGACAAAACTGAAATTCAATCGGAATTTTATACAAAAGCCCCCTAATATATTACAAAACAATAACAGAGTAATTGCATGTGTTTTGGCTGATTAGATTTATTTTTTATCAATGACTAATACGTCGCATGCTAATCATTGAACAAAGTTTCTTGTGGACGGTGGTGCTTCGTGGTGCATTGGCTTTCAAAAATCATCCAATGGGATAACAGTTCTTGGAGGTCAGTTAAATTAGTCTTATATGATTATCTACTTCCCGTAAACTCATTGAATTCATTGTTACTGCAGATCTTGTTCTTAAAGATAAGATCTTTGTTTACGATTTATCAAGGCAACGAATTGGATGGACGGATTATGATTGTAAGTATTATACACGCACCTCCTTGTGGTTGTGACTATGCCTGGTCAACAGGTTGGGTCAAATCAAGTGTGGGTCAAGCTAGCTCTAGGTCAAAGTGGTTCAAGTGAAAATGAGTTCGGGTCAAAACGAGTCTTTTTAAAATGTATCAACTTGGTTCTGGTCAAAAAGTCAAAACAGGTTCGGACTAAAATGTGCTTGGGTTGAAATGAGTTGTTTTGGAAAAATATATCAAAATGGGTTTACACGCTATACGGCTCATAACAATAGTGGTGGGTAGTGCTAACCCATTGTAACAGGGACCCAAATTAACCTGTTGTATAATTTGAGTAGACTCAAATTGACCCGCTGTATATATAATATTAGTAGACCCAAATTAACCCATAGGCAATTCTTTCACTCACTATTGGTTATTATAAATAATTTATGCATTTTTCTATATGTTTTATTCAGGTTCAGCTGAAGTAAATGTTTCCATCAAGTCCTACAATAATGAATTTGTCAATGGCCACTTGAGTGCTAGCATATCATTAAGATTCACTGGTCTTGAAGTTCTTCTGGTGCATATATTATTTTGGTCTTTATTATGGTGAATAGACATCAAGGAATACCGCATTTTTTTTTCATCATATGGGTGGGTCCATCTCCGAGCCTGTTCTTTCTAAAGCCACGGTCCAGCCCGCTCTAACCCCGAGCAAGAGTTTTGTCATTTACACTCTCTGTTTCGATTTGGCTTGTGGGTTTTTTATAGGTGACTTGCAGGCCGCTATTTACTCCTGCGGACAACTTTTCAACTCGTTTAGGTGTTGTCGCAGCTTAGATTTTATCGAGTGTTCAAATCGTTTCTAGAGTTGAATGATTTTGTAAGAAAACATATCGATATTGTCAATTGTATACTTCTTTTCTAGTTATGATTTAGTTATGTAACATCATTGTTAAATTGGAGCATATGACCAAGGCTCTTGTAGTCTTGTGGTGGTGTCGTGTCCCGTCTAGCCCGGTTCAAAACTCTTTGGTTCAATCTGTGTTTAGTTGGCTCTGAAGATAGGATTTGCAATTTACGACATGACCCGTTAATGCAACATTATTCGACGATATGTTAATGACACAATTAAATACGTGTGCAATACAGGTTCAATCCGCTTAGACTGTTTATGGCACACATAACATCATCAACTTATCATGTTAATGTTTATGACCCGCTTATAATGATATAGATATAGATTTATTGATATAGATATAGATTTATTGTTTTATAAATAATGAAGTACATCATAATTGAACATAATGTAATTTTTAACAACTTTTATTTTATCATGCTAGTTGTTTTTTTATTATTTCTCAACCGTGTTTAATAAATTGTGTCTGTAATCATGAATCATGATGAAGGTGTCATGTACTTTGTGTTATTGAACTATCTGTAATTAATCGTGTTTTTAACATATCGTGTTATGTTATTTGTATTATTGAACATGCTATATATAACCATGTTAACTGTGTTGTGAACTTGATTATTAAGCATGCATTTGTTAGTAGGTTTGAATAATTACACGTTTCTTAAAATGCGTATTGGTTGCGGGTTCACTAATCGTGTTTATTAGCCATAAAATATGAGTATAATATATATCCATATCCATATTCATATCCATACTATATATAAAGCATTCGTTTGGGACAAAATAGTCATTTTACACAAGTTGTAAGACACATAGTATAATTTATAAAGTATGAGGTGCAAGTGCTCTATACGATTATTCCTATTTTACCCTCATTTTATAACTTCAATTCTTCTAATTAATACATTATTTAATTTATAATAAATATTATTTAATAATATAAAATTATTTAATTCACTATATTTGATATTATCTTATTTATAATTAGGGATGCAAACGAACCGAACGAACACGAACAAGGTCTTGTTCGTGTTCGTTCATTATGAAATAAACTTGTTCATGAACTGTTCATGAACTGTTCACGAACACTTACCCAACGGGTTTTCTTGTTCGTGTTCGTTCATTAAGAAAAAGAACATGTTCATGAACTGTTCATGAACTGTTCATGAACACTTACCGAACACAAACGAACACAAATAAGATCAAATGAAAACAAACAAATGTTCATGAACATAACAAACACAAAGAAGTCTATGAACAGAAACGAATACAAATGATCACATATTTATTTTAGAATAAAATCAGCACTTTCATAATAAATTTTACTAAAAATAAATAACACACGTACCAAAAACACTTGGACATAATTGTCATAAAAATAAATAACACAAAAATTAAGAACATAATCGAACACATTAACGAACATAAACGATCACATTATCGAACGTTCACGAACGAACATTAACGAACACATTATCGAATGTTCACGCACATAAATGAATGAACATGACTTGTGTTTATGCTTGTTCGTTTAACTAAACGAACGAAATTATCTTGTTCGTGTTCATTCGTTTACTAAACGAACGAACGTAAACAAACTTCCCGCACGAACAGTTCATGTACTGTTCGCTAAACGTTCAGTTCGTTTGCAGCCCTATTTATAATACTTTAACTTAACATATTAATTTTTCTTTACTATTTATATTTGATACTATTTAAATTAAGTATAATCTTAATTGAAAAATAGTATACTTAAATCTAAGGAAATAATTAAAACTCGATGGAATTAAAAGTGTAGTGTAATTAAAGAGTTATTTTTTACAAATAGTAGCGGATAGTTAATCATAATACAATATTCTACATTTGATAAAAGTTTTATTTTAATGCTTCTAACATATGCGTTCATATGTTTAGTAATAGTATCATTGCGGTATAATAGCAAATCACTAAAGCATATGTAGATGCCCATAAGAATCCGAGTGTCTGTATTATTAAACTCGTCAAAACCAAAATAATCATAAAAACTATCATTGTGACATTCTTTTATATGTTTAAAACGGGTCTAATCCGGAAGTTACTATATAAAACATATATTTGGTACATAAGTGTAATTTTATAAAAAAAAATTAAGGAATCTAATATAATTTCTGAAGCATTAGGTGGAAGTGATTCATGGAATCATTTTAATTTTGTTCATCATTTAATAAAGCTCTTCTAATGAATACATTATTTAATACATATTATTAATATATTATTTAATAATGTAATATTAGTTAATTTATTATATTAAATATTATATTATTTATAATACTTTAAATTAATATTTAAGTTTATAAATAAGTATTATCTTATTTAACTATAACCAGTGTTTAAGACAGATCAGATAAGAGCCTTGGTGACACGCGTAAAGGTGTTAATGTAAAGCATCCTAGAGTTTGTTTCAAGGTGTTAATGTAAATTCTGTAATGGTTGTATTTTTATTAAAGTAATATATTATATTTCTAAATATATATTGAATAAAATATTACATACATAAAATTGTAACATCTCAAATCTAAAATGTAAAATGTAATATCATATTCCGAAGATATTGATAATAGCATTGATGGTTTATTTAATGTTTTGTATTTTAATAGAATAAACTAAAAATATATTCTCTATATAAAAAAGATAATGTATTGGTGTAATATATTTGAAAAATTAAGTGGCAAAGTTGGATTTGTGTAAATAAGGTTAAGTTATGGGTAATCTAGACTTATGAAATAACTCTAAGTTTTTTAATTTTTTAATTGTCCCGCGCTTCATCACTATTGTCTTTCTTGTTTTCTCGCGTAGGTGTTCTTTCTATTATTCCACAACTATCAACCATTAATCACTCAAACCAATACTCATCCTTCAACCATCAACCTATATCACTGTCGGCTAAACCTACATCTCGCATCACATCACGCCCTAAACAAATGAAGGTCTAAAAACACATCCCTCTTGAGATCATCTTATTTTATTAAAAAATATTTTTTCTCTATACGAGGTTCATTAGTTTTTAAATCAATAACCGTATCAAGTTCTTTCAGCTAAGTGACTAACATGCTTTAAGTTAGTTAGAGCGAAAATCCATTAGGGATAAGTAATCATTTTTTTCCCCTAAAAAAGGACCTTTATAACATAAGAAGTATACATTAAGATTTTAACTAATGACATATCTTCAACAAACATAGACTATAAAACACAATAAAAAACAGGAAGGTGTACCCCACGCGCCGGTGAGTCGATGTTGCAAGAAATAAGCGTATAAACAAACCATCATAACTTTCATGCAAAAATCCTCCAAAAATCAAAACAAAATATTTACTTCACAATTAAATCAATAAATATAACGTAACATACAACATCTCTCTCTCCATAATATTATTTACTCCCCAAAATCCAATTCAATCAAACGAAACGCCATCGGAAAATCGCAATCGTTTGAGTAAAATTCAACAATGGCGACACCATCATCACCACCACCACCACCACCGCCATCGTCACTTCCTACTCCGGCCACCGTAACGCCGCCGCCGGCGTCGCTGTACGTCGGAGACTTGCATCCGCTGATCGACGATCTGCAACTCAGCAGCGTTTTCGCAGAGTACAAGACGCTTTCGTCGGTGCGCGTTTGTCGCGATTCGTCCACCGGCCGATCGCTTTGTTACGGATACGTCAACTTCCTTTCTCCGCAAGACGGTATATGTTCATCCGATCGATTGAAAACGTGTGATTTTGTTGATTAGTTTTTGTTTCGATGTTGATTGTGTGAAATTGCCCGATCGGTTTGTTTTCAATCCGATCTGTGTTGATTTTGGTGGTTTGGTGATGGTTTGGATTGATTTGATCGTGAATTTGTTGAATGCATGTTGTTTGTTTATGTGTTGTAATCCGATAGGTTTTGAGTGCTTTTGTAAGTTATAAGATGATAATTAACAGAAGATTGCAAAACATGTTGATTATACCTTTGATGAACAGGAAGTCGTATGATTGGTTTATGATCTCTAGAACAAGTGTAATTAATTAACGCAAAGGAAGCGATAAACATTGATTTATTGAGAATTATATTCGTGACAATGTGTTAGTTTGTATAGTTTCATGATGTTTTATGTTAGATGGAGATAATTAGGGTTCATGTAATTGTTTGATGGTTTTTAATTGTGCTTTTTTGTGTGTTAATGATATGTATTGAACGCCATTTTCTGTGTTGGGTGGTTGTGATTTTTTCTTTAGGCACATACTATATATAAATGCACACGCTTGGGCTCATATCTCACATGAATTGGGAATGTTTATTCATATAATGGGTGATCATATCATGATTACATAACTTTATAAGAAATGGTTGTGACAATTCCTAATGGCATGCTATTAGTGGTGATTTGCATGTAACTTATATGTACTATATAAAGGATTGAGATCCTCGAATGTTTAGTTTCAACATGATAGGTCATGTGAGTGTTGCGATAGAGAAAATAAAATAAAATTCTTTCTTTCTTCTTTTAGAACACTTTGACATGTCACGTTGAAATTGAATATAAGAGGATCTAAATCCTTATATATTTGTATATGACTGCACATTTGAGATATCTATATCCTAACGAATATACCATATCCATTGTTTTATATAATTAGTTGTTGTATCTTTGGTTTTCTTGTCTATCTAGAGTAATTCACTTAGTGCTATTTATATATTATTTTGAGATATGACTTACTTTAATCTTTCATTTACTTCAATTGAGCAGCCATCCATGCTATTGAGTCCAAAAACAACACCTTGTTCTATGGGAAAATGATACGCGTAACATGGTCTCATCGCGACCCTCATGCAAGAAAAAGTGGAATTGGAAATGTGTTTGTAAAGGTAATTCAATACAATGTTATTAGCATATGATCATGAGAATATGTGTTATGATTTTAATTAGTTTTTTATATTTGTATATGGTTGCAGAACTTGAATGAGTCAATTGACAATGTTGTACTTCAAGAACTGTTTAAACCTTTTGGTAACATTTTGTCGTGTAAAGTGGTAACACTTGAGGATGGTAAGAGCAAAGGCTATGGTTTTGTTCAGTTTGAATCTGAACAATGTGCAAATGCTGCTATTGAGAAGCTCAATGGGACTGATGTTGGAGGCAAACAAATGTATGTCATGATTTCATGTCACTGTGACAGTTTTCGTAAATGCTGCTATTGGTTAATTTCACCTTTGTATAAATTTCTGGCAGATACGTAGGGAAGTTCATGAAGAAGAGTGATCGAGCATTACCTAATCTTGATGTCAAATACACCAATCTTTACATCAAGAATCTTGAATCAGACATGACAGAAGAAATGCTTGAGAAAACTTTTGCTAAATTTGGAAAAATTGTTAGCTTAGTTATAGCAAGAGATGAAAATGGTGTTTCAAAGGGATTTGGTTTCGTGAACTTTGAAAGCTCGGATGATGCACGAAAGGCGGTAGAAGATATGAACGGGCTGAACCTTGGTATGTTATTTATATATATTGTCTTGTGAGGATTATACTTTTAATTGTCAAGTTTTCACCATTTTGATAATTAACTGTTTCTTTTGAGTTTGTGTTAATGTAGGTTCAAAGGTTTTATATGTTGCCAGGGCTCAGAAAAAAGCTGAGAGAGAACAAATCTTGCGGCGTCGCTTTGAGGACATTAGGAAAGAACTAATCATAAAATATCAGGTAGTTTTTACAGGTTATTGTTCATATGTCCATTGGTTCTCCACTAAGATATAAACTGATATAGTTATCATAGATATGCATCATGCATGACCCATCCTATGTATGTAATAGATATGCATGACCCTTTAAGTTTATCATCTTACCATATTGGGTGTTAGAGTTGTAGGTTGGTTAGGTTTCCTTTTTTATCTCTTCGTCTCTATAAATACTATTTCATGGATTTCTGAATTTTTTTTTCTTATTTTAGGGTTCAAACGTCTATGTGAAGAATATCGACGATGATGTCACTGAGAACGAGTTGCAAGAACACTTTAGTCAGTGTGGCACAATCACATCTACAAAGTTGATGTGTGATGACAAAGGACTAAGCAAGGGTTTTGGATTTGTATGCTTCTCTACACCAGAGGCGGCAAACAAGGCTGTGAACACCTTACATGGTTAATTACATTCTTGGTTTCTTATTTCAAACAAATTCTAACAACATATGATTGTTGATATTATGTTTCAGTTTCCTTATCCAAATATAATTTCTTTCATGAAACATCATTGATGATTTGTATCTAACAATGCTCTACAGGATACATGTTCCATCGAAAGCCTTTGTATGTAGCCATTGCCCAGCGTAAAGAAGACAGACAAGCACAATTACAGATTCACTATGCAAATTGTATGGCTGGATTTGCAGGCCCATCTTCTGTTATACCTGGAGTTTATCCTCCTTTTTACTATCCTACACCTTCTGGTACCATTTCACAAGTACCTCGGCTAATGTATCAACCTATGGCCATGAGGCCTGGGTGGAGGACTAATGCTTTTGCACCTACAACAAGGCCCGCTTTTCAGCCATCACCGCCTTTTGTTAGTTCTTTGATTCTGTTACAAGATTGAACTAGTTCTTTTTATATCTAAGTTTGTATTTAGAAGTTACAAGATCAACTTTATTTTTTCAGAATGCTCCAAGACCATATAGACAAAATAGAGGGAGGATGCATGGACAGATGCAACAGCCACAAGGTGGTTTTCCTGTTCCATATGTTTCACATGTGCCGCAAGTTAGTCAAACATCAAAGGAATGGTCTAGCAACCAGCAGGTGTGATGCTCAAATTTACTTGATAACATATCCATTTTTGTGCTTCTTGCTATTGGCTTTGGTTGAGTGAATTCTCTGATTGTTCTTTAGTAATCTGATTTTGTTTACCTCTTATAGTACTCGACTAGTGTCTAATGCTAAGGGTATTAATATGTTCTCTTAGTGATATTGCACGAATAGCTTACTAAGTAGGATATATTAATGCGTATATTGAATATCTAATTTGCAAACCTTCCATTTTGTGAAGTGATTTACTTCATTACAATAGTACATTTGATGGACCACTATGGTAACTTTTGAGCTTTTTCTTTAACTATTGATCTCTTTCCAGCTATCTGACTCCTAAGATGATAAAAGAAATCAGGAACATGTTATTGCTACTTGCTAATACACATATACTGATGACTGTTATTTACAAAGTTCTATTTGGTTTGTTGTGCTAATTGGTGTGGTCGACTACTTTTGCAGTGGACAGGAGAAGTTAAGTACGGGCCAAGTGGGCGCGCTCGTAATATTATTAACAAAGGAATTGCTTCCTCAAACACCGGTGAATCAGTGGGTGACAGATCAGAGATATTGAGTAGTAGTATGCTTTCTGCTGCTTCCCCGGAAATTCAAAAGCAGATTCTAGGCGAACGCCTCTATCCACTTGTCAACCAACACAAGGTATCAGCATCTTTTGAAACTAGGAGTGTTTGAGATTGTGTTTTCTGGATCAGATTATCCGATTGTAGTGTTTGCTAAACACAAATGATCAAAATATGGTGTTTGGCAAAACCATTTGAAAAATAGTGATTATAAAACAAACAAACATACCCAACAAAAGACCCACTCGTGCAGTGGGGTTTGGTGAGGGTGAGATGAAGGCAAACCTTACCTTTTACCAAGAGGATAAAAAGGCTACTTCCAAAGAGACCCGCTGGCTGATAAAAGTGATTATGATTTTGTAAAAAAACAGGAAGGTTGAACACACAGAGGAACAGGTTAAAACGGGCCGGGTTAACCATGGAGCCACAAATACCTATTTAAAAGACTTCATGCATGTGTACACTTCATAGTTCATACGACTTTCGACTTGTTTGACCCATATCTTTTTTAGTTAACCTTTTTAGCTCAACCCATTTGACCACATTCTTTTTCAGCTTTGCTTTTGTCTGAAATTTATGGCTTTTCTTTCGTTGTTTCGATTTCAGCCTGATCTTGCTGGAAAGATTACTGGAATGTTGTTGGAGATGGACAACACAGAACTGGTTTTGCTGTTGGAATCACCAGAAGCTTTGGCTAAAAAAGTGGAGGAAGCTGTGCAGGTGCTACTGAAGGTCTCCAAAACCAAAGTATCCACCAGTCAAGACTCTTCTCATCCTAGTATCTTATCTGCTGGGGTGGCAGTCAACTGAGAGAGAAGATAGAGAGTCATGAGGCTAGAACTCACAATTAGCAAGGATTTGGTAGTAACCCTTAAACTTAAACTTATCTATAATTAGCTTTTTTTTTTTTTTTTTTTAACTTAATACACTTATTATCTTTTGGTTGGGGTTTGACTTGCTGCCATAAACATTGGCACTAAAGTTTATGTAGTTATAGATACAAGCTGTAATGGATGGTTTACTCTATGGTTTTGGTTTTTTCTCTCAACTTACATGGAAATTCAAGGACAGGGCCCGTCAGTCGGACGGGAACTGCTCTTGAAACAGGTTCAGTTGGGACTTTTGAATGTCTCCATTTGAACCGGTTGGTTATGGTGCTTACAGATCCAACCAGTTGATTGGACCGAATTTAGAAACATGTTTTCTAAAATATGAGACTCATACTGTTATACTCGTAGTGAGTGGTAACATCACTTTGAAATTTTACATTTTAAAAGTAACAATAGAAGCCGAATTTTGGTCCACTGTTGGTTTTTAAATTCAAAGGTCAAATGTCAGCCACATTTATAGGTCGAATGTCAACCTTGTTTCTGATGAAATTGCAAATCCAAATCTAGATCGTCACTAAAAACCAACTTGTGGATGATATTCTCAATGATATTCTGACCTCTAGTACCAATAAAAATTTTATTTGTTTGTTTATATGGAATGCTCTCACTCAAGTGCTTAAACGTGAAATTTTCTTATCACAACCAACACACTCAAAATTTGTTGTGATACTTAGGCGGGATTCGCCTAAGGTGTAAATTTATCTTTGTTCATGATGTTGATGATGCACTAATCTTATGTATGATTGGTGTTGTAAGTTCTATAAATTTGTATGTAAAACCAATATTAACTTCACATATTTCAATCAGAAAAACAAGGAATCGGCTCTAAACAAACTAAAAAAGAACTCTTGAACACAATCAAGACTCAAAACTTTGGATCCACGTATTACAAGATTTAATCGAAACAAAGAAACCAGAAATTGCAGCAAGGTGTTGTGGATCTTTAGGACTTCTAACACATTTTTTTCTGTAAACACAAGGGTTATCTCAGTATCTACAATTAAAATTGCAGTTTTATAGGTAAAAATTGCTCATATGTCAGTTAAGTTAGACCATCTCCATCGCAAAGAGCGGACGGATGCATTGACAAATGACAACCGTTCGCATTGGACTACCCGCCTTCTCCCCTCCCTCCCTCTCTCCTTCGTGGCTGCAATCTCTCTTCTTCACATCATGCACTCTCATAGGCCTTGTGTTAGAGAAGGTCTTACAACTTATAACAACCAAGCAATTGCACATGCAACAATACTCATTACCATGCATCCTGTTTATACAAAAGACATTGAACCAATTGCATATTTTTTACTTATTCAAGAATTTAAAGAATTTCCTAAGAAAACTTCTTGTTGTCGAACACATCATTTTCACAAAACAAAATACATTTTTTTAATACTAAGAACAACTTCAAAGGTGAATTCATGGGACATGCATAAATTGATTGCAAACAGGGTCAAAAATTTTATTATTTAATTATTTATTTTGGGCCTTATATTTGCTGTTAAGGATTCATGTGTTCTTTGTTTGGAACCGCAACCTGATCCAAACAAGTCGTTAGTCCCAGTTTGGGTGAAATGGTTTGTGTTGACACTAAACCACTGGTTTAATACCCATTTGTAATCCCCTACGTTGAGAGCGGTTAAAAAAACAAACTGAACCAGCTAAAACCAAATTTCAAGCCAAATCGGTTTTAAGCTGAATTGACCATTTCCTCTTAAGACCAATCTAAAAACAAACAGGCTTTATCAAGACCTAGATTTGACTGTTGTTGACCTAAACCGAACATATTTGAGGAAAAACCTGAAATATGCACCTCTACTTGTTCCAATATCCAAATGATCCAAAAACTTGTTGGGCCATACTATAAGGCATGCAATGTGTTCGGATAAATGCCAAAACTAACCAATATTATTTAGTTAACTAAAGATCTGTTATTGATGGTTTGATGACATATTAAGCACATCCAAGTTGATTAGTGAGCTATATATTATCGATCATACAATGGCGGACGACAAAAACGTTACAGTTTCAAGTTAACTTCCAATTAAAATAGGAAAACTTTTAAATTTGGTTACATTACAAATCAAACGAGTCAAAATCATCTGAAATGAATTTAGACACTAACAGCCTTATAAACATCCAACAACTAAGGTTTTTGAAAACGATAAACCAAATTAAATGGGTTGGATGAATAGGTTGTTCATTGTGGTAAAATATAAAAATGTGAATTGGATAACTCCCAAATACTATTATACTAAACAAGAAAACTTACTTAAAATATTGATTACTATATGTCTAACCAAACTTATCAAAATCATTTGTCAACTTAGGTCCCAACTTTATCAGGTCTAGAAATGATGCCAACATTGATCAATTTTCTTTCAATATCTTTAACTTGTGTCACAATATAAAGCAATAAAAACAATTCATAAATATAATAGCATCCAACAAACAATATACAAACAAAAGGACTCAATTCAAAAGACTAGTAATATATGAGATGGTGCCTAATCCACCTATAAACCTCTCATGATGAGTTGTTATACAATCAATGTGATACACGTTTCATACTTTGTAATGATTCAGATATAACACATGCTATTTTGGGTCTAAATTGATATCACCTCATTTACATGGGCTTGAAGTGAAACATATTACCCATCGGCCATCAGTCATCACATTCATACTTTCACCGGAGATTGCACAGAATTAGTGTTACCATCCACCGGATCAACCAACTTATAGGTACATTTTCACTCCCTCCCATCATCTCCTCCGGCAACGTTTATTTATTCCGATTACATCGATTATAACCTTGATCTCTACCTTTTTATGCTGCAGGTGTGCGTACATATTTCCAATTGATTCAATCGTCATTGAACTTTAATACTCTCCACAATGGTAATTAACTTCACTAGTTTCTTAAATTTCATACTCGTAACGTCAGATTCGAGATTACCTAAGGCTTTTGCATCATATGTGATTTCTCGGTTCGCGAATGAATTGGGGCTTCTGGTGCTTAGATAATTAGATTTGATTGTTGATTATGTCTGTTTGTTTATAGGTTGTTCTAGCAGCTTCCGTTATCAGTAAATCTGGCAAAGGTGAGTCGCTTATTTCATTTATAGATAATCTCCCGTTTAAGTCTAAAGTTTAGATCCTTCAGCAAAATTGGGTGTGATTTTAATCTGTAGTGGTATTTTCTGCATTTGAAAATGAAATGTAGACTAACGAAAATTTGGTCATATGTATTATACTTCCTGCATGGGCAGAAACATGTAGAACTTATGATGGCATTTGGATCTAAGTGATGACAAATTAATCAGAAGGAAAAATGAAACTAAAACCAATGCAGAAATGCAGCTGCTTTGTGTTTGCATATTTTTTGGTGTAGGATACGAATAACTACGTGTTAATAGTTAATACAATGATACCGCATGGAAAGGCTAAGTATAAGACCACCATTAGTGTGATACACCTTTATAAAGTCATCAGATAAGAAGGCTTGTTTTACATAGCCCACGAAGCCCCAAATCCCCTGTATATGGAGCTAAAATGCAACAAAAGACAGCTTTTTAACCTTCAAAGTTGTATTTAATGTTTGCTATATAAAAAGGATGCTCTCCATGAATGTTAGCTGATGATCATATAATTCTTTACAGCACTTGTTTCAAGGCAGTTTGTTGACATGTCTCGGATTAGAATCGAGGGACTTCTTGCAGCTTTTCCTAAGCTGGTTGGAAGTGGGAAACAACATACTTATGTTGAGACAGAGAATGTGCGTTATGTGTACCAGCCAATAGAGGACTTATATCTGCTACTTGTGACCAACAAGCAAAGCAATATTCTTGAGGATCTTGATACACTTAGGCTTCTTTCTAAAATTGTATCCTTTTTGTTGCATAACAAAATTTCATGCAACATTAATTGAGGTTTATAAAGAAAACAGTGATGTATATTGAGAAATTATATCCCACTTTAACAACATTTTGAAGTTACATTAAAATATAAAATTGGTTCCATTTGGATATTGATGTATACATCTCATTTCAAGTTAATGTATTATGTCAAAGAGTCGTACATAGTGGTACTTGACCTTGTGTGGTTTGAAACTACCCTGATCTTGCAATTTTTTGAGAACCATGTGTCAATAATTGATGTGTTTATTTCATACTAGTATTATATATATTGAACTTCTTATCATATTAGTGCAACATACATATTTTCATCTTCCTAAAGAATGTGACAGATTTTATAATATGTATTATTTTCACTTGATCTTTCAACTTAATTTTGCGGTTTGACTCCTTAACTATGAATAGGTGCCTGAGTATTCTCCTTCTCTAGACGAAGAAGGCATTTGCAAGTATGCTTTTGAGCTTATCTTTGCTTTTGATGAAGTCATTTCCCTTGGGCACAAAGAGAATGTAACTGTTGCCCAAGTGAAGCAATACTGTGAGATGGAAAGTCATGAAGAAAGATTGCACAAATTGGTACTACAGAGCAAAATTAATGAAACTAAGGATGTTATGAAACGTAAAGCTAATGAAATCGATAAAAGCAAGGCAAGTTGATGCGGTTTTAAAGAGACTTGCATATTATTTAATCATCATATTTTCTTTGACTTCCTGTTTTTGCTCTAATAAATGTTTTATGTGACTTCTGCAGATTGAAGGGGGTAAAATGGACAAAGGTGGATTTTCATCTTTACAATCAATGGGTTCTATGGGTTCAATTGGAAGAATGGATAGTGGGTTTGGTAATGATATGGGTTTATCTACTGGTAATAATTTTGGAAGTGGTTCTGGATTTGGATTAGGCTCTGAAATTGACTCCTTTTCAAACAAGTCTAAAGGTTGGTACTTACTTTTATTTATACTCCCACTGGAGACGTAACAGTTATAGCCCTTTGTATACCTTATATTACCTTCAATTTGTGTTCTTAATGATATTGTATCAAAATAGAACCTACATGATCAGTCTGTATGCCTTGATGGACCATTTCTGAAGAAATGTGGTACCTTCCCCTTAGGGAGTTATTTCATTCATCATGGAATGGAACTCAAAGTTACAATCTAACTCGTTTTTATTAATGTAATCTTCGTTAGTAAACAAACAAACAAACTTACCTACTAAATCTCACACTATAGCGAAGCTATGGGTAGGGTCTTGGAAGGGGTGCATTGAGGGCAAACCTTACCTCTATCCTAATGTAATCTTCGATAGTATGGTTCTTTATTATAACATTTCAAAATGTCAACAACATTAATCTTCTATAATCCGTAAGAGAATTCTAAATGCATGGTTTTTATTAGAATCTAGATTTGAGGTTGTAAGTCGTTTTCATTCAAGTTATTCTTATTATATGCAAAAAATCCAAAACTGACAAGGAAAAGCACGCCTGACACTGGCAAGTTAGGTCACTTACTCATCAGCATGCGGATTGTCCAATGGACCAGGAGTGCGGAAGGTTTCACAGGAAAAATACAGAGGGAGGGGACACTTGGGGTAAAAGACTTGTCTAGGGCTGATCTACGAGGAATTAGTTATCATTGATCAAAAAGAGGGAATATTATATAGCTGTGTGTAGAGGTGAGGTATGCATAATAAAATGTTAGTTTGCTCGACTTGTTAGCTTGGCCAGTGATCTTCTCTGACTGCATTTCCTTTTTGTTTCTTGGTCAATTCATCATCCTCCCCGAATTCCTTTCCATCTTTATAGTTTGTAGATCTTTTACAAGCCAGGTATGGCAAATTCCTTTTGCTTTATAATGTGAAAGCAGAGACATATGTATTTATTACTTGTGTATGTAATACAATAGTCCATATTAAAATTCATTCAAGTCCTGCAGACTAGTCGAACATGATGAAAGATGGTAATGATCTATTATCCCATTCCATTACCTTTTTCATCCATTCCTGCAATCCTGCCAACCAGACACACTTTAACATTTGCCTGAATCCAATCAGGTCGTCCAAGTGCGGCTGTTAGTGCACCAAGTAAAGGAATGGGTATGAAACTAGGCAAATCACAAAGGGGAAGCCAGCTTCTAGAATCACTGAAAGCTGATGGTGAAGTGATTCTGGATGATGTCAGACCGAGTGCTAATCCAAGCAGAGCAGCTGCACCGCCACCTACTGATCCCATCACTTTAACAACTGAAGAAAAACTTAATGTGACACTTAAGAGAGACGGTGGTGTCAGCAATTTTGATGTTCAGGGAACCTTGTCTCTCCAAATACTTAACCAAGAAGATGGGTTTGTCCAAGTTCAGGTTCGCATCCTTACACCCCCCCCTCCTCCCTTCTATTTTTCTAATTTGCATGCACGTTGTGATTGCGCTTTCTCCATAAGACCTTTTTCATGTTTTTTCTGTGTTGTTTATAGTACCTTATTGATGCAATTCGTGTATGTAATTGTTAGTTGTCTTACTCGAATCAGCTACATATTTTTACAAAATAAAATTTGAGTGATTGTAGATTGAGAGTGGGAATAATCCTGAAATCAAATTCAAGACACATCCTAACATCAACAAAGACTTATTTGCCAATGAAAATATTCTGGGCTCAAAAGATTCAAACCGTCCATTTCCTGCTGGCCAATCTGGTGACGGTCTTGGTCTCTTAAAGTGGAGATTGCAAAGCAAAGATGAGTCAGATGCCCCTCTGACAAGTAAGCATCATCTCATGCCATATATCCGGGATTAATTTTTTGTTTATTATAATTTAAATATCTTTTATTTTTTATTCCATTAGTTAACTGCTGGCCCTCTATTTCTGGAAACGAAACCTATGTTAGCATTGAGTATGAAGCTTCATCAATGTTTGATTTACAAAATGTTGTTATTTCTGTCCCTCTTCCTGCTCTCAGAGAGGCACCAAACGTGAGGCAGATTGATGGGGAATGGAGGTGAAATTTTATTCATTTTTATGATATTTGTTTGGTTTCTTTTCAGCTTGTTATAGGAGATATAGCACTAGGACCATGTTATCTTATTCAGAAGGTGTTTTTCCAAATGTTTCACTTCTATAAATTTATTGTCTTTTCAGATAGTCGATTTTTCTTTTGCTTAATACTGATGAGCTGAAAGTCGCTCAAAATGTTTTTTTAAATGCATACTACTTTATAATTAGTTTTATCTAAGATTTCAGATCCTTATACTATAATATGACCATTTAGGTCTTCACTTTAAAATACCTTTAACATTATGAGTTTTAAATATTGGACGGCCAATACTATTTTGATCATGTCCATGCCGTCCGGTGCTCCTTTAATCATGATTCCGGTAATATATGGAAAGTGAGGGGATAGATGTAGATTAAAATTTGATTTGTAAGAAAAATGGGATATTATCGTTCTGGTTATAATAATATATTTTTCGAATCATATTTAACGCAATAAATTATATATATGTAAATGGACAGAAGTGTTCAAAGAACTTATCTTTTGGGTACTCAAAGAGTTCTTATTTTCCTTCTCTCAAGTGTAGGTATGATTCCAGAAATTCAGTGTTGGAGTGGTCTATACTTCTCATTGATGACTCGAATCGCAGGTTAGTGGAATAATTAATCTTTTTAAGTCTTTCCTGTTCTCTTTCTTACAGATGTGGCATTTTCGATCCATTTGCTTACAAATTGGTCGATTCAGGTTCATGTATTACGTCTAACGGGTCAAAACTGTAACATAACTCAAAAATGTTTAAAAAAATAGCGGAACAAATCTAATGGATTGTAAGTTAAAAGTTGCTCAAACTGTATTTTTAATGCACAACACGTCCGAAGTTATATTTTTCCAAAAGAAATACATTATTAATTCTTATTGAAGTAATATACTTTCTGTAATCACATTTAACACAGTAGTTATTAATTAACAAAAGATTTTGAGCTTCAGATGACCTAAACCTGACCTGTTTGACCCTTACTAAACTTTCCAACCTACCCATTCCGCCACACGTACTATCTAAGATGTAATGTTGTGACATGATATGTAGTGGGTCGATGGAGTTTGTCATTCCTCCGGCAGACACGTCAGCTTTCTTCCCAATTTCCGTGCATTTCTCCGCATCAAGTACTTTCAGCAACATGAAGGTAGTTTTCCTTTTTATTTTCAAACAATAATAATAAAAAAAATCAAATAGCAAATTACCTGATGAACATGTTCACAGGTTGTAAGTATCCTCCCACTAAAAGATGGACCTGCTCCAAAGTTTTCCCAGAGGACACAACTGGTCACCGAAAGCTACCAAGTTGTTTAACTAAAGTTGTTAACCATATGAAAACATCGGATTTCGGAGTATGCTTAACGAAAAACATCGGATTAAGTTTTTCTCGCCATAAAGATTTAAATCAGCTTTTTCTATGGTTCTAAGGTTTTCTTTATAGTAGAGTACTTTTGAGCGTTTAGACGAAGATGATCCAGTAAGCAATCACAAAAGAAATCTAAGGTTTTTTTTTAACAATGTTTTTATATTATTAATGGTAAGAGGATAGAGGACAACTGCCAACGTGAAGGAAAGAGGGGGGGGGGGGGTCCGTGAGCCACGCCTTAGCGATGATCTTAAGGTTTTCAGGAGACCGGTTTATTGATTGAAATCAAAAACTCTAACTTTGCTTATAGGATAAAAGTCAACTCAACTCAAATTAGTCAAAATCAACCATGAATGTCAAACTTTAGTTTTTTACACCCAAGAATCTATATTTGAATAAAAGTTTGATATGCAAATGTAGTTTCTTGACTTTAAATACTATATTGATTTTAACAAACTTTTAACATGATCAATTTACAACTTTGGCTTGTACATTGTTGAGTACTAAATGATGTAAAGTTTTTTTCTAAAATTTGAGAAGCTTAATTAAAAAAAAAAAAACAAAATAAATTTTGGCCTGGCCCAAATTGAATTATAGCCCAACAATCTTTTGGTGTGGTTACCCAATATACAGCCGAATTAAAATAATTTTCGACATGAAACATCTGGTAGCTTGATTACAACAAGAAATAAAAATTAACTATTTTATATTTCTTTTAATTAAAAGAATTTAAAATCTCATTAGTCTATTAAATAAAAGTTTGAAAAATTCAAGTAAAATGTGTATATTTTATTTTTATCAAAATTTTCTTAAAACATTCATAAATTACATTACAAAAATGTTAAGGAACTAAAATAACTTTAAGTTTAAGATCTAAAAAGATTTCGAATTTATGTTATAAAATTCTATTAATTGTTTAATAACTAAAAAGTACAACAAATTATTTAACTAAAACGTTTACAAAATACTTCTTTATATAAAAACGTTATAAAGATTGAATGGTCGATAAACATCTTTTTATCAATACAAAAATACATATAAGAATATTTATAGGATTAAAAGGATTTGAGAAAATGTTAATAAAGGGTTATAAAAGGCTAAATGATCAATTATGTTATTTATCAATCACCTTTACAAATTTATTAATCAACCAGGATAACGCCAAGGAACAGATCCCAAATTTTATTTCATTCTATCAATCAAACACATTGCATATTCTGTTTGCTTTAATAAACTTTAATTTTCACTTTTGATCCCTTGACTTATATAAGTTACGTTTTGTTCCATAATATTTAAGTTAATCATGCGACAATGCATAGACAAAAGAAAACCTTGTTACCATTTATACATGTGGCAAAACTATAACTATTTGTGTGTTTAAATTACATTTGGGTCATAGCTTTTCAAAAGTTATACCTTTTGTCATTGTTGTTCGTTTGGATGTATCATCGAACACGTTTGGTCCATGATTAAAATATCATGTATATGAAACCCTACTATCTACGTATCATCTTGGTGTTAGATCAGTCTCCTCGCCACCCATCTCCACTTAGGCCCCCCTCCCTGCCACCATCTCCGGTTAATCTCTCATTAACCATCGCTTGTCTTTGATCATGCCTTCATCCCTCTAGTTTCAGTTTTAGCTCAAATTCCAACATCACCCTTGCACCCTCGGTCGCGAACACCACAATACCTACCGTCACGAATCAATATCTGGCAAAATCCCTAAACATTTTTAAACAATTTGTCATGTCCACATGAACCATCAACTTAAATGGTGGTATACCAGAAAGTGTGTTATTGTCAAGACCAAATGTAATACGGGTTAGGAGTTTTTTGTTTTTCCTTCTCTTTTTAATAAAGATTTATTTTAGTAAATTTACAAGAATTTCATAAATTTTCTAACATCTATCAATCTTAAGGACCAAACATTTTCGACAAACTATGAGAGCAAACTCATATTTTTTCGAAAGTGAGGACCAAAATCGTATTATGAAAATACCATAGGAACCATCCATATATTTTATTCTAATCTAATTTTCAAATGCATATCTTTCAAAAGGATTTTTTTCCTATCTCAATAATCATATATTACAAAAGAACAATTGTAGAACTTTTTATCCTTTTCGCAAAAATCAACTTAAAAACATAAAACTAACTCAAACTCCGAACGATTTCAAATTCTAAAAACTAATTATTCAGTTCGATTCAAACAAAAACAATCTTTATAATTTGTTTGTATATAAAAACCGATCTAAACCAAACGATACTCATCGCTAGTTTCTAAAAAGGTCTTTCGCAGTCGAAGTGCAATCATGTGGCTAAAAATAATTGCTTTTAACAAGTTAACTACGCATCCGAATAAACACGATAGGATCGCGCTAAAACACGAGAACCATGCCCTTTGAATATTGGATTAAATAAATCACAAAAACATTGTACGAATACACAAGGGTCATTGTCGATGGGGGGGTACACCAGACCAATAGGAAGCTTCGCGTCGTGTTGCATATGAATAGGCCAATCTTGAATGGGGCCATGGCTAAGCCAGGTGCACCCAACTGCCAAACTGGTTTTGTGGTTCACATCCAATGGTCCATGATTGACAAATGTTAATTAATACTGGTCCTTGCACAACCATTACACTATTTTATGCATAAT
Organism: Flaveria robusta; assembly: GCA_025506415.1. NCBI lineage: Eukaryota > Viridiplantae > Streptophyta > Magnoliopsida > Asterales > Asteraceae > Flaveria > Flaveria robusta. Next base: position 1,632,494 of record CM046472.1, on the reverse strand, counting down.
TTGTAAATACATTTTATATTTTATTCAATGATTAAATGGGTTCATGTGAGATATAATTTTTATAAATAGTTCCTTAGTATTTATTTTCTTAAATGATAACACAGGCGTTAGACCATCTCTATTCTCTAGCACGGGCTCAAAGACGCTACTCTTCTGTTCTCTTTTTTACGCACCTTGTCTGATCTTATCTGTCCTCACGGGCCAGTCTCCTTCCTCTTTCCTCCGCATCACACAAACGCAGGGGCGGATCTTTATAGGGGCCGGGGGGGGCCGCCGCCCCCTCTGTTTTTTTTTGGCCCATAGTGTTAAATTTTAGTCCGGTAGTGTAAATTTTTATATAAATATCAAGTTCGTCCCCCTTAAAAAAAATTTGATTTCACCCCCCCTCCCCCCCCTACGAGAAAGTTCAAGCTCCGCCACTGCACAAACGTAAAGTTGTTTGAACTTGTTTATGTTTAGATATCATTTATAATGTTCATAATTACCTGTATAAAAAAAAAAACAGTTGATAAATAAGGCTATTATAAGAAGCAACTTTAAAATCTTGGATTTCTTGTATTGCTATATAATATACGGATCTGAATATATTTTCACATAAAACGACCACCCCAACAATTCTAGACCATTGTTTCGACCATGGTTCATAGTGGCTCATGTTAGTATATTAATCTCCCTAGACCTTAATCAGCTTCAATATCGTGTTTATTAATGAGTTATAAGTATTAGAGTATATTATTATTAGGGTTTAGTAATTATTATTATTAGGGTTGAGCCCATGGACCCGTTTAGGTTTTTAGTGTTTCATTGTAAACTTTATATAATGTAACGTAATCTATCAATAATATTTAATGAGTCTTTTACCATTTAACATGGTATCAGAGCCTTAGGGTTCTGGTTACCTTATTCTCCGATGCACCACCACAAATACATACAAACCCTAGCCGTCACCACCACGTTCAAATCCTAGACAGGGCGGCGTGCCGCCACCGCCATCACCCTGTCCCGCCTTTGTCTTATGTTTGTTTCTTATTTATTTTCTAGTTTCAGTTGAATTAATCTTTATCATCGGTTGAATATTTAAACCTATTACCTATCTCCATTCTCTTGGTTCGTTTATGGATTATGGCTTCTAACGTGCAGCAACACTATATTTCCTTTATTTCCCTTCTTTGTTCTTTTTATTTTTTCATTTATCGGTGTTTTAGCCGCATCAAGGACCACGGTCCACGACCATCGATATCAAACTACGGTTTGATTAAATTTTCTATTATTTTTAGATCTACGGATCCAAGAGACCACCACCTGACCACGATCACCGGTCTTGTTTTTTTTTTATATTTATATCTACTTTTGTCACCTCTTGATCTACGGATCCAAGAGAGTGTCGCTTGCTAGCCTCGAGACACCGGCAACGACTACGGTCGTCAGGTCTCAACTTATTATTCCAAGAATCAAGAACCATGAAGTATCAAGTAAACCATGGATGGCACAATCAACCAAAATATAGATGACAACTTCAATCACAATATTGTTTGTTGACAATAGTTTGGATAGTCAAGTCGATCGAAGCATGCTTATCATATTATTATTGTTTTATGTTTTTTTCCCAGACATAGCGTCAGGTTAATTCCACTACGACTGCGGGGGAGTATTAGACAATATTATTAGGGTTATTAGTATGAGCCCACGGGCTCATTTAGGTTTTAGGGTTTGCATTATAATCTCTATATATTGTAACCTAACCTATCAATAATATTTATTCACTATTTTACCATTTAACGATAAATTATAGCAAGAAAGCAATATTTTAAAGTTCCTTATGAACCCTAAATGTTATACAAAAAGTCTCTTGTGTACCACAACTAAGCTCTTTGTATCCATAAATACAAAAAGGTCCACCGACAATAACGCTAGGGGTCAATTTCATGTAATAAATGAAAACAGCGAATAAATAGCAGATAAGTGCGTTAACATATAAATTAGCTAAAATCACATTTATTTATACATTATCTAAAAAGATATTGCGTCTTATTTTATATTTGTGTATGTATTCATTTAAAAAATATTGTTTACTCTTTTTTTTTCTTATATCATTTTTCTATTTGTTTTACCTCAACTCATAGAATATGAAGAGTGATATATGGTGTTGATGCTTGGATGATGATAATTCGTTTTTGGTAAAATCGGTTCGATTACACATATATGATGCTATCCAAATGGTCCTAGTGCCACGTCATGGAATACGATGGTTCCTAAGAAGGTGAACATTTTGGCTAGGTGAATTCTACTGGATTGAAATCTGACTCAAATTGATTTATCTAATAAAGAGCTTGATATTCTTACGGTGTTATGCTAGGTTTGTACCTTACAATGTGAAACTAGTGACCACTTGTTTAGTGCTTGTGTTATTGCATCTAAAGTTTGGGAGACGGTACAAAGGTGGCTTGATATTTATCTTCTGGCCTTAAAAAGCCAAGTGACTTTTTTTCTTTTGTCTTGATTGGAATCGTGTTCTGGTGCGATAAAGAAGAAACGTCTTCTTGATGTAGTATTTTAAGTGTCATGGTGGTCAATTTGACAATTCAGGAATGAAGTCATCTTTAGAAATAAAAACAAGAAACGTGAACTTATATTTGGTTCAATAGCTCTTTTTTTTTTCAATGGCTTGTTGGTAGGAATATTAAAGTGGGCACTTTTGGGTGCGGTGGGTGCAAAACCTCGTTTTTTTTTTTTTTTTTTTTTTTTTTTGGTAATGTTGTTTTATCCCGCTAGCTTCTTGCTAGTTGGTTATTTTATAATCTTCTGCTAGGAAAAAAAAAAACCTTAAATTTTTCTCTAGATTATAGTGACTCGGTTGTCACGGAGAATGTGATTGATTGCACTAAGATGATATTTTATATTTTGTTGAAGCTAAAACATTTTTGTTTACCCAAACAACAAATATATCACAATCTTTTGTGTACGACAATTAACCCATTTTTGAAAAAGAAACACAATAGGACCACGTGTGAAAGAAAAAGTTGGCAATACCAACTTATATCTAACTTAGGAAAATAATATATTTTTTCACTATTTTATGTTGAATCTTAATTTTTTTAAATTAAATGTAGGAGTAGATTAACCATCTACTTACTAATTTTTTTACAAGTAATGTCCATCTTTAGCCGGGCGAAGTGGGTTAGGTATGAAGCAGGACGGGAGAGGCGGGCATAGAATTAGAGAATGCTAAAGTGGAAGACAACGCGGACACATATACATTTTATTTTTTTGATTCCAAGAACAACGAACATGTATTCATCCTTACGTATATATAGGGACGGTAAAAGACCATAAATCTAATAGGAAAACCTGAAATCCGAAACATTCAGGATGGTAATGAAAAGGATATTCAGGTATGAGACTGCATATCAATTTAATTTTAAAAATTTTCATAAGCTTGAGAACATACAATTTTAAATGATACTTGTCTAGTTACCAAAATCCATTTACATTAAATATGTTAACATATTACATAATCTCAAAAGGATGCCAAAGAGTATGTTGAAGTGATAGAAACTTAAACTTATTAAAATTATAAAATTTTTAAAAATGCATTTGAGGATTTAACTTTTCAAGTCATCTTATGTAAGTTTAAAATCATATTTCGAGTAATGGACATCTCAACCGGTGATCTTTAACCATATTTGAGCATTCACAGTGGATTTCTTATCTTTATTCATATAATTACATTAAAAATCACTACATTTTATCTTTCCTTTTCATTTAAATAATACTTTTTATACTCTTATCATTATTTTTTCTCTCTCCTTCACTCACAACCACTTTCAAAAATATTAAAAAAATTATAGGGATTGAACAGTGATTCTTCAAATATACCAATCCATAATAACATTTTCTCTCTTCTTCACTCACATCCACTCAAAACCATTCCATATAATATACCAAACACACTCATATAATTTTAAAGATTCCATTGTGAATGCTCTAATCACAAACCAGTATGCTCATGTATGTAACAAGCAACTTGTATTGATGTATTTCAATCGGGTAGGGAGCACAGTCTCATAATCACGTATTAGACGTAACAATATAACATTGGAATTATCAAAACTCATCTCTTACTTATTTTAATAAAATTTTCAATTTAATAATAGTAAATATAAAAAGAATCTTAAGTAGACAATATTCATGAGAAGCATCTTCGCAATAAGTATGTCACTAATTCGGCGGATCCTTTTCAAACAATAATTTCAAAGATGTCTAATAATTTGTTATCAAATTCAAAGTAACCAAACACATTCTCAGACATATTTGGTTTCACATCTCAAAATAACATGAAACACGTTCTTGAATAAAAATGTGTGAATTTAATAGAAAGGTTACAAGCGTACAAGGAAAAATACCAAATATAGAAAGTTTATTATTAATTATTAATATTATATATAATAAGATTTACAACTCGATGAATTTACTTTAAACTACCGTGATGCGACAATTAAGCATTGATGACTTCACTGCCATTAGTTTATTGATTGCTTTAAAGTATAATGTCATACTATATGTTTTAAGAGTATAAAAACATGACTATACTTCTACAAATAACAATCTTATATAATTGTTTTCGACGAATCAAGCAAACAAATGTAAAAAATATTATTTATTTTTTATATATACGAATACATACAAAAATTAAAAAATTAAAAATAAAAAAGTTGGCTCGTGAGGCGGCTCGTTTATAAACAAGCCAAGCCCAAGCTCGGATTTTTAGCTCGTTAAAATAAGCGAGCCGAGCCGGCTCGGTTTGGTTTAAAAAAAAACCCCACCCTGGCTTGGCTTGGCTCGTTTACAGCCGTAGTCGGAGCCCCTCATCTACTTGAAATACATCCTTAAACGCTTATGTTGGTGAATTCTAAGCTAAGTATTTCAAAACATCACGTTCGTTAGGTCAAAACTAATGTTGTTTCAAGTTTTCTAACACTAACAACGTTTATCTAGTTCACCGCAACAACCAAACTATCAATTGAAACAACTATTATCATTACACCTCAAACAACACAAATCATGCACGTAATATTTAATGTAATTGTTTAGCAACCGCATGCTTTACAAAATAATAATAATGTGCAATTCAGCCCAAAACATTTAAAGGATGCAAGATTCCTAGAATTGACCTAAACATGCTTGCACCATTAAACCTTGCTCATCACATAAATCTTCCTATTAACAAGATGTTCCACAACACTCGAATCACAAGACATGTTCCCTTGACGCATTCACTGTATCGTAACTAACATGTGCTCGCCTTTCCAATTCAACATGATCGTTTAACTTTATGAAAGTTCGTAGAAGTTCTTGAATCTCCAACTTTATTCATCACAACGATGAATACCAACTTTATTAGAATTCAAATCTAGCACAAGAGGAACACGATCGTGCATTCCAACAATCTTCACCAAATCAATAGGGTCATAAGGTTATTTGGAATCAAATGAAATATCAGGCATACATATATATGTTTCATCTATAAAAACCATCTTCAAAACTAACATTGTGCAAATTCACTCTTCATTAGACGAGATATTTTAAGTGAATCAACGCGATACCCACCTGTAAATTGTTTATGTGTGTACCATCTGATTAAGAATAACATAAACATTTTTTTTTGTTAATTTAGAGTGAGCCCTCTTAAAAATTGTCCCGCTACAAAATCTTAATAGTATGTTCTCTAAAATTTATGTGTTTTTTTTTTTCTAATCCGGCCTCACTTCATCATCAAGAATTTTGAATTATAAACATCCTAAATGTTCATATCAATGAATATCTAAACAACTTTCTTGTACTTTGTCGAGCATACGACAAATTCCTTATCCCCAAAAATTTATACTTCATTCAAATGTACAACCTCCAATATTCACTTGAGGTTAGGTAGAACATACTCACTGCTAGGAATTTTAGGGACATGAGGTGGGATAAAAAGTTAAGTGATGTTACCCACAAATATCAATTTTCATAAGATGTGTAACTTTTTATTTATTTATTTTCTCAAGTAACTGGAAAACTCAATATATGAGGCTTTCGTATGTGTGGGATTCAGGGTGGTGTCACCTCAAACTTAAGTTTGATGTATGCATTCGTACTTTGTATTTTTGTAAGTGTGTTTTCACAACTAAAACTCGTGACCTCCAAGTCTTATGACAACAAGCTTATAGTTGATTCGAAGCTCGTCTCTTACCATATGTTAAGTTAATTTTTTACTAGAGGAATGCTATTAACTTTTGATTTTTTTAAATGTGTTCCTATGGTATTAAATCAATTTGAACAATACTTTTTATTAAGGCATCAAAAACTAACTTATCTTCTTTGTTTAATTTTTGTGTGTGAAAGATCAGACTTTTTCCACCAAGAGTTTGTACGATCACAATTGTTGTATGGTGTAATAAAGTCTCTATTCAAAGTACAGGGACTGATTGTGTATCTTTCTTAGTTGAGGGTAGTCAAGTGATAGTTGTTAAGTTGTTAAGGTGTCTTAGTTGTAATAATGCTGTTAATAGTTAGTTAACATCAGATTTAGAGATTGGGGGTTAAGTAGAAGGTAGATTGCGGTATTCCAATTTAATTCATTTTTGATTTCTTTTCTTCTCTTGTTATCTTGATGTTCATATCGAATGAGATTTAGTTCTTGAAGGTTCATCAATTTCTTATTGTTGTTATTCGATTTCTTCAACAAGTGGTATCAGAGCCATCGATTAAAGGGCTCAATACGGAAGGATTGAATTCGATTGAAGAACAAGATGGTTTCAACCAAGTTTGAACTGGAGAAATTTGATGGGAAGAATGATTTTGGGCTCTGGCGATTAAAGATGAGAGTTATCTTTTTGTACATCAAGGAGTGGTTGATGCTCTGGCTGGTGAAGCGAGGTTACCTGCAACCCTAACTGATAAAGAAAAGAAAGACATACTAGAGAAAGCACACAGTGCAATCATCCTAAGTCTTGGAGATCGAGTACTTAGAGAGGTATCGAAGGAGACGTCGGCAGCAGGGATTTGGTCTAAGCTGGAAAGCTTGTACATGACAATGCGGTCTACATATACATTTTATTTTTTTGATTCCAAGAACAACGAACATGTATTCATCCTTACATATATATAGGGACGGTAAAAGACCATAAATCTAATAGGAAAACCTGAAATCCGAAACATTCAAGATGGTAATGAAAAGGATATTCAGGTATGAGACTGCATATCAATTTAGTTTTAAAAATTTTCATAAGCTTGAGAACGTACAATTTTAAATGATACTTGTCTAGTTACCTAAATCCATTTACATTAAATATGTTAACATATTACATAATCTCAAAAGGATACCAAAGAGTATGTTGAAGTGATAGAAACTTAAACTTATTAAAATTATAAAATTTTTAAAAATGCATTTGAGGATTTAACTTTTCAAGTCATCTTATGTAAGTTTAAAATCATATTTCGAGTAATGGACATCTCAACCGGTGATCTTTAACCATATTAGAGCATTCACAGTGGATTCATTTTCTTTATTCATATAATTACACTAAAAATCACTACATTTTCTCTTTCATTTTCATTTAAATAATATTTTTTATACTCTTATCATTACTTTTTTTCTCTCTACTCCACTCACAATCACTTTCAAAAATATTAAAAAATTTATAGGGATTGAACAGTGATTTCTTCAAATATACCAATCCACAATAACATTTTCTCTCTCATTCACTCACAACCACTCAAAACCATTCCATATAATATACCAAACACACTCACATAATTTTAGAGATTCCACTGTTAATGCTCTTAGATCACAAACCAGTATGCTCATGTATGTAACAAGCAACTTGTATTGATGTATTTCAATCAGGTAGGGAGCACAGTCTTATAATCACGTATTAGACGTAACAATATAACATTGGAATTATCAAAACTCATCTCTTACTTATTTTAATAAAATTTTCAATTTAATAATATCAAATATAAAAAGAATCTTAAGTGGACAATATTCATGAGAAGCATTTTCGCAATAAGTATGTCAGTAATTCGGCGGACCCTTATCAAACAATAATTTCAAAGATGTCTAATAATTTGTTATCAAATTCAAAGTAACCAAACACATTCTCAGACATATTTGGTTTCACATCTCAAAATCACATGAAACACGTTCTTGTATAAAAATGTGTGAATTTAATAGAAAGGTTACAAGCGTACAAGGAAAAATACCAAATATAGAAAGTTTATTATTAATTATTAATATTATATATAATAAGATTTACAACTCGATGAATTTACTTTAAACTACCGTGATGCGACAATTAAGAATTTACTTTACTTGCCATTAGTTTATTGATTGCTTTAAACTATAATGTCATACTATATGTTTTAAGAGTATAAAAACATGACTATACTTCTACAAATAACAATCTTATATAATTATTTTCGACGAATCAAGCAAACAAATGTAAAAAATATTATTTATTTTTTTATATATACGAATATATAAAAAAATTAAAAAATTAAAAATAAAAAAGTTAGCTCGCGAGGCGGCTCGTTTATAAACAAGCCGAGCCCAAGCTCGGATTTTTAGCTCATTAAAATAAGCGAGCCGAGCCGGTTCGGTTCGATTTTTAAACGAGCCCCACCTTGGCTCAGCTCGGCTCGTTTACTGCCGTAGTCAATATATGAGGCTTTCATCTATAAAAACCATCTTCAAAACTAACATTGAGCAAATTCACTCTTCACTAGACAAAGATATTATAAGTGAATCAACGCGATACCCACCTGTAAATTGTTTACGTGTGTACCATCTGTTTAAGAATAACATAAACATTTCTTGTGTTAATGTAGCCCTCTTAAAAATTGTCTCCAATACAAGATCTTAGAGTATGTTCTCTAAAATTTGTGTGTGTGTGTGTGTGTTTTTTTTTTCTAATCCGGCCTCTCTTCATCATCAAGAATTTCGAATTATAAACATCCTAAATGTTCATATCAATGAATATCTAAACAACTTTCTTGTACTTTGTCGAGCATATGACAAATTCCTTATCCCCAAAAATTTATACTTCATTCAAATGTACAACCTCCAATATTCACTTGTGGTTGGGTAGAACATACTCACTGCTAGGAATTTTAGGGACATGAGGATGACATAAAAAGTTAAGTGATGTTACCCACAAATATCAATTTTCATAAGATGTGTAACTTTTTATTTATTTACTAGGTTATTAGCCCGTGTATCACACGGGTTAAAAGTTATAAATATATAATTCAAATATGTAAACAAAAATATTTAAACTCTATCATTTTTATTTTAAATCGATTATATAAAAATAAGAATTTGTGATCATAAGGTTTAAAGGGTTAAATAAGATTTAAGATGATTGATATTAATATATTATAGATTCAAAATCTCTAGAAATGGTTGGTGTGATTGAGGTAGTTAAAAAAATTAAAACTTCACAATTGTCGTTCAAAAAAAATTAAAATAAAATAAAAAACTTCAAGTAAGAAATATAGCATGATTTGTGGAAAATTTGTTAAAGAAAATTTAGACGGGAAAGTTTTTGTGAGGTGAGATTTAATGATGACATGTGTCATCACATATAATCATTTATTAGTATAGATTTTCTCAAGTAAGTGGGAAACTCAATATATGAGGCTTTCGTATGTGTGGGATTCAGGGTGGTGTCATCTCAAACTTAAGTTTGATGTATGCATTCGTACTTTGTATTTTTGTGAGTGTGTTTTAACAACTAAAACTCGTGACCTCCAAGTCTTATGACAACAAGCTTATAGTTGATTCGAAGCTCGTCTCTTACCATATGTTAAGTTAATTTTTCACTAGAGGAATGCTATTAACTTTTGATTTTTTTAAATGTGTTCCTATGGTATTAAATCAATTTGAACAATACTTTTTATTAATGCTTCAAAAACTAACTTATCTTCTTTGTTTAATTTTTGTGTGTGAAAGATCAGACTTTTTCCACCAAGAGTTTGTACGATCACAATAATTCTCATTTGTATATCTTTTAAGATTTTATCTGTTATTGCTTTTGAAAATCTTTATCGTTTGGTTTATTTTTATCAATAATGTTTCAAAATCAATTAACAAACTCATATCTCGATAATGTGTACTCTTTGTTTGTGTGCATATATGTTAAAACTAACTCATCCCAGGATTATATTAACATGAATAAAATAAATCAATAATACAGATTCAGGATCTGAAAATAATTTATAAAACATATTTTCAATAATTGAGATTCCTAATGAACTCATGCAGATAATATGTCTACTATTTGTTTTTGTGCACATATATATTTTAATATTTGTTTATCTGTTATGTATTTTCAACACGTCAAAATAACCTTATAAAAGTATTTTCTTTGAAGAAATTGTGATTTTCTTGAAGGTTTTCCATTTGACCAAATATTGTGATTTTTCAAATGTTGCTCAAACGCTATTTAAATATAAATCATAAATTTAATCCGCACATTTGCGAACTTCGTTACGCACGTTGCGATGATGATATCAACATTGTTAAGTATATAAAAGAAACGTATGAAATTGCGTCGACTCGGATTAAAAGATTGAAACATAGATATAAAATAATTATATATTGTATTGATGAATATAACAATAATTATATAATACTATAATAGTATTGATGTTCTTCGGTCAGGCGCGGTTTCATCCTTCCACTATTATATTATTCTTCACAGTAACAGCACATTACCATAAGTCGATATAACCTACAATATAAAAAAAAGGCAAATTGGATTTTAATAATCCAAACTATTACCTATTGGCCGATAATAATCCATACTATCAATTTGGCCGGTAACACTCCCAACTTTCACTGTTATTACCAACAATAGTCCCAATGACATAATTTTCAATTTTTTATGTTTGATTTGGTTATAAAAATTGATATAAAAGTGAAAATGTGCGGATTAAATTTATGATTTATAAAAGTGAAAGTTGGGAGTGTTACCGGCCAAATTAATAGTATGGATTATTATCGGCCAATAGGTAATAGTTTGGATTATTAAAATCCAATTTGCCTTTTTTTTATATTGTAGGTTATATCGACTTATGGTAATGTGTTGTTACTGGAAAGAATAATATAATAGTGGAAGGATGAAACCGCGCCTGACCGAAGAACATCAATACTATTATAGTATTATATAATTATTGTTATATTCATCGATACAATATATAATAGTGGTAACTTTATAAAATAGTAACCAACTTTTAAAAGTGTTCCAATTAGTTAACTCAAATTTTAAAGGTGTTCCAATTAGGTCAATTAGTTTTTATATTTTATATAAATTAAAAGTCTTAACATGTTTTTTAGCATGCTATACTTTTTGTTTAAATTAGAAAATATTTTTTTTTATCTTTTGCTGCTGATATGAAACGTTAACGTAAATTTTAGATATTTTTTTTATTTATTTCATAATTAACATGTTTTTTTTTTACTTTTTAATATAATTTTATATATTGAAAATTATGACCCTCACGTCTTCTTCACCGTTACTTTCTTGACATAAGAAAATTTAATGATGACCCGATTTGATCGTTAGTTGGTTCAATTTGAAAAAAAAAAATATGCATGAGTGACTAAATTAGAACACTTTTGAAACTCTGTTATTATTCTGTGACATTTTTCCTAAAATACCATATTTTTAATGCAACTCCATTTTTAACAAAAAATATACTAGTTTGTCAAGAAAAAAATTAAGGGATGTGAAAAACTCATTGTTTGGGGGAAGGGGGGGGGGGGTTGAAAATTTTTAGGGCGGTCACCTACCTTTCTGATTAGGTTATAGAATGTTAAATTGCATTTATTTCAATAGTAATCTCGTGTGTTAAATGATACCATCTCTCTAGAGTTCAGCAGTTCAAGCATTACAAAGAACCGTAACATAAAAACAGGACTAGATTAGTTGAGTGTATGGTTTTATAAATTGGGTATTGTTATATATACCCCCTATATATTTATTTTTTACTTGTTATACCCTCCCCTTTAATTTTCAAATAGATACAATTTAAACCTTTTATTTTTTATCATTTTAAAATAAAATTATTTAATTATATTTTGATCATATCTTTTATAATAACTTTGAAATATGAGTTAGTAATATATATTGATTTTAATTAAAATTTTTCTTAAATTTTGTTAAACACATAAATTAAAAAAAAGCTAAATGTAGATAATTTTAGTGGAATTCAAACCTTTGCAATTTAATATATATACATTTATATAGCTTTTTGAAAAGATGTTGTTATTCCTTTAATTGCACTGAAAGTTTTATTGAAAACGCATTCTTTTAATTACGCTGAAAGTTTTTCTGAAAACATATTTTTATACTTTTAAAAAATCGTTTCTTTTTAATTTTTACAAAAACAGTTTTTAATCAATAGTTATAATAAACAACACTGACGAAAAAAGAAGCGAACAATTAACATTTATAAAGTGCATATACATTTTAACAAGTATATACGTTTTTAAAATTTTACAAGAAAAACCTTTTTTATTTACCTTTTAAAAAACAAATTCAATTTTTTTACATTATGTATGAGAATTAAGAAGGGAAATGACGAGTAAGAGTGGATGTGAATATTTTTTTAGTTTTAAGGGGGAATATAAAAAATTTTTAAAGTAAATTTTCAGGGGTGAAATATAACAAGTAAAAGAGGAAGGTATGTATAACCCACAGATATAAATTACTATATGATTCAGCTTTTTATTTTTTGGTTTAATTTACCAATTTATTTAGTAAAATTTAATTTTGAATCAAGTCTCCAAAAACAACTTGACAAGTGTCTTTTTGTACGTATATGTAGGGAATGGGTGGTACCATGTGTGAAACGACCAATCCATATGATGATTTTGGAGTGTTCTCAATACATGCATTGAATTTCGTGAAATAATGCATATACTATGCATTTTTATTTTACCTCTCCATCTTTTCGATGTCACCCAAATAAAATTATAATATTGTTAGTCTTTATATATATATAAAAAGTTATTACCTTACTTTCTATAACTTTTTTAAGATAAAATCATCGCATTATCTTACCACGCAGGACTAGAACTCATAAATTTTTTAATTATAGAGTATACCTCTTATTATCACCTTCAATGGCGTAGCTTAATAGGGTCCCCTCTGTTTTTTCCTCGAGTAGTGTTAAATTTTAGTCCGATAGTGTAAATTTTTTGTCAGGTAGTGTAAATTTTTATATAAATATCGAGTTCGCCCCTCTAAAAATATTAATTTCAACCCCGCCCCCCGTACGAAAGAGTTCAAGCTCCGCCACTGGTCACATTAGAGACTATTTTGTAACATTTGATAATTTAATGCTACCTTGAGTAATTACACCAATGATTTATATGATAAGTAAACTTATGGTTTAAAATCTTTTTATACAAATTATGGATCTAGTCTCCACAATTTATCAAATTTGATGCTTATCATTACTAGATGTTAGAAACAATCATTCTATCATTATTACTAAAGAACAAGAAAATAAACAAAAACTAAAAGTCTATCCACTTCTCCATGCCTTTCTTCTTCTTTGTGCCCCCGGGATAAGATCTTCGTGTTGTACCATGACAACAACACCGCTGCATCGTTGTCCTTTACGTCTCATTCTTCATATATCGTACTTGATACTTCTTCCCGATTGCCCACACTCACAACCTCGACAGAGTCCTCGCATCCTACATTTTCACCCTTTGAAGTTTGTGTTCATCGACACGGGTCGTTTTTTTCACTTAGTTTAGATCTGACTTCATACATGTGTGTGTCGTTTTTTGCACGAAGTTTAGATCTGACTACAATGTTTTGTATTTGTTTTACCAAATTATGGTTACAATATGTTTTCTTAATTGATGTGTGTTAACATTATATTATTATTTTATTGGTAATAATTGAAGTGATCATGAGATTCCATTTTATCTATAGTAGTTTATTATTTATGTGAAAACAATATATTATATATTTTTGATACTTGAAAGTGACGAGGGACTATAACTTAAACACGTAAGCATCATAATTATTATTATACTGATTATTGATTTAAATGTGGTATAATGCAAGTTTAGAAATCTTAAAACTCGTTTCTCATTTACATATATAAAAATTGAAAATTTTTTTGTTTTATGCAGTGGTAAATTAGTTACGTGACACTGGTCATCTATCTCAAAATTCAAATAATTAATAATAAAAAAAATTATTGAAATTGTAATTAATAGTGATAATAGATTGCTTTTTTTTCTAACATAACTTAGAAGAAAAAATTACAAAAAATAAAAAAGAAATGGCAACTTACTCTTTGTCCAACTCAGCCTTTACATACGATGTTAAAACCTACAAGTTGAGAGTAATGTATTTTTATAATACATATGAGATAAATACATATGATATATATGCACACACATTATACATATACATGTGAAGGTTATATTACAAGTGGGTTTTCATACAAAGCGTACGAAGTACATATGTAATTATTCACTCTTCTTGTGTGATAATTTCGCTCCTGCTAATATTATTGTATGATAATTATCACGCAAGTGTAAATTCTTTTTACATCATAATTACACCATAAATTTATACATTTTGTATTCTAAACTTTTTTTATAAATTAAAAATAGAAAAATATTACAACACATATTAGGTTTCATATATGTTTTATATAGCTAAATGTTTTATTTGACTATTATTATTATTTTCATTTTTTTAAATATGAATTTGTGAAAACAGAATTATTAATTGTTTATTTATTATTGTAGAAACATTACTTTCAAATAAATAAATAAATAAATAAAATTAACTATATATTATAAAGAAAAGATGATCCGGATTCTTTTAACACCCACTGGACGACTTTATATATATTCAAAGAGAAAACTAAAACTTGTAAGGCTCAAAGACAATTTAAAATTTGTAATTAGTGTTTTGTTAAGCTAATCATCATTACTAAAATTCTTAATGAAAGAATATTCAGCCCTATTACAAGTGAAAGGTTTAAATACAATATAATAATAATAATAATAACTAATATCTTTAAAATAATACAATATTTAGGGCACCCAAAACATGTGATTTGTAGATCCACATACAGAGAGGGGGAAGGATGGAAGAGAAAAGACAAGAAGAGAGAAGGGACATGAGAAGATGTTCTTAATTAGTAAAATATGGTCTTTTAATTAGTAAAATATGTTCTTAATTAGTAAACTCACAGAGGAACATGAGAAGTTTTTTTCTGAAAGCACTTACATGAAGGCTAGCAACATCTACTCCACTACAGCTAGATGTTCTTAATTAGTAAAATATGGTCTCCTAAGTCCTAATATTAGGTTGAAACTCTATTTTATAAGTAACTAGGTTATAATCTCGTGTATTACACGGGTTAAAAAGAAAAAATACTAAATATATTAATGAAGAATTAGAAACTGTAAAACGTCAAATATAAAGATACTTTGATTAGCTAATAAAACAATTTTAATATTTTTAAAACTTTTGTTTTAAAAAGTTATTGGTTTGAAAAAATTTTGTTTTGTTTATTAATATCTCACTCTTTAAAAACTATGGGCTTGTTTTATAAAAATATTTTTTATGTAAAACTTTTATTTTTTAGAAAGATTGATTTTAAAATATTTCATAATTTAAAAAGATTTTGCTGTTTTAGGAAAAAATCATAGTTTTAGACAATTTTTATTTTAAAAAAAATATTTTTAATCAAAATACTTAGTTTTCATTTACTGAAAAAATGTTTTTTAAAAAGTTAATGATTAAAAAAGTATATGGATAATTGGATATATATATATAGAGAGAGAGACAAAGAGAAAAAATTGAGAATTAGTTATTTGACTTTTTAAAATGGAATAAATAGTTTGGGCGAGAAAACTAAGATTAGATGGCTTGTGCGAATGCCATGTGGCATCACATGTAAAGGATTATTAGGTTAGATTTTTTTTGTCCCTACCTTTTTCACTTCATAACTCTCAGTATAAGTGTTTATCTTATGGGTATTTTATTTAACACCATTTTTCTCATTCATTGATATGAGAAGGAAAAATTTTAAAAATTTTCTAAGGTTTATATATTTGGATTTCTTAATGTGAGAAGAGAAACTATATATTTATCAATGAAATTAATTTTGAAAACATATATATAGAGACTCGATTTTAAATTTTTGATTGAGATCCAGAAAAAAGTTAAGCCGGCCAAAACACACATTAGTCCATTGATCCAAAATAATTAAATAATATTAATAATAACTTGTGACAAAATCTTGATTGGTTGCTTTTTTAAATGAAACGAGCCCATCAATAGATTTTATTCCACGTCGTTCCTCGTTGTGGAGTCCATGGTCATAGATAAGCATAGCTATGAAGTAGATAAGTTAAAATTTTTATTTTTAAAAAATTTGAGATCAATGTAATTATCTCCACTAATTTATTTTTTAATGTTTAAACATATATTTAATTAGGAGTAATTCCTTAATTTATCTCATTGAATCTGTTCCTTCCAAATACACATTCCTTTTTGCTAAGTAAAGTGATTTTGAAATTGAATAACATTATGAAACAAGCATAATATCAACACATGTAAGAAGAGATATAAAAAAAGAAAGATACATATATTAATTGATTGGTTGTATAATATAATACAATAAAATATGATATATATTGGAGAGAACAAAACTTATGAAAGTCTAATCTACTTTTGCTGTTGATAACCACAATGATATATATTTATAACAAATAATTAATTCTCAAATCCCATTAAAGCGTTCATAGAAAGTTTCATATTATTGTATGTGAGAGTGTTTTTTATATTATAGAAAAAGATTTTAATTAGTTGTGAGTTGAGAAAAAAAATAATGTTACTATTTATTTGTATATTTGGGAGACGTACTTTTCACCCTTATAAATTTTTTAATATTTTTAATGATGGTTGTAAGTAAAGAAGAGAAAAAAATCAATTATAAAAGTAGGGGCGTGTTATAGGTTCACTGATTACATTTTCATTCTCTCTATCTTTTTATATACATACATATAGATACATAAAAAGAGATATAGAAATATGGGTGTTCTAATAACAAATTCGGATGTTTATATAACCCAAACCTAAAAATATAAGAAGTGTTATTAATTGAAAAGAAGAGAAAAAAACATAATAAGTTTTAATGTAACTATAAGAATGAGGATGAAAACCTTATGCAAATGCTCTTATATCATGTCATTTTAAATAAGTAATTAATTTTAGAGTAAGTTACATAAAAAGACATTTAAGTTGGTGTAATTTATTCACCAACTTAAAGTGCAGGTTCTGGGTTTAAAACTAGACATGATGTAACTTGTTGTAATTTAATAGTAGAATTATGATAGATTTGCCATTAAAAATGACATTTAAGTTTGTAATTAATTTTATTTATCAATATTTATCTTTATTAATTAAACTAGACAACATTTATATATATTGAGTCTTTCATCATTGGTCCTTTAATTTAACTGTCTTTGGTTTTCATCGTTAAGTTAAGTAACTTGATTATCATATGAGGGTAGATATGTAATAAACCCTTCCAAGTAGAGGTGTATAAAAAAACCAGTTCAAAAAAAAAAACCCGGTCCGGTTTAAAAACCCAAACCGAATCCCAGCCCAATCTGAACTGCTAGTTTATATACCGGTATGATAGCGCGACATCAAAAACCGGTTTTCGTTTTCAATCCCTAACAAAAATTTTAAATACATTTAACATGGGCATGGACCCAACATCAAGTGGTGACGTTTACATTTTTTTTTAAATTTTATTTTAAAATAATATTTCGATTAGAATAATTTTCATACGTAACTTACGTGCAAAACAAGTAAATCAACTGGTTATACTCATCGTTGGCCATTTTAAAAGAATTCAAAAACATTTGGTTGCGTTTTTATAATTTAAATATTATTAATTTTCAAGTTAAAGTTAACGTTCCATCAATGTTTATGCCATGAGCATTATAAGTTAGTACATGTTTTTTTTTTAACTTTTTATTTTTAAACTAATACTTTTACATCTTTTACAATTTAACTTTCATAATTTTTTCCTTTCAACTTTGGTCCCCTATTTTTTCATCTTTCAAAAAAAAATCGTTTACATATTGGTCTAAATTTTGAGAGTTCACACGTCGTAACGTGCACGAGTGTTTCAATATTTTTACGTCTATTTTTCTCATTTAACAGCTCTGTCGCAACATACGGGTTCTAGGTCGACTTAAATATGTTTTTAATGTTTTACATTTTACGTGCATGGTTCAACGTTTTTATGTCTGTTTTCCATTCGGTTTGATTTATTTTTTAATACGAGTTTTTTTGGTTTTGGTAGTCGCTGATGGTGGCGTAACATTGGTGCAATTCGGCATGGTTTTATGCCTCTGCCGCAACGCAAATGGCTTAATTAGAACATTTGGTGACAAGCAAAAGCTATATCAAATTCCATAGTCTTTTAAATTTGATGCGTGTTCTTGTTTTTATTCAAAATACTTTTATTATAGCTTTGTATTTGAATTTATAGTTAATTACATAGATGGTTAATTACATATAGAGTCTTTATGGTTTACGAAAAATAACAGGTGTTTTGTGGTGGGATTCCACCACTTGAAGGTTTCATTTACTGACAACAACCAAGAAGAAACCAGATGAATGTATGGTGATGTCAGACAAGTTTTAATAGGGAAGAGAAAGGGGGTGGAGAGGATTTAACAAAGGCGGAAGGAATGATATCAGAGGTGGTGTCGCCAAAGGTGGGTGAACCAACGGAGGGTTTGCTGCGAGAATAGAAAAAGGATAGAGTGTTTTAAATATTTTTTATAATTTAATTGAATAAATTACATATGTAATACCTCGAAATAGATAATTACATAAATGGATCTTCTTTAAAAAGTTAAAGGTAATTTGATATTGTTTTAACAGAAAGACCGACAAAATCTAAACAACCTATTAGTTATATAGACCATTTATATAATTAATTCTTAAATTTCCTTGTTAGAAGATTACACAACAAGCTTAAGAGTATTTAACAATAGTAAATGTAAAATTTGATCATATATTAATGATTTCAATCAATTCTCATGGAAGCCGATGTACGAAAGGTACATATCAAGACGTCATTTCTTTATACATAAACTCCAATTTGTTTTATTACTTTATTTTAGAAACCTAAAAAGAAGTAATACATTAAAATTTAAAATTGACTTCTAATTTACAAAAGGCAATATCAAACATGATACATTGATACAATAGACTTTGATATGTCTTGGTCAGGAGGTGTTAATTGATCTTAACCCTATGTTTCTACAAAAGATTATGTCCATTCTAATCTACAAACGGATAAGTATCAAATTAAATAGAAGGTTTTCAAATAAAATAAATATAAATTCCTATATCTAATTATTCATTTGAAAACAGCATATATGATACTTTTATTAAACATATATATTATCTATTTTAAAGCATTACGAATTTGACAAGTTAATCAGATACGTTTCTGTTATTTATTAGAATAAGTCAAGGTTAAAATTAAAAGTCTAAAAGGGTTGACCATAACACGTTAACTTTAATTTTATTTTATAAATTACGTAGTCATGTAAAAAAATTGTTTTTTGGAAGTTTTTTTCTTAGAAAATAAGCTCTAGAATTTTTCGGCGTAGGAATCACAACATATAAAACGTGTTTTAATAAAATTCTATTTTTTAACAGCTTTTGAATAAGATTCTTCCTAGAATATTTTGAATTATTTATGAAGGTTAAAGTTAGTTTTTTCCAGTTATAATTTCAAGAATACCCAATATTGTTTTCTACTTATCCCAACAAGTTTGGTTTGTATTTTCCTAAATTTTCTAGGCCACATACTTAATATTCTGTATACAAATTTTCCATACCACATAATTTATATAGGTGAGTTATTGTATAAACTAAAACCAAACCGTTAAGCAACATAATATGACACGTGTTTTGATCTAGAGATGTGCATGTCCATAAAAATTTAACGTTATTTATTCACAACACACTATGAATTAAGCTATTCACTCTATAATCATGTTTTTTAGCCTATAATCGTGTTATAATCACAGTATTTAGCCGTTAATAACTATAATTGATGTTATTAAACAAAAAAAATCTTTTTATTAAATTTATGTACCAATATTATACTCGAATTGAAGTTAAAAAATCTCTTATTTTATGGCATAAGATTTTTTTAAAAAATATTAAAGTATGTAAAAGTTTTATGACTTTGAAAAATACATGTTTTTTTTTTTCATTTTGCTTCTCAAACATGTTTCTTTTTTCATTTGTTCTACTGGGTATGTGCGGCACCTCCCAACATCTTAATCATTGATTCAATTGATCGATTATTACGTTAATATAATCTTTGTTGCGTAATAATTCCAGCTTCATGTTGTATACTTTTAAAAATAATAGACTTTTGTTTAAACATTTTTCATATAAAAATAAAACTTTTTCTTGTATCTTATTGCACACATACTTTGAACTTCACCCGAATATATCTACTAAGTTTTCAAGTTTGAAATGATTTCCTAGAAAACCATGTACTCAATTCTCAAACCATAATTTTACCTTTCAATAAAATGACTAGCTTATTTAACTTTTAGCACCAAAATAATTACAAAAAATAAACATAATACCAAAAACAAAATTATAATATTAAAAAAATAATTATAATATAAAAAATAATCATTCAAATTTGAAAAAAATTACAAAAAAAAAACACAATAATATTCATCTATCATCCAACCCCTCTCCCTTCTATAAATTCATGTGCCATGTGAGTAGCTAACATGCCTACCAGTTGGCTCTTCACCTGTGTTTATAATAATATTGTCTTCTTCATCTTCTTCTTCTTCTACTTGTGGTTTCCATAAGACAAATCAACACAAGCAAAACAGAGCATCAATGGCGACCAAAGGGCTTGTGTTGTACCTATTAACAGCTTTCTCCGTCGCCATATTATCAACGTTCATCATCTCGAATCACAACAGTCACAAAAACAGTCATCTTCTTCACCCTTCTTCTCTGAATTCCGTCAGCACCGATGAAAAAGTCTGGCCGGTGAGTTCTTTGATTCGTTCTCATTGTGAATCCATATGGGTTTTGGGATTTGGATTTGGGTTTTTGAGGGTTTTGTGTTTTCTTGATGATTGATTTAGGAATTGGAGTTCGATTGGAGGATTATATTGGCGACGATAATTGGGTTCTTGGGCTCTGCTTTTGGTACGGTGGGTGGCGTTGGTGGTGGTGGGATTTTTGTTCCGATGCTTACGTTAATCATTGGGTTTGACACCAAATCCGCTGCTGCAATTTCCAAATGTATGAAACATTATTATGAATCTTCTTTTGAAATTTCTGAAATTGAAGTGAAATTGGGTTGATTTTGTTGAAGGGTGTTGGTGTTTGATTTGTATATTGTTGTTGTTGTGGTTTAGGTATGATAATGGGGGCATCTGCATCATCATTTTGGTACAATTTGAGAGTACCACATCCCTGCAGAGAAGTGCCAATTTTGGATTATGATTTAGCCCTCTTGTTTCAGCCTATGCTTATGTTTGGAATCACACTTGGTGTTGCTCTTAGTGTTATTTTCCCCTATTGGCTCATTACAGTTCTCATCATCATCTTGTTCTTAGGTAAACCCTAATCTCACAATCTTTACTTATTTCAATTGTGCCCAAATTTCTGGATTTATGCTAGATGTTTATGATCTATGATTGAGGGTGGGTCTTGGAGCAACCGTTAAGGTTGCTGTTTTGTGATCTTGAGGTCATGGGTTTAAGTCGTAGGAAACTGTCTCCGCCTGTACAAAGTGTTGGGTAAGGTGCGTACATGTCCCTCCTTGGCTCAGGCACAAAGCTAGAGTTAAGTCTGGCACCGGGTACGCCTAATTAGAGGCTGTATAATTTGATTAGAGATGTCATGTGTAACTTTTGGGGATCCTAATAATTGAAATGAGTGAATCTGCTTATTCAAAGCAAATTATTTTGCTCCAAACAATCAGATAAATAGTTTGGATATGCAATCCCAGTTCCCAAACACTCTCAAATAGCTTATTTTTGGTGTGAAAAAAATAAACAGATTAATAGTTTTAATAACCAATCCCAAAGACTCCCCAAATAACCTTGTGAGACAAGGAATGTTGGTGTAAGATTTTTGATCTTATCTGAGGAATTTATTACATCTGGATCTTAATAATTATTTAATAATGATACTAGTTGTTAAGGTGCATTATGGCTTAAATATAAAATTAAGAACGATGACTTTATATATATTTTATTGTCAAGTTGCTTACCAAGTCATTAAACAAGTTTTTTTTTTATGATTCTGAAGTGTTGGTTAATAAAAGTAGATCTTACTTCAAGAAACATGCATTTGTTTAATGATTTCAACTCTAATCATTGTTGTTTCTTGATCTAAGTTACCATTTTTAATACGGTCCTTGTCTAAAAGAAATTCCAACATGTTTTTTGGTCATGTGCAATTCAAGTACCTTAAAAGAAACCCATAACATGGGTGGCGCTCAATATAGAACTTATTTAGTTGAAAACCGCAATAAGCACTTATAAGTATTGCTGACATCATGTAGTGAGAGAGAAAATAGGCAGTTATTTGGTTGTATAACCATCTTATGTATACTAGGTACATGTGTTTATTTGGTTCTTAAAGCTCTTCACTTAAAGTTGGTTATGCATTAAACGCTCCTTTAACATTGGATTCCAATATTTTGTCATAACAAGAATTGATTTTAGATTTTTAACAAACAATCAAAATGCTTATTTATCGCTGTTGAATTTTCACCACAGGGACTTCTTCAAGGTCTTTCTTTAGAGGCATTGAAATGTGGAAGGACGAGACAATGCTAAAGGTGAGATTAAACCTGGAAAATTAAAATTATAACATTTATCCGCTCTTATGTGTAACTTTATTATTTTCATGATGCAGAAAGAAATGTCAAAACCACGAGAAACATTTGTCAATTCTCGAGGAGAACGTGAGTTTTATGAAGATTTCTTGATTCATTTATCGCGGTAGTGAATGTTTACAAATAGGTCTTCTGATAATTTCTCACCTCGGCTTGTTTTGCAGTTCTAATTGACACTTTTGAGCCTTTGCTTGCAAGAGAAGAGAAAACTCCAATGGTGACCATTGACTGCCTTGGCTTCTTGACTCTTTTTTTTATATATAGTTTTTATTATTTTTAAAACTTTTTCCTTATAAAAATTTTGCAGGAAATATTTAAATTTAATTTACGCTGGAAGAAACTTTTGATCCTGGTAGCTGTATGGGCTGTGTTTCTAGCTCTTCAAGTCATTAAGGCAAGTCAATAATTTGATGGAGTATTAGTCAAATCATACTTTATAAAAAAATTAAATTTTTGATGATAAAGATGCTTAATTTACTAATTATGTCACTTTAGCCAGTAAAAGTTACCAAAAAAGGGAACTTTTTCAATCATAAAACTCCCCAGATTGGAATATTCTTGAATTTTCCCCTTATTTGTTGGTCTATTTATATCAAAGACAAGTTAAATCAGAATTCTTTTAATCAAATTTTGATAATTTAGATGAGCACTGTACTAATTATGTCACTTTGGCCAGTAGAATTTACCAAAAAAGGAAACTTTTTGAATCATAAAACTCCCCAAAATGGAATATACTTGCAATTCCCCCAACTTTTTGGTGTATTTATATTGTGTATCATGTGCAGAATGATTTAGTGCTTTGCAGCACATGGTACTGGATCCTCACAATTACACAGGTATATTGTAATGTCATAATATCTTGCATCACCTTGGTGTGCCGTACAAACACTTAATGCACGAATCTGCGGTTATTCCTTTCAGTTCCCTGTAACACTAGCAGTGTTTGGATACGAAGCTATTAGATTGTACAACGAAAGCAAAAAGAGAACAAATTTAGGGAACACTGAATCAGTGTGTGAAGCCACAATTAACTGGACAGTGCCCAACCTTATATTCTGTGCACTGTGTGGAGTCTTGGGCGGCACCGTTGGCGGTCTTTTGGGGTCTGGTGGCGGCTTTATCCTCGGCCCTCTGTTACTTGAGATCGGTGTTATACCACAGGTACTGTGTTGATATATGTTACGAATTATAAAATGCACATTATCATGATTTGTTTTGATTGAGAAAATGGTGTTTTATATATTTGTAATTCTTTTTTTGATAGGTGGCTAGTGCGACAGCAACGTTTGTGATGATGTTCTCTTCATCTTTATCAGTGGTTGAGTTTTATCTACTCAAGAGGTTCCCTATCCCTTATGGTAAATTCCTTATCTCTAGAGGCGATGATATGATCGAGTCTGGTAATGGGTCAAAACTTGTTAGGGTAATAAAAGGGGGCTAATGGGGTTATATAGCATAAGTTAAACTCGTTGGCAAGTAAACTTGTCAAAATTGTCGCTTTTGCACGCGTCATCTCAAAGTTACCAATTTTTTCAAGAAACATAACACCGGAGCACGACTGATGTGAATATTCTTTTTGTTCTTGCAGCATTATACTTAATGGCGGTGTCGGTAATGGCTGGTTTCTGGGGTCAATTCTTTGTTAGAAAACTAGTTTTATTCCTAAAAAGGGCTTCAATCATTGTCTTCATTCTTTCTGCTGTCATCTTTGCTAGTGCTCTTACAATGGGTAAGTTTCTAACTTTCTATATCCTTGTTTAACCCAAGTATGGCTGCTAAACGGGCCGTGTTCGTTAGTCAGAAACTAACATACTTAATTCCAAGTTGTACATTGTGCTTATGGAGTTGTACTTGTATACACAGGGGTTATTGGTATTGAGCAAAGCATAAGGATGATCCGCAATCATGAATTCATGGGGTTTCTTGATTTCTGCAGCAGCCAGTAAACATTTATTCATGTACAGAATTGTAAAAGAACAAGGTGGTTTAGGCCAATCTCCGTTGGCATAACGACCGCCCAACGAATGTGGTTATTATTTCGTTTCAAATTCATTGTTACCGGGTGTCTGTGAAAAAGGGTTTTGGGGTCGGGATTGAGATGGTTAAGACTAGCGTCACCAGTCGCTGCCAATGTCACCGCCGCCTTGGTGTCAATATGTAGTATTGAATAAAGTTTCCTGCTTGTGTTGCCAGAGTGTTAGCCACTTCCTAACACTCAAAGCAACCTTCAATTGATTGTATTTGTATTTGTGATTCATTGCATTGGATTTATTCTCCTTCATATGAATTGTAAGTTGCAAGTTTTTGGAATTCATTAGATTGATTCACTCACCTCTATATATTCTTTCCTAAATAATGTTAGTTATTTGTAAAAGTCCATTCTTATTTACTATATAAAGAATCAATATAGGGCAAAATAAACCAACACCTAGGAATAAAAATAAAAATCCGAACGGAGTTATAAATTCGAATTTGATTTCTCAACTTTTGAATCGGGTTAGCATTCGAAATGGCTTAGTATTGCTTTGGCTGAGCCCTATCTTGCTTGCTGGGTCGAAAGCTACCGCAACTCAAAGAAAAAAGTAATGAAGGAATAAGACATTAGAATTAGAAAGGTTTTGATGTGTCTTTAATTTGTAGCCACCTCTATGATCATATGTCTGTCGTCTTGTTTTGCTGTCATGTAGTTTTCTTGCTTGTTTAAGTTTTTAACTTTTTATACCCATTTTCAAATCGTATTACTCCTTGTATCAACGACTTCATTGTCGTTCGAGAGCATCTGATTCATCCCTCCGCCCTAAGTGTGGGGATGTTTACATATAATATATTTTAACTTGAGGGCTAAGCTTTCATGATTCCTAAAGGCATAAACCAAGGTATAATTAAAGATCCTCCATTAATAATCTAAAATAAAGGGCAATATATAACATATAAAAAAAGACCCAAAACTTGCACGTAAAAGTTTAATATCTTTTTTAAGTTATAATAAGATTATAATTTAGGGACATTTATTTTAAGACGGCAAAAAACGTGTAAAATGATACAAAGTGGTGACATGACACCACGACCACACAAACTAATTAACAAAATGTGAAAACAAAATCAAATTGTGTTCTTCTTGTTGATCCCAGAATAAACCAATTTCTTTATACTTTTATTATTATTATTAATGTTCTATTATTTGGTAAAATATAAATTTAATAAGGTAACATAACATCGGAATAACAGTTGCGATATTTATTTTAAGTAAAGGTATTTTTAAAATTTAATAAAATAAAGTAGTTAGGATGATTATGAAGATTAAATACACGTCACCATTGATGTCTTTGATTAAAATGACATTTTTTAAATAATTAAAAGTTATATGATAATAATCCCACGTGTCAGAAAATGATGGTGTTAGAATTGATTAAATTTGTGTCCAACGTCAATTCTCATAAGTTTGTTTTCACATACGATATGAACTAAATGAATTATTTTTATTTTTTAAATACCCTATGTGCTAAACTTGTTGAAAATATAACTGTCAGTTATATTAAATTATTAATAAGAGTTTAGAGTCTAAAACCGAAATAAAACAACTGTACAAAAAGCCAAATAAATATTTTATGTGATGTATAAAAGCTATGATAAGAAAAATCACAATAAAATGAGACTGCAAAATCAATTTGTATGCATCACTTATAATTGGCATTGCTTACCCACCAAAATAAATACATGATGCTTATTTTTTTTCTTTTCTAAAATTATATAAAACTATATAATTTCTTTAATTAGTGAACATGTCGCGAGTTGCGACGTTGACATTGACGTAATTAAATATACAAATGAAAGAATATAAATTTGCAACGGATCTGTTTTAATAACAAAACATAGATAAAAAATACATCTTAACAACACATAAATAAAAAAAAGTTAAATTGTTGTAAAAATAAGTGTTAAGAAACACGAAATGAATTAGAAAATAAAAGCATATCATTTGTTACCCTATTCAGTTTAATTTCAAATAAAGGGCTGTTTGGTAGCCTTTTATTGGGACCATTAAGAAGCTACCTCTGAACCATTAAGTAATGTATGTGTTTGTTTAAAAAAAAAATAACCTCTTAGTGGTACCATTCAGCACTGAATGGTTAAGTGATGGGGGAGTGCTGAATGGGAATTATTACCCATCTACCCCTCAAACAAAAAAATCAACACACCCATTTCCCACAACCATCGAACCCCCCATCTCCCGTCGCCTGCCACCGCCGGCGATCCTTCCGCCGGCCGCCGTTCGCCGTTCGTCGTTCGCCGACCGCCGACCGTCGTTCGCCATTCTTCGGCCGCCGTTCGCCGGCCGCCATTCACCGGTCGCTGTTCGCAATCCACCACCGTCTGCCGTCCTTGTTCCACCACCGTCGGCTTGTTGGAGTTTTGTACAACACTGTCAACCACCGATGCACCTCCGAACCACTGTCGCCGGAACCACCACCTTCGTCGTCGCGCCAGACGTAAACACCAAATCAGATGCCCCCTTCCAACTATTAAATCGGATACGATTCCTCCTGCCCCGACCCGACCCTACCCGAATCCGCCAACGATTGGTTGCCGGAGTCGCCCATGCAGCCTCTTTGCTTCTCGTGATCTCGCACTTCCCGTCGTTGTCGGAGAACGATGGAGCCTCCGGTGATCTGTTAGTATTAAACACAAAGTAGTTTAGAGGGGTAAAATAGTCATTTTGTACATGTATTCAAAGATTCAACCAAACAGCCACTTATTGGTTCAGCACTTAACCATTCAGACCTCTTAATCATTCAGACATCTTAATCATTCAGCACTTAATGGTTCAGATTTAACCAAACAGCCCTTAAATTTTATGTCAAAAAGTAGAAGAAAATAACATCTTGAATATATATTTAAAACTTAAAAAAAGTTTATATATTAAAAGTCACGAAAGAAAAATAAAATATGTTTAGAGAGATAATTTTTTTTAAAACATTAAAAATAAATAAGTAATAATAATCATGTGAGGGAGCCATAAAAAAACATTTCAAATAAATAAGTAATAATCATCATGTGAGGAAGCTAAAAAAAAAAAATAGATAGATGTAGGTAGCCAAAGAAAATACATGCATTAGTCACTTGCACTCACGATGTTTAAAGGAATCGTACAATTTTGACCAATATCATTAAGAGTTGTTAATTGAATATTACAATTTAAGAGTCAATATTAAAAAATTGCCTTTTAAAGATCATATCCATCTTACACATGCTTGAGCAGGACAAAAACAAATTATAGATCAAATCTTTAAAAATAAAAAGTTAGCAGACTTGATCTATAAACGATAGAAAATTGATTGATAAAACTCAACCTTATCCTTTAACCTATCATAGAAAAAGTTTAAAAAACGTCATTTTAATGTTTGAACAAGTGGCGTGGACATGTGGTTTTTAGATTTTAAATCAAGTGATTATTTTCTGTTAGGTACAATTGTGTTTACATAGAAAAGGTAGGTTTTACATCTAAAGAACAAGAAATGTAGTTATAACTTGTACGACAATACTTCTTATGTAAGATTTTTACTCATGAGTAATTAAATATAAAAATATTAAAATGATTTTAATATACAGTCAAATATTGTTTGATGACCACACTGATTCATACCTAATTATAGGGGTGTTCAAAAATATCCGAATCTGAAACCAAAACCGAATCCGAAATATCCGAAAATCCGAAATTCGGATATCCGAAATTTCGGATATCCGAAAATTCGGATATCCGAACTTCGGATAAATTTCGGATTCGGATTCGAATTCGGATAGTGATTTTGAGAATTTTCGGATATTTCGGATATCCGAAATATCCAAAATATTTTTATAAAAATTTAAAAATATTAAATATTAATTAAATATTTCGGATGTTTTAATAAAAAACTTCGGATATATGAAAAGAATTTCAATAAAATTTATTATATTTTTATAAAATTTATTAAATAATACAAATTTTTTTGAAATTCGGATATCCGAACGGATATCCGAATCCGAATCCGAAATTTCGGATATCCGAAATTCACTATCCGAAATTTTCGGATATCCGAAATTGAACACCCCTACCTAATTAGAAGTAATTTAGAAGACTTTAAAATGACGTATTGCTATTAAAAAAAGATATACGTGAATTAGATTCGAGTGTTATTTAATATGTGAAGAGGGGATTTATAATTTGATTTGTGTATTTATTAATATTTTAAACAAAAGATTTGTCAATATAGGAGTGTAGAAGACAGTTGTTGAGAGTTGGCACAAACAGAAAAATAAGAAACAATCAAAGAGTAATTAATTTATTTGTAGGCTCCATTCATATATTAATGAAATTTTGGCAATTGATGCATGTGATCATAATTTATTTTGTAGGCCTCTTTTGAGTGAAAATATAATAAAAAGCATTAAAAAAGTTTGACTTTATAATCTCAAAGCTTGTCAAACTTTAATGCAATTGAATGATTTTTTCTTTATTCTATTTGTAACATTAACTTTTTTTTAAACTGCAAATTTCAATATAAACAAAAGGCCGACAACAAGCTAAGTTACTATAAAACGGACCCAACAAGAAACAAACAATACCCAAGCAATCCATACACATTGGAATGAGAAATTACACCACTCCTTCCTAAAAATATTATTGAATGGAGAATGATTTTTGATCCATAAGTAATTCAACGACTTAAAATATATTTATGTATCTAACTATTAGATTCGCATCTCTTTAAAAATGTTTTTGAACTTCCTATATATCACACATGTACGAGTAAATTAAAGTGATACTCAAACTTGTTGTCATTTGAGTGATGACAATATATACGTGAAATTATTCTCACGTTACTATAAAGGTATATAACATCAAAGAAAAGATACAATTTTTTTATTCTCTTTTCTAGTGAGATGTTGTTAAGTCTCGTCAAAAGTAACCACAACCTGGTCATTGCTATCAAAACTCGTATGCATATTTGTTTGATTTATTATAGACTAAAGTAATCAAAGAGGTGCAACAACTCTAGTAAAATAATAGCTTGAACAATAACAATAATACTAACATAACATTATATTATATATTAAAAAGCAACTTCACTGCTACAGTGAAGTTTGCTTTTTAATATTTTGGCCACATATTTTGTAAAATATATTTAGAAGTTTGATTTTTAATATATTGACCACATATTTTTATAAAATGTATTTAAAACCCAAATTGTAATTAGGATTAACAACAAAGTTTTTTATATTTGTTTTATGACCACAAAAGTTTATTTTTTTGTGTTTTTGGGTTCAAACATTAGTATCGGTATTCGATATTTTGGAACCGGTATCGGTATACGCTTTTGTGGTTTCCGATAAGCCGACCCGACAACGAAGAAAGTCACGGTAGCGTAAGACAAAGGAAAACAACCAAACTTCCGTATGCGTAACGTAGGTGAAGTTTGTTTTTTTACCACAAACGTTTATTTTTTTACGTTTTTGACGTCAAACATTAGTATCGGTATTAGGTATTTAATCGAACTGGTGTATACGCTTTTGTGGTTTCCGATGAGCCAACCCGACAACGAAGAAAGTCACGATAGCGTAAGACAGAGAAAAACAACCAAACTCCCGCGCGCGTAGAGCGGGTTAAAACACTAGTTATAATTATAATAGAAAAATAATGTAACATCCATATATTTGAGTGTATATATTAAAATACTTGCTTTAATAATAAATAACTTTTATGACGTGTCAGCTGAATATTCACCTATATAAGATTGTAAATGAGACCAGAACACCAAAACATGTGATTTCTGTGGCTTAACACGTGTGAATTATAAATTTTGTGTGATTAATAAGAGTTGAGGGTCCACATAGTCATAAGAGTTAATAATTTTGGTAGACAATTGCTTTTGAAGCCACGTGGCACGTATGTTGTCATCTTAAAGTTGAAAACCCCTTGTGTTGTTAATCAGTGAACAGAGAAAAAGACACACATGGATTCTTTGGAATTTAAGATCTCTACCACTAATAATAACTAGTTTTATTCTCACATGACGTGGTATGAGTTTAGTCAATTTCTTTCGTATTACGCGTCGGCTGATTGTTTGTTTTTCCTTGTTACAAAACATTACTTTGGTCGTGATCAGTTCGACTCATCAGAAACCATAAAAACAAATAACGATAGGTACTGGTAACAATTGTTTTCTCTCGTATTCTGGCAATAGTAACTACATTCGTTATAGGCTACGATACCAACAAAAGTGCTGGATTTCGAATAAAACACTGTTTAAGAAAAAAATTATATTGCTGCGTTGACAAAATTAGAAACTAAAGACAGCGGCATGTTCGTTTTTATAAAAATAGTTAACGAACAAATTTATTGCCGAAAAATGAAATTATTAGAAAAAGAAATGCTTTTAAAACGTAAAGTATATATGATATAAGAAGTGAAGATAAAAGAAAACTAAAACATTAAACTTTTGTGGTAACATTTCAAAAAATCAAAGTTTTGTGATAAAATTAAAAATCTTTTAAAGTTTCCCTCAACATCAACTTTAAGTATATAAAATAATATTAATGTCGAAACATTGATAGAAATAAATATGTTACAACGTAAAAGATAGAATTTTATAAAATATCATGCTATAGCCTATAAGGGTTGTAAAAGGAAACAAAAACAACTAAAAAATGAGACCTCAAAGGAAATACACACTACCAACTCGATTTTGAAAAAGTTCATGTATAAGCTTTTATAAAAATAAGTACATAGCAAACGACAAGTTTGGAATTGTATAAAATATATATTTTAAAATGTAAATGGAATATAGAAAAACTATGAAAGATTGAAACCCTAAAGTAGTTTATGTGGTTTGATGCTATATTTTTTTTTTACTTTTTTAGGGGTATATATATTATGATCCATAACAATTTACATCGCACTAGTAAGTAGCCCGATAGCAACATTCTATTGGCCCAAGAGACACAGCCCGCTGGACTCTGGAAATCATATAAATAACCTACTTTTTAGATTGCTTATTTTTAACCTACTTTTGATTTATTAAGTTAATAAGTCAAAAAAAGTTTTTGGCAAACCAAAAAATACTCTTCAAACTGACTTTTCATATAGGGTAAAAATGAGGTTTTGAAAAGTAAGTGGGGAGATACTTATTAACTTTTAAAAACGACTTTTAGTCTAATTTCCTGTTATATCCCTCTACTAACTTCTATTAACTCCTCTCATTTTAAAAATATGTTTAATTTGGTCATTTTACGACATTTTAGTTTATAAGCTAATCCAAACACTTTTTTAAAAACTGCTTTTGAAAAGTCATAAGTTAATAAGTTCTTTTTGTCAAAAGTCCTTGTCAACCAAAATAAGCAATCCCAAACATGCCCTAAATATAATCCATATTTATTGCCATAAACAAATTCGAAAAAAGCAAACAATGTCAACTCCCGTCTTAACAGGCAAACAAGATGAGCCCCTGAGTTAATCGAAACAAGCTTCCTAAATATTCGTATCGAGTCGAGCTTATACGATATCTTCAAGCTTTTTAATATAAAAGCTAGCTAGATCTTAAACTAGAGTCACAAAGCTAAACAAGCTTTTATATATATGTATGTATGTATGCAATAGTTTAATTTATATAACGAATATATCAGGATACATATAAGGAGGAAAAAATAATCTTATATAATTGTAAGAGTTTTAAGTAATTATAACTTTTAAAACATATGATATAGTCGTGTAAAGCTAAGTTATTAAAAAGAAAAACTAAATAGTTGTAAACCAACTTCTCTCATAATTTATAAATGCCTATAACTTCTTCATACTTTAATATATATTTTTTAATGACACCAATAAAACAATCATTTTATCATTTTTAATTTGAGTATGTTATTGATGTATATTTTTTTTAATTTACAAAAATTAATGTCCAACATATATTTTGTATAGTTTTCTTTTATTTTTAAATTGTTGATATATTAATTATTTCATGATATGACTTTTGTGCTGCTTAAATCTGTTTGGATTACTGATGCATTTAGAAGGTCTGATGTGTTACCGTACTGGATTATTGGGTTCTTGTACATGGGCTTGGAGTTGTTAAGTGGGCTTGGATCGTCATTTTGTGGGCTTGTTATTCTTCATCTTTGATGGCCTTTTTGTATCTAAGACTCTAAGAGGACAAAAGAGAGATGCATGATATACGCATCATATCTTGGTGCACATTATCATTGATTTGCTCACCAATCACCATGATCAGCTCTATATTGAAGACTAAAATTATATTTCTTCATCTGATGGTGTTTTATCAATAAAATCATCTCTCGTAGTTTCTAATATCTTTTGATTATCATCTTTGTTATGGTTTTGTCTTTCTATTGATGAAACTATATGTTCGGTTGTATCCGTATTAGGTCTATCACATTAATGACCTAAGTCTAGTTCGGGTTATATCGTTCGTGTTCTAGTTTAATCGTTTTATTGTTCTTGTTTGATTGTTTGATTCTTTAGTGTGAATGTATTTAGATTGAGTTTAGTAGAGTTGAATCCAAATTTCTTGACCAAGTTTTACATAACTATTATATATATGTGTATATTAAAAAGCAAAGTTAACAGCTACAGTGAACTTTTGTACTTTTACTTTTTGACCACAAAAAGTTTTCTATTTGAGAAAATTACCAAAATACACATTTAACCAATTAAATTACCAAAGTAACCATTGAAAAGTCAAATTTACAAAAAAGAAACCCAACTAAAACACGCCACATGTCCATTCCTCGCCATTTGGGCGAGGAAAGCCCATAATTCCTCGCTCAAAAGCTGACTGGGTGAGAAAAAGCCATAATTAATCGCCGACGTGGCACATTTCTGTCCACTCCTCGCTGAAAAGGTGTCTCATCGCTGACTGCGCGAAGAAAAACCATAATTCCTTGCCGACGTGGCACATTTCTGTCCACTCCTCCTGAAAAGTTGTCTCCTTGCTAACTGGGCGAGAAATCATAGGTTTCCCTCGCCCATAATTACGAAAATACCACTCCTTGCTCAGATTTTTTTTATTTTATTTAAAATACAAAATTTTTAAAAAAGTATTTATAAAAAATGTAAAAATCCTTAAGTTTTTTTTTTTTTTTTTCATTTAATGGTTTTCCCCTATATAATATGGTTTTCCCCTATGTAATAGAAGCTTTCCCGTAACAAACTTATCCAATCTTAATTTTCTTAACACACTTTCTTCTCTTCTTACAACCATCCTCTACAAATTCTCTCAAATCAAAAAAAAATATTTATTAATATAAAAAACTCGGTAAATTTTTAAAAAATAAAGAAAAACCGAAACATTTTTTCCTTTTCTAGGAAAAAAATCTAGTTTAGTTTAAAATATATTCCTGGAATCTTGTTAATATCCTTATTTTTATTATTAATAAATAAATAACAAATGTTCCTTAAATCTTGCCTAAAGAAAACTGAAAAATAACAAGTAATTATTTTGTTATCTAGCATTTTTTTTCGTATAATTTAAGCACTCTATAGATGGAATGTATACACAATTAATTAATTGATTGATAAACCTTAAAAATAGGAAATAAGTAGTAATTATAAACATTTGAAAATAATTAGTAAATATGAAATAAATAGAACTATTTTCAATTTTTAAACATTTCAAACTAATAAGCGGTAAATAAAAAAGAACAATATGTAATTTATTGTATTACTTTTACATAAACCATATATGGGCGGACTATGACCAGATTTAAAAAAATTATAAATTTTCGTACTTTATTTTTTAAATAATGAAGTATTTATCGGTTTTTATAAAATATATTAAAAATGGCAAGATTTATAAAAATACATAAAATTATTTTAAGTATAAAATTATAAATAGTTTGAAAGCATTTATAAAATAAATTTAATAAAAAAAATGTTTTTTTTTATATTTTTTTAGGTGGGCGAGATTTTCTCCCAAAATCTCGCGGAGGTGGCGAGATTTAATTGGTCCGTGATATTTTCATAATTTTAGAAGTCAAAGTTTATTTTGATAATCATTAAGGTCAAATGTTTATTTTTGCAATTTTCC
The DNA here is from genome assembly GCA_025506415.1 of Flaveria robusta. Lineage (NCBI taxonomy): Eukaryota > Viridiplantae > Streptophyta > Magnoliopsida > Asterales > Asteraceae > Flaveria > Flaveria robusta. Next base: position 1,597,401 of record CM046472.1, on the reverse strand, counting down.
CTTTCTATTTTTGGTTATGGGCTTTTTGCAACTGATTTTTGTTGAATTATACTATCACTGAAGATGCAACTCTGGAGTCCAATCATCAAAATTTTTATTTTTATTTTTATTCGGTATTGATGGTAGACTACATCTCTTTAATACTTATCGTCTTTTTACTCATTTGCAGCCCACGTGTGGGCTTTATCTATATGTTCAAAATGAGAGATAAACATATACAGAGACAAAAGGAAACATGAGAGATTGAGAGAGAAAAGATAATCTGCACCTCTTCTCGCCGGTGACTATTAGCGGTCTCCGCCCACCCCTTTCCCTACAAACCATTCTTATATTGTTTGATCCGACTGAATGCAATGTTGTTTTAGATTTGTATATCAACGTTCTAATATTATTATTTTTTAAAGCGGAGTCATATTTAGTCGAGTATATTTTTTATCGGGACTAGTATCAACATTTGTTTTTGTGCTTTCCTATGAGTCAAGCTGACAATGATCAAAATCATGTAACGTAGGACAGTGCGAAACAACCAAACTCCCACCTGCGTAGCGCGGAAGAAAACACTAGTTTGATCACAATTTATCAAAATAAAATAATTTAAACTTATTTGAAATCCAGATTTCTTGACCAAGTTTTACCTAGCACAAATTACACGGACATTTTATATTATTTGATTTGTTTTTTGCAGTGTGATTTTAGTCAAGAAATATAAAAAAAGGTAATTGTATTGGGACAGTACTTAAAATTGTGATTATTTTATAACGTCAGTAGAAAAGATAGTTGGCTAAAAGGTGTTTCTATAACTATATTCTCTGTTCGATGTATCAATCATATTAAAAGGTTAATTTTCTTCTTACGATAAGTGAGAGAGTGCTTTTAGTTACATCATTTTTTAGATGATAGAAAGGTATGAAGTTGGACTAATTTGGAAACATTAGGCAATTTATTTTATACCTACTATTCCGTCTTGTTTTTGGTTTCTAGTCTAATTTTATTAGTAGTCATGATTAGGGTTATAATACTAACTATAGCCTCTAACTCAAATATTTTATTTCTGGGCTTTCAGGATTCATTGTTCTCTTTTGAGAAATAAGAGTGCGTGGGGTATTCTGATGACTGTTTCAGGAGTTGAAAACTAGAGTGTATAAAAATAAAAAAGGATATGGCATGTGGGAACACTGTCCCACCTATGTAGAAAATACAAACGAGAAGGGGAAGATTAGCGACTGGAAGCCTACTTTTATGAATAGAACTATACACCTCCACACACCCATATTAATTAGGGAAGTACGTAAAGACTAGATGCCCAGGGCAATACTCAAGGAAAGGGAAAATGAATATAATATGATGCTCACGTAAAAGTGTGAGAAGAATAAGAAGAGTGAAACGACTATCCTCTTCTTTAAAGTATGTGATAAGTTTCTTCTTAAGTAGTTAAATAAATTAATCTCAAATTTAACATTCTTCTAGATTTAAGAATAAATTTATATTATATATTTTCAAAAAAGTTTAAAGATAAGAATCTTTTATAAAAAATAAAACAAATAGTAAACCAAAGGACCTTTTTTTCAAAGAAAATCCAACCTATAGATACATCATGTATCCTTAAAAAGAGTAAGCAAAACAATGGGCAAACTACTTACTAGTTTCACAAAACCAAAACCAGCTGCTCCGCCCATTGACCCCCTCATTCTTCTATATCACCCCACCCTGTTTATCATCATCTTCATCATCATCACCACCAAAATAACCACAATTTGCAGATTCTAAATTCTGGGTTTTCATCTACACACCATTTCAGTTCTCGGGTACATCTCAAAATTTGATCTTGATCTTACACAAATTAGTTCTTGAATCCTTCAAAAAGCTGTAACAATGGAGAACAATGGCATCTTCTACACCACCCACGGCGGTTCCGGCATGTTAGGGCTCGAAATGTCGTTAAACCACCAGCAGAAACCCAATTTCCACCACCACCAACCACCGTTCTCCGCCACCACCGCGGCGGCAAAACAAACATACCCACACATTCTTAAACAAAGAGCTTCACCAATCAGCGATGAAGAAGAACCACATAACAACAATTTGAACCACCCCACCGCCACCACCACCACCACCACCGACGATAGCGGCGGAGGTGGCGGTGGCGACGGGAGGCTGAGAAAGGGGTCACCGTGGCAGAGGATGAAGTGGACAGATAACATGGTGAGGTTATTAATAATGGTGGTGTTATACGTCGGAGATGAAGTGGCGTCGGAGCAAGTGCCGCCACCAGCCTCCGACACGGCGGTGAAGAAGAAGTCCGGCGGTGGTGGCGGTGGTGGTGGTGGAGCGTTGCAGAAGAAGGGGAAGTGGAAATCGGTTTCTAGAGCGATGATGGAACGAGGGTTTAACGTTTCACCACAACAATGTGAAGATAAATTTAATGATTTGAACAAAAGATACAAAAGGGTTAATGATATATTGGGTAAAGGAACTGCTTGTAAGGTTGTTGAGAATCAAAGTTTGTTGGAATCAATGGATCATATTCCGGTGAAATTGAAGGAAGAAGTGAAGAAATTGCTTAATTCTAAGCATCTTTTCTTTCGGGAAATGTGTGCTTACTACAACAGCTGCTCTGGCGCCGGCTCTGGTACAGGAGCCGGTGCTGGAGCAGCTGTTGGAAGTGGTGTAGCGGTTGCTCATCAGTCTACACCAGATGAGCAACCGCTGCACCACAGACAGAAGTGTGTGCATTCTAATGATGAGGAAGACGAAGACGACGATGAAGATGAAGACGAAGATCATGATGGTCATTGTGATCATTATCATGAGGAGGAAGATGAGGGTGTAAGCAACCGAAAAAGATGTAGATTGGCGGAGAACGAAGGGAATGAGAGCATAATGCATCAATTTATGAGTGAATTGAGCTATGTGGTTCAAGATTTGACGAAAAGTGTGTGGGAGAAGAGGCAGTGGATGAAGATGAAGATGATGCAACTCGAAGAACAACGATTAGGGTTCGAAGGCGAAACGTATGAGTTGGAGAAACGAAGGTTGAGATGGGTTAAGTTTTGTTGGAGTAGAGAGAGGGAGATGGAGGAGGAGAAGTTGAGGAATGAGAGAATGAAGCTTGAGAATGAAAGAATGGTGATTTTGTTGAGGCAGAAAGAAATGGAGTTGGGTGATCTTTAATATTAATACTCATCAATTGTTCTTGAGAGGACTAGTGATCCAAGTTGTTAAGAATCTAGACATGCATTATGCTATAGAAAATGCAAGCTAACTGCAAGAACAATTTAATAGACTTACAGAAGAAATTGTATAAGATTATGAAAATTGTAACAAAAGTTTATGAAAAACTATAACAAGTAAAGGTGGATGAGATTTTAAAACCTAAAATTGCCCATCTATTGTTCCATCCATTAAGGATAAAATGTAGACAAGATCACTTTTTTGTATAAAAGTTGTTTATTGAATCAAAGATACTTTTGTCTTCTCAAGTAAAGGAATCCTGTAAACTGTAAATGATTGTTCAAAAATATATCACAAAAAGAAATAGGAATTTTTTTCTTTCACGTCAAACGAAGTCCTTCCGGAAAGAAGTAGACACAAAAATTTAACATCACGCCCAGTGGGACTCGAACCCACAATCGCCTGATTAGAAGTCAGACGCCTTATCCATTAGGCCATGGGCGCTTTTGTGTACTTTAATCCAACGTTTTATATAAGAAATGATTTTTAATACAGTGAACACACATAAAACATTTAAATGTTAAAAAGTAATCTAACGAATGATTTACAACATGGACATGCGACTAAGAGCATTCACATCAGGTTTCATATCTTTATCCTTATAATTACACTAAAAACACTACTACTTCTCTCTCCTTCTCAATTAAATAATATTTTTTTATACTTTTATCATTACTTTTTCTCTCTCTTCTACTAACAACCACTTTCAAAAATATTAAAAAATTTATAAGGATTGAACAGTGATTCCCCAAATATACAAAATAAACAGGAACTTTTCTCTCTCCTTCACTCACAACCATTTACAACCATTCCTTAAATTATAAAAAACACACTCACATAAATATACCAAACCTACTGTGAATGCTCAACAACACCAAAATGTGTAAAAGAAATTCTCTTGGTTGAATAAAGGATTAAATTTAAAAGTATGATCAACGAAGGTGTGATTCAAACGTTCCAGAGAAAATAATTTATAGCTGTTAAACTAAACCAAAATTGTGATAAAACACCAAAACCCTTTTTATTAAGACATGAAGGAAGGGGCGTTAGATATTGTATCATAATTTGAAATTCTATTAAACAAAACTTAGCGCAAACAGAAATGCCGAATGTATGATATAACACGTTGACAAATAAATTATGTCGTTAAATGGTGCGTGTGAACGATTTCTAATCTTCAAGCTCGATGATTTTAACAACAGAAGCGTCTCCAACCTTTTGGCAGACAACGACTCGATCATGTGATTTGATCACTCCCGAGGCTTTTCCATGGTCTAGCGCAACCTTTAGAACCGATTCATTTGTAGCACTTGTAGATTCAGCCTAAAATATACAATAATTGGATTAGCAATCTATACTACAACTTACCATAATGGCAATAAAGATATTTTAAAGTTTGGATGACCATATTCTATTTCTAATTATTTAGGGTCACTAATTAGTCTCGTACTAGTGCTAAATAAAAAGTAAAACAGAATAGTCTTTTTTCATAATACAAAGACATTACTACCAATTCCTAATTCTAGCAACCAACAATGAAAACTCTCCATGATTTACAAAAATAAACACTTTACCTGATTACCAGCTATAAATACTTGTTATCCTTACTAAGAATGATTAAACCTAAAAAAGAAATTCTACGGAAAAAGACAAGTGACTGTTAAACCAGTAATCTGGTAAAATGTTGGCATTATTGCAATATGAGTTCAATACACAGATGGTCCTAAGCTCGTTACAAAATTGAAAGTCAGTAAGTCAGTACCCAGACGTATTAACTTTTTATTGTTCTTTTTTAAAGGCAATTGTATAACCCTTTTTTGGATGATAGGTATATCTTAAAAGAGCCCGCCTATATGTTCCCATCCGGGACCACACCCAACCCCATTAAAAAGAAACCCACAAAAAATATCATTACGCTATTTTATGCAAACACCCAATAAAATACATACCAATTTACCCTTTCCTAAACTAAAATGGCTCTTTTTTATACAAAAATATCATTTTGGTCAACATTTGATTATCTTACTAGAAGAGTATTCAATAAATAACCAAAAATTAAGTAGAGAGTTGTGAGAATCCTATAAACACGTGTAACTATGCTTTATATGTGATGCACAAAGCAATAATTCCATTTTTCTACTTGATTTTGGTTCTATATTGAAAGCACGCCTATTACTATTCCAGCTTCTAACCACACTATTACCAACACTTCTAACTACAAAAGAGCATCCAAACACCATCTTCTATGAGTTGTTTTTTTACAACTAACACTAATTATCTGATTCTGGTTATAATCACTCTCAAAATGTAAATCCGAACACCCCCTGCTAGGATTTAATTGGTAATGGTCACAAGATCAAATACATTGTAAACCGACAATTAAAAAAGAAAACTTACGGGATGTTGAGGATCAGCAAGCATGGGGAAAAGACCTCTGACAATAAGTGATTGCCTTGCCTAAGCCAAGCAAATCAAATAATAAAAAGAATTAGTTTATATAAAACGACATGTAAGTAATCAAGAGAATAAAAATACCTCAAATGCACCACTAAAACTCCAGCGTAATTGATTAGTTTTTAACCTAGGAATAACAACTGATAGAACAGGCATTGTTGGTCGATACTTTGCGATTAATCTGCAATTATAATGAATTACTTTTAAGCATACTAGAATTTCTTTATAGTTACTAAAGTTCCAACATTCAGTTAATCATAAAAAGAACCTTGCAGCCCTTCCAGAAGAAGTGAAGCAGATAATAACAGATGCCTTCACTTTGATGGCTGCACGAACCTACAGTATGCATTAAATATGCTTATCAGGATTTTGCATTACTGGAATAAGAAAAGATTCAGGTTTAGAAAATGTAACAAGTAGGGGTGTAAACAAGCAAATGCGCTCATGAGCTTACTAGAGACTGGTTATTTTCGAGATAGAAGTGAGACAAGCTTAAACAAGCTCAAGAGCAAGCTTCATTGACCGAGCTTGACTAGGCTCATGAGACTAAATGAGTCTCTTATATATAAATACAAATATTGTACTTAACATGATATTCCTTATTAAATATAGTTATATTTTTGTATATGTAATTATGAAAAAAATAAATAAATCATATATCATGTTATATACACGAAATTATAATTACAAATATATGTAAAAAATTATAAGAGTAAATAGATAAAATAACTAAATAAAAACCAAGCCCGAGCCCCAGCTCAAGCTTTAGACATAGAACTCAAAACGAACAGAACTCAAGCTCAGGCAAGTACAGTGCTACACCCCTAAATAAAAGCAAGAATGAAAGGATACCGCAGACGAAGCAATTGATTCCAAGTGTGTCATTGGTTCTCCAACATATTTGACAGTTTTCTTGAAATAAAGATCCTGGTTGAAAACCTTTTCTGCCTGTAAGTAAAATCCAAAAATTCATGCATTTCATCAGCAAAAGGTTGCAGCACGAAAACATAAATTAGACAAATTAGATATCCAAATGATGAGATGTTACCTCAGCACAGATTTTACCAACAATAGATATTGTTTCAACAGGGTATAGTCCACGCAGAGTCTCGGCACCAAGAAGAATTGCATCGCTTCCTGCAAAATTATGAAGATTTATTTACCAGGAAATCTATATGTTGACATATAGATTCACTGTAGTTAAGACAAGAAACTAACCGTCTAATACAGCATTAGCAACATCAGTTGCTTCTGCACGAGTTGGCCTTAAATTGTCAGTCATGCTATCCACAACACGAGTAAGCACTGCAGGTTTTCCAGCCATGTTACACTTGTAAAGAGCAGCCTTTTGAAATAAAAACACCTGCACAGATTATATTAGTTGGATTAAAGCTTGAACAAATGATAAAATGAAAAGAAAAGAAGTCCCTAATAAGACGCAACATTTATAGTTTCAGTTCTCCACAAAAAATGTCAATAAATACCTTTTCTGGTGGAAGATCAATCCCAAGATTTCCACGTGAAAGAATAATACCATCTGCCTCTTGTAGGATCTCATCAAAGTGAGTTAGACCCTGTAGAATAAATTGAGATATTAATAAATTTAAAGACAAAAAGACTTTTTAAAATACCACACACAAAATATATAAATAAATAAATAGATTACCTCTACATTTTCAATTTTTGCAAATATTTGAGTTTGACTAAGATCACCAAGTTTAGAAAGATACTCGCGTGCCTGCAATTGCATATCAAAATGTTTGGAATAACCAGATAATGCAAAATGGAAGGGGTAGCACATATGCAAATATGCAATATATAAATATAATGCCAAATTTGTAAAACCACACTTACTTCACGAACATCCTGCGCATGGCGCGTGTATGACAATGAAAGAAAGTCAATTTTGTTTGCGACCCCCCAAGTGCTAATGTTCTGAAATAGGAGATAAAACCATCAACAAAAATTTCCAAACAATTAATTAGGTGAATTATAAGAACCAAAGTGCCTTTGGCCCAATGATACCCAGGTGTGTTGCATGGTGTCCCTTCCCAAGAGGTTGAGGGTTCAAGTTCCATCATGGACAAGTGGTGTAGTTTTAGGACTTAGGAGTAGGTTTAGAGTGTTTTAGAGTTCCTCATTCATAAAATGGTAAATTATAAATGGCATAATTAAAAAACAGGTTAATTTACTAAATACCCATCATTTGTTCATTGTATTTCAAAGATAATGATATAAGATTCTTTATATGATTACAAACCAAACTAGAACGTATAGTAGTAGACAGTACATGCAATTATATCTTCAGTGATAGAGCACTATGCTTGATGATTGAATTCCAAATTTTTATGTGATTATGTAAGAAGCTTTAATAAACCTCCCTAGACAAGAATATAGAAGCATAAATCTCCTTAGATTGAATCAAAAGTAACATACACAGGCTCACCACTTTATCTTTTTCAGTGAGAGTAGGCAGATCAATATGAATTTGGGAGGCATGGAGAGTAAACAAGGCCCCAGCAAGAGTTGCAGAATTCTTTATCTTGCAATCAACATCATTCCCATCCACTTTATCAACCTGCTCAAATCCAGTCATGAACAAATTATACTTGCTTTTCTTAGAATTTATGCTTTCAGAATTCGATTTTACATTGGCGTGTGTGGATGTGTGAAAAGCATATCTTGTGCTATAGTTTATAAAATGAATGTGACAGAAAATCTCATACCTCCAGCCAAACAGAGGTGGTTTCACTTCCTGTGAACAAGTATTGACCAACAAAAATGGTGTCGCCCTTTTTCACAGCCTATAAAAAGCACATAAACAATCTCATAAGCATATAGGAGCCATTAAAAAGGGATTAGAATTAACTAAGGCGACACACAAGCATCTGTCTTTGGATCATATAGGTGTACCAGAAAGCAAAACTTCAAGAAATATTATGGGTTTTCTGGTGAATTTTCACATTAAATAAAGCACTAAAGTTTACTGACCTACAAGTTTTCATAATTTCCTTGTTACATGGATGACATTAGTTACTTATCGATAAGAAAATTTTACATAACTAATAATGAGAAATTAGGCAAAACCATACTCACCTTAGCTAGTCCGTCAAAATTGATTGGTAGTACTTGAGAAGAAGCTTCCTGACCTTTGTCAGGGGTCAGAATAACATTATCATCCTGTTGAAGAGAAATTGCCTTCTCACTCTTATTCACAACCTGCATCTCAGCGCCAACTGTATCTAGCATAACCTGGAAACAAAAATGAATTACTTTAGTATGAATAGATAAAAATAACATGTTGTTACTTTAATATGATCAACTGAAGAAGGTTAAAAAGAAACTAAATCACATACAGCACAAAGTTTCTTCGTGCTCTTGATCGCGGTCCTCAGATTATCCAAAGTTTCCTGGTGATACTCAGAATCCCCCCATGAAAAATCAAATCTAGCAACTGCAACACCAACATCAAGCCATCAATCAAACCACCACAAAAGTTATCCAAATTAACAATACACTAAAGGTATCAGAGACATCTTCGAATTTGTAACAGATTGCAAGTTCATCGTGTAAATCAATAATCATATCATTCTGGCGTTTGAATAACGCAAACTCTTACATCACTTGCAAAACAGTAGCCCCTAGGTGACATCACTACACAAGTATAACAAATCTTCAAGTCGATCATATGTATTCGATTCAACACCACAAAAACCACACTCACGTGAACAAAAAGCAAACATACCAGACATGCCAGCGTTAAGGCAACCAGAGATAATCTCCACAGAACGTGAGCGAGGACCTAACGTTCCAACGATTTTCGTCATCGCAGGGAAGAAACTCTGCAAAACGCAAACAAAATCGCGATTTCTTCAGAAACAACAGATCGTTAACCGGAAAACACATATACGCACATATTCAAATCAGATGTCATGCGATTGATTCAAAATTAAACACACAGAGACACATACACACACAAAATCAGATCGATGAATTGAAATTAATGGATTATGAAATTAATCGTACTTACAGCTTTGGAAGGCTCGAGGATCGATGCCATTCTGATAGGCTCTTCAAGAAGAAGGTGATTTGAATGCATATCGACTGATTAACAACAAGAACTCTGAGAATCTGAGATCGAAAGAGGTGATTTGAGAAGAATGAAAGGGGAGATTTGGTTAAAAAGAAGAGGAGAATATGCTGAGTTGAGTTCCGAGTTTTGTTTTTGAACACGTGAAAGTAGGAGAACCCGGTTTTTTACAAATCAGCCATTCAGATTCGTTTTCCCCAAGCCACTTGTTTTAATTTGAGACCCAATTACCAAAAGTCATTAATGTATTTTTTCATTAATGTATTTTTAGATCGAACTAGTTACACGGATAGTTCGTGTGCTATGTTTAAACTTTAGTTTCGGTCCCTCCTAACTGTTGTCGGCAATAGCCTTCGTTCTTCAATCAATTTGTGTTATGTTTGATGATGTTTTGCCTGGAAATATAATTTCTTAAAGTTAGATATCAAAACTGAAATTTAAGCATACAACAAATACAATCTATGTAATAAATTCTAAAAACAAATATGTAAGAGAAACTGAGCCTGTTTTTTTATATCATTTAGTAAAAGGGAACGAGATACATATAGCACACATGGCAACAAAAGAGATATTTTGGTTCAATGGTTCGTGTCCACACACTGTTCATGAGAAAGAAATACAGTTTCTGAGAAACAGGATAGTTTGTAAAGCAAAGTGGCAGACTTCAAACGAGTTTATGTGAATGTGGGTCGTAAGGAGCCTGGTAATTTTTTTTACTAGTGTACACACAGAATCTATCTTACACTTATTAAACTTTTAAAATCATAACATTTAAGTTGTGTATAATACATTTTACGTAGGTAATGCTACTTATATGAACCAAGTAACAATATGTAGTATGTACCCAAACAAATATCACTTTTAACCCATATTTATTTGACCATCTGACGTGGCAAGGGGCAAGCCGACATGCGAATGGCGGAGTCCAACATCCACCATGGGACCTCTACAACTTGATGTATACTTCGGCTTGTCTGGTCCCCGAAGAGCCAAACAAACATAAATTCTGTTTCTTACATTATGTGAAGGAACTTTTTATTATTTGTTTTATGGGTTGTCAATTTTGGATTTAGTTTCTTGGATGAATACATATATATATTTTTTTCTAAATTTTTTATATGATCATCGTAAAGTTCTCAATGATAACCAGTTAATATATATCAATTTATAGGTCCTAGTAACATAAAAATATCATTCCTTTAAAAAATATAGAAAAATATAGAGTTAATTTCAGTTTTACTCCCTAAAGTTTAACTAAAGTAACCATTTTCCTCCAAAATATTAAAAACATCAATTTACCTCCAAAAGTTTCATATGTTGTTTTAATTTCACTCTAAATGTTTCATTATTTTGGATAAAATTAAAACAACTAATGAAACTTTCGGATTTAAATTGAAACAATTAATAAAACTTTTAGAGGTAAATTGTTGTTTTTAATCTTTTGGAGGAAAATAGATTGAAATAAAAAAATTGAAATAAAAAAATCATATAATAGATATGATATATGTATAATCTTATATACATTATAGGTAAGACATTAGTGACAGTTTTATATACAACAAACACAATTAAGTTATAAAAATAATATTTGAATAAAATAATTAATATAAGATAATTATGCTATTAACCTAAATGAAGTTTTTAATACGGGTGATATTAGTAATATTATTATTTAAGCTTGTTACAATAAAATGTTAAAATATAGTTACAAACATAATATATTATGATAACGATAACCGAATCATATATATAGCAGGAAGAAAGGTATTTAAATCTTTAAAATCATACATGTCAATTTTAAAATGAATTAGATGTTTATTATTTTTGAAAAGTTATTTTAATTATGATGTAATACTGTAAATATGGACATTATTTGAAAGTAAATGTCAAATAGTTATAAAGTAAATGTCAAATAGTTATAAGTAACAATAAATATTATTAAAATCTGTTAAAAATATAAGAATACTAAATGTATAAAAAAGTCAATATTTCTATATTGATGGAGGTGATAACACCTGGTAATGTCTATTTGACGTCTAAACAGACAAACTAGTAAGGAGCAATGTGGACAAAAGATTATTCTTTTATTATAAGTTATAGATTTTTACTATAAAATATATTCTAATTTTATTAATTAAAGTCTCTTAATTTGTTTAAATTACATGTACTTTTTTAAATAATAATTTGATAACAATTTATGGGTTTAGTATCATAAAATAATATTAGTATTTAGAGTTAATTTTAATTTTGTTTATGTTCGACAAAAGTAATCATTTTCCTCTGAAAAATTAAAAATATCAATTCATCTTTAAAAGTTTAATAAATGATTTAAATTTTAATCCAAAAAGTTTTATTGTTTTGAATTTAAGTTGAAACAAGTAATGAAATTTTGGACTAAAAATGAAACAACTTATAAAATTTTTAAAGATAAATTGATTTTTTATTCATTTGAAAAAAAATAATTATTTTTGTCAAACTCAAGTACAAAACAGAAATTAACGGTAGTATTTACTTTTTACGAACAAAACTTTCTCTCTAATTCCAGAGTCCATAAACTTGTCTAAATTGTATGTACTTATGTTTTTTTTTTCTTTTTTAATACTGGTTTTTTAACTGTTAAGTTAGCCAATGTTTGATGTAACATTTCATAAATCCACAAACGAAATCTTGTATCATTTTATTTTGATCGATTTTAAAGTTAAGCAAGTCTTTATTTATAAAACGTTATTAGATTTTAATAATCTCAACTTTTATTTATTGGTTTGGATTAATCACAACTCAGAAAATATTTATAAAAACTCCAAACTTTAAGTTTATTTTGCTTCAATAATCTTTTACTAATTGAAAGTTAACCTTGTTAGTTTTTTATGACACGTACCGTTTATGTGGCCGAAACACTAAAAAATAAGTTGAAATCTACCATCAGGTCATCAATCTAAAACTACCCCACAGGTCCGTCAATCTAAAACTACTGCACCATGAAACCCGTTAATCTTCAGCTATTGATCTGAACAACTTGACTCATTGGATGTAGATTTCAGGTGATGATAAAAGCAAGATACCGAAAAATAGACCTGATAAAGGCTAGGCGGTGATGGAGTTGAAAAATGGCTCAAAGTTGACCTATTCCATCAAAAAAACTAACGAGAGTTAACTATCAGTTAGTAAATGATCGTTGAAGAAGAATAAAATTAAAGTTGTAAGTGTCTGTAAATATTTTTTAAGTTGAGATTAATCCTGATCGATAAATAAATATTAATATTATTAAAATCCAATAAACCTTTATAAAATATATTTACCTGTGATTCGGAACAATTTATTAACATGTAATTATTGACATTCAAAAACCAGTTTGGTGGCTTTTGTCGTTTATCTTTTAGTAGTTGAGATGTTTTAATATATCCGACTTTAGTCGAAGTACTTTTCCATAAAATATATTGATTTTCATAATATTAAGTCGAATTTATACATGACGTCATCTTATGATTAAAAGTTTAACAAGCTAGTGTTTTTACTATTTATTTTCATAGCCATTTTGTGGCCTTTTGTGTTTTTGTTCAATCCTCGTATTTATTACTTCGATTATTATCTAATTCATATTATCACACATAAATACAAATGATCCAATACATGAAGAATTCATTGGAACTATAATATAGTATAGTAAAGAAAATATTTTTTTATAAATATATATAAAATTTTCAGCCCATCTATGAAGGTTAAAGCCCTTCAGTTACACATGTGAGGTTCACTAACACTGAATATGTTGCGCATAGTCTTAAAATACACATGTATTCACTAGCAGGAAGCACCGTAGCATTTAACTATCTAGAATTTAACATGTTATCATTAATGGTTTAATACCCAAAGTCAAATTACCGATCGTTGATACATGAAAACTAAACCAATTGCGTGATTCCAGTTATATTTATCTGAAACACTTTATAAATTCACATTACAGACATTTGTCAATAGACAATGTACTACCTAAAAGCCTAACCTAAATGAGTTATTTATTAAACTTAACTATACAACCATTGTTATCCAATGTAGACCAATTCAACTATAAGATATTCGAATGAAACTGTATGTGTCAAATTGAAAATGTATAAACCCCTAATACTGATTTGAGAATGATTGATTCGGCTTGAGTATTTATCTCTTTCCGTGTGAAGTTTATAGCTCAAGCACGCTTAAGAACTACAGTTGTTCATTTGGAGTAGTTCTGTCTAATCAATTCATGGTATTACCATTTTGCGTTGGATTTATCTAAAGCCATAATTAAATCTTTAAAAACCATTAACTTTGGCATAAACAAGACAGAAAATAAAGAGGAGAACTGATTTATTCTATTAGATTTAACATAGATAATGCATACATCATATATTTATACAAATTCTATCAAACCCTAAAGCCCATAAATATTAGATTGAGCCTAAAATAATTTGTATTTATGACGCTTCCTCTAAACATTTTATATCATACACTACCAATATTATACTACTAGATAATATATGTTTGGTTCTTTAGGACCATATTAACTGATACATCAACATCAGTTATGTTGTCTCGTTAAAAGCTCATTAAGAAAGCCTAGTATGACAAAACATAGGTACGGAAAACATAGTACAACATTTTAATACTCCATCTTAATTTAGTATGTATCTTCAAGTCTTTGGAGTTCAATCTTATATGACAACGGCTTGCTTGATATTTGATGCAATCTTCTTTTGTTTCCGTGAAGCATGTTGCATTGTTTTCGTATGTGTGGTTGGACTTCTTTGATCGTCATAAATTTGTCATGTCTTTATAATCGACTCTATGTGGGTCCAATAAATATACTACCGGAACATAACCAACTAGTCAAGCTTTATGTTCTTAACATAAAACAATCGCGTGTCTTGAAACCTACAAAAAGTTGATTTATTTTTTGATGTGTTCGTGAAGGTGTAGTGTTAAAAAACTTGCTAAGAAAACCAGTGAGACAAAACCAACACTAAGAAAAAGAATCAGCGTGCATCGTATATAACTAACAAAATACCTCAAGATGATGTTAAGTCGACATTTCGAGATCTATATGATCCTACTAGATCAGTTACTTAGGTCAGTTACCTTGACTCATTAAAAACATCCATAAGAAAATCCAAAGGGAAAAAGTTAACGATGGAAAAAAGAGTGCGACGTGTTGGATTAAAAGTATATTTCGCTAACACATGTTGATCAATATGATACCATGCCTTGGGATATTTTCAAGATACATCGATGCTATGATCACACTTAAGTATGATACTTTTAAACCATGCATGGTAGTTTAAATATTGTAGATGTAATACCCCTAATTGAGCATAAGTCTCGCGATCAAATGGGGGGCCATGGTAGTAGCTCTAGTAAGGGGTCCAAGGGCCGGCACACCTGGTAGGGTCCAAAGGGGCTAAGCCTCTTGCTGGGATCAATGCGGATCGCAATAGCAAAAGTTTGTGGGCTGCAACAGAGGAAAAGATGATGCAGACCACATTGTGTGAGGATGTGGGCGGTAACGTGTAGGTAAAGGAATCCACTAGTGTACCACACGTGTCGTGACGACACAGATCAATGGATTAACACGTGGTTGGTGATTCTACACTGATGCGGATCGTAGTTGTTGCAGGGCTTAATGGATTTGGCGGTTCAAAAGCAAATGGGGAGCTGACACGTGTCCCTATTGGTCGCCCTAAGGCCATATGGCCCACAACGATTTCTCGTTACTAGCTGCAATGGGTCCCAAATATGGTCCTATAAATAGAAACCCGAGTTTATCATCTTTCTTCACTCCTCTTCTTTACTTTCACTCTATAAACGATTATTGAAGTCCTTTGAGTATTCCCGAAGCTTGAGTTCGCGTCTAGTACCTTCAGGTAAGGTTTAAGTTTGGTTTAGTATTTGTATTCAGCTCGGGAACAAAGTTTGAAGGTCATGATTAGGTTATGTGGTGGGTAACGTGGCCTGGATTATGCATAAAATGATCAACTCTGTTTAAACCATTATAAGTCACCCAAAGGTAACTTTGATGATGATTAGCCATTTCCTAATCGTATTCCTAGTTCATCGTCTAAGCATGTCTTCATAATTGATGGGATCAATTCCAAGACCATACTTATAGCTCAACTGAGGTATCATGATTGTTTTACAATGTACAATATACTCGTCTGATCAATTGGTGATAAACGAAAATGCTCTGATATGCAATATGTTGGTAAGGGTATATTTGATCTGTTATACTTAGTGGGGTGTTATAGGACCCAAAAAGGGGTTCACAAATACCAAGGGGGGATTCATTGGGCAAGAATGCACAACAAGATGAATGACCATATGGGACAGTTATGTCTACATAACACACCCAAACTCATCCAATTAATCGAGGGAATGTAGTCCATTGGGTGAGCTGTTATGAAAGCCATGAAAGGCACATAAACATACATAGTACCTTACCACTAAACATTTCAAACACGATAGATAGTCAAAGATACATAACAAATGACTATCGATTGAGATGCAACAAAATTATTGTACTCTATTATCATTTGAAACTAAAGATATATTATTTTAAAACCTTACACACTTCAATCACATTCTGTTAGCTTACTTTTTATGTAACCAACTCAAAATATATTGGAATCAACAACTACATTAAGACAAGACCATGAATGTTTCATGACAACAAACCCTCTTTGGTAATGTTGATTAAGAAAAAAGAAACTCTTTTTTTGCAATTTATATAACTCAGATACCAGGTCAAAAGCCACTTAAACAAATTTCAACTCTAACCCTCAAGCTTGATATAACTTTCAACCTTAACCCTTAAATTTTCAAACTTAAAAACTTACACTTTGTGGTATATATGATATGAATTTTTAACTCATCAATTTTTTTAATAATTTGATTTTTTTATCAATAATATTCGTTCATTAATATTTTTTATAGAAAAAAACCTATTTGTGGTTGTGTTAAAATTTTTTCTTTACGTCTCGATATAATTTTTGTTAAAAAAATAGTTGAATTGAAAATAGGGTATTGTTTTTACTATTGCTGATTATATCGATTAAAAATGATATGCTTTTATACGTTTTTTATGCGGTTAATCACATTAATACCATCACTATAACACTTATAACTAAGATCGCAAACAAACCGTTTATTACGCAGACTTAAGAAGAAAAAAAAGAAAGAACAATTTTAAATGAAAACCTATGTTAAAACGTACAATGGGGTCCAAACATTAAACACACGTTAAAAGCATGACCACACTAACGGACCCGTTATACAGCGTGACGTTTCTACTTTCTACCTTCACAAACTCCCGTCTTAACTCCGGTATAGTTAACGGTGTTCCAAAACTCAAACTTAACGTCGTCTCCCACACCAAACCCTAACGCTAACGTCCCTCCGATGGCATCTTCCGACGACGATTTCCCGCTGATCACCGCCACCACCGTCACCACCGCCACCGCCACCACCACCCACCAACCAAACCCTAACTTCCACCACCAACTCGCCGCCACCGCCCACCTACTAGCCTCTCAGGCCACTCCGATAACCGCACCACCGCCACCGCGAGAAGCCAACGGAGAGGGGTACGGCGACGGCGTGTTCTGTTCGCCGCCGGTGGCGGTGGTGGTTCCGTACGAAAACGACTCCGATCCGAACAGATCTAGGGTTAACGGTGCACGTAGCGAGAAGTGGAGCGATCGGGAGGAGCTTAGCGACGGAGGAACACCGTATAGTTATAGTAAAAAAGCGAAAGTATCGGCTTCTTCTTCAGGTGGTGAGTATAGGAAGGATCGAGAAGAGTGGAGTGATACTGCGATTGCGTTTTTGTTAGATGCGTATTTAGATAAGTTTTTGCAGTTGAATCGTGGTAATTTGAGGGGACGAGATTGGGAAGATGTCGCGGCGATTGTTAGCGAGCGGTGCGAGAAGCAGAAGAAGAGCGTGGAGCAGTGTAAGAACAAGGTGGATAATTTGAAGAAGAGGTATAAGTTAGAGAGGCATCGCGCGATGAATGTGAATGGCGCGAATGGTGTGAGTCATTGGCCTTGGTTTAAGAAGATGGAGCAGATTGTTGGGAATTCACTGCCATTGAAGGCTGTGATGGGGGAAGAGAACTCTGGTAGTGGAATGAGTAGTCCTGTTAGACAGTCTAAGAGGTATTGAACATTGTTAATTGTTGTTCTTTTTCTAAAATTTGATTATGATTTGTTTGTAAGTGAAGATCATCAGCTGATTTACTGAATCGAAGATGAATATATATATGATATTGACTTGGTTAATTGCATTGCATTAGAGTTTGAAGGGTGATTGACTTTATAAATTAAAAAAATAAACATTCTTGCCTGACATGTGTTATTCTAAATTCTAAAGAATCCATTTTTTGAAGTGCACTGCAGAAAATTGGAGTAAAGAAACACTGAAGAATTGATATTAGAATATGTTGCTCATGCGTGAAGATTTTTATTTGGAAATCTATGTTTTTTAAAATCATTTGCAACAAAAAATCAGGTGTTATGGTTTGAAATGGGTTGCTCCATTTAAAAATTTGTTTATATGCTACTGGGCTTTTGAGAAAAAGAAAAGTTAAAATTTAACTCCAAAAGTAGTTCCACTATGGTCATCAGAAGTATGTTTTCTGCTCCATTATGGCACTAGCTTAACCAACTGAATCTATGGTCTACTAAATGTCTATTACTATGTTATTTCTTTTCTAGAAGGTGTTGAATACTATGCCGGCTGCTGCTACATATTGTTTAATTAACTATCATGAATTTTGATCATGTTGCTGGTTGATATTCATCTGACTATCTGAGCAAGTAACCAAGTAATGTTTTTCTGCAGATATGCAACATCAACATCAAGCCCAAGTTGTCAAATCACAACTATAAAGCCAAAACCAGTAACAAATGCTAGATGGAGGAGAGTTGTTTTTAAAATTAGTGGTGCTTCTCTGGCTGGAACTGGTCCTCACAGTGCTGACCCCAAGGTATGTTTATTTTAATTTTGGGGCAATTTCTGGTGTATATTCTTAATACTTCAAATGTATATGCAAACCTTTGTAATGTTTATAAAAATTTAACCTTTTAAAGACACTAAAAATATCATATTCACCCATTATGTAGTAAGCAGAATTAATTTTGTTACTCACAAATTGTTTCACTGAATAAACTAAGTGAATGTCATGTTCTGCGATGATTAACAGGAATAACATTTTTTTTTTTTACATTTGTTAATTCGGTGAAAAAGACTTTGTAAGTAATTTATTTTCTTTTATTTACTATCTAAGGTATTAAATATATTATTTTTAGTGTTTTGAAAGGATAATATGATATTATAAAGTTTATCTTTTGAAAGGATAAATATGATATTATAAAGTTTACCATCCATATACGAAAATTTGGGCCCTTTTAGAGAAATATGTAGAAATTAATCTTTAATTTTTTTCTTGGTGTATGATCTTTGAGTTGGTTTATTCTGTTCTTTAGGTGGCCATGCTGATTGCTAGAGAAGTATCTATGGTTTGCAATCTGGGGGTTGAGGTGTTCATTTTTATGCCTATTGTTACCATCAGATGCACTTTTATAAAATGTCAATTATTTAAATGCGTTCAGGAACATGCATGCCTCTGTTTCAGGTGGCAATAGTGGTTGGTGGACGCAATTTCTTTTGTGGAGACACATGGGTTACAACTACTGGTATGGATAGAAGCACCGCGTATCAAATTGGGTAATATTATTGTTTCCTGCTGCTCTGAGTATGATTTTCTGTTGATATACTCGTATGGATTAAGTGGATATTTAAGTTGATGCATACGTGGTTTTATTCAAATGCACAAACATATGAATCAGTTTCATATGTATCCTTAAATTACATACACGTCCTAAATTTTATGATATCATATTTACCTGTTATAATAAGAAAAATAAAATCAATTACTTATAACAGTTTGTTTTACTGAATAAACAAATAGGAAAACAACATTGTTACTACAAATCATCTCGTCACTTAATGTTATACTTGCTTGTTCAATGAAATTATGGTTTGATAACAGATTTTATTTACTTACCATGGAATGGTTAAATGTAACATTTTTGGAGTTTGAAAGGTTGAATATAATATTATCGAAAATTTAGAAGAATACATATGGAACTCCCACAAAGATACAAGCTTCTAACCATTTTAGACTACGCGAGAATATGAAAAGTTGGAGTATTGGTACATTGTGATGTTGATGCATTTATCCAGCTGTACAATTTTCTTGATGAACAATGGGTTTGCATATTTTACCAGTATGATGGCAACTGTGATGAATTCCATACTAATCCAGTCAGCATTGGAGAAATTAGGTGTTCAGACACGTGCCCAGTCAGCATTTTCAATGCCGGAGGTTTTTGAACCATACAGTAAGCAAAGAGCAATCCGACATCTAGAAAAAGGACGGGTGGTTATATTTGGTGGTATTGGGGCTGGCACTGGGAGTTCACTCTTCTCTACCGACACAGCTGCTGCCCTTAGAGCTTCTGAGAGTATGGCCTGCATGTTGTTATATTCTATTTTTCTAGACGGCCAAAATTTGATTACCATTACAAAAATACAATATCTTATTGTGTACCTTTTAAGA
Source organism: Flaveria robusta (assembly GCA_025506415.1). Taxonomy (NCBI): domain Eukaryota; kingdom Viridiplantae; phylum Streptophyta; class Magnoliopsida; order Asterales; family Asteraceae; genus Flaveria; species Flaveria robusta. The sequence goes on along the minus strand of CM046472.1, from coordinate 1,576,978 downwards.
ACAGCTTGGTCTATGATATCTAATTATGAGCAAACGGCATGAAATAGAAACAAAATTTACACTTTTTCCTGATTTTAGTAACCTATGCACAAAATAGAAATCAACTCACATATTATTACGAATTTTAGCAATCAAGTTACGTTTAATAACATATTGTAGCAACCAAGTCATTCTTTACTGATGTTTCAAAAGTTAGTTACTTGAAAGTTATCTGTTACCATTTATGTGTACATGTATATGCCTTACGACTTCTGAGTTCTGATATGACATTTACTAATTATATTCGATATTAATTTCAAGGAAAGTCATTTATTTCAAACTTTTAAATAATTGTTAAAATAAAATTTTACATAAGAATTTTTTTTGCTTATGTGCATTTGATGTTGCATGACATCAAGTGCCACTCAGCATCTTGTAAGTTGATAATTTTTCAAAGTTGTATATAATTTTTTTAAATATTACTTCTTTTCACATAAGAATTTATCACACGTGTGGAGGCTTTCTGAAATCAACCGGTGTCAAATTAAAATGAGTTGGTTGCTAAAATCAGTAATAAATGTATGTTGATTTCCATTTTACGCCTAATTTTAAGTTGGTAGCTAGAATCAGGGAAAAAATGTAAAGTTCGTTTCTCTTTTGTGCGTTATGCGCTCCATATATTTATAATGAAATAACAACTCAAAAAGAGTAGAGTTGTAAATTAATAGTTTTTAGTTTTCTTGCAGTTCATGCGGATGCGTTTATTAAAGGTACAAATGCAGATGGTGTATATGAATGTGACTCCATGAATAATGTTGCATTTGAGCACATTTCCTTTAGGGAGTTGGCTTCTAGAGGTGCATCACCAATGGACATGATGGCCGCGACATTTTGTGAAGAAAATGGAATTCCTGGTTGGTTTCTTCTTATCCCTGCCTTTTCTTATAATAATATTGGGATTCACGGTTATATCTTAAACCAGTAAGTTTAGTTGTTTTATCTTTGCTATGTGTGGGTCCCATCCTAATTACTTATGAACGTGTTGATTGGCGCTGTGGTTTTATCTCAATCGGGTGAGGTAGAAGGACCTATCTAAAAGGGTAACTAGCCAAATGGGTCAAATGGGTTTTTTGGGAAACACGTTCAAGTCTTTTTATCAACGCATATGTCCTCGTATTCTCCTAAATCTGTTATTTATCCAATCAACCTATTAATAAGATGTCATAGTAATTGACTCTAGTTTTCTTTTTCTAAGTTGTATAAAAAGTGTTTATAGGTCAACCAAATCCGATGTGTAACTAAATATGACCCGTTTCAATCTAAATCTTATTAACCCTAAATATGACCTGTTTCAATCTAAATCTTTTTAGCCTGTAACCACCTCGCCCCTCCGGTCTCTGCAATTTATCTTGGTATCATGGGAATGTAACACACCATTTATTTATTTATTTATTTTGTAGTTGTGATTTTCAATCTCCATGAGCCTGGAAATATATCAAGAGCATTATCCGGAGAAAATGTTGGCACATTAATTGATCAAACTGGAAGGACCGACTAATCTTATACGCGTGTCTTGCGGTCAGGCGCACCCATCGGCCCGCCAATTGCTTAAGCCACCCCCTTCTTGTATTTGTCGTGTAAATTAATATTATTATCATTATGTCTACATAGATGTCTTAGTTAGAGTGTTGTAATATCTATAGTGAGTCTCAGCTGTAATCGGGGTCTTGTATGTGGACTGTGATGGTGATTCTGTCCACATTTCGTGCTTTTGATTTGTCAATCAACCACAGTTTTTAGTATGATGTGTGTTTGTATTGATCGTTAATCCTGATATTTGACTCGAGTAGTTAAACTGATTTATTTAACAAAGGCTTGCGTCTAAGGTGGATTTGGTTTTACACTTTTTTTTTTTTTTTTATCAATATCACACACGAAGACAAACAAGCAGGTTACACATACCGTATCTAATACGTACGAGACAAACTAGCAGTTTATACATACTCTATCTAATATGTATGTTTTGAGTTACATAATTCTAAGCTTGTTAAAGTTAATATAGATGTATTTGACTTACACCTGGCAAAATGGGCGGGTTGGGTCGGGCAGGGTGTCGGGTCAAAATGGATTCGGGTTAAGATGGATTCGGGTCAGGATGGGCCAATTTAAAAAACAGGTTAGGATGGGTATGGGTCAAGATGGGTACGGGTCAAGATGGGTGCGGGTCGGAATGGGTCCGTATTAAACAAATGAGAAAAAAACAGTGGGCTACGTGAGGATACTAGTTTGTAGCCTTTGCGGTAGCCGGTAGGGGAAGGATGTGGACTATGGAGAAGACGGGTTCCATGTATTTTTAAAGATACGTAATAGTCCATCTTGACCCGTTTGATATTTTTTTAAACCCATCTTGACCCATTCATTTTTTTCTCCACTTATAAAGTTGCTCAACTTGACCCCTTGGAAATATTTGCTTAACCCAACTTAACCCATTATTTTGTATTTAATGTCCAAATCAACCCAAATTTACATATTTGGGTCAAAATTGATACGTCTAATTTGACTCTATTGTTTTGGTTCATCAACTGTGACTCTAAACCTGATATTATTGAACCCATTAATTTACCAGGTTTAATATATTTTCAAGTAAATATTGCTTGGGCGGTTTGTGTTAATTGCGGGCTAGTTTCATGCGACACACATAATATTTTTTTATGTATTATATATGTATCTAATATCCGAGTGACGTTTATTTCAGAGCGATAAAACCTGTAAACATTCTTAAAAGAAATTTTTTTTTTTTTTGAAGTATAAGCCCATAGCCCATGCTATGCTGCTACTTACTAATAGTCCAAGGCCTGATGGGATGTTTTTGCTTCCTGTTTGGGTTGTTTTCTTTGCACAAGGTATTTTTGTTTTTTTTTTTCTCAAGCAATTACTCTTATGATATATTTAATTTAACTTTATGTTTTACTTACACTTGATATTACACATTTTATGGATTACAAATGTATTTATTACACATTTTATGGATTACAAATGTATTGTCGCAAAGTTTTGAAGTAAAGATTAATTCACAAATATGTTGAAAGTCACTCCGCTGATGGAATCAGCTATGTGACAATTGCGAAGATTTAGAGTTGATGGTTTTTACTTTGTTCTTGAAACAAATGTATACTTTTTGTGAAAATTATGATTTTGAAATGGTTAATATGAATTAGTTAACCCAAAAACTCAAAGGCAAGGACTAATATCAAGCATCGTTATTATTATGAGTTTGTCTGGTTCGAATTGGTTATATATACGAGAATCGAAGAGTTTGAATATCGGTTTAATAAGATAACATTTATGTGTATGGGAAGAAAAATAAAATTGTGCATCAACTTCACCACTATATTGATAATGTGAAAGAAATTGAAAGTCGTATATCTAATCTTGTAAGATTGAAGTTGGAAACAAGAAAGCATATTTCGTATATATTGGTCTATCAATTATTAAAACTATTTATCAATGATATTACAAGTTGCACGGATAATTGTTGAGAGACGTTTTTCTTCTATTAAGCTTGTGAAGTTGGAAATGTTCAATCAAATTAGTTATAAATTTATGAATGATTATTGCATTTGTTTCAAAAAATAAACATATTTTTTTTCAAATTCTTGTCTTTTATAATTAAATAAAAAATTAGCCTCCGGACGTATAGCCTAGTTGGTATAAGGATCGGCGTGTTACGGCCTTAAGCCCTTAACAAACACAAAAAAAAGTTAAAAGATAAAATCATGCTTATGATCAGAATATTTCCTATATTAATATTATTGTTAAAGAAGTTTGGTGGGCATTTTATATACTTTACCGCTTTCTATCTTCAAATTTCTTCCAAATTCTTTTTATGATTAAGTGCACTACATGTCCCATGTGATATTATATTTAAGGTTTTTTTAAATAAAAAAATAAAAAGGATCCAATCACGCTAATAAGAATTTATAAATGGCACAGTTCAAACATCTGGCGCTTAAAAGAGCTATGTTTTGTTTATTATATGTAAAAACTTCACTTAATTTGTTCACACAAATAATATAAATTTGCTCATTACTTATATCTTTGTTTTATGTGCGACATACACTTCGCTGCATATTGTCTCGGTACCATAGTTCGTTGCATGCTTGTTCGCTACTTGCATAACTAATTACGCGCAATCCATAACATAATGAATCATAACTGCTTGTTTAGATTAAAGAAAGACTTTGTTACAAGTATAAAGTCAATAAAGAAGTGGTGTGTGAAGTTGATGTAAACAAGGGTCTATAAAGAAACTCATACTTTTTCATTTTACAAACAAATGACAATAATACACAGAGTTTTAATGTAAATTATTGGATCACAAATTAATGTAAATATGTCAACTTGGTTTCAACTACCACCCCAAATCAAGCAACTAATTACGGTTCAAAAAAAAGTATGATCAAAACCTTTTAAGTGATGATGAGAATAGCTGTAGAGGAATCGTAATAATGACTTGGAAAACTTGAGAGTCGCAATTCGCTTTCAGATTGAAACTATTCAATCGGATAAAACTCAAGTTTCAGAAATCGAAGTATAAAATTCGTGTGTGTTTTTTTTTTTATCATGAACCAGAAGAGAGATTGAAGAAGATGACCAATTCGATTATTTCAGGGATGGGGAAAACTGCCGAAGGCAGTTTTTCTTATACGAATTTACACTTTTTAGCTCGATCCCAGCCAGGGGCTCTGCCCCTTGGACCCCTCCAGGGGTTGCCGCCCCTTGGACCCTGCTCCCAGGGGCGCTGCCCCCGGACCCCCGCCAAGGGGGCGTTGCCCCCTTGGAACCCCCATCACTTAGGGGTTTCGCCCCTAATAAGGTTTTCAATTTCAAAGATCAAAATAAATTCAAACAAGTGTGCACTCCTCGCACCTCCTAACTTGTTTGATAGATATTATGATCAAATTGGTCGTTAGTCAATCCAATTACACTAAAATATCTAACAATAGCCATCTGTTCATATTTTGAATTGGTCATATTTTTTTGCGTAATAAGTACGAGCTATAACTAATAAAAAGCAATTAAATTGTTCTTTTTGTAGACTTAATATATAAATGAACAAATTTTTAAGTTTGTTATTGTTACCAATTTAGTTTTATATTATTTTATTATTTATATGTATATATTTATTATTTATTTAGAGAGACATTCATTACAAACTCAATTTTCAAAACAAACCATAAGAACTAAATAACAGCTATATCTTTTTATTTTTTTATGTGATTGTTTATCTCATTCTATCTCTCTCATTATATGTCGTAAGTGTTCTTCGCTTGACTGTAATTTTTTAAACAAACAAATCTAGTAAAATTTTACCCATAACAAAACCTATTGATAAAATCAATAAAAACCAAGTAAAATTTTCTTCCACCCTAAAAGATAGAGGTTGCTTTAATTGAGACCCCATGATCCGAAATAGTATTTGTTTAGTTTTTGTGTTAAACAATATATATATGTACACACACAAAATAAATATTTAACACTTTGTTTTTGTTTTGAGTGAATATGAAGTCAAATGTGTTAAAGCATGAAAAGCAAATAAATGGAGTAAAGCGAGGTCCCGGGGACACCATCATTTCAAGCGTGAGACAGCAATCCTCACTTTTCTTTATACCTCCGAGCCTTTATTCTTTTATTTTAAATATATATTTTAAAAAAAGTAATATTTAGATTTTAATTTCAAATCTTAAAATAATTTACTTGAAAATTACATTACGATATCACAAGACACATAACAAATGAAATAAAAAACAAGCAACAACATAATCAAACGGTTGATATTTGATACACTAAGATGGAAGAACCATCCAATTGTCAATCCGTCGTGACAACCGAAGGCGAGATAGAGTTACGAGACTCGTCATAGTCTTCACCTAACGGTGACTGCTCGACCCGTATCTCTTCAATCATCTTCACGACTTCCGCCATTGTCGGCCTCTTTTCGGGCTGGGCTGCAACACAAGTCATTGCAACATGAAGCATTGAAACAAGCTCCTCTTCAATATTCTTGTACCTTAATAACTCTTGATCAAACACCTCTGCGGTCCACTCATCACGCACCACGGATCGGACCCATTTTGGTAAGTCCACCGGTTGTTCATCTTCCTCGACACCTACACGAGAAGGTGACGTGTACTGATTTGGAGCTCGGCCCGTTAGCATTTCTAATAATAAGATCCCAAAACTGTAAACATCTGCTTTTTGTGATAACCGTTTGGTCTCAAATTGCTCGGGTGCTTTGTATCCTCCTAGCCTAGCTGAGGCGTGGGCCGGGTTCAAAAGCAGTGATAGTCCAAAATCAGAAATGCACGCGTTACCGTTCTTGTCTAGTAACACGTTTGATGATTTTATGTTTCCGTGAGGAATCCTTGACGTCTTGTATTCTTCGTGGATATGGGCTAGCCCCCGAGCCGCTCCTAACACCAAACTAATTCTTGTTGTCCAATCTAAAGGAATTCTTCCTGGTCCCCTGTTTCCTGTAGCCATACAAAACCTTGAGTTGATACTATTGATCATCAAAATGTTCAAGTCATCAATGTTGATGGGTTTACAAAACCAGTCAACATTGAAGAGCATAAAGCCTAAATATCTGAATGATTCAATGTTAAATCGATTGGAAATTTAGAATAATATCAATATGGGTTAGGAAGATCTAGAATCATGATACAGTCTTCAATTTCTAGGTTTTGTGTAACCTAAGCTGGTAACTTGGAATTAAGTAAATCAACATCAAACCCTAAATCAAATCAAGAAACTGAAATAAATTTGATCAGCTATAAAATTCAAGAGCTAAGTTCTTTAGCCTAACTGTGTTAGATAGTGTCCCTTCCAATGAGGCCTGGGGTTAAGCCTCATGGTAGACAATGATGTAGTGTTAAAAGTAGATAAGATTGTTTGAAAGAAAACTATAAAATTCAAGAAAAAAAGGTAGGAGAATTGGTTGGTTAAATCATCAATTCTATAACATTGAAGGGGTGAAAACCTAAAGTTCTAAACAATTTAGTGTTAAATCGATCAGAAATGAAAGATAAGATCTGAAATCATTATATGATTATCAACTTCTAGGTTTTGTGTCAACCAAATAGGAAGATAATCAACATCAAACCCTAAAATCTAAATCAACAAACATGAAACAAAATTAACTTATAATAAAATTCAAGAAACCGAAGGGCAAAGAATTACCATGAAGAAGCAAATGCAAGCTCCCATTAGGAAGATAATCATACACCAGAAGCTTTTCTTCTTTAGCATAATAATAAGCTCTCATCTTCACCACATTGGGATGCTTAATCTTCCCAATGACATCCATATACTGTTCAAACTCCTTCCTCCCACAAGGATTCGCATCCTTCAGCCTCTTCACCGCCACCACCGTGCAACCGTCGTCCAACACCGCCCTGTACACCGTCCCCAGCCCCCCTTTCCCCAGCATCTCCGCCGAAGCTCTCAACAAATCCTCCAGTTCGAACTTCTTCTTTTTATCGAAAAACACCAGTTTGTTGCTTCCATCACTGTCTCCACCACCGCCATTGTTGGCGTACACTCTGCTCTCGCTGCCGTAGCTGCTCCTGCTCTTCCCGATCTCAGATCCGATCTTCGAACTGGTTGACGATCGGTTTCCGCAGTAATACGCGACTAAAAACGAAGCGATTACGAGGATTAGAATCGAATTTGCGATCACGATCGCTACGATTACGCCTGGATGTAGTCCTCTACGTGTGTGTTTGATGATTGTTGTGGTAGGTAACGAGCTAGGGTTTGATTGTACCGTAGGAGGAGGTGTACTCGCTGAACATGCAGGTAATGGACTAGATCCACACAGTCCTTTGTTGCCGGAAAAGCTCGATTCACCGAACTTCTGAGCTAAATTCTCCGGCAAGTGACCGTACAACTCATTGTTCGACAGATTCAGCTGCTGAATATGCGAAATCGAAGCGAGAAACTGCGGAATTTCACCGGAAATCTCGTTGTTCTCGAGTCGGAGCGTGAGAAGACGACCTAATTTCGTAACTCCATCAGGAATCGGACCTTGTAGGTTGTTATCGGAGAGATCTACACGTAACAGACGACTGAGGTACGAAATCTCCGGCGGAATACCGCCGGAGAAGTCGTTGCCGGAGAGGTAAAGCAGTTTGAGATTCGTGCAATTGACTAACGGCAACACGGTGCCGTTAAGGCGGTTGTTACGGAGGTCGAGAATCCGGAGCTGATCTAGCGACGCTAGAGAGTCGATCGGGCCGCGGAGGTTGAGCGACGGGAGGTATACGGCGGTGACGCGGTTGTTGGTGCATTTGACGCCGGTCCATGCGGCGGAGCAGGCGGTGGAGTGAGTGGTGGAGGAGAGAGTCCAGTTGTTGAGGAGGATGCCGTGGGTGTCGGTTTGTGATCGGAAGAGAGATAACGCCGCCGTGTCGCCGTCGCTGTCGGCGGTGGTGGAGAGTGAGAGTGACGGTGGCAGGAGGAGGAGGAGGAGGAAAAGTGATCGGAAAATCTCCATGAGAAATGATGAGTGGTGCGCGGGAAAGAAGGGTGATATAAGTGTGTTTTTAATAGTGAAAATAAATATGAATGAATTTACAATTACAATATGTTATTTAAAAATATTAGTGTTTATAAATGGTTATATAAGTTTTGTACCAAGTAAATGTTTTTGATTATGGAGTTTTTCTTTAGTTTTACATTAATATTCTTTCAAAATTCATGCAATAATGATACAATATATAGACAGGAGAATAATTATAAAATTATAATTTTTTACTCGTAAATTCGACTCGGGAACACATAAAACCTCTAATGTACTCTTTTTATTTGAACTTTTAAATACAAAATTACATTATAACGTTTTATTTCTCTCCTTAGTTTTCTTTTCTTTTACTTATTAAACTCAGGAAGGGGAACACAATGTTAGAAAATTGAATTTGTTTGAAATACACGTGAATATATTTTATTTTCATTTTTTATAATAAGGGCATTTCATTTTATTCCATGAGTTGAAAGGCAAAAGGAAAAATAAATAAATAAAAAGGATGGATCCTTATTTTATTATTAATAGAAAATCAGATAAATACCTTATTCTATTTTATTATTATAGTAAATATGACATCCATGTAAATGTTTTACTATTGTTTTTATTTTACACTGACAGAGGATTTAATATCTTGTAACATATAAGTTGAATTACTTTTTGATTCTGATTTCTATGTTTTCATAATTAGTTTTCTGTTCTTTATCATAATGTCGTAAGATGAAATATTATAGATGAGAAATAATAAACAATCATTGCAATGCATGTGTAAATCACTAAATCTACCCATTTGTAAATTATAGTTTCCAAATGAAAATTATTCGAAGTGATATATTTAATAGTGATTTATCCTATGCCTTTTTAACTTTAGATTCGTAAGCATTCTATATAAGCTCGTTTTAACTTAAAAGAATATGTTATTATAGAACAATAAAAACCTAATATAGGTTAAGAATTTAAAAAATGCAGTGATACATTAAGAAACTCATCCGTAGAATATACAATTAAACCTGCCGAGCTACACTAAATCTTATCATCTATTCTATCTTTGTTCAACAACAACATCCACAAAATCTTTAGCCCAAAATCACCGCATATTACACTATGTAAAACTCATAACCATTTAATTGAATAATACTGTACTTACCATCAGAATGTCCATTTAAGGCGTCATTTATCCTATCTAATACTTAATCTAATACTTGAGGCATCATTTATCCTATCTAATACTTTTTAGTGTTTATAATGAAAAAGAATTATTAAAATTAATAGCATATTAATATCTGAATATAAACCAAGTTCTTAAAGTTTATTAATAAATCAATCCTCAAATCATGAAAGAACTCTCAAAAGTTGAAAAGAAGGGTGGTTGAAGGTATGATTAATGTTCATAAATTTCCCACATGGAATAGATAAAAAGTTTGCAAAAGCATGCTTCATCTTCTCTTACTTCCATCATTTTTAACCATTTTACCAGGAAAATAATATATTTTCTAAATAACCCTCGTAATTCATCATTTTAATCATGCAATGATAGCATGTACAATATGATAACCACATTCATGTCATCTTTGATGACAATGCTAAATGGATCCACGAGCAAAACTTAGCTAAAATCAGACATATTTTTCTAAGCTAATGTTGAGAAACAAAAAATAAATTTGTTACGGCATCAGTTATGAGCGGGTGGATGGCACGGACCTCCACATCAAATTTTTCTACTACAATATTCCGCTCAACTCTCTTTCCTCCCAACTCAGAGTCTTCCGCTCCATCTTTGATGGAACGATGTGTAGACAAACTTTCATCTTATGAACCCTCAAAGCCCATCGTCCTTCTACTACACTTTAATAGTATGCTCTGCATACATAGACATTTAGCAACAATTTATGGGTTTAAACTTTAAAGAATATGATTTAAACTCAATAAAAAGTTATTTTATATAAAGAGCCATTCATAATACCTAGATTACGAGTAAAAGTGAGGACTTTTTATATTATGTTCAAAATTATACACTTACATTGGATACATTTATTGTCATGTTTATTCCAACTTATTTTATTTGTTACTATATAACTAATAACCATGTGTTTCACTAAACTCTCTTGTTCAAATAAGAATTGCTCACAAATGCACGTGTCGTATATCCCTAACTGTCAAGTTAGTTGTGTCACGTAGAGGGTTTCAACCCGTCCGAGTTTGGTTAACAAAGGTTAAAACTGGATTTGACCTGTGATATTGAAAACCACTTCTTGAAAAGGTTAGATCGGTTTAAAAGCCAAGTTGGAAACATATGTTGAACATTTATGTTTAGGCTGACATGGTTGAAACCGTTTCATAGTATAGCGTTGTAAGCCAGTTTTAACCCTACAGCTAGAATCGGGTTGGAACTGGTTCCTAGTGAAAGCAATTTTGAATTTGGTTTAGGTCAGTTCAGTCATCGCTTTCGGTTCTTGAATCGATTTTTATTCTACCTCTGCTGTCAAGGAGTGATTTTCAGATACAGAGATTTTGTACAAGTTGCACTAACGTTGTGTTGAGAAAAGCGTATATTAAATAAGTTCTTTTGTAAAGAATAACTATTATAAAGTGCTTAAAATTAATAAAAAGTCATTTCAATATAAGCGTAACAAAGATTAGAGAAATTATGCTTTTCATTTTTCTATTTTTAAAGATAATAACAAAGTTATAGTTGGGACGAGCTTCTAACTATAAAAACCTATACAATCATCAATTTGTGAAAATAGAACAGAAAGAACATCCTATTAAAAGCACAAAAAAATATGTTCGAACTATTCATTCAAATTTTAAATAAAAAAAAAGCACTATAAGATTAAAAAGAAAAAGGTTTGAAAAGAAATATTGTTGGTTATGCTTTAACTTTTACCAAAGGAAGAAGAATCTAGCCCAAAGCCCCAAAACATTCATACATCCCATCCTAGCAACATAAATGTGCAACACAAGCATACAACTCTTTTCTTCTTTTTAACACTTACCATTTCATACAATTAATACCATTTTCTAAGGAATTATATTTAAAAAAAATTGTCTGATGTACTGACCTAAAATAATTAACAAGAGTTTGCAACTAGAATAACATGAAATGTTTGTCAATCTTTAAATGGTAAATTTTTCCCTAAAAAGAGAATCTTCACACCGTTTGTCATTCCCCTGGAGCTATTTTTAAAAAATATACGAGTTTGAGATATAACAAACAATGTCAATTGACCCATTGATAAGCAAAACGGGTCGTAAAAGCAAGCACAAACTAGAAAGTGAAGTTATAAGAGACAAAAAGTAGCAAGTGAGAATTTGTAGGGTTAATTCCCTAAAAAAAACCTACATGATTCCACTTTTACGGTGAAAGTATGTAGAGTTTTTTCAAAGACGACCTGAATTTCTTTCAATAAATTACCTCTTACCAAACGCAAATTCAGATATGCGCATGTCTGACCATTTCACGAAAAGTAAACACGATCGGTTATTTGCAACTGTTATAAGATAAAGGTGTTTTTCTGAATATATGGAGTTGCAAATGGTTCCAAACATTTTCAATAACCCCATTTGACAGACCATGAAATGCCTGTTTTGCAGCCAATCGTCGTTCTTCCAGAGTTTCAGGATTATTCAGAAGGTTGTCTAGATTTTCTTCTAGTTCCAGACCACCACTTACCTGTATTACCCATTTTGTTATATTACAAAAATATTGAGTAGCTCACATACGTCTCTGCTCATTTACACCCCTAATTGCAACTGGCATCAGGGATTCGACACTAATAATTGCATATAAAGATAACCTACTTTGGTTCATTCTTGTTTTAGGTAACCAGCTTTTTTGGGCCATGAAAAACCATCAAAGTTTTAAATAAAAATGATCTAGAGTAGCCAACATCTAACTTTCAAATATCCAATTAAGGTAAGCTAACCCGGTACCTTTTGACACTGCTGGCATTTTCATGGTGTCTCACTTGGAATTTGTTTATGTTAGGGAATTACCCAAACTCACGGTTTGTTCTGGCCTAAAATAAGTTGGTTACGCAAAATGTATGTCAAACCAAAGTCAGTTACCTTTTTATGCAATTAGCCATTAAAATTAATAACTTTGGAAGGTAAATGTGGTTAAAGAATATGAATCTTAAGTAGAACACTTAAGAAGCATGGGTTAAGAATTTGATGATTCCAACCTGCATTATTGATAAAGGATTTAACCGTCGCATTGCCATAACCATATTTGAAAAATGACCAACGTGTTGACCTAACATCAGAAAAAGAAAAACCTCAAGCATATAAGTTTAGAACCGTAATGAAATATAAGAAAGTATAAAAGAAACTGAAATTTAATGACACAGGCTTACCTGTCAAAACAGCACAGCCAGCAGCAGCAGCCTCAGAAATATTATGGCCAGTTAAACCTGGCAATAAGGAACCTCCAATTAGAGCTATAGGTGTCAATCTATAAAATTGCCTCATTTCACCTGCATTATAATTTAATACAGTACATAATTTCAGTAACAAAAAAAAAAAAAAGAAAAAAAAACACTCAGAAGAAAAAGAGAGTGAAAGCATGAATTGCACCCAATGTGTCAACAATGTAAATGCTTGTTTGAGATGTGAGCGAGTCACCACAGGATCTCAGTGCCACATTCATCCCTTCTTTCTGCAAGTCCTGCACGCATCATCAACAAATATATTGATATCTTGAAGTCATTGAGCATATCTAGTGATATTTAAGCTGGTCTTGAATTTGTATATAATTATTTACAATTTATTTTTAGAAGGAAGCAGTATTTTTCAGTCAAACCAGTTTATTTTAGACAATATAAAAATGATGTACTTCAACCCACACCTGTTTGACCTGTTATCAACTCACCTAACCCAGTTTATATTGCCAGCTCTAAATCTCTAATATATTTTTATTCTCTAATCTTACAGTTCTATCTGCTTTGTTTAATCTTACTAATAAAATACCAAACAGGAATTTTAAGTTATTTTATAATATGGAGAAATTGGCAACAGATTCATACATAAGCAATCTCCTGCCCAAAATGTGGATGGCGAGGAACAATGATTGTAAGGATATTGGGGTGCTTCTGCATTAAGGCTCTGTGAACGGCAAGCACTACTGTAGAAAAACATATTAAAATATTTTGTCAAATAATTTTGATGAAAAAGTGTTCCGGGTCAACCCCACTTGAATCTATTTTGACTTGTATCCAATTTACCCATTTTAACTCTAGTGTACATCACCTTCTTCTTCACCCCTATGTATTGATGAAGCCATCCAAACGCATCTATGTGCAATATTTTCCTTTAAATCTTCCATATTTCCCATGTTGACCAACTCTTCGGTACCTGAGCAAGTCAACATCATATCAAGATCAGGCATTATCATTAGAGATGGCAAGATGAGCAGCTCAAGTAATGAGTCAGGATGAGTTTCAGTTGAAGTGGGCCATAGTTTAGTGTGGACTGAAAAGGCATATGTCGGGTTGACCCGCTAACACCCTTTTATCCAATTTCTTTTTCTTTTTTAAATAAGTAGCGTCTTTAACTTGATTATGAAAACAAAATATAACTATGATAATCTAGCTCCAATGATTTAGGAGGTTGTGCGCATTATAACTAGACTTTGGGCTTTTTTCACCCAGTTTCCCATTACATCAACTTGTTGATTCGACCCATTTGGCATGTTTGAGGTAATACGAAACCCAAATTGACCCATTCAAAAGAAAATGAGTCAAAATTGCCATCTATAATCATCGTATATTGCATGCCATAATTAGTGTCGGCTGTTGCACGAAAACATCAAACCAATTATGGCAGGTGACGGTCAATAAAGTCGTAGGACATACCAAGTTTTAAGTCACCAGAGAAGTTAATGATAAATGGTGGAGCTTGCAGTAGCTGAAAATGAATTGCCTGACTATTGCTCTACAAAAGGGAAAAAATACAAGAGAATTATAACATATATATGAATTTAATACTGAATTAAGGAGGTAATACCAGTGGAAGTATCAATGAGAATTTGGACATCATCAATGAAGCAAGTAGCCGAACTACTGGTCTTGACCAATTATTGAAGGATTTTATTGACATTCGAGCATTTATCAATACTAGCATAACCTGCACATTGAAATGAAAACAAAATAACCTAACACAAGAATTTTGATAACCCAAAACTGTCTTTTATGATATCAAAAACTAGAATAATATCAAAAAGTAAAAATACTTACGCCTCTTGCTGAGGCACCAAGAACAAGATTTGGCCACAGTTCATTCTCCACTAGCACAAGAGCATATGGTTTCCAATATTCAAGAAAAGCATTCACAGCAGCAGGTGTATCAACTGGAGCAAACTGACATTTTGATATTGCATTGTGAAGTGTATATACACAATAACAAACTAAATCACCTAAACGAAGGAGCCAACAAAACAAAATAACCAACCGCTAACTATCTTGTAAGTAGTTTGTAACATCTCCAAAAAATGAAACAAAAAAAGGCATTTGCACAGTAGTACTACTACTAAACACTAGAACGAACGAAGGTTTAATAACACTTAATAAACCAGATACCATACTGAAAACTTGCAAATGAAACTAACATATACAAGAGAATATACCTGATATATGACACTACGAGGAAGCAAAGTCCTGAGTACTTCACTGTACCAACGATAAAAATACACCATTCATTTATGTAGAAGATTAAAATAGGAAACAGATAAACAATATCAAAAGTAAAAATTGAATTCAATGAGGCCTTTCACATAAACCTAAGTGGTTGACCGCCAGAATAAACTGATAAAAACGGAGAAGATACAGTTGATTCTTACAATGCAGAAGCTGTAGTTGTAGTCATCAAAACAGTCACATCAGGTCTCCGTTCAACACATCGCTTAATCACAGGAACCACACACATTCCTTCACCTGTTTACCGTTTTCACAATCGTAATCAACTCATCAACATCATCACACTTATAAATTCCATAACAACAACAACAATAAACTTTCAGAAATCAAAATCCTATTCAATTATTCCGTTATTTATTCGTATAACCTAATCGATTATACATACGATAACAGAGTAAGAAGAAGAGGTAAAACCTAGGGAAACAGCGTGGAACCAGATAATTGAACCAGGAGGCCGAGGAATTGACGGTCGACCGAGGCGCTCAGGCCACCGGAGAGGATGCTCGAGTCGTCGGAACTTGCGCCACCGGAGATGAAGATTTATCAGCGGCGATAAACCGTAGGTTAGAGCTTTGTAGATCATGTATACCATTGCACCTCCTTTGCTTGCCCCCATTATCGAGTTCGTTGACGACTGAACTGAATTCGCTGACTCTAATTTGGGAATTCTGCTGTTCCTAATCGGGTCGGACCATTTTACCGAAATAGCTCTAAACTTAGAAACAATCGGGTCGGACCATTCTTCACACGTTACTTTTTTCAATATGAAAAAACTCAAATACCATTTTGGTAGAATGCTAGGAGAGCCAGATTTGTATTTTTATTTTAGACTCACACACACAAAATTCTTTTAAAAGGAATTTTTTCTAGGTCGTCGACAACTTTTTACAAACCTGATATAATGAAAGAAGCACATTGTGTGAACTTGTGATGACCGACTTGACGAGAGTTAACATGCCTCCCATTTAACAAAGAGTTGCACTTTCGTATTGCAAGGCGCCTCCTAAAAGTGTTTATTATTGGATCTCACCGTTTGATCCGATTCATAATTCCACATATGAGCAAGCCAAGATATTAGAAAGGAAACTGGTCATTTTGATTGCCTAAGACATTTGTCATTGATCTCAATTGATCTGGAGTTACTACCACACCATAAATGTAACATTTCATTGTATTTGTTTTTAATCTTAAAATTTGATAAAAACAACACATATCACAGATAGTGTTTTTAATGTTAGCTTTAGAACATTGATCAATTAATAAAAGATCATCAACAAAAAGAAGACGAGTCAAAGTCCATAGTTTGAAAGGCGGAGCCCGTTATAGATGCCAACATATATGGTCTTACATAAAACGTATGTTAAAAGCCTCCGTTGCAATCTCAAAAAAAAAAGGGGGAGGGGGGAGGGGAGGGGTCATTCAAACATTGAAATTCAAGGTAGATGATCTGTTAATGATGATAGAGACATAGGATGCCATAACACAACCCTTAATCCAAAGCAGCACCCATATCAAGAATTGCTTATTAGGACTATCAAATGAAAGAAGGGTGGTTTGTTTTGTTTTTTACACCAAGAAAATAATTCATTGGCAACCAATGCACTATCAAGGATGTAACTTCCTAAAACAAATGTCGTTTCGTTTTGCGACACCATTGATTTCAGGCCCGCTTAATCCGGTTCGATTTGCACTTCTAAATCACCTTGGTTATCACTTGATCAAACTAATAAGCCGAAAGTCCTTGGGTTTTAAGATAAGAGTTATGAAGGATGATCGCACTTGATATAGTACTTATCATAGAATTTGAGAAGAATTGATTTTGTATAAAAACAACTTATTAATTTTGAGGGTTTGACATAACACTTTTATTTTTATCTTTTTTTGAACAACAACTGTGTCATATCTTTTAATCTTAAATTACTCTAAACTAATATACTTCTTGATTAAGTTTGAATCTAAAATCTTCCACCTAAAAAGCAAAAAGTTCTATCAAACGAGGTAGTCTAACATTGACATTTTTTTTAATTATCATTACTATGTATATATTTAAAAAAGTCATGAAAATTAACATGTTTTATTATTATTTTTAATTTAATATTTTAATATAATAATTACTTTTGTTTCTCTCTTATCATTTTTAAGATATAGTTTCCTAAAATCTCTGAATACACTATTGTGACGTGTTTATTCGTATCTGCGTTCCTTAGTAAATTTTGTTCGAAATCGACCAAAGTTAAATAAATCATGTTTTTATATAAACATTTATATAATTTTTTTAGCTATGCTATGAATCTAGGTCACCGTCGATGTCACATTATACATCGTTGTGACATAGTTAGTAATCTCATTACTCTAATAAAAAGTTATCTAAGAGTGACACATGTCAACATCATATTGCTTCTCAACAATTTTTTACCGTTTCTCTCTCCTATTTAATAATTACATTCATTACTAATAATATTATTTATTTTTTTAGATTAAAATAGGTTTTAATAAATTAAGTAAAATATATTTTTACTAATGTTATTTCTAAGAAAATAATTATTCATAAAATTAGAAAACTTTTAGAACATCAAAAATTTTAAAAATACAAAATATTTTATATTTGTTGTTTTAAAAAGTAAATTTTTTATAAATAAAAAATAATTTTTGACAGTTATAAGAAAAAAGTTTTAAGTATGACATTTTATAACGACGTTTGTTTTGAAATAAAAATTTTATTTATTTATTATAAAAAACATTTCAATCATATCTTATTTTCAAATATCGATTTATAATTAATAATATTTTATTATATTTAATATTTTTTATTCAATCCGTGTAATACACGGGTTTACTAAAGCTAGTATTTTATATAGTTCAAATTTGTCGTATACTCATATTCGATGTGTTTTTTTCTGTTATGACACTTATTTATATCAACATTATGACGTTAATTATTTTAACGATTCCTTTTATATGTAAGCTCTGAATATCATCAACAAGCCTGCCGCAACACACATGTCTGTGATGGTTTTATTTTTTATATAGATTTTTAAATGTTATCAACAATGCTAAAGTTTTGTTTTGTTATATAAAGTTAGATATGTTATCAACATCCTATTCAATACGCGAGTTCTTGGCTTCGTTTTAACATTTGTTTTTTCACAGTTTTACGAATCTCTTAAACGACCAGGTTCACAACAACGTTTTAATGCTAGTTTTCTCATAGTTTTGAACCTATTGTAACGTGAGAGCCATAATATTAGTTTCGTAAAAGAAGAAAGTGCATTAGAAAATAAAAAAGAAACAAAATCAAAAACTTTCATCAAATTCATCCCCAAAATGTCCATTTGACCCACAAATTTTCACAAAATGTCATTTTGAACATTCAGTCCCCCAAAATTGTCCCCCTCCCCAACTACGGTCGATCGACCATAGCACTAAGTTCGTACAACACGATGAGCGGCCATGATGGGTGACACGTGTCCCAAAAGGGTCCTCACTATCGTGTTGGCCTTCATTAGAAACACAAACGATCGCCTTTTGTTTCAATGGGTCCAATAAGTAAAGTCGTTTTTGCGAAAGTCCAACTTTCGAACGCAATTTAAGTTCGACCGGACAAAGTTAAGTTTGATCGACCGCATTTACGATCGACCAAACACAAATAAAGTCGATCGAACGCGAATATGATCGAGTGAACACAAAAATAGACTTTCGTAATTTTTTAAACTCTATTAAGTTTGCGGCGAGTGTGACAAGAATCACGAAACACGATCGTTTGTGTTTCCGATGATAGCCAACACGGTCGTGACGACCCTTCTAGGACACGTGGCAACAATCATGGCCACTCATCATACGGCCGTTCAGACTTAGTTATAGTCGATCGACCGTACTTGGAGGGATAGTTTGTGAGACTGATGGGTTGTTTATTTGTCTCTTAACCATTTAGATATCTGAATGGTTCAGTAATTAATGGTTTAAAGTATTTGTTTCGTGAGTAAATTTCTGAATGGTTAAGCATTTTTGTCTTTGAATAGTTAAACATTATATTGAGCCTGAATAATTAAAAGCTTTTATCTGAATTGGTCAAACATTTGCCTATAAATATTTAAGCAATATAGTAGCTCTTAATGATTCATACATTTTACTGGTTCAACACTTAATGATTCAAAACTCTTAATGATTTAGTATTTACTCATTCAAAAGCTGCCAAACAGCCACTGAATGTTTACGCTATGCTCACGAGTTCATTTAAGGAGAGAAAAAAAAAAAGAAACAAAAGAAAAAAAATAAAAAATTGTGTTCTTGAGTTTTTTTTAATGAAAGAAAATGAAAAGAAAACAAAAAAGTTGAGTTTACTTGTGAAGAGAAAAGAAAGGAAATGAAAAGAAATAAAAGAAAAATAAGGGCTAAAAACATTTTTTTCAAATCGAAAGAAAATAAAGAAAAAAAAAGAAAGAAAAAAAGAGAAAAAAAAAAAAAACAAAGGAAAAGAAAATATATATATATTTTTTTATTTTCTCTCGTCAAGTAAACTCGGAAATATAGCTTTAAAGGGATATTTTAAAGAAAATTATGGGTCAAATTGACGTTGTGGAAAATTTCCCATATTTTAATGATTTGCCCTTCTTGGTCCGACTTTTCAACTTTTGCCTTTTGGTGACATGGGCAATGATAAAATTAAAAGAAACCAATCATCATTCAAGAACGTGGAAAAGAATCAAAGATGCATTTGCTTTTGACGACTTTGACTTTTGAAAACTAAAAATCAATGTTTTCAGAACCGGATCGAACGTTGAACCAGACGTCTTACTGGTTTGCTGGTCGGACCGGTCGAACTGGATTTAAGAACCGGATGACGTCATAATTATATATATAGTATATTATATATATAGTTATATATATAATTAGATATAAGTAATTTATATATGTATTTTATAGTTATATATAAAACTTAACTATATTTTCATATCCAACATACTATTTATGGTTCAACACCCCGTTTTTACCGATTAAAATCAAAAAAATAAAAAAAAATAAAAAAAATGCAAATTCCGGTCCGAACCGGTCCGGTTTCCCAATCCGACCAGCGGTTCGGGATGAACCGGCCGGTTCGACCGCCCAAAAACGATTCGATAAGAACCGGACCGGCCACCCAGCCGATCCCCGGTCGAACCGGTCAGACCGGCCGGTCCGATCCGGTCTCAAAAACATTGCTAAAGATTAAAGAAAGACTTAAAAAGAACCACCATATGTCCGTACGTTTTTTTCTCTCGTCAATTCTTAATATTTTACTTACATTATTTTTAATTTACATAAATTATACAAATTTATTTATTAATTACTATTTTTTTAAAACTAACTTACACACACTTTAAATATATATTAACTGTACATTAATGTTCGTCATGACACTAAAACACCCAATCATATGGAAAGAAACAGATCTGCTATACATTTTAGTACCTCTAGCAAAAGTGCACAGAATGATTTGATCCTAGGAACCACTTATGTTTGACATCCTATTCGTTTCATAGTCAGCTAGGGCAAAACTGGTTCGGTTCGGTTTGTTGACCAGTTTTGACCGCTCAGCTAAGAGGTCTTTGATGCATTACTCGTTCTTTTACCCTATATGTTTTAATCCGACCCACCTGACCAGTTTTAATTTTTATCCTTTCTGGATTTGCCTCTAAATATAAATTATATAACAAAATAGAGTCGAATCAAATATACCGTTTGATAAAATTTTATTTTTCATACGCCTTTGCTTTACATAAAACTTATACTAAAATATCAATAAAGTTAAATACATCAAAACGTCTTGCTTGTTTTTATGTAAGACATTATAAACTAAAAGTTATTATAAAAACTGAAATTTCAAAAAGAAGGCCAATTGAGTGTAATAATCAAAAGTAGGTGGAAATTTATACTCACCAATGAGGAAAACATCATCACACAATTATTCATTCTATGTCTCAAGTCTCTCACTCTCTCTAGTTCCAGTTCTTCCCTTAAGAAAATATCATTAGGATTGTAACAATTAGGATATTCAGATCACATCAAAACTCAAAAACCATGGCAACTGAAGTTTCCAAAGGCAAAAATGTCGTCGTCGGTGAAGCAGAAAAAGAAACAAGAACCGATTTAAGTATTTCAATGGACAAACTTAACCTCGGTCCCGAAAAGAAACTTCTTGTGCTTCCGATCGGTGGTGTTTTCGTTCTCCGAGCTCACCGTCAGCAGCCTAACACCATCCCCAAAAGCCGTCGGCCGGATTTCTGTTCTGGAAATTTTATGGGTAAATAACAATATCATTTTTCATACGCAAGACAGGACTTACTTATAATTTTTATTTCATATGTCTTTTTAACAGACTTAGAATTAAAATATAAATAAGTTTTATATGTGGTTTAATATCAAGATTTAAGATGATTTATACATGCAATCTAAAAAGAGTTGGGTTATATCTTTTGTTTCATATATGTCTTTTTATTTTAACATAATTGACTTAAAATTCAAATATAAATAAGTTTTATATGTGGTTTAATATCAATATTCAAGATGATTTATATATACAAAAAAAAAAAAAAAAGCTGGGTTATGGAGTTTTGACTGGGTTTGTTTTATTAAAGACTTAAAAAGACTAGTTTTAGGACTATATGGAAATTGACCAAATGGTATGGCTAGGGGCCGGCTCTACTATTTTATTATTAGCTCGTTTTGTTTTCTTGTTGCCTAAGCTAGAAACGTTGATCTTGTATCCATTTATATTATACTTGTAATTGATCATCACGAGTGAGGCTGATAGCAATTTAAGAATTACTCTAGTTGCAATCTGTATGTGCTACCCAAACCCCTTGTGGTACAACATTGTGACATGATGCACAAATCCGTCCCCTAAAATAGAGTGAGCCTCAAAACTACGTCTCATGCATTTTTTTCTTGCGAAATGTGTTGTCTCGCTTATGCATTTGAAACATGCCTCGCTCAGTCCAAAATGAGCGTTATTTTCGTCTAGACGCACCTTTTAAAAGCCAAGACTTTTCAATATTTGAATCTTAGAATTCTGCTCATTAATTCTTGAATCACTCAAAGGTTTCGGTATCGAGTTATAGAAACAACCTTTTGCATAAAAACGGGCTTTAATTCTTGAATTTGTATATATAGTTTACAAGAGGCCATACGTTGAAGGGTTTTTGAAGTTTTGTTTTCAGAGATTTGAAGTTGGAATTTGGTCATCAGCCAAAGAGTTAGTATTTATTAATTTTAAATTACTCTGTATCATTTTATTTCATTTTTTAAACAAAAAATGTGTTATCTTTTTTTCAGACGTAACATAGATGTAGTTCTCGACTATATTATGGGAGATATCAAAAGCAAGCTATTGTTTACTTGGGTGAGTTTAAAATCATACCAATTTTCATATTAATTTAGTGTTATTTATTATTTTTTATGATGGTTTTGATGTGTTAACAACACTTTTTAGGATCAAACTCAATGCACGGAGACAGATTTCATGTGTTTGGACAACAAAAATAAGCCCGTGTTCTTGAAAGAACTTAGTCATATATGGAAAATTTATGATGGAAAATACTCTGTATCTAACACGTTGCTGATCACTGATCCTGTGAAAGCTCTCCTGAATCCTGTATTAATTTATACTATAACACTTATTTCCTATACATGTGCACGCATCACATATGATGCACACATCTCTCATATGACGTGTGTGACCTCTCATATGATGCGTACACATGTCTCTAAAAAATAATACATTAATTGAACAAAGATGTATGTTTTGTTGCAGCCAAACACTGGGATTTTCCTCGGGCATTACGATCCCAGAAACAGTAGGGATGATTTTCTAGGTAAGTTCATAGCTTTATAACTTTATTAGCTTGTTTCTGTATATTTTTTCGGTCGGAATACGTGAAGTATTTTAATCAGGTCCGAAGGGTGAGCTTCGGGCGTTCTTGGACGGGCTTGCAAAAGCTAAAGATGTGCAGACTTATGTGAAAGATCACCCGATTGGTGAACCCGCGATAACACCTTCTCATGCTGATTGGGACTACTACTTGAAGATAATAAGTTCGTTTGACAAGAAGTAACTAAGTCACGATCTACTGGTTCAGAGCAAGAGGGTGTTTGTTTGATGTTTTTTATGTAATTTGATTGCTAGTTGTCTTTCTTTTTGTTTGATGTTTATCTGAATCATTCAGACCAAGGGGATCTAAAACTTATGGCTCTAAGTTTGCTTTTATTAAAAAAAAAAATTTGTTGATATATTTAATCAACAATTGAGATAAAAAAATTGATCCTTTTACCTATCAAATTCAAAGTTCAATAAATAAATTTTATTGAGTAGTTGGTGTTCATAAGGTGTAAAATTATGTGACAGAAGGAGAAACAAACATCCTTAAATACATCAGAGTTCAAATTTCATGATAAACTCATCTTTGAGCTCGATTCGTGTAGAACGTAATTTTAAGACTTGATCTCAGCTAATATAGAAGAGCTTTTTTAGTTTAAATTTTTTTAAGTTCGAGCTCGGCTTAGGCTCCCTTGTCTATTGATTAACTATTTTTACCAAAAAATTATATAAATAAAAAGCTCATCCAGGCACGCAAAGGGACTTGATATGTGAAGCTCTAGCTTGAATTTGTTTATCAAATGAGCCCTAATATGAGCTCGAGTTTTTAAGGTCGACTCGATCTTAGCTTTTTACGAGTCGATCCTGAGTAGCTCACGAGTCGACTTGACTTGTTTACAACCCTAATGTTAATTGTTAATGTCAGTTTGAAAACCGAAACATATTGATAGATCAGTTTCTTTTGATTATTTTCCTTCGTATTGTGTGATCCTACCCGACCCACCCGACCTAGACCATACCAAAAGAAAGTTAATTTTGGATGATATATAATTGACCTTTAAAAATTTCCGACCTCTATGAAAAAATTTGTTGGTTCCGCCACTTAATGCTCATATGAAGAGATAACAATAAACAATTATTACTTATAGAAATACTCGTATATAAATACTCATTAACTGATAACAATAAACGGTAACAATGATAATATGTACCACATGTTATAGTAAAAGAAATCAAATTAAATCTATCTTATTGTTATTATGATAAAAAAAAAACAATACATAATCTACCTTTATTAATCACCAACTTAAAATCTTAAACCCATCACCTCTACAACTAGAGACGTTTCACAACTTACTAGTTACCACTAGTGGTGAACAAAAAAACCGGTTCGAGAACCGGTTTCACCAAAAAAACCGAAACCGGTTTTTTGCCCAAACTGGTTCCAACCCGACCCAAACCGGCGGTTTGGAATAGGTTTGGCTATTTCCTCGTTCAAACCGGTTCCTAAACCGGTCCGGTTTCAAACCGATATTAAAACCGGTTTATAAACCGGTTCTTAACCCGGTTCACAAACCGGTTTTAAAAAATAGCCGTTGGGTAACGGCTATATAGCCGTTTTTTGGCCGTTGGAGCCTCTTTTTGACCCTTTTTTGGTGGTTTTTTTACCACTATACCCCTAATAGGTTAGTATATATATGTAGTGTATGTTTTGGTTGAATCACAACAACTTAAAACGCTCTCAACTCTCAAAAATCGCAAAAAACGCTAAATTCTTTCATTCTACAAAACTCTCTCTCAAATGGCTTCATCTAGTGCTCAATCATCCGTTGGTTGTGATGCGTCTTTAAGCAACGTGGTGGTAGCAATCCTTCCTACTAATAGAAACCGCGAAGTATGGTGCAATTACGATTTATGTCAAATGGCTACCGGTCCGAACAAAGCTCGTTGCAAGTTTTGTCATAAGTTTTTAAAAAAAGATGCAAACACAACTTTGAGAAACCACATTGAGCTTAAATATTGCAAGGCGTTGAAAGGTCAACCGTCTCAAGGTCAAGCTTCAATGACCAACGAAGGAAATGTTTGGGCTTATAACGTTGATGCGGTTCGGGAGCAAATGGCACAGTTTGTAATTCAAGAAAGCTTGTCATTCAAACATTTCGACAACGAACGTTTGACTCGACTCATTCAACGAACTCTCCAACCACGTTACACCAATGTAAGTCGTGCTACTCTTCGAATAGATTGTTTAAAAATATGGAAAAAAGCAAACAATGAATTAATATCTTATTTTGAAAATTTACAAACCGGTGTTAACTTAACTAGTGATGTTTGGTCGACTCCTCACGGTTCACCGGACTCGTACATTTGTGTCACCGCCCATTGGGTTGAACCCGATTCATGGCAAATGATGAAACGTACGATTGCGTTTGAATTGTTTGATTATCCTCACACCGGCCAAAACATTTTTTATCTTATTGATAAAGTTATTAAAACGTATAAATTAGAAAACAAAATATTTTCTATATCTTTTGATAATGCGTCAAATAACACACTTGCGATAGATCATTTAAAATTAAAATATAAATCAATGTGTGACGGTGTTTTTTTCCATAGTCGATGTGTTGCGCAAATCATAAACTTAGCCGTTCAAGACGGTTTAAGAACCATTGAAACAGTGAAAGATAGTTTTAAAAGAATGTTACGTGACATTTTTAGCAATAACCAAAGATATAGTAAATATCGTAAGTTTTGTAAAGACACAAATTCCAAATGTTTAGGTCCGAATTGGGATGTACCTACACGATGGAATTCCATTTGTAACATGTTTGAAAAGACAATTGAACAAAAAGAAAGTTTAATAGCCTTTCATAATAGTTGATAAGTCGTGGAAAGGCAAATACTTACCATCCATCGGGTTGGTCCATTATTGAAGAAATAAGCAAAATGCTTCAAATTTTTAAAAATACAACTACATGTCTTTCTGAAGTTTATTATCCAACGAGTCCGTTAGTACTTCACCAAATTTACTTAATGACTTTAAAATTAAATGAGATGTCATTTAGGGGTAGACCTTATTCAGATATGGTACCCCCAATGAAAGAAAAACTTAAAAAGTATTTTAAAGAAATGCCTCCGATTATTACATGTGCCGCTGCATTAAACCCTTGTTTAAATTTGTCGGGGGTTGAAACTTTACTTGATAAAATTACTTCTAATTTGGATTTAGAAGATGAAAACCCCTTTTATGCTCAAACTTTAAAAGTTACTTTTAATCAACATTTAGAAAAAATGTTTGATGTTTATTTATTAAAATATGGTGAAACATCACATATCTATAAGTCATTGAGGCATGCGGCACATGCCGAAAGTTCAAATGATCCAATGTTTGCTTTATATAATACTTTAAGGTATGAATGTAATAAAGGTCAACGTGGTAACACTTCAAGTAGTGAACTCGGGAGGTATGGTGGAACCAACTTCTTATCTACCATGAGTTCACAAGATTTTAAAAATTTTGACTTGTTGGCTTGGTGGAAAGGTAAGGAAGATCAATTTCCCATCCTATCCACCATGGCCCGAGATTTACTAACCGTCCAAGCTTCCACGGTAGCTTCGGAATCTGCTTTTTCTGTTAGTGGCAGGGTTATATCGATAAGACGAACTCGACTCATTCCACAAGAGGTTGAAATGTCGATTTGCTTGAAGGATTTTTTGGATGCCGCGGAAAGAGTACAAGACAAATGCTCACTTGAAGGAGAATTGGAATACGAAGCAGAATTATAAGAGAATGAGGTCGAGAGCGGATTGACACCCGGAATGACAGATGATGAAGCGGCTTTTGATGAGTACCTTCGTAACAGCTCCGGTTCTGGTGGCGAAGAATAAACGTACAAGTATACAACGAACGAACGGAGAACGACTAGTCGTTGTTTAGTTTTTGTAAAACTATTATTTAATCTTCAATGTTGTTTAAATTGTTTTGTTTTTATATCATATATCTCACTTTTATTATATTTCTCACTTTTATTATATAATAGTTTAACTATTAAAATAAAATAATAATATTATTATATTAATAACAAAATTAATAACAATAATAATCAGTTAATATAAATATAATTATATAAATAACAACATTAATAACAACATTAATTAAAAAAATTTCAATTAATATAAATATAATTATATATTTTAACAAAAAATTTAAATTTTCTTTAAATTTGCTTTTAATTTATTTATATAAATATTATATATAAATAACCAAAATTTATTTTTTAAATTTTTTGTCATGGAATAATTAAAAAAAATATATATATATATAAACCGAACCGGTTTGGGCCCGAGCCGGTTTCTAAACCGGTCCAAATCGGCTTGGCTGGTTTGAAATTTCGGGGGAAGAAACCGGTTTGTAACCCGAACCAGTTTGGGTCCAAACCGGTTTTGACCAAAGTTGACCAAACCGGTTTGGCAAAAAAACCGGTTTGTACACCACTAGTTACCACCATGATATACAAATTACAATTAAATTCATTTATCATCTTAACTATTACCTAATTCAATCACTATTTTAATTAAAAAAAACTCAACAGTCGACTGTAACACGATCGTTTAAAAAAAACCGTTAATTAATGAGATCTCATGCCTATCATCTTCTTCAAATCCCAAAGGCCACTTCCCCCTGCTATATAAATCATATCAAATCAAATCAAAATTCACCTTTATCAAAAACAATGGCAACCAAAGACTCCAAAATCAAGAACCCCATTGTTGCTTCTGATGATAACTCCATCACTAAAGAACAAAATGTTGAAAAACATGCAGAACCCAAAGAAGGTAAGAAAGAGGGAATCATGAAGAATGTGGTTGCTGCTGATAACAATGATTTTATCAGTAAAAAAGAAGATGATGAAGAAGAAGAAGAAACATGAATTGATTTAGGTTTATCCATGGAAAAACTTAACCTTGGTCCCAAAAAGAAACTTCTGGTGCTTCCCATCGGCGGGTTTCTCGTTCATCGAGCTCATTGCCGCAGGCCGAAAATGATTCCCAAACGTCGTCGGCCGGATTTCAGTTCTGGAAATTTTATGAGTAAGCATACGATATTACTGTTTTAATTGTTTAAGGGTTTAAATTCTACGATGTATATGAGAATAGAAGTAAACAATATTATTTAATTTTTGATGACTTTCTATTAACGTGTTTATATAATTTTTTTTTTTTAACGACAAATGTGCGACCCTGCTTTGGAGTATAATTTTTATGTATATATACAGTTTACAAGAGGCCATACTGTGAAGAGTTTTTGAAGTTCTGTTTTGAGAGATTTGAAGTGGGAATTTGTTCATCTGCAATGGAGTTAGTATTACACATTTTATTTATTCATTATTTTTATATTTATTAAATTTTATTTTATTGGTTTTACAAGGCATAACATAAGTGGAGTTCTTACCAATGTAATGGGAGAACTTACAAGCAAGTTATTGTTCACTTGGGTGAGTTTAAAATCCCTTAATTTACAAATTAGACCAATTTTCTTCTTTAAAATCACTTAATTATAATGTTTTTGATGTTATTGATAATTGCTAGGATCAAAACCAGTGCACAGAAACAGATTTCATGTGTTTGGACAACAAATACAAGCCAGTTTTCTTGAAAGAGCTTGATCATATATGGAGGAAAAAGCATACTTATTATCCGTGGTCTAATGGTGAATACTATGCGTCTAACACGTTGTTGATTACCGATCCTGTGAAAGCCCTTCTGAATCCTGTACCACTCTATACTATTTTTTTTATGTGTGTACACAAGCGTGTCAAAAATGTGAAACTTTTTTGAACATATGTGTGTTGATTTTTTATGTTGCAGCCAAACACTTGTATTTTCTTTGGGGATTATGATCCTGAAAATAACCAAGATGATTTTCTAGGTAAGTTTAAAGATTTATTTGTTTTATGTTATGATCTCACATTCGAGAGATGTGTGATTAAGTTTGTGACATGTTTTGCTCAGGTCCGAATGGCGAGTTGCGGGTGTTTTTGGATGGGCTTGTAGAAGCTAAAGATGTGGAGGCATATGTGGAAGCTCATCGGATCGGTGAGCCAGCGATAACACAGGCTCATGCTGATTGGGATTATTATTCTAAGATAATTCGTGCTCATGGCAAGAACTAGTCTTAATCTTTTAGACAAGAGTGTCTTTTGATTACAAATTGTCTTTTAAATTTGGGCTTTTGAATTCAGACATGGTACTACAAGTTGAGGATCTGACACTCTTGATCTAAGTTTGATTGCTTAAATAAAGATGAAGTTTTTCAATCATAGTGCATGAATATAAATACTCTCTTATCGAACTCGCAATTTCACATTTTATTTGTGTTTGAACATTACAATCGTAAACAATATTATCATAAAACTAGTTTTAATAAATCCGTGTATTACACGGGTTGAACAAATAAAATATTAAATATAATAAAAAATTATCAAGTATAAAACGATATTTTACGATAAAATATAATTGAAATTACGTATAGTAAGAAAAATATGTAATAAAATAATTATATCAACTTTTTAAACTTTTGGTTTAAAACTTCTTTTTCCAAAAAAATAATAAATATTTTGTTTCAAAACAAACAGTATTAAAAAATATCATTTTAAAAAATTTTCTTATTATAAATTTCAATTTTAAGTATTTTTTGCTTATAAAAATTAACTTTTTAAAAACACTAATTTTTAAAAAGTTTGATGCTTTGTAAAAATTTCTTATTCTATAAAAATTATTTTTAAAAATAACATAGATCTTTTTTTAAATTTATTAAAAAAAAACTATTTTTGCTCTAAAAAGTTAAATAATATTATTGGTAATTAAGGTAATTATTTAATAGCAGAGAGAAGCGGGAAAATTTTGGTGATAATAAATGCGGTGCCGTCACGTGTCACCCCAATATACTCTTTTATTAGAGTAGAAAGATATGTCAATTTATAATTGGAAGCTTCTATATGATAAGAGAAAGATTGGTAGTAGGGGCGTGCACGAAACCATAATAACCGAATTGTAACCGAAATAATTGACGAAACAGAACCAAAAAAATCGTACCATTAACAAACCGATGGTTTGGTTTGATAGTTTTTTAAAAACTGATTTTTTGTTTGCTTTCGATTTTGCTTATAACGAAAACCGGAAAAACCGAACCTAAACCATGCACCCCAAACTTGTAAATTTAGAGGTGCATTTATATGTTTATAAACATTATTAGCTTATTAGCTACTTACATAACTTATCTATTTTTTTAATATTTAGATTTCAAAAATAATCTTTAAAGTTTGTTGTTTGAATTGGTAGATTAAAATGTTTTATTGAATTTTTTGTTATTGTATTTTATGAATTACAATTTATTTTAATGTCAAGTAATTTACAAGAATATATATAGATTATATTTAAATATAAAAAAAATGATTTAAGCCTAAATGTTTTAGTTTAAATTCGCTACGTTGGACCAATTTTTTCTAGAAAAAGTTGAAAGCCAAATGGTAAAACTGCAAAAATCCGAAACCAAACCGAAACTGAAGTGAAAACCGAAAATCAAAAACCGAAATGAATGGTCTTAAAAACCTAGAAACCAAAAAATCGATTTTTGGTTTTGGTGTTGATTTTAAGTTAAAACCGAATCAAACCGATCATGCAAACCCCTAATTGGCAACTAAATATGTCAATTTATAAG
Organism: Flaveria robusta; assembly: GCA_025506415.1. Classification (NCBI taxonomy): domain Eukaryota; kingdom Viridiplantae; phylum Streptophyta; class Magnoliopsida; order Asterales; family Asteraceae; genus Flaveria; species Flaveria robusta. The sequence goes on along the minus strand of CM046472.1, from coordinate 1,546,154 downwards.
TTGAAGTTTGTATAGGAAAGTGACCCGGACTAGGCTAGGGCGAGAGGTGCAATGTTAAAACTTTGCACTTTGCATGCTCGCCACAAATTTTTATAAATAAAAAGATTAAAATTCTATTTTTTAACAAGGGACAATTACAACTATCTCCTTGTAAAACAACTTAATTGTATATTTACTCAATTCAAAGTTAAAATTACATATATCCCCTCCTTTAATCTTCTTATTTCCATATTTATCCAATTCACAACAGAAATTACATATATCTCCTCCCTTAATGAAAAAACTTATAAATTTACTCATTGATTTATTTTATAAAAATAGATTATAAATTTACTCATTGTATATTTACTCAATTGAAAGTTAAAATTACATATATCCCCTTCTTTAATCTTCTTATTTCCATATTTATTCAATTCACAACAGAAATTACATATATCTCCTCCCTTAATGAAAAAACATATACATTTACTCATTGATTTATTTTATAAAAATAGATTATAAATTGATAATGTTACCTTTGTTTTTACCAAAACTATAATTTTTTTTTTTTAAATTTTCATAAATACCCATTTTAGCTAGCTATTTTTATTTTTACATTTTTTTTTGCTTTTTAATCATATTCCACTAATGAGTCTTTTGTGTTTTTTAAATATTTTATTCGTATATGTTGAGTCTATTATTCTTGATCAAACTTTTGAAGTAACAATAATAAAATGCAACACAAATATCGAACTTTTAATTTGTTAGAGAACCAAAAAATCCATGACAAATAACAATCACAAACAACCATGGGTAAAAATGTAAAATAGTCATTCTATGATCTACATTAATAATAAGTCAAAAATGAGTAAATTTGATATTCTTTTTATTAAAAGAGAAGTTATATACAATTTTAGTTTTAAGTTAGGTAAATATACAAGTAGATTAAGAAAAAAGATATATGCAATTTTGGTTGTGATTTTGATAAATATGCAATTAACAAAGTTTATAAGTGGATATATACAATAACCCCTTTGAACCATAAAAAAAATTAAAAATCAAAGATTATGTTTTTTAAAGATTAGAGATAAATGTAAAATTACTCAAAATTAAAAATTAGAGATAAGTGTAAAATTTACTCAAAATTTATTTTATATATAATTTGGGTTTAGGGCTTTCTCGGTCGTAATAATTGCTGCCGAGGGACGAATGCTAAGTTCTCAATCTTAACGAAAGTTTAATATTTTGTAGGCTACTCACCATATTGCAGGTACTTTCTTTTAGAATTTTACGTTGCAAAGACGCCAACTAATAATCAATGATATAGTATTGAACGTTTTTAAAATTTTAAAAAACAGATAATGCTTTTAAAACCCGATCAGGTTGAAACCGATTTGCTCTCTGATTTCATACTTATTTTATTGTTCTATGTTTGATAGATCTGTTAGTTTGAAATTTCAACAACAATAATAATAAGGCTTTTGGGCATGTTTGGGATTGCTTATTTTGATTGAAAAGGACTTTTGACAAAAAGAACTTATTAACTTATGATTTTTTAGGATTAGTTTTTAAAAAAACGTTTGAATTAGCTTATAAACTAAAACGTTGTAAAATGATCAAAAAAGACATACTTAAAAATGATGAGAGTTAATAGGATTTAGTAGAGGGGTATGATTAAAAATTAAACAAAATAAAGTTTTCAAAAGTCAATAAGTAACCCTCCCCTAACTTTTCAAAACCTACTTTTTACCCTATATGAAAAGTCAGTTTCAAAAGTAATTTGATTTTGCCAAACATTTTTTTTTATTTATTAACTTCTCAAAAGTTAATAAGTCAAAAGTAAGAGGGAAATAAGCAATCCCAAACATATTATGTTTAATAAAGTAACTTGATAGTTATATGCATGTGACTGACTACTTCTTGATGTGTTCACCCTGTTTGATCTTCAATCTATTTGAAACATGTTTTTTCTAGTTAAATCTGTAAGAAGATTAATAAAATTGATTTGTTAAAGATTTAAAAGAAAAACCAAATTGGCTCATTTGTAAATGTATAAGCCATCTTGGTTGATTACATTGTGCTATAGCATATTACTCTAGAGAAGAGTTTTCAGCTTTCTATATTATTGAAGTTTAGGTTCTTTTGAAATAAAAATTTGATTATGCATTTATGAGTGGCAAAGTGCAATAAGACAATGCACTATTGTATTGTCATCTTCATAAGTTTTTATTTAAGGGTCTATCAGAACTTCACATATTGTTTTGAATTGTAGGTTCTACTATAAATGGCAAAAGAAACTATGTAAAACAAGTTCAATAATATGTTCTTTGTGTAATGAAAGCAGTACATTGCTTGTAATTTGATAAGATTAATTAGGAGTTAATTTGATGATACTTGATTATGTATTGTATTTGCTAATTTGATCATGTGCTAAATCGATTATCTATCCTATAATCCCATCTGAGAAAGGGCTCTGGATTTTTTTTCTGGCTTTAGGCCCCCAACTTGTTTTAGCCTCCCTGGAGTCACCTAAAAGCATTGGGTATTCTTTTAAAATCAAATTCTTCAGCTTGTCAAGTTTTTAAATGTGTTATGTTGTTTTTTTATTTTCTGCAGTATGTGAATTAAAGTTGTTTTATGTAATTGGGTCATTTGGGTGCAACCTGTAAAGTTTATATTTCTTGATTCTTAAAGAAGATATAATTTAGTTGAGAACCTTAAAGGTTGTCTTTCAAGTTTATATTAAACATTTACAGTTCTTATTTTTAGTTTTCTTACAACATCCAAGATTTATATTAGTGGAAAGATTTGTTTGTGAGTTCACCTAAATATGATATGAACCTAAAAGCATTGTAAGCCAATTTAGTTCACAAGTATTTTCTGTTGCATTATTACTTGCAAATATTGCTGAATAATTAGTTATGGAGGTTTGAAATATTAATATTAAAATTTGACAGATGGAGCAGAAGCACATTTCTTGTGGCTCTGTATGTGATGGATTGCCTACCCACTCTTTAAAATATCCTTGGTTTCTTGCTCGAAGCGTCAAAGCCGAAGAAGGCGATTCCAAACACCAGAGTATGTATGCCTTGTATGAAATGCACTCTATTTATCACGGTCGAATCAGTGGGTTGACTGAGAGGCGTGTCCGAGGGTGCTTCCATGGATGGGTGATTATCTCACACAACGTCATGTGGTCTCTTTGGAACCCTTTGACATCTAAGATGATAGATCTCCCCCCTTTAGATGGAGATTGTGAACCAATCGAACAATGTGTTTTGACATACCCTGCCAACCATCCTGCTTCGGTTTTCATGTTAACGAGAGCCAAAAGTCCTACCATTGTTTTATGTCAGCTAGGCCGCCGTAAAGTAAAGAGGTTAAGATGGAAGGAAATGACATATGCCAAACAGGTCAGAAGCATAACCGGCGACGATGGTTTCTTACGTTCCCTGACTTGTTTCAATGGTAAATTATATGCCTTTACTAGTGTCTTACATATTGCTGTACAAGTTGACATTGTGGTCAAGGACAAAGAACATGTCATAAGTCTAGTTTCATTAGGAAGACTCCCTCATCCTTTTCTCAATGCTTGACAGCTTCTTTTAAAAGGATATCGCGACGACCTGTTCTACATCAAAGTAGATTTTTATGATGTGGCAAGGACAACAGTTGGTGCTGTTTATTTGTTTAAATTGAACAGGTCTAGTATGATTTGGGAAGAATTGGAAGATCTCAAAGACGTGATATTTTTTATAAGTATTATTTATAATTGCTCAGTATTTTACCGTGATGCAATCGCCTCAGAGCTGGGAGGTTATGCACACATGATTCTTGGCGGTGATACAGGCAGAGTAATATACTCTTATGACGTCAAAGACAAAACCATCTCCCTATCTCCTATGTCGTTTTATGAGCAATCAAGCCAATGGGAACGCGGGTATATATCTACCAGACATTCTATCTTATATTCTTATGTGTTTTATTTTTAGCATGAGAAAGAATTGTTATAAAAACTTTGATGTGTAGGTTGCATGGCGATGATGGAGAAATCAAGTGTGAAACTCAAGAAGATGAGATCATGGTCTGGGATAGGAGCGAAGAGGATTTGGAACCGCATATTCTCAGTATTCCGTTTGATGTTTTGAAGATGATTATGGAGCTTTGTGTTGGCGTCGAATACCATAACTTTCGTGCGACATGCAAACTTTGTCATTTAGCTGCACCTATGTTTCGATGGAGAAATGAAACACCAGTAAAGAGATTGCAGATGTATTCATTAGTTTCACCATGGCTGATAGTGCTAGACAAACATCAAGGTATTATCACATTTATAGATCCCATGTTTGGTGACAAATATTTCATAAAAACACCTCAAGAATTGGCTGGTGATTTGCAAATATGCTGTTCGAGGTATGGCTGGTTGCTTTTGTTAAAATGCACAAATGGTCGTGGTGGATCGTTCTTCTTTAACCCCTTCATAAACGATATTCGTAAGCTTCCAGATGGGCTCACGCCCGATATAGACAACCTATGTTTCTCACACCCGCCAACTTCCACTAATTGTGTGGTTGTTGGATTATCGACATTAGTTCCATCGAATGTTCTCATCCACATTCCTTCCTCCGCCGATCATTCTTGGACTAGGTTTCAGATGGACTTTGGTGGCACCACTCCACATTCCTTTCGTTTACCAACAATCCATGGTGGTAAACTTTACGCCGAACCATGGAGCGCTTCATGTTTTGTCGGTAAATGCAGAAGATAACGTTTTTACGAACGTTGTTGTAGCTGAATCTCCAAGAGGAAAAGATTTTCCATATACACAATGTTTTCTAGCAAATTGTGATAAGCATCATCTTGTACTAGTGATGGTGGATGAGGTTGGAGAATCTGTGGAAGTATTGAAGTTGAATGATTCTACACATGAATGGGAGAAAATAGATAGTTTAGGAAGGCATATGATCTATATTTGTAGCACTACGTGCCTCTGCGTGGAAGCTAAAACGTCAGAAATGGAAAACAAGATCTACTTTCCGCTATTACATTCCAAGACCGGGAAGATGGTGTTCTATTCTCTTGAAACACGCAAGTATCACGCGTTCAATGGCAGAAACATCCAACAAGGTTTAGGGGATTTTTTCGAAACTAAATTTTATGTCCACTCTCATGGGTGGATTCAACCAAGTTGGTCTTAGCTATGTTGAGTGGTTAATGTTATTATTATGTTTTATGAATGTTGGGGGCATCTTTTTAATTATTTGACGTACTAATAGGCGGTTTTTATCTACTTGTGAATATTAAAAAATACATGACCATGAAATGATAAAGGCGTATATACTTAGTGATTTAATTAAGAAACTATTACGTCCATCCACTAGGACGTCAATGTTAATATGCTCACCCTAAACCTTTTATTTTTTTTAATTTTATGTGTTCAAACTAAACTCTAACAATTAGTAAAACTAAACTACTAAAGCAAGTCAATGATTTTTTTCTTAATGAGTTTTATAATTGTAAAGCTTATATAAAACTAGTAACATATCCCCAGCATTGCGACAAGTTGTTTCTGAAAATTGAAACGTAAACAAAAAAGAAATACTTTGTGATAGTATGATCAGAAAGCAAGAAAAAAGTTAGATCTTTGTAATAATGTACACTAAGAAATACAAAAGCAAACCTTAAAAAAAAAAACAAAATGCAAAGGAAAACATTAGAAATCTATTTAATTAAAAAAAAAAACTCATGATAAAAAAAACTCAAAAAAAAAATTAGAAATAAAAAAAGCTTAAAAAGTTGATATTATTGTTTAAAAATGATTTTTTTTTCAAAAAATAATTTGTTTTAAAACAAAATATTTTATTTTTTGACAAAAACAAAAAAAAAACTTAAAAAGATGATATTATTGTTTATTGTTTTATAATTCATAAATATCATTTTATTTAATATTTATTTAATAAATCCGTGTAATACACATGAAACTCTAGCTAGTATGATAATAAGTACTAGAAAGGAGATTCGTTCTGCATACGTCACTTCCTCTTTTCACATTTTATCTAGATACAAAGCATACCTTAAATCTATAACTTTTATACTTAAACCATGAAAGAAAGTATATTTACTGTACGCAAAACCAAAGCCGGTGGCTAATTAACATATACATACAATTTTGGTTTTAAATATAGAAAAAGTGAGTGAACATAAAATGAATGATTTGACTTTGATTTAATGGTTAAAGATTCTACGCTTTGAGGCATTCAATACCGGTTCAAAACATGCAATTTTTACTTCTTTTTTATATTGCCATTTTGACTTTTTTATATTTGTTTTATAAATTATTTCATTTAATTGTCACTATTTCCTTTAACAAATTTTGATGTAAATTTTTAACAGTTTCAAATTTTGATATAAATTCTTAACAACGTTAAAAATTTGTTTAGGTATTGGTTTGTAATTGATTCTGATTTTTTTCAATGTTTCAATGCTAATTTACTTAATGATTTTATAGTTTATATAAAGTTTTGAATTTAACTTTACTCATTATTTTTACTTTAATCTATACCAAGTCATAGATGAACATACGAAACAAGTCATAACATGTGAGTAATCGACATACTTATTCTTATTAACATTTTAAAGTCAAACTTTTTTTTATGATCCAGTAATACCAGAACAATGCACAGGTTCTAATACTAGTTTTAGTACAACCACCACCTATTGATAAATGATAACCCTTAAAAGAAATGAAAAAAGAAATCGTGTATGGTTATAATTTTTATTTTATTTTTGGTTATGCGACCATTTCACCACAAAAACCGGAGGGTATAAATACCCCAGTCCCCAACAACCTTCAAATACACCCATTCCCTCACTCAAATTGCTTCAATTGTTCTTAATCCTGATCAATTTCTGCATTTTAATCTCAACAAAGAAGCGTAATGGCAACAATCAAATCAGTAATGGCTCGACAAATCTTCGACAGTAGAGGCAATCCGACCGTAGAGGTTTGTTTGTTTCCGTAGATCCATTTGATTGATCAATCGTATTTCGTCGTTGTTCGTTTCAATTAAGATCGATAGACATGCACAATCGTCATTGTGAACAGATGTTATGTTCTATATGAATCAGTGATTGAGATCATCGTTATTCTGATTGATTCTGGTATGCACTACAGCAATAGAAGCGAGATTTAAGTGTCTATTGAATTAAGATCGTTGTTCCTTTGAATTGAGATAGATAGACATGTACAATTGTCAATCGTTGATGCATATCTCGAATACTATGCATTTTCAACAAATGTTAGGTTCTATTTGAAACTGTAAATGAGATCATCGTTATTCTGATTGATTCTGGTATGCACTACCGCAGCTCAGCTGAAGCGAGAATTAAGTGTTCTTTTGGAATTACGATCGTTGCTTTGTTCCTCTGAATTGAGATCGATAAGCATGTACAAACGTCAGTCGGTGATATACTGATATATATATTTCCTGATTATTATTCGCATTTTCATTAAATGTTGGGTTTTCTCTGATAGCGGTAATGGAGACCGTCGTTATTTTGATTAGTTTTGGCATGCATTAGAGTATCTGAATTGTGAAATGTGAAGAGATAATCGAGTGTTCGTGGACCTTTTCTATTTATATTGACCTAGAAATCGAGTTTCATATTATAGTAAAGTATTAAACTTTAGAAATGGTGTTTCTTACTGAATTTAAAGTGTGATAAACTGATAAGAGTCTTTTCCTGAACTTTGAACGTTAATTTTTCTTTAATACAGGTGGATATTATTCTAGCAAATGGTACATGGGCACGTGCAACTGTTCCTAGTGGGGCGTCCACTGGTAAGATCTGTTTCTTTCATGAAATAAAACATTGCATTGATCAGGTTGTACATGGGTGTTTTTAGCCATTGTGTTCGTAGGAACGGTCGAACGGACAGGCCTACAGACGTGAAATGTGGGCCCTTTTGGTTTTCTTTCTCTCTTTCTTTTTCCCACTTTCTAAGATTATAAAATTTGTAAATGGTTTATATGTATTTCTAAGAGTCTGTGCACTTGGAAAAAATTGTTAACTTTCAAAACTTAGTAAAATTTGTAAAGAACTTTTGTAAACTTTTAAAATTTTGTATCGGTGATGATGTGGAAAAGGTAACGACGAGTGAAGGATGGATGGGTCATTTGGTAAAATCCTTCGCCAAGGATGGAGTTGCAACTTTGGTGACATGTAGTGTAGATGGTCCTAAAAAATTCTTCTTTTACATTGATGTGCTGTATCATTCTTTCGAATAGCCTTTTGATATATATTGTATTGATTGTAGGCATTCATGTATTTAATTTGTAATTTGTAAGCAGCCATTATATATGGCTAGAGTTTTTAACATCATAATAAAATAAGCATATAATTCTTGTCTTGTAGGCGTCTATGAAGCCCTGGAATTAAGAGACGGAGGCTCAGATTACATGGGAAAAGGTGTCTCCAAGGTGATCTAACAGTCTGGATTAATGTATTTTGTCTATTAGTACACACCCCATGGTGCTGATTTAAGTTTACTTCTACATTCTACGATTAGGCGGTTTCCAACGTGAACACTGTCATTGGCCCCGCATTGCAGGCAAGGTTTGTTTTACCAACCTTATCCCTTGATATCAATTTGAATGATGTTAATTTCAATGTATGGGCCGTAAGAAAAATGTTTTGAATCCTACAATACATATCTCTTGATTTTGTTAATGTTACAGGATCCAACTGATCAAACTGGTATTGACAATTACATGGTTCAACAACTCGATGGAACTAAAAATGAGTGGGGCTGGTGCAAGCAAAAGGTATAGTCCCAAATGTTAAAATGATTCATTTTCTGGGACAAAATCTACAATTATCATACTTATAAATGAATGACTTTGCTGTTTAGCTTGGAGCTAATGCCATTTTAGCAGTGTCTCTTGCGATCTGCAAAGTAGGGGCTATGGTCAAGAATATTCCCCTTTACAAGGTAACTTCTATTAAAAGGATCTATGTATCCATCTTTTTGTGCAGTAAATCGATATGTTTGATTTGGAAAATTTGTGAAGCATATTGCAAACTTGGCTGGCAACAAGAAGTTAGTATTACCAGTACCAGCATTCAATGTTATCAATGGTGGATCGCATGCTGGAAACAAGCTTGCTATGCAGGTATAGTCTTGATTACATATGATTTCTGTGAAATACTGGATGTTTATTAACAAAGAGTTGCGCTTTTTAGGAATTCATGATTCTTCCTGTTGGTGCTTCGAGTTTTAAGGAAGCCATGAAGATGGGTGCTGAAGTATATCATAATTTAAAGGTTTGGTTGAAACATATTTCTTTATTTCCAATTGTAAATTTAAATTCTGCACCTTGGTTTGTGAATGCTAATCTTTTCCATGTTTTTGCAGTCTGTTATTAAGAAGAAATACGGCCAGGATGCAACAAACGTTGGTGATGAAGGTGGCTTTGCCCCTGATATTCAGGTAATCATGGTTTCAAGTTGTCATATCGTGTTTCCATTTACTTTCAGTTTCTTGACCACATTTTAACATGATATTGTCTTCTTGAGCTTTAGGAAAACAAGGAGGGCCTTGAGTTGCTCAAGACAGCAATTGCACAAGCTGGTTACACAGGAAAGGTGATCACTTTAAAGCCACTCGTTTACGTTGGTTTTCTTGGATGGATGATATTATGCCTGCTTTTCTGAAATGGTTTAACCTAAGCCAAATTGCATCTTCCTTTTATACTATTCATAAAGTTGGATTACTACTGAAATGAATTAATTTCTATACTGTAATCATATTTACTAATAAATTTTAACTTTTAAAGTGTATCGGGTTTACCCAATCCACCTTTTTTGGCTCATACAATTCATAACCATAACCATACACAATATAGCCCGTCCATAGCAAGGATACATCTAGGGTCTAGGAAGGGTGAGATGTAGGCAAACCTTAACTCTATCCGAGGGGATGGAGAGGCAAAAAGATTACCTATTTTGACCCGTTACTCAAGCCGTTCATTCTACGACCTCTATAAATCATACTAGTATATAAACTGAGAACATTACATTCCTGTAGGTTGTCATTGGAATGGACGTTGCTGCATCTGAATTCTATGGAAAAGACAAGACCTATGATTTAAACTTCAAGGAAGAGGTGTGTTTCTCATTCATATTCATTATTTTTCTTTTATCTAATAATGGATATTTCCCCTCCATAATTGTACTCTGATACATTTGTTTCATTGATTCCTTTATGTAGAACAACAATGGGTCTCAAAAAATTTCAGGAGTGCAGCTCAAAGATCTTTATAAATCATTTGTGAGTGAGTACCCTATTGTGTCAATTGAGGACCCATTTGACCAAGATGATTGGGAGCACTATGGCAAAATGACTGCAGAATGTGGTGATAAAGTACAGATTGTTGGTGATGATCTTTTGGTCACTAATCCAACGGTTAGATTTATCTTTTTTAAACTATAAGAACCTAAATTCTGGATTAATTGATTTTTAGTTAACCTTGAACATGTAACCAAAAAAAAATATTATTTCTTGGATATTCAAATTGTGTTTTCAGAGAGTTCAAAAGGCAATCAGTGAGAAGACATGCAATGCCCTTCTCCTTAAGGTATATCACCAATCCATCAATCACCTCTTTTAAGTGGCATTTTTAATTGATTTACTTTTCGATGGGTTTATTAGGGTTATATTTTTTCCTATAACGGGTGAAATGGGTAAAATCATAGTTAGCATAAAAGAAAGTGTGCCGAGTTGTTTGATTTAAACCCAATGCGAAATAAAAGGGGTTAGGGTTGGGGCTAAACAGGTTCGGGTTATAAGGGAGTCGGCACGGTTCACCCGCTGGTTATTTGTACCTCATTTAGCTTGACCTGACCAACCTGTTTAGTTTAGAATTTTAGAGATTAAACCTAAACCTAGAAACTCAACCACCATGAGATTATTTAAGCTTTTCTAGTATTTTTAAACCTAAAAAAGTATTATATTAGAAAAGTTAAAATAAATGTTGTAATCAACATGCTGATTATTATAAAAATATATATATCACTTACTTGCCCAGAAGTGTGTTACTTTCAGCTCAAACCCGACCCGACCCGACTTATTTTGACGCATATCCAAATTTTAGTTAGCGAATTGAGGCTGTTTGTTATGCCATCTTGATTCTTGATCATGTACAACAAATCTTAGTCAGTGAAGCAAATATGAAATATTTCATTCTTCTTAACTTGTTTTTCACTCTTAGGTCAATCAAATTGGATCTGTAACTGAGAGCATTGAAGCTGTAAAAATGTCAAAGCATGCTGGTTGGGGTGTTATGGCCAGTCATCGCAGGTATACAAATATGCATTTTCATTTTTTTTTTCTATGCCATGTTTTTTTATGGATTAATAATTTTATATTTGTGTCACAGTGGGGAAACAGAAGACACCTTCATTGCTGATCTATCCGTTGGTTTAGCAACGGTAATGATTGATATATAATGAATCAAATATTAATAATAAATAAGCCTATAATGATTATATGAAATAATTCACTTACCAGGGGCAAATCAAGACTGGAGCCCCATGCAGGTCAGAACGTCTAGCCAAGTACAATCAGGTTGGTTTTTCTCTCACTTTCTGGACACACGTTATAATAGAATGTTAATTGTCGGAATGTCGGGCATAGGACAGGTTATGGTAATTTCATATCATGTCTGTTATAAACTATGTCTCATATTCTGTCTCATAATCATCAAGTAATCCATACTCGTTCCACACCATGTAACACCTACCTAATTATGGTCTTATGTGGTTATAAAATTTTATTGCGGTGTATATTACCGACACCCGATCTCAAAATCAAGTTGATGTATCAGATACTTAACGGTACTTCTAACCATTTTCAGTTCCTAATAACTTTTTATATTTTTTTAAGTTTTATATATTATGGTAAAACACTCTTTTTTGATACGGAAAAATAAGTTTGACTAATCGGGCGGGTATACCGACATCATACCCCTCAGAGACCTGTGAAAATTTTAAAACAATCCCTTTCCAGGTCCATACCGAAATACTTGTCCTAGAACCCTTCTGGCCTTCTGAACGTTTTGAGTTTCGGGCTTTTTTTATCGGGTTTGTTTGTTTTTTGTTTTTTTTTTCGTCTCTAATAAATATGAATCTTTGACTTTGACTTGCATCAATTTTTGTTCAGTTGCTAAGAATTGAAGAAGAACTCGGGTCAGAAGCTGTTTATGCTGGAGCCAACTTCCGAAAGCCTGTAGAACCCTATTAGATTCGCGTTGAAGGTTAAATGTCCATCTAAATAAACAACTAAAGTGAAGGGCAACATAGACGTTTCACTACTTATAATAATGGACATTGTCACCTTATAATTTTTGTTTCTTTTTTATTTTTAATTTACAAATTTGTGATAAACATGGCCAATCAATGAGGTATATGGTTTGACATCAATCAATTCAACTCTTATGAGGGACTTTGATATTGACAACTGAGGACTAAAAAACACAGTTGACACACTATCATTATCATTGATATGTTACGTGGGTCGTATGAGGTAATATACGAGATCGTAGAATATGGTCATAATGTTATATGGGACGTATGAGGTGTTATACTATGCCATTAGGCCTGCATACTTACTAAAGTTGATAGATGTGACAATGCATACTACTAACAAGCTTGTAACACCTCATATGACGCATATGATATGTGAGGGTGGTGTACGTATATAAAAACCTTTTAAAAACATATAGGTCATGAATTCTTACACAAGTTGAGAGAGGTAATATTACCCTTTTAAAAACATGCATTATGCTATATGATGGATTTTACTGGATACATGTGTTTGTTTTGTATTATTCATGAATTGTTCTAAATGTATTATATATAAAATGGTTTTTTTTTAGCCTTTTATGATGAATAGAAGAATGTCGGTTTGGTGACAACTATAAGAAATGAATAGAATGTCTTGACACGTTCCATTGGAAAGTGAGAATAAACAAATAGAATCAAAAGTCGAAACCTCTATCAAAAAACAATTGTCTCGGGTCTCCGAGTCTCTTCTTTTGGCCACATGATCCTTCATTCTTCATGGTTTCAAGCTTTAGTTTGTGGGTATAGATCAACCAAAATGAGGGCTTAGCATATTATTTGAGCTTGCCAAACATGAACTCGCGCAATTTGTATCATATTTTGGACATCCACACCTGCTTGAAAATGACAACCTATAATTTCTACACATTGCAAACGACTCCCAAGAGTATAAATGGCACACGAAACTACGAAAGGCAACACAAAGTAAGTGTGATAGTAATTATCAAATTACAAAGGTTTAAATTGTCAAAATTCACCAAACTCACTTTTTTCTCGTTGTACGAGTTTGTTCATAATCTTGCTAGTTTTTAGCGAGTTCTTTCACGACTCTTCTAGTTCTTTTTACGATATTTTGTTTAAATCATATTACTCTTCTCACTACAAAAGTGACAAAATGATGTATTGCATGAAACAGGTTGTATGGCATTACATGTTTGAAATAACTAATAAACTTGAAAGCGACACGTTTAAGTTTCAGTTGAACATGCCATTTACTTTAAGATTATTTAAAATGGTCACCGCGCAAACAACAGGGGTGGTGGCTTGGCGTGCGCAGCGGTCTGTGGCCACACTGCCACCCATGTGTGTGTAGAGCCATTGTATATGGTCTATCAATAACATAAATATGTTTAATAAGCAAGTTACATGATATGACATGCTCAACAAAAGTTCGCATAACCAGTCCAACAACATAAATGACACAACCATTTTATACGACAAAATATAAGCAGATTAATTGTCTATAACATGAACGACACAACCATTTAATACGAGTAAATATAAGTAGTTCAATAACACAAGTGACATGACACATTTAACACGAGTCATTTAACGTGGTTAATAAATAGACACAAAATGATTAAGAAAATGTAATATAACTAAAATCAGAGTTAGCCGGTTAGGAATTAGAAATTAGAGAGAATTTAACCATGTTACAATCAATTATAATTAAAGTCATAAAACCACATGACTTTAATAAAAACATATGTGAACTATTTACATACTAAAGTTCATGTGGGTTCACATTTTAATCGTTTTATAAGGAAAATAGAACTTGGTTGTTTCCTCTTTTGGCCTGATAGATAACACAAACCCTAACCCTAGCCTCTCCCTCTGCAACTGGTGGTAACAATGGCGGAGCATTTAGCGTCGATATTCGGTACAGAAAAAGACAGAGTCAACTGTCCATTCTACTTCAAGATCGGAGCTTGTCGCCATGGAGATCGATGCTCCAGGCTCCACACCAAACCGAGCATTAGCCCTACCCTACTGCTGTCCAATATGTACCAGCGGCCCGATATGATCACTCCAGGTGTTGATCCTCAGGGTCAGCCCCTTGATCCCACCAAAATTCAGGATCACTTCGAGGTTCCTTCTCGTTGCTCGTGTAATTTCAATCGTATTGTGTTTTGATTTGATATAGCATGACCCTTTGCAAAGAGATCTTATGATTTGATAGGACAATTTTGAGTGCCTAGATGGCTAGATCAATAGGAATCGGTTCTGGCATTTGATTCTGTATGATGAATTCATTTATTTCGGTTATTAGAGGTTCATAATGTTACTGATTTAGCTTGTAGCGAAGAAAATACGTTTTCTTTGTTTTGATTTTGATTGTGAAGCTACCAGCTGTAATGTCAGATGCTGGTTTTCTCTGAGAATTTTGTAATGGCAACACTAGTAGTTCTGTTAGATATGTCACTGATTATTAGTTTACTTAGAACTTCAAGGGTATTTGAGTTTGTGTTATGCATTTCAATCCGTCTTGACCATAGTTTGTTTATGATTTTTCTATTCACATATAAATAAATGATAGTTTTCTGTCTTAAAATGAATTATTCATGTATGCTTAAGTGTAAGCGTGACTGTCACTGGTAGCCATAGTATTATGGGGTATTGTCATTTCCTCTTTCTCTAGTCATTACAGTTAATGGGCGAATGAGCGCAAAACTGCAAACTTGATTGTGTTCCCTAGCAAAAATTAAAAAAAAAAAAAAACTATTTTCAACTAAGTGATGCTTCCTCTGTTTACCGTCAAATTCATGTATACTCGCAGGACTTTTATGAAGATTTATTTGAAGAGCTGGGAAAATATGGAGAGATTGAAAGCCTAAACATATGTGATAACTTGGCTGACCATATGGTATGTTTGTTTGTACACGTAAAAATCAATTGATTTTTAGTTAAGCATGTAAGATGAAGTTTTATCACAATTTGCAGGTAGGAAATGTGTATGCACAATTTAGGGAAGAAGAACATGCTGCAGCTGCTCTTCAGAATCTGAGTGGAAGGTTTTATGCAGGTATTGTCTGTTTTTACTGGATTATTCTAGACACGTACAATTGTGCATAAATGTTGTCGCAACACTCACGCTGAGTCACTGATACATGCTTAATTTGTTATTTTTAAATTGACATCCTTTGTTCCTTTTATGGCGATATGGATATGGTTTTTATGTATGTTTAAGACCTTTATGGATATGGATACGGCAAATGTAGTTCAAAAACTAAATTCAATATTATACCTATATTACACCTGTGAGACTTGCAAGTTGCAAAACTACTTTTTAGTAATTTTATTCCTATGCTGCTTTGTAATGTAGCTCATTCAAACATTATGGATGTTTTCCTTTTATATTTATTTAGCTCTAGTCTATGAGCTCTTATAAAAAGAGATTTTAAGTTCTACTAATATTACTACATATTTGTTTGTTATTTCCATACTAAAATCATTTTTGATTTATCACTATTCATTCCTATATATTCAAAGAGTTACTTACCTTTTTCCCTAGATCATCATATGCATCCATTTGAAGCAATTAAATACTCAAATACCGACCTTCTCATGCATTATAGATAATATATTCATCTATTTGAGGAATTGAGATGTGTTAACTTGAAATTTCTAGTATCATTCATTTCATGGTCCATACTTTTTTAGGTGTGCATAACACTAATTTCATTAATAAGTTACTTTTGAAAGAAGAATGTTGGCTGACATAGATTCTATGATATTTTTCAGGTCGCCCCATTATCGTGGACTTTTCTCCAGTGACAGATTTTCGTGAAGCTACATGTAGACAGTATGAAGAAAACGTATGCAATCGAGGTGGTTATTGCAACTTCATGCATCTGAAAAAGATTAGCAAGTTAGTTTACTTTTAAGTCCTTCCGCCGCTTTCAACTCAAACTTATTGTTTTCACTTTTCACTAACTTTGTCATTGCATATTTTTCCTTAGAGATTTGAGGAGACAATTATTTGGGAGGCGTAGGAGAAGCAGAAGCAGAAGTCGTAGTCCACAAAGGCATCGGAATCATGATGACCGCCCGTCAGGTGGTGGTCGTGGTGGTGGTTACTCTGATCACCGCCACAGTGACAGGAGCAGGAGGCCTAGAAGTAGGAGCCCAGGAAGAAGATCAGGCCGGAGCAGAAGTCCAGAAGGGAAGAGGAACCGGAGCCCAGTTAGGGAAGGCAGTGCTGAAAGAAGGGCTAAGATTGAAAGATGGAACAGAGAAAAAGAAGCAAAATTGGCTCCCACAGTGGATTAAAGTAACAACATGATAATTAAAGGGTAAATATCTGGATTGTTTTGTTTTTTATTTTATTTTTGGTTTAAGCGAGCTTTCTTTTTAAGATATTTAAACGAGGCTAAAACTTCCATAAATACGAAAACGTTTAAAAAATATAAAGCCTCACTTGGAAGATATGGCTTGCTGCCGGCTTTCCGCTGTGCAGGAGTACAGGTTGACCAATCAAATCTATTTTTCTACTATTCTCCTCTTTACCCTTTTAAGGAAATTGAATAAAGATTACAAGAGAAGACAGAGGATTACTAGCTGCAAATAGTCTGTTCTCCTAAGTATGATTTTAATTGATCTTAAGGCGACACAGGCTTGCTAAATTCCTGTGGCATATGAATTCTAGGGTTACAGGAAAAATTGTGTCATTTTTTTATGTTTTTTGAGAATTGGCAATTTCGACCTATTTACTTATGAATGGGTTTATTCGGGTTGGGTTTTATAACATATGGATGAAATGAATTTATAAGAGAACATTTCAAATGGGTTCAAACTTGAAAGACACCCTATTTATAACAAATGGATGAAATTAATACATTATAAACATATTCATTTAAGGATCTAACCCAACCAGACTCAACTCTCTTCGTCTCTTGATAAGAATGAACCATTTTGAACCATAACCCAACCCGGCCAATCTTTGCCACCTCTATATTTTGCCTTTCCATAACTAGATATGCTTAGGTTTTTGAGCTTTGCAGGCAAAATTCTCCAGATGTTATTATTTATATATAAATGCAGATTTTGGTGAAGGAAGTACATATGGTAATGTAGACGACTAAGTTTATAATTCTAGTTATAATACATACAGGGGATTTGCATACTTTCATTGTTTAAATTAAAAAATGTGATCTTACTTAATTTACTAGTTTTGCAGGTTCAGGTATTCTGGACGGGTCCTTATTTTTTGCCGTTTATTATTTATATTTTTATACAGGTTGTCTTCTTGGTCTTAACCTTCGTCTTCTGGACAAGATGAAGTAAAGACGCCAATGTTACCAGAAGTTTATTTTTATGGTTTTCTTATCGACTGTAGTATTAGAACCATTACAAGTTTCTTACGTATTCACAAGTTTTCTTTATTTTTTAAAGAATTTTGATTGACCGGTTGTATGTTTTTACAATGTATTTTGATTGAGAAATACTTTTGCACTTGAGTTGTGTTTGATGTGGATCAATTCAGTGGCGGAACTGCTTGGAAGAGGGTATTTTTTTTTCGGTTGCAAGTAGAACGTACAATATGTGAATTTGAACGACAACTCTTTTTTTTTTACGATTGTTATAATTGTTTTTGGAAAAAAACTTGACACTATTGCCCGTTGGTTGTTTTTAATATAATTTTTTATCTAAAGTAAGAAAGTAATTATAAAGTTATGTAAAACTTTAAATAAATACTTTTTTATTAGTTGGGTAGATTATAGAATATTATTATTATTATTATTAAACACTAATGTCGGTGGTGTGAGAGGGGGTTACTGTAGCTGTCAGTACCATCTCTCATCCATATAGTACAACTCCTATTGCATTGCCCATCATTTTTTTTCTGCCACCGCCGTAGCCACCATCGGGTCCACCATAACCGCCACCACGGGGACCTCCGTCATCCGCGCCGCCACCTTACTGCGTGATGTACAACCATATTAGCTCTATACTTCGTTCTCACCGCCATCGACACTGTACAACAATTTTGTGTAACCCTAAATCCGCCTGGTATGGTCAAAGGCGACCCACCTTCACACCTCCAGATCTTACTGGAGGAGAGTGGCGGAGGGGTGAGAGTTTGGTGGTTTTGAGAAACCGCTTCCGCTTCCATCGGTGCTCCGGCGAGTCCATAACCAAATGGTTAGGTGTGTGGTTGTAGTTTGTTAAGGATGTGAGTAGATTGATCAGGTGAGTTGGATCTGCCGGAGGCGATGGGGCGGTGGTGGTGACGACGGAGGTGTGGCTGTGCTCCACCGGTTGTTTGTCGGATGCGGTGTCCTTCGGAGATCAAAACCACTACACCGCCAATCCGTCCTATTGCTTTGGAGTTGTTCGGGTACCGCCGTTAGCGGTGGCTGAAAGAGGTGGCTGTGGGAAACGGAGGTGACGACGACCCGTGGCGATGGTGAGTGACAGTGGGTGTGTGTGGTAAGGGTTCAAGGTGGGCGGTTGTGGTACTGTTGCCGGCGACGTGGTGGTGGTGGGGATGACGATGATGTTGGTGGCCTGTAGATCTGTGCGGTGGCGGCGGTGGTGGTAGTTGATGCATGCAAAGGCAGCGCGGTGGTGGTCGTCGGAGCGGCGGCGATGGTGTGATAAGGGTTGTTGGGACGGAAATCTTGATTTGGGGGAAAGTGGGTGAATGAAACTGGTATGATAATTTCAATGGTCATATCAATACTTTATTAAGTTTTATTATAGATAAATTTAATGGTCTTTCTAATTCATTTTCATGACTGTTAACTATTTTGAAGATAGCTGATAAGAGTTTTTTAATCTGATTTTTTTAATTAATTTTATACTTGAAATCATCTATTAAGGTAAAATAGTAAAATTATTTTCTCTGTTTATTATTTTTATCAGGATATTTTTTTGGCATTTTATGTAATTTTTTGGCATTTTATGTAATGTTTCTGTATAAAAAAAAAAAAAAAAAAAAAGAATAGCTTTCTATTTAAACACATTAAAAACTAATATAATTAAACTTTCGTAATTCTATACTGTATGTTTTGTCTTACACTTTAAAATAATATCGTTTTTAATATTTTTTTTCTTTGAATTTTCATCTTATTTATAGCCTAAATAATATGCGATAAATCGCATACATCGCAGCTGAACATCTTTTTTTATTAGGTTTGGAATTTGTTCACATATCGACATAATACAGCTTGAAAAAAAGTCGGATCAAATATAATACAGTTTGCGTTCAACATATAAATTCGAGGAAGTTTATATTTCGATGCTCGCGACAATGCCGCTGCAACGCGCGACGGGTATATATCTTGTTAGAATTAAAGCTCAAATCTGTAGTTAATTCTTATTTTCAACGCTTATTTATCAACTAAGGCTTAATATTAAGGCTACCTCAAATTAGATTTTCTACTACCCCATTTCCCAAAACCACATGTTCTTAGAAAAAATTCTAATATAAGAGATAAATGATGGTCAACGTGAATGATATATAAAATCTTGCAAAACATGGTAGAAACAAAGAAATATATTAGAAACTTTTGGCCCAACCTAACTTTTATATGTTTTCTTTAAAGACAACGTCTATTTTTTTTTCTTTTTCGTGACCCGACTTGACTTTTAACTGATCCAAAAATCATGATGTCTCATTGGGTAGAATTTAAGGATAAAAAAATACCGAGATTAGAAAAAATAATAACTGGTTCCATCACAAGTGTATCTAGCATACGTGGAGAAGAAATGGTTGTCCACAGGCGATGTATTTAGTGCACATTCAGTTCTGGTTAAAGCCATCAGACCAACTGCCCGATCGGCTAAATTACATCACCTCATTTTGGTTCAGTTTAGGAGATATGACCCAAAGTCCGCTATGGATTGGTTGCCATGGGGTTCATTGTTTTTTGATTCAACTAGTAACATTTTGTCGTTTACGCAAGTCCATACGTGCATCATTTAATCCGGTTGTTTCCACAAATCTCGGGCTCCCATTCACTCGTTAGGTTGTTCTCAATTCCCGCTTCTGCTTCATCTTGTTTTTATATATATTTTTAAATATCTTTATATTTTATTTTTGTATTAATATGAGTTCATCTAGTACTGGTGTCCACCTTAATCAGTTCAATTCTAACTATGAAGTAATAGAGCGATCAGTTAAATAAATGACAATAACTATTCTGATATTCAAAATATTTACAGAAATGGAAACCAAAATTAAGTGTTGTGGAATAATGAAGCCTTTTGGGTGTTTGATTTTTTCTCGTTCCTTTTAGTCTTGTTGTTGAAGTGTTAATGAGGCAAGTAAACTCGACAAGTATGCTTTTTTGCATTACAGTCTATTAGAATTTAGAAAGAACATTTAAATAGTTAGTAATACCAGGTTAGAAACTCATATTATACTGATAGAATAGATTTAAGAATCATAAAACAATATTTGAAATTTTAAATAAAGAAAGCAATAATATAAAAGAAGCCGAGAAAAAAATCTGAAGAGCTAAAATTGTAAGTTGTAACATGTGATGGCATTAGTTACTAATAAATTAGATATGCAAGCTTAATGTAATAGTAATTTTTTAAACCTTGGGGAGCCAAATGAAAAAAAAAAAAAAAAAAAAAAAACTTTTTGGATGAAAATAACAAATATGAATAAACTACAAGAAGAAAAACAGCAATTCACCCTGTATGTTCTTATCATTTCAAACATTTGTTGTGTATACGCTTTGGGTTTTATGTTCTTTATAGAGATTTATGTTGTAACCAGAGGTTTTTATCAATATAGAACGGAAACAGTTAAAAAGGATGAAATTAAAGCAAACAAATCCAACAATATGTTCTGTTCACAATACTTGAAAACATAATTCTGGTGCCTTTTTATCATATTAAAAACAAACCTGCTTAAAACTAACCTCAACAAAATCAGCCACCATCCTCATCTTTTCAACTCACTTGTCAACATTTACTTGTGCTTAGCCTGGTTGTGAGATTGAAGCGCGCTATCCGATTTGAAGGTCCTATGAAACAAGCCATTACATAAAATATATCAAAAGCTTTTCAATGAGATACCGTGGCGCACGCATGGGTGAATTAATAACCCGAACAAGGCAACTTAAAATATGAAGTAGGTTCATTTTAGGAGAACTCACAATATTAGCAGACCATTTTTATGGGTTTTAGACATTTTTAAGCATGTTATAGGCTGGTTTAGGCTTAGTTTATACATTTTCAGTTCGCAGATTTTAACTGAATTCTCTCATCTTATGGCCTTGAGGGAAGCAAAGCGGTATAACTGCCCCTCACAAGTTCTAGGCAAGCGCTCTTGCACCTTTGATAACATATAGCTCTTATGTCATTGAAATCAACTCTTGCACAGACGCTTACAGACTTACCAACGTTTTGGTTGTTTACGATCTTAAACAAAATCTATAACAGATGTTTTGTTTTTTAAATTTTCATAACATATAGGTTTCGGTAATAAAAGTATTGTTATTATAGAAGTTAGATCGTTTGTTTCAATTACAACCTAAATTCAAATAAAATAAAATCTCTATTGTTAAAAAGCCCACAAGGCTTATCACAATATCACCTAGCTTCAAAAACTCCATTTGCACGCACTTAGGCGCATTTTCAGTCCAGTTTCGGCCAAATGTCCTGCCAAAAATCATCTAAATAGCTCTCAAGCAATTACTCTAGCCCTAAACAAGCATGGAATCGACCTAAAACAGCCTAAATTAGCCAGAGAAAGCCTAAAACACGTCTAAACTCCTAAAAATGGTACTTCCATTCTATGCGCATAGTTTTAAAAAGCATCGCTTTTTAAGCGTCTTGCACCTAGGAGCCTAAACCCAAGGGAGCCTTGAGTGCATCTTGCCCCTTCGAGAACTATGAAAACTAGTATGTTATTTATTGAAAAAATATAACAGAACCTCTTTATAGGAGAACGTATTATAAAAGGTAGGTTTTATTATTAATTCAACTTAGTTCAGTTATTTATACACATAAAATCATAACTGAACCGTTCATTTCTCAATCAGCTGGTTATATCACTTTGGGGTTTTTTTGTTATTTCGACTATGGTTCAGTTATTCGGTTTTCCTGCTCACCCACACAACCTTACTTGGGTAAGAAATATTCCCCATGCTTTTCAGTGGTAGGATTTTAAAAAAAAAAACTTACTAAAAAAATAACAATACACAACATACCTGTTGCAAGGCTTGCAAGAATATGCACCATCTGTGGAAGCAGAGGCAGGGCTTTTCTGATTTGACTTGTTTGCTGGGGTCTTTGTTTGCTTTGAAGGATGAGGTGTCGCCACATGTCCTCCAACTTTCTTGCCATCTGTCAAAGAAAAGCATATGCAAGAAAGTGTTGATATGGAACAGCTCCAATATCATACTAGACTCATGCTTTAATGTATTCAAATTATTACCGGTCTTCTGAGGAGTAGACATCTTTGCCTTTTTGTCACTTGCAGGGGTTTTCAATTCGGACTCATTTGGTCTCTTCTTACCAGATTGTTGCTAGAATAATAGAGATAATTGATAAGAATTTTATAATTTTTTTGATAAGAAAAATAAAAAACCAAAACAAATAATCTCACTGACCTTCTTTGGTGTCTCTTCATCTTCATCACTGCTATCTTCATCATCAGATGAATCCTCATCATCCTAAAATTACAAGTACAAGTTTGTAACTAATAATTTGGTACGTTTAGTGTTTCTGTGAATTCGCTATCCATTTTTTCACCATTAAATAAAACAAAATCTTTTGAAGATGAGGATCACATTAGAAGCAGCCTCTCTATCCTCGAAAAAAAACGAAAGGTCCTGCCCGCACCTAACTCTCCCCAAACCAGACCAATACCTTTGCTATTAGTGGGATTTACTCATTGCGAATGTTTGTTCTAAAAACCTAAATCTCACCAGACCCTCCCCATTCCTTTCATTCCATACCCATAAAGTCATAACCAATAAAACATGACCTAAACTACGCACATTTTTGTTTAACACCAAACAACTAAAAACCTAAACTTTTCAAAAGAAATAACAATTCATATACATATAATTGCAATTAAAAACTACACACCTCATCTGAATCAGAATCTTCAGACATTGAATCACCAGCATCAGAGTCAGAATCATCTTCCTCATCTTTCTCAGGTTCCACAATCTTCACTTTCTGCTTACCATCTTTCTTCTTAGCTGCTGCTACTGGACCATCTTCTTTCTTAGCCAGCACTTGATTATCTTCTTTCTTTGCCTCCTGCTTGCCTGCAAACCCAACGTAAATGTTTTAACTAAAAAGAATATCAATAATGGATATAAAAAAACATACCATTACCAACAGGAAGCGGAAGAGCATCTTCTTCCTCATCAGAATCTAAACAAAACAATGAACATTCATAACAAGATTAAATTGAATAAAAATATAAAAGACAAATAAACAAAAAAGAAATTAAAGTACACGAACCACTATCTTCTG
Source organism: Flaveria robusta (assembly GCA_025506415.1). Taxonomy (NCBI): domain Eukaryota; kingdom Viridiplantae; phylum Streptophyta; class Magnoliopsida; order Asterales; family Asteraceae; genus Flaveria; species Flaveria robusta. The sequence continues at coordinate 1,522,328 of CM046472.1, read as the reverse complement.
AATCAGTGATAACACAGCACAAAGGCAAGTTAGTCAAGGAACCAAACAAAACTTGATTTCGATACCATCACAATTAGGACAAAAACTAAAAAATATTAGAATGTATATAGATAAGAGTATCTTTTCATAGAGGATATGAGCTATCATCAATAGGTTGGTCAGCTTTGTATCCATAGAAGTACACACTGCCATTCTTCCAGTTGTGTGACAGCTGGAAATTTTTGTCTATCACCAAGTCAAATAGCTGTTGTGGCAATCTCTCTGAATTAAGTGTTCCAAGAACAAGGTTTTTGTCATCAATGTTGATATGCAAGCAAACAGATTCATTTGTTTTGTTATTCTTGATTTCTCCAAGACAAGCCTGTATAATCAAAACCGCAGTTCGTTTTATATGATCAAAAAACAAAAAGTGCCCAATTTCATAGGGTGGAGAAGTTCTATACCTGTGAAAGATGTAAAACCTGATCTTTATCAAGGTAAACGTCAAATGGCTGACCACTTTTAACCTCAACACCTGCAAATATACAAATATAAAATTTTGCAACAAAAGAATAACCACAAGAGGCAAAAAAAAAAGTGCAAAAACATATGATTAAACTAAAACATAATCAAGTAATTATTCTGCTAAAATTGAAAACAAATGTTTAAATTTCAATGCTCCACCAATCAATTTCCACAATAAGTACAATTTCAAATAAAGCACCAGCTCATATGTAAACATTAAAAATGAATACTAGAAACGTAATGTAATGTCTCCTTAAATTTATTTGACCAAACACAGAAATGTAAAAAAATAAATAAATAAATAAAAAGTTTAAGCAACTATGGATTCATATACACAAATATATGATCATCATGCCACAAAGACAGGTGCTAATGTACACAGATAAACCACCAATTCGATAATCATCCTTGCATCATTAATTCTACAGATTAACCAGCATAACTCTGTTTAAACAGACACAATGTTAAATAGACGAAAAATCATACCAAATAGACAGATATATAATAACTAACTAAAGAAACAGTCACAGTAAGTTCGGATTCAATTACACAAACATATGATTATCAGCCATAAAACACAAGTGCTAGTGTACACCAACATAACAATCACTTCTAAAATGATACTCACAGAATTTTTCCTATAGATTCAACAACAAAACTCTTTTTAAACGAACACAAGGTTAAACAGACGCGAAATCATACCGCTGCAACCTCCAAAAAAACCTAAGAACAACACGGTATTCACAAAGGCTTTCACAACTTCTACATTCATACTGATTCAAAACCAAAAACGAAGCTCGGATCATAAAATCAAAACAAACATTACAAAAAACAAATCATATGCACAAAATCACGAATAGACGCATATGAAAATGATGCATAACATCACTATAAACAGAAAAGCGATTCGTCATCTCGTATGAAGGTATGATGATAGAAGCCATAATAAGGCATCGATTTTCATCAGAAAAAAGCCCTAACGACGGACATGAAAGAAGAGAGAATATAAACATATGATAATATTATTGTGGAATACATGAAGATGAGAATCGTTACCCCAAAACTCCATTGTTGCAGAAGATTCGAGAGAGAAGATGAGCGGCAAAGAGAAGTGTGTATTAGCGGAATTAAAAAAACGTTAGGGTTTGGAGGAAGTGAATACGAAGTTATAGAGAGATGACGGAGGTGTGATTCGCTACGTCGCAGACCACCGTTACTTTTCAAAAATGGAACGTGTTAATTTTACCATGAGTATTGTTTGTTTGTTTGTTTTTTTTTTTTTTTTTTTTTTTTTTCTCTTTTTGATAAATGAATGATGTTTAAAAAGTGATAAAAACATGATTGTATAATTTTTTTTCATAGTGTAATGCGATAATTTAATAGATAGATAGATTATGAAATAATATGCGTGTGTTTGGGTTTGGCCAATAAAAGCTTGTTGATTTGAAAATTTGGTAATATTTAAACCATTAAATGTTAAATTACTAAAAGTCTGATTAAATAAAAGACTTTGAATCAGTAAATATTGTTTGGTTCTTTTTAAATAATTGTATATGGTAGTTATTTTATCTTTATGAACTATTTTGTGTTGATTATTAGGTTAGATATGACTGTACTAAATGATAAATATTTATATACATAAAATATAAAACATAATAAAAAATCCAAATTACACATTAATCATTTAAAATCCATGAATACAACATACTTTTAATAAATTACTAGCTATCTCGTCACACAAAATAGTCATATATGATAGTGAATCATAAATTTACAAGTGTTGTTGTATGTAGCGTTAAACATTTCCCATCCCAAATTGTTCAACTTCTCTTTGCTTAAACCATGGATCCATTGAGTGATCATAAAAGGTTGGAGCTAAAACTTGAAACAAATCAAACATAAGCTTCATAAACCGACAACATCTTGAAAAAAAAAACATATAATGAATCAAATTATAATTTTTAGATTATGTTTCTCTAATATTATATCTCGTGTCTTTGTTCTTACATATTTGCACCCATATGCTCACCCAGTAAAATAATTTCGTGTGCATATATATTACGTAATGCGTGATGAATATTTTTAAACTACCATGATTAGAATTTCTTTTTTTAGTCAGTATACTCATCAGCCACTACTAAAAATACGTAAATGTTTCTATGATGGGAGAATAGCCCTTAACGTGAAGTGTGTGTAGCAAACCCTTGATGGTAAAGTTGTATAATTTTTCACTCGAGTTCTAATATGCTTTGTGACATTCATATGTGTCTTTACATTGCAAAATTTAAGTCATTAATAATCTAAATAAAAAGAAAACACGTTACTATCAAAATTCTATCTTAAGAACCGTTAAATTATATTTAGATAAAATATAATAATCATAACTCCCATATTAAATCCTAATTATATACATAACACGCCATTAAATTTATGACAAATTCTATTGTCGTCTTAGCAAGATGTTGGCATTTGAGTTAATTCTACGTAGATATTATGCATATTAGAAATGACACACCATGTATCTTATAAGTTCAATATTGTTAGCATGATTTAATAGCATTGAACTAGAGGTCTATTATGGCATATATACTATCATTATCAAATTATCATAGATGCATGTCGTCCACTTTCAATTTTTTTTATATCGCAAATTTGATTATATCTATCAAATGTTTTTACATGCTAGACACTGCTAACATATCAAAAGATGGTGATATCTCCCGAAAATTATTAAATATCGAATACAATAAAGATATCATTTACATGACATTTTCTTGAATGTCAGACAATAACTACATCTATCAATCGTTGTCATTATGTTATAAGATGTTTTCACATCACTAACTGTTAGCTCTTAGTATGCATTCATTTGTCTTTGTGTGCACATATTTGCATGCATATGTTAACCCGGTAAAATAATTTTGTATGTATATATATATATACTACTTAATGCATTATGGATTTTTTTTACTACCATTATTAGAACTTGTTTTTTTAAGTCAGTATACTCATCAGTGACTACCAAAAGTGCGCAAACGTTTATATGAAGGAATATTAGTCACTAATGTGAAGTGTGTGTAACAAACCCTTGATGATAAAGTTGTACATTTTTTCACTCGGGTTCTAATATGCTTATAACAGTCATATCTATCTGTACATTGCAGAATTTAAGTACTTGATAATCTAAATAAAAAAGAGAACACATTACCATCAAGATATTCTCTTGAGAATCGTTCATATTTAGATAAAATACAATAATCATAACCCGTTTTAAGTTCTAACAACATAAATTACACGCCATTAAGTTTATGACAAATTCCATTGTCGTATTAACAAGAGATCGGCTTTTGAGTTAATACTACATAGATAATGACGTCTCACAATCAAATTCTAAATCCATCAAATTGTATGACGTAGGATTTGAATTTTCGACTTCTAATAGATAGATCACTTATTAAACATCCGGAAAACATTGTGTTAAATATCTTATATCTTTTATTATTATTATTTCATGTAATATACATCAAGATACCAATTTGATCCAAAACGATACGGGATCCAATTCCCTTACGGATCCGTCTTCAAGAATTCCGACAACTCACCACCTCCGACACCAAACTCCGGCAACTCATAGCTTCCAATATCACTCCAAATATCCTCCTCTTTCACAGTAACATCACCGATTCCACCGGAAATTGGTTCCGATAAGTACTCCGGTGCAGCCTCTGATTCAATCTCCAGCACATTCTTCCCTTTCGACTCGCGATATTCGGGTTCTCTACCGAATTCAAGATTTCTTGATGACCCACCAACAGAAAGAGGAGTCTGTTCATGGGGTTGATGTTTAACGAACTTTCGAGTGGTTGTTGGAGACGAAAGTCGAAGCATTTGCTCGTTTTCTTCAGAAGAAGATGACAAAAATGCCTTGTTTTGAAACATTTTAGCCAGAAACGAAACCATTTGCTTCTGTTTATCTTCGGCAGCTTTAAGTTTTTCGTTTACTGATTCCATAAATCGATGTGTATCGCAGTTTTTGTTCTTTAATTCGATAATTTGCTGCATCATTTCCATCTTCTGTTTCTGTAATCTTTCTATTTCAGCTTCGATTAACATGTTGTGAAACTCTTCATTGGTTGTAGAATGCGATTGATTCGATTTACGCCTTTGAATGTTCTTCAAGAGATTCTTGTGTCCTCGTATAAAGCTTTCGTTCGCAAACTCCCATTTGTCGGGATCAATCTTGTGAAATCCCTGAATCGAATCAATTTAAACAACATCAAGAATATATGTATCAGAAACAACATTCAATCAGCACAAAATAACGATCAAAAACTCGAAATTGAGATGAAACAATGTATATCTGCATCATTACAGACTTCAATAACTTTACATATGTGTTAAGTTGCCGAACAAAGCTCGAAAAATTGTTATGTTTGAAGTTTCTTGGCAAGATTAATCTCGAGAACTCGATCGGATCCCAGACGACAAAACTCCGGCCACCACCGCCCCACGAAATGATCGGGTCTAGCATCGGGTCATCCACTAAATCGAAAGTTTTCGACAAAAATGGTGGAATTTGTGTTCCTTGTAAACACTCCATCGGCTGAGGAATCATTTCACCTTCACTAATTGTCACCAATTTAGCATTAGCATCTCCTGTTTACAATTTCCAATCATCAAATTCCGACCATTATATAAAAAAAAAACAGAGTAAAAACAGAGTAGCCTACTAATTTGAATGAAATCAATCAAAAAGACTAAGAAACAGTACAAAATAACGAATACCCACCAAGGGTTGATGAAATTAGAAGTGGATTTTGGCTTGAAATCGGGTCGGATCCTGCCGGAGAAGATGAAGAGGTGTGGTTCATTGAAGAGAAAGACGGTGAGATTGTGGTCGGTGGGGGGATAAAGGGTAATTGGGGTGTATATATAGGTAATGTGTGTAAAACTCCGGTGAGAATGGCGGTGGAGTTGACGGTGGTTGTTTCGCCGGAGCTGCCATGGGTGAACCACCGACCTTAGTGGTTCTGTTGCAGATATTTTTGTTGAAGGTGGCGTTGGCCAATCAGGGTTTAGAAAGATAGATATGGAGGATACGACGTCGTGTGTGTTTTATCCGTAATAGGCAAGGAAAAAACTTCCAAGTTAAGTAACACATATAAAACAAACAAAACTTTTTTTTTTTTTTTGGAAAATATAATATAATAAAGTATATTCATGAGTTTGTATTATTTTTTGTAACATTAATTTCTTTTACACCTAAATAACAAATAATTTTTAAATTTTAACTTCATAACACAATCATTAATATTTTAAGCTACAATATCAAGAAATGTAACACTTATTTTATGTAATCTTTACAACAACAAAAGGCATTAAGAAAAAATAATCCATAAACTCCCTTGAGTAGTTTAGTTTTACAAGTCATCAGAGTTTGTTATATCATACAGGGTATAAAAATAAAGTTTAGGAAGCGATAACATATACGATTGTAACAAATAGGTGTGATAGTCACAATCAAATAGGTGCCATAGCTAGTTAATGGAGTAATCTTATATACGTTTGTATGTATGTCTTATATAATTTGAGATCAAGTTATCTTATAACATTTAAGCATGGAACAATACAAGATGTGATATACGTACTAGCTATGCTTACTAATTTACAACAACATTTAAGCATGGAACAAGACAACATGTGATATATGTTCTAGCTAATGTAGATATTTTTATCTAATGTTCTTACTAATTTACAACAAACGATGGCCTTGTTTGTTCACGTATCATAGTCAATTAACCATCTAGCGTTACTGTAACAACGACTAAAAGCCATTATTCATCTTCAAATATCAAGTCCGAATGCCGCAACATCAAAACTAAAAGCCATTGTTCACATTTACATGCTTTCGTAGGTTAATAATTATTCAAATATCGAGGATGTAGACTTACAACTCGAGCTGGGATGAAATGTGTCTGGCGGTGTTTTGAATACATCGCAAATTAATCATCCAAGACCTTGTTAGATTGACATGTTGTGTTTAATTGTTTTGAATGACGTATGTGTGCCTTGAAGATTGAAATCGATGAGTGATAACTTATAAAAACCGCCACATACAATCAAGAGTAAATATGCATCCTATTATTTTGAATGACTTTGTAGAGATAAAAACTTTTATCCCCTTATAAATACTTGATAACAATTTATAAATTTTTTTACACTAAAATTTTAATTTAATTATATTTCAAGATTTAACCAATCTCAGATATAAATTGTGGTATCTAAGTTTTTTTAAAACTTAAATGGGTTTTATTTTCTATTTATAAAAAATAAGATGAATCTATGTTCCTCTCTTTGATTTAGCTTCGCGTAAATTATAAATAAGTTTCTAAGAAAAAATTATGTTTATATATCACAATTCCCAAACATAAAACGATAAACATTCAAGGTATTTCGAGGCCCTATTAAAACGGTATTACGTGTATGATATATATATATATATATATATATATATAAATATATATATGTGTGTGTGTGTGGGGAGGGGGGGGGTTTATAAGTAGTTGTTTAGAATTATGTTATCTCAGATTGTCGATCTATTCACTCAGATAGTCGATCTATTGTAATAGAAAACGATTAATAAGCGATAACATTTTAGTTCATGTCAAAATTGGTAGATTCAAATTTATTCAATCTCAAACCAAATTAGTTTTGCATCATAAAACTATGAATGAAAATAAACCCAAATAATGATAAACAATAATTAAATCACCAACATGCTGATTTGATATAAAAACACTAAGACTCTATTTACAAACAGATAGAGTTGTCATTGTGACAAAACCCTAGAAGAAGAACACAATTATACTTCCGAGAGAGAATGAGAACAACATATGAGCTAGAGATGTAGTAGTTGATAATCAAACATACAAAAACCATATCTTCTTTAATAACGTGAGCAGTCATAAGAAGATAAAGATCGACTACTACTCCAGAAGGAGAAGACTGATATGATGAAACATATATATGCTGAAAATGAGGGGTTAAAACCGTAGATCTTATGGAGAATAAGACCAAAAGATATAAGCATGAAGAATGTGTCTTTCTCAAAGCAATTCAACCTCTCTTTCATCCTTTATAAACCCGAACACTTCAACGGATATAAATATATAATATATCTACTCCAATCCGGTATCCAAGCCCACAATAGCTCAACAAACACAGCCCAAATTGAAAAGAAAGCAATACCAACAATTAAAGAATATTTGTATGTAACATTTATTTGTTTGATACTGAATTGAAAATAAGCATATATCTCAAGGGTTCAACTCTATTAAATTAAAATTGCAGTAGTAAGATAATGAATTGGGTTTCCATATCTAGAAATTAGAGACCTATAAAATAGACTAGACTTAAGAATACCTTAAGATGATATTTAAATTTGTGCAATTAGCATCTCAATTTTCAAGCAAACACCGAAGGTACACTTAATTTGGGGAATATCTCATAGTTAAACATCAATCATATAAAACTACCTTCAACCTTCGCATATTGCCGCGGAATCGTACGCAGTGTGATAAAATATAAACAATTATAGATTTATTTATTTTCGAACTAAATTTACGTCGAAACGTAAAATAACTGAAATTTATACCGTTCAATGAAAACATATTAGATTTGACAAACTCTTTTTCAATCAAAAGTTATATCGAAACGTAGATCAACTACATAAAAAACATGTGTTGTTATGTCGTATTCGGCATGATAAAGTATAGATTAAAATCGCCCCGACTTGTTTTCGAACTACGTAGAATAATGCGGAATTTATACAGTCGAATGAAAATGTATCATATGATTCATATTTGACCTGACGCGTTTCAAAACAAACTTACGTTGAAACGTGGAATAACTTAAAACGTACTTAACAATAAACACATAAACATTTAATATTTGACCTGATTATTTTATAACCTGTTTTTAATTTATATGAAATCATTTCATGTACATATCAAAAATTCCTTTTAAAACTAAAAATAAAACAAATAAAAGTTTTGTATTTTCGTCTTTGTGGGTCAAGTCTGCCTTTGTGATGTTGTAAGAGAATGGATAAGGGACAACTCTGACTTTGTAGGTCTATTTGTAAATTCTTAAGACTTTAGTATTAATAGTAACATTCTAAATTTTATGAAAATGCAAAGAAAATGAAATCAAATGAAGGTGAGTAGTTGAGTTTGTAGGGATTTATTTGTAAATTATAATACTTTAGTGGTGAATGTCTAAAACTACATAAATTTCTTGTAGTTACAAGACATAAGTTATTAATATTATAATAATTTAATCTATATTTCATGTAATTAATAGTTTTATATGTTACTTTAACTCAGCCCTACCTATCTTATAATTAAATATTAATCATATAAAGTACTATTTTTATTAAATTCGTGTATTATAAGTGTTCAATAAATACAATAAAAATTAATTAATTATAAAATAATATTTTAATATAAAAAATGATTGTAATTTTTCTTATTATAAATAGAATTAAAATTTTATTTTAAAATAAACGTTTTAAAAAATTATCATTTTTAAAACTTTCTTATTATAACTATAAATTTTAATTATTTTTTGTTTGTAAAAATTTTACTTTTTAAAACTTAAATTTAAAATATTTCCTATTATTAATAAAGTTTGATGTTTTAAAAAGTTTTTTATTTTATAAATTTTAATAAAAATGTCTCTTTTTTGATTTATTAAAAAACTATTTTAATTTTTAAAAAACTTAAATAATATTATTAGTAGTTAATATGATCTATAACTTCTAATAAACCAAGCTTTATAAAGCCACATGTCATTCTCTTAACTTACCTTTTTACCACTTGCCATTCTTCTATATATTATCACCTAATTTTCCCTTCAAAAGGATATTATTGTAATTTAAACATTAAAACTAATTTCTCTCTCTTATTAAATATCAATTTTATTAATTACAATATTTCTCTCTCATTTAAATTTTTTAAAATCATGTATCTTTTTAAAGTTAGATTTTATTAAGAAAATAAAAAATCACATTTTTTAATTAAATAAAATTTTTTTTATATAATATGAAATTTTCAAAAACACTAAACCTTTTTAAAACAAAATATTTTAAATCCATTCCTTTTTTTTTAAATATAAAAAATGTGAACTTTTCTAAAAACAATCTTATTAAAACAACCAGAATAATTACAAACCAGAGCTTTTAATAAATAAGATTTTTATAAAAATAAATTCTTTTATAAAACAATCTTAATACGAATGTTTAAAAATGATACTATTTAGATAAGAGAATTAAAAAATAATATAATTGTTTTATTTTCTTGAACAATTACGTATATAAAATTCATATCTTATATTAAAATATTGTATTGTAAATCTTTGTGTTTATTATTAACTATAATCAATTTAATAAATGAGTTTCTAGCCTATCTATCTATATATCTATCTGTCTGTTTGTCTATCAATCTATCTATAATAAAAAAAATAAGATAATACGTGACGCAATCGTAATCATCATCATACTAACTTTATTATTTCTCTTTATTATTAAAACTAATATTGAATACTAATAATATTACTCATACCATTTTCAAATTAAAAAATGTATAATTTAATAAATTGAAAATCTATTTATTTTAAATTAAAAACACATTTTTTTAAAAACAAAAAAGCAATGAACTTTTTAAAAAAATCAATTTACTTAAAACAAAATATTTACAAACCATAAATTTTTTATAAACAAAAGTTTAAGAAAAATATATTATTATTTATTTACTTAAAGTAGCTATTTATAAGTAATTATAATCATATTTTATCTTTAAGCATAGTTTTATAATTCATAAATTTTGTTTACTAATTATTTAATAATTTATATATTTAACTCGTGTAATACACGGGGTATCAACCTAGTTATTTAATATGAGAGAGAAACAGAAAAATTTGGTGAGAAAGAACGTGGTGTTGACACGTGTCACACCTGGTTACCTTTTTATTAAAACAGTAAGATAAAATTTAAAGAATATAATATATATTTCATGTAATGGACAATTTTATATATTACTTAACCCAACACTACCTACTAAGCTCTGATTAAAGGCGTAAACAATGCAAGTCGGTTTGTGAGCTAACCAACATCAACTTAGTAAAGGTTCGAATCGATCCGCACATTAACGAACTTGATCCCAAACTTCACATGTCGAGCTTGACTATACTTGTGAATCTACAAAAGCTTATTATTTGTATAATTTTATTTGATTCATCAAATGCATATTTGCATAATAAGTATGATATTTGAAAATGAACAAAATAATTAAGTAAATATACTTTTGCTAAACATAATAATAAAATTTATTTTATATAATAATTAAACTTCAGGATTGTTCTAATTAAATCACTTATAAATTTTATTATCTCAACCAGGTCACTAAAGTTTACTATGATGTTTAAATATTATATATTTAACCTGAATAGCTAGATTGTCATCCCTTTATATCAATCATAATATTTTTTAAAATGGAACATTAAAAAAATAAGCAATATTTATAAAAAAGCAAATTATTTTAAAAAAATGTGTACTATTATAAAAATCACAAAAGATACAAGTGACCTAATCGAAACACTTCTAAAACATTAGTGATCTGATTGAAACAAATAAAAATATTAAAAAAAATAAAAACACGAGTGATCTTATTGGAACAGTTTTTAACTTGTTTACTATTATTTTGAAACTTTCTTTGTTTTTTTCCAAAAATAAATTAGACATTTTGTTTTAAAACAAACCGTTATAAAAAAATATTTTAAAAGTTTGATGTCGTTGAAAAGTTTTTTATATTATAAAAGTTGTTTATTTAAAAATAACACTAATAAAAAACTTTCTTTCTTGATTTACTTACAAAACTATTTTAGATCTAAAAATAATTAAATAATATTATTAGTAATTAATGTAAATATTTAATAGAAGAGAGAAGCGGAAAAATTTTGATAAAATTAATGTGGTGTTGTCACGTATGCTAATAAATATCTTTTTATTAGAGTAGAAAGATAATTCATTATTTTTATGTGTCCTGTTTAATTAAAATTTTTAATGATAATTAATTTTTTTCTTGTAACAGGTCGACCATCATCCACTGAGAAGTACGCTTCCATGGATCCGCACATTAAAATAAAATTTCAGAGATTTAATCACGGATAACGACAGATATCAGTAAATCATGATTTTTTTTTCTCGATTATTATTTATATCCCTTCATCAATGCATGTGTTTTCACCTTTATTTGGACAAATATCATATCATACATAGAATACACAAATCCGTTATACAATTCCCATATTAAAAAACGTATTCAATATATGATTTAAGCACACAATGCTTCTTTGAAATATGCTATTTACCATCAAAGTATTCTTTCAAGAGCCTACAAACTTACACGTTCATATATACTTACTTTTCTGAAAATTTATATATTATTAATATTTTTTAAAAACAGTTTAAAATATTAATAAAATAAACTCCAAAGAAAATTTATAATTTAATTATTAATGAACTTCCTGGGTCACGGTTTGAATGTTTGAAACTCCAATATTAAAGTTAAGATTCCATAATAAAAAACAAGCAAACATAATATACTGATCTTTCAGTTAATTTCTATTATTGTTCTCTACTTAAATTTAAATCAGATTAATTATTAAAACACACTATTATTCAATTTTCAATGTAGTTCTCTTATCAATTTGCTTTACCTTTCTATTTCAGGTTTTATGTATTATCTTACATCTTGTGACATATTAATAATAAAAAATAAAATAGTCAACACGTACACTCTTCATCAACATATGCAATAACTATTACAATTTTCATACCAATAAAAGTTTGACATCTATTTATTGCTCCTATGGGCCAAAAGTCACCCCTCCTTCTAAACCACTTTTATAATTGATTTCCACCTTCTAGTGGCACACTATAATATTATTTTCATGCATATCAATATCTATATGAATAATTCCCACACACACTCCCACATGAATAATATCATATAACATTTCACGATGAGTGATACCCCTACTGAGTTGACTCGTATTCACGCGTACATCCTCCTCCTCACCGTGTTAACTCACCCGATCGCCGCCGTTGCCGCCACACACGAGCTCTTGAGAGGCTTCACCGCCACCCCCGATTCATCGGTAGCGTCATTTCAGCCGCTACTCAGTGACTCAGTTGGTAACTACTCGCTCGGTTTTGTCCGAGTTGAGCAGAGTCAACTCGCTCTTGCTGTTGTTCACGTTCCGTCGCAGGAGCAACTATGGGTCGCCAAAACAGGTGTGTTGACTCGGTGGTCGTCACAAACTCGTTTGTCGTTCAATGGCAGTCTCGTAATTACTAACTCACGTACAGGGGTATTATGGTCAACTCACACCGACGGCGACCGTGTACGGCTCTCCGACAACTCTAATTTGTTGATAGAGACCGGCGGCGATGGTGGGTCAACGATATGGCAGAGTTTTGACTTTCCCTATAATACCCTCATGGAGGGTCAAAATTTCACTAGTGCCATGACATTAGTTTCATTGAACGGGTTGTATTCGATGAAGCTAGGACCCGATTTCATCGGGTTCTATGCTAAGTTTGTTGCGAGTTCTGACCCGGGCCATCTTTACTTCCAACATAATCCTATGGAAGCGAAGGCCCAGGTCATGAAAGGTGAGGGACCCATCCGGATAGTGCTCAGTCCGGATGGGTTCCTGGGTATGTACCAGAATGGTACAGCCCCAGTTGATGTGCAGCCATTTAGCAGCTTCCAACAACCGGGGAGAGGTAATCGTCGGGTGCGTTTAGAACCCGACGGTAACCTGATTGGATACTACTGGGCCAAATCATCATGGCTCGTGGATTTCAAACAAATATCCGACCCATGTGATCTACCCAGCTCGTGTGGACCGTACGGGATGTGCCAACGCGGCAAAGGATGTTCATGTTTGGACAACCGGACATCTTACACGTCTGGCCGATGCGACACGGAGGAAATAAGAACCTCTGGTGACGATCTATGTCAAAAAAAGTATAGGGTGTTACGGAGGATCGGGGTAGAGCTACCGAACAAAGAGATAATGGCGTACACGATCATGAGTTCTCTAGAGAAGTGTGAGCGTGCGTGTGAGGACAAATGCACGTGTTGGGGTGCAGTATACAGTAACACATCTGGATTCTGCTACACTATAAACTACCCCGTACAAACACTAGTTGAAGTACTAGATGATACCAAAGTGGGTTATTTTAAGGTGAGAGAGGGTACAGGAAAAGATAATACTTCAACAGGGGTATGGGTTGGAATAGGTTTATTGTGTGGGTTGATTTCGTTAGTTTTGATAATTGGAGGGGTGATATTGTACAAGAGAGAAAGTAGAGGGGTTAAAGGGTATGTAGAGGAGGATGGGTTGAATGATGGGGTGGGGCCCTATAAAAATTTGGGGTCCACAAGTTCGAAATCTATAGAGTTAAGTGAGAGGTGACGTAAGCAATGACGTATTTGGGATTGAGGGTTTGACTTTGACCAAGTTTGACTTTATATTTATAGATCCGATGGGTAGAGCCGTAGAGACGTGGTAAATGTTCAAAATGGATCTTAACGGTCACGTGAAGGAGATACAAATTTATTTGTAAAATATAAATGATGTAGGGATGTTTTCAGTTTTTTTTTTTAATTTTTGTGTAATTTTATTAAAAATAATAGTATCATGAAAAGAGAAAACTAAAGCACTCGTTTTGGTGCGAACAAAGGTTTGTTTGATGTTAATTGCGGTACGGTACTAATATACTATGTTCCTAAAGATCAATGGTGGATATCCGTTTATTCTTCAATAGACTAAATGGATTCCTGCAAAAGTTAATATGTTAGCATAAAGATTAGAAACAGATCAATTTCTAACAATGAACGCTTTAGCAAAAGAGGTGGTGATGATAGTTTTGCCATATATTTCCTTTTGGTGTGGCATAGTTCTCAACTTGGGTCTTAGAAAAAAGATGTGGTCCATGTGGTTGTGCTAACCTCTCTATGCTTGTATTTGAAAAGCCTCGAATGTAGGAGATAAGATCTTGGAGGTTTTTATGGGTGAAAAAGTGGAACTCTTATGGATCACTACAATTGGGGGTTGGCGTTATTTCCTGTTTGAATGTTAACATTTTTGTATGGCGTTGGTTGGGCCGTTTCAACAGCTTATTAATGAAATAAATTTGGTTGTTAAAAAAATGTGTGGTTAAGTTCGACTCATGCACAAAATGATATGAATTGAGCTGAATCTGCTTATATACCAAACTTGAGCCTTATATTTAACTCGTGTTATGGTTAAACAACTTACTCGTGTTTTCTTTTGTTTGTTTTTTTTTTGTTATGGTTTTATATACTTATGTTTATTCAAGCTTTTGGCTCGTTAATTACAAACGACTTACAAATCATGAGTTATTTACTCGCCCCTAGAAATTCAAGCTTCCTCTACTATCATAGGCCAACTACTATTTTTTGAATATAGAAGAAATTGCAAGTTGAAACCTTCTGAATCCAAAAATAGCGATCAACTTGCATTTTATTTCTCAACTTATCACTCGGTTGTTAAACATTAGGCTAGAAAATAATCACCGATGACATCAATGAAAACAATAACTTTAGTTCAATTTTTATATCGATTTTTAAAGTTTGCTTATCAAATGGTAGGTCACCAATCACCATATTCGGAAAAACATATGAAAATGTTTTTTTTTTTTTTTTTTTGCCAATAGCATATAATGAATTATTTTTACCATTTAATATCACAAACATTTGATCTCTTACCAGGCCAAACAACTAACTTGAACCAGAAAACATTGTTGCTATCTCACATTTTATCCGATTATGCTGAGTATACGGGTCATGTCATGTTTTTAACCAGTGAGCATTCATACTATCTACTTTGGATCAATTCTTACCTGTAAATTCAACACATCTATATTTTATAAAATTTGAATCCACAATTTTTTACTGAGGAGTAAAACATTTAACCATTAGAATGTTTTTTTGAAACATGCCATGCCACCTATAAATTGATTTTAACGTAATAAATCTTAGTGTAGAAAGTCAAATTCGTTTGGGATCCTGCAAATGTCAAGTAGAGATGGGGGACGCATACTGTTAAATTATTTTAATAGGTATGTTGCTATGTGGTGGTCGTGGACTAAATTATTTTATTTCATTAGAGATTATCCATTAGATTGTATTTGATGATTAATTATCTAATTAATTAATTAATTGTTAAATTATTTTATTTTATTAGAGATTATCCATTAGATGTATATCATACTTTTATAAAGTAATTCTTTTATATTATCTTTTTTAAATTTATTTTTAATCATTTATAAACAAAATTTATAGTATAATAAAGATCATCATATCATGATACTGTTAGACTAAATACATAATTTTTAATTGAAAAAATACTATACTTACCAGTATATTTTTTTTTGAGGCATTTTTTGTTATTTTGAATCGGGTTAAAACCGGGTTGGAAATTGGTTTTGAAACTAGTTCGGTTGAATCAATAATCAAAACAACTTATTTAAAAACTGATCGGGTTAAAATCAGTTTGAGTGAGGAAAAGGACTGGGTTTAAGTTAGGTTGAAACGACTTTGAAATTGGGTTGAAATCGATTGGGTTTGGGTTTTGCCAATTGAAATGATTTCACCGTATATGATCAACAATTGAACTCAAACCTACAGGATAGTTCGAGTGGGGACCAGTTTGGAATGAAACCAGTTTAAAAATCAGGTCAGTGTGGGTCGGGTTACCAATTTTGGTTTTCAAAGCAGTTATATTTGTCTATATATACTAAGAACATTCATAGTCCATTCCTCATTTCGATCTCTATAATTTAACACAAAACCTCATTCTTTTAATTTATCTCAGGGTTTTTTAAAATGTCATAGATTTCATTCCTTATGTCTATTGCTACTTTTATTAAATAATACTTCTTTATTTTCTTTTTAATTATTTTTTATTTCATTCACTCACATCCACAAATCCACTCTAAATCATATTAAATCATTGACATCAGGGATGAATATATGAGGATGAGTATGCTTTCCTCTAATATATAGGGACTAATTTTAGTAAACCCGTGTATACATGAGTTGAATAATTTTTTTTAATATAATAAAAATTGATTAAGAACAAATAATATTTTTAAGATAAGATATAATTAAAATTACGTATGCGTAAAAACTATAAGTAACAAAACAATGACATTAACTTTTAAACTTTTTTTTTAAATTAAACATATTGTTTCAAAACAAAACGTATAAAAATACCATTTTATTAAAATTTCTTATTATAACTCTCAATTTTAATTATTTTTTGTTTATAGAAAAATTACTTTGAATAAACATTAATTTTAAATATTTCATATTTTAAAAAAGTTTGATGTGTTAGAAAAAATTTTAATTTAAAAAATTATTTTTTAAAAATAAATTTTATAAAACGATTTATTTCTTAATTTATTAAAAAACTATTTTTAATATAAGTAAAAGTTAAATAATATTATTAGTAATTAAGGTAATTATTTAAAATGAGTGAGAAACGATAAAATTTTGATGGAAAGAAATGTGATGCTGTCACGTATTCCTCATAATTATTTTTTTATTATAGTAGAAAAATTAGGTACCTAGATAGAAAATGAGATGAAGTAAATTCTTATGTAATCTTGGGAAAATATATAGATAAGGTTGGGGTCTTGGGGACGAGGGAGGGGTTAGTAATGTTCTAATGGGTTGCATAATGCCATAATGTACTCACGTCATAGTGGTAGGCTTTTGTGTCTTTACTGGACACTGGTTATGAAAGAGAAAGGCCCGGCCCGGCCCACATTTAGGGTTGAAACTTGTAAGAGTTCCAACATATTTTAACCTTCAGTTTTCTCGAATTGCTACTTTTTATGGAAATGGGTTTTTTGTACCCGGGTTGAAGCGAACCGGGGTATGAACCCGCGTCGGGTTCACTTGCTTGAAAACCCTACCTATTATACCCGTGTAGGGTAGAGTCGGATCCAAAACCGGGTCCGATACCGGGTTTAGTTTTTTTTTTTATTTCTTTTTTTTTTTTTCTTTTCTTGTGTGTGTCGGGGTTCAAATCGGGTCCGAAACCGGGTTCAAATCAGGTTCAACCGGGCCGGGCCCGGGTCGGGTTCACTAAAAAACTCAAAATCTAAAACCGGTTCCAACCGTACGGGTTTAAACGGGTCCAACCCGGGTACACCTCCCATCGCGCACAACAGTACCCGGATCCGGGTCGGGTTCAAACCCGGTTTTTATGCCCACCTCTACATACACAGGATCATGTGAATTTGAACACGGAATGGTCATTGTTGAATATTTGTGGGTTATGGGCGATCTTGGTACTTTAAGAATTAAGAATTGTGTCTCACGTTTACTATCTACTCGTGTATGTGTCATGGTATCTTTTATTGAACCTGTTAAGTTTATAGGTTTCAAACCATAAGTATAAACTATTTTTGTGTTGCACAACGAATTCTCAGTACTCAAAATTCAATTCGCAGTTCATCTAAATATCGATAGGATATATCAGATACTCGACTAAATCGTTAGTATTCTAGTTTTATCAATTTTAAGTTTATAACAATTTCAAAATACTATTTGTTACATTTCTTAGATTTTATAATGTATTAACATATGCGATTTTAATTCTGGTAAAAAGTATTATATTAGTTTCAAGTCATTGGATGAGTTTCATACTAAACTCACAAGAAATTTCTAATTGATCCCGTATTCGGTTAAATACCTAAATACCCGTCCCTTAATCTTGTATGTGTATTAAGGTTTTTCCGTTGGGTTCAAATTTCTTATCAACCTTAATTTAACAAAATTCTTACTATAAAATAGATCTAAGAATCTTGTAAAACAATCCAAAACAAGATGCCATACTGATGTTTTGTTTTTATCTTGTTTAACACTCCTTAATAAATGATTCCAATTTTCGTAAGATGTTAGCTATGACGTTATGTTGCCAGAAAATAAATATTTAAGATTTGGATTTAGATAGGATGATTATGGTATGTTTGCGTAAGTATGCAACCAAACTAGTAAAACAAAATATTTATTCTCTGAATCATATGAACTTTCGAACTTTACTATGCATACTATGGGAATATATGTGCAATTAGCCTATATATTTATAATTCAAGTGAATGAACAGTAATACAGTGATGTACAAGTGTCTATTGCTTATGTACAACTTTAATTCCACCACTGCCTCAAACGTGTTTTATAGTGTTGCATCTGTTTTCTTCAAAGCATTTTATACATTTAGAGAGAGAAAGACTTTGAGAGGGCAGCGGGGTCCAGAACCGGTAGTCGCCGGCGGCTGTCGCCATCCGTGTGCGTCGTCTCCGTTCTGTCGCCAATGGTGTGCGGTTCTCGTGGGCGGTGGCCGTTCGGGGATCTTGGTTTGCATGGTGTCTCTCTGTTTCTTGTTTTGTAGAGAGATAAAGGGGTTTTCGGTGTTTGGTGGTGCCGGAGAAGGCGGTGGCGGTGGCGGCTCCGTGATGTACAAGTAGTTATTGCCAATGTACAACTTGAATTCCACCACTGTCTCAAACGTGTTTATAGTGTTGGATCTGTTTCTTCAAAGCATTTTTAACATTTAGAGAGAGAAAGAGTTCGAGAGGCCAGCGGGGTCCAGGAACGGTAGTCGCCGGCGGTGTGTGTCGTCTCCGTTCTGTCGCCGATGGTGTGCGGCTGTCGTAGGCGGTTGCCGTTCGGGGATCCCGGTTTGCATGGTGTCTCTCTGGTTCTTTTTTGTAGAGGGAGAAAGGGGTTTTCGGTGTTTGGTGGTGCCGGAGACGGGGGAGGCGGTGGCCGCTCCGGCTTGGCTACCGTTTCCCCATCCCCCAAGTGCCGCCTCAGATCTATTCTCCGGTTTTCCGCCTCACGTCTCCCTCCTGTTGCTTTATTTGTTTGTAGAGAGGGAAAGTGGCGACGCCCTATCGTTTTCGGTGGTGTTTTTGGGGGTTTCCTCGGCAGATCTTGTGTTCTTGATGGTTCCTCGACCGCCGGCTGTAGGGCATCCAGCCACTGGCTGTCGGCGCCGATGTGGCCGGCTTGTGCTTTGTACATGACTGGTTGTGTTGAGTTTTTTTTATTGTATGTGCAATTTTGTGTTTAGACCTGGGTTATTTATGATATTTGCTCGGCTTTTGCTAGTAGTGGCGTGTGGCCATTGCCGCTGGTCTTCTTTGAGTTGACCGGCGGTGGTGTTCAGGTAGTTCTTATTGTAGTTTCAATTTGTCACGTGTTTTGGGTGGAATTTGAGGGTCCGTGATAACGGGAAAGACAACTTTCATTCTTTGTGGTTCCGTGAAGGAGTTTTATGTGTCGATATAGTTCGATGATGGTGACGACTGTTCATCTGAGACCATGTCCCTGTAAACCACTAGTTACAATTAAATTAAAGATGCCCAAATATAATTAAAAACATTTATTTTTCATAAGAAACATCTAACTTTTAAAAAAAACATCCACAACAGGGTTGTTCTTGGTCATCTGTGATCAATGTGACATCTTATTATGATTGACGCATAGGCAAAGTGGTAGGAGAAAAGGAAGAAGACATATGTCCAGACGAATGTCCACTTTAAGACCGTAAGAAAAAAAAAGATCCAAAACTATACCATCGACTATTCATTTGAATTCGTAATTATATGTGGCGTTATTGAATAATGTGACTTAGGTACCATTAGTTGTTTCTTTTACTTACTTCTATTAATCAGATTTCTAATACTTAAACAAAAGGTTACTTGATTTGATTAACTTTTAAATTAAAATATTATGTAACAAATGTGGTGAGCAAAAACCGAAACTTTTAACCAAAACAAAACAACCGATGAAACCAAACCATAATTAAGCAAAAATCAACCACACTAAAAATTAACCATAACCAAGACTTTGATTGTGCCTTTCGATTTTGCATCCTTTGTTAATCGAATTAACCGAAACCAATCATAACCTTTCATGTTTTCATGTATTTCCAACATAGTTTGATGTATTTCCAACATAGTTTGATGTATTATCAATATATGTTTCATGTATTTTGAACATATGTTCATGTATTTTGAACATATGTTCATGTATTTTGAATATATTTTCATGTAATTTCATAAAGCTTGCGTATTATCCGATGAAATCAAACAAGCTTACATTTCGGAAGGAATACATTTATGAGGACAACAACATAAGAAAGGTTGAAATGGATTTGATAACTTGAAATAAGCTAAAAATATGATCTAAACCCATAACTAATCATTTTTGGCTGGAAAGACACAAAAAATAAAATAAAAAATAAAATAAACCACGCAGGACAATTAACCAAACATAACCGAAACAAAAATGAACCGAATCGAACTCACTTATGGTTTCAGTTGAGGAATCTACAATAACCGACAGTCATCTGATGGAGGCTAAAACCAAATCACCACACATCATCACCAAATGGCTCGTGGTCTAGCATTACCAATATGAGTTAGAAAACTATTTTTAAGTGTTTGAGTTAGCGAGTTATGCCGTCTAAAAAACTAAAAAAACATTCTTAAAACTTGGATTTTTCTAACAGCGTTTAAAGCTACCTTCAATATCCAAGTGAGCATTCCTGAAAGGAAATGTCAACCGCTCATACTTATTTTTCAGCCCGACTCACGTAAAAACACCATCAACAAAAAAAACCCGCCACTACAAAAAACTTACTTGAATAAGATTTAAATATAATACTTCAAAAATAATAAGCTAAGTTCATCATCCCACATTCAAAATAATTTTAAAACACAGTTAATTTTAGTTTAGCTTCTTAAGGTTTTATAAAGTTTTAAAACATTGATTTTAATCCAAAAATTTTATTATTTATTTGAATTAGATTGAAATAACTTATAAAATTTTAAAAGTATATTGATGTTATTAAATTTTTTTTTTGACCGGCTGATGTTATTAATTAAGCAAAATTGAATTTAATTCTAAAACATATAATTATAGAAATGACAGGGTGACCCCATGTGAGTTTCACTTCTCAAAGTTCCACCCTTTGTCGTTTCATCACTTTCAACTACTCTATTTCATCACATCACACATCAAGGTCTCATCACACCATCAATGGCGGACTCAAATCTCTCATATCTCGCTTTCCTCACTCTCCTCCCAATCATCCTCCTCATCCTTTTCCTCAAACTCATCGTCCGCCCCCGCCCCGTCAAAATCCCAATCAAATCGCGCCACGTGTTCATCACCGGCGGCTCCAGCGGCATCGGCTTAGCCCTAGCGCGCCAAGCCGCCGCCGAAGGCGCTAGAGTCACCATCCTAGCTCGCAACATCGAGAAACTCGAGGAAGCGAAAGCCTCTATTCGACTATCCACTGGTGTAGATGTGGCGATTGTGAGCGCCGATGTGTGCGATTTTGAAGCGGTGAAGGAGGTGGTGGAGAGTGTGGGTGAGATTGATGTTTTGGTTTGTAATCAGGGGGTGTTTGTGGCGTATGAGCTTGAGAAGCAGGAGATTGAGGAGGTTAAGGGGATGATTGATGTGAATTTGGTTGGGAGTTTTAATCTGGTGAAGGCTGTGTTGCCTGGGATGAAGAGGAGGAGTGATCGGAAGCCGGTGTCGATTGCGTTTATGTCGTCTCAGGCTGGGCAGGTACTCTGTGTTTTGTGTTCTTCTGGTTCACTCTTGTCAGGTTGATTAGCTAGTTATATGGTGTATTCTCGAATTGAGACTGCAAAACTAGGGTTTCTAAATGGAAATTGTTTGATTTGTTGCAGTTAGAACATGAATTGAACCGAAACGATATTGTTCATAATAAAAATGATTTAATCTAACGAAAAGCAAGTAACAACACAGCTTTGATCCAATCATGAACCCTAGAGTCCACATGTGGTATTAGAGTGGTGTATCTGTAGTTCTAAACAAGTTAGTGTGAGTTTTATCTTTTCTGTTTTGCAATTACTTTGGGATTCTTATGGATCTCTGTGTTCATAGTTTCGTGTATGTTAAGTCCTTTTTACTGTCGTTTCTATGATGGAACTTGACATTAGCTCCATGACCACCTTCCTTAGCCATATTTGTTGAGGGAAATTTGACACTTTAGGCAAATATCACATCGTTCGGTCTACAATAGAGATTAAAGAACGCCTAGGCATAAATATCACCAATGTATTTTGGGTGCATTGGCGGCATATGAGAAGAGAACTACATAGTTAAGCGACCTCATGGGAAGTTTCCACCTAGGTATTTAAAAACAAATACTTGAGCTCAATAGTTGTTTGAATGGGATATTGTTTTTATCTTCTTATTGAAGTGATAATAGTTTTGTACTTTGTTTAATGATTTGAAGGATTATTATGTTTAATGATGCAAATTTTGCTTAATTTTAGGTGGGCATTTACGGTTATACAGCTTATTCAGCTAGTAAGTTTGGCCTAAGGGGTTTGGCTGAAGCCCTGCAACAAGAAGTAATTGCTGATGACATTCATGTTTCACTTATATTTCCCCCTGATACCGATACACCTGGTTTCGCTGAAGGTTCAACACTGTCCCCCATCACCACCCGCCCCTCTTCTTTTAATCTTTAGATCTATAGTAAAACTTACTGATCAAACAAAGTAATTTTGATAAATGTTTCTGCTTTTGTAGAGAACAAAAAAAAGCCACGGTTGACAAGCATTATAGCGGGATCTTCTGGTGTGATGCAAGCCGATGAAGTGGCAAAGAAAGCATTGGATGGGATCAAATCTGGAACATTTTTCGTCCCCTGCAACTTTGAAGGATTCTTGTTGGCAATAGCTACTGCTGGTCTTTCTCCTCAGAGATCATACCTCATGGCGTTTGTGGAGGTTATTTCTGCTGGTGTATTACGTATTGCAGGATTGTGTTTTCAATGGACCTGGTATGGAAGCATTGAGAAGTGGCATTCACAAAAGAAATAGTAAGTGTTAATTATGTTTATTAATAGAATAATTTATGATTAAACAGATCTATTTCTCTATATACATGTTGAAATTTTGATTCTTAGTTGGATTTTCTATTTTGTGCCCATCCTGCTAGTGCTACTACATGATAAAATTTGTTGTTTAAATATATTCTTGAAGTATGTATGTGTTCATATGGAGTAAAAATAGAACTTGTCCATACTACTTTTGAAGATAAACTTAGGTTTTGTTGGAGATGGGTAGGAATGGTTTTAATGATGAGTAGAAGGTAACTTAAGAATATTAACTATATATGTAGGTTGCATTGCTAGTTGAAATGAATGCTAAAGTCGACACGACATTAGTTGTTAAATTGACATCATATCCCCTCAATTATTGGGCATCTACAATCAGCTCCTTTGATTTTTGGTTGAATGATCCTCTGGACTTTTGGATATTTTCAGGATACCCCTGTAGTGTTATTAACAGCAAAACTAATCCCTGAATTGAAAAACAATAAACTGGTCAATTCTTCTGACACCTACTTGGCCTTAACTTTTGATTACAAACCACAAATCTTAAGTTACAAGACCAAACAAGAGAGATTATATGTCTACTAAAATTACATGGACCAAGGTTAAGCTCAATATAGTATCTGAATAAGATAAATCTTGTAAATTTGTATCACCAAATAAAAAATGCCAACAAGAATTCCTTCCTGTTAGACAATATGGTTATATTATGTTTAGATGGTATTTAACATTTATAATATTAGAAGGTATCTTAGTGTAATATCCTGCTCTATATATAGAGCCTGCTTTGTAATTCATAAGAGATAAGAATAATACACGGTTTATCTTGGTATCAGAGCCAAGAAAACCTCAACCCTAATTAACCCTAATTGCCGCCATCAACCAATCTGCAGCCATCGACAAATTTTTTTTTCCAGCAACCCTAATTCCGATCTCTATCATCTACCATGGCAACCATTACTGCTCTTACTACTGCAGAGAAAACAGCACACAACTCCCACAAATTCGCCTTCACCCTTTCTCCTACAAACTATGGGTATTGGAAGGCGATGCTTGAACCATTCTTAATCTCCAATCATCTGGTTGGTTATGTCGATGGCACCATCAAATGTCCAAACCAATACACTGTTGCAACTGCAGAAACTCCTGCAGTTGAGAATCCTGGATACCAGCATTGGATTTCTAATGATGCGCATGTCAGGATGCTTATCATCTCTACTATTTCCGAGTCTTCTTTTCAACACGTTCAAGGATCAACCTCTCGAGACCTATGGCTCGCACTGGAACGTGCATATTCTCCAAACACTGCATCTCGTGAGTATACACTGAAAACACAGCTTCTTAAAATCGAAATGAAGGGTGATGAAACCCCAGTTAATTACTTAAGCCGTGCACAAGAATATGCCACTGCTCTTGCCAACATTGGCGAGCCCATGAAGGACAAGGATCTTGTGATGCTTGCCATCTCCGGTCTTAGGGACGAATACAATGGCCTGAAAGCAAATCTGTTGGCTCGACATCCACCGATCACTTTTCATGAACTACATGGGTTGCTTAGTGATCATGATTACCTTCTCAGCAAAACAACAACACCCACTGCCTCCAACCCGCAAGCCTTTGCTGCCTTCTCTTCAAACTCTGCCCCAACTCTTACCAGCATTCAATCTCAACTCAACAACCTTCAATTATTGGCAGCATAAATGGGTTACCAATTGAACCCCATTGCCCCTCCTCCTACACCACCACAAGCAGCCTTTGTTTCTCGCTCCTCCAATCAGAATCGTGGTCGTAGAGGCAACTTTCGCGGTACTTATCGAGGCACAACCAGCAACCGAAACAGAGAACATGCTGGAAATTCTCGGCAGTTTGCTTGGGCCTCCACACAAAATATGGTGTATGGTCATTGCAATAGGTGTGGCATAGGCCATCTCCCATCACAATGTCCAAACCAAGCTGCCTCCTCAACTAGGCAGCCCCCTCAAGCCAATTTTACAGCTTTCTCAGATGTTGGTTCGACATCAGGAACAACCTGGTTCCCTGATACAGGGGCTACAAATCATACAACTCCAGACTTATCAAGCTTGGATAACTCCGAGGTCTATCAAGGTCATGACTCACTCCATGTTGGTAATGGTATGCCTCTCCCCATCTTTCACATTGGCTCATCCAAAATATTCTCGCCTCACAAAACCTTTAATCTTTCTAATGTTCTCCATGTCCCCGAAATTCAAAAGAATCTACTATCTGTTCAACAGTTTTGTCTAGATAATAATGTTTTCTTTGAGTTTCATTCTTCCTTTTTTGTTGTGAAGGACGAGTCTACACTCACTACCCTCCTCATGGGTCCAAGTGAAAATGGCCTCTACTCCATCCGCCTTCCTCACTTCAAGTCACACCCGAAGCTTGCATTTTCAGCCACCAAAGCATCATCCATCATCTGGCATACACGTTTGGGCCATCCACATGACCGTGTCTTTAAAACTATTATCTCTAGTTGTTCTTTACCATTATCTACCAAATTATGTTCAACTTTATGTACTGCTTGTCAGTTGGGAAAGTCTTCAAAATTGTCATTGTCTTCTTCTAATTTTCGAAGTAATAAAATTTTAGACTTAATATATTGTGATGTTTGGGGACCCTCACCCACTCTCTCTATTAATGGCTCTCGGTTTTTCATGTTGTGTGTTGATCATCACACTCGTTACATGTGGTTCTATCCATTGGCAAACAAATCTGATGTTTATTCCAATTTTAAAAATTTTGTTACAATGGTAGAAAGGCAATTCAATTCCAAAATAAAAAGTGTGCAAACCGATTGGGGAGGTGAGTTTCGAAATTTGTCTCCTTTCTTCACCTCCCTCGGCATCATTCATCGGCGCTCTTGTCCGCACACTAGCGAACAAAATGGTTTTGTGGAGCGTCGTCATAGACACGTGGTGGAAACCGGCCTCACTCTTCTTGCACAATCTAATCTTCCACGCCGGTTTTGGAACTTTGCATTTGACACCGCCGTTTATCTTATTAATCGTCTACCCTCACGCATCTTTTCCAACAAATCCCCATTTCAACATGTCTTTAACCGTACACCCGACTACACTTTTCTTCGTGTATTTGGTTGTCAGTGTTTTCCACACCTCCGCCCATACAATCGACATAAAATGGACTTTCGTACTACACCCTGTGTCTTTCTTGGCTATAGTCCTCTTCATCATGGTTACCGATGCTTTGACACACAAACCGAACGAGTCTATGTAGCCAGACATGTACGTTTCAACGAGCATGTCTTCCCATTTCAAATCTCCCCCTCACCACCACAATCTCACCCATCCCCTTACTACATTTCTACCTTTCCCTCTTCACCTCCTCCTCTCACCACCCCCTCCTCCCCTCCTCCCCAACCGCAACCTTCATCTTCCTTTTCTGCACAATCTGACTCTTATATCCCACATGACACATCACAACCTTTTACCCCACCAGACTCCCCTACTCAACCCACCCCTAACCGGTCACCCTCTTCCCCATCCAGTACACCCATCCCCACCTCCTCTCCTGAACAGCCCTCTAACCACCAGACCACTCCTCCACCCCGACCTCGACCACCAAACCTTCGTCCTAACCCAAAGCCAACTAATCCCTACAATCCAGCTGCCTATCACACATCCGTCACTTCTGAACCCCTCCTTGAACCAACTTCCTTCACCGTTGCCAACAAGTCTCCGGAGTGGCGCCAAGCCATGACCGAGGAGTTTGAAGCACTTCATAAGAATGGAACATGGTCTTTAGTCCCTCCTGTTCAAAACACTAACATTGTTGATTGCAAGTGGCTATACAAATTGAAGAAGGATCCTCAAGGCAAGCTTCTTCGATACAAAGCTCGCCTCGTCGCCAAGGGGTTCACTCAACAACATGGGGTGGATTATCATGAGACGTTCAGTCCTGTCATTAAAGCTACCACTATCAGGACTGTCTTGTCTCTTGCTGTTACAAACAAATGGTCCCTTCGACAATTAGATGTCCAAAATGCTTTTCTACATGGCGACTTGGAGGAAGTCATTTACATGAAACAACCTCCTGGATTTATAGACCCAACCAAACCGGATCACGTTTGTCTACTTCATAAGTTGCTATATGGGCTGAAACAAGCCCCCCGTGCATGGTTCAACAGATTGTCAACGGCACTTCAGCAACTTGGTTTTGTCGGGTCCAAAACTGATCCATCTTTGTTCATCCTCAAGTCCGGTGGCACACTAGTCTATGCCCTTGTCTATGTTGATGATATCATCATCACCGGCAACAACGATCCAGCAATTGCTAAAGTCATTAACCACTTGGGCTCAACTTTTGCTATGAAGGACCTTGGCAAACTTCATTATTTCTTGGGTATTGAGGTCATACACGAAGGATGCAATCTCATATTGTCTCAGCAAAAATACATCCTGGATACTCTCCATCGCTCAGGCTTGTCGGATTGCAAACCTGTTTCAACTCCGATGAGCACTTCTCAAATCCTAACCAATGATGATAGTCCCCTTCTTTCGGACCCGACTCAATATCGTCAAACAGTTGGTGCCCTACAATATGCAACCTTGTCTCGTCCCGACATTGCCTATGCAGTCAATAAGGTTTGTCAATTTATGCATGCTCCAACCGAAAACCATTGGACAGCGGTTAAACGTATCCTACGTTACCTTAAGGGTACCACCAAACAAGGCCTTCTTATCCGTCGTGACTCAGGATCTGTACTGCAGGCGTTCACTGATGCACATTGGCAGCCCAGTACCACTCACCCCATTCAGGCGTACTCTGATTCTGACTGGGCGGGCTGCCCTGTTGATCGCCGATCCACGGGAGGCTTTGCTATATACTTGGGATCGAACCTTATCTCTTGGGCTGCCCGGAAACAACGAACGGTTTCAAGATCCTCCACTGAATCAGAGTATAAAGCCATTGCAGATACTGTGGCAGAACTGATCTGGTTAAAGGCTCTTTTGCATGAACTCGGCATCTCAACAAAGTCTCCACCTACACTTTGGTGTGATAATCTAGGTGCCACATACCTGTCAGCCAATCCCGTGTTTCATGGCCGCACAAAACATGTCGAAGTGGATTTTCATTTCGTGCGAGAACAAGTGGCACAAGGACAGTTGAATGTCAACTTCATCTCTACAAGTGATCAGATTGCTGATGTCTTTACAAAGCCGCTATCCTCACAGAGGTTCCTATTCTTACGATCCAAGTTGCAGGTCGTTCCCCGCCCTCAACTTGCGGGGGAATGTTAGACAATATGGTTATATTATGTTTAGATGGTATTTAACATTTATAATATTAGAAGGTATCTTAGTGTAATATCCTGCTCTATATATAGAGCTTGCTTTGTAATTCATAAGAGATAAGAATAATACACGGTTTATCTCTTCCACACATCAAAATCAAGTTAGCAGCTCCGTGAAGCAGAGGTGCAAGATGTGAGGGTCAAACAAGTTGTGTAATGCTGTAATGTGCTAACTTTAGTATGAGCTGAACTGGCTTGGGTTGACCTGTTAACATTTTTTATACAAATTTAGTAATTCGTTCACGTTATAGCTTTTTACTATTGTATGTAAGCAACCTTTTATAACATTTGAAAATGGTAGCATGGCACCATTTACTTGATGACTTGGTGGATTGCCATGCCACTGCTTTACATTTTATAGCAGGTTGCTGTGCTTACATATAATGGTGAACCTATGCTACAATAGGGAAAAAAGAACAGTTTTCGTGCATATCATCTAAAAAAGGTGAAAGTAGGTTGCATTTTGGTGTAATAATCTAGATCGTTTACTATAATCATATATGAGGTTGTATGCACTGATAATAGACTTTCGAGAACTTTAACGCGCTTGACCTATTTGACCCCCGTTCCCCTTTTAGCTACTTTTTAATTTGGCTGGTCGAAGATAAAACACAACCCAAACAAATCCTTTGAAAAGTAAATAGTTAAAATGGCCAAATGAATTGTGAATGGTGCCAACATTTGAATCCTTACTTGAGACTATGTGATATAGGTGATGTATTAATGCAAACATTTTTGAAACTTGCATTATGGTAGCTTAAAATAATGATTTGGGATCAAGTATCCGTTACTCCCTCTCCCCTAGAAGTAAGCTCTAAACACTTGGAAGGTCCAATTATGCTAAAACAGTAAAAAACCAACATGTTTTCTTATTTTCCACGAAAAAAATCACTCAACCGAGGTATACGAAAGTCCTTAAAGTTGTTTAAAAAATAGAATCTGTGAAGTAAACGATAATCATCAGTTGCTAGCACAATTGTCACATTTGCAGGCGCTTTTTTACTGACTCAGAATACGACCTCGTCAGTTTTTGAACACTTTAATTGTAAATTCATATAACCCTATATATTGATAAAATTTATCCATGTCAATATTTTTACACACTTGGAATGTCACTATATTAACATTTGACTCGGTTTAGGGGGCAAGGAAGGATCTAAATGAAACTTTTCACAAGCATATGTATTTTATACAAGTTTATGGACTTTAATATGCCTGAAGGAGGGACTTTTTCGTGTAATTTATATGGTATCAACCCTGTATTTTTCATGGACAAAGTACTCTTGTTGCTGGTGTGCATTATATCTTAATCTTCATAATTCATAAACATAATTAAGGATTTATGGAGATTCCAGTTTCATAAAAGGTAGTTATTTAAACTTATTGATTATTCACTTTTAGGAGCTTGGATGTATATTGCAGCAGTACACAAGAATCCTGTCTCATGGAATGAATTTGAGACCAGCTTATAGCATCAGCAGACAGCAGGTATCAAACTGGGTGAGTGGATGACGGATCATGTGCTCATTCAAAATTTTAAATTTACAGAACATTGATTATTGATCTTCAATGTTGTTACTTTTTGTTGTACAATTTATATATTTGAGCTATGAATTTGATTAAACTACATCTTTGTAACTCATCATCTTGTAGAAATACCTCATCTTTGTAATAACATAGAGGCTAGAGAGGATGTGTGTATTAGTGTATATATTAGTATAGATTTACATCCACTTTTAAGTGTATTTATATAGTTGATGTTAAATTTCTTGGAAGAAAACTTGTATATCTGCTCGATACTAAATAAAGAGTCAGGGGTAAACATAAGAATTTATGGTGGTTCGTTGACATAATATATACTCTTTGTTGAGGATCACAAAAAGCTTCTCAAACTTTATAGACACTGTTTACTTTTATAATCCTTAATAATCCCTGTAAGGATCTCCTCTCATCATTATTACACACGTGTTGGAAATAATTTTGCAATATTAACACTTTTTTCATTATCTTCTGCTAATCTTTCTAATATGAAAAATTATTAAAGGATTAGAGATCATTTAAACATGGCTTATAAGCATGAAATTTTAAACTTTTAATGTAAAAGAGGATCGAATGCGGTAAGAATGTAGATTAAATAGATTGAAAACACAAATATAAAAGACTAGCTATAGTAAACTCGTGTATTACACGGGTTTAACAAATAAAATATTAAACAAAATAAAACTTTATTAAGTATAAAATGATATTCTAAGATAATATGATTGAAATTACCTATGAGTAATAACTATAATTAATAAAAAATTTACATCAACTTTTTAAACTTTTGTTTTAAACCTTTTTTCTAAAAAAAAAAAACATTTTGTTTCAAAACAAATCATATTCAAAAATATCTTTTTTAAAAAAGTTTTTATTATAATATTTAATATTTAATTGTTTTTGGTTTATAAAACATTTACTTTTTAACAATTTTAAAAAAGTTTGATGTTTTATAAAAATTTATCTTTTAGAAATAACATCAATAAAAAGATTTTTTTCTTAATTTATTAAAAACGTATTTTTATTCTAAAAGGAGTTAAATAATATTACTGGTAATTAAGGTAATTATTTAATAAGAGAGAGAAGCGGAAAAATTTTGGTGAGATGAAATGTGATGCTGACACGTGTCACCTTAATTTACT
This sequence comes from Flaveria robusta, assembly GCA_025506415.1. Taxonomy (NCBI): domain Eukaryota; kingdom Viridiplantae; phylum Streptophyta; class Magnoliopsida; order Asterales; family Asteraceae; genus Flaveria; species Flaveria robusta. The sequence continues at coordinate 1,490,765 of CM046472.1, read as the reverse complement.
CTTTTATTAGAGTAGAAAGGTATGATGAGGTTTCAAAGAGATCAACAAGTGTATGTGTTCAAATACATAGAATTAACAAATTTTAATAATAAATCTTGTATTCAAATAAATATTTAGTTTTATATAAACTTTGAAATTCTCTCATAACTTGTAATATTTTAACTTTTTTAAAAAATAGAACGTAACTGTTTTGTTTACTTCTTTTTCAGATATAAATATTTTTAAAAAGTGAGTTCATTGAGGGAAAAATATAATATTAAAATAATAATCTTTTCCAATTTGAATTTTATTTTTAACAATATTTATGCCACGAAAGGGTTAAATATTACAATTTATTAGAGAAAAAAAAAATTCTATCCAAAATTAATTATATATAACAGTAAAAAGAATACTGAGTTTTAACATACACAAACCAAATCTGCACATGTTAGTATTGGTGCCATTGTCAATTTCACATAACACATCCCCTAGTTAATATATGTATGCTCACACATCATCTCTATGTGTATCTTTCTTTCTTCCACATTCGCCTCTAGGTTTGGGTTCAGCTAGAGCTAAATGTAAACTTGCTTTTAAAATGGTTAAACTAATTTTTATTGATACCATCTTTATGAGGTCTATTAAAAAAAGATTATGGGTGTCTCATCTTTCCTCGTTCGCCTCTATTCCCTCCCCATTCATAATCTCCACCAATCCAGATGGATTCTCATCGTCTCTCTTCCAACAACATCATCTCTATGTGTATCTTTCTGTCTTCCACAATGGCCACGTATTTCTTCCAGATACGGTGACGATGAAGATTGAAACCCAATTAAGTGATTATAATGGTTGGTTTGACTAGGTGTATTAACTACAAGATAACACAAACATGGAGCATTGTACTCAGTTTGATTATTGGCTTCATCCTGTTTGATTTAACCTGTTGACAACAATTAGATATAAATTGATCTGGGTCAAAAAAAATTATCATCGAATCGAAACAAGATTGCGAAACGGGATTGATGAAGATAGGATTGGTTAGGGTTTGTCGGTGTGTCCCAGAAATCGTCTAATAATATATTTCTTGTCCACATATATTTTATATTTTTATATTTTTTTGTTACTAGGATAGTTTGGATATCTTTTATAAAAATTTAAAAGTAAAGTTAACCTTCACAACAAATTTGTTACATCTTTCAAACTTCTTGATCAAACTTGCAAATGATGTTATTTGAACCGTATCTTTAACACAGGTGACCTGGGACCTGGGTTAGGGTTTCCCGGGTTAAACGAAACCCTCTGCACCTGCAGAATGGATGCCACAAAGCTCATAAGAACTATTACACAATCAAAATCCATCAAACACGCCCAAATCATTCACCAAAAAGTCATCACTTTCGGCCTACAAAACAACATTACAATATGCAAAAACCTCATCAATCTCTTCTTCTCTTGCCAATTATTCCAATCCGCAAGGCTTCTTTTTCAATCCATCGAAAACCCATCAGAAATCACGTTATGGAACTCTTTGATTTCAAATTACACAAAGAGTTTCATGTTCGATGAAGCCCTTCAAGTCTTCAAGAACCTGATGCATTCAAGTTTCTTGAAACCCGATAGTTACACATACCCAAGTGTGTTAAAGGCTTGTGGTGGATTGGGGCATGATAACTTCGGTAGAATGGTGCATTCGCGTTTGGTGAAACGTGGGTTTGTAACGGATGTTGTGGTTATGAGTTCTTTGGTTGGGATGTATGCGAAATGTGGTGAATTTGGAGTAGCCGTTAAGGTGTTTGATGAAATGCCTGAGAGAGATGTGCCTTGTTGGAACACTGTGATGTCTTGTTATCTTCAAGATGGGCAGTGTGAGAAAGCTTTGAGGTTGTTTGGGGAGATGAAGGATCATGGGTTTGAGCCTGATTCTGTGTCTTTTACAACTGCTATATCGGCGAGTGCGAAACTTATGAAACTTGAAAGAGGGAAAGTGATTCATGATGAAGCGGTGAGAAACGGGTTTGGATCGGATCGGTTTGTTCAAGCTGCTTTGGTTGACATGTATGGCAAATGTGGTTGTTTGGAAATGGCCATACAAGTTTTTGAGAAAATCGCGTTCAAGAATTTGGTTTCTTGGAACTCCATGATTGCAGGATATAGTGTAAAAGGTGATAGCGAATCTTGTGTGCGTTTATTATCAAGGATGGATATAGAACGAATCCAACCAAATTCGACAACTTTAAGCAGTTCACTTATGGCTTGTTCTAAATCAGCAAACTTGAAACATGGGAAGTTCATCCATGGTTACATAATAAAGAACATAAAATCTGACGTCTTTATTTACACCTCATTACTAGACATGTACTTCAAATGTGGAGCAACTTCATCAGCTGAATATGTCTTTAAAAAGATGCTTAAAACAAATGTCGTAGAATGGAATTCGATGATTTCTGGGTATGTAGCAGTAGGCTTGTATCTTGAAGCTCTCAGCGTTTACAGTGACATGATTGCAGCCCACATAGAACCTGATTCCATCACAGTTACTAGCATTTTGGCAGCATGTTCACAGCTTGGAGCCCTAGAACGGGGTAAAGAGATTCACAAATCTGTTATTTTTCGCAAGTTTGAATCAAACGAAATAGTTATGGGGGCACTTTTAGACATGTACACAAAATGTGGTGCCGTAGATGAAGCTGAGCAAGTTTTTAATCAATTGCCTGAAAGAGATTTGATCTCGTGGACTACTATGATTACAGCATATGGGGCACACGGGCAAGCTTTTAAAGCACTTCAACTCTTTCAAGAAATGAAGAAATTAAATATAAAACCAGATAGAGTTGTGTTTTTAGCAGTAATCTCGACTTGCAGCCATGCTGGATTAGTTAATGAAGGGTGTTATTATTTTAATAAAATGGTTAATGATTACGGGATAAAACCAAAAGTTGCAGATTACTCATGTCTAGTGGATTTACTTGGTCGTGGCGGAAGATTACATGAAGCCTATGCTATTCTACAAAGAAATGCAAGCATGATAGAAGATGTTGAGCTTTTGAGCACATTGTTTTCTGCTTGTTATTTACATGGGGATTTTGAATTAGGTGAGGAAATTGGGGGTTTGCTTATTGACAAAAATCCTCATGATTCATCAACGTATATTGTGTTGGCTAATATGTACGCTTCGATTAAGAAATGGGATAAAGCAAGAAAAGTGAGACTGAAGATGAAAGAGCTTGGATTGAGAAAGAATCCTGGGTGTGCTTGGATTGAAATTGATAAAAAGATTGAACCCTTTTTTGTGGGAGATAAATCCATCTCAAAAGCTGATTTGGTGTATGAATGTTTATCTATTCTTTCTGGTCATATGAAAAAGGATGAAGTCTTGTTCCGTAACATCATATCAGATATGTATGCATGTTGATTGATTTTTGACTTGCAATTCCTGTTTCTGTAATCCGCGTGTGAATAATTTAATCACGCGAAGAGGCTACGGTAAACCTTAATGCCATGAACCAGGACAAGTGGGTAAGAAGCCATGTTCCTAATCGTTTTCATTTTCTGCGGGCCATACTACAAAGCACCCTCAAGGCTTGAGCGAAAAGAAGAGAACGTCAAGAAAGCCAGTGACGCATTCATTGCAAGGTACAAGGCTAACTCTAAGGAAACTCTTGTAAAATGCCAGGGTGGTTCTGGTTTGAGTGAAGGTGCATCCGAAAGTCTCCATGTTAAGGACTAAAAGTACTAAGCTTTGCCAGGTAAACTTTCAGTACTATGTTTCTTTCATGACATTTTTGTCTGGATAAGGTGATTTAATGTTCCTATGTTTGTATCTGGTTTTTTACTTGTGTTTAATATGAGTTGGGGATTAATTAAAATAAGCATCAGAAACATTTGCTGCTTTTGAGGTTTGATATATACTTCTATTAATGGTTTAGGTTTTTCATACATGTTTTGTGCTCTTTTATTCAAGTCTTCTGTTCACTGGTGATCCATTTTTTATAGTGATTTTAAACCTTACTAAAATCTGTAGAACTTTCGGTCAGATACAAAGCTTGTTGGCTTTTAGGTTCTGTCTTTTTCCAGTACAAGTCACAATTGAATTGTACGTAGTCAAAGGAGCACAAGGTTGTGCTTGACCTATAGGACTCACTCCCTTATAGCTACTTTTTCATATATGAGGTTGTATGCACTAGTAAATAGATTTTGGACGACTTTAACGTGATTAACCTATATGATCCATTCCCCTTTTAGCTACTTTCTTATTTGACCCAAAAAAGATAAATACTACACAAATCGATCAACTGAAAGGTAAGTGGGTTGAAGCTGCCACATGATGTGAATGACGCCAACATTCGAATCATCTTTTGAAATTGTCATATTAGTTATGTTATTCGTGCAGATAGCTTAAAGTAACAATTTGGGTTCAAGAATCCGTTGCTTCCTCTCTCCTAGAATTATGCTTTAAATACTTAGAAGGTCCAATTATGCTTATTTTAATATTTTATTTAGGCTAATACAAAAAAATCCGAACATACTTTCTAGTTTTTAAGAAACGTTCTCTCAACTCAAGGTATATAATTGTCCTTGAACTTGTTTAATAAAAAGCATGTATATGAGAAATATATGTGAATTAAATGATAAGTGTTAGTTACCAGCGCAATTATCACATTTGTAAGCACATTTTATGTTAACGTAAATGTCATGTAGGCTTTCTGCTAACATTGGATACTACAACATCTACTTTTAACCACTTTTAACTATAAATTCATATAACTTCATATAATCAAAAGAATTATCCATGTAAAGATTTTTACACACTTGGAATGTCACTATATCAAATTTAGGGGTTGTTTGTTTCAGCCTCTTAAGTCTTAATGGTTCAGATATCTGAATGGTTCAGAGTGTTTGTTTCGTGAGCAGATGTTTGAATAGTTAAGCACTTTTGCCCCTGAATGGTTAAGTATTATAATGAGTCTGAATGGTTAAGATCTCTTATCTGAATTGGTTAGACATTTGCCTCTGAATAGTTAAACAATATACTAGCTTTTAATGATTCAGACCTCTTACTGGTTCAGCACTTAATGGTTCAGCACTTATCTAGAAAAAGAGGTAACAAGTGATTGAAAGAAAGCATTTCACAAGCATGTGTATTTTAAACAAGTTTAGGGACTTTAATATACCAACACCGGGTTGAAGGGACTTTTTTGTGCAATTTTTATTATTAACCCTTTATTTTCATAAACAAAGTTCCAAGAATTTATGAAAAATTTCCGGTTTTATTAAAGGTACTAATTTGAACTTATTGATTATTCACTTTTTGGAGCTTGGATGTATATTGCAGCAGCACACAGGAATTCTATCTCATGGACTGAATTTGAGGACTAACTATTAGCATCAGCAGGTACAAATCTGAACTTATTGATTATTCAATGAAATTTCCATAGTTATAGAACTTTGATTAATGATCCTCTTAAGTGCTTTTATTTTTAATTTGTTCTTGTACATTCATTTGACTGATGAGTTTGATTAAACTACACGTGTAGTCAAACATCCTATTTCTAAGACATGGTCTATCTCCAATAGGTTAAAAAACATGATCCGTCTTGAACATCCGGTTGGATTCGTGTAATTGCCCCAAAAATATTTGGTGGATTAGATCTTGGTTCTTTAAAAAATATGAATATTAGCTCGCTAGATAAATGGTGACGGAGATACAAAACGGAAGATAAGAACTTGTGGCGTAAGGTAATTGATGTTTTACATTCTAGCTCTCAGTTATGGCAATCTCTTCGTATACGATTGGGAATGCCTTGGTGTTTGGAACAACATTAGCAAAATTCAATAAATTTTATTCAATGCAAACATGTCTTAAGGCGAGTCAAGCTAGAGAATATATAGTGCTTTGATATGATTTTTTGTGTTTATAAGAACCTAGAGAATATGTGTGCAAATTAGTATTATATATACTGTATATATAATATACATCTACTTCAAGAGTACTTATATTTTGTTGATATTAAATTTCTTTGTAAGAAATCTTGTATATTCTCAATGGTCAATAAAGACCGCGAGATATCACCATATGCACATGAAAATTTATAGTGGTTTGGTTGATATAGTCCATCTTGTATCTACACCTTGGTTTTTCAATTGATACTTTAATTACTAGCTTTTCTTATAACTATACTTTGTTAGACCATCTCGATAGCAACATTTTAAGTGTTTTTTTTATATCAACATGGTTGTTTTATGGTTTTGCCTCTATTTGAATGTTTTGATTTTAAGTCAAAAGTTCGTATGTATAAACTATAAAAAACGAATGGTGTGTCAGTTTTTGTAGGTGGGTGGGACCAAGGGACTTTTAATTAAAAAGGAACATATTATATGTATATAAATATTTAAAATGTAAACATTGATGATGACGTGGTAATATTTTCAGGTATTCTTGGATTATCTTATTGGGGAGGTTTATAGAGATTTTAAAAAATGATGTTTTTTTTTTTTTGTGAGCTGACTAGTCATGTTTTTAAGTGTTCCTTGATTTCTTAGTGGGGATGTTCATAGCGATTACATAAACTTCTAAAATTTTATAGATGGTGTGCACCTTTATAATTCCCCCTAATAACTATGGATCTCTTCTCGTCATTATTAGACCATATGCAAGGTTCTATTTGACTTTTCACACTTACTTTAATTTAGGGATACGTCACATTTCATTGACAATAATGGTTATCTACCCACTTTTGATAATTCAATTAGTTTAAAAGAAGACTTTTTTTTTTTTTTTTTAAGTGGAAGTTATGAGTTCGAGTCTCATTTAGTGTAGTATGTTTAGTGGTGGATTCATAATTTTTTCTTCACTAAGGTCACTATTTGTTGGTTTTCATATGTTTTATTAGGTGGGGTCATGGAAATTTTTTTTTTCAGTTGAATTGTTTAACACACTTCGGGCTTTTAGTATGTGAAATAGAACACACCATTGGAAACAAAATTAATGCCAAACTACTTTGTAACCCATAACACTTCTAATTACATTAGAAAGGACTTAAGTGCAAAGCCTTAAGAAAGAGCGTACATTTGCAATGATCCAGCTTTAGTATTTTCATATTTATTTTTACATAGCTTATACATTCTTTCTCAGACTATAAGATACAGAACATAACTAAAAAGAAAGACAAATGGGAACTACAAAACCAAAGTCCTACCGTAAAAACTACAAATCTAAGATACTCATATCTAAATAGATAGTTCAAACGAAATTCCAATCAAATAAAACCATTTGATAGGCAATTACGCATTCGGATGAGAAAACAATTCTAGTTCTTAAGCAATGATTGATTGATTGCAAAATAAACATAATTCAAATATCAAAAAAATCCTCACCAGCTTTCTTGCCTTAAATCATACTGTATCCTCTTTTGCTCGAACCAACTAGCGGCAAAAAAAAATGATAGGATGTTTGAAGTAGGAACCGTAGGGTTTTTATCAAACTTCTACCTAAAAAGATGCCCAAAAAAGCCCAAAATACTTGCTAGATTGCATCTAAAAGAAACAAATAAAAAAAAAAAAAAAAAACTTTGAGGGTGATTCGAACGTGCATTCTGCATTTGAAGAAACAGTGGGATAAACCACTGTACTATATATATAACATTAGGTTAGTACCTCGTGTATTACACGGGTTGAATAAATAAAATATTAAATAGTTACTAATAAAAATTAGAAAATTATAAAATGATCTTTTGATATAAGATATGATTGACATTACGTACGAGTGATAAAGGACGATATCATTTCTTAAACTTTTATTTAATTTTTTTTCCAAAAAAGTTAGTTTTTAAACAAATTGTTTGATAACAAACCGTTTTTAAAAAAGTGTCATTTTTAATAATTTTTTTATATAACTTTGAAATTTAATTAGTGTCTTTTCATAAGAATTTCATTTTTTAAAAGCCACAGGTTTTAAAATATATTGTGTTTTTTAAAAGTTTGATATTTCTTTTGAAAAAATGTCTTATTTTATAAAAAAATTATTTCTTTACAAATTGCATTTGTAGAAATATCTATTTTTTAATTTAATAAAAAAATATTTTCAATATGAAAAGAATTAAATAATATCCTTTGTATTTAATGTAATATTTATAAGGATAGAGAAGGGTGGAAATAATATTTAGGATCTCTAAAATTGTGGCAAGTGGCTTAAAAAACCTTTTTTTATTAATATATATTGATATAAAACCGAAAAAACTATGGGGTCATTTGACCCCTGTGTTTAAATCGTAGTTCCGCCCCTGAGTATGTTTTAAGTGGGTGGTTTTACCATAACAAATCTTTGGGTGGTGGGTTTCCTTTGAAATGGTGGGCGGATCGGGTTATTAGCGTTGTTTGTGTTCGTGGGCGTGGGTGGTCTTTAGTCATTGGGTTTACCCTGATGATCGGGCTTATAGTATTTATTGACCGTTAAAGAAAAAACTTTCACTGCATCTTTTACCTTTTGTTTTTCTAATTCTTTCCTTTTTTATAGTAATATTAATTATTTTCAATACAAAAATTAAGTAATAATAATAAACTTACATTGTTAAAAAATAAAATAAATAAAAAAAAAACGCTACACATACTTTTTTTTTCAATTCGTTGTTTTAGTTTTTAGCTCTGGTGTTGGCGTCTCCAATAAGATGATCGATGTGAGTAGCTAACATTTTAATAAGATGATCGATGTGAGTAGCTAACATTTTAAGATCTTTCATGTTTTCTTTCGGTTGCTTCTTGCTTCAACTAGATTCGTTCTATCTGTACGTCGTTAAATATGTCTAGCTACTCGATATAAAATTCATGTTTTCGGGTTTGGGTACATTACTTTACTCCTCCGTGACGGTAGCAGTGGTTCTTCCAGGCTCTCCTCTTACTCCTCGTTTAAGTTAATTGAAACTAGACGCACATCCAAAGCACTAGTATTGTACTCGTTGGATGAGTAAACATGGGCGGACATAGGTTATGGGTTGGTGGGGCAGCTGTGAAAATCACGAGCGCCCTTTTACAATTTTGCAATTGCACACTTTCGCCCCATCAAAATTTATTGGTTTGCCAATGTGAGTAAATACCCATACTACCCTTTCTTTAGTAAAGTGCTTACGTGCCATAAACAAAACGATAGTACCAGGGTAAATCAATTTTTACAGTTCTTCAATAAAATCATATATATATATGTGTGTGAGAGAGAGAGAGAGAGAGAGAGAGAGAGAGAGAGAGAGAGAGAGAGAGAGAGAGATAGAGATAGAGAAGTTGATTTTATTAGGCATTTAAACTTGTATGCAAATTATCCTAAAACTATATGGTTTATTTAAATTAGCATCAAAGTTACATAGTCTAGATTAAATGACTTCTAACAATTTTTTAAACAACCAACAAATAGTATAAGCCCGGACACACGGTTAAACCAATTGACGAAATGTCACTCACACCCTGTGAACATAGACTGTGCTAGTGATCTAGCCCACCTACCATTTATGTGAAAATTTATGACCCAAAAAACCACTGTGATAAAAAACCATCCACACATCTCATCTCACACCATCTTTGCTTCCTACTTTAATTTTTTCAGGTTATAAAATTTTAATCAGCAAAAGAAATTTTCTTTGTTGCTTTTCTCAACGGGATGCTCAAGAACATAGTTTCAATTTAAAAACATCAAATAAAGAATGTCATTTTCATTAGCTTTTTTAACCCATCCGCTATTTATTGTTTCACCACACACCGTTTTTTCAATTAAATGCTAAGTTTGTCTAAGGAATATTCTGATGCTTAATAGTATACCTCATAGGCTCATAATTAAAATATTGAAAGTTCAAATTATACATAATTGTAGTAAGCTTATTCTAGAAAATTTAAGATTTGCTTTAAAAAAATTTAAATGCTTAAGTTTCATTGAATACTATGGGTAAACAAGTGTGATTAAATACCAAGTTCCATCAACACCATGGGTGTTTCATCAAATACTATGGGTCACCCACACACTTGTGAGCAATTAAAATTTTTTATATTTGATTTTAAACAAAGATAATACATCGTAGAATTTTCAAGTGCACGCCATAAAAAATATATATAAGACTTTGAATCTCGTAAATCCACATATAATATAGTTTAAAAAGGTCTCGAATTTCTAACTCAACTCATAAAATTTATAGAGTTTGTATTTTTTTAACAAACTCAATAAAAAGTTATTTTTAAGGTGCTTACATTATATCCACCGTAAACATGTTTGTGAGATCCTGACGAAAAAATTCCATGAATGCCACTATCTCTCTCACACACTCCCCTTCCAAATATAAGCATGAGTGGTTTATTTGACCAGCAGGCAGCAACGGTCACCCAAGTTAGAAAAAAGTAGTATGATAATTTTCATGAGCAAAACATAACATTTAGAAAATGAATAAAAAATAGTAACCAACCAATCACAGTGAGTAAATCCTTCTCATAAGGAAACTATTGAAAAGGTTTAGGATGAATTTGATGTATCCTAATCTTACTTCTACCAACCGCCAACTGCCTGTAATGGGGCGTTAACATTGAAATTGTTGGCCGGATGCCGTCCTCGCCGCCGCCCTGCCGGCGGTTTCCCGGCGTTACGGGGCTGTGGCGTTTTATCAACAATGTCCAAAGTTTATGCTATTGTTCGAATCAATAGAGAGAGGTTTAAGAATTGAGAGAGAAACTTCGAATCACCGGCGAAGGCTCTGATGAACACCGCCCTGATTAAATTGTTGGTGACACTCTAACGAAGAACACCGCCTTGACCAAATCAACGGCAAAACTATGCTAGGCGAGTTCTTCTCCACCGGTTGGGGGCCCTCGCCCTTGCCCGTTGTTCGAATCGCCATCGTGTGGTGGGGGCCGGTTTCTTTGACTCAACCCATCAGAGCTTATTCACATAGTGTTAGTGGTGGTGGTTTACACTAACTGAGACCCTGCGTAGATTCTGACGGAGAAGACGATGGTGGTATTGAGTGGTCGATGGTGGTGGAGTAGCGGGGGTCTTTGATTTGGGACAAATCTGTCCATCTACATCTTCGATGGTGGTTAGGCAGTTTTCGATTTAAGATGCTCTGTTCATATTTGATGGTGGATTAGGAGGGGTGCAATGGTGGTGGTGTGGTGAACGATGGTGATGACAGATGATAGTTGTGGTGCCGTGGTGGTGTGTGGTTATGATTTTCCAGGTGGTTGTGGTGGTTATGGTGAGTTGTGGTGGTAGATTTTGTGAAAGATGTGGGTACATGATGATGATGTAGTAAGATGATGGTAAGACGGTGATGGTGAAAAACACATAATTTTAATAAATTACAGGATTAGTTCTGTTATATAAAAAGACCAAAACGCTCTTGTTTTTAACAGAAATGTTTAACGGTGTTAGTTGACTGTATTCTTGAGACAAAATGATAACCACACAGAGTAAAACCGTATTTTTGAAAATTTGAAGGATAAACCGTTACTTGCACCAAACCAGAAAGAACAAAAGTGAAATTTACATTAATAAAAAAGAGTATATATCGAAGGGGCAAAATAGTCAAAAGAAACGAAAACGGCTTGAAACCTGTTTCCGGTATGAGATTTGAGGCGGTGATGCCGATGTCTCACTCCTTTAAATAGTAAACCCTCGCTCATTTCTCATGCCATTCACCTACTCTTCACCATCTTCTTCTCCAAGTTTCTCTTTTGCAGATCTCAGATTTCACCACCATGTCTTGCTACAGAGGAAAGTATGCTGGTATAATCTCCATCTATATCTCATCTTCCTCTATCTATGTTTAATCTATTCGATCTTCTGCTTTCGATTCTGCACATCCATTTCTTGTTTTTTCCTTCACCTTTTGTTTAGATCTACTGATCTCTACAACTTCGATTAGGTTTATATGTTTTTCTTTTTTCAGCGATCATCGATCTGATTTGTGTTCTCAACTTGTATGTGTGTTAATGGATTCGAATAGTCTATTTAAACCTGTTTGGCTCCTTTTTGACTATTTTTGTAATCGTAGCGTTGAATTGTTTTTATGTTGTTAGTTTTATTGATGGATTTTGCGTTTTTGCGAAGTGGAGATTTGGTTTTTGGAAATGTTTTTTTGTAGATATATCCGTTGCTTTCGATTATGTGTGTGTGTATATATATATATATATATATATATCTTGTTTTGATCTGCTGTTCTGTTTGACTTCGATTAGGTGTTTAGGTTTTTGCTTTGATCTTACGGATCTGAGTTGTATTTTCAACTTGATTGTGTGTTATTTGATTTAAATAGTAAATTTAAGATTATTTGGCTATTTTTTAATGGTTTTTAATATATTTTTGAAATCATTGGGTTGAAGAATTGCTGTTAGTCTGTTACTAGTTTTGTTATATATGTCGTAATTTTAAGGACTGGGGATCTGTTTTTATTATTTATTTATTTATTTATTTTTTATTTTTAAATTTGTATATAGATCTACTGTTCTGTTAGACCTCGATTACGTTTATAGGTTTTTGCTTTGATGTTTCGGATCTGATTTGTGTTTTCATCTTGTTTGTGTGCTATTAGGTTCAAATGGTCTATTTAAGCACATGGATCTGATATGTTTCGTAGTTGTATAATGTTGTTCAGTTTATATGGTGTATATTTGTTTCTTTTAATCATCAATCTGATCTACTCTTAGTACTCTGTCACTGTCTACTGCGGGACATGAGCGCTCGACCTATTACGGATCGATGCAATTTTACACACCTAGATATCTCGAGACCAAAAGTCATTTGGTTGGTGTATATTTGTTAAGTGGTCATAATTGATCCGTAGAGCTAAGTGCGTCTTTGTTAAATGTGAACAATGTTACTATGTTAGTTCTGAAATCAACGACTGTGATCTATTGTTCAGTTAATCAAGTGATTTAGTAGCTGATGTTTCATAAGTGGCTTTTTGGCATCTCTTGAAAAGTGAACATATTTTTCTTTTTAAACAATTGGTTTTATTGTTAATATGATAGTGTTTTCACTTATCAATGTCTTTTTTTTACTGGTCTGTTGTCCAGATGATACTGTATCATGTGTCATCTTTTAAAAAAAGGCTTCTTTTCAGCTGATATAATTCAATACATATACTGACATCCATGTGAACATATTTTTCTATTTAAAAAATTGGTTTCATTATGAATATGATAGTGTTTTCACTTATCAATGTCTTTTTTATACTGGTGTGTCGTCCAGATGAAACTGTATCATGTGTGATCTTTTTATACTGGTGTGTCGTCCAGATGATACTGTATCATGTGTGATCTTTTGAAAAAAAAAAAAGCTTCTTTTCAGCTGATATAATTCAATACATATACTGACATCCATGTTGTAATTATGTTGCTTATCTCCAATGTAAAGTCTGCCCCAACTTTATGATAATCATATATGTTTAATTGGAAAAAATGCAGATTTGTTTTTGTTTATGTAAGAAACATATAATAATTCCTTTTCTTTAATTTCTTCTTCTCAGATGAGCTAATTGCCAATGCTGCTTACATTGGTACCCCTGGAAAGGGTATTCTTGCTGCTGATGAGTCAACTGGCACAATTGGAAAACGTCTAGCCAGCATCAATGTTGAGAATGCTGAGTCAAACAGGAGAGCTCTTCGTGAGCTTCTTTTCTGCACACCTGGTGCCCTCCAATACCTCAGTGGAATCATCCTTTTTGAGGAAACCCTCTACCAGAAGACTGCTGCAGGTACCATAGTATATAAAATCTGGCATACCACAACTGTGCAAGAAAATACAATATGCTAACTTTTAATCAATATTTACAATGTGCATTATTTAACGGTCTAAAGCCAGCATTCTTGTCATTAGCTACCAAACTTTGTATTTTGTAATCTTCTAATGCAACTGTTTACTATTTTATTGGCAAAACTTACTGTGTTGTGTTAAAGGGGGTTGTGTTTGACACAATATGTTTAACATGACTAGTGAATCCAACACATATCCTTTCATTAAAACATGTTTCATTATAATATTTTTAATTATTTATAAACGGGTCACAAGTATGTCATAAAAGTGTTGTGTTCACCTATTAATCTAGATAACATGATAAGCTAAAACATGTTATGAGTGCCATAGATGGGTTACATGTGTTGACCCTGTTTAGACATGTTTTTAATCATGTCATAAACGTGTCGACCACTTTATTACCTTAACCTGTTCACTTCTAAACACTAAACCATTAAATTCGTGTCTAGTTATGTCGCGTTAATGGGTAGTGTCATAATTGCCAGCTTACTCTAAATTAGTACTTGTTTTTTGATTTTTTTTGTTTGGGACTTAATATTAACAATCTTTGCAGGTAAGCCATTTGTTGATGTCATGAAGGAAGCTGGAGTCCTCCCAGGTATCAAGGTTGACAAGGGTACCGTTGAGCTTGCTGGAACAAACGGTGAGACCACAACCCAAGGTCTAGACGGTCTGGCCCAGAGATGTGCTCAGTACTATTCAGCCGGTGCCCGGTTTGCCAAATGGCGTGCAGTCCTGAAAATCGGCCCGAACGAGCCATCGCAGCTTGCGATTAACGAGAACGCCAACGGGCTAGCTAGATACGCCATCATCTGCCAAGAGAACGGTTTGGTCCCAATCGTTGAGCCCGAGATTCTTGTGGACGGACCCCACGACATCAACAAGTGTGCTGATGTAACTGAGCGTGTTCTAGCCGCCTGCTACAAAGCTCTTAACGACCACCATGTTCTTCTCGAAGGCACTCTTCTGAAACCCAACATGGTAACCCCTGGGTCTGATGCCAAAAAGGTTGCACCAGAAGTAGTAGCCGAGTACACCGTCCGTGCCCTGCAACGAACCATGCCAGCAGCAGTCCCAGCTGTCGTGTTCTTGTCAGGCGGTCAGAGTGAAGAAGAAGCCACTGTTAACCTCAACGCCATGAACCAGTACAAGGGTAAGAAACCATGGGCCTTGTCGTTCTCATTTGGTCGGGCCCTACAACAAAGCACCCTCAAGGCTTGGGCCGGAAAAGAAGAGAACGTCAAGAAAGCTCAAGACGCGTTCCTTGCGAGGTGCAAGGCTAACTCCGAGGCGACCCTTGGTAAATACCAAGGTGGTTCTGGTTTGAGTGAAGGTGCATCTGAAAGCCTTCATGTTAAGGACTACAAGTACTAAACTTTGCAAGGTAATTCTTCAGTACTATGTTATTTTTCCAATGACAGTTTTGTCTTGATGAGATGGATTTTATGCTCTGCACTTATTTCTATGTTTGTTTTTGGTTTTTAACTTGTGTTTTTAATAAGCATCAGAAACATTTGCTGCTTTTGAGGTTTGATGTATACTTCTATTAATGGTTCAGGTTTTTAATGCATATTTTGGGCTCTTTAAGTCTTCTGTTCATTGGTGTTCCATCTTATAGTAGTTTTTAGACCTTTTCAAAATTTGTAGAGCTTCCGGTTGAGTACAAAACTTGTTGGGTTTTAGGGTTTTAAGTTTTCAAGTACTATAAAATGACAAAGAAGTTGCATCGAGTATAATCAACACGAGTATCTGTGCTAGGAGTGTCCATGAAACTGAAACAATTGAACTGTAACTGAAATTAATGGTGCAATTGAATTGAAAAAAAAAAACTGACCCACAGTTTGGGTTTGATGATTTTTGAAAAGCTGATATTGTTAGTAGTTTGTTTTTGGTTTTGCTTGGAACCGAAACTAAAAAACCAAACCGAAAGCAGTCGTTTTATTCAATTGTGTTATTGGATCTTATGGATTGTAATTTACTGAAATGTTAAGTAATTTATTAGAATACATAAATATAAGTTATATTTAAGGATTAATAAAATGATATAAGCCCAAAGATTCTAGCCTAGATTCGTTACTTTGAACTTTTTATTTTGCCCAAAAATTTAAAGATCAAATTGTAAAACCGAAACTGAAACCGAAATGAAACTGGCAATTGACATACTGAAATCTTTCACCGAACGGTTTTGAAAACCCAAAAACCATTGGTTTTGATTTTGAGGCCAAAATTACTGCAAACTGACCCGTACAATGTTGTATCACATAGTTCCACACAAAGTGAGAAGCATGAGAACATAAGAAACAGTCAAACAACTTCACTCGTAACGAAAACGGACTAAATAATTAAATTTGATGTTTTCAATACTAAATATGGCCAGGATGAAGAGTTATATTCTTCACCATGATTAACCTTATGAATTTAACTAGAAGGAGATATTCAAACCATGAAACTTTTCTTGAGTGGTTTCTTCTAATATATGACTTATGTCGTAGGTTAGATGGTTGATTCAATCTCAAACTTTGCCTTTTCTAAAGAACACTATGCTAGGTACATGCTTGTAAAAGTTCACATGCTTATTAATATCACTAAAATTTTCAAAGCTACATAGTCTAACAATTTATTCCACCGAACCTTTGCCTTCTTCCTCCTTAGTGAAAGGGTAACCTATGAACCTTGCAAGTCGCTTCACATTGTTTGCAATATCTATTGTCATGATTTCGTATGTTAAAAATAAAGCATTTTCCGGATGTTCTAAACTGATCTTATGGTATCCTTTCATATGGTTCCAATAAGGTCCGTTTGGCATGATACCTTCACTAAACAACTTAAACGCCTCTTCGAATGTCATCATATGAAGTGATATGTCTCTCAACCTATTTGCAAAATGAAACAGGGAGACCAAAACATCCTTTGGATTTCTACATAAGTAAACTAAATGACAACCATAATCAAGAATGGTCTGAGGCAACGAAGTATAAGGAATATGGGTAACAAAGAGACGCGGTGTATGTGTGTTTGCATAAGTAGGGGTGTTTCTAAAAATTTCGGTTTCCATAAAGCGCAAAAAGGTGTGGCCAAGTAGAGGGTGAGTTGAAAAAACGCTGGCTTTATACTGGTTTCTATTCACCAAAGCAAAGATGAGGCCTTGAGCCATGTTGTGTCAGATTTAGGTAGAGTGGCCACGTAGATATCGGTTGGATGAGTTTTAAAAGTGTCTTGTAAGACCATCACTATTTCAACTGAGATTCTACGCATCGACTGATGCCAAAAGCCTTGGTGCATGTATATGTTTTTGGTTATCCAACCTTTCTCCTTAGGAAGTATTGCAAGCCTGTCTTTGTATCTATCGAAGATGATGGCCATATTTGCCTTTTCTTCTTCTTCATCACTAGAAGGTACGGAGAAATCAAGGGAAGCTATAGGCATTGACATTTGAAGGTATCTATATGACTACATGAAATCAAGCCATTTTTTTGTTATTTATAGACCGAAATGGTTTTCTTCCAGTTCATTTTCATGTATTTTAAATTTTAAATTGTTCATATTTAAGGAATAAATTAATAAAAAGTCTTATAAAATTAAGGAGAAAGATTATGTGTGGTTAGATTATATGAAAAGAGAAATTTTGAATTCGATAGTCATTTCAAATCAAAAGGATCGACCCGTGATCCAGTTGACATCGATGTGTGCCTTTTTATTTGTTTATGTTGCCTTCATAATATAAAAAAATTGGTTTCGTAAAACTAACATATAATAATATAATATGATATATTACGAGAATACTTGGAAACAAATAATTTAAACATTTATTTTTAGAACACATGAGTAAAAGAAAAAGATGACAAATTGTTTTGTGACGGAATTTTTTTTTTTTTTTGTCTAATTTGTCGGTTTTAGGTTTCTAATTATTCAGTTACAAATACAATTGAATCATAATAGGTCTTGAAAACTCTAGATGTGTAGTAGATATCCTTTTAGTGTGGTTTGCTATGATCCTTGTCTATAGTTAGTCAATCAATTAAATGAAGTGATTTTTATGTAACTAATCGTATATTTGTATCAAATATTGAGTTAACTAGTTTTAATTGAATGATATTATATTTGAAACCGAAAGTGATTATGTGGTCTCATCTTCATAACCGCTCTTTTGGGCTTTTGTGTGTACTTGCTTTTTAATTTCATATGTAGTTCAGCTCTAGTTAACCTAACATTCAATCAAATTTTTGCATTTGCTTTTATAATCAAACATATCTCTAATGCTAACCACATACTTCTTGTGAATAGAAAACCTTACTTACCATATCTATTTAGGTTATTAAACTTTTACATAAATTAGCAACAATCATCAACTATAAGTGATTAGGGGTGTAAACGAGCCGAGCCGAGCCGAGCCGAGCCCGAGCTCGCTGAGGCTCGAGCTTGGCTCGTTTTGGTTTTAGGAAGCTCGAGCTCGAGCTCGGCTCGTTTATAGTTTTATTTATAAAGCTCGAGCTCGGCTCGTCAGAAAATTTTCAAGCTCGAGCTCGGCTCGGGCTCGGCTCGTTTATTGTTAAATTATTAAATTTTTATTTTTTTATAATTACTTTTATAATTATTTATAATCATACTTTTTATATATAACATAATATATATTATTTAACTATTTTTTATCATAATAATATATTTAATAATATAATTTACGTAAATATTTATTTATATATATTTAATATGCAAATAAAAAACTATATAAACGAAAAGCTCGTTTAGGCTCGCGAGCCAGCTCGAGCTCGATTTCTGAAGATTGGGCTCGAGCTCGTTTAGTAAACGAGCAATAATCTGAGCTCGAGCTCGGGCTCGAGCTCGTTTAAGCTCGGCTCGATTCGAGCTTTTTTCGAGCCGATCCCGAGTAGCTTGCGAGCCGGCTTGGCTTGTTTACACCCCTATAAGTGATGGTGTAGCACTATAGCGGAAAAAGATGAAAGGGATCGAGTAATTTTAGACACAACGTGTTCGATATAACAAGTCTAAATAACTAAAATAAATTTTTAAGACATAAAATAATACCTAAAGGTGAGGAGAGCCGTCTTTCACATTCCTCACATCCCTAACATTCTTTTACATCCATATTAATGGTACATCACTACATCACTTTTTTCCATTCCATATTTCCATCACCAACTACCTTTAACCATTTCTAAACCACAGAAAATGCCCCCATCTTTCCCATCATTAACCATCTCTAAACTTTCTTGAAGATAAAACATATTACATAAAAAAAAAGTACAAATAACATATCATTAAAACAACCCACTAAAAAACTGATACGCACATGCGAACTAGTTTCGATCATTAGATCCAAAATGAAATATATATGCATAACATAAAAATATGTACAAATGTGAACCATTTCATTAAACGTAGGTAGTCGAGGAATCGATTGTGTAAGAATGTTCTATCGGATCTGAGCACATGCCAAGGCGCTTAGGAGGTCAAGAAGTAATTTATATGAAAATCCCAGTTTTTCATAAAATTTGTATCGAATGTTGTTAAAAAAGTTAAAAAAATAGTATATTCGGATTCTTAGAAAAAGTAAAATATTACTGGAGAAGAATTGAATGAAATTATTTACTAAATAAATTAAAACAATTCATTATACCGTCCGATGCACATATTGCCACAAACATCAAGATTAGCCTACGCCGCAAGGGGTGAGGCAATGTTCCCTAACGGCGTCACTATGCCACCTCGGCCATCCGCTCCCGCACCGTTGGCTCTCTGTGCGCCATATTATAAAGTTTATAATGAATGCTAAACGAAGAAAATCAAGAAAGTTTATTGGTTTACTCCAACATTAACCCACATATAATATTAGATTCATGGCTTTCACTTTATACTATACTATGTATTCTATACCGCTACACCTTTAGTGAAGGACATTATATATAAGTTGTGAAACCTTATATAAAATATACCTTCACTTAAAAAATATTTAGATGTAAAATTAAGTTTATTATATTCTACTCATTTTCTTTCATAGTAATATGTATACATCTACATATGTATAGCTCCAATATTGTTTTTAAACCTTAGTAAACATGAACTTAATTTTATCATTTTGACAAATCTATAACGTTATTTTCATATGCTTATAAACGTAAACACCAACTCACAAAACGGCAATCTTCGATTCAATTCAGTTGATCTTTAATTAAAAATTTGATTATGGACCATTTCAAAGAAAGAAATTAATTAATCATCTTTACAAGCATTAGACGCCATCAGCAAATAAATATAAATTTAGTGAACTAAATGTTTGAGAAGATGATAATAAAACAAAGGTGACATGCTAAAAGGTAGAGTGTTTACTGGTAGAGTGGTAGTCAAACTGGAAGTAAAGTGGAAGTGGTTCTTATGAGAAAGAATTGGTTTCCAGTTAAATGTTTCAGAGAACAGTGAGAGTTCGTAGGAAAAACAGAAACAGCAGCTTCACAGTTTGGCTTCAATTCATTCACTTGTCAAATCAGATTGCATCATCAAGTACTCATAGTATAAGCTTATTTACAGATTTTATTATGAATATCACATTTAACAACATTGGGAAGAGCACAGCTTGTCATGATAGAAAATAAAGTTTTTTTTTTATCTGGTTAGAATCCGTTACCACTAAACTCACATCAACGTTACATGTTTATACTTACTTTGCTAACAATTAAACATGTAAATCAAAATTTTCACTAGACATGTGATTTTCAAGAGATTGACAGATCTAGTGGAATTTATAAGATTGAAATTTAGAACATATGTTAGAGAAGAATCATTTGTTTACCATCACACCAACCATTTCTTTCAACCAAACTAGTTTTAAAATTTTAGCGTTTTGAAAACTATATATGAAAAAACTAGAATATATATTTGAGTGAGAACTAATAAAAAAACACGCCACAGTTATGGTTTTGTGATATTTGAATGATATGCTCGCACTTAATTATTGTTCTTACAAGAGATAGCATGACCCAAATCAGAGATAAGCTAAGATAGAAACCCTAAATCTCTTACTTGATAAAGCATTAATGCTAATATTTTTATTTTATAACTTATAAATCTTAAGGGCGTTGTAGTGCTAAACATTTGATTTTCTATTACCAGATTGCGCCTCCAATTAAATTTAAATCTTGCTTCCACTTATTCTTGTCATAAGAGCAAGTTGTCGATCATTTAGACTTGTGTGAGTTTAACGACAACTGATTCTCATGGTAAAAAAAGAACTATTTGATGTGAAAAACAAACTTTGGTAATGCAGTGGGGTGATACTGACATTGTAAGGTCCTCTGCATCTTATTTTGTTTGTTGTTTGGTTATTCTACCAAAAAAAAGGAAGGTTGTGTAAGAAGCTGTGGAAGTGACAGTGGGTTGTCTATCATGCATACATGCATCACACTTCTTTTACATTAATTTGAATGCATTCCCTGCAACTCCTACCTCTTCCAAACTTTCTCAAACCACAATTTCTCTCTCTCAAAATCACACATATTTATATGTAAATGTGTGTTCTAATCATGTATATATGATTTCAAAGGGAGTTACACCATATATTTGTACCAATATACATCATTTCTGACAAAAACAAAAGCTACAGTTATATTAACTACAGCAAACTTCAAAACAAGCTATACATATAAGGATTGAAGTTATGTATCGTATAGTAATATTGTCGTGTGCTTATTGAAGTTAGATGATTTAACAAAAAATAAAAGTTATATTTTGTGTTTCTGTGCTCACGTTATGTGTTAAAGCCGAACTACTCTCACTACAAATAGAAGCAACATTTATAACGCCCTAATTTATAATATTTATAATTATATTGTCCATGGGGAAGAAAAAAAAAATACACAACACCAAATGACAAATGAGACAGGATGCTAGAAACACCATCCATCTAACTCTTAATGTTGTTAATCCTAACATTGCATATCCAAATAATAAAATATAATACCCTAAGTTTTACATTATATGCATTTTACACATTTACGGGAGGTTGTCGTTTCTAGTATCCCCAGAATTTTTTAAAAATTTTAACATATTTAGACAATTGTTAGTGGTTTCTAGGTGTGTAATAAAAGTGTTGTGGTTTCTAGGTGTGTAATGAAAGTGTAGTGGTTTCTAGGTAATTTATCCGCTACCCAAAGTAATGAACTCTCGCTTTTTTTGACTTTGAATCGCTGGTCAATCTACTAGCCTCTAGACTTTCACGCCACATTAGTCACTTTTCACCAGCCTCTTGATTAGTTAGCATCTCATCTCAACGCATCCGCTTGACACATCAACGGAGTCTAGAATTCACCAGGGACACCAGTGGATTCAAAGTAAAAAAAGTTGAAGTTCTATATTTTATGTAACGAATTACCTAGAAACTAATAAAATCTCATTTCACATATACAAACCACTAACAATTGTTCAAAATCCCTTAGAAAGTAAAAAATCTAGCATTCCTAACAAATTTAACATTCACTTCAAAAAGGGTGTGGTCCCATAAACTTTTATTTTTAAATTACTATAAAAAAGTACATGTAAAACTTGAATGACACCCTCAAAATCGACTGTTGCACAAGGGTACCCATAACTTTCATCGATGGACCTGTTGCCTCAAGCAACACCATGCATTGATGGGTGGTGAGGTCCCATATTGACTATAATGAGGTCTTTTCTTGTAGATAGCATATTTATAGGTTTTTTTTAATTTATTTCTCCATGAATTGTTGAAAGCTAAAAGAAGTTTATCAAATTTTAAATGATTAATTCAAACTAACTTTTTAAATTAACGAGTTTTCATCTCTAAAATATCTAATTATCCTATTAATTTTTCATATCACGCTCTATTTTTTTTTTTAGTTTTGACAAAAAGGCTAGCAACCAAATTAACCACAAGGGGTGAAGGCCTGGGGTGTTGATCACCATTAGCAAAGTATAGGGGGCACCCTCATCCTCTCAAAACTGCATGGACACCCTTTAGATAAAATAAAAAATTACAGAGTTTCCATATTGTTTCTATAAAACCTCTTACGTACAATAATTTAAAAGAAACGTACAATTCATGTTTCGTACTGTTCTAATCACACATAATATTTTTTATAAACTTTAGAATTCTCTAAAATATAATTAAGTGACCCATGAAATGAAGAGAGAACAACTCTTTGATGGCAGTCTTTTTGTTTCCATGAATATATAGGACAAAATGATATATGAATTTTGTTTTGTTATTTTACTCATTATTTTTTAAGGTTAATTTAATAGAATAACTATAAAATTTGTTAATTTTTTTTAAATGATACTTGAACCCAAACATCTCTTGAATGAAAGAAATACACTTTTATCACTAGACTATATATGCTAGTGTTATATGAAACTTGTTGTAATTATTTAGTGAACTTATTTGTTCATAATTATTTCTTATTTTAAGTTAAACGTGCAAAAAATATCACTAAATACTAACCAACGTTCACTAGAAGAATACTCTATGTGATTACATATACATTTAGGTTCCTTAATCTTAAAAAGTTTAATAAATGTATAAGACTATATATTACGAACTTTGTTACTATTATAAGAATACTCTATGACCCCCAGTTAAAACTAGCTTTTAAACTTTATAATTCATGATACTAGTAACAAGCTACGGCATTACCTTGTGAAAATCTTAAAATTTATAATTACATTGTTTGAATCTGCTATGACTTTAATGTTTTGACTGATAATTTTTCACATCAGATTAGAAGACGATCCACTTCAACTTCAGTCAATAACATAACATGCTCACATGTACATGTTAAATATGGTTGTACATATTTTATATATTAGTGCTTTACTTGAAAAGATAGTGTTCGGATATAAATATAGATATTTAAATTAGTGGCTTATAGTAGTGTTTTAAAATACTTAGGTGATAAGTAAATATATTTGTAAATAGACCAAAATTAAGAAAAAATAATCCTTTTAAAAATTTTTTTTTGCAACATTTTAATACATATTGCTGAACGAAAACTGTCACTAATTTTAAAAGTTAGAGATTAATCGCTAAAAAATCTCTAACGTAACTTGCTAGCACACTTTTAGCTTAACTTGGTTTCATAAAACTCACCGAGAATTTACTAACAACTGATATTTTCATCTCACGGATTTCCGGTACAATTCTTTGATATTGTAGTGAAAAGATCTAATTTCTTTCATGCTATATATGCTTTCTAACAGACCACACACAATTAAAATACCTAACTATTGAACAAATATAATATACTAATCATTAAAGGGCTCATAATTTGCCTATAATTGTCTTTGGAAAGGCAAGATTATAAAGTATTGAAGGCACTAATAAAATATCATCAATTGAACAAATTTTAAAATAATCATCCAAATCCAAACCAAACAATACTTTTTCTAGGTTACTATTACCACACCAACACCTCTTTTATAATCTAGTCACATATATAGTTTCCATGTAGATGCAATGATATATCTTTTACATAATCAAGAAAACACCATAAAACCTCTTACATGTTTCCATTGTAATTCCACATTATCCCAGGGTCACTCATCAAAACCCCATCACCACAATCATTCTGTTGAGCATTTAGTGCCATAAATCTTTCACCTGCCTGAAGAAACATGTGATTATGGTGATCAGAATACACATTTGGGCTACCTTTTTGTTTCTTGTTTCTCAATAGAAAGTTAATGTGATCCCACTTAGCCTTGCATATTGATGCACTCCTATTGTAACCTAAACTAGCCATTGTTAAAGCAATTTCTTCCCAAAGAACACTTTCCATAAACCCACCTTCCTCAAACCTTGCTTCCATGCTACTTCTTAGTTGTATTAGTTGTGTAATCTCATTTTCTCCCCAATCGTTGGCAACTTGGTTTTGATCATTATAATACGCGCTACGCGAAGTCTCAACTACTGAATCATTCCTAGTTAATTTGTGCAAAGCTTCCATTATAGTTGAATCACGAGACTGCATCCATGCTAATTCGTTTGATCGAAAGTTCTTTACCATCTCTAACCTTACAACATGTTCTTTCCTTCTTTGTTCCTCTTTTGAAAGTCTCTCATTCTTTTTTTCCTCTATAGTATTCATCATTTTTTCCATCCATTTTTCTTGTTTTTCCATAAGTGTGTTCATTTTTGTTTCAATAAGGTCAGTTATCGCGGTCTTCCAATGCTTCTTCTCCATCATTGATCTCTTGTTAAGTTTTTGGTCATTTTCTTTCATAAATGGAGACAGAGTTGCATTAGAGACTGAAACCTTGTTAGGATCAAGATTGGTACTATTGTTGCTTGTTTCCCCGTATATCGCTTCTAATTGGCGGAAGAATCGGTAATGCTTCTTTTCTTGCTTTCCAGCTTTCCCAATTTTCCCTTCTTTAATCTTCTTGTAATACTTGTACAAGTTTTCAAATTTCACACTGCATTGTTTCCCAGTTCTTTTATACCCGAATTCCACATACATTATCCTGAAAATTAAACAACAAAATGAGTTAACTAGTGAGAAAAAAAAGGCAGGAAGAAAGCTTTCAAGTGGCAATGAATCCATTAGAATTCGTTATGACTATTTATTCAAGATGAGCAAAACGGACACTGTTGGTTGATATGAGGTATTAGATGTTACAGATGTATTCATTTGAGAGAATACTAGAAACTTGTTGAAAAACTTAGAGAACTGAATAAACCCTTCAAAAGCACAACATCAAAGTTTCTGAAGTAAACCTTGTAATATGTTCATATTATGAAATGATAATGCTTTGTCTTTAAACTCTAGTTGGCTTATAAGAAGGAAAGAAAACCAAAACAAATGAATAGTTTGTTCTTTTCAATTATAGAATACCTTTTAAGAAAACTTTTGAAACTTTAGAAGAGAATTAGTTAAAAGTTAAAACCTTCAAGCACATAACATCATAGTTTTGAACTTGTGTTTACATTAGAAGAAAGTCAAGTTTTGATCTTTAAACATCAAATTAGAACAAGAAGGAAAATATATGAAGTGAAAAGATTGTACTGCTATAAATTAACAAGTATATAATTACTGTCAAATCCATGACGAAATTTCATAACAAATATCTATTTTTAAACTATATCTTAGCTTACTTAGAGGGTAAAGTTTTGGGGTTCTATGATCTCAAGAAACCCTACTTAAACATCAAACTAGCATATGTGAATGAAAATAAATAAAAAAAAGTGATTATATTAATTACTAAAAAATAGGTATTTGCTACGGCTAAATCTGTGCAAAATATTTGTAGTAAATTCCTGTTTTCTAGCAATATTAAGCTCAATTAATTTGAGTATTTAGTGAAATCTATGATCTTTAGAAACCCTATTTGAGTGATTGGATCTAAAACCAAAAAAGATAAAAAAAAAGAAAAATAAAAAATTGTAAGTGTAAGATGTTGAGATACAGAATTGAAAGAGTGACCTTGAAACTTCTTCCCACAAAGGTCCTTTATGATTAGCTTTTTTGAACTGATAATCAAGCCTTGATCTGATGTCAAGAAGTGCTAGGGTTTCTTCCTTTGACCACCTCCCACCAATCTCCATACACAAACCATTACCACTACCGCTACCACTGCCACTGTCTCCACTAACACCTGAAGTTGCTGACAACATACCCATCATCGAATCAGATCCAAACGAACCGCCACCACCACTACTCCCACCACCATCGCAACCTCCTAACATCGACATAGCATGGTGTAGGTCCCGAGGAGGTTGAGGTATGGTGGGCAGGACATGCGTTCCGTCCATGTAGCGGGTGATCTGATCCATCATATTCCCATACTGATCTTCATCCATTTCCATGGTGGTCTCAAGGCTTGTTTCACTATCTTTTTCAATAATGTTTCAAAGTAGGATAAGGAAGCTAGAATTTAAGCTAGGCAAGTGAAAATATCAGGGGAATTAGAATTAGATGGTTGGACCCATCTCTGTGGTTGTTATTAAAGGATCATACATACCCTAAAATAGTAGAAACTAAAGGTGTACAGTATATTAATATGTGTATACACATTGATGTGTGTTTTTTTATTTGTCTATGTTGCCTTCGTTATATAAGAAAATTGGTTTCCTAAAACAAATATATAACATTATATATTACGAGAACACTTCAAAAATATAATTAAACATTAACACAAGTGAGTAAAAGAAAATGATGCTAAAAGGTTTTCCGACAGAAAATATATTTGTTTAGTTTGTGGTTTTAGGCTTCTGATTATTCTATTACAAATACAACTGAACCATAATAGGCCATGAAAACCTTAGATGTATACTAGATGTCTTGTTCAATGTTTTCAGAACCGGATCGGACGTCAAACCGGACGCCTTACTGGTTTGGTGGTCGGACCGGATTTAAGAACCGGATGACGTCATAATTATATATATAGTATATTATATATATAATTAAATATAAGTAATTCATATACGTATTTTATAGTTATATATAAAACTTAACTATATTTTTATATCTAACATACTAATTTATGGTTCAACACCCCGTTTTTACCCATTAAAATCAAAAAAATAAAAAAAAATAAAAAAAATTACAAAATCCGGTCCGAACCGGTCCGGTTTCCAGGTCCAACCAGCGGTTCGGGACGAACCGGCCGGTTCGACCGGCCAAAAGCGAATCGATGTGAACCGGACCGGCCACCCAGCCGATCCCCGGTCGAACCGGTCGGACCGGCCGGTCCGATCCGGTCACAAAAACACTGGTCCTGTTGGTACGGTTTGTTATGATTGATGCCTCTAGTTAGTCAATCAATCAATAAAGTAATGTTTTCGTAACTAATCGTATAATTACATCAAATATTGAGTTAACTAGTTGTAATTTCACTTTATTGAATGATATTATATTTAAACTTGTAACTAGCCATAAACATTAACATGTGAACGCAAGTAACTAATTTATGTGTGTACGTTTTCATGTTAATTCAACAAACAGTTTATAATTCATCATCCGAATGTGTTCAGTACACCATAGTTAGCTTAGTTAAGGAATGAATGTTTAGTGTGTAATTGCTCTAGGTTAGTGATAAAATAAAGCAAGACTTTGTCTATGTACCTAATTAAACATTGTTCTGATCGTATTCAGTATACATTAATGTAAGAGCAACAAGTTAAAATAACTTTTTTAAGATAGAAAACAATAGCTAAAGGTGGGGAGAACCATCTTTCATGTTCCTCACTTCCTCACATCCTTACCACCTCTAATGATTCCTAAACCATAGAAAATGCCCATCTTTCCCATCATTAACCATCTCTCAACTTTTTTTTAAATAAAATAATTTAAATAAAAAGAGTAACTAAAATAAAATTTTATTAAAACAACCGACTAAAAATGATACATACATGCGAACTAGTCTCATTAGATCCAAAATGAAATAAGTACACACAACATAAAAACGTACACATGTGAACTAGTTTCATTAAACATCGGTAGTCAAGTAATCGAATAGTGTAAATATGTTTTATCGAATCCGAGCATATGCCAAAGGCGCTGATGAGGTCAAGAAGTATTTTATTAGAAAAATTCCCGGTTTTTGATAAAATTTGTATCGAATGTCGACAAAAATACTAAACAAAATGGTATATTCAGATTCTTAGAAAAAATTAAATATTACCGTTTCTAGAGAAGAATCAAATTGTGTATTAAGTAAGTTAACAAATTAAATAAAAAAACAATAAACAATAAACAATTCATTCATACAGTCTGACGCACACATGCCACAAACACCTAGATTAGCCTACGCCGCAAGGGGCGAGTCAGTGTTCCCTAGC
Source organism: Flaveria robusta (assembly GCA_025506415.1). Lineage (NCBI taxonomy): Eukaryota > Viridiplantae > Streptophyta > Magnoliopsida > Asterales > Asteraceae > Flaveria > Flaveria robusta. The sequence continues at coordinate 1,462,203 of CM046472.1, read as the reverse complement.
GGCGTCGCTATGCCACCTCGGCCGTCCGCTCCCGCACCGCTGGCACTCTGTGCACCATATTATAAAGCTTATAATAAATGCTAAACCAAGAAAATTAAGAAAGTTTGTTCGTTTAATCTAACAGTAGCCCACATATAATATTAGATTCATGACTTTCACTTTATACTGTCTTCTATATATACCGCTTCCCGTGGGGACACTATGAATAAGTTGTGAAACCTCTAAACTTCAAAAAATACATATAAAATATATCTTTATTAAAAGAATATTTAGATGTCAAAGTTTGTTATATTCTACTCATTTTCTTTCATAATAATATGCGTATATACATTTACATATCTCTAGTTTTATTTTTAAACCTTTATAAACATTAAGTTTTATCATTATGATGAACCTATACTGTTAAACTCTTTTAAATACCCGTTTGTGTGACATAAGTTCATTATTTTCATATGCCTATAATTTATAAACGTAAACACCAACTAACAAAAAGGCAATCTTCGATTCAATTCAGTTGATCCTTTATTAAAAATTCGATTATGGACCATCTCAAAGAAAGAAATTAATTAATCATGTTTACAAGCATTGGGAGCCATCAGCAAATAAATATAAATTTAGTGAACTAAATGTTTGAGAAGATGATAATAAAACAAAGGTGACATGTTACAAGGTAGAGAGTGTTTACTGGTAGTCAAACTGGAAGTAAAATGGAAGTTGTTATTATGAGAAAGAATTAGTTTCCAGTTAAATGTTTCAGAGAACAGTGAGAGTTCGTAGGAAAAACAGAAACAGCAGCTTCACAGTTTGGCTTCAATTCATTCACTTGTCAAATCAGATTGCATCATCAAGTACTCATAGTATAAGCTTATTTAGAGATTTTATTATGAATATCACATTTAACAACATTGGGAAGAGCACAGCTTGTCATTATAGAGTATAAAGGTTTATTTATTTATTTATTTTTATCTTGTTAGAATTTGTTACCGGTAAACTCACATCAGCATTACCTGTTAATACATACTTTGCTAACAATTAAATAGGTAAATCAAAAGTTTCACTAGACATGTGATCTTCAAAAGATTGACACACGTAGTGGAATTTATAAGATTGAAACTTAAAACATATGCTAAAGAAGAATCATGTGTTTACCATTATATCAATATTTTTTTCAACCAAACTGGTTATTAACTTTTAGCAATTTAAAAACTATATATGAAAAAACTTGAATATATATTTGAGTGAGAATTAAAATATAATAAAAACCCGCCACAACTATGGTTTTATGATGTTTGAATGATATATGCGCGCAGTTAATTATTGTTCTTACAAAAGATAGCATGACCCAAATTAGAGATAAGCTAAGATAGAAAACCCTAAATCTCTTACTTGATAAAACAATAATGCTAATATTTTCATTTGATAATATATAAATCTCAAGGGCGTTGCAATGCTAAACATTTGATTTTCTATTACCAGATCACTTCTACAATTAAGTTTGAATCTTGTTTACACTTATTTCTTGTCACAAGAGCAAGTTATGATTTGTCTAATCTAACTTTTAATTAACAGAGACTTGTTGCATGAGTTTAACGGCAACGAATTCTTACGGTAAAAAAAACTATTTGATGTGAAAAACAAACTTTGGTAATGCAGTGGGGTGATACTGACATTGTAAGGTCCTCTGCATCTTATTTTGTTTGTTGTTTGGTTATTCTACCAAAAAAAAGGAAGGCTGTGTAAGAAGCTGTGGAAGTGACAGTGGGTTGTCTATCATGCATACATGCATCACACTTCTTTTACATTAATTTGCATGCATTCCCTGCAACTCCAACCTCTTCCAAACTTTCTCAAACCACAATTTCTCTCTCTCAAATTCACACACATACGCATACGCATACGCATACGCATACGCATACGCATACGCATACGCATACGCATACGCATACGCATACGCATACGTATATGTGTATTCTACTCATGTATATATGACTTCAAAGGGAGTCACACCATATATCTCCTAATAAATTCTCACCCAACCATTCTATGTTATACTTTGTACCAATATACATCATTTTCTGACAAAAACAAAACTTATAGTTATATTAACTAAAGCAAACTTCAAAACAAGCCATACATACAAAGATTGAAGTTATGTATCATATAGTAATATTGTCGTATGCTTATTGAAGTTAGACGATTTAACAAAAAATAAAAGTTATATTTTGTGTTTTTGTGCTAGTATTATATGTTAAAGCCGAACTACTCTCACTATAAATAGAAACAACGTTTATAACGCCCTAAATTACATCATTTTTAATTACATTACCCATGGGGAAGGAAAAGAGAGTACACAACACCAAATGACAAATGAGGGAGGATGCTAGAAACACCATCCATCCAACTCTTAACATTGTTAATCCTAACATCATATATTCAAATAATAAAATAGAAATGCCCTAAGTTTTATATTATATGCATTTTACACATTTACGGGAGATTGTCTTCCCTAGTATCCCCGGATCTTTTTATTTTTATTTTTATTTTTATTTTTAAATTTCAACATATTTAGACAATTGTTAGTGGTTTCTAGGTGTGTAATGAAAGTGAAGTGGTTTCTAGGTAAGTAATCAACTACCCAAAGTAATGAACTCTTGCTTTTCTGACTTTGGATCCGTACGTTGGTCATTCTACTAGTCTCTACACTTTCACGCCACATTAGCCACTTTCCACCAGCCTCTTGATTAGTTAGCATCTCACCTCAACGAATCTACTTGCCACATCAACGGAGTCTACAGTTCACCTAACACACCAGTGGATTCAAAGTAAAAAAAGTTGAAGTCCTCCGTCGTAAGTAACGAATTACCTAGAAGCTAATAAAATCTCATTTCACATGTACAAACCACTAACAATTGTTCAAAATCCCTTAGAAAGTCAAAAATCTAGCACTCCTAACAAATTTAACATTCACTTTAAAAAGGGTGTGGTCCCCTAAACTTTTATTTTAAAATTAAAATAAAAAAGTACATGTAAAACCTAAATGACACCTTCTAAATCGACTATTGCACAAGGGTACCCATAACTTTCATCGATGGACCTGTTGTGTCGAGGAACACCGTGCATTGATGGGTGGTGAGGTCCCATATTGACTATCATGAGGTCTTTTCTTGTAGATAGCATATTTATAGGGTTTTTTTAATTTATTAAATTCTTGAAAGCGAGAAAAAGTTCATTAAATTTTAAATGATTAACATAAACTAACTCTTCAAATTAACAAGTTTTCTTGTCTCAAATATCTAACCGTATGTACACCTTTAAGATAAAATCAAAAAATAACAAATATTCCATATTGTTTCAATAAGACCTCTTATGTACAATTTTTAAAAAGAACGTACAATTCATGTTTGGCATTGTTTTAATCCCACAAAACATTCAGAATTCTCTAAAATAAAATTAAATGACCTATGAAATGAAGAGAGAATAATTCTATGAGGGCAACCTATTGGTTTTCATGAACATAGACCAAAATGATATATGAATCTTGTTTTGTTATTTTACTCATTATTTTTTAAGGTTGATTTAATTGAATAAGTATGAAACTTGTTACTTATGATTGGCTTCTGTGAAATGATATATAATCAAGCCTTGATCTGATGTAAGAAGTGCTAGGGTTTCTTCCTTTGACCACTTCCCACCAATCTCCATACACAAACTACTACCACTACCGCTACCATCGCCACTATCACCACTAACACCCAAAGTTGCCAACAACATACCCGTCATCGAATCAGATCCAAACGAAGCCCCACCACCCCGCCACCACCGCAACCTCCTAACATCGACATATAGCATAGTGCAGGTCCTAAGAAGGTTGCGGTATGGTGGGCAGGACGTTCCGTCCAAGCAGCGACTGATCTGATCCATCATATTTCCACATTGATCTTCATCCATTTCCATGGTGGCTTCAAGGTTTCTTTCTCTATCTTTTTCAATAGTGTTTCAAAGTAGGACAAGGACAGGCGGACAACTAGAATTGAAGCTGATCGAGTGAAAATATTAGGTGAATTAGAATTAGATGGTCGGACCCATCTCTATGGTTGTTATTAAAGGATCGTACATACCTTAAAATAGTAGAAACTAAAGGTGTACAGTATATTAAATATGTATACACACCTATATACGATGTATACTTCAAATGTCTTATCTCACAAGGAGACATGATTAGTAGAACTACATGTTCATGTGACATTGATCCCTAATGTTTTTAAGACAAAATGGCAATACCTTAAACAAATCCCACATTTTTTTGGCTAGCTCAGAGGAGAAATACCACGCCATAAGGAATTCAATGCGTAGTCTAAAATATTACTTACAAGTTTTCTGTGCATTGGCGGTAAATGAAAAAAGTGTACATTCAAGCGTAGTTGGATGAGAGCAATCATAAAATAAGTAACGTTTTGGAAGTTTTCACCTAGCCAACAAAAAACGCATCTAAGAACTAGATGTGAGCGAAACAAATAATAAAGATTGGTATGATATGCAAATGGTTAATAAATACTCATACATATTTGTTTTAATGAGAATTTAAACCCACAACTTATTCATGCCTTTAAGTGTCAAGTTTTATTTTTTCCTTCTAGTAATCCGCAATATTTTTCCTTCAAGGGTCATATTCGGTTCTAAAATTGTTGCGTGAAAGTTATATAAAAGTATAGAAGTTTTAATGGATACTTGTTCATACGTTACAAAACCTGTGAATTCACAGGATGACAGAAAGTCTTCAGTGGTCCAAAATGTTTTACTTAGGGTTCCAAAGTCAATATTTTCTGTTTTTTTGTTTTGTTTTATATATGCATATCGTTTTAATTTTAAACCAAGTGAAGTCATATCAAGAATGACAACATATTAAACATGTTGTACAATAAGCAACCACGGATGAGCTCATGGACAGAAGCCGTCCGTTGGTGTCCGTCACCATAGAGAAAACACTCAATGTCTCTTCCCGTGTAGCCTATCTATCTGTGACCAAATCTGTGACCAAGGATGGTCACGTTGGATTGCTCTTAGTTAGTTAGGAAATTAAGTATATGATTATTGTTATTATTAAATTAAGAAGATGGATGGCATTTCTAATGGAAAAGATTTTTTTATGTGACATGGATTACAACTTTTTTATTTATTCTTCTATTACCGGCGATGGTACACCCTCGATCTACTTTATACTAATTATACCTCTAAAATTATCACAACTAAACTCTACCCACAACTTTAGTTAAAAAGCATCCATTTTATCCTAATAAAAAAACATACTATTTTACCATTAGGATGCTTATTTGAAGATATTTTTTTATTTACTCAAAACTCTCGTTTAAACACATATATTACTTTGATACATATGATAGGAACTGAACAATATGGTTGTTCCTATATATTAGAAGGTAGTCTATATATGTCCCTTAGGTTGAGAAATTTGCTGATCATTTATTGCTATATTTAGGGTATTTCAAAATTTTAATGGTTTTTGTAAAGTTAATTAGCTCTTGTTTATTAAATTTTTTACTTGACTTAGATAACTTTAAGTTTTATCTAGATTAGAAAAATCTTCGGCTGCTGGTAATCTGGAGATCAAAAAGGAGTAGACTTTTATGTTTTTGCTCGATACCAATGTGTGATGATGGCTTCATGAGAGAATTATCATGTGACGTATTGTATTTGTTGAATGCAAAAAGTATGGGCACAACATGAATTAAGGCTTATGTTGACCAGCCCTATGGCAACGACATTGTGTTGTCGCTATAGGTGACCTATCGTGACGACTAGTCATCGCCATAGGGTTCCCTGGATTTTTGGCTATAAGTGACCTATCGCGACGACAAGTCGTCGCCGTTGGTGACACGGGTCAAAAGTTACAACGTATGGCTTAAGTTGGTCTGATAGCATAGTCATAGATTAAGTTTCTCATGGCTTCGTTTGATAAGTGAAGCTTCAACGCACGCTACCAATGGATTCAATATTGGGTTGTTTTGAATTGACAAGAGCTTGTGAATTAACACAATTGGTCGTTGTATTTGTGATTCTTTTCCATGAACAATATACTTTTTTATTATAATTTTATTTTAAAAATTGGAGATGTATATACGATCAAAACAATTTCGATACTTATATTTGTAACAATTTTTACGAACATAATATTTTTTATTTTGTTTTCTAAAACTAGCGGCTATATGATATATTAGCAACAAACACATTTTCGCTAGCTATACTTAATCATAATTTTTTCGACCATATTAAATTTTATTTTATAATTTTTATTATTTTTTAAGTTTAGCGATCATATTATTCATGACAACAATTTTTGTCCCTACATTTGCGATTGTTTTACGTCCAAAACAGTCTTAATCGCTAGGTTTGCAACTGATTTTATTTCATTTACTAATTTTGTAACCAAATTTTGTATTTGTTGCTTAATCGCTTAATTTGCAACCATTTCATTTCAATTGGACTCTAATACAATTGCTAATTTCGCAACCTTTTTTACGGTTGCATACTTGGTCACTTTTACCCATTTCTGTAATAGTGACGATTAAGTTGGGCATTCCAAAGGGTTCCTTTTCTTAGGCTTTTAGACTTGGAGCTTGTCTCGTTTGTAAATCACTAAAAAACCTAACAATTTGCTTATACTACCGCATGAAAGAACCTAGAGGTGGCTTGTTACCATTTGATTCGATCGTATATCATGTGCCATTATGTGAAAATAGTGTTTTATACCTCTCTAAGCTATATTGCACTAAAAAGAGAAAGATGAGTTTTCGTCTCTTTATCCGTGTCACATACAAAACATTTAGTGAAGTGAAGGTCAAAAATCCTTGCTTTGCCAAGAGGATCTACTAGGAAGTTGTTGTATGACAAGAAAAACTGTTAACAAATAAGATTATAAGTTTCATTGTATCGACAATAAGCTCATAAATGTATTTTGGTTACAACAATAATAGCTTCTTAGAAGACAACATTGTGTCATTTCAAACTCGTTTAACTATATAATTCTTCTTTCTTTCACATGAGTGAGCCCATAATACGTTGGTGGCATTTAAGAGCATACATTCTTTATGTCAGACTATCTATCTTATGGAGATTTCGTGAAGTTATTTTTGTTTGCTTCTTTAACCTTTATTATCTTGATGTGAAACGCATTAAATGGATAACAATCACCTAAAATCACGAGGCATCCGGTGAGAAATTCTTGAATTTACTAGATTTTTTGGTCTCCCATATCTTTTACAATGTAAATCCCAAGTAATTCCTTCAATCATGAATTTTAACAAGAACTATATTTTTCTTATTTTAGAACAGCTCTTTATATATTTTTATTAATCATTTCTACCTATACTTTATAAAAAGTTGAACCTTCAATTTTTTATATAAAAGGATAACAACTTACCACTATAATATAGGTCCCCCCCATAAATGCCAAACATTCCACTTCACATCAGAAGTTGTCGTGGAGGCTATACGCGTTGTGTAGGTCCATACGCCGCGTATAGCCTTTTCAGACAACAAAACTGGCAAAGTCAAATCAGTCATTCAGCATGGCTATACGCCGCGTATGGACCCATATGCGACGTATAGCCCTGGGTCGTATGGGTGTGGGGTGTAGGTCCACCGACACCTATACGACCCACAACAAAGTAATATAAACTATCTCTTGAGTGATGAAGATCAGAACACGAAAGTATCGTTTGAAACGTCTCAAGAATTTTTATTACTCGATGAGCTAGTCTGTTGGGCTGTTAATAGGGGACGTGATAATGGTTACGTTATTATTACACGAAGATCAAAGAAAAAAGAAGGTCAGGTCGTAAAGGTGTGGCTTATCTGTGATCGTGGTGGTGAACACAAAAGTAAAGCAACAGTTAGACGATCTGGTAGCAAAAAAATCGGATGTCCTTTTAAATTAGTAGGGATATACGACAACAAACGTCGTTCGTGGAAATTAGAGGTGAGAAGTGACGAACATAACCATGATCTCGCTCAATATATGGAGGGGCACCCATTTGTAAGAAGGTTTTCTCAAAACGAATACAATTTGATGGAGCCACTTACTGATCAGAACATGGAGCCTCGTAGCATCTAATCAGCTTTAAAAAAGCAAAATCCTAATAACGCATCCATAACCAGAGACGTATACAACGCTCAATATAAGATAAGAAGTGAAAAGAAAGTCGGTGAAACACCAATGCAAGTTTTAGAAAACCTTTTATCTTCTAAAAGGTACGTTTATTACACCCGAGAAGATCCCGATACAAATACCGTAAAAGATGTATTTTTTTGTCATCCAAAATCATACGACACTTGGCGTGCATTCCCGCAAGTGCTGATGATAGACGCTACATATAAAACAAACATGTACAAACTTTCGTTTGATCAGATTGTTGGTGTGACCTCGACACACAAGACATTTTGTGTTGCTCATGCGTTTATTAGCAAAGAACGGGAAGATAATTTTGAGTGGGTGCTTAATAGAATGAAAGATACGTTAAACAGGTGTATAGAGCCGCACGTCATAATAACAGACAGAGATCTTGCTTTAATGAACGCATGTGTTAAAGTATTTCCGAATGCTTCGAAGTATTTATGCAGGTGGCATATTGATGAAAATATCACGAAACACTGTAAAGCAAGTTTTACGAAAGATTACTGGCGAAAGTTTAAATATGCATGGGCATGTTTGTGTGAGTCTCCCACGCCGGAGATTTACGAGTATAACTATAACCTTCTTTACGAACGACTAGTTGAAGCGAAGCGAGAAAGTAAGTTTTTCATTACATACATACATACAATACTGTTAAATATAGACACTTAATTTAATTATGTTTTATTATATTTTCAGAAGTATTGTCATATATAAACAAAAACTGGTTAGAGAGTTACAAAGAAAAATGTTTGTATCAGCCTGGACTAACTCAAACCGTAATTTTGGCCAACACACAACAAATAGAGTTGAGAGTCAGCATGCAAATTTAAAAAGATATCTTAAATCAACAAATAGCTCACTGGATAGACTTGTGGAGTTTGTAGATCAATTGGTAAACGCACAAGAGGTAAATTTAAAAAAAAGCTTTGAGACAAGCAAAATTAAAATCATGAATCATCATAAACTCCCGCTATTTGATTACCTACGAGGCAAGGTTTCACACAAAGCTCTTGATTTATTAGTTGCCGAAAACACTAAATTGCATGTGATGCGCTCAACAAATGCAACATGTGGTTGTCATCTTTTCACTAGTTGTGGCTTGCCTTGTGCTTGTCGACTAGAAAAATATGAATATTCTGGTAATAGCCGTTCCATCTTTATCATTTTTCTGTTACAGTAATGAATTATATATTAATTTATAATTTATAATGCAGGCACTAAAATTCCATTAGATGCAATTGACGTATTTTGGACGAAGGTTGATAAAATTAAACCATCATTTATGGTGTATGAAAAAGTCGATGTTGAAGAAGAGATGGAACACGTGAAACAACAAATAATGACACAACCCACCGCTGTAAAATTTAGTTTGGTGGAAAAAATAAAAAAACTTATGTATCCATGGAAAAATAACAAAAAAGCGCCTGTTGTTCAAACAGATATTCGCGGTCGTCCAACGTTAAAGGTTCAACAGCAAAAGCAAGACACTCAACATAGTACGTGTGACATGCCAAGACATAGCTTATTTACCGGAAGAACAACTTAAGCAGTAAAGCCTCAGAAGCCCGTCATACAACGTAGTCGTTCCACATCTTCTAAAGTGTCACAAAGTACTAATGAGTTTTCATCGATTGTCGGAGATCAGCAATTAAACAATATAAACAGGTTAAAAAATTGGATTCCGGCCATCTTTCATCAGTATATTTCACGTATACGAGATGTTCGACCCGATGGGAATTGTGGTTTTCGATCTATAGCTTTAGGGTTAGGGTTTAACGAAAATAAGTGGATGTATGTGCGGCAACAACTTTTAGAGGAGTTGGACAAACATGAATTGGAATACAGAGAAGTTTTCGATACTTTGTACCCCGGACAGTATAACGACTTGCGTCACACAATAGATTGGCAACGTGTGGAACCTGCGCCAGAAGAACATTGGATGATAATGCCATATACGGGAATAGTGATTGCTCAAAAGTTTGGTGTTATTCTTCATCTATTAAACAATAACGGTTGTCAAACATTTTTCCCCTTATGGGCTGATCCGAACAGTATGATGCCTCATTATGTCGTGTCGATTATTCATGTCAACAATAATCATTTCGTCCACGTTAAATTAGATGGAGATTATCCGATGCCTACATTAAGTAATCTTTGGATTCTTAACCGAAACGTATGTGCTGCAGAATGGGAGATTATGTATAGGATTCGTATCTTGGAATACAACGCAATAATAGAAAATAACCGAGAAACCCCAGCTTATATAAATTTATTTTAATTTAAAACTTGTAATATTTAATATGTTTGTATTATACTTTATTATTATTGTATTCGTATCTCTTGAATATTCAAATGTTAAAATAGTTTAAATTTAAATTTTCAAAAGTTTAGTGAATATAAAAAATTAAAATTTAAATGTTAAAATTAAAAATATATTTTCACAAAATACAATTCAAAATTCAAAATTCAAAATTCAAAAATTCAAAATAAAAAATTCAAAATTCAAAATTCAAAATAAATATAAAAAATCAAAAAATTAATTAAAAAATATAATAAATGCAGCTATACGCCGCGTATGAACCCATACGCGGCGTATAGCTCTTCCGACCAGGTATGTATTTTGGACTTTTCTCATTTTTGACCCTACCACACACTTTCAAAACCAAAAACTCTCTCGTATAAGTCGATACTACACTTATTGTTCGTCGATTTTTCTACATTCAGGTATGTATTATTGTTCTTACATCTTTATTATGTTAATCGTAGACTAATTTAAACGTTAAAGTAGTGTTTTATGTGTTATAATCGTTGATTTAAAAACCGCTTATATGAACTATACGCTGCTTTGTACCCTCGTATAGGGCTATACGCAGCGTATAGTTCAAATCTTGAGGAACTATACGCGGCGTATAGCTCTATACGCAGGCTCTGGGTGGCGTATAGCTCATAGGTTGAAGACGTGGGTATGACACCATACGTGGGTACCCTATACGCGGTGTATAGGGCTATACGCGGCGTATAGGGGGGGTGGGTGGGCTATACGTGGGTATCCTATACGCGGCGTATAGGGCTATACGCGGCGTGTAGGTTTATACGCGGCGTATAGGGTGGGGGTGAGTCGTTTTCGTTTTAAAATCGTTGTATTTATATTCGTTTTCTTATGCAGATATGTCTTTCGATTCTGAGATTGAGGCTGACGTTGACGTTATTGCCGATCATCCTTGGCTACAGTTTGAGCCCGGGTCCATTGAGCATGCGAAGTGCTCAAAATTCGTTTGTATGAAGATCGGTCATCAAAAGGCAGTCGATTGGGAGGTGATGGCCGAGCTAGGAGAGAGCGATAGACTTGCTGGTATTATCGGAGGTGATACGCCATGGAGTCGTTTATTTGAGATCGCGTTCTTACCTTCTTACCGGGAGCTGACGGTGGAGTTTTTATCCACTTTTACTTATGTTCGTCCTAATGAGATGGAGGAGGACGATCAGCGTTCCGAGATTTCGTTTATGCTATGTGGACGTTCACATCAGATGTCCATTGAGCAGTTTGCCGTTTTCTCGGGACTTTATTTGAGCCGGAGACTGTTACCCCTCTATTCACCGAGGGTATTACTGAGATTGAGGAGACTCGATTGAGAGATTGGTGGCCTCAGATTGCCGGAGGTTCGTTTCAGAGGACTAAGGGCAGGGTCACTGGCATTAGAGATCCTCTCATTCGTTACTTGCATCGCATGATCGCCACATCCATCACGGGTCGTGGCAAGAGTCGGGAGTGGTGTACCATTCCCGACTTATTTTACTTATATTGTTTGCTTACGGGGATTAGGTGCAACCTGGCGAGATGTTTGGCGGAGTATTTTGCTTCGTATTATCATCGCCAGGAGCGAGGAGCGGTGTACGGCGGCGCGTACATCACGGTGATTGCACGTTGTCTTGGTTATCTTCCTCGCCATCTTGCTGACATATCTCCTTCGATCGAGCCGGTGAGATTAGATCGTCGTACGTTATTCGGCATGCGTATTATACGCCAGTTTCCGGGTGGCATACGATTCTCTCTTCGACCCGATGAGATCTGGCAGCCGGCACCTGTTCAGCAGCTCGGCGTTGACGATCCACAGCAGCAGCAGGAGCATATTCCGCATGATCAGCCGCCAGCACATCAGCCGCCACCTCAGCCACAGTTCCCTCGACATATTTATAGAGATGTGAGGCTGCCTGCACGTATGGAGATATTTATGCAGGAGATTTCTACGAGTTTACGGGACCAGAGTCGTCGGCTCGATCGAGTTGAGGATCTTATGGATTGGCGCGTTCAGCTTGAGATTGCGCGAGCTCGTGCTGCTGGTATTGATCCTACAGACTTGCCATTGCCTCGAAATTACCCAGATTCACCGTAGTTTTTATATTATTAATTGTAACTTTTATTTTGTTATGTATTTAACAACTTCGTTATTTATATTATAATTTTATGTTTGTCTTATATGTTTTATTATTTAATTGAGATTTAAAATTGTCGGTTAATAAGTTACAAAACATAACTTATACGCAAAATCTCAAGCTTAACGTGCAAATATAGTCGACACCATAACCTATACGAAAATTTTTTATAAAAAAATGTATGTAAAAATAACACAATAAACTATACGCCGCGTATGGGTCCATACGCGGCGTATAGCTTCATCATGCTACTCATCCAACTTAAAAAAAAATAATTTGGAAGCTATACGCCGCGTATAGCCACCGTCCACCGTCTGACATTCAATCAACACCCGGGTACTCTATACGTCGTGTATGGGTCCATACGCCGCGTATAGGGTTGATTGTCAGGGAATGTTTTCATTCCCTATACGCGGCGTATGGGTCCATACGTGACGTACAGGGAATGAAAACATTCCCTGACAATCCACCCTATACGCGGCGGACCCATACGCGGCGTATAGGGTACTCGGGTGTTGATTTAAAATCTGGGGGTGTCTATTTAACCATTCCCAATAATTAAATCCTTTGAACCCACCCTTATAATCTTTTAAAATAGAATGTTATAATTACGAGAAAAGGTAAACCTTTTGCCGCACTCGGTAGCGGCAACACGGTTTTATTGGTACAAATTACTCAGTCTTGTGACGTGGGCCCATGACCGTCACTTACACTCAAACCCCATACCTATCAAATTTCACTTTTTTAATTAATTTTGTGAACGGCGTTAACCTAATATTATTCAGTTAGTTTAATTAGACGTGTTAAAATAAAAAAATATTAAATAAAATAGATATAATTAAAATCTTTCTTATTATAAATAAAATATAAATTTTTGTTTCAAAATAAATCTTTAATAAATGTCATTTTAAAAACTTTTTTTTATTATAAATCTCCAATTTAGTTATTTCTTGTTTATGAAATGTCAAATAAAATTAAATTAGGTCACAACAAGTTATTTTGATGTTAAACACATCTATAGACTCTAATAAAGTAAGGTTTTTGAAATCAAATGACAATTTCTTAAACCATCAATTTAACACGTGGCACACTGTTACACCATTTTTATTTTTAATTCCCGATTAAAACTTGATCATACTTTAATTTATTTCAGTTTTAATATGTGAAATACTTACCATACTGATAGACATCTTACTTACCATACTGATAGACATTTTACTTAAATATATTACCATACTCACATGCTGATTAAAATTAAAATTTATAGCTTTCATTTAACCATTCATATTATGTCTTAAAAATTTCATGTAATAACTATTTGTGTTTATTACTAATTATAATCCGTTTAATAAATTGGTTTCTAGCCTATCTATTTATCTATATATCTATCTATGTATAATAAAAAAAATTTAAATAAGACTTGATACAATTATAAGTTTTATCATATTAACTTTCTCATTTCTTTTTATTATTATTAATAATATTGAATACTAATAATATTACTCATATCATTTTCAAATTAAAAATTATATAATTTAATAAATTAAAACCTTTTTTTATTAAAAACACACTTTTTAAAAATAAAAGTTTTATAAAATACAGAATACAACAAACTTTTTTTAAAAATAAATTTATTTTTCTTAAAACAAAATATTTAAAACCAATATTTTTTTATAAAATAAAAATTAAGAAAAATATATTATTATTTATTTACTTAAAATAGTTATTTATATGCAATTATAATAATATTCTATCTTCAAATATGGTTTTATAATTCATAAATTTTTATTACTAATTATTTAGTATTTTATTTATTAAAGCCGTGTAATACACGGGTGCTAACCTAGTGTGTATATATAATAAATACTACAATAATGTAGCTTTTCATGTGCTAGCGAATTGTGTTAGATTACGTAATGTTATTTGGTATCAAACATCTATACTATAAATAGTACGGTAGTGAAAAGATATTCAAATCTTCTCTAAATTATTTCTCAAAGCAGTAGCTTATCTTATAAGAATATGGTTGGCCTTGTGGGTGTGCTGGGTGGGCTATTGCAAATGACCCAAACATTCGGGGGTCAAAATTTTTATTTTTTCTTTGTGGTTCAAATAACAGGCATCAATTAACATATTTAAAAAAAATTAACTTATTAATGATCATATGGTCAAAAGAGGCCCAATAAATTAATATAAATTTTAAGATCCAATAAAAATATTCTAGAGGAGGTCGCTTAACTCAACTAACCAGATTAAATTTAAAATATAATTTTTTTTTTTAATTTTGGTATACACCCAACGATTTTAAACCACTCGACCATTGATTACACTCAATCATATGCAACACATCAATTTGTACCCAATAACTGAACACGATGGCACCCGCTTTCCGGCCTTGTTTGTATATGTTTCTAATTTAAATGATCCATTTTTACTTGTTGTACATGCCATCAAGAGTCTACCGACTAGCCCAATTTACTTTAAAAAACATAAACCAAATTTCTTTTTTAATGAGAGATTATTTATTTAAAAAGACATGATAATTTTTTTGTCTAAAAAGTTTGCATAAGCTTCTACACTAATCTAAATGTTCCTTGTATTCCAAGCAATATGATTGATTTTTATTCTAACCTTTCCAAGCATATAAAGAGTAATCTTTTATTTTATTCTCGACCTCTACAATATGTATTCCTTATTTTCTTATCTCTTGGTAATTAAATTAGTAACAATTTCTTGAACTTAAATAGCAAGGGTATTTTGTTGGGTGATCATAGGCATTGTCTAGCAATCACAAATGCCTTCGGTTCTTATAAAGCTTTTTCTTTAACATGATAAGTGACGAATTCAGAAATTTATTTAATGAAATCACTATTTCTAAATGTTCCAATTAAAAAAAGCAAATATAAAAATTGTTAGGTCAGGTCAAATTAGTCGTCATATAATAAATATAAGATACAATAATAAAAATACATCATCATTAGATTGTAAAAAACACATAATATAAAAACGATATCCTTTACGAATTGAAATAAAACATCCTAAATTTATCCCCAACGAGTTTTTCATTTTTTTTGAAAACGTTGCAATGCATCTTCAATGGAAACTTATTGAGGAACTTTTTTTTTAATATAACAAATGCAAGAATCATTCATATATCTATCATCCATCCTATTACGCAACTCCGTCTTCACATGCCTAATTGAAAAAAAAAAAAAACTTATTTAAAAACTAACCAATTGATTAGAGACAATTCTTGAGTGATGAGTATTGAGTTTTGACTTTTGATCGACAAATCGTCTCTTCTATCTCCTGAGTTTTGAACGCAATTTGCATGTCCATTTGTTTTAGGTTTTTTTGGGGAGTGGGCTAATATGATTTAATTAACTCATGGGCTTTATAAGAATTAGTGGTAGTGAGATTATTTAGTTATTATTTAATAAACTCATAGGCTTTTTTTTTCTTCAAGTTTTGGATTTATATGTATTTCTTTGTATAACTAATGGAGTCACCGTCTCAAAAGACAATGATATCACTCGAAAAACTAGTTTATGCTCTTTGCTTACGTGCAAAATCTTACTGTATTCATGTGACTCCGGTCCGTTAAAACTAATTCCGCCTGTGAACATGATATAAAAAGATGTATAAATTTACTCTAAAAACCTTTGATCAACCGTATATTTTGTCTGTCTCCATATTTTGTGTGCTTGGTCGCTGTTGTTTAATCTTCATATTCGTATTAACATTTTGAGTTTCATTGGGTGGAGAAAATTTCTTTCACAAATCTTCAAAGGGTGATTCAATGATAAGATCTCTTTAATAGATATACTAGGCTCGAATCTTGTTTTCAATGGTTTTTGTTATAACCTACTGAAAACCAGATTCCAAGCATGAATTGCAATTAACCTAATCTCTCTGTTAGTGGGGTATTCGACAGGTTACTTTTTACGACCCCATAAGTTTACTAGTAAGACGCTTTTTGAAAGATTTCTTTTGCAATTGGATGGTAATAAATGAATTGGAAACCACTAAGATTGTTAGAAACAATCTCTATATTTAGAAACATATCTATTTTACGTGCCCACTACAAAACCACCCACCAAGACATGCTCTTGATCATGAGACCTGCGACCTTGGTAAAAAAAGATCTAAAACAGGCCAATCGTGATAGCAACTATATAAACCCATAAATAAATAAATTAATTAAGATAGTACGTTAAAATATATTTATTAATCAGTAAGCTAAGAAAACTAAGAGGACAGAAATTGCACATTAGTTATTTTAGAATATAGTCCTATGGTGGAAGTGCTAGAAGAGATGTGAAAATAAAAACTTGAAACTAACTGGAGTTACGACGCGTTTAACGAGTCGAGCCAAGACAATTACCACTCGAGTTTGAAGTTAAACTTTCCAGCTCAGCTTGGCTCATTTATATATAACAAACTAAATTTTGAGTTCAAGCTCAGGTCATAAAACTTATGCCAACTTGTTTATCTTTCCAAATTTTAAAACAAAGTAATGACTACAAATACAATACGAGCTAAATGAGCGAGCTTATGAGCTTAGATTGATGTAAATGATCGGATTTTAGAACTTTTATCTCATATGTAAACTTGTCAAATGTATAAGTGGTGAAGTGAAACTTCACAAGTGCCTATCACTTCACTCCTTTTATCTTCACAAATCTGACCCACAAACATAGATTTCAACTACTATATACACTTTGACATAAACTGCTTTTCCTCTTTTAAAACTACATCCATCTGAGCTCAATTTGCCTTCCACTTCAAACCCTCACAAATTGCAGTTCATCTCCTACTGGTGTGCAACTGCCACCCTCTTAAACCCTAATCACTGCATGCATGAATCTTGATCAATCCCTATATATATGCATGGCTCCGGTGATCATCTTCTTCATCAATCACACTTGTTTGATTTCATGCAAATGGTTAGATAAATGTCGAAAAATGATTCGAGTTCTACTTCCTTGAGCTATTCTGGAAAGCGCGTGGTGAAGTATCGCGGTGTGAGGCAGAGGAGAAGGGGAGGAAAATGGGTGTCGGAGATCCGAGAGCCAAAGTCTCCTAACCGGATTTGGCTTGGCACATTCGCCACGGCTGAGATGGCTGCGGTGGCGTATGACGTGGCGGCATTGGCGCTAAAAGGGGTGGATGCTGAGCTTAATTTCCCTAATTCGGCTTCTTCATTGCCTGTGCCAGCTTCTTCTGCTGCACGTGACATCCAGGCGGCTGCTGCTGGTGCTGCAGCAGCCGCCGGGGCGGCAATGGATGCTTTCTTAAGCGGGCGTGGTGGTGGTCGTGGAGGTGGTAGTGGTCGTGGTGGTGGTATTGGTCATGGTGGTGGTGGGGCGGTTGCAGTTGCAGTTGAACCGCCCCAGATTGGAGGAGGTGGGTTTGTGGATGAAGATTTGATATTTGATATGCCTAATGTTCTAGCAAATATGGCTGAAGGTATGCTTCTTAGCCCTCCACGCCTCGATTTTGCTAGCGAAGAGAACGCGAGTGGAAATTCGATGGGCAACGACTTATGGAATTAACCGATCGATCCATATATCGCGAGTCGTTGATTATGCAAGCATGTAATATAGTAATTATAAGAATAATATGGTGTTTGGAAGGCTATAGTTGTAAAACTAGAGCTTCAAGGTGTAAAATTATGCGTTGTAAGTTTATTTTTGCTTTGAAATGCTGTTATATAGGCTATACATATGTGTGTGTATGTATGTATGTATTGTTTAAAGATAAGAAAATCATAGGGATTTAGCTTCATCTTCAATTTAAAGTTATACCAATAACTTAATTAGGTGTTCATGATCAATCAGATAAAAGAAACAAGAGTGAGAGCATGTGAAGACTTAGGCATTTAGTCAACGGATTAACAACTGAAATAGTGACACTATCTTGGTTTAGGGTTTGTGCTTATTTTGTCCACACTTCTGCAAACTATCTATTGTTGAGTCTTAAAAAAATAACTAGAGGTGCCACAACTGGAAACTTTAAAATAGGGTTCACGTAACCGTATGCCCGGGCTTTGTCCCTCTCATAGTCAAAACTGGCTTAAAAAAAGCGCGCTCTCTCTCTTCTGCCTCTCACGTAATTTGTTTATGGTCGTTCTTGTACAAAAACGTCTATCCTCCCTCTTTCACATCAGAAGTAACCGACATCATTGTCTTTCTCCTTAATAACTTCTAAAACCAGCCCATTGTAAACAAAGGGTCTTTGGTTGTTCAAGGGACTATGGCAAAGTGCATGTACCACTTGCTATATATGAATATGTAATAGCTAGAAACCATAAATGCAATTGGACTGATCAGTCGTCGCTATAGGCTTTCTCACCCTATAACGCGAACATCTATATCAACGACACGACGTTGGCATAGGGTTTCTCATCCTAGCTATAGTATGTCGTCGCTACATACCCGCCAAATTTCGTCGTGATAAGCTCTTTATGTTGTAGGGTGTCCCTAAACAAGTAAATTCCTAAATCCGCCACCCTTCTAAATTTTATTTCTAAGTCTTGCTCCTAAATTTCAGATCTAGTTGATAAAATTCATATTGAGTTGCAGAAAATCTAGTATAGAGGTGTTCATAATTCAAACCAGACTTAATGAATCTAACTTTTTTTTTTTTGTTTTTTTGTTTTTTGTTTTTTGTAGTTTGAATAACCCATTGAACACCCTTAATTCGGTGACGTTTAACATTTTGATGTTGAGAAAAAGTAGTATGAAAACTTATGGTCTGATTATGGTCCACCTTATCATAAGTTGAGATGTCACAGTCTCATCAACGAGTCCTGGTTAATTAGTTGATATATTATGTACAACCGAATAGACTTCTGAATATTAACAGAAAATGAAGCAAATATAATTAACCACAATAACATATTACAGAATAAATATTACAAGCGTGTATGTTATTTCATAATCACACATACGGCATCTTCCCACGTTATAGGTCCAATACCTAATTAAATTAATAATAAGGACTGCCAGAAAGTGCATATTTTAATTTTTTAAAGATATGATGTTGGAAAGAATATAAAGAAGCAAGGACAATGATATATTAGGGAGTTGATTTAACAAGAAAGAGTCACATCTCTAACATTTCATGCTCTAATAAGTTATATACAAAACCCTAAAGGAGTTTAGCCTTTATTTCATTATCATAATGATCAATAGAGTCCTTTCTGAATCTAAATGTTCAGGCTCTTCATCTTTCGAATGGAGCGCGCTTTGTTCGTCTAGATTTTCTTTATGATGTGGTGATCAGCGTATACATACATGCTTTTAACTTAGGACATGCTTATTCTTTGTTTGGGTTTGTTCCATTATATGAGAGACGAAACCGGTTTTTGCTAGCACAATTTCCAGTCACTACAAGGGATAAAGCGTTTAGCGACAAAATTGTTTTGATTTATTGTCGCTAAATTTCATCACTATAGGCTATTGGGATGAAATTTCGTTGGATAGGTTCGCCGTTCCTTTGTAGTATTAGGCCAGCATTATTTTGTCGCTACAAGTGTCACAGTTAAATATCTATGTTGTTGTAGTGAGTTGACCCATCTCTAGAGTGAACAAAAAGCCTATATTGTAACATGAGCTTTGAAGGAACCAAATTTCTTCTATAAATGTGATATGATCTTAAAGAAATTCTTGAATAATGTGACATGAACACAGAATTAAGATCCCCTCTTCTATACACATCACATATTTAAGGTAGTCAGGAGTTCAAATGATCCCCATATGAATCATTAGCCTCCTATAGCATTCAATCATAAGTTTAGGTTACACATTAGCCCTCATATGAAAACAGGTTTTTCTTGAGGAGATGTGGTTGTTATAGGGTCTCTGATCTATATAAGTATCGTTACTATAGAGTTGTCTTTTTTAGGTCTAATTTGTTGTCGGGATAAGTACTGTCGTCGGTATATATAGATTTCTTTATAGGGACGGCGTTTTGTTGCTACAGTGGTCGAGGTAATATCCTTTATGAGTTAAAAAAAAAATGGGTAACTTCGTAAAATAGTAATCTACTTTCAAAAGTGTTCCAATTAAGTAACTCAAGTTTTAAAAGTGTTCCGATTAGGTCACTCGGTTTTTATATTTTATATAAATTAAAAGTTTTAACATGTTTTTTAGCATGTTATACTTTTTGTTTCAATTAGAAAATATTTTTTTTCTATCTTTTGATGCTGATATGGAACGTTGACGTAAATTTTAGGTACTTTTTTTATTTTTTTTTCATAATTAACATGTTTTTTTATTTTTTAATATAATTTTATATATTGAAAATTCTGACCCACACGTCTTCTCCACCGTTACTTTCTTGACATAAGAAAATTTAATGATGACTCGATTTGATCGTTAGTGGTCCAATTTGAGAAAAATATACATAAGTAACTAAATCAGAACACTTTTAAAACTTGATTATTATTCTGTAACATTTTCCCTCCCTTAAAAAAAATATAAAAAAAATTATTTTCCTAAACAATAGCAATGACATATCATTGTTGCTATAAGATCATATTCTTGTAATAATATAGCACTTCAGCTGTTCCTTTGGGTAATTATGGTAATGAACTGATGACCAACTAACAAACCATCAACCGTACCATAGTGGCTGTTTTAAAGCAAGTTATAACCTGTATAGGTAGAGAGTGATAATTGTGGATTTGTGGTTAATATGTCAAATTATGTGATGATTAGAGATTAAGCAAGGATTAAGAAATAATCAAAGTGTAATAATGACTACCAAATAAGAGCCTTATCCTGTTTGTGGGTCCAATTGACATAAGAATTTCATACTGTATATCTATTACATATGGAAGTGAAACAACCAGCATATAGCTGTAAATCTTTTAATTGTTCCCTGCATTAGGACTCAAAGTGCATATTTCGCCAGCTAATTAGATTTTAAGGTTTGATAATACTGAAAAAATGTTCAATGACTTGATGATTATAATATTTTTTTAAGATAAATTGGATTTTAGCAACGACCTATTAGTTGATAATAATTCATACTAAAATGGTAGACCAATCCACTCTTAACTTTCACATTCATAGTTAATGGCAATCTCACTTACAAATTGTTATAAACTTACATTTGATTTCATTAAAAAGGAATGTGTGTCCCCATTCCGCTCATGTATAATCACCAATGTTAGTGAAACCAAGTGTAAATTCATGATGATTAAACGGGTTGAAATATTATTGATAATGATTAAAAGTGCTATTACTAAAATTATTACGTACTATGAGTTATTATCAAACAATTTGTAAGAGTTTCGATTAATAAATCTAATTTATTTTTCTTTTAATATTTAAGTTGATTTTTCCACTTGAGACAAATCACAAATGCAAGCCAAAAGATTTATATAAATTTTTTTTTTCCAATTTATCATTCTATTCAAAGTATCGATAAAATATAATTGACGTCAAAAAATGGTTACTAGTAGCTTCATAATGTGTGATATGAACTTCTTTTTTATGATATATATGTATTTTATGATATCTTTTATATTTTGTATATTATCTTTTAATATTTTATCATCATGAATCTATATAATTAAGATATTTCAAACATTTTATGATTATGATTTATGTATATGTTTTATCATATTTTAATTTGTTATAGTTCTTAAAAATATAAAATTCTGATATCTGAAATTTTGGATTCGGATATCTAAACATATAACTAAATTCTAATAATATATGTATTATTTAATTTTTATAAAAATTAAAATCTTTTATTAAAAAAGAAGAAAATTGCATAAATGATTTCTTTATTTTGATCAGATTGCTTTATTGGTACTCAAACGTTGAAATTTGCAAAGCTAGTCTAAACTTTTGGGTAGTAATTGCAAACTTGGTACTCAAATTTTACAAAATTACAAAGTAAGTCCAAACTTTTATGTGTGCGTTGTAATTTTTGGTCCCTAAAATTAAATTTTCAGCAGGTCGTGCATAGTAATTTGTCAGCTATTAAATTTCAAAACTTTGTTTTTAGTAGAATTGAGTTTGCTATTAAAAAAGGGGCCGCGGCGCAAATTGTTGATCGTTTACCTGTCACTTTATTGTAAACACTTTATTTGAAGATGCATAACAAGAGATATAAAAAAAGTTATAAGTTAGTTTAAATTTTGTAAAATACATAAAAAATAAATGAATTTAGTGTCAGGGACTATACATGCAATAATTATATAAAATTTTAGACTATCTTTGTAATTTTTAAAGTTTTGAGACTAAACATGTAATTTGGTTAAACCACATGGATCATTTTATGCAGTTTTCTCTTAAACAAAATTTCAGATATCCGAAAATTTTATTTAAAATATCCGAAATATCCAAAATTTCTAATTAATATTTATTATTTAATAATTTTTTAGAACAATATTTTGGATAATTCGGATATCCGACAATTCTCAAAATCACTATCCGAATTCTGATATCTGAAATTTTGGATATTTTAAATTCAGTTTTGAATTATAATATTTTTGAATACCCCTATCCGTACTATTTTGTTTGTGTTGAGTGACACTCTTCAAATATTATTACACTTGATATATGAGTGATATGGGTGATAATATATCATCTACAAGTCCACATTAATTAACTCCACTAATCATCCAAAGATATATCAATATTCGGTTGTATTATCTACATCCATGATGTTAGATAGCCGTGGGGTGGGATAATTATTGCTAGTGGTCATATTTTTGAGTTTGTTAACCTATTTCCTCATATAAAAATTTTAAGTTTGTTAGTATGGATTTCTTATCAGATAAGGTTTCTTTATGTGAGAATCGTAGGAGATTTTATTCGTATTAATTTAATGATTAAGACGCGACAGTTGTCATAAGATTTTATTAATAAAAGGCCAAAAATGGTTGAAAACGTTAAAAACGAATTGGTCACAAAATGTTGGTTTTAGCTTAAATTAATTCTTATCAATCTTTTAATCCTATTACTTTTTTATATTTTATTACTTATAGCGAATATATAAGATCATGACGAAAATAAATTAAAAGAACACTTATATAAAAGTGCAATCGTACGTATGAAAGTATATTTATTGTTAAAAAAATATTAGTTTTATGTCCATAATATTGAAGCAATTAATTATTGATAATTTATTAGTTATATAAACAAAATTTTAAATAAAGTGCATATATATACATTTAAAAGAATCAAAGAACATACACACAAGTGAATTTATATATAGAGTCTAACAATTCACACATCAATTTACCTTAATTATAGTACTTTCACAACTAATTTACACTATTTTGTAATATAGGAGACTTGAACCCTTGACGGATTTGAAGTTATTCATTTATCATCTTCATCTTTAACAACGCCACCAATATTCACAGTCTTAACTTTAAAACGCTCAAGTTTCTGGCTCAATTCCTCGTCAATACTTAAACCTCTTTTCGCGACGTAAAAATCTTCACCTTTTTGAGCTTTCAACTTGTTGATTACTTTTGTCACAATCTTTCCCAAAAAGTCCTTAGCTCCAGACTCCCCGATTGCTTCTCGTGCAAGTCTTCCTAATGGAATATCAACAAGCACGTCAGAAACAATTTTCATGAACAGTTCTTTCACCTTAATATCGATTTCCTCCAAGCATTCTTTAAGTGCACCGATTATGTGATCGTCCATCTCACTTTGATCATGTTCTTCTACCAAATACGCTCCATCTTGTACTGTAAATGTGGGCATTGTTTCGAATGTGGAGTCGGGCGTTGAGGTTTGAGGGAAATATTGTGCTGATTCTGTACGTGTCGAGAACGAGGTCGTTTATCGCCTTTTGTAAGGGCTTGAGAGGATGGATTTTGATTAAGAAAGTAGAAATTCGTTTTGTTGATGATAGATATCGATATTGTGGGTGGGTAGCGTGATATTTATATATATAAGTCTTGGTGATTCGAGCAAGCTTGACTAGGACATTCTATGGGTTGACTAATCAAAGTTCTATCTTTTTCTACTCGGATTTACTGTTTCTAATTGAAAAAGTCTTTGAAAAAAAGTGTTTGATTGATCATTTAGTTACTTCTAATCAGTGTTTTCGGTATTGAACTAGATCATTCTTTCGTCGTTGTACCAACAACTGTTATACAAACAGCCTCGTTGAGTATTCATAAACTGCTTTCGATCAATTGGGATTGTTGGTTATAAAATCTATCATGTCATGTGGTTTTGAAATCAATTCGAATGTATATGAAAGAAACGCTTTTAACGATTATAAAAACATTGCTTCTAGTCGTGAAACTTTTTCTCTATCTAATAGAAGACTTTCACGCCAAGGTACCTCACGTATCCTTCAATAAATATATAAAACTTCATGGATTATGCAGGCATATAAATATTGATTTATTACCGTACTAGATTAAAAACCCATGTAATACATGGTTGGAATAAAATTTAACATGTTAAAATTATTATTTTTATAAAAGATTTGTATCTTACATGTTATTACTTATTAGTAATTGGTGAAATTAAAAATAATAAATATCTAAGAAATTATAAATAAAAATAATAAAAAATAATTTAATATTATATTTTAAGATAAGATATAATATAAATCAAATGGTTTAGTATGTTTTAATAAATTATTAGAATAAAAACATTTATAATTTAAATATTTTATAGTATAGTTTACATATTTAAATTAATTCTCATTTAATAGGAGAGAGAGGGGGGAAACATAATTTTAGAGTTAACCTAAATTGTCAAGTATCTACTTTAAACCTTCTTTTATTATAATAGATATATTCATAGGTACAAAAAATAAATGCTCTACACACGTAATTGTCTAGAAATAGTTAGAAAACAAATGTGGGGCTAGCCCATTTGGTAGAAGTTTTGCCTCTTAGAGGGAAGGTCATGAGTTTAAACCCAGACATGGTGTAATATGAAGTAATTTAGCAGTAGCAGTAGCAGTAACAGTAGGATATATTTGACGTTAAAAAAAAAGTTAGAAAACAATTAAATGCTTATTAAGACCGGAAAAATATAATATTTTTGTGATTGAAAAGCCCGCACGTAAAGTTAGAAGATGATGAACCTAGACATATTCATCTAACGTATTTCATGATACTTCTAAGAAAATGATTAAATGTCAAGAAATTTGTTAGATGTTTCTAAGCATATAATTAGTTCAACCGAAAATATAGATTTAGTCAATTTCTCGATGTTTATACTTATGGTATGATATTCTTTCAAAGTGTATAAGTATGCATAAAAAACAAGTAAATTTTCTATAAAGTTTTGCTTGACCTAAGAGCATTCACATCAAGTTCTTATTTTTATTCTTATAATTATACTAAAAAACACTATTTTTCTTTCTCATTCTCAATTAAATTATATTTTTTTATACTTTTATTATTGTCTTTTCTCTTTTCTTTACTCATAATCACTTTCGAAAACATTAAAAAATTTATAAGGGTTGAACAGTGCATCTCTAAATATACAAATTGAATAGTTACTTTTTTTTCTGGTCCACTCACAATCATTCTTTAAAATTTAAGAAACACACTCACATAAATATAAAGAATCTACTGTGAATGCTCTAAATACCACAACCGTCATGGCTTAATCGTTGGACCTAAATTCTATCATCTAGAGCCCAATTTTGAAACGATGATTTTTCGTCAATTTCTACAATTTTATTTATTTTCTTATGTAAAAACAGATGAATCTTTAATTTGAGTAATTTTATGTTTGTCAAGAAAGGCAATTTCATACTAATATTATGTAAAGAGTCAATTCCATTATCTCTTAGTAATATTTTCTCGTTTTATTTGCCTTCGCTCTACGTCACATAAAAGTATACAACGCTATGACTTATTGACCAAAGTTATGTTACTTGTTCAAATTAAGTTATCTACCTATAATACTCTTGGTTTTAAAAAAAATACATAAAAACCTAATACTCGGACACATGCAATTTTTTTAATTCACTATTATCCAATTCCACAGCAGCCATAGGCCCATATATACCAAACTTCTTCCATAATTATTAATTAGGTGGCTGGAAAGTTGAAACACTTTAATTTTGATTTAACGCTCATAAAAAGTGACAACATGTTCAAAAGACTAATCTACATTATTTATCATTTTATGTTGATTTTTTTTATAGAATTTATAAACAATCCATAGTAACACGGGACTCACCCGCGCACGTATCTACTTTGTCTAAGCTTAAATTTCAACTCACAACTATACTGTTAGAATTGGTTCGCAACAGTTTGGTTAGATTTGTGAAACGCATTGGTTTGAATAAGCCACCACATCTATTGAGGTTTATGGTTGTCACAAGGTGATATATAGTTCAAATTTTATTGAGTATAAAAATCAATTTACACAAGAAAATAACTAAAATATGAACTTTAGTTCCCAATTTAATTTATCCAAGCCAAAAAACAACATTTTATGCTACCACAACTTGTTCATGATTAAAATAAATCATGAGACGTTCATCAATGGACCATAGATTAAAAACTTTATCCCATCTTGTGTGACTAATTAATGCTAGTAATCTAACGGGTATTATAATTACAAACAGTTCTATAGCAAATTTTCATCAATATCATATGTACCTAAACCGATCAAGGAGGACGAACATAGCTAAGGATCGTGTAAACCGTTTGCGCAATGGTTAGAACCAACAGCACGCAAGCCGCCAACGCAGACACCAGCGACCATGGCGTGTTAAAATAAGTGTACTTAAAACTCGCCCATTGAACGTGCCACCCGCTACGATAATGCTTGTTCACGTTGTCAAATAACCGAGCCAAGTAACACACATCGATATCGAAAGAAATATCCTTCCCCATATTGTTAAAAAAAGTTGCCACTTCGGCGTCGGTACCCAAATAATTCTCGATAATGTTCCAATCGCATAACAACCCGACGTCTCTAGACGTGTTTATTAAACAATCTAGCAGCGTGACGTATGTCGTAAAGATGTTTAAACATCCACTGTGACATTGTTCGAATGCAACCGCATTTAATAAAAACGCGCACATGAAGTCATCGATCGCTATAGTGGGCATGTGGATCACGCCGTGTTTGAAGTTGACAACGAGGAAGCTTTCGGCTTCCCATGGCTTTAGTTTGATACCCGATCGTCGGAGCTTTGAGATGCTGTGAATTATATGCGGCGGTGGGCGGTTGTCGGGTTTTGTAGAGGGTTCGAGATCCGGGGGAAGGAAACTTGATCGAAGAAGATCGAGCAAGTGTTTAGCTTTGATGTTGGAGAATTTATCCAAAATGGGTTCAGGCCTTTGTAGGGCATAGTTAAAGAAGCCCAACGCCAGTGTAGCTAACGTTGGGCTTCCAGGTGTTTTTGTTAATTGGAATAAACATTCCAAAACAAAAAAAGGGATCTGGTTTTCAAGCCTGACCAGATCCCGTAAGAAAAATGAAACGATCCACGACATGGTTAGAAGTGGATCATTGTCCTCAACCTTCACCAACCCACCAATCTTTCTAAAAAGCTCGATTATAAAGCAACCGTCGAGCACCATCATCTCGATGAACTCGTCGGTTGTGTAAGGAATAGTCACTGAGTAACACTCTCGTGCCTTGGCCTCGAGCGGTTGCAAGGCCCTCAAGAAGTCCTCAAGAAAAATCCCTTGCGCTTGTGTTCGGTTCAACAAGTGGCGGAGGAACCGCCACTTGTGCTCCTCGATCATCTTGAGGTGCGGTTGACCGTGGTGGAATGGTCCCACGGAGACGATGTGGGGTTGGTATGATTTACCGTTGATGTCGATTAGTGTTTGTGGGACTTTGAAAATGGAGCAGGTGGTCCGGCCGGCTGCGACACTAAGTAGCTTAGGCGTGTCGGAAAGTTTGTGGTGCATCGCGGTGAGTCGATCTCTATTGATTTCCCATATTGTGACCGCGTGTTGTTCCACACAACTTTGAGAATCGATATCCATAGTCATGTTTGTGATAAACAAATTAAGCTTTTTATTGATTGTTAAATCTGAATATGTCAATTGTGGATAGGTAATGTAGAGGTTATTGGAACCAATACGCTATCTGGTTTGGTACTAATAATTTAAGAACAAGTGGTTTTTGTTGACCCCTGATTATATTAGTTTAATTTGTATTGTTTTTTTGAACATTTATGTGAGCCGACGCATTTCATTCAACGAATCTATAAGTGAAGATTCTGATGGTAAAATGATGTATTTTTAATTGATCATTTGTGTAACTATTATTATCATTGATGTAGATGAAGAAAAGAAGAATTTATATTCCAGTAGAAAACCAATAACTTGAAATAAATATATATGACCACTTTCAATGGGACGCCTGAAAGAGGTTTGCGATCGAGGCGAAGTGGAAGAGGCTGGTTCGGGTTTATATATAATGTTTAGCATAGATTTCTCTCACTTTTGTGTATATGTGTGTATATATGTGTAGGTATATGTATATTAGTATATAGATATGAAGAAGGTATATATTTCTTCTTAAAGCATTTATCTAAAATTTTATGCTTTTCGTGAACATAAAATTTTATCCTACTAGCGGGATGACATGTTACATTCCATGGAGCAAAGAAAATTGTCACTCAGTATTAAATTTTGGTCCGGTAGTGTAAATTTTTGGTTAGGTAGTGTAAATTTTTATATAAATATCAAGTTCGCCCCCCTTAAAAAAATTTGATTTCGCCCCCGCCCCCTTAAGAGAAAGTTCAAGCTCCGCCACTGCTCAGGGTTTCATTCGTACACAAAGTTAACATAATGTAAATTTATTAAGGATTGAAAAAAAAAACAAAAAACAAAAAAATGACACGAATACTTGAAACACTCGGAAGGATATCCTGACCGCTATTAGGGTATGTGACCAGATCTAAGATTAGTTTCTAAAATTTTCAATACTATGAGATTGATATGAGATGTATGGGATTAGTAATATTTAGCCTAATTACTCAAAACCGCATATATATATTTACCTAAATCATATGCTAAAATTTTTATTTTTTATTTTCTATTTTTCATTCAACATTGTTTAGCAATACTTATTCTTGTAGTTTTATTACGCGAAAACTTTAACTTTTATTTTGATATATGTGTTCGATTATATATTTATATCTTGTATGATATGAAGTATGAAATAACTTGTTGTAATTTATATTATCTCAAACTTTTTCGTATTTAATAAAAATTCGAATAATTTTACGGTGATGTTGATATGTAGGTGAGTTATCATATCTTAATTTATTATAATTTTAATATACATAAAAAATTATATTGAAGTTAACATGGTATAAAACAAAATTTACTTGAAAATCTCAACGGGTATTTATTTAACAAACAAACATGCGTACTTGATACTTGTAGGTTTTACTTATATTCGTCAGGTAATTGCCCGAGATATACCAGACGAATATTGGGACGAATATGAAACAAGATCTTAGATCTAGATATGGGACTATGATTACCACCCATACCTGGCCAATTTGCATCCTTAATTGTTATACTTAAAAGTAATAAATAATAATCTTAAATTATATTTTTATGAAAATTATAGCATGTTCTAGATTAAGATATTATAATTTGATGTAATTAAAAAGAATCTTTAAACCATATTTTGTAAATACCAAGTTTGAAACCGAACCAAACCCTGCCAAATAGGTTCGAGTCAGGTTTTGACCCGAACCGTTCTTCGATGAAGAAAATACAATGAAACCTATTCTTCTTGATTAACACACGGACGACCAAAACCTATGGGCCTACTAGAGCTCCATGGGTTTCACAAAGCTCAACTGGGTCTTAAAAATTTTTACATGACTATTTGGGCTAGCACTTGTATAATTTATTGTCTGGGCTAATTTAATATACAATCTATTGGCTGTAGCATGGGCTTATAGTACATCGAAGTGGGCTTAATTTAATATACAATCTAACAAGTAATATATTTAACAATTTCTCATACCGCTAACCAAGCCGCATAAGCACCTATGTTTAAAGGCATTGAGTTCAACTCTTCAAGTCCCATATGAGTAAGTACTTCGTCTTAAAATGCAAATTTTCATAAAGCAATATTGAGTTATCAGTAATTTAATTAGCTATGTTTGGGCCGAGCCTCATCATATCCATAGTTTAGAGGTTCACAAACAACCATATCCGAAATCATTTCAAAAACCGGTTTGAATGAAATTGGTTTGATTCCGCTTGAATCTGTCAATTTGTAACCATGTTGGGTATATGTAATTTGATTCCGGTTTTAAAACTTGTTTAGTTGAACCTCTAGTACATAATAAGTTGAGTCTTGTTATGAAACCGATATGATCTAGTATGATTTTCCTTTAGAAACCGGTTTTAAAACTGATATGGTTTTAACTTTCACCTCCAACATAGTTCATCAATTCTAGCATGTTAAAACTCAATATGACCTAACAAAGCACATTAGGCCTTATTGATAGCTATGATGACCACTAATATTGAATTTATGTTATGTCATATAATGTTGAAGTCGGTTTAAGTATTGTTACTAGAAAATATTTTTTCTTTTTAACTCCATAAAATTCCGTTGCAAAAATTTGGTATCTAAATTTCATAGCAAAAGTTCTAGTCAAATTTGTAGAAATAGGAAAATAAATAACAAAAATCATTGCAAAATTCATCACGTTCTCGTAGTAAAATTTAATAGCCAAATCTTTAGCAAACATTTCTGTTGCAAAATCCGTAGCTAAGATAGTGACGAACAGCAGAAAATGTATTTTGTAGCAAAAACGGCTAGTGACGAAGTGATTAGTTACGGATTTCCTATGAATTTGTTACAAGTTGTGACCGTAGCAAACAAGTTTTTCAGGGAGACATAAAAGGTGTTTATCTTAAATGCTTGGGTGTTTAAATCTCATTACGAATAAAAGATATAGTAAGAAGTAGATTAGTTGTTATGTAAGGTTAGCAGTTTTAAAATACGTAAACACATGAATAATTTAACTAACACTTGGGAGACATATAGCAAGAAACTTCTTAACCTAATTTATTTAGTTAAATATAATAATTGGTAATTGGTATCTTCTGTCGGGTATGTTTAGCGTAAGAATCTTTCTGTTTGTAGATTGACAAAGCCCACTTCACCTCAAACAATTCCTGCTAAAAAGATGCCATTGTACTTTTATGTTAAAAAGATAATCTTGACCGAATCTATATTATATCTTTATATATCAAATTAATCTATAAAAGTAAATTTGCAAAAATATATGTTACTTTTCAACAGTAGTTTTATTTTTCATTTTTAATTGAACTATAAAAAAATCAAATAGTTAATGAATTAATGAGATGTCATAAGCCATGTGTAACACTCTACGCCCTAGATGTGGTGGGAGCCCAATTAGCACAACACCAGGGCAACGCTCGTATTCACACTTAAGTGCTAAAGGTAGCGTCTATTTTCATTCCTAGGGGGCGGTGTGCCACACTGTGAGTTGCTGACACCTCAGTCACACTTCGTATCTCATGGAAGTATAACAAATAATATAGTTGTGTTTACTTGTAGAAAAAAGATAAAATTGATTTTGTTACCAAACACATTATAAATAAGTAATTTCAAATTTAATTAACTACATAATAATCGATTACCCTGTACCAAACAGACCTATATTTTTTTTGTGAAAATTGATTATTATGTGGGTTCATTCAAGCAATAAAGTTTCATTTATTTGATTAAAAAACGATTTTACTATATTTAACTTTCAAAAATATTAGTTTTAGAAATAATGGAATGTGTCTCACGTCCTTTCAAAATAAATTTATTAGTTTCTTTCACCCTTTGATTGTCATTAATCTGATTCAAATAATCCTCGTTGATTCAACCCGTTAACTTATTTCCAGTCTAATAGTGGTCTGACCAGTTCCACTCGGTTTATTAATTCACGGTTGAACTACCTAGGTGGTTTATGGTAATTTAACCGGTCTGACTAGATTTTTAAAAATAATCTATAGTCTCTAATAAAACAAGGTTTCTTTTGCCCCTTGTCACTCTCTTAAACCATCATTTTAACACTTGTCATTATTTTAAACCTTCTCACTTCATTTTCCCCTCAAATGGGTATTATAGTAATTTAAACATTCAAACTAATTTCTCTCTTCTAATAAAAATCAATTTTATTAATTAATGCATTTCTCTCTCTCTCATCTAGATATTTTAAAATCAAGTTATGTTTTTAAAATTAAACTTCATTAAGAAAATCAAAAATCACATCTTTTTATTAACATAGAAATCATAAAAAAAACAAAATTGTTATATAATATGAATTTTCTAAAATACTAAACCTTTTTGAAACAAAATATTTTAAATCGGTCTATTCTAAAAAAAAAACTTATAAAAAATATGAAATTTTCTAACAGCGGTTTTATTAAAAAAACTAGAATAATTAGAAACTCGAGTTTTTAATAAACAAGATTCTTACAAACAATACATTTTTTATAAAACAAATCTTAACATGAATTTTTAAAAATGAAACTATTTAGATAAGAGAGTTAAAAAAAATAGTATAATTGTTTTATTTCTTGAACTATTACGTATATATAATTTTAATCATATTTTATATTAAAATATCGTACTATAACTTTTCGTATTTATTACTAACTATAAGCTCTTTAATAAATGGATTTCTAGCCTATCCATTTATCTGTATATCTATCTATTTATAACAAAAAGAAATCAAAATAAGACTTTACATAATTATAAGTTTTATTATACTAACTTTCTCATTTCTTCTTATTATTATTAATAATATTGAATACTAATAATATTAACATACCATTTTCAAATTAAAAATGATATAATTTAATAAATTAAAACCTATTTTCTTATTAAAAACATACTTTTTAAAAACAAAAGTTTTATAAAATACAAAATACAACAAACTTTTTTTTAAAATAAATTCATTTTTCTTAAAACAAAATATTTAAAACCCATATTTTTTTTATAAAATAAAAGTTTAAGAAAAATACGTTATCATTTATTTACTTAAAGTAACAATTGATATGCAATTATAATCATATTTTATCATCAAATATGGTTTTATAATTTATAAATTTTTATTACTAATTATTTTATATTTTATTTATTTAACACGTGTAATACACGGAATACTAACCTAGTTATAATTATATATTACGGCCCACACTAAAGAATTAACATCATGGTCTATTATACACCCGCTCGATCCACCCATTCAACCACCTAAAACTCTAAAAGTGGTGGTAGTTGTTATTGTGCATTTAGTGCAACGTGGGTCCATTTACATAGTTCCTTTTGAAATGGGTTTCTTTCTCAAATCCAAACCCCAAAATGTGATATTAACAAAGAAAAATAAATATATTAATATTAAAAAAACTAGTGCATATTAAAATACTACTAGAACCAAGAGGATTCAAAATTTCTAAGAAGCATATCATTGAAACTATTGACTATTTGACTGAAAAGACAAATTAATCCATTAGCTTTTTCATCTTGTTCTTGTAAAAACAAAATTTCTCGTAAAAAATTTCCGCTAGCTACTTCATATTGTTCTTGTAAAAAAAAATTCTCTTTAGCTTCTTGCTAGTCTAGGTTAATAATACTGTCGTCGTTCAGAAAAAAAAAACTTCATATTGTTTTTGTAAGAGAGTTTTATGAACGCTACATATCGCTTCTATGATAACACATTGTCTGCCCCACCAGACAAATCTCTCTCATTACCCAAAGGCATAGACGGATTCCCTCACCCTTATCTCCCCCTCTCATTTGGTATGTAATAAACTAATAATATTAACATTAACATATAATAATAGTACTAACATAATCTCATATTGTTACTACCAAATCTAGTAATAATTGATGCTACCACTAACTATATTACCATTTGTTTTTTTTTTTTAAACTTTATAAGGTAAGAATAATTTATTACTATTAGTAATCTTTCTACTATAATAAAAAAGTAATTTAAAGGTAACACATGTCAGCATCACATTTTACCTCACCAAAATTTCCCGCTTGTATCTCCTCTTAAATAATTACCTTAATTAACAATAATATTATTTAACCCTTTTTAGAAAAAAAATAGTTTTTTAATAAATTAAAAAAATCTTTTTATTGATGCTATTTCTACAAAATAAATTTTTATAAAACATCAAACTTTTTTAAAATTTGTGCTTTTAAAAAGTAAATATTTTATAAACCAAAATTAATTAAAATTAAATATTATAATAAGAAATGTTTTAAAATGATATTTTTGAATATGATTTATTTTGAAACAAAATGTTTATTTTTTTTAGAAAAAAGTTTTAAAACAAAAGTTTGAAAAATTAATATAAATTTTTTATTAATTATAGTTATTACTCATACGTAATTTTAATCATATTTTATCTTAAAATATCGTTTTATACTTAATAAAATTTTATTATGTGTAATATTTTATTTGTTAAACCCGTGCAATACACGGATTTACTATAACTAGTACTAGTAATAATAATGTTACTAAAAGAATTAGAACAAAGATACATTTACTAACTAAGATATATTGTCTCTCATTCGTGACATAGAATTGACTTATAGATTAAGGAATGTATCATCACATTTGTTACCTATAAGTTAATTATATGATTCGCAAGAAAACTAATAACTATTTTTCAAAAATATTGTTACTCGAAGATTTAACAAGTTCTTGTGTCAATTCTTCAACCAAGAACCCAAAAATCGCCCCTTCTATATCCATCTCCATATGTCTAATCGTCTCTTTGTCGCATCTTTTCCACCCTTCACTTATGAAATCCGTTTCTACCATCATATCGATGGTATTATGTTGGACCGCTTTCCATGAATGCAACCGCTTGCATACCCTTTGCACAATCACATGGTGCTCTTCGTTCTTGTTTTCTTCTTCAATGAGGTCAAGTACGAGTTTCTTCATATACCAAGGGATTTTCCCGATGCCTAGATGCTTCACTATCTCCTTACAAAGCTCGTCATCGGTAGTCTCTTCTCTGTTTACTAAAACATCTTCATCTTCATTGTAACATTGTTCTAACATGTGATTTTCAAGTTTGATCGGATCTAACCCTGCAAGCCTCTCAAACCGTTGAAGCTTTTGCAAAAGTTCATGTTTTGCTCCTATATATTCGTACATAAAAGATTTTAGACAAAAGAGAGTTGATGACCACAAAAATTCAATAATCTTCATCTTCATAATATAATAAAATGTTACATAGAAAGGACATGTGATAGTACTACATTTATTCTCATAAAATATTTTTCGTTTCTCTATCTTATTAAATAATCACATTAATTTCACATTAATTACTAATAATATTATTTGATTCTTTTTTAAAATAAAATAATTATTTAATAACTTAAAAAAGAAATCTTTTTATTAAAATTATTTAAAAAAAAAAGAAAATTGTCTAAAACACCCAACTTTTTTAAAAATAAAAACTATTTTAAACCTAATGTTTTTAAATAGTAAATTATAAATAAAAAATAATTGAAATTTTAACATTTAGAGTTATAATAAAAAGTTCTTAAAAATGATATTTTTCTAAAATGTTTGTTTTGAAATAAAATTTTTATTCTAGTTATAATAAAGATGATTTCAATCATATCTTATATTAGAATATCATTTTATAAATAATAAATTTTCATTGTATTTAATATTTTTTTTATTCAACCCATTTAATACACGCGCTTACTAAAGCTATTTATCGTATACGATGATAATTATTCTGGAAGCCTTTTAAATTAATAATAATAAATATAAAATAAAAAACCTTGATTAGGACTTTAATTAAATAAGATTATAGAAATATTAGTATTTTTGACGTATAAATTCCATGGTCCGCCAATAATTTGCATTTCCAATTTTATCAATCAATAACAGACCTTGATTATGACTTTAATTTAACTTTTTTTCCTAAATAAATGGTGGATTGGACACAATCCATCAACAACATGGGTTCAATTAGGAGGGTTTATTTTTGTTTCACATGCATCATAGAAATACTATGTAATATAATATATTTTTATTTTAATAAAATGATAAATAGAAAAGAAATGTGTTAACATCATATTTATTCTAACCAAATTTTTTTCATTTATTTTCTATTAAATAATAACATTAATTTATAATAATATTATTTAATTCTTTTTTAAATTAAAATAATTTTCTTAATAAATTAAAAAAAGATCTTTTTATTAATGTTATTTATAAAGAAATAAATTTTTATAAAATAGAAAATTTTCTAAAACATCAAATTTTTTTAAAAATTAAAAATATTTTAAAATTAGTGTTTTTAAAAAGTAAAATTTATATAAACAAAAAATAATTAAAATTAGAAATTATAATAAAAAAATTTTAAAAGTAATGTTTTTTTTAAACCTTTGTTTTGAAAAAAATTTCATTTTATTTATAATAAAAAAAATTTCAATAACATCTTATCTTAGAATATTGTTTTATGTCTAATAATATTTATTCTATTTAATACTTTTTATTTAAACTGTGTACTACACGTGTTTATTAAAGATAGTTTATTTTATATACACAGTGCAACTTATAGTGAATGTGAGATAAAATACATAGATGTCTTTGTTTTTTTGCTGCTAAAAAAAAATAAAATAAAACCAAACCTAGGGACATATGATCAGAGTTGAAAACGACTCCTTAACCATCAAAGATTTACAAAAGATGTGACATAATAAACACACATTATTCAATCCACCGTATAAAAGTTAATCATGCTATAAATACTTGTGCTCTTGACCCCTAGTGTCATGTTGTACTTTATGTTTTTAGTAGTACTTTAGTGGTAAAGTATTGATGTTAGATTACATATAACCAACCCCTTATATTAATCATGAAAAAAATTGTATTCATGCATGTTCAATAATTAGAAATTATCACTTACTTTGTACATTAGCATAACCGCATTCAATAATCGTAAGAAATCCGTCACTTACTTTGTACATTAGCATAACCGCATTCAATATCGTAATCCTCTTCCGTGGCCCCGCCATCATGTTCTTCCTCTTCATGACTGTCATCAAACAAAGGATCAAGTACAGAAACCGGACTACATTGTTCTTTCTCTTCATCCTTTTGTCGATTAATCTCTTGCAGACGCTCAACTTCGTAACTATCTTCACCCTATAATACAGTTAAATTTCAATATTTTGTTAAATAAAATGAAAAATGTTAATATATGCTTTGAAAGTTAGAATACAGATATTGAATAGATATATTTGTTTAATGATTTAATCATAAGGTTATAATTGTTAGAATGTTGACTTTGACTTCTATTCTAGCTTGTTGTATGGACACCCATACTGGTATTGTACATGTGTGGTTATTGGATTGTTTGGTATTTAAGCACCAACAAGGATACAAAATGTTAATAAGACAAGTTTTGGTTTGTCCATTTGTGGGATATTGAATTGTTATTTCTACCTAAAATAGTACTCTATTTAATATAAATAAACAAACAAATAATTAAAGTTTTCATAATATTATAACTTGCTTCGTTGTTGGAATCTTAAACAGGAAAAACAATAACAAAAGAATCTAAACTTTTTACTCACCTTACAACAACCCGTGCTAATAAATTAACTAATAACATTTTCAAAAACTTTTGTTTATAATTAAGTACAATAAAATTCATATAAAAGTCCTAATATACAACACCTCATATTATAAAGTAACACCTTCTTATACGTCTCGTATAGCATCATACGCGGCGTATAGGATCGAATACACAAAAAATGAGGAAAATTCAGGGGACTTTTAGAAGACTACATGTCACATATAGCCTTATACGACCCTCCCTATACGACACATATGAGGCTATACGACGCGTATAACAAATTTCGACACTGACTATAAAGAAAAATTCAAGGTTGTTAGAGGGGTTACACGCCTCATATAATCTTATACGACTCACCTATATGACGCATATGGTGTTATACGACCCATGTAAAAATATGGAGTGTTGATTTATAATTGAAAATTATCCCGTTAACCAGACCCTTATATAATTATCAAACAATTAAACTCTCTTCGTATCACATGTTCATCATTATCATTAAAATTCAATTTATTTAAAAAACAATTGTAAATGACATTATAAGCGAAAACACATTTACCAAAATGTGAGTTACGAGTTAACTACTTAATTTTTAAATAAAACGAACATAAATAAACATCAATGAATAATTAATTAGATGAAAATAATATAATAACCAGAGAATGAAGACAAAACCTGCTCAAAACACCGGATCGGAAATGCCAACGGCGACGAAGAATCCGGCTGCC
Organism: Flaveria robusta; assembly: GCA_025506415.1. Classification (NCBI taxonomy): domain Eukaryota; kingdom Viridiplantae; phylum Streptophyta; class Magnoliopsida; order Asterales; family Asteraceae; genus Flaveria; species Flaveria robusta. The sequence goes on along the minus strand of CM046472.1, from coordinate 1,423,256 downwards.
GGCGTGTCGGCGACGGACTTCGTTGAAGCGAAAACCGAAAGGGGCTCGAAGGATTCGAGCAAAAACACTCAATTTCTTCAAATTCATGAACTGATCTCGAACTACAAGATGTTTCTAACTCCGACGACTTTTCCGACCAAACACCACTGCTATCATTACAACAATTAGACAATCTTTTATCCTCACAACCGTCGTTCACTTCCCTTTTCCGGCGTCTTCTCGCCGGAGATGACGACGGTGTTAGTGTGGAGTTAACCGGTGGTCCAATTTCACGGGTTTTTGATCTGTTACTCCGGTCCTTCAACCGCCGGATAAGAGATCCGAGCAACCCGAACCCGATTTGCTTCGAATCGGGTTTGGGTTTGTGGACCCTCGCGGCGGCGTCAAGAACCACCGCGGGAATGCGGAGGAGCACGGCGGCGTTGTTGTTACAGGGGCTCTTGAGCTCCCTCGCCGGAAAATCAAGAAACGGTGAGTTTCTGAACTCCGGCGAGTCGTAAAACGAGAACATACAGACATGATTGATGCAGAAATTGCGAGCTGTGGTGGATTCGATGATGGGTTTTCGTTTTCTGACGTTTAGAGTTGTTTTTCCGGCGTCGGTGGTGGCGGATTTCAGCTGTGTACGGCGGTCGGCGATGAAGGTTTTGAGGTGAAAGGGCTCTTGTTCTTCTTTGAGTAATTCGTGTAGGTGTTTATGACCCATGGTTAGACGTCTTTTGCAGGTGGTTTTATGATCGGAGATGAATAATCATGAGAATGAAAGATTGGAAAAGGTGAATTTGAGTTTGGGGAGATGATTTTGAAGATGAAAAGGGGATGATTGGGAATTGTAAAATGATGGGGATGTAATGAGGAGGTTTCTACTTTTAAATCTTCAATGGGTTGGGTGAAAAGGTAGTTTTATATGGTGTGTTTTAGGGTTTTATTTGTTTATATTATATAAAAAAAATTTAATCGACAAATGTATGATCTTGTTTAAAAGAATAGTTGTTATTTTAATTGAGTTTATATATTTATTTTTTATTTTAGACCACATCTTTAACTTTCTCTAGAATAAATTCATATCTATAAAACTCTTTGGCTTAACACAAAATATTTTTATTTATATTAAGACTTAAATCCAGACATCTCTATTTTTAATATATTATATAAATAAGTTAAAATCTCGTGTATTTACACGAAAATTTAAATAATTAGTAATGAAAGTTTAATAATAAAATGGTGTTTTAAATTTTTGGTAGATATAAAAACAATAATGTTAGAAAAAAAAAGTAGCATGAAGGAAAAAACTTGTGAAACTAGTATGACGTGGTGATAAAATGAAATAAGTAAGAAAAAATAAACTTGGAAAGCTAAAATTATTGTTTGTGACAACAAGAGTTAGTTATTTATTAAAGATATAGATATAGATTCATAAAATATTTAACTATTTATTTTAGTGGTATGTTAGGTAAATGTGGTATAAACGAGGGAATAAGGTAGATACACATAAATTGATTTGATTGAGATGTTAGAAGTTAGAATGTAGCAATCAAACTCATAGAAAATGAGAGTGTGGGTTATAGGTCTAAATACATTCATTAAACCAAACAATATTATAAAAAAATGAAACATTGATTAGTTACTCATTCTAAATTCATCTTATGATTTTTTTTTTATGAAAGGCTAAAATTCATCATATAATTAACTTCATTTCTAAGTGATTCTCACATCTTATGACTATAATGATCTGATATATGTGTTTCAATCTTATTTTAATTATATTTTTCTTGCCTACAACATCTTATACTAATATAGAATAAAATTATACATAGATTATTTAAAAAGTTTCACAAACTAATGAGGTATATCATATAAGAGCTTTTTTGATTTAAAAGATCATAAAATGATAAAATTTCTCTTTATTATTTAAACTTTTATATGCTATTTTCATTGATAACTTTTCTTGTTATGTAAATTTTACTAAAAAGCAATTACCTTTTATAAGTTGTTGATATAAACTTAATCCTAGAGAAAATATAATCTTTAATTAAAAAAATACTTTTTCTTAAATGAGAAAACAGTGTATTTTTAAAGAGAATATTTTCTAGGCATAAAAAAGCTATATATATATATATATATATATATATATATATATATATATATAATATGTTATAAGATTGTAATAAGGAATAGGAGAAAATATATATTTTAATTAATGACATGTAAAAAAAATTAAAAAGACAAGATAAACAAACATAGAACATAAAGATTCAGACAAAGGCACATGTTTGACATAGCACGCTAAAATAGATTCATTTTCTTTTTTGTAAAACATAAAGGTTGAAAACAATTATACTGTGAACTTGCCTGGAACATCAACGACGGTGGATTGTGTGCTTGTCGATTTTTGGTGTGTACAAAACGATTACATGAGGAATGTGTTTTTACCAAAACTATCTATTTCTTGAAAGATATCGGTCTCCTAATTGAGTTAAAGATATATTTCGTAATTAGTGAAGTGAATCGTTATCACAACTGTAATGATTTGACAATCGTGTATTACCAATTGTTTTGGTCTTTAGGATCAAAAACTTATGATGTTACCCTATGTTCCAAACAATAATTGGCAACAAATAAGAAATTTAGTTGGAGCAAAAACGGACATGTACTAGTTCAAAATTTGGTGTTACAATCATGTTCTCAGGGTGTAAATCTTGAAACCATTTTGAGCGTAAATTTGTGATTTTATCATTTGTCTTAGAATTTTATATCTTGAGTTAAACTTTCACCAAGCCATCTTATCAATAAACTCCTAAGGTTTGTATAACACAATCAAAACTCTAATTTTAGTTGACTACAGGGTAGACATGGGGCCAGCAAGCAGAAATACATGATAATAGTACATAAGAATGACTTCATATAGATATGTGAATTCTTTTTCATTCCTCAATGGGAAAATGTCTCTTCTTCTCCTTCAGTTGATTCTGAAACAGATTTTTTTCGACTTCGTACTTTTATTATTATTTTATTATATATGTCCTATAACTATAGAAGAATACGCCTCAACTAAATATTACATGAATCCCGTTTAGGTATCAATTAATTAGCATTATGACTCATGTATACTCAAGCAAACTTGTATTCTTATAACGTTTAAATCATGATACACGATTCATAGTTGCATATACTTCTTTGCCATCGAAAAGAGGTCTAATCAACACAAAATTTATCATCTCTCGTAAATTATCAAGGAAAACTTATAAACCATAGAAGGATTACCATCATCCATTACATGTAGAAAAATTTGTAGTATTATTTAATCTCCAATTCAAATGCGAACCAAACATTTATATACATAACAAGTTTTAGCAACCTAAATTAGTATATATTTAGAGAAAACATATACAACAGGTCTACAAGATAAAATATGCATAAACTCAGTCACTCCATTCATGACCATCCTCATACCTTATTTTACTTGCTCATATTCCATTTTCAAATGACATATCAAAAATATAAAATTTGGTAAACAATAAAAAAGAAATACGAAAATATTGTAGAGCCATAATACATTGAAAATGATAGATTTGAATGCACTTTTTATAATCATGAAATGTAATACATATATTACCTGATTGATATTCATGTATGAAATTATTTTGAAGTGACATTTAGTATGACAAAATAGATGCACGAGTATGTGTTAATGTTATGTAATTTTGCGTAACACATTATTATTGAACGTAGAAGATGAAGTACAAGTAAAATAACGTATGCGGCAACGTATCTCAATACTCATCGTTATATGTAATCCGATTCTCATCACTATATGTATGGATTATTACGAGCTATAGGGCATGACCCCTAGCAAAATCTCTAATTTGTGGTTTTTTCTTTATATTAACATGAATCTTTGTTTGATTGATTAAGTGTAAAGATGAGACTGTTTGTTTTGTACATAATGACAAATATGGATCTACAACTTTTTTTAAATTCTCCGAAAACATTTAATTAATTAAATGATGATAAAAAAACAGAGTTGATAACACACAAGCTGACTATTTTTTAATTCCCGTAATTGAAGTTTGTCCTAAATCAAGAGACAATAATCTGATATAATTTATTTTATAGTCTAATAGTATTAGTTAATTTAGAATCTAAAAATGCTTACTTTTTCATGACCATAATATTCAATACATGTTAAATTAAAAATTATAATCTGGAAAATATTTAGTACTATTTTCATTTCAAAATAATTTTTGACTAGACAAAATTAATTTAAGGAAAAAGTATGTGATTATTACAACTTCTATTTATTAAACACGATACATCATTTAACCAAATATTTTGAAACCATGATAACTTTGTTATTAGAATTGTTATTGAAAACAAAAGTTAAAGTTGTGAGTGTAATTGGTTAAATTGATAGTACGTATTATTATTATGAAATCTAATTTTTCAATATTAAATATTTTTTTAAAGTCTTGTGATAAAAATTTCGATGTGCAGTGATATAATAACATTAATCAAATACCTAAAATCTAATTTGCCAATATTAAATGATTTTATTTTGTTGCGATAAAAATCTCAATTTTGGAGTATTATAAGATCTTTAATCAAATACATAACTATTTTACAATATGTTACTATTGTTTTTTAAGAGGACATATGGTAAAGTATGCATCACCAACCAAAAAGTTCGGTTTCTAGTATGTAATTATTTTATCTTATAAAATTCTAAATGTTGTTCAAATAATAATAAAAATAATAAAATTAATAATAATTGCACTATTATTAACCTATTTGATGGAATCCAAAAAGTAGTAATGCTTCATTAAATGATGATATTTAATCAAGTGATTATCGAATTTATAAAATGACGGGACAAAATTAAAGAAATCATGTGCTTCCCAATTAGTTTACATCTATTGACCATGTGTTTCGTAATCGTACCCGATAATTATGCTGAGCCTCTTACTTGCCTTCAATTAGCATAGCAAACCCATGACAGAAATTTACAATGTTTTGGTTTGAATTGAATCGGTGGGTAAAACTGTTTTGTCTTTTACATAATTCAAATATTCAAATCTATTACACATATAATTATTGACATATTTTCATTGCTTTAGTTATATTGTTTAATCAAAAGCTTAACTACTACATCATAGAGTGGACTTGTTATGCTTTTTATATCACTACATGAGTTCATCTTGCATCTAGAAAAGGAGTTAACGCGCGTTACACTGTTTGTTACAAAAATGAGTTCACATGGTATTTGTACTTTCTTGTCATTACTTTGCATTTAATTCCTACATGTACTTCATTTTAACGTTATTCATTCATATCACAGAATAATTAGTTATGTTTTTAGAACAGCTTCTAATTTATTTTACTATCTTTCACTTGTACGATTTAAACCATTAATCTCTAATATAAAGCGAAACCACGATAACACTCAAATTATCCCTTTGGACCAGAATACTTTGTTGTAGTTGATTTTCTGTTTGATGACATAAATTTCATTTAATTAGTGTCAATAAAACAAAGTTATTTAAGCCCATTCAAAGAGAGGTAATGGATGAGAGGTTGGCTTGTAGAGGTGGTGAAAGAGACATGGAATCATAGGAACAATATCATACATCATATCAACCACAAGTTTAATCGTTGCTTATGATTGGTTCATAGTCTCAAGATCAACTACTAATTATTTGAATAGTGATAAGTATTTCTATGTAAATTACTTGCATGTTGGGAGATGTATTGCACTCAAGGGATCGAGGTTGGCTCGTAATATGAGATGTTTTTTTTCTTATTTCAGGGCTTAAAATGAACGTGTCGAAATCTGCATCCATGGAGAAGGTGTGATTACATCCCAACTATAGTCAATGGCGAATGTCCTTGGGTGTAAATATGGAAAATTCCTTATGCAATACTTAGGTGTGCCGATTGGAAGAAATACGAGTAGAATAAAACAGTGGGATCGTGTCATTGATTCGTTTTAAAAGAGTTAGCATAGTGAAAAGGCAAAACCTTGTCAATGGGGAAGAATAACACTCATAAAGTCGGTCTTGTCAAGTTTGCCCATGTATTATTTTTTAATCTAAAAAAGGTACTTAAAGGATTAGAGAAAATTAGGAGGAATTTCTTATGGAGTAGAGATTGGGGAATCAAAAAAGATTAAATGGATTAAATGGGACTAAGTAATTAAGTCAAAATTAAGAAGGTGGTGGATTGGGGATCGGCTCCATAAAAAATGCAAAGGCAACCATACTCGCAAAATGGGCTTGTAGATTCAAACTTGAGAGGCTATCGCTATTGAGATGAGTTATAATATCAATACATCAATATCTAAACAGGTTATGGTGCTCTATATCGAATTAAAAAAGATATACCAGGCCTCTGTAAATCAATTGTGAAATCTTGTAATGAATTGTTGTAGTACAACATTAACATGTCAGTATCGATTACGACCAACGTTGGATCGGGCACCACGGTGCATTTCTGGCTAGATAACTTGACCGAGATTGGCTCATTATGCATGGTATTTCCCTCTTTGTTCCTACTTGAAGAAGTGAAAGACATTACGGTGGCAAACATGGTTTTGAAAACCGGACCGGACGGGCCGGTCCGACCGGTTGGACCGGGAACCGGACTCCAATCCGGTCCGGTTCGGTGATTAAAACCGTTTTAACGTCGAACCGGCGGTCGGGCCGGTTGAACCGGTCGAACCAGCGGTCGGACCGGGAACCGGACCGGTTGAACCAGTGGTCGGACCGGTTGAACCGGAGGTCGGACCGGTTGAACCGGTTTTTTTATATATTTTTTTATTTTTTTTTTTGTAATTTTTACATATATTTATAAAAAATAATTATAATTTTATCCGGTCCTTATATACGGTCCGACCGGTTGAACCGGTCTAACCAGCGGACCGGTAAGGCGTCCGGTTCACTGTCCGGTCCGGTTTTAAAAACATTGGTGGCAAATTGCTTTGATTGCTTGGATGGGGATATGATATGGGCTTGGAGGTGGAATATACCTATTTGATGTCTCATTATTTCCATTGGTGTTTGTAATTTTTGGGGGTCTAGTATCTTACTAGTTTAATGAAATTCCACCTTGCTGTTCAAAAAAAAAAAAAGAAAAAAGAAAAACCTCAAGCTTTTCATGCGATGGAAAGTGCAAGCAGTGTTTGTTTAGTTGCCCAAATCCTCAAAAAATAAATAAATAAATAAATAAATAAATAAAAATAAAAAAATTGTACCAAATCCTCAAAAGAAGAAAGAGTAGCTATGATTTTCTATGCAAAAATTTAGCATGTCAACTTTTCCACAAGACAAGTAAAAGAAAAAGGTTTATATTTGTATTTTCTGCTGATTCTTTAAACCTAAAAAAGTTTCTTTTGCATTATCCTTAGTCTTTACTTTAATAACAATTTTAATAAATAGATAAGAGGATTTTCTCACGAACTTATAGAAACTAGAGCGTTTTAACGTTGGATATAGGACTTGCTACAAACTTATAAACTAAATAACTCATGTTTAGTGTATCGGAGCTAAAGATAGATAAATATATCTTCAACTTTTATCCTTTTCAACTCTTTTTAAACATGTTTTACAAAATCAGCTTTTCATACAAAAAGCTTTTTATTCTATTTTTGTCTTTTTAAATTATCAAATTTATATCAAAATATGATTTTGTGCTTTTAAGTATTAAATTTTATTGTCAATGATATTTACTCTAGGTGGTTAAGGTGAGATACTTAATAATTTATTAAAACATAATAGTCTTAGGGGCTGTTTGATTTGCTAAATGTTTTGCAAATTAATTTTAATTGAAAATGAAATTGAAATTGAAATATTGTTAAAATTGATAATGTGTAGTTGGTCAGTTTTGAGTGGAATTCAAAGGTTAATTTTGAACATTCCATTGATTCTTTCGTACGCTAACAATCATCGAACGAACATCTAATAATGCTAGTAACACATCAACTAGTATACAATACAATATCGCGTAACATAATACTCAAATCCTTAAATATGAATATGCAAAATCATACCCAAATAGAAGCTGATACGTGAGTGTAATGTCACCTTTCTTGTGACTACATAATACAGTTTTCTCTGACATATCACATATATGTATATAAATGTAAAATAGATCCACCAAAATAGTGATTGTTTTCATGATTCTTTTCACAATAATACATATGACAGAATGATTAATAGTAGTTTGGTGAAAACAAACTCACACACCCATAAGCATGTCTGCATCGTTCAGACACCTTCTATCCAAAACCACTCATATTTACTGTCTGACCCGGATCCGTACCCTTTCTCTGACCTGATCAGTCCACTTCTACTTTAATTCAAAAATCAAAACAGTGACTTTATTCATTCTACTTTTCTTTTTTATAACCATTAATAATCATTATGTTTTTTTGAACGTATTGCAATTAATGTTTATTTTAATGGAAGTGCATTAAAAAGGCATTTTTTTTTATTATTTCACATGTTTTTGAGGTCATAAAGGGTAATTAACACCGTACCATGGTTATTTTGAACTTTATGTATTTAATTCCATTTAACATATTTTTATAAAAACGAGACGGGTTATTGAGACAACCCTCAATTGTAAATCAACACACTTGTATTTTTATACGGTTCGTATAGCCCTATATGCATCGTAGGGAGGGGGGGGGGGTCGTATAGCTCTATATGGGATGTAAAGCCCTTTAACAGTCCCCATTAAATTTTTTTCGTTTTCAGTGTCTTGTATAGGAACAGGTGTCGATTTATAGTTAGAAGTGTCTCAATATTAGAACCCATAAACACACTTTGGTTTTATTAGACTATCTCTAATTCCTAAAAATATTTCCTCTCTCTCTAATATTCTATAGATTCTGACGTTGTTATTGCATCATCGTTTTCTGCATATATTTTTCATGATTAGTTGTTTATATACTAAAATAGTTTTGTTAATTGCATATTATTAAAAACAATAAAGTATAATAAAATGTTTTAAAAAACTAGGGATTTCCCCTTGCGTTGCAACGGGTTAAGGGACAACTATTTTCATAGATTGTCACATATTTGTAGTAGACTAGAGTATTCACGCCCGATTTCGTTATGCTTATTTTCTATTTTATTCATAATCATTACGAGAGAAGCCGAATGCAAATTATTTGTTAATATTTGATGATAATGTTATACACTCTAAGTGGTAAATGTGTATGTCTCTTGCCCAAGTGGTGTTGGGTTCGAGCATCAATTGAGGTGTTGAGTAAATTTTAGTTAAAGTAAAATAAAATTAGATTAGAGTGTTAGTTAAATAAATTAACCCAAATTTAAATTTGAAATACGACACTAATGACAAGCATCTTTACACCATAAACACATCCATATTATCTTGGCACTATATATTTTTAGAAATACGACAATATCATTAAAAATACTAGCAAGACGCCAGCTATTGAGATGCAGTAGTTACAAGTTATAAATAGAACAAAAAGAGCGACACCACACCAACAGAAAAATAATTACATCACTTAAGATCTAATATACGTGACAACATTCAATCGTTAGTAATAATATTCCAAGGTTTAATATAATTTTGTTGATAAATTTTGAATTTTGTTTCTTTAAAAAGTATTCCATGTGCACGTTTGTTTCAAAAAGTACACATGCGTGGTTAAAATTTTAATGTACGACTGTAAAGAAAATATGGTCCCACCCGCTTTAAATTTGTATTTTTATGATGTCAAATAAAGTGTAACTTGGGCTAAAGTATATCTTAGTTAATTCAATGTGTTAATTTATTATTAAATTAAAGTTTTATGGTGAAAAATCAACCAATATAACCCACATCAACCCGAGAAACCAAAACCACTCTTCTTACTTTGTTAGGCTCCTTATAGTAAGAAACCGGCTGGTTTGATTGTAAACGTTAAATCGAGTGAAACCAGCCAGTAAACGATCCGGTAATTGGTTAAACTAGCCAGACCGGACAATCTGTTCTTGGTTTAATAACAATGGTTTTTAGATAAGTTAAATTGACATTCTAATGAGTTAATAAATTAAGTCTTTTAGATTTTCATTGCAAGCAATTACTATTATTTAATTATAAATTTCTATATTGTTTTGAGCTTATGTAACAATGACAGGTTATACAATCCGGATAAAGCTGCTACGGTATTATCTTATTGCCTAGTTATAAAATGAAATAAATTAATAGTGAATAAAGTAACATATCAAAACATAAAAAAAGTTGTTACTTACAATTTATCATGTAATGAATTTTGATATGGGTATCATTTACTTCCAACTCCTTGAATATTTTCGTTCGTATCGTACAAACAAGTGCAGCCACAAAACATAAACTTCCAACATGAAGAAATTAATCAAATCAAAATTTTGGGAATATTTCTTAAAGTAGGGTTCACAAGTACGAACGACAAATCTTCCACCGTCTTTAATTTGTGAACATGTCATGCGTGACAACGTGTGGATTAATTGTGAAAACCGACACATGTATATGTAACAAAATTGCATTTGTATCACATATATGCATACAACTTATTGTCTTTTGTGATGTCTTCTACTTTCATCGTTTTGTATACCTCCTCATCTAACTTTATATGTTTTCACACTTATATGTCTCTTACCAAAATGTTCGTTATTGGTTCTCTTTCTAGAAGACAAACATTACTACGCGTATTCATCACATCCATTGCAACGTGTGGATTAGTCGCCACTACAGGCGACTCACTCTTTTGTCGAGTTGTCAAGGTCGATGTCAACAAATACAAAGACAGATTGTCGTTTATGTTGTCTTTCTTCTTCAAAGCTTTTAGAACATGTTTTGTTTTATTTCAATATACTCGTTTGACATTTTTATGTTTTCATAATATTGGTATAGAAATTTTGGAACTACATGTGTCAACGTGTGTTTTGTCTTTTTTATTATTTGTTTTCTATTGGGTTTTGGAAGTTTTCATTTACATGTAAATTTAAGAACTTTTTGTTCATTTATATTTTGCATGGTGTTATATGGTGTGATATTATTAAAACGTGAAGAATAGAAATAAAAAGAAAAAAGAAGATAACTGGCAAGGAGACAAATGAAAAAGGATGTACAAAAATCTTGAAGGATTTGGTTCTAACATTATAATTTGAGTTTTGTTTCAATATAATATTTCTCCTTTTTTAATAAGAATTGAGCATTGAATTCATGTTATAAGTATTGAATTTGTTTCAACGGAACATACCGATGGTAGTGTGCCTTGGTTTATCTAAAAGACGAAGAGTTTAGATCTTGTAAAGATGAAAATATTAATGATATATAAGAGTAGTTTTAAAGTAGATTAGCCTACACTTTAAAAAAATAAAATATTATTAGCATTGAATTTCTATTGTCAATAGTACACATACTCATACACACCATGTATATATACACATTCATATTCAGATTTTTCTCAACTATTTATTACGATTTTTATAAAAATATAATTTTATGATCGATTAACATATAGTTATAATCACAACCTATTATTTACTATTAATGAAGATGAACATTTTACCAATTTAAAAGAAATATACTAACCTTATAACTTCTCTTAACTTGGAACATACCTTTTATTTATAGAAGTGTTTGATTTAAAAATATATGTAATTAACTTAATCGATGTATGATTTAACCTACTTTAAAATTTTAGAATTTAAGAATAACCAGTCGCCTCTGAAGAATTATAAGAAAACTAATTGTGGCGCAAGTTCTCATCGAAGGATACAAAACATGAAATAAGTCATACATGATACGACTTGATTTTAAACAAATTTTATATATCACAACATAAAAAAAATAAGTATATCGAAATGATATATTCAAAATTTAATAAAACATTATATATCAGAAGTTATAAAAAAAACAAAATAGAATATCACAATAACTTTATCACATGTGTCTATCTATTGTATCCAATAATAAAAGAATATTTCTTATTTCATCTGTCATTCTTTTAACACACTTGTCATTCTTTTAACCTATTTTTTTATCACTTGTCATTCTTCTAAATATTTTTATTTTATTTTTCCTTCAAAAGGTTATTATAGTAATTTAAATACTTAAACTAATTTATCTCTTTTAATAAACATTAATTTTATTAATTGATACATTTCTCTCCCTCATCTAGATTTTTTTAAATCAAACTATGTTTTTAAAAATAAATTTTATTAAGGAAATTAAAAATCACATCTTTTTATTAAAATAAGAATAATAAAAAAATATAATTTTTATATAATATGAAATTTTATAAAAACACTAAACCTTTTAAAAAATATATTTTAAATCGCTCCTTTTTTAAAAAAATATAAAAATGTGAAATTTTCCAGAATCAGTTCTTTTTAAAACAACCAAAATAATGAAAAACTAGAGTTTTTAATAAACAAAATTTTTATTAACAATATATTTTTAAAAAAATCATAAAATGAATGTTTAAAAATAAAACTATTTAGATAAGAGAGTTAAAAAAAAATAGTATAATTTTTTTATTTCTTGAACTATTACGTATATATAATTTTAATCATATCATATATTAAAATATCATACTGTAACTCTTTATGTTTATTACGAACTATAATTCATTTAATAAATGAGTTTCTAGCCTATCTATTTATATGTATATCTATTTATCTATAATAAAAAATCTAAAATAAGACGTGACATAATTGTTCGTTTTATCATATTAATTTTGTCATTTATCTTTATTATTATTAATAATATTGAATGCTAATAATATTACTCATACCATTTTCAAATTAAATATATATATACTTTAATAAATTAAAACCTATTTTTTAATTAAAAACACACTTTTTAAAACCCACAATTTGTTTATATATTAAAAGTTTACGAAAAATACATTATTATTTATTTACTTAAAGTAGCTATTGATATGCAAATATAATCATATTTTATCTTCAAATATAGTTTTATAATTAATAAATTTTTATTACTAATTATTTAATATTTTATTTATTTAATCCGTATAATACACGAAGGGTAACCTAGTTCATTTAATATGTTATACCCACAAGACAATTATTTAATGTCACAACTCCAAAACATCATTTAAAAGCACGACTATGCATACAAAACCTTTCGGTTCATTTTTACTCTGATCCTCTAAACGTGAACATAAAGCAAAAACACAAGCGATGAAGTTTATTATTATCACGATCTTTGCTCTTTTACTAGTTATCACATCAACACAGTTACAAATAGGTGGGTGCATACAAAATTTTTTTATAGATAAATTGCATTTTATAATTAATTTTTTATGTGTTTAATTACTTTAACATATACGAATTCTGAAATACTATTATTGTTTGTGACAGATGCTAAGATTAATACCGAAGGTAGTGAGGATCATATGAAGATAAATCTACCCATATGTAGTGATTATTACCTGTGGCCGCGCGATAATTGTGACAATCGACAATGTGATAAGTCGTGTAGAAATTCGCATGGGAAGCACGCTTGGGCACACTGTATGAATGCATCTTTGTGTCATTGTCAATGGTTTTGTAGTTAAAAGCTGTTATATGTTTATGTAACTCCAAAAGTTATAAAACGAAGCAAATAAATCAAAGTTTTTAGACCGTCTTTATCACTGTTGGTCCACGAGTGACACCTGCTCCTCAACGTTGACGTGTCGGGAAGGATTTCTTCGAACATCACTTGCTCTTTCCCTCTCACAAAGTCTCCCTCATGGACACATCCTTATGATACAATTTCCCCACCTCTTTCTATTTTTATCACATTAGGGCCATGTTTGGATTAGCTTATAAACTTAAATGTCGTAAAATGATCAAAAGAGACATACTTTTAAAATGAGAGGAGTTGATAGGAGGTAATAAAGGGGTATAATAGGAAATTAGACTAAAAGTCGTTTTCAAAAGTTAATAAGTAACTCACTACTTACTTTTCAAAACCTACTTTTTAACTCATATGAAAAATCAGTTTGAAAAATCATTTTGGGTTTGCCAAACACTTTTTTTGATTTATTAACTTTTAAAGAGTTAATAAGTCAAAAGTAGCTTAAAAAAAAGCAATCCCAAACACCCACTAGATCATGGGCATCGCTAGAGATGATCTTGTGAATTTAAATAATATGCGGATTTTTTATTGCATAAATACGAAACATGTGAATAACTAATTATTAAAAATGGCATATCTCTTATGTTAATTAATACTTAATAAACATAAATTAGATATATATTTTATTTAGGGTCTTGTAATTGTTATAACTTTGTTATAAATAAAAAGAAGCTATGTGATGTAACTAATAACTTTTTATGAAGAATGACATAGATCTTAACATAAAGTAAAAATAGGTTTAGGTGTAAACATAGGCTTGTTTTTTCATTAAATCATAAAGCAAACGGTGTAAATGAAAATTATCTAAGTGATTTACAGCTGCTATGTAAACTAAAAATAATGAAACAAACATAATTTATATATAAATTGCTACAAAATTAGAGGAATGAAAACAGACAGAAAAAAAAAAATCAAAGTTAAACTAAAAAATATATTAATTGAATAAAAAATTGTTTTTTGTTTTAATTTACTAAATGCGAAGATATATGTAAATGCAAGATGTAAATGAAAATGCGATAAATAATGCATTTAGTAGCATTAATGGCAATAAATATTTCATTTCATACAACTTGTTACAGAATGTTTAGAAAATAAATCCGACTAGTATTTAGATAGCCACTATCCTTCGAAATAAAATCACATATCTGCCGTTAAAAAAAACTAGTATTAAGCTCGTATTGCTACGAGGGGTGTAAAACTATGCCAAATAAATGTCATACCACTGTCAGCAACTACTAACACTAAACTATTATATCACCGTCAGTGAGCACCAACATCAGAAAAGCTCATATTAAAAAACATATTAAAACGAAAAAATAAAATTAAACGAAAAGTAAACGTAAAAAATGTTGAACCGCACACGAGAAACGTAAAACATTAAAAACAATAAATAAGTCGATTTGACCCGTAAGTTGCGACGGGGCCTTAAATCTAGAAAAAATAGGCGTAACAACGTTGAAACACACGCGCACGTATGACGTGCCAACTCTCAAAATTTAGACCGACATGTAAAATGAAAACTCTATAAATGATGAAAAGTATAAGGGAATAAAGTTGAAAATAAAAAAATTATAAAGGTTAAATTATAAAAAATATAAAAGCATTGAGTTATTAAATTATAAATATTATAAAAGTATTCAGTTAATTTAAAATAAAAAATTAAAAGAAATAAAATTAAAAATTAAAAGAAAAAAATAAAAAAAATACATACAATCTTTAATGTTTATAGTACAACATCAATTAATGCCATCTTAAGTTTATAAATAGTAATTACATACTATTAATTTAGTAATTGAATGAATAGTAGCGGTACACATTTTATTGCTAGATGTACAATTTATGAAAAAGCCAAGATAATGAACAGTAACCAAGGACAACTCTGTCATTTCAGGTTTGTTTTAAAGACTATTTGGGTAATTTACTTTGCTATTTATTTAAAACCATCTTCTTCTTCATTGTAGATGCAGAAATTTTTTAGAGAGAGAAATAGAAGTGTGAGAGGGAAGGAGAGGCTTCATCTCAACGACACCGTAGCACTGCCACCGGCGCGCCGCAACCGTCGCGCCTCCACCGTCACACCATCAGCGCTTGTCACTACTACCGGCGAGGCCCACAAAGGTTAGCGATGTCAGCGGTGGTTTTGCACTCCAATCGTCTCTTTCTTTCCCGATCTACAACATGCAACAACCATTGAGTCATGATTCACCTATTAACGAGCTTATCGGGACCATAAAACTTATGGGGTTCGTCTGGGTTTTGGTGTTATGGTCGGTGGTATGGGTGATGACGGTGAGAGGGCCATATCAGGGGGGTGATGATGGTGGTGGGGGTTATGAGGTTGAGGGGGCCGTCGCGTTGTCACGGGGGTGATGACAGTGGTGGGGGTGATGACGGTGAGGGAGTCGGTGGTGGGGGTGATGACGATGTCTAGGTTTTCGATTCATGGCTCGATTTTGTCGGTGTGAAACTATGTTGTTGATATTTGAGGGTTTTTTGAGTTCTTGCTTCTGATCTATATCTTATTTGATTTCTTTTGTTCGATTTGAAAATTTCGTGGCTGTGATGCGTAGCTGAGCCGTTTAGATGAGATCTTCAGCCATGGTTGTTATGTTTGTAAACCTCATTTTTTGAGGGTTTTATTATTGGCTTTGCTTACTGGTATGTTTACATCTAATCCCATTTTTGGGTATGAATGGTATTTCTGAAAATGTGGAGACTATGATACGTTGGTGAGCCTCAAAGGCAGTGATTGTCGCATGAGTTCTTTGTTGGAAATATGTGTTGTCTTAGAAACCTGCACATCAGAAAGTGACTTTAACACAAACAATCATGCCTCCTTCACTATCTAATCTTTATGTAACTTTGATGCGATTAAAGTGTGCCATTTATGTTCGAAAAGTTTGGTTGCAAAACGTAGCCAGGGTTTTTTGGTGGTTCTATTGTTTGGATTGGTGACTGGGATAGTTTTATACAGGCAACCACACCTCTCTGATTATAAGTTTGAGTTTTATTATAGATTTACCTATGTATAAAAAACCAAGGTGATTGAACAGTATAGATGGTAACATTGTCATTTCAACTACATGTGAGGTGCATATTTTCTATTTGCCCTTACATACACGAATTGTTGTTTGGGGCATAAAAGTGTGTTGTTCACTGTTTCACTCTAAGGCAATGATGATAAAGGACTCCAGATGGTTGTTGTTATGGCGCGACAAACATTTTGTTTGTAGTCACAATAATCTGTTTTTTCTGAGCCTCATGTTAAATTGGATTTAGGTTGCAATGACACGTTACAAAGAGAAAGATAATGTCAAATAAACATATTAGATGTGTTTAACGTCGTGTTATAAACTTACATATTATGTATTCGATCAACTTTTTATCAAAACGCAATTTGAGTTTAACATATGTAATTTGATTGTTAAAATTATATCAAATGGTTATTAGGAGGGTGTAGATCATAATGAAATGGATGTTAAGGTTTTGCTAGGGTATCTTAGACATCGGTTATAACGTGTTTTGGATTTCCCGCGCAACGCGCGGGGTGTTAAGACCTAGTAATAACAATAATGTAATATAATAACATTTCATCAAAAAATAAAGCAATTGTTTACAAGCAAAATAATCATTCTAAACAATTGTTAAATCAAGGAAAGTTAATATTACATAAGGGTAAAATTAGTATTACATAATAAACATTTAAATCTCAATTAGATCGTGGGGGCACATTCTAGTTAGAGCAATATGAGTTCATCAGTTTATTTTCTTTCTACTCTAACAAAAGAATAAATAAGGAGGGCACATGTCAACACCACATTCTTAATCAACAAAATTTTCCTGCTTCTCTCTCCTATTAAATAATTATCTTAATTACTAATAATATTATTTAATAATTTTTTACATTAAAAATAGTCTTTTAATAAATTAATAAAGAGATCTTTTTATTAATGTTATTTCTAAAGAAATAAACTTTTACAAAAGAAGAAATTTTTCTAAAACATCAAATTTTTTTAAAATTATGAAATATTTTAAAATTGATGTTTTATAAAATAATTTTTACAAACCAAAAATAGTTAAAACTGTGAGTTATAATTATAATTTTTTAAATGACATTTTATAAGCTATTTGTTTTAGAACAAAATGTTTATTTCTTTATGGGAAAAAAATTTAATAATAAAATTTTAAAAAGTTGATATAATTATTTTATTACTTATAGTCCATACTCACTTGTAATTTCTATCATATCTTAGAATATCATTTTAAATTAATAAAATTTTATTATATTAATACTTTTATTTATTCAACCCGTGTAATACACGGGTTTATTAAAACTAGTTTACTCAATAAACAAGTATGATAATGTGCATAGGGTAGGATTACGGACTACAATTTCAAAGGAAAAAACGACCAAATCGCTGACAAGAACTACAAGTAATGCATTCTCTCGTACATTCAATTATGACCATCATTTAGTTTTGTTTCTAGAAATATTTGATTAAAAACTACTAATAACACATAATGGCTAGAAAATTGGTTAGTGAAATTTGCAACATCAAGAAGAAAGTAAAAGAAAGATGAGAAATTAACCGCCAGTTTACTTGTCAAATTCCGAATATTATATTTTGCTCAAAAAATATTTTTCGCCTCAAATATTATTTTCTTTCGCTTTATTTTTCAACCAAATAATATTTTTTCCGTCAAATATAAAATTTTTTGTCTGCAATGTATTAAATTGATATCGTCATTTCACTGTTTTAAACTCAACAATCTCCCTCTATAATGATGCTATCGGTTTTGACTTACTCTATCACACATTTTCATGAATCCGTTAAGATCCTAAATCCTATTCACAGTAAAATCCTTAAAAATATGTGAGTGTGTTTGGTATATTATATGAAATGCTTTTGAGTGGTTATGAGTGAAAAAAAAAAATATTATTTTTAATTGGTATATTTAAAAAATTATTTTCCAATCTCTATAAATTTTTTAATATTTTTAAAAGTAGTTATGAGTGAAAAAGAAAGAAAAAAAAGTAATGATAATGCCTTTTGTAATTCCTCTCCATAAGTGTAGACCCTCCTATAGGCATAAAACATAGGCTTTAAACTTCCAACAATCAACTTTAAGAAAACAAGTTTCATCACAAAGATATTAGCCGTTAAAAAAAATAATATGGATATTGTGACAACTCAAAATTATAAATTAATACTTAAATTTTTATACTGCTCGTATAGCCCCATACGCGGCGTATAGGGGGGGTCGTATAGCCCTATACGGGGCGTATAACCCCTTTGACAGCCCATGAATTTGTTCTCGTATTCAGTGTCGAAATTTGTTATATTCGTCGTATAGCCCTATATGTATCGTATAGGGGGTCTATAGGGCTATATGGGGCATATAGCTCTCTGAAAGCCCTCTGAATTAACTCTCTGAAAGCCCCTTGAATTTTCCTCGCTTACAATGTCTTCGACCCCTATACGCCGCATATGGTGTCATACGAGGCGCATAGGGGTGTGTCAATTTATAATGTGGGGTGACTCTATATTATGACCAAAAAAAAAACATAACCCAACAATATTCTATTTGGTTTTCCTTCCTGTTAAACCCCCTTCGTTTTGGCATATAATGTGAAATTAAACCTCCTTGACGAAAATCGAATCATGGGATCTAGGATCAATTATCATTTAGATGACTCATAATTAGAATTTATCTCATGCGTGAGCATTTAGCCTTACACGCGAATTCTTACTCGATCAATTCGATTCCTATCGGCCCACGGGTGGAAATTTAGAGTTCGTCTACACACGAGCATGTAGTCTAACATGAAAACTCTAAAAATAATTTGACTTACATACTTAAATGTAACAAATAGCCTTACATGCGAATTCAAATAACTTCTTTTTTTTTCCTTTCATTGCATTTAAACAAAATAACCAACAAACTCCCTAGGCCCAATGTCTTAAAATTAAAAGTCACAGCCCCACACCACATGTAGAGGTGTACAAAAAACCGGTTTGTAAAAAAAAACTGAACCAGTTTGAGCCAAACTGGTTCCTAGCCCGACTCGAAACAACGGTTTATATACCAGTTTGATAGCCCGGCCCCCAAAACCGGTTTGAAAACCGGTTTTAATTAAAAAAATCAGTTAAACCGGGACAAAACCTGCTTTAAAAAAAACGGTTTACAAACCGGTCCAAACCGATTTGATCGGTTTGAGGATTCTTGATGGAAAACCGGTTTGAAAAGAAAACCGGTTTATAAATATACAAAAAAAAAAAAAAAAAGATTCGGTTTAGAAACCTAACTAGTTTGACAAAAAAAAAAAAAAAAAAAAGAGCCCCGTTTGTACACCTCTAGCCCCGTTTGTACACCTCTAACCACATGTAGTTTCATACTTTCGTTGGCCCTCTTAATTCTGATAATCTAATTGCAAATTTGCAACCCAATAATCTTGAAATCTGCAGCCCAAGTCTTTTAATTCCAAGAGCCCAATAGAAAAGAATTTCCAATGTTCCACCATCCAGCAACAAAGAAACTTGCGGCCCATCTTGTTCTGACATCAACGGCATTTAAAGCAAATTAACTTAATCAGTCGCTAACCTCATCTGTTTTTTTTTTCTTTTTTTTTAAAAACTTAATTAGTCAAGTTCAAGGCCATGAAGATAATATTTTTCGACTAATGATACATTTTTCGTTCAGATCTTGCACGAATTTTTTTGGAAACGATTTGTTTCTTCGATTTTGAATGTGTTTTTCTGACCTAAATGTATTTTTCATCTCTTTCAACTTATTTATTCATCTGATTTATGTAAATCTAAAATGTTGTGATTGTTAGATGGTTGAAAGGATGATGAACACTTTACGATTGTTGTGATTCTTGACTTGAGATTTACTTTTAACTAAAATACCTTTTATAATTAAGTTCGTGAAATCATAAGATGCTATTAGATGATTGCGATTTTAAATAAAAATACCATCTAAAAAGATTTATAAAATAGAAAAATACAATATGTGTATCATAAATACGGAAAAAGAATGGTATTTTTGCTATGTTTATCGAGAAAGAAGACAATAATTTGATGTTATATACTTACTAGGTTAGTACCCCGTGTATTACACGGGTTGAATAAATAAAATATAAAATTATTAGTAATAAATATTTATAAATTATAAAACCATATTTGAAGATAAAATATGATTATAATTGCATATCAATAGTTACTTTAAGTAAATAAATAATAACGTACTTTTCTTAAACTTTTATTTTATAAAAAAAATACGGGTTTTAAATATTTTGTTTTAAGAAAAATGAATTTATTTTAAAAAAAGTTTGTTGTATTCTGTATTTTATAAAACTTTCATTTTAAAAAGTGTGCTTTTAATAAGAAAATAGGTTTTAATGTATTAAATTATATAATTTTTAATTTGAAAATGGTATGAGTAATATTATTATTATTCAATATTATTAATAATAATAATAAGAAATGAGAAAGTTAGTATGATAAAACTTACAATTATGTAAAGTGTTATTTTGATTTTTTCTGTTATAGATAGATGGATATACAAATAAATTGATAGGTTAGAAACCCATTTATTAAAGTGATTATAATTAGTAATAAACGCGAAAAGTTATAGTACGATATTTTAATATAATATATGATTAAAATTATATATACATAATAGTTCAAGAAATAAAACAATTATACTATTTTTTTAACTCTCTTATCTAAATAGTTTTATATTTTTATAATTTGTTTATTAATAACTCGAGCTTTTAATTATTATGGTTGTGTTAATAAAACTGCTTTTAGAAAACTTCATATTTTTATAATTTTTTTAAAAAGGACCGATTTAAAATATTTTGTTTCAAAAAGGTTTAGTGTTTTAGAAAATTTCATATTATATAAAAATTTTGTTTTTTTTTATTTCTATGTTAATAAAAAAATATGATTTTTGATTTTCTTAATAAAGTTTAATTTTAAAAACATAACTTGATTTTAAAAAAATCTAGATGAGAGAGAGAAATGTATTAATTAATAAAATTAATTTTTATTAAGATAGAGAAATTAGTTTGAATGTTTAAATTACTATAATACCCTTTTGGAGGGAAAATGAAGTGAGAATGTTTAAAATAATGACAAGTGTCAAAATGATGGTTGAAGAGAGTGACAAGTGGTAAAAGAAACCTTCTTTTATTAGAGACTATAGATATAGATATAGACTAGCGGGTTTGACCCGCGCTGTGCTGCGGGCTCGATTTTGCCTTTAAATTCTGGTCAACTTTGCTATTTTTGCTTTATCAAAATACAAAAACTATTACCAATTGTAGCT
Organism: Flaveria robusta; assembly: GCA_025506415.1. Classification (NCBI taxonomy): domain Eukaryota; kingdom Viridiplantae; phylum Streptophyta; class Magnoliopsida; order Asterales; family Asteraceae; genus Flaveria; species Flaveria robusta. The sequence continues at coordinate 1,401,284 of CM046472.1, read as the reverse complement.
TGATGAAAGTGAGATGCATACAATAAATCAATTGATAGATATTGCTCGTCAAATCCAAATCCAAACAAACCACTCTTATTGGTAATACCTTTGAGTCATTTGGTTTCCATGATATTTTAAACAAGGTTTTCACACAGAAGAAAACGATTCATGCATGAGGAACACCTTTTTAAAAAAAATTTACCCTTACATTTGATCACTTATTTCTTCTTCAGAGTTTGCGAACTTCTCATTACAGGACTGTTCCATACTACTACGATGACCTATAAACATCTCCAGAAGCCATATGACCTAAACAATTAACATAATACCATGACTGGAATTAATTACTGAAAAATGAAATATATAAAACCATAGAGCTACAAAATCATTCAATTCTACATTTATATGTATGAACATAAAGGATAATTAACTTACAATCTTGTTGCATCTTTCAATGGTAACCAACAGTATAGTTCCAAGCATAATAATATCCCTGGATCCTTCACACCGGAAATGATGGAGAAAAACACAAAAAGAAAAGAAAGATATATAAGATATAGGATTATTTCTACGATTCACTCATACAAATATCAAATGATGTTTTATAAAAAAACAAAAAAAGAAAAGAAAGATATATGAAATATAGGAAGTTTCTATGATTCACATACACACATATCATACGATATTTTATAGGAAGCAATACACAAACCATGCTAACTAATAAAAGCAAACGCCGCATAGACCAGACCTTATTATTATTATTGTACTTAAAAATTACCTAAGCCTGTGTTGACTTGTTATCCATCACCTTTACTTTGTACCATTTATAATAATAATGGCTACCATCACATAGAATCATGATTTTTAATTTAATATATTATGACTATGAATGATGAAATTTGTTGCCACTTAGGATCTGGTGCTAAGCAAACTTATAATAGGTTTCCTGGCAACTATAGATCTAAAGAGCAATAGGAGGAAAAAAAAAAAAGCATAGACTATTAGGCATCAGTAAATAGAGCTTTAAAATAAACCACCAAGCATACTCCGAGGTGTGGAAAGTTATGTTTAAGTGAGAAATCATACATTAAATTCTGTCGCTAATTTTTATTTGCATTTTTCTTTATATCAGTTTAAATTTAGCATACAATGAAGTCTCCAAATGAGAAAGTTAGAGAAAGGGCTCTAAGTTCTATTAATTATAACTATAGAGATATATGAACAGGTCAATTTAGGGTACAATGATATCTACAAGTCAAATAACGCTGATCCATAACATAGTTAAAATGAAAATGGGTCTATCCGATTGAACTTCATCCAAAGTGTCCTTTAATACATACAACCTCCAAAATCATTTTATATAGATAAATATTAGTAGGTTACTAAAATTTTAAATTTTTTTGGACTAAAGCGTTGTGGATCAAACGTTATTTTTACAAAAGTTACCCGTTTTGACCAAATACCCAATCCATCATACTGATTTTTGCCACCTTTTATCTGAAACATTAAATTTCTCTCAGAATAAACCTCATGATTCTTTAACAAGTTAACTCTGTCTCTGTGAATACATCTATTAACTTGGCTTTTAACAGGATTAGAGAATGTGGTGGAGTGAAATCAATCAAGATGTTATATAAAATATCTAACATAGATCAAGGAAATAAGAGGCTTACATATTTATTTTTGTATAAGCAAGAATAAACATAATTGGGTTATAATGATGAAAGAAACACCCATAATAAAAAAGATTTATCTGGGTTAGTCTTGTTCTCATTTAGTGGATTATCACACAAACATAAGAAGCATCAATCTCTACCAGTAAGGATAACTTTCTAGCTAAGTTTGGATATAATCTTTCTTTAAGTCATAAAATTTTAGCTAAATCGAAAATTGCAGGTTGAATGGGAACAAATGGTCTTGGATATAAAAGTGAAGCTGCAGATGAGATAAGGGTTTGTTTTTTTAATTTTTCGTTTTGAAGAATTAGTCTTATTAAACTAAGAAACCCATGAATTTTATTTTCTTTAAAATAATTGATCATGATTCTTTGCAACAACATACTCTCCTTTGTTGTGCCTTATGCACACATTATGCGTATAAGCATGCTTATGCTTTCATGACTGTGATGCATGCATGTCTATGGATAAGTGTGCATGCTTATAGCAGATGAGTATTGCAGATTGTTGGATCAATCGAGTTGTTCACGAGTCACGGGTCTGACGAGTCATGGCTTCACTTGGAATACTGGAACTTTAGATTAAGTACTTCTAGTTTTATATTTGGGTTTGTTTAATTAGGTTGACTTGGTATATTGGTTTGACCGGTTTATATGGGTCGAATAGTGGGTAAAACGTGTACCGGGTCTATTGGTAGAAATGGTTACTAGGTGATAGTGGTTTGCTATTTTCTTGTTCCCACGTTGTGTTTCCGTAAGGCTATTTATAGCCATTTGCTTTATTGAATAAAGGATGAGCCTTTGATATTTTACCTTCTGCAATATTACATTCATATATATACATACTTATGTGTGTGTTGTTGAGGGTATGAAGTGAGGGGACCTAAACCAACACAGATTGCTTTTTTTTTTTGTCTCTTGATATTTTTGCATTAATAATTATGCACACATTAGACTCCAAGTTTATATTAATAAGTAAATGAGTTTGAGCTTTAGTATACCTGGATTATGTGAAATGACTCATCTTTAATAATTTTGTCAAGTGAAAAAGGGATTTGAAAGCATTTTAACAATTTTAAATCAAGGCAATAAAGCATTCGGTAGACATATACAAACTCTATATTAAAGTAAATCATTATGAATCTTGATTCTTAAAGACAGAAAATTACGCCACCCTCTTGAAGACAAATTGAAGTAGCATGGTTTCTATACAGATTTTGTTAATAAACTATTCAAGATCAACAAAAAAATAAAACCCAAAATGATCAGATCCAATTTACATCCATGAATACTTCCAAAATATCAATTAAGCTGCAAATTAGAAGGAAAGGATTTGAATTGTTGAGTCACCTGAAGGGAGTGAAACCGACCAGAGCAATCGCAATCCCAACAACACAATCCCCAGTATGGTTGAAGGGAGCCGGACTTCAAAGAAATGAATCCTAAGTGCTAATACATACACAAGTAGTGGGATAATTAGCAAAGCAATCTATTATAGATAAGAAATAAGTTCATGGATTTTTAGAAGCAAAATTCCCACTTTTTTTACAAAAGTTCATAAATTTACATTAGTTTTCTATCAAGGAAATGTAAAAAAAATAATAATAAATAATAAAAATCCTGGAATTAATTATCTTACTACAACTCCTTACATGCTTGTCATAGGTATAAATCTAGAAAAAATATGTTATAATCAGTTTATGTAGAAAGTTAGTGTATCTTGTGTTGGTTAACAAATCACAAGGTAGTAGGTTAAGTCTTAAAAATCAGTCTTGTACCTAAAGCCCTCTATATTTTTATCAAAGCTAACATCTGATGTTAGCGCTAAACATTTGTTAATGTTATTGTATCTTTGTGTATCAAACGAATCAGATTATTATGCAACACTGAATGTTCCAATCTATTAATCAGTAAAAGACCCCGAACAAATCAGATTATTATGCAACACTGAATGTTTCAATCTAGTAATCAGTAAAAGACCCCGATCACATGTCTTGGTGCTTTATAAAATAACTGAAGAGCACATGAGCTTAAAAGTAGAAAAATACACATAACTCCAACATCAGCTTCATAGTAGAAAAATAAACATAACTCCAACATCAAAGTTATAGTCCATAAAATAGCAGCCTATTAGTTTACAATATTAGTATTAAATCATCTTCTCCAATCTAATTTAACACCTTAAGGATACAAAAATGCAATTCAGTAAGATAACTCATTGTGATAAAATTCTTTTCATAAAAAATTATAGACTTCATAACATACACATGCAACAAGAGTGGAGTTCTGGTGATACTTATGTTATTAGTCTTTTGAGTTCAAATGGAGGTGGTGACATTGGCCTATTTATTTAAGAATGGGTTGATTTAAGTGTTATATTTTTAGCTCTAACCGGCAAAACACGTAAACTAAAAGAATATAACTTAAACTGGAACATCCAACATAAAACTCAAAAATCCTTTTGTTAAAAAAATAGTTTGTTGGAATAATATGATATTTGACATACCAGGTATGTTTACAAAGAAAGAAAAAAATTTAGACGAAAAGTATTTTAGCGAGCTGCAATATAAAAGTTTTACCTGTTCTGACCCGAATCTTTTTTCATCATGTTAATGAATGTCTCATGTAATTTAATACTTCGCACAAGCAACGCTTGTATTACAACTATCAAGCCTATGTATCCATAATTATGTTCTCTGTGTGATTTCGTGTTCAGACTTTAAATTTACAAGAGGTAGAAGTCAAAAGACTAACAAATAATCAAAAATATGGTTTCCATGTATCTCAATCGGTCTAATTTGAAGCACGTATCTCCTTTTTGATGAATGAATGGAAGATCGACTTATAAATAATGAATATGAATACCATTTATATTCGTACTCTTTTCCTATCATTATATCATAATCTCTAAGATTTAGAATAATTGGACATTTCTAAGGAGTACTATGAAATATGAGTGGCAAGCTGACATATGAAACAGTAAATAATAACTGACATAATATTAACAAGGGATCTCACCATCAAAATGACATACTATGAGAAGATTCAGTATTGGGCTTGATGTTAGGAGCAAACCTATGTGCTTCTCCTAATCGTAGTAGTTCAACAAAACTTTGTTGATCTCTAACCTTTATCAAGCTAGCACAAGGGAATGTAATATCTCCACTTTTTGGATCTTCCCCTATGCATAAATTATCATTAGTTAATTGGATCAATAATATCTTGTATCGTCTCCATATATAGCTACAAGCATCAATACATAAGTTAAAACAGCTAATTAAACTGTACAATACATGAGAAACATTATAATCTGACACTAACATGTGTATATGACATAGAGATATAATCTATTTCAGCGAGTATATCTTCCACCAAACAAATCATAATTTCAAGTGCAGAAGTATCTTCATCGTCAAGTTTTTAAAGTGTGTAAGTTTTCCCGGTACCAATTTGTCCATATGACATGAATGAACTCTACATAGAACACTATGCAAAACAAACACAGATAACTCATTATTGCATTCTCAATTAATTACGAGTTAAATAAAGTTATATACCTCAACAACAGGCTTTGCTACAACTTTATAAACACACTTTTGTGATGCGAATTCAGTAAGAACTTCATCAAGCTCAAATGTAGCAGTGCATAAACGATTTTCACTCAAAAAAATGCCTAGAATCAATACATTTAACCTATAAGAAATATTGAAAAATTAATCACTACATACAATCAAACAAAAAAAAAAAAACAAAGAGCTTTTACTAATCTACAAACTTCTCAAACAAAGATGAAATTTCACCCTCGAGAAACAATTACACACAATTATCAAAAAGTTTGAAGAACGACCTTATCAAACTCACAAAGATCCTCATTTTGCTCACGGGGTCAACATCCACAAACAGTGATAACTTGCCACTGCTCTCGTAATCTTTGAACAATGTCTTTTTCCTTTGCATATTCGTGACATCATAATCAAACAAAAGCTTACATCTTATACAAAATACATATCTATAAAATCAAATGTTAGACAGTGAAATTAGGTTCAGTTTTTGCGAATGTTAATAAATGGAATTAGTCCCATATATTGTGGTGATTTAATTAATTATTTATGCATTAGAAAGCCTTGATCCAAATTGTTTATATTGTCAACTAACAATAAGAATAACGTAAAGAGAGAACGAATCATTGATTATACTAACTCAATTCACATCGATGGTGGCATTCCAACTTCTAAAAATGTGAAACAGTTTGGAAAAGGTAACGCAGTTAGTGGCAAAATGTATAGCGAGAAATAATTTAACCCTAACAACAAATAAAATAAGGAAGTGAAAATTAAAGAAATACCTTGCCCAAATCAAATTTCAGAACCACCTTAAAATCGTTAGAGTGGACGTTCAGGCTATGAATCTGGGTTGCAATGGGCTATGGGTCATCATCATCTACATGAAGGCTTGTATATACACATTGAAGGGCGGCAATCGAATGAAATTGAATGCAGGAGGGTGGATACGCTAGAGGTTTCACCACCGGTGCCCCAGGCGATTTGAATTTGGGTTGCACTGGGATGTGGCTGACCGTCATCTGCGTCGATTGCTGTACATATACGCGTCGGTTTGAAAAACCCTCATTATTGGGTTGCATTGAAGACGATTGAGTGCATGCCATTGAATTTGGGAGAGGGAGCGCCGGAGGTTTCACTAACGATGTGTCAATCATGGGTTGGGTAACGGCCAGAGGTGAGGGCGAAGGAGGAGCAGCCGATCGGGCGCGTCTTACAAACAAACGTAAATTTACTATCTTGTCCTTCTGTTTTGCTTTATATAATAGTAAAGATATATATTGCATTAAAGCAGATATTTACTATAACCATAACTTCAACTATATTTTTAAAAAATAAAACTGAATCATACTAATTAATTTTATATTTTTTATAACCAAAACTGAATCATACTATTTAATAGATATCTTTAAAACTAAAAACTGAAACATACTATTTAATCATCCTATTTAATTATAAAGACCTGAACGTAATATATAAAGTAATTATTTAATGCTATTAGTCTAAACCATCCTATAAAAGCACAACTTCGTAAACAACTTTTCAAGTCATTGTTAGTCACTAAACTCGAACATAAAGCAACAAAGACAGAAGCGATGGCTCTTATAGTTAGAACACTTATAACCCTTTTACTAGTTATCACGGCATCATCACAATCACGTAAGTTTATATTGTGTGTGTGTTTATATATATAGATGTAAAATTTTTGAAGATTAATTTCATTTTATTATATGTTTTTCTTTAACATATACGATTTTTGGATTTTGTAATGTTATTGTTCATTCTCTTAGGTGCTGAGATAAATAATGAAGGTGGCGAGAGCAAGGTGGACTTAAATCGACCGGAATGTACTGAACTTGCTGAAATGCCCAACGGTGATTGTAATAAAGGACGTTGTCATAATTTGTGTACCAATTTGCACGGGAACGGTGCTTGGGGAGAATGCGCTGATGCAACAAGTTGTGAATGTCATTGGTATTGTTAACAGTTTTCACGTAATGTTATTAAAAAAACGGCTTAGTCGATATTTCTTCATTTGTCTCAAGTATGTATTGAAATTATGAGTAATAAATATGCAAAGTACTACTTGATTTGTGATTCGATCACTCTTGTCTGTTATCAACAGTTGTGAACATAGTTGAAGTTTATTAAAAGAAAAAAAGCATAATATGATCACAAAGAGTACACTTTGCTTGAATATGTAATTTCGGATTGAGGGATGGAAATTGATAAATTTAAACATGACTTATATATTCATATCAAATATATTAAGCACACAATGCGCCGATTGAACCATATAACGTAGAACTATGTACCTCTATATTTCAAACGGGGCTAAATGATTTAGTGTGTTGTAAATTGTAAAAATATTTGATTTTTAATAATAAAAAATAAGATGTAAATAAGTCCGCCAACACCAAGTTTTAAAGAATAAAGCATGCTCTAATATAATAAACATGTCAAACCGACAACGAATCAAATCATCGTTCAACCCCGGGATCATTGAAGTGTCCTGAGAAAGACTATTAAACCAAGTTAGAAGTATAGATGATTCTTAAAAGTCATCATTATTGTCATCACAAGTTCATAATTCATCATAAACCCCAAATGAAGACGTATTGACCTATATACAAATTCATATGGTATGTTAAGTGTGTGAATATGCTTGCAAGCGATTTTAAAACACCATTATTCATTATCATTAATAAATACAATCATAGGGGCGCAAGTTACACGACAAACCCAAGAGAGAGGTACTTTTCCACGTAATAAAGCTACTAGAGTGAACTATTACTCGACAGAGGTCAAGAAAAAAAATTAAAAATTTCCATGTATATGGTTCGGATTAAAATGTATATAGTTTTGGGTAATACTGTTGGGCATCACTTAATCCCATACCCGTCTCATATGCAAATATATTTAAAACTAATACCAAAATTGGGGTGTACATGTACATACACATATACATATAAAACAAAGTTTGTACATACACAACAATAAATCAAAAAGTACAACTCTAATAATAATATAAAACAAAATGCCAAACTACGATTGTCAGGGTGGTGACAGCTCGGGAGGATCGATCCTCGCAGCACGCGCTCGCGCCATCTCGAGCTAAACTTGCTACTCTACAAGATCCTCAAGCTGGTCAAGCCAGCGACTCTAAGCATGCGAGGCCTCGGCAACCTCATGTAACAATGTCTTCACACGTGCAGGGCCTCACACCTCGGTAAATGTACCCTCCTTCTCCTCTATAATACCTAGGATTAACAGTCTTGAGCTCGATGTCGAATCTTGTGATTAGAACGAGTTGAGCAATTGACATTTGATGATCGTGTCCATATATCGAGTAACATAAAATGTGGATAAAAGCTCTATGGTCATCTTGGTAAGATTGCAAGAACGCAAGCTCAAACATACTTCTCCACGGTATATCCTCACAGATAATAGCAACTATTCTGTCACACTTACCGAGCTTGGCCATCACTTCCCAGTCGACGGCCTTTTGATGTGATAATCCCTAGTTTTCGACAAAAGGGACCAAACGCAGCCTACAGTCCTATATGTGTCGTATAAGGTTTTTGAAACTAACTGATTTGACTTAAATGTCACATTTTAATTACGGGCATTTATACGTCGTGTAAGTGTTATACTTAAAAATAAGTGATTTTTTCATATTTCCCCTTTCTAAGATCATAAATTACATATTTCCCCAAGCTAAAAAATTGATTACATATTTTTCCTTTCTAAAACATATATATTTTGCATATTTATCCATTTTATTATAATTATTTAAAACTTTTGACAATTATGTTTTGTATTTGAAGATATAACTTTGATTATCAGTTATTATTTTGAAATAAAGTTTTCAAACGAGATGAAATTTTGTTTTTTCTATATATATAAAAGACCTGAACTTCAGAAACTATGTAATTGATAGTCGTTGTAAGTGAAATGTGTAAAAATACTTTAGTAAAAATAGAAGTAATATAATCATTCAATAAATAAATTCAATAAAATAGGTAAATATGTAATATGTATGTTTTAAAAAAAGAAAATATGTAATTAATTTTTTAAATTAAGTAAATATATAATTAATGATTTTATAAATAAGAAATATGTAATGTCCCTAAAAATAATATGATAATTAATTAATATGTTTCCAACATATCATCGGCCTTTTATGTTAGGTGTGTTTGTGTGAGTGGTTGGATTTTTTTACATAAACAGTCCTTTGGATGAAGATAATAATTATATAAATACTCTTCTATTGTTTTTTTTTCTTCACATTTTTTGTACTTTACTTTTTCTTCTGGACTTGTGAGTATTTTAAACTTTATTAATTATATAATTACTTTAAATAAAAAAAGGAAGTAATTATGGTGAGATTATAATACTGTTGAATATTTCATAAGAGTTGCAGTCGATTTTGCCTTAAGATATGATTTCAAGTTCAAAGTAAGTTCGTGAAATCATAAGTTACTATAAGATAATTGAGATTTTATCTAGAATACCATTCAAAAAATAAAGAATACGATTATTCATATATACGGAAAAGGGATCGATGATATATTGGCTATGATTATTGGAGTACTCTGATTATTGACATAAAAGACAATGATTTGATGTTATATGTATTCTGTTAAATGTTAAATGTTAAACTAGATATTTACTATAACCATAACTTCAAGTATATTTTTTTAAAAATAAAACTGAATCATACTATTTAACTATAAAGACCTAAACGTAATATATAAATATATAACATTAATACTTAAAATTAAAACTGAATCATACTATTTAATTAGATAATTTTTAATACTAAAACTGAATCATACTATTTAATCATCCTATTTAATTTAATTCTAAAGGCATAAACGTAATATATATAGTAATTATTTAATGTTATTAGTCTAAACCATCCTATAAAAGCACAACTTTGTAAGCAACTTTTCAATTCATTGTTAGTCATAGTCACTACACTTGAACTTAAAAGGAACAAAAACACGAGGGATGGCGCTTATTATTAGAACCCTTATAACTCTTTTACTAGTTATCACTGCATCATCACAATCACGTAAGTTTATACTGTGTGTGTAATTATATAGATTGTAGATTAATTTCATTTTATTATATGTTTTTAACATATATGATTTTTGGATTTTGTAATGATATTATTCGTTGTCTTAGGTGCTGAGATTAATAATAAGGACAACGAGAGCAAGGTGGGCTTAAATCGCCCGGAATGTACTGAACTTGCGGAATTGCCCAATGGTAATTGTAATAGAGGACGGTGTCATAAGGTGTGTACCGATTTGCACGGGAAGGGTGCTTGGGGAGAATGTGCAGATGCAAAAAGTTGTGAATGCCATTGGTATTGTTAAAAGTTTTCACGTGATTATGTTTAAGAAAAAAATGGTTTAGTCGATATTTTTTTCATTTTTTTTCATTTGTCTCAAGAATGTGTTGAAAGTATGATTAATAAATATACAAGTACTACTAGATTTGTGATATGATCACTCTGGTCTATTATCAACATTTGTGAACATAGTCGAAGTTTATTAAAAGAAAAAATAATGATCGCAAAGTATATAAATTGCTTGAATATGTAGTCACTAAAGCTCATAAATGGACTATAATTGACTCTTTATCTTGATTTTTTCCTAAGTGATAGATGGTTTATGAAATTACACATCAGTCGAGTATGTTGCTACCTAAAATATGTTAACCATTAGTTGAAAATGCGTTTGTTACTGATGTATATTTATGAAATTACACATCAATCGACTATGTTACTAATTAAAATATGTTATCCAATAGTTGGAAATGAGTATGTTAGTGGTAGAAATTGATAAATCTAAACATGAACATGATTGAAATAATTCATATCAAACATATTAAGCATACAATTGAAGCACATAACAAGACACATGTACCCTATTTACCAAACGGAGAGAAATGTTTTGGTGTGTTGTAAGTTGTAATTATGTTTGGTTTTAGTAAGAAAAAATATATTAAGCTAATCGAAATTCTAAATATTTTAAAGAATTAAAAATCTATTAAGCTTTTGTTTGTTGAAACAAGCATTATCAAATATTAAATTAGAAATTTGGAAAACATCCAAGTTGAAGTAAGGTAGAGATGTTAGAGCTAGTTGATATTGAACTTGCTTTTGTTGAAAGCTCGTTGAATTTGACATTTGTTGACTATTTAACAATGAACATGATTCTTAAAAAGTTGCTATATAGATAGAGATAGTGGTTCGGGATGACTGATTTGGTTCCAATGACAACAACAGCATATTCACGATACGTGTGTGTGATTGTGATTGTGATTGTACAAATAATCACAAAACCCGTTTTCATCGTCAAATGTATACAAACTTGACTGGTGAAAATGTTGGAACTTTGGCTACCAGAAATAAGCTAGAAGAAAACCCACAAGTCCAGGCGTTTGATGAGCGCAATGAACCAGAAACAACACCGGAATGATCTAACCGGTTAGGTCCCAGACACGACCATGTACCAAACTCGAGGTTTTAAATTTGTAACATATAAACATAACCCGACGTTCAAAATTGAAAAAGAACTATCTTTTTTTAAAAAAAGGCCGTTCAGTCCTGGAACAGAGAATCGGTTCAGAGAAACTGAGCCGAACAGAATACATTCGGTCCCATGGATCGCGGTTTAAGTTTCTGGTTTTATCGGACCCAGAGACCATCAACATTCGTCATGCAAATATGTTGAAATACCATTTAATCTAAAGCAATAACTTATACAACCGCCCGGATTAAACATTTCAAAACTCTAGTAATAACTTGTACAGTTTCTCCGAATAATGTACGGTTCGGGCCCTTTTACTAGAACAACTCAAACTCAAGATGTCCTTCAGAAGAACCATTGTAATCCAAGTACTTTTTAGCTCTCTCTAAGGAAGCAGCTTTCGAAACAGTGACATTGTATGGTTCGGGCAACTCGGGTGGCGATGCACATCGTATCAGAGCCCAATTCAACCCATCAAAAAACGGGTGTTGTTTGATTTCAGCTGCCCCTCTTTTTGACCCCAGTCGGTTTTCAGGCTCTTTTACTAGCAACCCTTTGATCAAGTCCCGAGCTTGAAAACTCACCAAGGGCGTTTCGGGAAACCTAAGGTTTTCCAGAATCACATTGGCTAATGTCTCATCGTTACCGGGCCCTTTAAATGGTGTCCTCCCGTATAAAAGCTCATAAAGAAAAATGCCAAAAGTCCACCAATCAACTGCACTCCCATGGCCCTCTCCTTTGATGATTTCAGGAGCTAAATACTCATGGGTCCCGACAAACGAGTTGGAGCGGGCTTCTGTTGGCTCAGCCACAAGCTGTGGTAATAAACGATTCAGAGCCGCTAGGTTGGGTTTTGTTTTCCTGGATTTTGGGGGTAAGACTCTAGACCTGAAGCACGAGACTTGTTGACAGGTGGGTTTGAGGCAGAATGGGTCAATGCAGCTCGAACCTGCACACGGGCCTGACATCCTAGGTGGCTCAAGGGGTCCTGAAGAGGGTTGAACTAGAGTTGGGTTCACTGAGCATCGAAGTGAAAGGTCAAAATCTGTGACCATGATGTGACCATCTTCTCGAACCAAAATGTTTTCGGGTTTTAAATCTCGATATATGATTCCAAGCATATGCAAGTATTCTAGGGCAAGAAGGACTTCCGCAACATAGAATCTATATAGATAAACATATTGAAATCAAATTAGTGCCTTAGTGGTTAGTTGAATGAACAAAAAAACAAGTTTCTTTAGAAGCAATGATAAACTTTCAGTTAAAAGAGCAAGCATGACATAAACAAGAAACAGCCTGAGTGATTTAACTAAAGAACACAAGAAAGGCGGGTCGTTTAGCAAGTTGAAACAGGCTCGACTATCTTGGGTTGGCGAGCACAAACTTACAGCATTCTAAAAAATGTTATTAAACAAAATGAGTCAAAATTTCAACCTTTAGGTTTGACATTACACATACACAAACAAACATCTAAAGGAAACAATGAATGAAATGAATTAAGATCAAGTAAACACGCCTACTAAACAAAACCATCAATCTTATCATCTAATGATTTAAAATGCTAATGCTACATGTTTGAAGAAGTATAAATAAAATGTAATAAAATATGGCACCCTCTATCATGACATGTATTCAAAAATTGTCTGTTTTCTGTTACACTAGACCAATAAAAATACAAGTACTGAAAGAATACCTGAATTATTTTAAGGAAAACTGCAAGAAATAGAAACAAACTTCACATTTTGTTGAGATTTTAGCAAAGATATTTAAATTAGGCACAAAATAGAGACTGACTTATAATCTATTACCAGTTTTGTGACAATCATAATCTGTAAGCTGGTTCTCTTTCGTGACTGATTTCAAACTAATTTTATTCTGTGCACTTTGACCTACAAATAAAAGTTGCACAAACAGAAACCAGAAGTTTGACTTACCGTGCTGCTTGTTCATGAAAATATCTAGCAGGCTGCTTCTGCCGGAGAACATGCAAATCGCCACCGGGACAGTACTCCATAACTAAACAGGATAAATTTTCTGAAACAAAATGAGCATAAAGAGTAGGTAAAAATGGGTGATCCAAAATGCTCAAAATCTCTCTTTCCATATGGGCTCTAGGCATCTTTTGTCTTCTTTCCAAGAACTCATTATCCATAACTTTAATGGCAAAAGGGTGATTTGTGCCAACTAATTCAGCAAGATAAACTGTACCGATATCTCCACAACCAAGTTTTTTCAAGAGATTGAAATGTCTCAATCCAAGATATCCATATTGTTGCATCACACGATTAATCGCCAGCCATCTCAGATCTTTTGACATATGTGGTCTATTGATGATGATACACCCACTAAGATTTCTTTCTTCACTAATGCTAGTACTACTACTGTATTCACATATGCTGCTATTTGAACTTTGGGTGAATTCTCCTTTATCTCCATATTTTGAGTTCTTACTGTGTAGTAAAGAAATGGTTTTACCATAGCTGGTCAAAGTGTTGACTTGTCTATGCATACCATTATCTGTACTACTTGAAGAAAGAGGAGATTGAGAATCTTTATTGGGCTTGCTTTTTGCATCCTTTATAGCACAACTGCATTTTTGGCATATTAATTGAGAATTCACTGAAACAGGTGCATTAGAAGGGGCAGTAGTGGAAGCCGACTCCTGTTTTGACTTTTTCTTCACAATGGTTTTGGCCCGAATTACTGTCTTGACAGGACGAGGTGAAGTTCTTATTGATTTTCCTTTATAACGTGACCTAGGGGTTGGCTTACTTGGTGTAATATTATTCTTGTCACGATTATTTACTGGATTGACTTCAGAGTTGACCGACTCCAATGAACTTTCAGGTTGAATTGGTGAAGGAATAGAAATAACCTTCTTCTCCTGTACCGCTTCATTTGAAGATTGGCTATCAGATTCTGGTGTACGTAAAATCTCCTTCAAAATCCCAACACTTTTTGTTGACTTTTCAAGATTCAATCTAGGAGTTGACTGTGGACTGTTGCTATAAGGCATTGATAATCTTTTCATGGCAGCCATTTCTGAAGCTTGAGAAATGCATAATCCCCTTAAAGCTTGTTTTAAAGAAACAGGCTCTGGACACCCGATACCTGATGAAGATGATAAACTCATCCTCATTGGCTTCTTTGATGGGTTTTTCCTAGGTGTTGCCCCATTTGTTTCATCAGAGAAGCTTGAACCGTTGAATGAAGTTCTGATATTAATACCTTCAAATAGCTTATTGATGTCATCTTCCATATACCTACTGCACCCCTTAGCCTTTTTCCCTTTATCATTAGATTCATCTTTCAATTCTACAATCTCATGGGTACCATAGAGTGAACCCATCTATTATAATTGTTTCCTCAGTTTGATGATTATATGGTGCAAGAACGTATTAATACGTATTAATCCTTCACTGAGAATACCCGAAACTGATGATAAATCACAAAAACACAAACATGCCCTGATGCCCAAGCCTTCAACCAAGAGTTATGCACCAGAATCCATGTTGAAATATATTACAACTTTTAGGCAAAATGAAAGTGGAATGAATCCTGCAGTGGAACAGATATAAAGCAAAATCAGTTAGACCACCTTCTTTGTCTTCTACAATGGTCATTAAATGCAAAAACAATACAAGCATAGCTCAAAAAGTTTAATTGATTGGAAAGTATATGACTTTCTCAACTTCATTTCACCAATCAGTTTTTCTCAAACTTACAAGAATCTTTCCAATCTTTTCGAGTAATAGTATCAATAAAACAGTTACTCAGGGCACTTTTTCAACAATTTATATAAAGCAATACTCATACGAGAAGAACTAGTTTCACAAGTAATCACTAATGTGGTATCCTTGAAATCATATTCAGTATTTGACATATTTCTGCTACAACTTGCTACTCAGATTCAAACTTACTGATATTAAATCTCAAAAACCCAAATAGTCCCATGGGAGAAAATCAAGTTATATGGGACCAGAGGATTTGCTAGTGGACAACCAGCTTCCATTGAAAAAAGCATCATCCTGTTCACTATGAGTCCATCAACTTCATCAATACAATCAATCAAAGCAAATGTCCAATAGCTTAAAAGATATGCAGCAAAACAAGTGATTCAACTTGCTACAAACAATTACAGAAACCAAAATCCCAAAAAATGTAAATACCAATAAGAGATCTACTGATTTCAAAAATCATCTCCTTCCAACAGTTCATCCATCCAATAACATTATAAGAATCACCGACTAGAGCTACAGTTACTCAAACATCGAGCTAAATCGCACAAACAAATCAACGAAACTTACCGACGATTCAGCAGCTAAAGAGAAAGAACATCGGGAATGCGAACGCGGAGATTTCGATGGGGACAAAGTTGAACATCATGTAAAGAAGCGAAAAGTGGATGGAGAAATGCGAATGAAAGTGATTGAATGTGGGTGAAGTAAGAGATCTAGGGTTCGATTAGAGTGGAGACATTGAGATTGAAATCGGAACCCTAGGTTAGATTAGATTAGATAGAGGGTTTGGTGTGTGTGTGTGTGTGTGTGTGTGAGAGCAGAGAAAGCATCAAATGGGGGGAGTGAGAGCCAAGGGCATGTTGGAGTGTGATGTGTGTAGGCGTATAACGACACTATCTGATTCGGAGGGTGGGCCATCACCATCTCTGTATCTGGATCCCTGCTTGGGTCCCACTTCCTTGGATCAAAGAATCATCTACATCAAAAAATAGTTACCAACATTTTAGCCTGTTAAAAAAAGTTACCATACTAGTAATTTAAGTTTTTTTTTTATTTAATTTTAATAATCTCAAGTTTTATTTATTGTCCGAAATTAATCCCAACTCAGCAAATGTTTGACAACACTCTCAACTTTAAATTTATTTTCCTCCAACGATCACTTACTAACTGAGAGTTAACCTCCGTTAGTTTTTTTGATGAAATCGGGCCAACATTGAGCCGTTTTTCAACTACGCCGCCACCCAGCCTCCACCAAGTTTGTTTTTCGATGTCTAGCCTCCAACGTCACCTGAAATCTATCTCGAATGAGTTAAGTGGTTCAGATCAGAAAGTGGAGATTGACGGGTTTTAGGGTGCAGAAGTTATAGATTGACGGACCAGATGGTTGATTTTAACTTTCGGCTTAGTGTTTTGGTCATATAAACAGTTTACGTTATCGAAAAACTAACTCTGTTAACTCTCAGTTAGTAAGAGATCGTTGAAGGAAAATAAGCTCAAAGTTGGTGGTGTCTGTAAACATTTCTTGAGTTGGGATTAATCACGGCCACTATATGAAAGTTGGGATTATTAAAATCTAATAACCCTTTTTTTAACAAAAAAGAAAATTATTTATGTTAAATAAACCACTAACAACATGTTAGGCCCAAGAAATATAGCATACCACCAATGGTTACGCTGGAAATTTTTGAAAAAAGAAACTCCACCAACTACATCATGTAAGATCTGATACCATAATGAATAGGTTTAGAATGTTTAAATTAGTCCATTGATTCATGTATTTTAACAACTTTGTAGATGAATTAGTCTATTTATACATTGTTGGATAAACAATCAAACCAATTGATTTAACATAAGTAGTTCTGACATCTTATGTGTAAAAGTTAAAAAAAATCACAAGATATATATTCACATAAAAAGCAAACACTACCTTATGGTACGTATGTTTGATTGATTTTTGAATCATTAAATAACATTGAAGGTGACTTAAAGTATATGGTTGGTGGGTTAAGTAATGGGTATTGAACTCATTGATAGGTGGATTTATATATATTTTTTAAGGCGACTCCTTCACTCCCTCTAGTATCTATATACATCTCCAACTACTTCTATAATAAATAATATTCTTACTTCCATCCTAGTATAATACTTTTTTCTAAAATAAGAATATGATCTTATTCTTTCGTAACGTAGAGATGTGTTTTAACTACCATAGCGTTTGTGTGTATATCATCTCATTTAGTCGAGTTGCTCGAATTCGTTAACCACTTAATATTAGTTTTCTCATTTTTTGTGTAGCGATATGTGCACTTTTTTTTTAATTCTCAGCATACTATATATTTTGAAAAAAAAAACCTCCCCGTATATGCATATGCATATGTATATGTATATGTATATGTATATGTATATGTATATGTATATGTATATGTATATGTATATGTATATGTGCATGTATAATTGTATAATAAAGGAGCTAGAGGAGATGGAACTTGAAACTTTTGTCAAGAATAGACTCGAGTTTAGCATGAACAATTTAAAACTAGAAATTGAATGTCATTTATATTTGGTCTGGGAGTGGGGCTTGGACCTATTGGTAAAGCTATTGGAGAAATGGAGTTACTGGTAATGCTGGAATTAAAGATTCAAGCCTCTCTTTGACAGATCTGTATAAATTAATAGTGTTGTAGGGTTGTTTGTTAGTCTAATAATGGTTATTAAAAGGCTATCTTTTAATGCTTTATAATTTTTTAATACTTAATAAGTAACTCTAATACTGAATGGTTAAAAGCTTAAATCTTAATAGTATTTATTAATCATTCAACATTAGCGTTACCTCTTAACATTAAGAGATTATGAACCATTAAAAAGTAGTCTATTAATGACCATTAAAATGTTATCAAACAACCCATTAGAAGTAGATTTAAAGTATGCATGAGTTTGTCGTTAAAAAAAGGTATATTTGATTGGGCGTAGAGTTATAATTATATTAGTTGCTATTAAGTTTTAGATCTAAATATAAATAAATGCAAAGTAGTGCAATTGAAGTAACATTTACTTTCGACTTTCAACTAATAAATTGCATTTGATGTTGAAAAAGAAACGTAACTTTTTCCGGTACAATAAGCCATAGTTGTCAAATACTGAAATTCAAATCAATACCATAGATTATCCGTAATGAGAACCAATACCTAAAAAAAAAACATTCCTAAAATAACACTCACTCTTTAATAACCTCCCAAAAAACACTAAAAACATCTAAAAGCTCGTCACCTTTTATTTATTTATTAGCTTCAGTAAACTCATGTATTACACGGGTTAAATAATAAAATATTAAATAAAATAAAACTTTATTAATTATAAAATAATATTTTAAGATAAGATAAAATTAAAATTACATATGAGTAATAACTATAAGTAATAAAAATGATATTAACTTTGTTTTTTCAAAAAATAAATTAAACTTTTTTTCCCAAAACAAACCGCTTTAAAAAATATCATTTTTAGAAATTTCCTTACTATAACTCCTAATTTTAATTATTTTTTATTTATAAAATTTTTACTTTTTAAAAACATCAGTTTTAAAATATTTCATATTTAAAAAGTTTGATGTTTTAGAAAAAATTATTTTTATAAAAATTTGTTTCTTTGAAATAACATTAATAAAAAGATTTTTTGCTTAATTTATTATAAACTATTTTTAATCTAAAATAATTAAATAAAATTATTAGTAATTAATGTAGTAATTAATAAGAGAAAGAAGCGGGAAAATTTTAATTAGGAGAAATATGATGGTAACATGTGTCACCCTTAGTTACTCTTTTATTAGAGTAGTAAGATATGATAAGATAAGATTTATTTATTTATATATATAACCTCCCAAAATTTTCGAATAACACAATTAGGTTCAACGGTAAAGACATACGTTTTTATTGTATTTATTGTATGTTGTTAAAAACAACACAATACGACACATGACTACTATATTACATTAAAGTATAGTTATTCTATACTTGATTCAATTATTTGTTTTACTATTTATAAACGTGAAGGTACAATCAAATTACATTAAAAGTATGTCGTAAAGGACGATAGAAGTAAATTGTAAGCTATATTGTTCTTACTATCATGAACCATCGATAATTTGTGTTTTCGAAAGATCACTTTCGGCTAGTATTATTGGTTTTAGTTTTCCATATATAACGGAGAATACACAAACGAGTAATCTTAATTAAAATCCAAATTACACATTGGTTTTAGATAATATCACTGTCATTTAATTAAATGGAATCGAACAGTAAAAATAATAATATTTTAATTATTTGTAGAATTATATAATAATAATAATAATAATAATAATAAATTATATTTATTTATTGAATTTAAATCTAACTGGTTAATTTTGATACATCTCTTTAACTCATTTAAGTTTTTAAAGTTTTGGATTTACCTAGGTATAATTTTAATTAAAAAGATTAATCTCTTACGTTCGTACTTTTAGGTAAATGTTGGTATGAGTTGGAACAAATATAAAACGTTTGCTTATTTTTTTATAAGCTTTGAGTTAATCTGTATTTTGACGATCGTCTGTGTTTTGATGTAAGTATTTTCCGAAATTAGTCGGGTTAAATATAAAATGTATTCCACTCTACGTTTCAATGTAAATTTAGTTAAAAACGAATCGTGACGATTGTAATATATGTGCTTCTTTATGTACATTTTGACTTGTTCTGTGTTTTGACATAGTTTTATTTGGAAAAAAAACGGGTCAAGCATAATACGTTTCGTTCAACGATATAAACTGAAGTTACTTTACCTTTCGATATGAATTTAGTCCGAATTCATATAGACTTGATAGTTAGTAGTTAGTCTACGTCATATACGATGTCACATGTATAAAACTAGTGATACAAATTTTATGATGTAAATAAATTATTTTGTCATTTTCTCTCTTCTATCTTCAGTGGTGTCGGCATCATTTTAGCTTATTTTTCATGGGCATATTTGTAATTTTGCACGGAAAAACCGGCTTTATATCACTATGCTGTCAGAGTTCAGACCATGTTGATTATCGACCAATCGTTTTCAAAATCATTTTTATTTTTTCTTCCAAAATTCACCTTTTATAATACTTACCACATGGTAAAAATTCAAACAATTTCATTTTAGTTGGGTTAGTTCAGATTTAAAGTCTTTTAGTTTTAAAAATTAACATTTATAAAACACTAGAGGTTTACCCTAGCGGTGCGATGAAGTTTTGTTATTACAAAACACATAGATATCAATAAAAAAAAACACAAAACGTTGAAGTTAGAATTACATTTATAAAACACATAGATAACATTTATAAAACACATAGATATCAGTAAAAAATACAAAGCGTTGAAGTTAGAATTACAGCGAAATGTAAATAAAAATTATAGTGTCGCAATGCTACATAAAAAATTCTATAAAACATATATATGAAAGGTTACAAAGCAAAAACCAAATTGTATTTAAAATAAAGAAATAACAATTCAAATATATTTGACGAAATTTGGTTTTAGATAAAAAAAATTTATTGAAAAACATATAAATATGCCATAAATGTTATATTCGGAATCTCATAAAAATTATAATTTAAAATTACAAAATATATTTAAAAATATTTATATTATTATATATTAAAATCATACATGTTTTAAGGACTCGTACCTTGGTACTTGTATATTACTATTCAACGAAATTGTCGTTTGATAGTCGGGGTTATACGTTATGCTTTGTTGAGATTGGATATGGATGATGTCGATGTCACCGTTCATAGTTCTCCCCACACTCCTTTTGTGCCTTGGCAATTCCTCTTTGTCTCTTTGTTTATTTTTTTATACCTACACCGCCACAAAGCGTCTTCTGAATACCAGTAATTTTAAAAAAATACTCCTGGTTATTATTGTTCATCAAACTTTCTAATTCATATGTATATAGTAAAACCAAATTAATAATAATAATAATACAAATCGAATTTTGATAATTCAAATTACGACTAATTGAACGATTATAATTCACGTTGACCATTTGACCGTTGATGCTTCAAACTTTCGTTTTGTTGTTAAAAGCAACCATAGTAGCATAATCATCATAGATTGATACTTGATTTTATTCGATTATACTTACAATGATGATCATGAATGAAATGAGAAACGTACAAGCAAAATCAAGCTGAAGTAAAATGTAAATTGAGTGTGAATCTATAATAATTATGCTACTCTAATTGTTATTGACAACAAAAGTGAATGTTTTGAATAATACTAATCAAACAATCAGTATGAACTATTATGAACAAATAAGTCATTGTTTGAATTGTTAAAATCCAATTCCCTTAACAAAAAAATCATAAGATATTTTTTTTAAATATACAACTCACGCATCCATTTAACATACTCTTAATTATATACAACAATTAGTGTCTGTTTGGTATAAGGTAATGGAATGGACGAAGGAATGGAATGAATAAGGGAATGGAATGGATAAGAGAATGAAATGAATCGTTACATTCCATTGTCCTGTTTGGTTACCCTAATGAATGAATTATTACTTTATGTTGTTTGTTAATTGTTAGTTGTGAAAAAACGAAGTAATTGAATATAAAAGTAGTTATGGTGGTGATGGCGGGTGGTGGTGGCGGCCGGCAGTGGTTTCCAGCAGCGGTGGTGGTATCCGGCGGCGGCGGTGGCCGGTGGTTGTATCCGGCGGCGGTGGTGGCCGGCGATGGTGGTGGTTTCTGCCGGCGGTGGTGGCCAGCGATGGTGGTGGCCGATGGTGGTTTCAAGCGGCGGTGGTGGCCCGTGATGGTGGTGGCCGGTGGTGGTTTTCGGCGGTGGCGGTGGCCAGCCGATGGTGGTGGTTTCCGATGACGATGTTGGCCGGCGATGGTGGTGGCCGGTGGTGGTTTCCGGCGGCGGTGGTGGCGGGGGATGGTGGTGGCCGGCGGCGGTTGTGGCGGTGGTGGTCGGTGGTTGGCGTTGGCGGCGGTGGTGGTCGATGGCGTTGGGTGAGTGGGTGGCGTTGGTGACTAATGATGCAAGAAGTGATTGAATGAAAAAAAAAAAAAAAGTAGGGGTGATGGATGGAATGAATTTGAGGGAATGTAATTAACTATGTAATGGTTTATTCCATTACCTTTTAACAACCAAACATGTATTTATTCAATCACCCTTAATGGTTTATTTCATTCCGTCTCTTATTATTGCTTATCAATTCAACGCTACCTTAATTTACACCAACACGTGATAAGAGGTCCTAGAACTCTTAACATGAAAGTTTCATTATTATAACTTTAAATGATTTTGTCATTAAAACGCAGACGCAACCCTATAGTTCTAATATTGATTTTAATAAATATTAAAACTTAATTCATACTGAAAAGTCTGGACACACATTAAAAAAAAATGTTGTTACTGATAAATTATATCAAACAAGTATACGTGAAGAAATATGTAGATAATAATATAAAATCGAAATGACCTTTACAAATATATTTGCATTAGTGTTTATAATGTATGGAGATTGCTATATGAAACTATAATTCATTGCAACCTTAACGTTATGAACCATTGACGATTGTTTTTCAAGAATGATTATAGAACGTTTCGAAAGTGATGGGTTTTTTCTTTTCTTTTTTTGCTAGTTATGATCTATTAGGTTGATGAGTGTTGGGTAGGCCAAAAGCTTGGGGACCAAGTTTTAATTTGTAAAATAGGTTGGGTGTATAATTACTCTTAAATAATTTGAAAAAATTATTTATAAATTACATTAGGAATAGGACAATTGGTATAGAATTTGAGGGAAAAGATAATGTTTTAGAGCATTTACAGTCCGTACCTTATTTTTATGTGAGTAGGTGCCCTATATTATAATGGATGATTGTGAGTGGTTGTGAGTAAAAAAAAAATAAAATTTATGGGGGTTGTACCGTGATTCCTCATATTTGAGGAATCACGCTACAACCCCCATAAATTTTTTAATATTTTAAAAGTGGTTGTAAGTAGATGAGAGAGAAAAAGTATAATAAAAGTATGAAAAAATATTATTTAATTAAAAATAAGAGTATAAAAAATAACTGTTTTTAGTGTAATTATATGGATGGGGATGAGGGATGGATTGTGAATGCTCTTATACATTTTCTCAAATAACTTCTTTAAAACAAATACTAAGAAAAAAAATATATCATATGGTTTATGTTTCTTGTAGTATAATCATATTTAAAAATTTCAAGGTTATGGTGGTTGCAACGATTATTGGTGAGAAGTGGGATGTTGGGGGCTTTATAGTTTGAATTAGGGGGCTATAGTAGCGTAAAACAATTATAAAATCTTAACTTGTGATGTTAAAAGCGAAATTCAATAGTTTTAATATCACACTCGATCATTCATATGATTTTTCTAAACATAAAGAATCACTTTTGTTCACTTATTTTTACACTCGTTACGCTAAACACCATTCATAGTATTTTGTCATCTTTAAATTTTGTATTTAGATTATATGATGTTTACCTTTTCATCGTAATAATTATTTGAAAGTTCTCTAAAATGATAAAGTATACTTTGTTTATCTTATTTTATTTGATATGACTATGACTACTTGTATATGTTGTGGTTCTTCAAGGAAATACAAAGTCTTTGGTGTAGTTTGTGATCTAACTAACATCATGACAAGTAATTTTTTTGAAACGATAACTCACACACTCATTTATATTGTAATTGATTTACACTAATTTGTTTTAAGTGAAGCTTACGCTCTTGACCTGAAGACCTAAAAAAAACATCATCTTCCTAACTCAATAGTTTTATCATTGAACACAATCTTCGTTCCGAACTTTTACTTGTTTAACAAGTTTAGTTTATATATTTATTACATAAATAATTGCGTTAATAAAACACATGCTACAATATAAAGAAAGCAACACCACATGAACTCATTAATTAATTTCAAAAAGTTAGGCCACCTAATACTTTTGCATATCATTTTCAACCTTAGATACGTTCATGGTCTCTTTGATTGCCACAAAAAGTTTTGGTATAAGACTAGGTTTTTTCCTTTCTATTTTTATTATTTTCATGAAGAGCTCATAACATACTTTTATTAGTCATATATATTTACATATTACATGTTTTGAACTCTTAATCTTTTGAATAAAAAAATCATTTTACCATCAAAATATCTTTTAAAAACAATATAAGAGTAGGTGTTACATTATGGGTTGGTAAGTGTAAGAAAAAAACGAATGTGGTCACACTCACTCACCGAACACCTATAATTGGTTAGTGTTTGAGAGGGTTTTTAAAAATAGTTAGTCATTTTACTAATTATTATTATATATATAATATATTTCTCCCTCAAACAATTGATAATAATTAAACAATTATCTCTCATTAGAAATGTCAATTCAAAGGCGTCTCAAAACCACTTATTAGACCAACTTTTTTTTTTTAATCAACTCCGTTTTAGTTAATTTTACATTGACATGTTTAGAAATAAAGAAAAATACTCTGTACTTTTTTATTAACAAGCACAAGATATTTGAGAAAAATCGAAATAATGCTTAGATCAAATATCGAATAAAAATATTTTTTAAAAAAGTTGACACTTGGAGGATATTCACCAGATGGAATGTTCAATGTATAGAGCCCTCACGTAGAGAGTGCCATCACGTAAGAGAGGCTCACGTCCCTTCTCACGCCCAAAGGGGCGATGTTCTGCTCGTGACCTCTTGCCGCATCGGCCTCATGCCCACAAGATCTAGCTTCCATTACACATACTATTCGAGTCTACACATACAAACCTGGCCTATAGATAGGAGTAGGGTGTCCATTAGTCAAAAAAATTCTGAAGTTTCCTCACCTTAAATAAGGGTGTTCATAGACCATTAATAATGATTGAATAGTCAACCTACTCTAAACCAAATCGTTTAGCCGATTTAAAAACGGCATAGGGGAGCATTGGAGCACGTTGCACCGGTAATTACCGGTTGAAGAGGTACTGCCTCGAGCACCTTAAACACTCCTATTTTTAGCCTCATGAGTCAACCATGTTATAAATAATAAAAAGTAACATGAACTTTATCAAGATTTATATGTACCATTAATCAATTTATTCGTTCCCACCGCTTTCCATCTTTCTTTCTTTCTTAAAAAAACATATATTTTACTTTATCATTATTTATATTCATATGTAAGCAAAGGACCACAAACGCTTAGAAAGTAGCAAAGCCTTTATGCTACACCAACTCTAATAACTTAATAATGATTATAACTTTATAAGAATTGGCCATCATGTGAAGAGCTTCACCTATCATGACTCAACTTTAATGATTGATTGATTTTTTTATAAATTAGGAGAAATTATTGCATACATAGACATAACTACCAGACTTAGAACGACTTAAAACTTGACTCTCGCATGCTCTATCAAGTGTGATTAAAGACCGGCATCGATATCTATTCACATCTTAACGTCTAGATGTCTATATAAGTTTCTTTTTGAAATAAATAAACTGGTGGAACCACATGATAATATGTCTACCTTTCAAAGGATGAGATTATAGGGGTATGGGTTGTTTGTGCATTTGACATTGTTTGGTTACGTGTATTTGTGTTTATTATTTGTTTTAAAACTGATAAGCAAACTCAAACACTCGTTAAAATTATTTATTTTAGAAAGAATATCATTTAAAAATAAAAGATTATTCTTTAAGTAGATAAATACTTTAAGATACGTAATCTCAAACACCTTTTACCATTTGCATATCTATTCTAAGAGATCATCACTAGTGTAGCTAAATCGGTATAATCAATTCGTTCAAATTTTAGTTCCAATATACGATTAGGCCTACATTAATCACCAATATAGATTAGAAAGAAATTCAAGTTACTCATAATAATGGTTAATGATGTAATTCAAAACCAAATAACTAGGAATTTAAATCCCGTAGGGTGTGGCGTGTAGTGATTTTATAATATAAAAATTTAGGAATTATTGTTAGACAAAAAGTTAAAGAGCCAAAAAAGTAACACAAAGATTGTGAAATGAAATACAACTCTTATCATCCAAAGTATGATCGTATATTTGCCATTAAAAAGATAAATTAAACTATAACTCCGAAATAGGATGATTATTATAAGTATTTATAAATGTTTGCAAATTACTCTATTGATTAATGCAAATTTTAAAAATCTCTTTCAACACAAATGCCAACATAAACGTTTTGAATATAATTCCTTTAATTTAATTAAATTTGATTAAACCAGAATGCTAGCATCTTCTAATTTGATTACTGGTTTCCTTTGATTTAATCCCATAACTTATTTAAATTTAATCATTATATAAACATATAAAAACTATTACTATTTAGTGATTATTTATTTTAATTAACTTAAATTACCGAGGATGAAATTTGATTATTATTTAATAGATACTTTTCTTCATTGTTAACTCATGTAATTATTTAATAGATACTTTTCTTCATAATTAACTCATGTAATTATTTAATAGATACTTTTCTTCAAATAGCCCAAAACCTTAAGTCCAAGTGGCCCAAATCACATGGACAAAAGGAGAAGTATACTCAAGTCTTTATTTCACCGATTTAGCCTTTAGGAACATTTTGATATAACTTCGTTTTGTTTGTTTATCTTTATATTATACGAAGGTCACCTAACTATTCGTTTTTTTTTTCCAAATCTGACGAAAGAGACATGTCTAAGAACATTCACATCATCTTCCTCATTTCATTTTTATAATCATACTAAAAACCATCAACTTTTCACTCATTTTTTCATTTAAATAATTTTTTTTATTTATTTATCATTACGTTTTTTCTATTTCCTCCACTCACAACCAATCTCCTATAATATATGACACACACATAAAAATAGAAAACCTACCGTGAATGCTCTAATTTTAATAAACGACAGTGCATTTGTTATTTTACAAAATTATGACATGTTATTATGTCGGATTTGATATAAACAAGACGGAATAAACACGTAAGGGAATCATACCCAACAACTCATTCCCTTGTTTACATACTCTACAACAAAACAACACCTAACTACTTACGAGATCTATCATTTCATCAAGGCGACCCCGTAAGGATATTCTTGGATGTTTTTATAGAGAATGAGGATCAAAGGAGGAGAGAGGGTGGATGGTAGTTATTGGCCAAGAACGGGAGAGATGGGTGACTGTTAGCGGGAGGGAAAAAGGAGAAGGAAGATGAGTTTTTGGTTGGGGTTATGGTTGTAAAAGGTTCAGGAGGGAGAAGGCGGGGCAGATGTCATGTCACACTCGTTTTTGAAGGCTCTTAATGGGGGCGCGCTCACTACAGTTTTGAATTTCCTAATTTCCTGACACCGTACGATTCCTGCAGCCCCTCCATAACATACCAACCTCTCACCACCTTTATTCATGTTCCACGTCACACGATGCATGGCAATGATTTTTGGAGGGAAAACTTCGACTTCCTCCTCTTTAACGTCCTCTTCTTCAATCTTATTGTCGGTATCCATGCCCACTGATGCTTGACTCGTTTGGGTTTGGGTTTCCCGTGAGGTGTCATTACCGTCCTTCCAGGGTGTTGACGCTCTTTCTGAATACAAGTAGTGATCTAAAACATTAGCATAACAAAAACTGGACCTCGTCCTAGGGTGATGACACATGCAAGTGTGATTATAGTGTGTAATGTCTTAAAGTTGTGAGTTTGGATGTGTGTTAAAACTGGTTTTGTAAAATTAAATAACTAAAACCAGATAATCAATGATGATTGATCCAGAAAGGAAGGAGGCGGTGTTTGGATGTGCTTATGATGAGTATTTCAAGCCATTAATTAATAAAGCTACCACAAAAAGACATTTTGTATTTATTAAAGAATAATTATGACAAAAGAATCATCTGTAATCAAATGTTTACAAGTTACATTATAACAAATTAAAAAATTATAAAAACTTGAACAAGGTGTAGTGGTAAAAGATTAAGTATATTTAGTCTCTTATGGTACATCCAAACATCAGCTTAGGTGTGTGCACGAATACACATACAGATAAAGAGAGAGTAACCTGAGGATTGTTTGGGGGGTGTTTGGCATTTTGAGATTTGGTCTTTGGCTCTCTTTTCTTGATTTGACCTTGACTTAACGCCACGACTGGTTTTAGGGGTATCAACCCATTCAGTGGACGATTTCTTCATTGGAATGGGGACGGTTGGCAATGGAGATAACACAGTAAGACTTGAATCTTCCTCTGTTATGGACCCACAAAGATAATGAGGTTCACGGTTTCTGAGAGGATCTTTCTCCACCGCCTTGGTTGTAAGCTGATTAATTTTATAAGCGCGTGTCAATTCTTATACTAAAATGCATATCTGTATAACGGTGCACAGGAATCATATCTGATGTAGAAGTGAAATATTATTAGATGATAATATAAAAGCACACCTGAAAATTTATAACTTTACCATCTGAACAGCAGTATGCAACCATACCTGGGATTCATGTTAAAAATGGTTAGATTACAGTAAATATAAAACCATGTTACGCTAATGAGAGTGTCCTAGGATAAACTAATAACAGTCAGACTCATGTATTTTAAAAACTGGATAGTTTTCAGTTGAAAAAGAAATGTCTCGAGTAAGCATTTTAATTCGTGTTAGATGGCTTTGACCCATTTAACCAGTTAGAGTTGTAGCTATTTTTAAAATTGTGCCTGTTTGACCTGTTATTAAACTAATAGAACATAATTTTCATAATAATGAATTTGAAATGCCACCCTTAATAGCAAGCAATAATATCCCATATAAGCATACAGAAAATTACCTGTCAATCTGGACACTTGAACACTCCAAATTGAAGAGGATGAGCAATAATAACTATAAGATCCATGTTGTGGTTTTATATCAGAGGGCATTCCAGTAACAGGGACATCACATGCAGCTTTTAATAAGCTGATTATTTTTATTTCCCCATCATCACAAGATAAAACAACACATCTGTAAACAAAAACAAATAATAATTGAAAAAGAAAAAGGCATAGAGAGTACTTGTAATAATAGCTGAGGTAACATTAAAAAAAATACAAAACTACACAGAGTACCTTGGATCTGGCAGCCAATCCAAACTATTAATGATTTTCTGAGAAGGTATATCCCAAAGAGGGTGAAATGGATCACTGCAGTGAAAAGTTAGAAGGACAATTTAACTGCTGTAAAAAATAAAAAATTTTGGGGCCGGCTTAGTGTGCATATTATGAGTAAACTTTACATATATATTTACTGTAAAATATATGCTTTCGAATAAGATAAAAATTCTATGAACCGAATCAACCATGAAAATACTTTAGGGACTTAACTGCACTTTTGGTGAAAGTGTGCAGGGATTTTAAAGATATCCCTAAGAGGTATACAACTATCCCTGAAGGTATACAACCGAATAAACCACAAAATTATCCAAAAGTGCACTAATGATAAAATATCCATTCACGCACCAAAGAATATATCCAATTGCAAATTCAATGAAAAATAGATCATTTTCCAAACTAGTATATAATTTGGTTTTAAATTACTTTTCACATAAGCATTTTTTGTTATGTGGCATCTGACGAGGTTGCTGACAAGGCATCATCATATCAGAAGTTTACAGGTAAAACCAGTTCAAATGAGGCAAGTTGCAAAAAGAGTTGGTAAATTGGAAGATCATTTCTATTTCGAGCCTAATTTAAGTTGGTTGCTGAACAATCAATTCTACAAACAGCTTTCTCCTGCAGACATCAAGCTTAAAATTTAACATTGGGTTTGAACTTTGAAGAATATAATATGACATCTAGTAGAATTGCATACTAACCGTATGTCCCAAAACTTTAAACCTTTATGACCAGCAGTAACGATGGTATTTGCACTCTCAGGATCACTGCAGATATTAAGAACAGTTGTTAAATGTGTGTTTAGTTGTGATGAACATTCTTCATGTTTCTATCTCTACCTTTTCAGGAAACTATAGGAGATTTCACTCTGCATAGAGGTGTAGAAAATATGGAGAACATGTTCAAAAACAGTTGTATTTTCTAGGCTAGAAAATGGGAAAATATGGGTTTAAATGGAACTATAATCTATCAGCTTCTTCTCATATCAACTTATTTTTGCAGTACCTAATACAAATGAACAATTTTATAAAAGGCTTTAATATAGAAAACACATATAAAAAAGAAACTACATGACAGTTCAGTTGGGTTAAATTCAAAGAATTATAAAACTAAAACGAGTCAAAAGTTCAAATGGGTTAAACATAAAATTGTTATAATAATGAAATGGGTCAAATGGTTTAGATATAAAAGAAGTAACTATAAGACGGGTTAAATATAATAAAAAATAATATGTTAGATTTTGTAAGACATTTGAAAAGCAGGGACGGCCTTTATAAAGAAAAAGTGTTATAAAAAACTATATAAGTGGGTTTTTTAAGAATAGAGCTTTAAAATAGAAAACCAACTTTTCTCTTTTCCATTAAAATTTTCCAGAAAAATACTTATTTGAGCCCATTTTCTGTTTTCAAAGATTTCAATGAAAACTTTTCAGGAAAACAAACATATTTTTCTGCATCTAAGCAGCCGCAAAGTATCTTGAATTAAATTCAAACAATTTCACCTAAAGCAGCAAGTTCAAAGATACTCAACCCAGCAGCAACACATAAGACCGACTTTTCTCTTATCCATGAAAATTTTCCAGAAAGACACTTATTTGAACACAGTTTAAGAATTCAATGAAAACTTTTCAGGAAAACTAACATATTTTTCTGCATGTAAGCAGCCACTAAGTATCTCGAATTAAACAACAAATAATTTCACCAAAAGTAGTAAGTTCAAAGATACTCAACCCAGCAGCAACACATATTTAGTTAGAAGAAACACATATTAAATTGCATTATATGCTTCTTTCTCTTACAGACCTGGCCAGTGGAGACCACTTAAGTGCCCTTATAGGAACAGTATCTGCACTGAAACAAACCAAAGGTCTAGTATCTGCAAACAAAAAGCATGAAATTAAAATCAACTAATAAAAAGAGTAATACTTGTTAACAAAAAAGAACAAGCATACAAAACTATTTTGCTTCCACATATACAGACTCCAAGGGATTTACATCCGAAATGTGGGCTTCTGGTCCATGGGGGTGGGCAGAATGTGAGGCAGTTCAGGCTTGAGTAGGAGCATTCCATGGGGCGGCCCATCCGGCTTGGGTAGGAAACGGGCAAGGGGGAACAGCCCAGTACGGGTTGGCCCAGTAAGGGGGCATATGAGGGTAAGGTTGTGGGCTCCAAGGGTTTCGGGAAGGGCCTGGGCGAATGGGAGGGTTACCCGACGAGCGGGTGTTGGAACGATGGGGTGGGTTGGGTTTCGGATGTTGACCGCGGCCCGATGAAGGGCGTCGGCGGCCGGGGTTGGTCCGGGAGCCGGAGTCAAGACGAGGTGGGTTTGGAGCCGATGAGTTATTGGATGTATCAGCGGTGAGGGCTTCAGATGGGGTGGAAGCTGCTCGTGCACGATGGCGTTGCTGCTCTAATTGAAGCATGCTA
Organism: Flaveria robusta; assembly: GCA_025506415.1. Taxonomy (NCBI): domain Eukaryota; kingdom Viridiplantae; phylum Streptophyta; class Magnoliopsida; order Asterales; family Asteraceae; genus Flaveria; species Flaveria robusta. Next base: position 1,369,196 of record CM046472.1, on the reverse strand, counting down.
CATGCTTCTTCCCAGGAAGGCATGCTTTGATTGATGATGGTTCCGAGTGCATCAAACTCCATCGGTAATCCATGAACCAGTTGAAGAACTAAGCGCTGTTCGGAGACTGGGCTATCAACTGCATTTAGTTGATCAGCCAAGTCTTTGAGTTTTTGGCAGTAGTCTTCAAGAGAAGGCATGGAGCTGAGTTTCATGTTGATGAATTGTTGTTCGAGGGCTGCAGCGCGGGACCCTTTGTTGTTCAAGAAGATGTTCTTGACCCGGTTCCATGCCTGTTGAGCGGTAGAATCGGTCTCAAGAACTCGTGTGAGAAGATCATCTGACAAGGTACCGTAAATCCATTGAAGCACAATGGCATCTATCTTGAGCCATTGGTCATAATATGGATTATTTTTATCAGGTGGGTTGGTGTCGTCTATATGGTCGAGAACCTCGTATCCTCGCGCATGAAGTTGGAATAACTTCACCCACGACGAGTAGGAGACTTTCGATCCATCTAGAACACGCACTTTCTTTTGAATATCGGTTACTGAGTAAACTGGGTGAAGGGTGTTTTGCTTAGGAGCAGGTGCAGCAGGGATCTCAGATTTTTCAGCCATTACTACGACTGGAACCGAGGAATTTTGCTGCACAGGATCGAGGATGGCGGGTGATCAAGGTTTGTCAGGATCGAGATCCTGGACTAGCGGTCTGCTGAGGTCGAGACCTTCGGTTGACGGCGACGATGATCACGTGGTAGAGAGCCAGTAGGGCTCTGATACCATGAAAATCTCTATGATCAAAACTGAATTCTTATTCCAACTTCAACCCAATATATACAGGAATACAAGAGATAAAAAGAGTAACTAAATCTCCTAATTAAAGGGAGATATATACAGAAGATTACAGCTAATAATATACTTTACAAAGTAAATAATAATAATAATGTATATCGCTAATAAAATATACCGGCATTGTTAGTTCATTTTGAAATTTGCCAATCCCAATACTTAGATATAACACGTATGCCAAAATTTACATAATAGAAAGTAAACACCTAAAAATTACCTTTAGAAGAACTACTAGCAGAGAACTTCCACAGGGCAACCTAAATGTATACAAATATCTGAAGGGGTTATTTAAATACACACCATTTGAAACAAATACATATTTAAAATTAAAATTACAAATTTACCACTCCATCATGACAGCCAGCCAGAATGAGATCATGAGGAGCTGATGCTGACCACTCCAGTGTTAGGGGAATGCTGTATGAGAAAAAAAAAATTCCGAACGGAAGGTTCAAGTCAAAATAAAAATATAAATTACAAAACTTGTAGTAACATAATGGCAATAATAAGGTATATAGAAATTATAACTGGATACTGCAATAGGCTGTATTGAAATGAACGTTAGATAGTATAAAGCTATTACCTTTGTCTATCACCACATTTCAACATTGAACAAAAGAAGACTGGCTTCAACTTGAGAAAACGAGGATCATTGCCTTTTGTTTGACAAGAAGAAAATATAGCTTTTGTTACATGAGGAAGAGGAACCTCCCACCTGCATTATGGTAATGAAGGAATATAAAAAAAATAAATAAATAAAGATATATCTTAAACAACACACTGAATAATATTTATAAGTAATCTCACACTTCAAGAGCTCCATTCCCAAGCAAGACAGCAAGGTATCCCATTATGTGTTTGGATATAAGACCGGAATCAGAAGGCCTCCATTTCACATCCCATGCAACTTTTCCATTGTGGGCCAGGCCCATTACAAGTCTAGGCAAAACATCATCTTCGTCAAGAGGACTTTCACAATTTTGTGGTAAAGTAGGTGAATCAGCACCCTTATCTGGACGACTTCTCTTTGTTGGACATTTTTTTAATTTTGACGTTGAGTTTGTCCATGTTGACTTTGCTGCGTGGTCTTTACAGTAATTTTTTGGTTTTCGAGTATAGACATTAGAATCCTTTTTGGTGACTTTCTCTTTGGCAAGGACTTCAGGGGTCAAAAGGGTACACTTATCTATAGCAAGCAACTCGCTTGAGTTATTAGGAAATGCAACAGCCAGAGGCTCTGGGCTTGTGTTGGGTGAATTATTTGTAAATTCAGAAAGCGATTGCATATCCCTGTTGATACCGTCAAAATTATTTGATGATTCCGTCGTAGGTTTCTTTCTAGGTTTTCCTCTTGACTCATGAGAATTGACATTTTTATCAACTTCTTCTTTGGGAAGTGATTGAAGAAAACTATTTGAACTTTCAGGAGATAGAACAGACACATCATGCATTAATTGATTGCTGTCATCCATTTCATTTAGAGGAGTCTTTCTTGGCCTCTCTTCTTTCACCGGTTTCTTTCTAGGTCTTCCTCTTGGCTTATGAGATTTCACCTTTTTATCAATTTCTTCTTTGGAAACAAATTGAAGTAAATTATTTGATCTTTCAGGAGATTGAACAGACAAATCATGCACTAATTGATCGCTGCCATCCATTTCATTTTTAGGAGTCTTTCTTGGTCTCCCTCTTGGTCTCTTTGACTGTGTGGGATCAATATTTGTGGAAGATTTCCTTGATCTGACTTTGACCAATGGAATCTCAACTTGTTGACTTTGATTAGTATTCAACACACACCATATCTGGATTAGACCTCTTCCAGTAAGTGGAGCACCAATCTGGTGATATGAGGACTCTGGAGGATGAGCAGAAACTGCAATGAACTAGAATACATTTACAAAATAAATAAATGAATAAATAAATATGTTTATTTCATTATTCTAAATCAGAATAATGATCAACAACCAATTGAATATGCTTGCATTGTAGGTGAAGCTACAATAAAATAAGAGTTGTTAATTGTTCATAAATAGATGAAGTCTTGGCTCATTTTATTATGACTCTACTGTAACAAGAAACCAGCTCATGTTCAAGCAACATAAAGGACGGGGTATTTATGTAAAAAAGTACCTCAACATTAGTGTCAAAGGTAGAACTTTGATGAACTCTGGGACACCAATCCAATGCCCAAACAGGGCCACCAACATACATTACAAAATCTTTGCTGCAACAAGATGTTATAAGATAATAATATAGTACGTATGTATATATATATATAATAAAAAAAAACTAAATGATCTATTAACAAGTATGTAAAATTTCACAAAGAAATCTTAAATTATGGCACAAACACCAAGGTATTCCGAGTCATTTAAATATATAACATTCAAAATTACAAATGTAACATAATAGAAGTAGAACGTAAAGCTAAAATTTATACCAAAATCTCAAATTACCAACAAACAACTATCAAATATACTAATGAGGAAAAAAACATATACATATATATATATATATAGACACACACACACATATAGTGGAGTGATCAAGAGATTAAGAGAAAACAACTAACTTATGAGAAAACTGCGAATAACACCTCTACTCAGTCACATAATCTATAATGTATTTTTTTTTAATTGCCTAAAGGTTACTTGAGTAACTTATGAACCCGTTATTTTATGTAATTATATATTTTTCAATTTAAATCTCATCATTCATGATAAAATGAAGATTGAGTTACATATATGTAACTTATACGAGTTACATATAGGTAGCCCATTATTTTACACATGTAACTCGTAGTTACACATAAGTAACCCATGCTTTTCGCAGTTTTCTCATAAGTCGTAGTTTTCTCCTGATCCCTCCCTATATTCTAATTTAACACCTTTAATTACAACCAAAATGCAGCGTATATAAGTGTCAAAACCTCAAGAAAGAAAAAAAAATAGCTTCTGGATTTTTGGAACTATAGTTAATTATGTAATAATGATTTAAAGAAGCAGCCACATAGAGAAAATGAATAATAACAAACCTCAATGGTGACAAGATTTTGTTTCCAGGTGATGTATCCTGCATCTATATCAGACCCAATCTAATAAGGCATTTTTTAAAATGAAACTTAATATATAAACATATATTCAGTGTGTGAAATCAAACAGCCAAATAATTAATCTATTTGCACCTTGGGAACAGCTGCTGAAGAAAATTGAGGCATGTTGATCCGACTTGTGACATCTTTCTCCTGGGAAGTTACCTTTTCGAAAGCAAACCTAATAGCCCGAGGTTGATAATTGAAATCTCTCCATTTACTGTGGATATCAAAATTTATAGTTAAGAGATCATAGAATAACTACAATAACAATATGAGATGGAAACAAAGAACTTAAATGCAGAAGTTTATAAACTTGATACTGCTGATTTTAGTTGTTTATTTTATGATAGTGCTGATTTTCACCTTCAATCAACAAACTTCCAGTCTTCCACTACTTACATTTATTTATACGCCCCTTCTACTGTTAGAAATTTTATTATGGTAACCCAACCACAATTATCAAATACTACTCATCCCAACTATAGTAAGTTCAGTCATTTTTCTTTTTCTTCATAGAAGCCAAGTGCACTGGGGAGAACTATTAACTACTAAGAAACTATTAACTTTTTATTAAAGTTAAGATTACCTAACCAAATTCTAGAAGCTAAAGACTTCCAGGTTTATCGGCCTTTCTGTTAGGAAAAAGTGTTCAACAGTCCAAGAAGAACTTGTCCTAACAAACATGTCATTCATTCTAGCATGTTATCAATTTGTTTAAAACAGAAAATTATCATTCATTCTAGCATGTTATCGATTAGTTTAAAACAGAACATTGTCATTCATTCTAGCATGTTATCAATTTGTTTAAAACAGAGCATTCATAAATGCTCTGAGAAAAAGGAAGTTGTTAAATCACTTGTCAGAAAAAAAAAAGAAAGAAAAAAAAACTATGTCAAAAAAAATCATAAAAGGCATAAGTTATGTTAGGTAGTTACAGAGCCAAAGGGCCCTTAGCCTATTGGTACCAACGGGGAAAAGGTGTCCTTCCCCAAGTGATTGAGGATTCAAGTCCCACAGAAGACAAAGGTGTAGACTTAAGAGTAAGATTAGAAGATGCATGAGTTAGGCGTTCTACAAAAAATAAAAATTGAAAATAGGAAAAAGGTAATTACAAAGCTACGCCTCCATATTTCAGCATGAAGAATAATGAAAAAAGGAAAAACGATTTGCTCTTTTTGGTCCAAATTGACAATCTTTATAGTACTTTTTACTCTCTAAGTTCGCTTCTGGTGACTAAAAAAAGTTTAACCACATGTTTGATTTAATTAGGACTGTTGACCATACAAGTCAATATATTAAGCAACTTTTGTGTGAAAAAATACACAAACTTTTTACAGGAATAGAAATTGAAAACAAAAAACACAGACCGTGTACTTTTGATTCATTCCAGTTCCGCTTCCAAAGAAGTGAAGAGTGAGCAAATCAGTTTGAAACCAAAGCATATTGTTAATGTTTCATAGGCAGTGAAGAGTGAGCAAATCAGTATATGATTACTTTCGTCCAATCCGGTTTACAAGTTTAATTCATTCCAGTTCCACTTTCAAAATTGTCGGGAATTAAACAATTCAGCTAAGTCCGTTTACTTTACAATTCAATTAAGTTAATAATGTGAATTTGTTACACATTAATCAAACATATTGTTAGTAGAGAACATTTATAAAAATAGTGACTTCACAAGCGCACCTTAAGAAAGTTACAGAGGAAGACAATCGCTGAATCTCTGTTTGTTCATACTCCGATTCTGATTCTCCAGAGATCAGAGCAATTTTATTCACCACTTTGAAGTAATTTTCAACTGAATAATCGAACTTTGAAACCCTAATTCCTGGTGGTAGAGCTTCATTGCTGTCTCCATCTCGGTCCACCACTGGAACTAATTGTAAATTAGATTGTTGATACTCCATTGTCAATCATACATAAATTCCTATACATCTCAAAAAAATTTATTCACAAGTCAGAGCATCCATTTTCTCCTACAAAAACCCTGTCCCTAAACCTTTTACACACTAAAGATGGATGGGGGAGTTGAGATTTCTTGGATTGATAAGAAAATTGATTTGATTTCCGAACAATTACGCTCTGAAATTAGAGAGAGAGGGAGAGATTGACTAATTTGTGTTTTACATCTTAATAAATGTTAATGTATTGTGGGTTGGCATGTAACTTTAGTCCAAATGGTTAAATCGATAAACCAAACAAACCATGCATCGAACTTCATCGGTATCGGCCATATATGGTATGGTTCATTGTCTATAAAAAGTTCCATTCCGGATACATTCCAGCCGGTTCAACACCGAATTTAGTTTTATTTTAATGGACGAATGTCGTTTGAAAATGAACTAGGCTTAAAGCACTAGCCAGAAGTTTGAGTCCTGTTCGAAACCGAACCAATTCTTAACGGTATCGAACCGACACCTAATCCATAGAATATGATTTGGTTCTTTTTCAATGTTTTCAAATTTTTGGGTTCTGGTCTAGTTTCAAATATCGCTTCCGGAAGCCTTGCAATTACCAGCATTATCAGAAAACATGTGAACAACAATTCTAGTACCAACTATTTCAACAATTTCCTCAAAAGAGGTTGCACGCAGACTCGGCAATTCTCTCAATATATGAAGCATTAACAGATTTAATTAAAATGATGTCCCTTTCGAAATATAGACCAAGAAACTAACTAGACGCCTTTCTCTAGTAGCACCTCACCATCCACCACTCATAATAGTACAGCCAGTTTCTACTTTCAGTAAAAAGCAACTGTAAGTAATACTGACTGTTTAGCATATCTTAACAAAGTGACATGCTTAGCATGATAAGAAGGGACGGTATCTTCATGACCTACAACTTATTATTCATTGAAATTGGAAAAAGATGAAAATTAACAGCATTTAAAAGGTTATAAGCATCAGAGAGCCACATATCAAGAGTCAATCTGTATCATGAAATGTTTCATCACTTTGCAATGCAAATTCTATTAAAATTTGAGAACTATCATGATTACCTCGTTTAAAATCTGATTGCAAGTTTGATGAAGCATTCCCTTTTCCCTTTTCAACTTCTTCATCACCATTCAAGTTAGGTAAAACGAATCCCCTAGGTAATTCTTTTGTTTTCTGAGATTTTTCTTCCAAAATCCCTTGCATAAGAAACTTGACATCCTCTGGTACCTTCAAACAACTTGCAACATTACCTTTCACTCCGGCGAGATGTTGCTTCATTCTATTAATCCCTCCACCACGAAATCCTTTTTGACAAAAAGTACAAACAAATAACTTTTTTCCAGCTTCATCTTGAGATTCACTAATATATTTCCAAGCTAAATCTGTTTTTAAACGATGATTTGATTTAACATAGGAATGAGATTGTCCCTCCGGTGGTGTAAATTCAACTACTTCCATATTCTACAAATAAATTGAAACAAGAGACAACAAAGTCAATGAACTATTAAACCACACATAGATGGTTAAAAAGAAACACCAATCAAGCTTTTAACTGGAGAAACAATCAATAGACTATTATAAACTACAAAACAAAAGGGAAGTATGAAACAGTAAACATCAAACATGTTTCATCAGAAACCTTATATGGCAACTACATATTTACAAATAATGTAAATACAAAACAGCTCAACGGCAATTAAAATTTTGAAGAAAACTTGTAAGTTTAAGGTTTTATAGTTAATATCACTCTGACGATTTGTGTAACAGTGATATGTGTGCATCACTAAAATGTACTTATATACTATAACTACAACCATATTACACCAAAATCTATAACCAATTATGGATCTTAGACTCTTTTATGTGAAGGGAACCGAGTAAAAGGGTGGCAATATATGTGGACTGGGTGACTATAATGGGTTTTGGTTAAACGGGCCGGATGAAAATTATATAAACAGAAGCCTCAATAATCAAGTACTGTTAATCACACATTCAAACTAGACCTGGCAAAACCCGGGGGGGGGGGGGGGGGGGGGGGGGGGGGGGTTGGGTTTCAGGTTGGGTCAGGGCAAAACAGGTTTAGGAACATCAGTTTTACGATCAACACAGAACTTCAACTTCTAATAAGAACCAAATTTACAGATTTACAAAATAGAAAACCTTAATTAGCATTCCAATTGTATACAAAACACAACAAGAATCCAAGTGACTCTGCATTCAAATTTAAACCTTGAAACACATTCTGTTTAAATGATATCCAACAACTTTTAATTAGAAACAAATTGCAAATTAATCAAGATCAAGAAGCTTTATGAGGACTAGCAAATTCAAGAATGTGGAAAATATACACAAATGCAACACACACACATATTTGATATTACATCAATCCTGCTCATGAAAGTAAGAACCCTTACTAAGAATCAAAAAAGGAACCCGACATAGATATAGTTGAGAGAAGATTGGACGTCGACATTGATGTTGTAGTTAGGAAATCTACAACAACAATGCAGTAGTGAATCTAGCAATTTTAATTTTTAAATACCCATAGTAACCCAAATTGAAGTGTCTAGGATTGTTTTGACAGGCCTAACTCAAACCCATGAACATCATAAGACCTAAGAATTATACGTTTTTCTTAATAGTAAATATATATTCTACAGAAATTTATAACTCACATACTTATCCTGGATGCCGGCATTTGCACTTATTCTTCCTTCCTCTATCTAAATCTATGTTAAACTGTTTCTTTTGGTTTTTTCTAACAAAGACCATTAGTTTGCGGCACAAAAAAACAATGTTCTCCGCTTCTCTTTATGATAAGTGATTGCAGTAATCTCCCATACAAATTAATGTTACCATGCTTAGAAAAGCCATATTCCTTGTTTTTGAACCATTGACATCCAGTTGTAATATGTATTTATCTTGTAGATCACCTAATTACATCTAATAATGAATAAACACAAATTAACCAAAACATTAGGTTAACTTCAGACGTCCAATTTGAACCCCTCTACTTAAATTCAGTTTATATAGACCATCATATCGACATAAACGTCCATATTTAAGATAAACTAAAACAGATTACAACTTTATTCATACAACACGTCAACATAATCGCTTAAATTGAGGTTCAGACTAAAAAGGGGAATTCCAACAGACAAATTAGGGCTAAATTACACATTAATCTTCTCGGTTTTCATCGAATAGCATGCTTAATCATCAAAAGCAGAACAATCAATTGCAATTTACAGCAAATTCAGTGGTTTATGATTAGAATTACCTATCGAATTGAGGTTTAAATAGGAAGCATCGAGAAACGTAGTATTGTTTGATTGTGTTGGCAGTTGAGATGATTTATGACGGAGAGATTAATGATTGTGAGTTCTGAGGTCTTGCCCTTTGATCTTCGTATGAGTTGTAGACTCGGGTTTCGACACAAGGTTTGACTGTGTTTAGAGTCGACTCGTTTCGATGTTTTCAACTCGTGATCTTCATCTTCGGTGTGAAGTGCAATTGGGGTTCGAGTTTAACTGAGTCAGCTTGTAGCTTTGACTCGTTTTATATCAAATCCTGGTGATCGTTTTATGTTTTCTTTTTTATCAACTCATAATCTACTTTGTTAACATCTTGTAAGATATAATCGATTGATTTTTTAGATAAAGGAAAGACACGTTAATTTGAGAAGTAATGATGGTTTGTGTAAACTGTAAAGTTATACAAGTTCTAGAATCATAAAGTACTTGTAGTCTAATGGTATCAAGATGTTAGTGGTAGACTCGTAGCTCTTTCGAGTTACAAGGGTTCAAGGCTTGTTGTTGGCATATAGTTTAGTTTAAAGTGTGTGAGTTTGCCGTTCGAAAAAATAAAGAAAATTAAATTTTAATAATCCTAACTTTTACTTATTTGCCGATAATAATCAATGTTATTAATTTGGCTTTGGACAATCTTAACTTTCATTTTTATTACGGTGACAATCTCAATAGCATAACTATCACAGATTACACTTGGTTTGCATTTATTCCGAACTCGATTTTGCTTGTATTTTACTTCATTACGTTCATAATCATTTATTTTGAGTGAAACCATGTGTAAATTATGCATAAATCCATGATAATTATGCTATAGTACTATTATCAGTAACAAAAGTGAAAGCTAGGAGTGTTAGCGGCCAAATTAATAGTATGAATTATTATCGATCAATGCGTAATAGTTTGTGTTATTAAAATCCAACTGTTAAAAAATAAATGAGTTCTAGAACCAAAATATTTGTAGTCTAATAGTATTAAGTTGTGTATCAAATGTGTTTTTTTTTTCTAATTAGTTTGTGTTTTACTCTCATGATTTATGTTGATAGATTTAAAAGTGTATTTTGTCATTCCGAGTCTGTCTGGATGGTAAGTTTCGTTGCCTATTTAAAGGAGATACCCAAATTCGATCCTGACAGGGGCTTTAGTATATATGGGAAAATTTAGGAGTAGAGCACAGTTAGCCGTTTAAAAAAATTAGAAGTGTAGTTAAAAAATGTGCAAGTTAAGAATTCCAAAATAGTTATAAGTCAAAAACAATGCATTTAAACTACCAATGTAAAAGAGTTTGAAATTATATTTTAGCAACTTACCGAGCAAGTTGTCTTAAGCTTATAATCAGCTAGAAAATAGCTCGAGCTAAATTAAAAACAATGAGTTAAGTTAAAAGTGAGCTATAAATCATAAGCTAGCTTAAAACTATCAATATAAAAGGGTTTAAAATTTTCTTTAAGCGAATATGCAAGCCGCCTTAAGCTTGAAATCAACTCGAAAATAGCTCAAAATAAATTACAAATATGAATTCAACGAGCTAAGTTGAAGTGATCTATAAATCACAAGCATGCTGAACAAAATAAATTTGATTTATATGGTTTTGATAAGAGTTACTAAATATAAGTGTGTTACATTTTTTTTTTTTTTTGAACGGCAAAGAAAATTTTATAAAAAAGGATGGGCTAGCAAGAAACTAAAACCCAAAAAAAATAAACAACTTACAACGAATAACACCAAAACACGAGAAGACTCTACCCGATTACAACTTAACTTCTAGACGAGTGCGTCCATAAGGACCACTCTAAGGCTCTACCTTTCATTCTAGCCTTGACCCACAAAGAGCTTAAAATTTTTATCTACTCCACAATCCTTGAAGCACAAGTCCTTTTATGATTAAATACCACATCATTCCTTGACCTCCATATGCACCAACAAGTTATTTGAATAATACCATTAATCAAATTTTTCCTTGTTTCATCCCCTGAAATTGTATTATGTAACCCCATCAAGTCTCTAAAGGAGAAGGCAAAAATAGGAGGAATCTTACACCATTGTGAAATGTTGGACCAAACTAAGTCTGCCACCGAGCAATTTATTAAGAGATGCTCCACCGATTCAATGTTTTCACCACACATTACACAGGACAAGCAACCGATAGTAACGTTCCTTTTTGCTAGAGCTTGAAGAATGGGAATTCTACCCATTTCTGCTCTCCAATAGTTATGAATTTATGTTTGTAGATAAATAGAAGTTTAAAACAAGATCTTTTAAGCGTATTATTTTCTAGGAGTGATGATCTCTGTTACGACTCAAAACACGATACGAAAATAATTGGTTTTAGTAAAAATTTGTCGTATAACCTGCCGGGTATTGGGCATACTTGTGAATATCAAGTATGCCATTAACTTTGTTAAAATATATTCATGAAATTTTCAAGCACGTTTATCTTTTGTTGTTATGATTTTTAAATAATTTTATGGTTCAAACAATTGAAAAAAATGATAATATAATAATTTAGCGGGTCACTTGACCCTATAAGCCAATGCATGCCTCGACCCCTAGTTGGTCATGACAACTATAGTGACGACAACGATGCTGCTAGAATGATTGTGGTTGTATTGGGACAACGAGTGGTAGTTCGAGACAAACAAGAGTCACATGCGACACTCGCTTAGTTAGATACTTTTTTATGTTAATAAGTTATTAATAGTTGCTCGTTTTAATTTAAGTAATTATTAATTTAAGCTAACTAAAATAAACTCATGTATACTTTGTTTTTACCCAAATCAATACACATTTTGAATAATACTGTGATTGTCGTCTATTAAAAATGTTTGAAAAGTCAATGTAAATTTCATACTAATATAAATCTTAAAGATAATTTATACATAAAAATATAAAATACTGATGGTATCATCGAATATATATACATATACAGAGTGGAGGGTTCAGAAGAAAAATCATATAGTTATGTGAAAACAGATAAAACCATTGAAAACGCTCATACAATTTATAGAAATATTTATTACTACCTTTTATATATGTATGTGTGTGTATAGATAGACGTAGAGATCAAATAAAAACCATAACATAGTTTTATATCTACGTCATACATAGGTTACATATACATAACATATTTTCATTCAAGATAGTGTTACGCATATGTAACACTGTTCATTCTTATATTTATGTACAACATATATATAATATAGAGTGAATTATCGTTTTTCTCCTTTTGGTTTGATCATATTTATTATTTTCATCTAAAAAGTATTTTTTTTATATTTGGCTACCCAAGATTTGAAAAAATTATCATTTTCATCTAAAAATATTGATTTTGTGAAAGAAATTTTATTAATAACACGTAACATAAATTAGAATTTCGTTTTTACATGAAAATTTACATAGGTACCCCTTTAATGATTAATATTTTACATTTTACAGTAATGAATCTAATATTTTTGAATGAAAATGATAATTTTTTCAAACCTTGGGATCCAAATGCAAGAAAAAATATTTTTGGAAGAAAATAACAAATATGGCCAAACTATATGGAGAAAAATAACTCTCTAATATATATTAAATATTCTTATAACATTTGAAAGAACCAAAAAGAAATTATAAATTATATACGTGGTTTCTATGATTTTTTTAATTATTTTTCGCATAAATTGTTTTTTTTATGAACTTTCCCCTAAACAAAAACACATACACACACACACATATATATACACCAGTATCCGAGCATGCAAAACATTCTTTTTTATTAATCTCATACTTGTCTGGTTACCATCAAGGTTTTAGGTACTATGATGTGGTTATATTCGAAACGAACCGGAATCTCCAAGGAAACACAAGAAAAAGAATAGAAATTCAATTTCAGTAATATGCCAATGAGCCCTAGATCAATTGGTTGCGGAGGAGGCATCCCATTAGAAGGAGGCATCTCGTGTCTTTTCAAAGTGAAGGTCATGAGTTTGAGTCTCATTTGGTGCAATATGCACCAAGTGAGTTAGGGATTTTACCACAGTGGGCCTTTGGGTGGGGTTTCCCCTGGATTGGTGGGCGGGCCGGGTCACCAGCGTTGTCTGTGTTCGTGGGCGTGGGTGACCTTTCGCCAATGGATTTACTCGGGTGACCGGTCTTAAAATTATTCATTGGATATTAAAAAAATTAAACAAAACAAGCGTATAAATGAAATACTTTAGCTATAACAACTCATAATTGTTGCTAAACCTACACACACAATAATATGATTAATCAACTCCTTGGCCATTAGTCAACCATGTTTATCCCCATAATTTCTAAGCATCGCACTTCTTGTTTTATGATAGGTTTAGTGGCTGCATGTCGGGTAAAATCAGATCATATTGTATAGTCTCATTGAGTTATTGTCATCTCTAAATTCAACAATATTAAACCGTCGTAAAGTTCTGCTTTTATTCATATTACATCTGATAATACTTGAGGATGACAATTGTTATTCCCTAACATATCTCATGCGGTAAGGACAAGACATCATTATACGATGACTTATATATCCCGGTGTCACAACATCAATTTCACATGATTCGTGGAGACTAGGTAGAGTTAGATGTCGTGCACGTCACTGACTAATAACATAGACATTCTAAGCATTATTTAAGAAAACAGCCGTAATGGACATTAATGTCGGACAATTAATCAACGTGTTCCCATGGTATATTCGTGTGTGAATGCAAACTACTGCCTCCGGTTTATTATTCATCGAAAACAGCATATTCCATGCATTATCGATCCCTTTCATAAGAATCAAATTAGAGACCATATACATTGACACTCATAATTATATAAAATAATTGATTGATTCTCGTTATGTTTAGGGGTCAGCAGATGTCGATCCTACTCGAGAAAAGGAAAAGACCGACCCGATGAGAACCCGAGCCCAAAAGACTACAACTCACAATAACTAATACCCACGACGCATGGATAGGACCGCTCCTTGGTTCTTGGTTTTTAGAGTTTTGGTCTCAGGTCGGTTCGGTTATACTTTGGTTGGTCTAGTTTCACTCACTTGTTCACCCATAGTTACGTAATATATTAAATAACTATTCGTACAACTTTCATTTAAGAAAATCACTCAAAATGTTAGATTTTGATTTAAAATAAGATTGATTCAAATTATAAATTCGACACTAGAGGTGAGCAAGAACCAGTTCTTTTCAACCGGAACCGTCAGGACCGGTTGGACCGAACCGTCAAGAACCGGTTGTATTAATGACTTTAAAATATAAGCAATAAATATTTTAAGTGAATTTACTAAACAAAATGAAATGGAATAGTTATCTTTATTCTTCCATTACATTTGAACGTAACCAAAATTCTTATGAAAGGAAAGATTATTCACGTCTAAACATAAAAATAAACATATTTAAAATTATAACTTTATATAATTATCATTCAAATTTCAAATAAAGATATAATATTATCATAGAATATAATAACTTTACATAGTTTGTATCTTATATTATATATAGATAACATAGTACGAAAAGGAGAATAAATGTCATAACAACTGATCATTGATAAATTAGCGACATTCACCAACACATATTATTATACTAAAGCTCCAAATCCTCTTACCAATGTTTCAGAAGTTATGGCTACTCGTGTTGTTGGCCGCCATCGTCGCCGGAGTTGCAGAAGCTGTTGATGCATATCACCGGCCACCGCCGCGGGAGATGCTTACCGTATCACTCAATGAAGACGCTGATCCTAGCACTCCACAACAAGTAAGCACTCCACAAACCAATCTTTTATAGACGATTTAGTGATAACCAATTGTTTAAAATAAGATTACATATAAAAATAACCCAACTTTTGGTAAATGCTATCAATAGCGTCATTTACATATTTTCTCTTTTTAAAATCATTAACGGCATATTTTTTCAAGTTAAAAATTAATTACATAATTCTTTTTTCTGTAATATGTATATTACATATGCATCTATTTTATTAAGATTAATTAATCGAATAACTATTTACCCTTATCTTTACAAAGCTATGTTTATACGTTTTCTTTCCTAAAACCATCAGTTGCATATTTTTATAAATTCAAGTTTTTTATATAAATAATAACAATAATATTCCACTACACATAAAAAGATTTAAAACTTTATTTCAAAACAATAATCACCGAGATTTAAAGTTAAGTTTCTAAATACAAACCACTTGTTAAAGTTTTAAACAATTACAATACCAAAAAATAAACATATAAAACCCGTTAATAAAAATAAGAGTAAAATAATTATTAAATAAATGAATTTAAATAAATGGATATATGTGCAATATAAATGTTTTAAAATGGAAATTAGGTAATTGATCTTTTAGATGTTGAAATATTAATTCATGATATATATATATATATATATATATATATATATATATATATATATATATATCCCTAAATATATAATCAAACTGAATTGATAAAAAAATATGACTTTATGTGTACCATTAAAGGTCTTAGGGTTATGAACACAAGAATTTCAAGCAAATTAATTTTGAACTGTTGTACTAAATAGATTTAGAAATATTGTTTATAAAGTTACTTAAATCTTTATTATATGTCCTACTTTATGAATTTTTTTTTAAATATAAAATGTTCTGCAAAATTAAATAACTAAAATAAACATACATGAATCTTATACGAAACTTTATGTATATTTATTGATTATTTTGTAAAAATTTATTCAAAGTAAGAGTTGATAGTGAAAAAGAAGTTTTATGTTTGTCTGTTTTATTACATATCAGGCCACTTGTGTTAATAGCACAATGTTAAAAATCAAATACTCTTTGAAGACTATGCACACAAACTCAAATCTCCTTAGGTATGGCTTTAGGGAAATTCAAATGAGGTATTGATGTTAAAAATGTATCATAAATATGATATATAATCATATAAGTATATAAATGTTGTATTCACATATTGTCACGTTTTTTATGTTATTACAGATCATAAATATAATATTAACTTGTAGTCTAATGGTATCAAGGTATTTGAATGGTGATGTCATTTTTAAATGATGAGTGTTATAAGTCTTGTTGTGAGAAAAATAGGAGTAATATAGGAATAAATTTTAGTAGGCATGTGAGTTTGTCAATAAAAACAAACATGAACCTTATATAAAATACGATAATATCTCAAATTTTAAAGGGTTTATATTCTAAAATCATGATATTCTTTTAGTGACCTTGAAAAAAATCGATAAGTTTTCATTGTAATCATATAATCTGAATATAAGTACAATTTGAATTTCCCAACACTGGATGAAGATGGTAACATCTGAATGTGATAAACTTTTGTCATATTGGAATCTATACAAAGATATACGTTTGTTTGTTTGAACCTTTACAAAGGTATAATCGGCAACTAAATGACACGTGTCCATTACATACTAACAAAAAAAAATTGCATAAATGATCCTTATGATTTAATCAAATTGCATGTTTGGTACTCAAACTTTAAAATTTATAAAAATAGTCAAACTTTTATGTAATCATTGCATGGTTGGTCTCTAGCATTAAATTCATTTATTTTTTATGTATTTTATAAAATTTAAACTAACTTTTAAATTTAATTTTAGGCACCAAAAGTACAGCATTCACATAAAAATTTGTATTAACTTTGTATTTTTGTAAAATTTGAGGACCAAATTTGCAATGATTACACAAAAGTTTAGACTAATTTTGTAATTTTAAAGTTTAGGGACCAATCATGCAATCTGATCAAACCATATTATCCATGTATGCAATTTACCCTACTAACAATTTGTTTTTATATGAACTAGGGAAAAAATGTATTAAGTAGGTGTTTAAAATAATTTTTAAGTAGGTGTTTAAAATATTTTTAATTACTAAAGTTATTTTTATATAAACATAAAAATATGTAATAAGAGATGACAAATAAAAAAGGATCAAATATGAAAACCAAAGAACTTTTGTGGCCAAAACACAAAAGCAAATAATTCCTTGTAACTATAAGTTTCAAATTATATACATAAATAATTCATAAAACGTTTTTTCTTTTATATTTTTATTTTATAGCTATAAAGTTAACTAATTTTTATAAAAGATCGAAATACTATGTTAAATCGTACATTTATAACAGTGATTCCTTAACACATGAAGTATCTTTCAATTTCCTATAAATAAGACGGGACGTAGTAGTGCTCTCAGAGGGCTTCAAATTTGCTGAGTTGAACACAAATAAAACTTTAATTAAAATCATTACGTCCTATTTAAAAGCGGTTTCAAACTTATTTTTTTTGTCAATCCCTTAACGGGCGTTAAAAGAGATGAGTGTATTTATGTTTTCTCACTTTTGACAACCTTAATTAAAAAAAGTTTTAAAATCACTACACCTGTTTTGAAAGATATTTTAATAGTTTTCCTAGATGGTATTTTAACGAATAAACCACTACAAATAGTCTAAGTACCAAGTGATAACAGGTTCATATATCTTTGGCCGGTGAAGATCGAATCCGAATTTCATGGATTACCGACGACCATACTCCACCGACGGTTTACTACGGTGTATCTCCGGGGAAATATGATCGCTCAGCTAATGGCACGGTTTCTTCTTATGAATATCTAACTTACACTTCTGGTGAAATACATGATGTAGTAATAGGTCCATTGGATTCGGGTACTGTGTATTATTACTGTTTTGCCCTTGGTTCGAAGTCATACTTTTTCAAGACTCCTCCATCTCACTTCCCAATAATACTTGCTGTTTCAGGTAATATAATATCATCATATTTTTTTATTTGAATATTTATACCAATTAAATGACAAATAGGTATTTTAGCTCGGATAAGAGTATTCATAGTGGATTCCTTATAAATATGTGAGTATATTTTTTATATTATAGGAAATGGTTATAAATGGTTGTGAGTGGAGAAGATAGAAAATTTACTGTTCACTTGTATATTTGATGAATCATTGTTCGGTCATTATAAATATTTTAATATTTTTGAAAGTGGTTGTGAGTAAAGAAGAAAGAAAATGTAATGATAAAGATATATAAAAGTATTATTTAATTGAAAAGAAGAGAGAAAAAATAATAAATTTTAGTGTAAATATATGAATACAGATAATGAATCCACTACGAAGGCTATAAATATTTATGTTAATGTGAGTGACAAAATGGAATTTGATAGGTGATCTTGGACAAACGGGATGGACCAAATCTACCCTTGAACACATTTCACAATCAAACTATGATATGTTACTACTACCCGGAGACTTATCTTATGCGGATAGGTTGCAACCACTTTGGGACTCTTTCGGGCGTCTCATTGAGCCGCTAGCGAGCCAACGACCGTGGATGGTGACACAAGGCAACCATGAGGTTGAGAAAATCCCAGCCATCCACTCTACCCCGTTCACGGCCTACAATGCAAGGTGGCGTATGCCATTTGAAGAAAGTGGTTCCACTTCTAACTTGTACTATTCGTTTGAGGTCTCGGGGGTTCATGTCATTATGTTAGGTTCCTACACCGATTTTGACTCCGGCTCGAACCAATACCAGTGGTTAGAGACGAATTTAAAAAAGGTTGATAGGAACAAAACACCATGGCTCGTGGTGCTTGTTCACGCGCCATGGTATAATTCTAACCATGCTCATCAAGGTGAGAAGGAATCGGTCGATATGATGGAATCAATGGAGGGTTTGCTTTACAAAGCTCGTGTAGATATCGTTTTCGCAGGGCATGTCCACGCTTACGAGCGTTTTGTAAGCTACTTCCTAAATACTTCAATCTAAAACAATCACACGATAAACGTACTAACTTATCTCTTACTAACAGAATCGGGTTTACAATCGAGAGATTGATGATTGCGGCCCAGTGTATATCACAATCGGAGACGGAGGTAACCGTGAAGGTCTTGCTAGCAAGTGAGTAAGACTTAAACAAAATGTTATTTTCTTCAATAAACGTGTAATTTGATTATCAGTGATTGTTTACAAACCATGTATTATAGGTACAAAGAACCGCAACCAACGATATCAGCATTCAGGGAAGCAAGTTTTGGGCATGGGAAATTCGAGGTGGTGAATGCAAGTTATGCCCTCTGGTCGTGGCATAGAAATGACGATGACGAATCAGTTCAGTCTGATTCGGTTTGGATTAGAAGTCTCGCTTCTAATCCAGCTTGTAATAAGCTAGTAATGTGAACTTCTTACCATATGTTAAACTTGAATTCTTAACCCCAACCAAGTGATGTTTGATGCAACAATTTTATCACACTATCTTTTAACCACATAAATCGTTTCAAAATAAAAACACCATAACCTTTTTTTAACAGTAAGCAAAGTAATATATAAACCACTAAGAAGCTAGATGAGGACCTAAAAAATAACTAAAATTGACTTTTTTTTTTTGTTTAACTTTAGACAAAAATGATCGGGTGTAACCATGACTGATAGAGTTTTTAATAAATACGTTTACGCACTAGCACGTGAGATTTGCGTAACGAATTAAACCATATCTGAAACAAGCATAAGACGACGGAGAAATTGACACTTGAAGTTGGTGGATTGAGCTTTGTGAGTCTGACAACTTGAGAAAAAAAGTAGTCGACTTTTTCTCTAACTTTGGATGTAAATAATTGTACATAACTGTGATTAGTAGAGTTTCTAAAAAGCAAGTTTATGCAATTCCACGTAAGGGTTTTCGTAACAAACCAAGCTTGAATTTTATAAGTCTGTCGATCAGAAAAAATTTAAATTTGTTTTTTTCTCTACATTTGGACGAAATAATAGTATGTAACCATGATTGATAGAGTTTTAAGTTATCACATTTATGCACTACTACGTGACGACTTCTTACTATATTAAACATTGTTTGAAATAGACATATGAAGTTTGAGATATCGATGCTTGAAGTTAGTTTTTTGAGCTTTATTAACCTCGAACGATATGGGTTGGGAAGGTGTCGGCTATGATTTTGCCGGCTAGGAAGGTGCTCCTCAATTTGGTGCTTCCCAATCGGCTATGATTTAGCCTGTTGGCCTACAAGCCTGTGGTTTAACCGGATGACATGTGTCAAAACCCTGTTCATTTTCGAGTGGCCTGAGCAACACATGCTTTACTTTCTCCATTATAAAGGTTCATGCACATTGCTCCCATCCTTCCTCAAAGGCAGCCGCACATCCTAAATGCATTCAATTTTCTTTTTTCTTTATAAAAATTTAGTTTTATTATCTGTACACATGCATTAGTAATGTATACAAGTAGTGATGACGTGAAATGCTTGGATCTTAGTGGATGTTTATAGTGTTGAAGCTAAAATAAGTTTTCAAAATATATAAGTAAAAAATCTAATATAACATGTGAATAGCCTTGTTTGTGAAATTAATAGCAGTCTAAATCCATTTGAAAAAGTAAAGTTAGATTTTCTAACTGAACGTAGTAAAACTTGAGAGCATCATATATAGTGCAAAGTTCGACTTAACGACTCCAACTTTACTTCTTCTAAGCTCATTTTAAAGAACTCATGATTTAAAATTTCCAAAACCTAAAAGTATATAAAAATACACATTAGTTTTTGTATAAAAAAAATATACTCGATACTTGACTTAGCTTCTGCTTAACATAATATCCGGGAATTACATAGCAATAACTCTTCAAAACACACTCCTATTTTATTCAAAGAATCTTTATGGAGCTTATTTGATAATCATTCATCCTAACTAATTATCCAAAACTAAAAACACAAACAGTAAGTCGTCCAATCATTCCTTCATGGCGGCCAAACATACGTGTTGTATGAGGAAATTTCAAACTGAAGCAGATAGTTTCATAATTCATCTTTTCTTCTGACTTTTATAGCTCCAATTATATACTGATTATTAGATGCATTAACGGTTAACCCCTCTAATTCCCATATGAGTTATCAAACGTTATGTACACTGGTGGTGGTCGCCGCCGTACTCGCCGGAGCTGCGGCATACCACCGGCCTCCGCCGCGTCAGACTCTCATATTACCACTCGCCGACGACGCTGATCCTACAACTCCACAACAAGTAACAAATTTCATCTCACAATTGCTGAAAAGTGAAAACCCTATGCTCGATTCAAATTAATAATGATTACAACTTACAAACGAATTTTGATTCCAACAGGTTCATGTGTCGTTAGTCGGTAAAGACAGAATGCGAATTTCATGGATCACCGACGAACATACTCCGGCCACCGTCAACTACGGTAAATCGCCGGGGAGATATGAATATTCAGCCACCGGAATCATTTCTTCGTATGAACATTTGAATTACACATCAGGTGAAATACATGAGGTGGTAATCGGTCCATTGGATCTGAATACGGAGTATTATTACTGTTTTGCTACTGATTCATCGCCGGAGTATTCTTTCAAAACTCCTCCGGCGAAGTTTCCGATCAAATTCGCCGTTTCAGGTTAGGGTTTGCAGCATATGTTGTTCAATTCAAGCATTATAGTTACTGATATGATCAAGTGATTAATAATGATGAATGAAATTGGGGATTTAAATATTTGATAGGTGATCTTGGGCAAACTGGATGGACACAATCTACACTTGAACATATATCAAAATCTGACCAT
Organism: Flaveria robusta; assembly: GCA_025506415.1. Taxonomy (NCBI): domain Eukaryota; kingdom Viridiplantae; phylum Streptophyta; class Magnoliopsida; order Asterales; family Asteraceae; genus Flaveria; species Flaveria robusta. The sequence goes on along the minus strand of CM046472.1, from coordinate 1,347,416 downwards.
GATGTGTTTTTACTACCTGGAGATTTGTCGTATGCTGATTCGGTGGAGCCGTTATGGGACTCCTTCGGCCGCCTGGTGGAGCCGCTAGCGAGCAGGCGGCCGTGGATGGTGACACAAGGGAACCATGATAGTGAGAATATCACTGCCAGCCCTGCCACCTTTATTGCTTACAATGCGAGATGGCGTATGCCATTTGAGGAGAGTGGTTCCGGTTCTAACTTGTACTACTCGTTTGAGGTGTCGGGGGTCCATGTTGTCATGTTGGGTTCCTATGCTGAGTTTGGGTCGGGCTCGAATCAGTACCGGTGGTTGGAGTCTGATTTGAAGAAGGTTGATAGGAGAAAAACGCCATGGCTCGTGGTGCTTATCCACGCACCATGGTATAATTCTAACCATGATCATCAAGGTGAAATACAATCGGTTGGTATGATGGAATCAATGGAGGGTTTGCTTTACAAAGCTCGTGTTGATGTCGTTTTTGCAGGACATGTTCATGCCTACGAGCGTTTTGTAAGCAACTTACTCATAAATCCAAATCTAAACGATTGTTTTAACTTTTCTTTTATTAAGTGCAAGGACCCATCACTTGATAACTAACAGCTCATCAATTTCATCAATATCCTGCTAACCAATAAGACTAGATGCAGATGATTTTTGAGGGGTTAAAGAAACAAACCCGTGCTATTTTAACTTTTAAGTTCGGACGATGAACAGACTAATTTCTCTTCTGTTTTGGTAGAACCGTGTTTACAATAAAGAAGCTAATAACTGTGGCCCGATGCATATCACAATCGGGGATGGAGGCAACCTACATGGTCTTGCTAGCAAGTGAGTTGACTCGATGAAACACCTGTTTTTTTTTTCACTATAATACACGCATTCAATCATTAACAACTTAAGAACATCATGTTTTGTAGCTACATCAAACCTCAACCAACAATATCAGCATTCAGGGAGGCAAGTTTTGGGCACGGGCAACTCGAGGTGGTCAATGGGAGTCATGCTAAGTGGTCATGGCATAGAAATGATGACGATGAATCGGTTCAAGCTGATTCCGTGTCCCTTATAAGCCTTGCTTTCGATCCAGCTTGTAAATAAGCAAGAAACATGAACTCCTTATCATATGTTTATTTTTATCTCAAGATGGGTCATATTTAGTACAATTGTTATTATAACTGCTTAGTGATTGTTTATAAGCAAAAGTACCTCAAAAATATGTTATAATTACAATTTTATACCTTAAAAGGGTAATACTAAATATAACAGTTGTACAATATTACCTTGATAATGGTTTGTTTAAGACATTAGGAAGTAGAATGAAGTCCAAAAAACATGTTTTGAACTAACTTTGACCAAGTAGAAGTGCTTTTAGGATGGCATCAGAGTTCCCATCAGCATAAGGGAACATGTGACCCGCGCCCGTGAGCTCGTGGTAGTTTATCCATGGAAGTTGTTGGGCTATATGCCGTTGCAGTGTTACTGGCACAAGAATATCTTCATCACCCATCCATATGTGAACAGACCCTTCGTTTTCTGAAAATGGGTTCTCAATTTCGGTGGGGTCAAATTCCCATGTACCGAATCCAATGTTCAAGTCGCGGTGGATTGATTCGTATTCTCCTTGTTGTCTTACTTGCCCCTTTATAACACACAAAAATAGAAACAATAGATGCACATATTACATGATAAGTTTTGTTACAGCTAATATTAAAAAATTAGATTATTATTGGAATAATATAGTTATTGGGCTCATATTTGGCACACGCACATGGCCACATGGGTACCCCGTATAGGTGCCAAATTCGGCCCGTTAACTTATAAACAGGTTGATTGTAGTTATTTATTTATTTTACCTCTAACATGCCAAACGGGTTAAAAGTAGCCCGAGGGGTATTTTTAAAACCTAAAACCTCCTAAATCATCTTTATTCTAATCTATTAATAAAAAAAAGATTATTATCAAAATTTGACACACTAGTTTTCAATATGAAACTTCAATTTTTTAAAAGAACTGTTTTAGGCCCGTGGGTACATGTTTTGATCCGCTACCAAACCCGCCCATTTTGCCAAACCGGTAAGCATAAATGCATAATGGTAAACCAACAAACTGCATTTTTGGTACCTCTACAGCAGCTCTGCCGGCTGTAAATATAGGCACGAGTTCTCTATCTTGGCGGGAAAGAATATCAGGGCTGTGAGCAATAACGGTTAGGCTAGGAAACAATTTTTGAGTGTTCCACCAGTAGGTCAATGACGAAGCATAGTGAGCGACCCGTAGACTCCATTGATCTTGAAGAAACTGCTTTGAAAATGCTTGTTGAGATAAGTTTGATGGCAAGTTTGGCCACCAATAATTAACTACTGGAGCTATAAGAGCTGCTCCTGCTAACCTGTTTTGATCACATATAAATATATGACAACTATAGTTAGATTAACATAAAAAAAATACTTTTAGTCTAGGTTGCATGAAATTAGGAATTTCAAATATTAAGTAGGGAATTGATTTATAGGTTGAACATGAAATAATTCAGTAATAAAAAAACTTATCCAAAATTTTAAATTTCTTTTATTAGCAAGTGATGTGTTAGATATAATTACATAAATTATGGAACTTTGAGGGCAAACCGGGTGCTACAAAGCTCTAGCGTGCATGAGGTGGTCTAGGAGAGTGTCAAGCCTCACGTATGCAACCTTAACTTGCATTTCTACAAGAGGCTACAACCAAGGGGCGGATTCAATACATATAAAATTTTCGGACGAAATATATATAAATTTCCACTTTTGAGCGAAAAAACAGGAGGCCCGGCGCCGCACCGGACCTTAACTAACCTCCGCCCAGGTCTCTCTTGTCAGAGTGAAATTTTAGTTTTTGACAAATATACGAGTGAAAGTTTAGTTTTTGACAAAAATACGAGTGACAGTTTAGTTTTTGACAAAATATGGTGAAAGTTCAGTTTTTGACAAAAATACGAGCGAAAGTTTATTTTTTGACAAATAACGAGTGATAGTTCATCTTTTTGACAAACTTAGGAGTACAATTCAATTTTTATTATTTTAACTTTCAAATTGCCCAGAAACTTAACAAATTTGGTACCCCTATATTTGTCAAAAATAAAGCTCACACTCTTAAACTAGTCAAATGTTGAACCTTCACTCCTTTTGATGAGATAGGACGTTACTTCTTCCCCACAATGTCAAAATTTGAGATATTTGGTTACTCTTTTTGGTATTTCCCCTTCTAAGAATAATCTAGCTTTATATACAAAATGATTTAAGAGGTTATATGTACTAAAACTACATGCTGGGAGACTTTCAACCTGTTCCCTTATAACCTAACTTTATGTTAACCAGCATGTTTGCCTCTTAGAGACAAATAAACAATAAACGAATCAACCTGTTCATATGCAAAATGGGTCTTAATCGCCACCTCTGACACTAATCCTCTTGAATTCAGCAAAAACAAATTCCATTCTCAACTCAAACTTATAATACTATAAAAGAGTGACATCAATGATACTTAAAAAACACAAATTTATACGCATACCTGTGAGGAATGTACTTCAAATAAGACCAAATAATTTGCCCTCCCATCGAAAACCCAACCACGTAAAATTTGGATCCAAGTTCCAGCTGATCAGCAAGTTCTTCTGTATCTAAAGCTAAACTCTTTAGTGTCCGTTTAGGATCTGGATCGCTCTCTCCATAACCAGGTCGATCAAACGCAACAATATAAATCCCCAAATCTTCAATCAGAGCCTGTAAAAGTCAACCAATTATCTAGTCAACCTTGATACTAAAACTAAGATATGATCAACATTCAACAAGACATGAAAGAAACCATACGCGTGAAGCTGATGTGGCAATAACAGCATAATGCTTGACGGAGTCGAAGCCATGGACATAAATTATTTTGTACTTTGCTGATGCTTTTGGGACACCATATTCTTTATAGGATAAATATCTTCCATCATGAAGCTTAATTCTTGGTGTCGTTATGGGAAGCCCGTCTGGAGGCCCGACTTTCTTGGGGGCGGGTGGACAAGCTGCTTGATAAGCCCATGCTAGAAACCCGGTAAAGAATACGAGTAGAAATTTCAAGAAAATCCCTGAAATGTTCCAAGTACAACATATTGAAATGTTTAAATGAGGTTTGAAGCTGAACTAGATCATGATAATTTAACTGAGCACTTAAGACTAATGCTAGGGGTGGTAATCATGAACCATTCTTCAAAAAATTGGTTGATTTGAGAGAAAAATTGCATATGGTTTCATTTGGGTCAAATCAAATTATACAATGGGTGAATTTGGATCCATTGAAATCATACAACGGGTCAAAATGGGTCACTCTTATAATACTTGCTAACCTAAAAACAATCCACATGGGCCAACACCACCCACGACCGTTGTTTATTGTCACCACCACCACTATTGCCACCACCTCCACCAATCACCATTAGCAGCCACAAAAAGATATAGCGCGTGAACTCATTCAGATGCTTTTTTCTACAACAACTCTCTCCAACCCAAGCCCATTTGAGTCAAATACAAATTGATACTTTTCTCAAGACCCATCACTCTGTCATGTACAAACTACACAATTAGTTCCAGATATCTTGCCACTAGACTCACTGTCATGACGCACCCCCATGTCACTTTTATCACAGGTCTTACTCCACTTATCAACTTTCATATCATGAGCTTACTAATAACTTAAACTTACACTCATGAGTTTTTAGTTCACAGTACATAAATTCCCAATAACAAATCTTTATTAGAAGTTTAGACCAGTTGCTGGTAGTAGAAACATATTTAGACTTTTACAGCCAAACTGACCATCTATAGGAACGCTAATTAACATCCTGATATTTAACTTCAATGATCAGAAAGGTCCACTAATAAGTATGATTCACATATTTATTTGTGATTTAAAATGATACTCTCATTTTGTCTTAATTGAATCCGGAAACCTAAATCAAGTTGCACTATAAATAATCAATCCTCTGACCAAAAACGTCATGAAATCAAATCCAAACTAATGTTAATTTAATTTAACATTTCACAGTAATCCAATTTCAAACCTAAAATCGCTAACGTTTTGCAGATCTTCATTCCAATCAAGTTGGAAACAATCAATTATCAACTGTTAGTAAAATCAAAAGTAAAATCGAATCTAGAACGGAAGCATTGAAATACCTGAAGTGAAAGTAGAAGAGGAATTGGATTTTGATTTCCGTGTGTGTGATCTTGCTGATGCTGCTGAAATCTTCCTCTGTACTTCAGCGGCCATTGTTATTGTCGTTGTTTCAGCAGCGGAAGAAGATGAAGGAAGAGACAATGGTTTGATTCACTATGTAGAATGTTTGTTGTGGTCAAACTCAAAGTTCATATAACAAGCACCTTTATTTGAAATTATGATAATAACAATGGTCGTTGGGTGATTTCATATTTATGTATACAATTCTTACCTTTAAATTTTATACATAAGTATATTTTCTGCGACTTAAACATATAATTTAAAACTTATAAAACAACAGTCTTACGAGTTTCGTCTGGAAACATTTGAGAAAATTATTTAAAAAAATCATACATGAATTGTTCTTGCGTTACAAAAGAAACCACCAGTAAGAATGTAAGATTAAATTATTGTCTTTTAAAAAAAAAGAGCCATCCACACATTAAAAGAAAAATACATTTGCTATGTGAAGTGTGACATGTAATTATGGTATTAGGATATTTGAATTGTTAGGTTACCATAGATGAGTGGAATGCTTGTAGCACATCACTAAAGCCAATTCATATTTCATTTTATTATATGAAGTGTGGTTATTTTTTATACGGAGGGTAAAGTAAACACGTGACACCTTTGATGATAAAAGAAATCGTTTTCAATAACACATAACAAAAACATCAAAATAGTTTTTTTTTTTAAACGTGCGAAAAATTAAATGTATAACTATGAGTTATGTGAAGCTATAGAGAGGATATACTTATGTTTGTGTATTACACTTTATCCTCGATGTTATCCAAATCACGTTTAAAATTTCATCTGTTTTGTTCATGTATAGTCACACCCGGGTGATAGGGTTTTTTTGAGGTTCGACATGATTCAATAATATCAAAACTTTTAGTAGCATTGTTAAAACACGACGTAGTTAAAACTTAACTAATATCTAAATAGGTTTTCAATCTTCAAAATACAATACTAAGTGTTTAATACCAATGTCATACAGGTTTAAGATATTATGTAAGATCTCTCAAAATTGAGTCAAATAAATAAAAGAATAATTCTATGAAACAAGATGATGACAGACTATCACTCAAGTTATAATAGTCCATCAAGAATCCATCCACAAAATTAATTGGAACGATATTGTTAGCCGATCGCAACGGAGATGACACGTGTCCAATGACTGATCGTCGTGTTTTCATGTGTTTGGTGTCTCAACCTCATGGCGGATCACCACCCGTCTCATAACGGTCCGCCAGAGACTGAATCGATAAGATTAACTAGAAGCTAACACATGTAAGCTGACCCGTGCAATCAAGTTTAGTAGCGGACCACTATCGGATCCTGTAACGATCTGCAACAGACCCAGATCTAGACTATAATTAAAAGTCTTCTGGTGAGGTTAAATTTCATAAAAATTTTAAAATCTCTTTTAATATTCCCAACACTTTATCATGTTTAATCTGTAGTGATGTCATCTGAGCATCATCATGTTGGAGAAGTCATACAATGAATTTTTGTACAATTAATTATAAGTAAAAAAAGTCGTTATTTTTTTATGGTTGACCATTTAATGTTCGATTTTAATCAGGTTAAAATATTAACTTCTACACTTTTTATTCCAAATACCATTTTTATATGTTCAAATAATCCGCAAAGGCTATAAATATGTTATGCCCTAGTCATTTAATTGTTTGAGGAATTGATATAGAAAAGTTAGACCTTAAATTTAGGACTGTTACACGTATGATCAACAAAACGTATATTCACCTGACATAATTCATAAATGATTTGTCTACTCCGTTTTACTTGTGTATATAGTTTTTTTATGCATAAGTTTTTCATACACAATACATGAAAATTAGAAACGCTTAACATTAATTCTTGGCTCATCTAAAAATATACGAAGAGATTGTTAAGAATCAATCATATTTTATCAATGAAAGCATCCAAACACATAACAACTAGTAGTGAATATGTTAACACACACGCGCATATGTACTATTATATAAAATAATTTAGGAGGATACAATTGTAATTTTGCTTAAAGTTTGTGACACCTAAGATAATTTTATTAGCATAAGGTACACATATTTTATACAATAGTTTATAAGGGGAATGTTTATGAGAAAACCAATATTTATATGAAAACCAAAGAAAACCACGGAAACCAATAACATAATCCATAACTTTTTTTGTTATCTGTGACGTATATGAAAAACCATTCTACGGTATTCATTTAATCAATACCCTTATTTATATATACTTACACACATATATAAAGGGTAATGATAAAAAAATTATAAATTATATGACCGGTTATATTGGTTTTCTCTAGTTTTCTCATAAAATTGTGGTTTTCTTAGGATACCTCCTATAGTTCATAAATTGCTCTTATTTTATAAACTTTTTCTAACTACTACTTATTTAATACATATTATATTATTTAATTTATTAACATTAAGTATTATCTTATTTATAATGATTTTAATTAATATTTAAATTTACGTTTACTATTGATATTTTTCATAACTAAATATTATTTGAATTAAGTATTATCTTATTTGTAAATTAAGTAATATAATTATTAAATATTTAAATAATAATAATAATAATAATAATAATAATAATAATAATTAATGTTTAAGACAGTCAAGGTTTGATTACGTTTTTCAAAAGAGATTTGGTGACACTCGTCGCATCGCACGTGTCAACTCAACACACACACACACACACATATATATATGTATCACTCATTTAACATTAATAAGTTGACTTATCAACCGGGAAAAGTTTCAAAATTTAACATAAAGGTCAAATATTCAAATCCAACAACTAAAAAAAACATATGAAGTACTATTTCATTTGACCAACCCACATAACCCAAAAATTTATCGGACCCACCCGTTAAACCCACTAAAATTCTAAACTATTATAACGTTTTAAAAATGATAGAACCGGTCAACCAACCACTATCCGTTTAAAACTATCGAACGGAAATTTTTCAGGATCCGTGAATACTAGTCTCAGTTAAAACTTAGAAGTTAGAAGCACTTTGACTAACGGGGGCTGTTTGGGATTGTTTATTTTGGTTGAAAATAACTTTTAATAAAAAGTATTTATTAATTTATGAATTTTCAAAAGTAGTTTTAAAAAAATGTTTAGATTCGTTTATAAACTAAAATGTCATAAAATGATCAAAACAGATATATTTTTAAAACGATGGGAGTTAATAGGAGTTAGTAAAGTAGTATGATAAAAAATTAAACCGAAAATAATTTTAAAAATTAATAATTAACTCATTTCTTACTTTTCAAAACTTTCTTTAAAAAGTTAGTTTAAAAAATACTTTTGAGTTTATCAAATATTTTTTTTAATTTCAAAAGTTTATGCAAAATAAACAAAAGAGTAAATTTCGGTTTTCGCCTGCACCGCCACCACTGCAGCGCCACCGCTACCGCATGCACCTTCACCACAGCATGCGCCACCGCCACCGCCTGCACCTGCACCACCTCCGCCGCCACCACCGTAGCGCCACCACTACTGCGTGCACCTTCACCACCGTCTGCGCCTGCGCCACTGCCACCACCATCGCCACCGCCTATGCCGCTACCGCTACTGCGTGCACCTTCACCACCGCCTGCGCCGCCACCGCCGCCACCGCCACCGCCTGTGGGTTTAGATTTAAGTTTTTTTTATTATTTATTGTTTTAAAAAATTACAAGAATCCTAATCTAATATACATAACTAGTCCTTCAAATATAAAATGACCAAAGTACCCTCACATTTAACTGTAAAAACTAACAGAGTTAGTGTCAAGGATCAAAACCATTACAAAAATAAAACCACAGGGTATGATATGATTAAAAATTTTTTTTGAACTGAAATAGTTAAAATGGCTAAATCACGTGGGCCAAAACCGAAATTTACTCTAAACAAAATAAGGAACCCCAAACTCCCAAGTCCCACCAACCAGACGAAAACCGGTTAGTCTTTTCCAAGTCAACAGTTGGTCAACGAAAGAATCAACATTTCAAAACCCCCGATCTGGAGAAACCCATCGAATCACCGATTCCGTCGATAATGGAGGTACAGGCCGCCGCCGCCGTCTCCGTCGCAGGCGGTGGTGTTTCGGTGGCAGTAGCAATCACAGCGTGTATCTCCATGGCTATCTTCTACGTGGCGATTCTCTACTCCCCCACATTAATCCTCCGACTCCCGCCCCCTTCCTCCTTCAACACCTTCATGATTCGCCGCTTTGTCTGCGCTGCTGTCTCCACCCTCGTTTCCCTTATTCTATGCGCCTTTATCCTCCCTGTAAGTTCAAACCCTTAACTCTGTATTCGATGGATATTGATAAAAATAGTAATTTGGGTTTTCTTCTTCATAAAACTAGTAAGGTCTTTTTTAACTATTGATAGAGAAGTGATCACCTCAAACTAGAATGATTAAGTGATTGTAAACGTACTAGATTGTGTGAAACGCAAATTGTCTTGGGTAGGTGGCTTTTAAGGGCTTGAAGGTAGAAAGCCAATGGAAGTTTGATTTGAACTTGAGAAGTGAGACCTTTTCTAGAGTAACTTGAACTGCAAAAGCTTATGTTCTTGGTAAAATTAGTAATTTGGGTTTTCTTCTTCATAATTATGTTTTTTTTAAGTAACCGTGAGAATGAGAACCTATTAACAGAAAACATGTTGATAATTTCCTTTTTCGATAAGCTGACATGTCACCATATTTCTTGATATATTCAGATAAAGAGCTGGGACATGCTGTTTAGTGCTTACGGTATTCGTCTACACCACATGGTAAGTATTCAAATTGTTTGTATAACTGTATAGATAACATATGTTGATGGTTTTCATCAATTTAGGTAATTTACATGATTTGCAGATTATAAAGGGTTATTGAGTTGATAAAGTTTTCTTCTGATAATGGAGTTTTGTGTATGAAACAGTGGGAAGCTGTGGTGTTTCCTCTTTGCCTGACTTCTTTAATGTATACTGGGTCATTTATCCTTAAATTTTTCTCAATTTGGAGCTCATGGGCTGAACATGGGGTTCACCAGATTGATATATCATTTCATGGCTTAAAGAGTGCTCTTCAAAGCCTCATCAACTGGATGCTATCACTTGTTTACAATATTTCAGTTTGGAGATTGTATATTGTGGTCAGTTTATAATTTCATTTATATTTACTTTTTTATTTGATAAAATTGTTCCAGAACTTAACTTAATTAAAAAAAATAGTTTTTCTTGGTTGTGATACCTGACATAGTAATATATAGGAAAAAAATATATTAATTTTCAACAAAATTTATTTCTGGTCTAATTGACCTAAACTTTAACAAATAACTAACTGTTTTGACCCATCATCCAACCCACCTTTTTTTTCAGTCAACCTCTAGCAAGTTTTATTTTAGAGGTTGAATATTGAGTTTATTAAGAAGTATTTGTAACTAACAAGATTAGTATGGTTTAATTCGCAGGGTCCCCTTACAGAAGAGTTAGTTTTCAGAGCTTGTATGATATCTCTACTTCTATGTGGAGGATTTAAACCATATACAGTAATACTTCTCTCTCCTGTTCTTTTTAGCCTAGGTGAGTGGAATGGCTTTTTCCAGAATTTTTAAAACATAATGTAAGAGGGTTAGTAGTTATAAGTTTAACAAAGGTTAAATTTTTCTTCAAATGTTTCTTATTATTTTTTCCTCTTTCAGTTATGAGATAACATTTTCACTTATACAGTATTTCTGCAATATGGTTTCTACAATTTTTTATTTACAGCTCACTTGAACCATTTATTGGAGTCCTACATGCAACAACATTCCAGCTTGCTGAAAGCTTCCATCGTTGCAGGTATGTGGTGTCGTATGCCTTTTCTAGAGGTGATAAAATGGGCGTGTTTGGGTACGAACCAAAAGGGGTTTAGGTCAAATAGATAATTTTGTGCTGGTAGCCTGGTACAGTTGGATTTACAAGAAACCCTTTTTGTTCCAAATTTTTACCCTATATAAATAGTTCATATGCCAAATATGTGTACAAAAATTATATTGTTGAATTTATTTCTTTGATGATCTATTTTTTTATATGAAATGATTTAGGAGGTTTTATGGGTCAAAATTACACTTTGGGCGCCTTTCGACCTGTTTGGCTTTGACCCATTTGACACTTTTGATCTTTAGCTTTTTTTTTTGGTTTACTCGTTTGACCCATTAGAGATAAAACAATACCAAAATCGGCCCGATCAAAAGTAAATGGGTCGTAACTACCACTTTTTTGCTTTGTCGGACGCCTAATATGAAAGGGTTTTATTGTACTAACCATGAAATATCATGTGTCTACTGCTGACTCACCAAATGTTTCTGATAATCTTTCTCAGGTCTTCAGCTAGGCTACACCCTAATATTTGGATCATATGCATCATTTCTCTATGTCCGAACTGGTTGGTGGTTTTGTCTTAATATGAAGTTTTCTGGCTAGGCAAAACATTTTAATTATCTCGTGTGAAACTTGAATTTATTGCCACTAAAGCGAATAGGAATTGGTTTTACATGAATCTAAGGAGGTTTGAAGGGGGGTATATGAAACTTTCCTTTAATAATAATTAAGTATGAGCACATATCCTTTATGACCCATAACCAAAATTTTGATGCTGTAGAAATGAAACCTATTGGTTTGAGTTAAGGTCAGTTATGTTGATTTCGTCGCGGGTCACAAACGGTTTGTTTTTTTTTTTTTTTTTTTTTTGTTTTTTTTTTGGGGCTTAAGCCCAACAGTGGGCAAACTAGTTGTTTCTGGTTCAATAGTGGTATATACATATAATGTTAATATATACATGCAAATGGCCCAATAGCGCTTTTTCAGCCAATATATGTCTTAAACTTGATAAAAAATTATATATAAATTTACATAAATTTAAAACAAGCGCTTCATTTGCCACATAAAACTGAAATCAAACCCAAAACTCTGGTTATCAAGAAGAGTCAAACCGAACCTTTGGTTGATCAAATGGGTTAATTATTTTAATTTGCTCTCGTGTAATTTTCTTGTTATTGCAGGACATCTAGCAGCACCAATTGTGTCACATATGTTTTGCAACATAATGGGTCTTCCTGCATTCTTTTCACGAAGGACATGTAACAAAACGCATACTCTTAAACACAATCATTTGCCGGTTTTTTATGACTTAATACTTTATAAAATCTAGCAGTAGCAAACATGGGCTAGTATTTAAAACTGTCAAACTTTTTTTGACTATAAATTTCAGGGATGGTGAGCGTGGGATTTGTAGCAGGGGCGATTAGCTTTGTATATCTTTTGTTTCCACTCACTTCTCCTGTACTGTACAATGATAGAACCGACAATTGCAAATGCTGGCACGTATACTGTTATTGGACTTAGAGAGACTATGACACTGCTTATTACCAAATGTAAACCTTAAAAACCTTGAAACCGTTTTCTTATTATTCGTCAAATTTTGTTTTCTTTCGTTGGTTTTGACATGTTTAATGATCTCAGGTGACTACAGCAATTGTATTTTTTAACCAGATTCAAGATAGTTTTCAGTTTATAGAGCTTTTGTTCAGAATGATTCTTCTTACTTGCCATGAAGGTTAGTTGTATCATTCTATATCTGTATTATCATTCAGTTCCACCATATTCAAATATGAACTTCTATTGCACAAATTACAAGTCATCTTAATCTACATTGTGTGATATTCGATTTATTTCTTGTGCTGCCAAAAGTTGCATATTAATTTAACTATAGGTCTAATGTACTAGATTTGGTAAACCCAGGGGTGTTCACAGTCCATTTTGTTGGGTTTGCTGACAATTCTAGGCCAAACCGTTAACTACAGTTTTGGCACAAAACAATCCGGATGGTTTAATGGTTCAATGTTGGTTGTTTGAATTGATTTTTTTAATTAAAATCATTAGTTTGTCCTAAAACCTTTAAAATGATAAATATCGTTTTCGATTATAATCTATCTATCCTAATAAATCAAAGCTTTGAGATGCATTCTCAATCTGTTATTCCCGCCTAAACCCATATACACATTTTAATTAAAACGATTTTTTAACACTTTTTAAATTATATTTTCCTTTCTTTATATGAATTTCTTCTTTCCTTTCTTACATTTCTCCCTTCTATTTTAAATCAATCTTTTCTTTTTGTCTATATCTATACTATATAATAAATAAATTAACTAGAGGGGACATGATGACTTCTGGTGAATACTAAAATTTTATTTCCCTCCTATCTCTCTCTCTCCTATTAAGTTATAATGATTTTAAACCAGGTAAACTAAAGAATTAAACATTTTATATGTAAATCTTCTTATTATTATGATTTATTAATATACTAAATTATGTGATTTTAATTATATCTTATTTTAAAATATAATTTAATAATTTATAAATTTAATTATTTTTTTTGTTTATAATTTCTTAAAATATTCATTATTTCTTATTTAACTAATTGCTAATGACATGTAACATACAAAATATTCATAAAAAATAATGGTTTAACATGTTAAATTTATTCTAGCCATGTAGTACATGGGTTCTAACCTAGTACATAAACATAGCACAAAGGTGTACAATCCGGTAAAAATCTGTTGTTCTTTAAGTTCATTCACTGTAGGTTCTCTTACTTGCTCTAGTGACTGGCCTATGTATTTGAAAATTAGAAAAAATTAAAGTTCCAATCGGGCCAAACCTAGATAATTCCGATCGGGCCGTTAACTTTACTTTCCTGAAATAGATAATTCCGATCGTGCCAAACCTAGATTGAAAACCGAATTCAAGCATCCAAGTTTAGTTTCAGTTTGATTCTGTTTTTTGGATATAAACGGGATATCAAACACCATTAGACAGTACAAGTTTTCTTCATTTCAACTTGTTAATTAATTGCATACACAATGTACCATGTATGTATACATCACCTATCAAGGATTAGAACTAATAAGCTCCTTATTTTCCACATTTTGGTACCTGTACCTCCATGAGCAAACCAAATAATATACAAAGTTGACCAACCCAGCAATAGTCAACACCCAATAAACATTATCCATCCTCCCATCATTGATACCATCAGGCAACCACCCTGTTGTTTTCCTGATGAAATCGATCACCGCGGTCCCCAGATAAAACGCGATCCCGATAAACACCGCCACCACTGCAGCCGCAGTGCTCTTAATAGACTTCGGAAACTCTTGGTAGTAAAACATCACTTGACCCGGGAACATAAACGCCTCTCCAACACCCACAACTACTAATTGTGGGACCATCCAGAACACTGACATTGGCACGATCGAGTTGCCGGTCAGGTTGCGGGTTCGGGCCATTTTGAGCCGTTTTGACTCGACCAGTGCCGAGAGGGCCATGCTTGAGATGGTGAGAACGTGGCCAATCCCTATTCGTTTTAGGGGTGTGGGTGAGGTGCGGGTTAGTTTATGGAACGTGGGAAGTAGGTAACGGTCGATCAGGGCTAGAGAAATACAAGTTGAGATCATAACGAAGATCATCATGGTCCCGGCTGGAATTTGGAACCGTGGTCCGAGATGGCGGTCCATGGCTAGAGCTTGGAGGACAATTAGGCTCATTTGGGTGGCTATTGGGGTGTGTAAGAGGATGCCAGTGGACCAAATTGGGGAGATTCTGATAAGGGTTTTGAGATCTTGTACTTGTTGCAATGTGCATAGGTTCCATGGTTTGTTGATGGAGCCATCTGGGTTCATGTCGCCAGGGGTCACTAGGGCTGCATGGTTCAGAAACCTGTACCAAGTTTAATCAGTCAGTTTTATTTATTCGGAAAACTTGACCTATACTGATTCTTTCTTTTGGACTAGCTACGAATGATAACGGGATAGCCAGCGTTTTTAACTATAAAATCGTATCTTATATCTGGTCAGGTTATGGTTGGATTGTAAAATTCAGGCTTTAGGAACATGATCTCAAATTTATATTGAAAAATGACTTGAAATATAAAATGCTTATGTTTCGTATTACGGTTTATTAATACTTTAATTTTACTAATCTCGTTTTATGTAGTATATTAATATATTCGGTTTCAACACTAGTATGTTATTAGTTTCGGGTAATTATGCTAGGTCACTGAAATATTTCATTATACGAGCAGAATGTATGGTTTTGATCCAATTTTTTATATTTGTTGTTAGGCTTATGTTTTCCTACTAGGGGAGTATGGGTGATAAAAACCGATAAACTGGATTGAACTGAATTAACAGAAAATATTGTGCCGAAATAACCAACCCAAACTTAAAGAGAATGTTCAATTTTTTTTTCTTTTTGAAAACCAAAGTTACCATTTGGTTTTGGTTTACAACTCGTTCCAAAACCGAAGCTGAATGCACACAATTCCTCAGATTTATGTCCCAATTCTTAATTTTTGATCTGGATTTTTCTCATTCACTATGGCTGACAAAATTTTTAGGCCGAAAGTTTCTCGTTGAGTTCTTTATTTTGAACTTAGGGAGCGTTTGGTTCACGGAATTCATAGAAATTCATGAGAATTGGAATTGGTATTGAAATTGTGTGATTTGTTAATGAAAATTGTGTGATTTGTCAATCAAAATTGTGCTTGGGTGAACAATAAGAGGGAATGTCTTACCTCAAAATTTCTTTGGTTGTAGGATTTAAAATCCTTCTCTGGGTGAAAGGAATATTGAAATTCCACAATCAAAGGAATTTGAGGTAAAACATTCCCTCTTATTGATCACCCAAACACAATTTTAGTTGACGAATCATACAATTTCAATACCAATTCCAATTCTTATGAATTCCGTGAACTGAACGCCCCCTTAGTAGATTTGCGTCCCGGGTTATTTTGTTTAAGTGAAAAATTGCAGTTTGGTTTCGGTTATACTTCGTTCGAAAATTGAACGGTGTTGAAAGACTGAACCGGGGAATCACACTATACCGAACTTATTTGATCTAAAATTCTTTATTTTGGGTGACGCTTCAAACCAAATAACGTATACACTACTACTACTGAACAAAATTGCGCCTGAACATGTAACCTTTCCCTGGTGGGGAGTGGGTCTAAAGACAAATCATTAGAGTTAAAAGTGATATAACCCCAATGATTCGAGCCGGTCTAAGTTTAGGAGTAATTAAAGGTAAGTAACATTCGGTCGTTCAACGTTATTTATATTACTACTCTTACACGTGTATAAATAACTACTTTTAGTAAACCCGTATAAAATACAGATTGAATAAATAAACTATTATAATAATAAAAATTTATTAATTATAAAACAATATTATAAGATATGATATAAGTGAAATTACATATGAGTAAAACCTATAAGTAATTAAACAATGATATAAATTTTTTAAACTTTTGTTTTTATTTTTATTTAAAAAAAAAATAACATTTTGTTCTAAAACAAATCATATAAGAATATCATTTTAAATTTTTTCTTATTATAACTCCTAAATTTAGTTATTTCTTGTTTTTAAAAGATTTACTTTTTAAAAAACACCAAAATATTTCGTATTTTTAAAAGATTTTGATGTTTTAAAAAAACTTCTTATTTTTATAAAATATATTTAATCTAAAAAAATGTTAAATAATATTATTAGTAATTAAGATAATTATTTAATTAAGAGATAGAAGCAGAAAAATTTAGTGAGAAAAATTGTATTGCTGTCACGTGTCATCACAAATTATTATTTTATTGGAGTAAAAAAATTATTATTTTATTAAAATAGAAAGATTTAGGGTTGTATTTGTTATGTATATTTTAACAATTGGGAAATTGGTTGGTGAGTTCACGTTTGTCATCATTGACTCATGTCCATTACGTACCATTACAACGAATTATTACAAAAACATAATTTTCAAGTTAAAGTAAAGTAAAGCCCACAACGATATCCGAAGATAATTTATTAAATAATTTCCAAAGATGAAATCATTTAACAGAAAATAAAGTAAAAAATATGATATATTCAAACATTTATAAACATACTATTATTTATTATTGACGAATATCAATAGTAACAGTACTATGAATGATATTCGAGTCATAAATTTTTTTCAAAGGGATAATGATTTGTGCTATTAGGTGCACAATAACACAAGGTATAACGGGATGATTATGTTTATTTTAAGAAACTTAAAGAGTTAATTAATAATATTTTTAATATGTTTTGTTACACCTAATTTAGGTGATGTTTACACACACATGCAGTCCGCTTATTTAAATTGTTAGACCACATATTATTTTATTATATACAGCTTTTGTATTTTATTTTTATGATATTGTCCTCTCAAAAACATTATTTATTAGTTGGCGATTAACTATTAAGACAATAATGCATGTTAATTTGTCTTCATCAATAATTTTCCTCCATATTCCACCATAATTTAGTTTTAAAATGACAAAACTTGACTTTTAAATATGAAATATATTTTATTACAAATAAATACACCAATGTACTTTCATTAATTATATATTTAAATACAAATAAAAATATATTAATTCTATAATTCATAGTTTATCATCATAAAACAATTATATTATTTTTATTTTATGTTTTAAAACTTTTATAATCATATAGAGCTTGTAGATACTTACTTGAAGATATTTGTTGGAGTCGTGTTCACCAACTTGGTTCCTCCAAGTTGTGGCTCTTGGCAATAATCTTCAATCTTTAGTGACAACAAAACTCTCCTTTTCCGGAAAGCCGCCACTAAAACACGAGCTAGCCTGGTAAACGGGCTGCCTTGTGGTTTTAGTAACAGATAATATCGACTTCCCACTACAAAAGCGGCTAACCCAATTAAATTAGCCGCACCACTTAAACCAAACCCTAAACCCCAACTCACGTTGTCTTGGATATAAACTATCCCCACCATACTAACAAGTATTGCGGCGTACATAGTGAAAAAATGCCAGTTAAATAAAACCCTTTGGTGCTTCGGGTTGTCAAATTGATCTGCACCCATCGTGGCTAACGTGAACCTTGTACCCGCCACTCCTATGGTCGAAAGAGCCAGGCTCGCATACAAGATTCCAATTTGGGCTTTAGATGGGCCCAAACAAGAACTATTTCCATTTTCACATGGTGGGGGCTTCAATGAATCTAGTGTTGAAGTTAAGGTTAATACTAGTATCCCCACCGTTGACACAATAGATGAAACTGAAATGACTATGAACGATCCAAGATACGAGTCGGCTAATATGGCTCCAAGAATCGGGAAAAGGGCCATACAACCATTGACAATGTTCGCGATCTGAGCCGCATCAATGCTCTTGATGTTGAACTCGTTTATTAGATACACGATAATATTACTATTCCATCCTCCGGCCGCTAGTGTCAACCCCGCCATGGTTGCTACACATCAAACAAGTTCGGTTCCCATCACGTTCAGTTCTTGGTGATCGAAAATCCAACAGAAGATTAAAAATTTAAAAAAAAAAATATTTGAATTTACGATGAAGAAATACCTATGAGGAAAGGGAAGGTGACCCAACCACCTTTCTTGGGTGCACCAGATTGTTGAGGTTCTGCATCCATGGCTAATTGGCTACAATATGTTGCAGCCCAGCTTATATTGATTCAAGAAATCAGACTGTGTGTGTGCGTGTGACAAATAAGTGTGTGTTTTGATGTATATAAAAAAGGTAGGGACATATGTATGTTTAAGGGATTGTTTAATTGTTATCCAAATTATTTTATTATTGCTAATTAAGTTTATAAAAATGAATATGATTCTTTCATAGTATAATATTTTAATCTTTTAGGACTTAAATATAGACCTATGTATACAGTAGGAGACCTACTCATTTTAGCGGGGTCCTTCAGAGGGTGAACCAAGTCACCTTTTGTGTATAACATAATGGGTTAAAAACATGTGAATTACACATGTTAAATATATTTTTTAATATTTTATTTTATATAACACATCATATATTGCTAAAAAGTTTTACAAAAAAAATATAAAATAATTAATTCTTACGGAGCAATCATATCATTTACCTAATTAATTAATTATTATTATTTAATAGGAAAAAGATGTAAAAAATCAAAATTTAGATTTACCAAAAGTTGACCCGTAATATCTGATATTTAATAGTTTATGAATAATAATCCAAACCAACCCCTTAATTAGTTAACTTGTCCAATTTGACACTCTTAGATATTCAAATTTTAATACGCAATGATTATTCCAGTCGATTCATTCAAAACAGTTGGTTTGATTTGTCATCTCCCGAGACCATAATTAGATATGCGCTAAAAACTTTCAATAATGCTAATTGAACCGGACCATCAACTGATCAACACCCTGATCATCCCTTGTTACAATTTATTTATTTATTTTCTACAAGCTCTCTCTCATAGTAGACTTGGGCAAAAAAACCGGGTACGGACCCGACCCGGCGAACCCGACCCGGACCCGGGTCCGGGTACAACCCGGTATAGGGTGTACCCGGTTTGCAACCGAAAATACCCGGTGGGTAGGAACCGGTTATGGGTTTTTATATTTTTTTAGAACCCGACCCGACCCGACCTGACCCGGACCCGACCCGATCGTACCCGGGTCCAACCCGGTTTTTACCGTTTTTCGGGTTTTTTTTAAAAACTAGCCGTTTTTAACGGCTATATAGCCGTTGGATCTCATTTTTGACCCTTTTTTTTGTTTTTTTTTGCCCCCTAATAGTATAAATAGGTGTGGGTTGGTTTGATTGAGTACCAACTCTCAAACGCAAAAACATACGCAAAAAACGCAAAAAATACTCTAGTTTACTCTCGTTTTACATTTTCACTCTTTCGTTTTACACTTTTCACTTTCTTGAATCTTGTTATGGCTCAATCACAATCTTCCGTTGGTCAAAGTTCGTCCAACGCTCCAACCGTCGTTCGTGTTCTTCCACACAATCGTAACATGGATGTATGGTGCAATTGGGATATGGTTGAGTTGAGTGACGGGTCTGTAAAGGCTCGTTGCAAGTTTTGTGGAGCTTTGCTTGCTAAAGATTCTAATCTGGTTTCAACCCGGTTTCGGGTATTGGGCCGGACCCGGTTTGCCCAACATGAGACTCATAGTAAATTTTATTGGGCCGTTATAATGAAAACTAAATTGACCAAAGACTAGTTTAAAGTCTCAAACTACAAAGGGGTTGGTGATGAATGTCAAACAAATGAGTCCAGCCCAACTTATATAGTTCGGCCCATCTTGTATTTGTATGTTAAAAATGGATCATGGATGCACCAATTTGAGCCCGAATACATGTTATCTTTTATACAGTTGAAAAAAACGTTATCTTTTCTATCATAAGATGTATTTCCTCAACTACTCGTCATCCCCACCACCGCCGTCTCCCACCACCAGCGCCTCGTGACGCCAACACCACCAGCGTCTCTGCTGCCGCCGCCTCCCCCGCGCAACATGACACCATAAAAATATAGTTTATGTACGCATTTAATGTCATTCTTATTACAACTTATTTCAAACCATGCCTAGATTAATTAAAACCATAACTGATACTATTTTAAAATGATATGTTTAGAATTCATTTTATTACTCTACCTGAGTTGCTCGCATTTCACTACTTACATGTGTGATAATTTTAATGATGTGTATCATCACATCCTTTTATAACTATCATTTTTTTTCTCAATGCTTATCCAAAATCTTTATCTTGTAAAACCTTGAAAATGCATGTGTCTCATAATGATTTCTCATACGTGTTACCATTTACATTAGGTTAAAAAAAAAAAAAAAAAGCCAAAATAATAGTTGGAATTGAATTAGGCTTACCACTACGTTAGCTTGCAGTAATTAAAATCCTTCCTTTTATTCATTATTTTGGTTAAATCATAGATATTTTCTACCGGAATTAGTCAACTCAGCTTTCATTTTCAACACAAAACATCGATTATTATAATCCATCAATAGTCATGTTTTGATTTTTAAACTTAACGAAAACGAACTCATGACACCTCACATCTTCTTTTTTCTTAAATTTAATAAACATTGTCACAAATACCCTCCACCCCCACCTTTCCCACTCACATCACAAACCCATTTTCGTCATTTCCAACACACACACACACACACATTTCACACCTTCATCTTCATATTTTGTACTCTTCCCTCCCACCTTCAACCATCACACACACACAAACACACACCTGCAACATATACTTTTAGAGAGAGAAACATATACTTTTAGAGAGAGAAAGAAAAAAAAGTGTGTAAACTTGTAAAAAAATCATGAGAACTACCAATCACCTGATCGGTGCGTTAAACTTCTTCACTTTCCTTTTATCCGTCCCGATCCTCGGTGGCGGAATATGGCTGAGCACACGCGCAAACAACACCGACTGCATGACGTTCCTCCAATGGCCGTTGATCGCCATCGGAGTAACGATCATGGTCGTATCACTCGCCGGGTTCGCGGGCGCGTGCTACCGCAACACTTTCCTTATGTATCTCTACCTTTGGGTCATGTTTTTAATTATTGTTGTGTTAATCGGGTTTGTTATATTCGCCTACGTGGTTACGGATAAAGGGTCGGGCCGGGCCGTCCCGGGCCGGGCCTATAAGGATTATTATTTACCCGATTATTCGGGTTGGTTGAAGGATCGGGTCGCGAGTGATGAATATTGGAGGAAGATAAGCTCGTGTGTTCGTGATTCGGGTGCTTGTAGGAAATCGGGTCGGGTCGTGGGCGGGTATCCGGAGTCTGCTGAGATGTATTACCTCCGGGAGCTTAATCCTATTGAGGTTAGTGGTTTTTAAATTTACACGTTAATAATATTATTAGAAAGTAATGCGAGGTCTACATGTTGTGGGGCCAACTTAATAATGATGCATGCATGCGTTTTTGTTCTTTAATATTTTTATTATTATAGGAGACTGTTTTCTATGAATTTAACATATTATTTTCATGTCTCAAGTAACTTTAGAGCAATCACAGTAAGTTTTTTATATTTATATGAGTGTGTTTTTTATATTTTAAGGAATAGATGTAAATGATTTTGAGTGGAGTAAAAACAAAATTTACTGTTTATTTGTATATTTAGGGAATCACTGTTCAACCCTTATAAATTTTTAATGTTTTTAAAAATGGTTGTGAGTATAAGAGGAAAAAAAATAATGATAAAAATATAAAAATATTATTTAATTAAGAAGAAGAGAAAAAAATAATAAATTTTAATGTATTATAAAGATAGAGATGAAAAGGCTGATATGAATGCTTTTAGTGTTGCTATGATGTTATAATATATAATTGAAAAAACAAATTGGTGTTTAGTGACATAATTTATGAATTATGACACTTGGATGTTGCCTAGAAATTTGACGGTTAGGTATGCTTGAATATTAAATTATAGGATTCATTATAAAATGGTTATGTCGTTGTCCATGCTTTGAAGTGCTTAGAATTGATTAAGTGCCAATAATTAGGGATGTTAAAATCTACATCCTATAATATTGCATAATCCTAATCCAAATCCGACAAACATGATCACAAAAACGTAGTGCAAATCGGTTTAATATAATACATACATATATTTATGGCACGAATTTGGTAATTTGTTCGGATTTGTGGTCAAAACAGTTGTTAGTGTTCAGTCGGATTAGGGTTTTTGGGTTATGGGTTTTTGACCAAATTTAGTGTAATCGGTTTAAAAGTTAGAGATAGGATTTCAATCTGATGATGGTGTTAGAGAAGAATGATGGTTAAATATTAGTTAACTAATATTTACAATAGTTAGAAGGTATTCAACTATACCATAAACTTTATAAATTTATAAGTTTACAAGTTTTCTCACAATTATAAGTTATAATATCAAATATACTTGGTTTATGAAACTATTGTAGTGACCTTCGTGATTTTATTATGTACAAATAAACTAATCCTTTGAATGAATTATATTGGGACCACGAGTAATTTGAGATCATGGGGTGATGTGATGAGAGTGTGTTCGTGTTGACGAGATAAAGTAGGATGACACAAAGACCCTTAGTCACACTATAACTTATCGTGACTTCATGACATAGATTAGCTTATTGGTTTTCGTATTTTATTATTTTTTATATCTAGCATATATAAACTCTTTTGATGATATGTATTCAAGGAGACTACTATAGATACACATCAAAATGTTTTGTGATATTATTATACGAGTCGTATAGATGGTGGAAAAATGTTATATAGGTCGTATAGTCTTCAACGGTGGACGGTGTTATACTTCTGTAAATTAATAACATATGTCTAAATCGTAAAAGGTTGGTGTCTGTATAGTGACAGCCCTGTTTAATTTTCTATAACAGTGGGTTTGATGTAAAATTTATGGTGGACGGTGTGGGTTTGACTACTGGAGCTCATGAGAGGTATCACTATCACTCGTGAAAAATAAGTTTTCCTAAAGAAAAAACAAAAAAGTATATGTAACACATAAGAATGGTTTTCAAAGTCTGTTTTATATTATCTTACAATCACTATTTTAAAAACATTATGTTAACAAAACATATCAATTGGTAAACTATTTATAAAATATAATAAAATAACTTGAAATAAAACCTAATCAAATCACTATCTTCTAATTATAATAAGTATTATTAGAATAAACTCTAACTAAAAACATTTCAGCGTAAACATCAACGATATGTCATGTAAAGCTGGATAAGAACCTGATGGTTGGCTGGGGGATCAGGGTGACGGGTTGGTATCATGCACCCTACCCGAACACGACCAGTATATTTATGTAAAAAACTCAAGCCGAGTACACTTAATCTATGTAACCTACACACAGAACGTATAGCCGATAGCGTGTTTAGTTAAATGATAAATTTATGTATATATTTATATCAACTTCTCTCTTTTACTTCACCTTTGCACTCTTTCTTTTAATCTCCTCCATGATATGATTTGATTTCATGAGAGATGTTGAAATATTTGGTTTATTCTATTTGGTAAATGGGTCCATTGTCTTTAAAGCATCATCAAGATCAATAGAGTTTTTGGGTGGTTTGGTAAGGTAAGGGTACTGAATGGGTCCATATTAAACATTATTTAGTAGGCAATTTATATTGGATTGCTATGTAATTTAAATTCATTAGTATAAGAGTGTGTTTATTTAAAAAAAACAAATTTAAGTAGAAAATTGAAAGAAACATTTGAAATTTGTATTGATTTACATAGTGATAGAAAGAAAGATATGTGATTACAGTTATGTAACCGCCTATGTATATATCTATAAAAATGTGTATGTACATGTGTGTATGTGATTCCCGTATAATTTTACATAAGATTGATTTGGTGTTGAACATCACTAAATATGTGTATGAGTGTGCATACGAGTTGATAATGTGGTATTAACAAAACAATAATTACTTGCATACTTACATAAGCAGTCGAAATTCGAAAATACTAATTTCTACTTTTTTTGATTTTCTATTTTTATGCTTATTGTAGTCAGCATGCTGCAAACCACCAACAGAATGTGGGTATGCATATGTGAACGAGACCACATGGAACCCAGTTAATTCTGGTTTGGTGGTGAACAATCGTGACTGCCTTAGATGGAGCAACGACCAAGAACAATTGTGCTACAACTGTAACTCGTGCAAAGCCGGGGTGCTAGCTACTTTAAGGAAGAGTTGGAGAAAGGTTTCAGTTATCAACATTGTTGTGCTCATCATCCTAGTCATTGCCTATGTTGTTGCTTTTGCAGCTTTTAGGAACAATAAGAAGATGGATAACAACGAACCATATGGAGAAACGCGGATGGAGAAGGCTCGACCCAGTTGGATAAAGTTTTAGTCACTCGTTAAAAGGGAATTTACAGCTTTCCTGTGATCAAATTTTGCTTTTGGTTTTTGAATATACTCGTGTTCTAGATGGTGAAGGGCTAAAACTCAGGACGTACATATGATACATGTATTGTTTCCATATTGCTTTGTATTGTTTCATATTTGACTGAATATAGAAGTCCATTTAAAAGCTTTTACAAGATCTTAACGTTTACTATGCTTATTCTCGCGATCAAGTTATAAGTCGACCAAAACATCTAGCTCCCAAACAAACTCGAATCTAGCTAACTGATTGCATATTAACCGCTGAATAAACAAAGCAACGAACCAAAAAATAGCCAGCCGTGCACAGACATGAATGCAAATGTAGAGTGCAAAATGTAAAAAACGATTGTATTCAACATGACAACATATCAAGTCTCACTCAAGACTCGCGTGTTTGAATAATAATTTCATCATCATGATGGAGTGCACAACTCCATGATATTTTCCTCAAACAACCAAACAGATGAAAGATGAAGCATTTTTGTTCTTCTTGCTTTATTTCTTTATGCTAAAACAAAAAGAAAGTGATTCAAATTGGTTCACTTGAGAAAATCAATAACCCCAGTAATCATTTCGGATTTCATCATCGAATTTCTGCTTCAACTCTGGGTGCTTCTCAAAGTACTCATCAGCAGTCATGGTGCTAAGCTTTTTCTGTTGTAACAAAACAATCAAATTCATCATGTTTACTTATTAGGAAACAGGTCAAACGGGTCAAACAGAAATATTTACCTAATAAGGGAACAAGTCAAAAACAAGTTGAAAGTTGACCAGGGTGTATTTTCTTAATGCATACAACCTCTGGGATCTATTTATTTCAGAACTAATATTAACTAGTGTAAAGATATAGATTTTGTAATCATACTTAACGGATTTGTGACTCATAAGAAAAGTATTTTACATGGGCTCTGGGTCAACGACATATGATACATTTGGACACGTACTAGACACAGGGTACAATTGTTACCTTCAGCTCTTGGACTTCAGCGATTTCTTTCTCTAGTCTTTCAGATTCCTTGAGAGATTTCTGCTCAGCCTCTTTTAGTTCCACCAACTGTCATTTCAAGGCTACAAGATATTAAAAAAATAACAAATAAAAGCACCATACTGCCCAAACACTAATTGACATAAAAACACATTTTATTTTCCTTACTAATCTAGAAATGCTTGTATGAATTACCATTTTGTTCATGTATATCATGCTAGAACTTAAACTAATAAAAGTTATTTCAAGTGTTTGTTTCTTTTATCAAGATAATAATGCAACATATAGTTTCATCCATACCACATCAAAATATTTTCCTTGTGTATAAATAGCCAGTCACCAGGTTACAGGAAAAATATATTAAAAAAGTAAGTTCATTAGTACTGTGTGTTGTATATAATTTCTTACCAGTGCATCAAACTTGGGCTTGTACTCTGGGGTAGTCTTATCAACAAACTTTGGGATTTCAACGCCTGTAAAAGAAAAGGTTTATAAATGTAGATATTAGATATGAAATTAATTTAAAATTAGAAATACAGCAGCAGATTCTCAACTGCTAGCAAAAGTGTATGGATATATTATGCCAACTTATTTGCCTATTTGTCGATTGTCACATCCATTCAAACCACAAGGGATTTACTTCTTCTAATAGCATATTAGCATATAGAATCTGTTTGCCTAACAAATTTGCATTATTATCAAAAAAAAGTCTATAACTGCATGCTTATTGATAAAATAACGACTATCATTTAATTTCATTCCTCAGCTTCAAATAAAAATGGATAGTTATCTTTAAATCTACGATAATTCTATCAATAAAGCCCAACATTCAGTATGCTGCAGCTATGTAATGTTTAGAAAACCCCAAACATTATTGAACAATACTGAAACATGAAAGGACCATATTCTTAAAGAATAATCCTAGCATGTTTAACCTGGTTATTAGCAATAGATGATCTAGCACTGTCTTAAAGAGTAAACCTTTTCAATCACCAAAAAAAAAAAAAAAAAAAAAAAGGGATAAGGCTAATAAGCATGAAACTGTACAAGGTAGATTAAGAATTAGTTTGTGTTACCTTTCTCAGAAAATTCAATAAAACCTTTAAATGCAGTTTTTAAAATCCTCAAATGATTTTCTTTGAGCATTTAAGATGATCTTCTTTAAATTAAAAATAAAGAACAAAATACTTAAGTTCAACTTAATTTTCATAAAACTGCGATTCGTTGAAGAATGTACATTTATAAATTAATGTTAAACCCGTAGGTAGAAGGTACCCATCCTGTCCTTTCTGAAGATTCCACTTATACTACGTATTATATGGTCAAACAGAAACAAATGCTTTAGTAAGCTTTTTCTGTGAAACCCTTCTGATCATTGTGCCATGCAATAAATCTGTAAAGGCCAGTGACTAGAGCAGGTAAGATATCTTTTTTTACTAAAAAATGACTGATGAGAGAAAGGGGGAGGAGGAGCCGAGGAGGAAGGGAGGGGGGTGGACAAAGAAGATTGAGAACATCATTCTAGAACAGCTTAAAACTACTTGCATATTGTTTTTCAAAATTTGTGCGAGTAACAAACCCAAAAATCATGACAGGTTAACCTAAATACACGATGTCATTAAGGCTTTCACTTCCACAAGATCATGCTAACTATACAAACTTTTTTACGGTTAAATTATTAGATACATGAAGAATGGCAAGAAGGCTAAAGACAACCAACAAGAAAATATTTTCCACGTAAAAAAAATCACTCGAGAATACTAGGTCTACTATGCAAGATCCAAGCCCTTACCTCAAAAGAACAAAATTCACAGGGAATCAACACCAATTTAAAATTCTAGTCAAGATATTATGAAACACATAATTTCACTCTGATTAATATATGAACAGAACTGTTGCCTAGACTGGCCTATGCAATTTGCAAAGAAGTATACATGTTGAATCATGGTAAAGAAAGACATACTATCATAATAAATTTGCAATTTGCAAACAAGTATACAGGTTGAATCATGGTAAAGAAAAACATACTATCATAATATTCTTTGTAAGAATCAACTATGCGAGATCCAAGCCCTTTTCTGTAGTATTCCCAATCAATAGGTTCCGGTTCCTGTATTATCCATTAAGAAATTACTTCAATTAGAATATATGGAAGCTAATCCCAAGGATAACACTTTTAAGATAAGTGACAGTATATAATACGTTCGTAGACTTCAATAGCTTAATGAGTTTTTACATTAGAGATTTTAACAAAAGTTTTTCATCAATCGCATACCAAATTTCACATAACCATTTATCAATAGCATCATTGTAATACATAATCTGAATTCTCAAAAAAAAGTTACATCAAGAGAATTTTATTCAGGTGATAGACTGAAATGAGATCATTGCTTAAGAACTAGAGCATAAGTTGTTAGCTATCCCGCTTAAATTTTTGAGATCTCACCTCAATTGTGACTGATATGGACGTGAGATTACATTTATATGATCAAAAACAAACTTTTTTTAAGGCACACAACTAAAAATAATCAAATATCATGAATTTCTACATATGTTTTCATCTAATTTACCTTGACCAAAACAGAACGCACTAAAAACATAACTAATTCCATATATATTTGATTTGTAACACAACAACACACAAAGCGCAACTAACACCAAGCTCCATCGAGTAGAAGAGAACAAACATAACTCAAAAAACAGATCTGTATCGCTCAACAAATCAACATCAATAAATTCAATACGTAACTCGATTCAAACCTTAATACATCATTTCACTATGCAACCTAATCCGAACGTTTTAGATTCACAAAAAACGCCAAAAATCTAATCAAATGCAGATCCGCATCGCTCAACGCATTAACATAGACAGATTCGATTCGCAAAACATAACGATAGAATCATAGGAATTTGAGCGATTGATCATGATACCTGACTGAATTTGGTCTGGAGAGTGGAGTTGACTTCCTCAAAAGCCCGACGGAGAGAAGAGAACTCCTTACGAGCTTCATCGGAGACGATCATCTTGGCCATCCCATCCCAATCGATCGATTTTGAAGCCTTAAAGGCCACATCCGCCACTTTCTTTCCTACACCGCTCATTTTCTCTCGATTAGATGAATAGCTTCAAACTACGCAACTCACAGGTTCCAAACCCTAACGCTTCTATTCGATTTGGGGGTGTATGTGTTTTGAACTAGGGCTTCAAGGTGATTAATTGATTATTGTCACCGTAAAAAAATATTACAAGATTAACTGGAAAATTACTACTAAAGTGTTTAATAAATATGTTGTCTCGGTGATTCACACGTTGAACTAGTAGGATCGGATTAAAAAACTAGATGATATCTTAGATGATAAAATAAATAAATTATTATAATATATCTATTTAAAAACAAATAATAGAAAATTTAAAATTATATATATTACTAATTTGTAACTTGGTTATTCATTATGGTTTGTATCTCATGCTTTGTGGGTTGTATCTTATTTTGTTTTGTTTTTTATTTTTTTACTTTTAACTTTAATAGGCTTTTATCTTTTACATTTAACACTAACATTTATATCATACACTTTTTATCTTTTACAAATTTTTTGTTTTACTTTTCGATCTAAAATTTTCGGGTTAACATGACGCAAAAT
The DNA here is from genome assembly GCA_025506415.1 of Flaveria robusta. Classification (NCBI taxonomy): domain Eukaryota; kingdom Viridiplantae; phylum Streptophyta; class Magnoliopsida; order Asterales; family Asteraceae; genus Flaveria; species Flaveria robusta. The sequence goes on along the minus strand of CM046472.1, from coordinate 1,317,727 downwards.
GCATATGTGGTTCAACATTTTTACCTTTGTTTTTTTCCATTTAACGATCGTGTTGTGTTACGTTTCGGTTTTTGTGCACATTAACACGTCGCTATAGGCGTGCATGCTTCAACGTTTTTATGTCTTTCGCCCGTTTTTATTTTTTCGTTTCTATTTCTTTTGTTTACGAGTTTTTTAGGTGATGGTGGTCACTAACGACAGAGTGGTATTGATGCTACTTTGCATGGTTTTACGTCCCACCACAACGCGTGGGGCTAAATACCATTTACTTATATATATATATAAATTAATACAATTATAAAGATACTATATACTTTGGTAAGAATTTGTAATTTTAACATATATGAAGACTTAACTAACCAATACATGAATCATATAATCCTAAATTAATTAGAAAGGGTGATTTAAAGAAGAAAAAAATTTGAAATTTGATCAGTTCACCGGTCTGACCAATAACCGGTTAATTCAAATGAAAATAGTCCAAATAGGCATAAGTCAACTGATTTCCGGTTTGACCATCCAATCTAGTCCGGTTCTAAAAACACATACATTAACAATGCCGTGGTGTGTAGTAAGATGTTAACCTTGTGAACTATTTAGATGATTATGAGTTTGTGTTCGAAGAATATTGAAAAATTTACTAGCATTCTTCTCATTTGATTTCATTAAATACAATATTTATATGCTCTTTTTAAAAGTTATATTTTAAATTATAACTTTTATACAACTTTTAAACTCCATTACGATAGACTGTGTGCTATATCTAATGAAAATACATATAATTGCATATAATTTATGCCCATGGCTCTTGAAAGTATGTATACTTATGCTAACAATAATACTAGAGTTATACTTTTATCTTTAAAAGAAGTCTCATAACGTCAACTTTTTTTTAAACTTAAGTTAGTTATTTGCATCCTTTTAAGGATTTAGTCAAAATTAAATCAGTTATGCAAGATCTGGCGACCAATACAACCCGACTATTAGTAGTAAATACTATACGGGTTTCAAGTAGGGTTTATTCTGGTATCATTAGTTGATTGTACATAAATACTGACGTATTTGATGACTGTTGAAGGGTTCATAGCATTGGTATAAGAGCAATACACTCCTTGGTTCTTCATCAATGCTTTCACTAGCCCAATGGCTATCAGAATTGGTTCAATCATGCAGTCTTCAACAATCCAGCAGATTGATAGCTACAACCACACACCAAGATCTAACCAAATTAGCGGAGTCTGATCTAGAGATCAATCAATGATGTAACCAACTAACCATCAGTGTTGGTGTCAACTGTCAAGTCCCTGTGCTGCATGGGTGACACACCCAAAGTGCTTCAAAGGCTGCACTAGTGTCAAAGCAAGAGCTATGCGGCTAACAGGATGCGTATTTTTCTTTTATCTTTGAATCACTCTCTTAGAACAAGCACAGAGAAAAGGAAGAGATGCCATGAGGAATCTAACAGCAATCCGAAAAAATAATTAAGCATGCAGTATCACGAGTTACAATTACAAAGATGAACATCAAACTAAAGTTTGAGAAAAAGAAGATAGGCAATCATAACCGTCCAAATATAACCAAAACTTGAGGGTTGAATCTGATGGCTGTGATTAAAATCATAGCAGGGTTGCATTTAAATCTTGTTAAATGCAACAATATCACAGCTCTGCACATATTCATTGATTGGCTCGGCAGTGAGATGCTCTTCAATAAGGGTATCAACAGAAACAAGATCATCGACAATTGTCAACATAATTGTCATCTTCTTTATCCCATAACCGACTGGAACAAGTTTTGCTACAAATGCAACAACAAAAACGATGTTAGCCTTGTCATAAATATAATTAACTTTTGACTATAGAGCTCCAAATTGCTTTTAGTGTTCAAAAAGTGAAGTTTTTTAACAGCAAAAGAGTTTCTGCCTGAAGCTACACCGAGTATAATAAAGATAGCAGGTCAAATGGGATGGGTAATGGATCAAAACAAGTTCAAGTTGAAACGGGTCGTTCTAAGTACAAATGAAAATGGACCGTGAATCGCAGGTCAAATGGGATGGGTGAAGTGAATCGCAAACACTATTTTGTGTATTTATTTGTAAATAAATATTGCATTACTTATGATTACAAAAACAATTATAATACAATAATAATCCAAATATTTTAATGAAACCGATTTAGGAGTTTAAATCCACTAGAAGATAAGACTATGGACAGGTTTCAACCTGTTTCACTTGTTCCCTTTTTATCTAAATTTTTTTAAAGCTCGTTTCACTCATTGAGAAAATAAAACACTAGCCAAAATGATCATCGAGTAAATGGGTCAAAATTTTGATTGAAAATCTAAAAATTGAGTAAAAGTTGTGAATAGCATGATTGTTGACTTTTGTCCTCCAAATTTTCAGAATTTTTAAATGGATACGGACTGACACAACCCAAATCAGCTCATCATTAGTAAATGCATACGGACTGACACCTTTGGTGACATGTGATATTTTCATTTACAGAATTAATGCAAAATTAAAATAGCAAACCATACATGCTCCCCAAAGAAGGCCAGGCATCTCGACGCTACGAACAGCCTCCTCTAGCTTTTTCATGTCTGTCTCATCATCCCATGGCTTTACATCCATCAGCACTGATGATTTCCCACCTAAAACAAAGCTTAAATAGATTTATGACTATAAAAGAACAAATAGTCATATACTCATATCTTAAAGAGGCAATTAATCCAATGATACGACTTTGTTTAAAGAAAACCAAGTATGTTATTCCACAGAATATCAATGTGCTTTAACTTTTCTCTTGTTTGTCATACTACCTTTTTTTCTACATTTGAGTCATCAGTCATCAAAAGATGGTCTTCGTCCCGCATGGGTCCTATGTGGGGCTTGCTGTTAAACTTTGCCTCGATTGGGTCATCGAAAATACCTTATAATGACCCAAACAAGACAAGGGCCATTTTTAATGACTTGTGTATGAAAAAAAAAAAAAATAGGACCACATACGGGAGAAAAGTGAAATTACATTGGAATGTTATGCAAAAAATAAAAAATAAAAAAATTTCATTCATAAAACACTAGCACATAATGTTAAAAACAAATCCAACTAACTCACTTTCTTTCTTTTTTGCGGATGCTTTTGCTTGATCTCTCTCTTCAGCTGCCTTCTTTTCCTCTTCTGTCTCGTCACCAAACAAATCAAGATCATCATCATCATCCGCATCATCAGCTACAGCTGCAGGTTCCTGAAACATACACATGACCAAAAAATCATCAAGTTAATGTATACTTAATGAATAAATAATTACTTTTCACTTAGATCCAAAAAAATTACCAGAAAACTCGAAAGCCTAAAGTGGAGCAATACTAAAGGGTTAAACAGTTAATAGAATAGAATATCCGTTAAAAAAACTCAAATCAAAAGGTCATGTAAGAATAGTTGTTTAATGGTGCAATTTGAGGTAATCAAGGCACCGCTTTCAATTAAACAAGGTTCACAAAACCCCTTTGCTCCATAAAAAAAAACCATCTGTATATTGACCTACAAATGGATGCATACTGGGAAAATTGACAAGAATCATGAATAAGCAAGAGGTAACATGACATGAATCGATGACAAAATGTTTTTGAACCTTTGTACATAAATTGTAGAAACTCCTTAAAACTTCTACACTTGTATAAATCCTATGCAAAAAATGTAATTGTTGTAGTGTAAGCAAAATTTAGCATTCCAGAACACTGACGATAAAAGAAACCACAACACCACAAAAACAGGAAAACACACCTTGACAGGAGCAGCTTCAGTAGATGGAGCTTGCGCAGAGATTCCAACCCCAGCAGCTTTACCAGGGAAACTGCATATATTAAATGGATAAAGTAAGTAACAATAGAACTTAAGCACCATACACAAAATCAACATGAAGCAGTTGAAAAACATCAATTGTAAGCCATAATCTTTTCCCAGGTTTCAAGATAAGAGAAGAAGGAAAAAAAGCATGCCTAATCTCAACTTGAAAAAAAAAAAGTATTCTGCTTCTTTAAGCCTTCGAGTTAGAATCAAAGAAAAAAAAGTATGCAGTTTTACAATTATATCATTACTATGCATAGTAAGTTACTTAAGGTCAATGGTAATTGTCATTATGAAAGGTTCCTACAGCATTATAGGATCTTTTTCAACCAATCTTCCCACATTTTGGAAGAACAATTCAAGAAATAACACCATATGCCATCCACAATCCAAGAGCATTAAGTTATGTCAATCCCAATTTGATCACTGTCAAAGTACCAACTCTGAGCATCACTTCTAAAGTATATCTTCTATAAAGTGCATATTCAAAATTAAAAGCCATCATCTCAAAGGCAATTACATTCTTTTATAAATAGAGGCCCGAAGACATCTCATGTACAATCCTACAACAAAAAACTACTGACAATTAAATCATAACCATCACATTTAACGATCAAGTTTAACTGCTGAATGCCCTAATTAATTAACAAAAACCATAATACAAAATCACCGAACAAAATATAAACTTTATAAGTGTAATTCATACAGACCTCGATGCAAGCTTTGAAGCAACACACTCGTACCACTGACTGACACTGGGATACAGATCAGCACTAGGTTTATCCAAAACAGCAGCGTAAACCTTCACATCATCCTTAGTGATCTGATCACTAAATCATCCAAATTCAAACACATCAATTAGCAATCAAACAACAGACGAAACGAAATCAGTGAGCAAAACGGTACAAACAGATGCAATAGTTCAATACCGACCCAGAGATGTAGGTTTTTCCCGATAAGAAAGCTTCGAGCGATTTGAGGCCTGATTCGGTGTGCAGATCGGAGAAAGTAACAGCCATTTGAGTAGATTTTGTGTGTGTAGATCGTTGAGATTGAAAGTGTGACGGCAAGAAGATGTTTGCAAGAACTGTGAAGATATTTATATTTAGAAGGGGATTGGTGAGACAAAAACCCTAGATCCGATGAAGCATAATTCCTGGATGCCATTTGTTATAGGATTTTAAGATATATTTTTTCCGAATGGCAAATGTACGACAATAATTTGAAAGATATGTGTTATTTTAATCGAATCCATTTATTTATATTTCAGTCGAAACCACACCTCCAACCTACTCAGGAGAAAACCCATTGTTAAAAAAACTCTTAACTTAATTCTAAACATATTGTTTAGGGTGAGACTTGAACCCATAACCTCCCCCATATTTACATGTTATGAATATCTCAAAATATGATTTTAAGATATTAGGTTCTTGTTTTTATTTAAAAGAGTAAATTACTATTTGCATCCTTGATGTTTACAAATATTAACTACTTGAATTTCCAATTTTTAAAAATCTCATTTTGCTCCCCTAACTTTTCATTTTTGTTTCCATTTGAGTTCAAAACCCTAACACCGTTAGATGTCTCTGTTAACTTTTTATTAAATGATAAAAATACCCTTTCCAGTCATCAGCCTTGTCCAATAATAATTAACCCTAATCCATACAACCATCTATTCTTCACCACCGCCATTGAGCACCGTCGCCATAGCCACCCACATCGCCACCACACCAGCCCATCACCACCACACAACCGCCCATTACCACCAGGCCTACCACCGCAGCCTCCATTGCCACTAACACAGCTGCCCATTGCCACCAGGCCCACCACCACGTCCCCCATTGCCATCAGGCCCACCACCATAGCCCCCATCACCACCACCACAACCAACCAACACTGCCACCACAGCCCTTATCGCCGCCACCATAGCCCCCATCACCGCCACCTCTACCACAACCCCTATCTCATGTCACCACAGATCTTCCGTGAGACAAAACTTAACAACATTTCTAGACAGAAAAACCAACTATTATAGAAAGAAAAAGCACAGAGCTTGCTTTGAGCTTAGGTGATACCCCCAATTGCCACCGCCATCGCCACTGCAACTTGATCTCCTTCCTTTCTCGCTGGTGCTATGATCGCCACTGATGGCAGCTCACTGATCTTTCACGTGGATCACAAAGAATTGTAAAAATCTCATATTTCTCTAGGGTTATTTGCTTATGTAATAAGTATTCATAGTGGTGGTTGGCTTTGATGGTGGTGGTGATGGAGAGATGAGAGGGATATTATGTGTGTGTTTTAGGTGATGGTGTTTGGTGAAGAAAGTGTATTTAAGTGGGTCAGTTTCACAAATTTTCTTTTATTTATTTTCAGGTGCAATTTAGTCATTTTAATAAAAGTTTAAAAGAAAGACTAACAATGTTAGTTATTTAGACTCAAATAGACACAAAAATAAAATGTCAGGAGAGCAAAATGAGGTTTTTAAACATCGGAGATTTAAGTGGTTAATATTTGCAAACATCAGGATGCAAGTAGTAATTTACTTTATTGAGAACTAGTATTAATATTAGACCAAGTGTTTACGGTGGGAACACAAACTGTGAAAAATTAAAGTGTCAATGTTGTTGTGAATCTGCATGTTGAAGTAAAAAAAATGAAAAACACTCGAAACTTTATAAAAAAACGAAACAGACACAAACTCGTACGTTGGTACAAGAAAGTTGATAATATTTGAAACTTTCTTTAAAAAAACCATTAAAAAACTTCAAAACATTGATAGAAATAGTCATGTCATAACGAAAGAAAACAAAACATTTCAAAATATTAGTGCTGATAAAATAAACATGTATAAATTTGATTAATGACTTAGCATGTTATAATGTATATTTCCGTTTTAAATGAACTTAAATCGAGATGTATTTAAGAATAAGCATGCCCTAATGATATACTCGGAATTTTTTAAAACATATCTTAAAATTTATAAGAGAAAAATCAAAATAAACAAAAATCATAAACGTACCAAACAAATAAATAAGGTACAAATAAATAAGTATAAAGTATAAATTATAGATTAAACAAATTTCAGTGGTTGGAATATAATTTTAAGGGCTTAAATGGAAACTTGGACAGGCAGACGCATTTCATTTCAAACAAAGCTATACATTATTCAGTTGTACCATGTGCGTAGAAGCTTTACGTTTCGTTTTTAAGGTATAACTAGTTCTTTTATACCCGTCGTGCGTTGTGGCGCCGTATCCGTCTTGATACAGTATAGAATACAATCAACTCAACTTGTTTCCAAACTAAATTAATGTCAAAACGTAAAGTAACTAGAATTTATGTCTTCGTATGAAAATATATTATATTTAACATGACTCCTTTCAAAAGAAAATATACATGTCTTCATACATGAAAATTTTTTTTAATGTTGTTGATAACATTCGAAACAAAAAGAAAAGAGTCTCAAATATGTGTTTCTATAAGGGTGGCAATCCTTACCCGTAAACAATATTCTGGGTCTATTTATTCTAGTCTAATCTTAATAACACAAACAAAAACCGATTTTATAAAATTATAGAAAGTATGAATTTTCAGCTTTGTTGTCCTCTTTAACTTCATTATGCTCGTTATCTTTGTCATCTTCCTCTTCTGTAGCATTAAACTAATCCTCTACAATAGATTTGTTTCATATAGCAAATAAATAAACGCATAGATTTAAGTGTATGGTCTTGTCATTAATTCTTCTAGAAGAGTCTTCGTATGATTTAGATCGGCTCTTGGTGATTTCCGGTAGTTGTATCAATAGCCATGTTATGTTACTCCATTTAAGCCATGTATCTTCTATGCTAGCTACCATCAGCCCGATTTTGGTTTACCCGTTATCTCTCTCTATTTTATTTTTTAATGATCTTCGGTGGTGGTCTTAAGAGGATGTGGCGGTGGTCTTTGGTGGTGGCTACCTCTGGTGTTTCAACAGTCACCGGAGATGCACGTGGTGGTGGTGGTGGTGGTGGTGCGTCCCACCATCTCTAATGAGGCTATAAAAAAATTAAGAGCGGATCGAACCCCCGTCTTCTCCAAAACTAAACATACAACATATCACCTGCTCTAAGCCACATATGTATCAAGGAAACCACAAAAAAATTAAAGACATGAGCCGTTAGCGAGAATAAAATAATAGAAATAACCCACCGAAATTAGTAAATGAGTGATAGTATAATAGAATAACCACGCACAATAATAATCAAAATGTTTTTTAAGTGTTTTATCTCTTTAATGTTACTTGATATTCATTAAATGTTTCAATATAATATGAACTAAAAGAATCAAATGTGAAATCAACTATGTAAAACAGCTAAATATCATTAGGCTTAATTTATATTTACGTAAATCAATTGTTTGAAATTTGTATTTATATAAATTAATGGTTTTTTTGGTTCTATAAATAAACATGATTCCGCAAAGATACTAACCCTAATGTAATATATTTATATAAGTATAACTATCTTTGGTAAGCTCGTGTATAAATCAAATGTGAAATTAACTATGTAAAGCAGCTAAATATCATTAGGCTTAATTTATATTTACGTAAATCAATGGTTTGAAATTTGCATTTATGTAAATCAACTAACCCTAATGTAAAAAAGTTTGATGTTACGGAAATTTTTTTTATTTTATAAAATTTGGTTTCTTTAAAATAAAATTAATGAAAAGACGCCGCTTTAAAGTGTGGCAGATTTAAATCCTAGTTCAAATCATTTTGCAATCCAACTTGTATTTTTCCATTTTATAAAAACTTCAACCTTTATTAATATCTAGACTTTTTAAAGCAAGTATTGTAACCATTATCACTACAGGAGAAAAGTTTTGCTAATTATTCCCTTAGACAAGAAGTTGTTCCTTATACCGATCAACTAGACCATTTGACTTGTAATTAAATTAATAAATCCACTACACCATAATGGTTTTTTACCCGGTGACAAATCATTTAAAACTCATGTACCATGTCTATTTAAATATTTCATTTTCTTGTTCATGGCTATCACCCAGTTTTGATATCCTTAACTGCTTCTTTGGATGATTTTGGTTCAAAAATTTATCCATTTTACTTATAATTTTTTTTTATAAGATAGTCATGAATAGTTAATTACTTTCTAAAACACAAATTTTATCTTCCCTTCTACCACATAATCAAAAAATTTCCTAGGAAGATTAGACTTTCTAACAGATCTCCTTGCATTCAATTATTCATATTAAGCCTACGATCTACCTTGAGGAATAGTATTTTTCATTTCATCTTTGTCCACGAATATGGTAGTAGACCCACCGAGTATTAACATAAGTTGATCCACCACCACAACTACCTGAAATAGCAACTTATAGTAGTATGGTGTGGCATGACTGGAGTTAACGAACAACAAGTTACATCTGTTAGCACCACAATAATTGTTTTTTTCAACCTTCTTATCATCATTGGATGTTGAATCATTCTTTAAAGTTCTCACAACACTATTATTTTCTAAATAAAAAAACTAAGATGATTAATTTTAATATACAATTCTAAAAGAAAATTTTGCTTCATGAACCTTACATCTCTTAAGTAAAAAATGATATTATTGTCCAAGCTTCACAGTTTGTACCCCTACTATGAAATATGTCTTTATTATTTACAAAGGTCAAAAAAATGACATCCAAAACTTCTAACATGGTTAAGAGAATGTTTTAATCCGTACATGATCTCATATAGGTGTTGGTCTTTATGTTCTACAACTCCATTTTTTTTGTTGTGTACGAAGATGAAGTCTGATGAAGTATACCATTTTTGGTTTCAAAAGATGTAAAACCATTTATTAACAAATTCAGTTCTATTGTCACTACTAAATGTTTTAATAGTTTTATCAAATTGTTTTCTTAAAAAGGAAAAGACTTTTTAACACAGGTCGATACCTCATCTTTAGACTTTAATATACATACTCAAACTGGTATTGAAAAATCATCTACGCACTTACCACCTTGTATGGTTCCCTAGATCTAAACGTACCAACTCAGCATAGTCTTTTGACCTATGATCACCTAAAGAAAACAGGTTTATGGTTTGTCTAAACTTATGACATATGTCACAAGAAACAGATAAGATATTAGACGTATTCCAAGTTTAAAATTGATTTTAGCCCATTTAATACTTGATCAGATGGGTAATCTAAACTAGAATGCCACAAGTTCTTATCACTTTTACTCGAAAATACTACCATTACACACCTTGAATGCTCTAGACTTATCCTCAATCAAATGCAAACCATCTACTTCTTTACCGGTCGCAACACATTTCCTAACTTTATTGATGAACATACTAAACCAAGAAACGATAATGATTATCAACAAGGTCGTGGATGGGTTAACCGGGATGGAAGATTTCGTGGTAAAGGTCGAAGTTTGGGAAGAGGAAGGGGACGTGAGAATCGACCAGGTTCAATAAATGATAAACGGGGGACAATGGGAGAACGAGACAAGAAATGGGTTCAATGCTACCGATGTGAAGAGTTTGGACACTTCGCATATGAATGTCCAAAGTCAAAACCGAAGCATGAGGCCAACTTGGTTTGTGAAGATGATGAGCCGACTCAACTTTAAAGAAGGAAGAGCACATTAGGATTAAGGGGGTGATTGTTGAAAGTTAATCCTAATTGTGGTCATATGTGAAAGTTATATTCGCTAAAATGATACTTGTGGGTTGCAACTGCCAATTCTCAATAGTTGGAAGTATTTAAATCCATTAACCCTTAAAAATTGTACAACTATCATCAAATCTAAAAATTTTGTAAATCCTTTAAAGTAGCATGAGAACAAACTCCTTTAATTTAACTAAAGTATCAAATTAACACCACGTATAGTTTAATAATATTCAAACACAGGAAGACCAGATCATGACATGCAGTTAATTTTATAATGAAGGTCATAAATCACAAAACCATCTAGCTTATTATATGTTTCTTTTAACTTTATCCACACATCAACATGAGACTTTGAAAATATTTAACCCTAATATAACTCCTCAAAATTAGAATTTAAAATCCTAGGTAGTACAACAGAGTTACATCTATCCCATCAAACACACGTTTAGTCTATAAACCCTAATTTATTTAAACTTGGTAAGACAAACATCATAACTTTAGACCAAACCACATAATTTTCAGTTCTGTTACCTTAACAGTAACAATAGACGCATTGGCACTATCACTTGTATCTATATACAAAGGGGGTTACCAAAAGTCCAAATTACTAATCAAGGTTTCCTTATAAACTACAGCAGCCATTATTCACGCCCTTTTGAATAAGAATCACTCAACAATATCAGTCAGGGAAAAACAAACCAAATACCAACCAAGAAGATTCAGGCACACAAACTAACAATACCAAAGATTATGCAAGATGAATCAAAAAATAAAAATAGAAAAAAGAAAGAAAAAGAAACAGAACCAACAAAATTAATATGTAAAATTATATGGCAATTAATAGAGATTCAAGCAAAATCAAGCAATTTAAAGGGCACGTGAAGAACATGATCTTTTAGAGATGAGAGAAAAAAAATAGACTTGCAGAGTACTCCAGCTAATAATAGAGATTAGAAGACTTACAAACCACGAAGAAGATGAGACTAAAATAACCAATAAATCACGAGAGAATCTGAGCAGAAAATGATGACCAAAATGCAAAAATTACTTTACTTATTTCTGCTCCCTAAGTGTCATTGGTAGTAGTTCTAATTAATTAGTTGTTTTATTAATCATAGTCTTATCTTCCTAGTTTTATGGGATTAGAGTTGTTATTAGATTAGGATTTGATTTCCTATCTGAAGCCTTGTAATCTTCATTCGTTTCATCATAATAAAAAGAGTAGATCATTGTTTTTTATCAAGAAGAAAAATTCTACCTGTTCTCTGATTGCCCGGGACAATAGCAATTTGGTATGCTTCAGTAAGCTCTGCACTTAACATAAATGAGTCAAGTACCGAAAACTAAACAAGGAAAAAATAAACAAGATGAAAATGCAACAAAGACACTGCCTAGAACCATTTTGTATCTCAAGACACTCACCTCTTTGCCATGTCAGCAGCAATTTGCGGAGCTTGGATGTGTACCTTACTAATGTCGAATAAAATCTATGCATTTCATGTGTTTCTTAAAATACTCACCTCTCTAGAGTGTTTCAGGCCAACAACTTGACCCATACGGAAAGTCTTCGTACCCAGCTTCCCATTTTATGACATCTAGTAACATGAAAAATGTGACATTAGTGAGTATTTTACCTACACGTGAGAAACTATTGGCCCATTCACTTACGCACGGGTCGAATTGAGCTATGTTTAATCCATGACACGCCAGTCACCTAAAACAAAATAATATATTTAAAAGGAAATAGATAGAAAGTCAGCCTAATCATATGTGTAGGAAATTTGTAATCAATAAATTAATCAATTAAAAGTCAGAATAGAAAAGTCAAAATACAAAAAGTCAAACCTGTAAATTAGGTGGGAATTAAAGGGTTAGATGTGTTAGTTTTAATAGTATGTATGTAACCGCCATTGTAAGGGTATATGTACCCTGTTTGTATGTCGAATTAAGTGTGGAATAACAAAAGTATTGTGTGTTTAATTTTGCTCTTGTTTGACCCTGTTCTTCCACCGGGTTCCCTGTACAAATTTGTGCAGTACCCATCGATTGTTCATCCAATTCGATCATTGATCCAGGGCCTCAACAATATGTGAGGCATTAAAGTATTTGAGGCCAGCCAACACCCAACTTCACCATTTTATGACATCTATTAACATGAAGAGATTGATTTAGTGAGCGCTTTACCTAGACGTGACACTATTGACCCATTCACTTATGAACTTTTATGCAAAACAGGCCAGTGATGTAAAACAAAAAACTATCTTAAAATGAAAATGGATCGAAAGTCAGCCTAGTCGTAGTTGACAACCTAAAGTGTTTCAGACCAACCAGCTCAATCCATATGGGAAGTCCTTGAAACCAACTAGCCATTTTGTAATATCTAGTAGCATGAAGAGATTGATTTTGGTGAGAATTTTATCAGAGTAATTGAGCTGTAAACCTCTAAACAGATGAGCAAATTACATACATTAGACCGCCACAATTGCCAGCTAGTATACCATATAGTTCGAAAGCCATCTAAAACAAATGAACGTCATTTATATCATCAACACATGGTAGGAAATACAATATATCATGGGTAAAAATACAATATATCATGGGGCGTTTGACATTCTCTAAGGGGTGGTAGGAGGAGATTATAGATTATAAGTCTAAGGACAAAAATGTGTCATTAGTAGTAGTTTTAATTAATTAGTTGTTTTATTAATTATAGTATTATCTTCTTCCTAGTTTTATGGGATTAGAGTTGTTATTAGATTAGGATTTTCTTTCCTATCTAAAGCCTTGTAATCTTCATGCGGTTCATCATAATAAAAAGAGTCGATCACTGTTTTTGATCAAGATGAAGAATTCTACCTGTTCTCTGATTTCCCAGGTTAACACTACATTCTTCTTGTATTCCAGCCTTCAAGGGGCTATGGAAGGCCCCAGATGTTACAAAGAGCACCAACAGTAGCTTGAATCTGCAAAACAGAATCAACAAATTTAAAGAAAACTGTTTAAAAAGAGAAAAATATGAAAAGAATAACAATGGTAGGTAGAAGTAAAAATAGAACTCTGGGTATCTCATAATGGCCTGATTGACACTATCAGGATCACGAGGTAGGATATTGTATGGAAGATAGACCTCTGTTTTCCCTTCAATATATAAGAACATTCTTCATGAAACAATCAAGAAAACTTATTTTGTATCCACCTAAGGACCAACTTCCATTGGTTGACAACAGCAGCTTTAAAAGGACATGGATCAAAATCTGCCAAATCATATTTGACATACTAAAGTAAATGTGACTGAGTATGGGCTGGAGTTCAGAAGTTTTAGCTAGACAGGGCACTACTGACCCATTCACATAGAAGTATGAGCTGGAGTTCGGAACAGGATTGTTACTCCAGGTTGAAAGCACCGGTATCGTTCATCCATCTCGACTTCCTGTTACCTCATTATCTGAATAGCAACAACAGCAGATTGATCAGCAAACCAAATTAACAATTTTTAAGACAACTGTATCAATGATAAATATATGTACAGAAAAAATGATAGTAGATGGACTGAAAGACCCCTCTTCTAGAATTCCTTGAGCCGTGGAAGACCCCTCATGTTACGAAGGCTACAGCAGCAGCTTGAATCTGCAAACAAAACTTCATACGAAAATTTTTAAAAATGATAAAATTATAGCTCTAGGTATAAAAGTGGCTAAAAGGGAGTTACAATATGCCTCTAGGTATCTCATAATATCATGATTGGCACTTTCAGGATCAAGAGAAGTTATATGATGGGAGATACATCTTCGTGTTTTTTGCAACTTGATCATGTGTTCCAAGAAACATAATTTATCGTCATTAACTGAAAGAATAAATGCAAAGAAAGAAATAAGAAAAAGGTCATTAGAGACAAACATGCCAGATCACATCAGTAAACAAGATTCAACAAATTTTAAAAGAAGTGTTGAAATTAATAGAAGTGTGTACAGAAAAAACGCAGTAGATGGATGGAAAGACCCTTCTTGTATTTCCAGGGGCCATGGAAGACCCCTTGTGTTATGAAGAGCAACAACAGCAGCTTGAATCTGCAAACAAATTGAAATGTCGAAGCAAATCATAGAGGACAAAAAAGACCCTGTTAAGAGAATGCTTGATGATTCAAAAGGGATAAAGGAAGAAAACAGGCTCACGGTGCACAAAGAGTATGTGTAAGCAACTTCTCCCTTTGATTCAGCATACCATCATAACAAAAATGGCAAAAATTACAGCATTCTTAACACAAATGTTTCTGACCAAAACTTGCACCATTTCTAGTAGTTCTTGATCGAAAAGCTTCCTCATCGCTCCATTTATTGTACTCTGATCTAACCAGTCAAACAAAAGAACAAAAGAAAACATGAGAATAAAAGGAAGCATTATGGTGTTCAAAACAAAATAACTATAATCCATGATATTGAAGGATTCATTATTTAAATCTTTCTGTACTCTCCTTGAAACACAAGAAGTTATAACACTTTCCATATTACCAGCCATGGAAGACCCCTCATGTTACGAAGAACAAGAGCAGCAGCAGCTTGAATCTGCAAACAAAATTTCATAAGAAAACTTTTAAAAATGATAAAATTATACCTCTAGGCATAAAAAAGGCTAGATGGAAGTTACAATATGCCACTAGGTATCTCATAATAGCGTGATTGGCATTTTCAGGGTCAAGAGAATTTATATTGATTAGGAGATCAATCTTCGTGTTCAATGCAACTTGATTATGCGTCTGAAGAAACATATATCTTCATTAATTGAAAGATAATTTGAGTTATGTTTAATCCATGACAGACCTGCCAGGTAAAACAAAAAATATTTTTAAAAGGAAATGGATCAAAAGCCAACCTACTCCCATTTGACATATTAAAGTAAATGTGACTAAGCGTGGGCTGGAGTTCGGAACAGGATTGCTACTCCAGGTTGAAAGCACCGCTATCGTTCAATCATCTCGACTTCCTGCACCTGCCAGGTAAAACAAAAAATATTTTTAAAAGGAAATGGATCAAAAGTCAACCTACTCCCATTTGACATATTAAAGTAAATGTGACTAAGCGTGGGCTGGAGTTCGGAACAGGATTGCTACTCCAGGTTGAAAGCACCGCTATCGTTCATCCATCTCCACTTCCTGTTACCTCATTATCTGAATAGCAACAACAGCAGATTGATCAGAAAACCAAATCAGCAATTTTTAAGACAACTGTATAAATGATAAATATATGCACTGAAAAAATGATAGACAATGGACTGAAAGACCCCTTTTCTAGAATTCCTTGAGCCGTGGAAGACCCCTCCTGTTACGAAGGCAACAGCAGCAGCTTGAATCTGCAAAAAATATTTCATAAGAAAACTTTTAAAAATGATAAAATTATAGCTCTAGGCATAAAAATGGCTAGAAGGGAGTTACAATATGCCTCTAGGTATCTCACAATAGCAAGATTGGCACTTTCAGGATCAAGAGAAGCTATATGATGGGAGATACATCTTCGTGTTTTATGCAACTTGATCATGTGTTTCAATAAACATTATTTATCTTCATTAACTGAAAGACTAAATGCAAAGAAAGAAATAAGAAATAGGTCATTAAAGACAAACATGCCACATCACATCAGTCAATAAGATTCAACAAATTTTAAGAGAAGTGTTGAAAATAATAGAAGTGTGTACAGAAAAAAAGTAGTAGATGGAATCAAAGACCCTTCTTCTTGTATTCCAGGGGCCATGGAAGACCCCTTGTGTTATGAAGAGCAACAACAGCAGCTTGAATCTGCAAACAAATTGAAATGTCGAAGCAAATCATATAGGGAAAAAAAACTCCCTGTTAAGAGAATGCTTGATGCTTCAAATGGGATAAAGGAAGAAAACAGGCTCACAGTGCAGGGAGAATTCAGCATAGAATCATAACAAAGATGGCAAAAATTACAGCATTCTTAACACAAATGTTTCTGACCAAAAACTTGCACCATTTCTAGTAGTTCTTGATCGAAAAGCTTCCTCATCACTCCATTTATTGCACTCTGATCTAACCAGTCAAACAAAAGAAGACATGAGAATAAAAGGAAGCATTATGGTGTTCGAAAAGAAATAACTATAATCCATGATATTGAAGGATTCATTATTTAAATCTTAATTTGTGTGCTCTCCTTGACACACAACAAGTTGTAACACCTTCCATATTACCAGCCATGGAAGACCCCTCATGTTACGAAGAACAACAGCAGCAGCAGCTTGAATCTGCAAACAAAATCTCATAAGAAAACTTTTAAAAATGATAAAATTATACCTCTAGGCATAAAAAAGGCTAGATGGAAGTTACAATATGCCACTAGGTATCTCATAATAGCGTGATTGGCATTTTCAGGGTCAAGAGAAGCTATATTGATCGGGAGATCAATCTTCGTGTTCAATGCAACTTGATTATGCGTCTGAAGAAACATATATCTTCATAATTGAAAGATTATTTGAGTTATGTTTAATCCATGACAGACCTGCCAGGTAAAACAAAAAATATTTTTAAAAGGAAATGGATCAAAAGTCAACCTACTCCCATTTGACATATTAAAGTAAATGTGACTAAGCGTGGGCCGGAGTTCGGAACAGGATTGCTACTCCAGGTTGAAAGCACCGCTATCGTTCAATCATCTCGACTTCCTGCACCTGCCAGGTAAAACAAAAAATATTTTTAAAAGGAAATGGATCAAAAGTCAACCTACTCCCATTTGACATATTAAAGTAAATGTGACTAAGCGTGGGCTGGAGTTCGGAACAACATTGCTACTCCAGGTAGAAAGCACCGCTATCGTTCATCCATCTCCACCTCCTGTTACCTCATTATCTGAATAGCAACAACAGCAGAATGATCAGCAAACCAAATCAGCAATTTTTAAGACAACTGTATATATGATAAATATATGTACAGAAAAAATGATAGAAAATGGACCGAAAGACCCCTTTTCTAGAATTCCTTGAGCCGTGGAAGACCCCTCCTGTTACGAAGGCAACAGCAGCAGCTTGAATCTGCAAAAAATATTTCATAAGAAAACTTTTAAAAATGATAAAATTATAGCTCTAGGCATAAAAATGGCTAGAAGGGAGTTACAATATGCCTCTTGGTATCTCATAATAGCATGATTGGCACTTTCAGGATCAAGAGAAGCTATATGATGGGAGATACATCTTCGTGTTTTATGCAACTTGATCATGTGTTTCAAGAAACATAATTTATCTTCGTTAACCGAAAGACTAAATGCAAAGAAAGAAATAAGAAATAGGTCATTAAAGACAAATATGGCAGAACACATCAGTCAACAAGATTCAACAAATTTTAAGAGAAGTGTTGAAAATAATAGAAGTGTGTACAGAAAAAACATAGTAGATGGAATCAAAGACCCTTCTTCTTGTATTCCAGGGGTCTTAAGACCCCTTGTGTTATGAAGAGCAACAACAGCAGCTTGAATCTGCAAACAAATTGAAATGTCGAAGCAAAATCATATAGGGAAAAAAAACCCTGTTAAGAGAATGCATGATGCTTCAAATGGGATAAAGGAAGAAAACAGGCTCACAGTGCAGGGAGAGTATGTGTAAGCAACTTCTCCCTTTGATTCAGCATACAATCATAACAAAGATGGCAAAAATTACAGCATTCTTAACACATATGTTTCCGACCAAAAACTTGCACCATTTCTAGTAGTTCTTGATCGAAAAGCTTCCTCATCGCTCCATTTATTGCACTCTGATCTAACCAGTCAAACAAAAGAACAAAAGAAAACATGAGAATAAAAGGAAGCATTATGGTGTTCAAAACAAAATAACAATAATCCATGATATTGAGGGATTCATTATTTAAATCTTTGTGTGCTCTCCTTGACACACAACAAGTTATAACACTTTCCATATTACCAGCCATGGAAACCCCTCATGTTACGAAGAACTACAGCAGCAGCAGCTTGAATCTGCAAACAAAATTTCATAAGAAAACTTTTAAAAATGATAAAATTATACCTCTAGGCATAAAAATGGCTAGAAGGGAGTTACAATATGCCTCCAGGTATCTCATAACAGAATGATTGGCACTTTCAGGGTCAAGAGAAGCTATATTGATTGAGAGATCAATCTTCGTATTAAATGCAACTTGATTATGCGTTTGAAGAAACATATATCTTCATTAATTGAAAGATTATTTGAGTTATGTTTAATCCATGACAGACCTGCCAGGTAAAACAAAAAATATTTTTAAAAGGAAATGGATCAAAATTCAACCTACTCCCATTTGACATATTAAAGTAAATATGACTAAGCGTGGGCTGGAGTTCGGAACAGGATTGCTACTCCAGGTTATAAACACAGCTATCATTCATCCATCTCGACTTCCTCTTACCTCATTATCTGAATAGCAACAATAGCAGAATGATCAGCAAACCAAATCAGCAATTTTCAAGACAACTGTATAAATGATAAATATGCACAGAAAAAATGATAGAAAATGGACTGAAAGACCTCTTTTCTAGAATTCCTTGAGCCGTGGAAGACCCCTCCTGTTACGAAGGCAACAGCAGCAGCTTGAATCTGCAAAAAATATTTCATAAGAAAACTTTTAAAAATGATAAAATTATAGCTCTAGGCATAAAAATGGCTAGAAGGGAGTTACAATATGCCTCTAGGTATCTCACAATAGCAAGATTGGCACTTTCAGGATCAAGAGAAGCTATATGATGGGAGATACATCTTCGTGTTTTATGCAACTTGATCATGTGTTTCAATAAACATTATTTATCTTCATTAACTGAAAGACTAAATGCAAAGAAAGAAATAAGAAATAGGCCATTAAAGACAAACATGCCACATCACATCAGTCAATAAGATTCAACAAATTTTAAGAGAAGTGTTGAAAATAATAGAAGTGTGTACAGAAAAAAAGTAGTAGATGGAATCAAAGACCCTTCTTCTTGTATTCCAGGGGCCATGGAAGACCCCTTGTGTTATGAAGAGCAACAACAGCAGCTTGAATCTGCAAACAAATTGAAATGTCGAAGCAAATCATATAGGGAAAAAAAACTCCCTGTTAAGAAAATGCTTGATGCTTCAAATGGGATAAAGGAAGAAAACAGGCTCACAGTGCAGGGAGAATTCAGCATAGAATCATAACAAAGATGGCAAAAATTACAGCATTCTTAACACAAATGTTTCTGACCAAAAACTTGCACCATTTCTAGTAGTTCTTGATCGAAAAGCTTCCTCATCACTCCATTTATTGCACTCTGATCTAACCAGTCAAACAAAAGAAGACATGAGAATAAAAGGAAGCATTATGGTGTTCGAAACGAAATAACTATAATCCATGATATTGAAGGATTCATTATTTAAATCTTAATTTGTGTGCTCTCCTTGACACACAACAAGTTGTAACACCTTCCATATTACCAGCCATGGAAGACCCCTCATGTTACGAACAACAGCAGCAGCAGCTTGAATCTGCAAACAAAATCTCATAAGAAAACTTTTAAAAATGATAAAATTATACCTCTAGGCATAAAAAAGGCTAGATGGAAGTTACAATATGCCACTAGGTATCTCATAATAGCGTGATTGGCATTTTCAGGGTCAAGAGAAGCTATATTGATCGGGAGATCAATCTTCGTGTTCAATGCAACTTGATTATGCGTTTGAAGAAACATATATCTTCGTTAACTGAAAGATTATTTGAGTTATGTTTAATCCATGACAGACCTGCCAGGTAAAACAAAAAATATTTTTAAAAGGAAATGGATCAAAAGTCAACCTACTCCCATTTGACATATTAAAGTAAATGTGACTAAGCGTGGGCTGGAGTTCGGAACAGGATTGCTACTCCAGGTTGAAAGCACCGCTATCGTTCAATCATCTCGACTTCCTGCACCTGCCAGGTAAATCAAAAAATATTTTTAAAAGGAAATGGATCAAAAGTCAACCTACTCCCATTTGACATATTAAAGTAAATGTGACTAAGCGTGGGCTGGAGTTCGGAACAGGATTGCTACTCCAGGTTGAAAGCACCGCTATCGTTCATCCATCTCCACTTCCTGTTACCTCATTATCTGAATAGCAACAACAGCAGATTGATCAGAAAACCAAATCAGCAATTTTTAAGACAACTGTATAAATGATAAATATATGCACTGAAAAAATGATAGACAATGGACTGAAAGACCCCTTTTCTAGAATTCCTTGAGCCGTGGAAGACCCCTCCTGTTACGAAGGCAACAGCAGCAGCTTGAATCTGCAAAAAATATTTCATAAGAAAACTTTTAAAAATGATAAAATTATAGCTCTAGGCATAAAAATGGCTAGAAGGGAGTTACAATATGCCTCTAGGTATCTCACAATAGCAAGATTGGCACTTTCAGGATCAAGAGAAGCTATATGATGGGAGATACATCTTCGTGTTTTATGCAACTTGATCATGTGTTTCAATAAACATTATTTATCTTCATTAACTGAAAGACTAAATGCAAAGAAAGAAATAAGAAATAGGCCATTAAAGACAAACATGCCACATCACATCAGTCAATAAGATTCAACAAATTTTAAGAGAAGTGTTGAAAATAATAGAAGTGTGTACAGAAAAAAAGTAGTAGATGGAATCAAAGACCCTTCTTCTTGTATTCCAGGGCCATGGAAGACCCCTTGTGTTATGAAGAGCAACAACAGCAGCTTGAATCTGCAAACAAATTGAAATGTCGAAGCAAATCATATAGGGAAAAAAAACTCCCTGTTAAGAGAATGCTTGATGCTTCAAATGGGATAAAGGAAGAAAACAGGCTCACAGTGCAGGGAGAATTCAGCATAGAATCATAACCAAGATGGCAAAAATTACAGCATTCTTAACACAAATGTTTCTGACCAAAAACTTGCACCATTTCTAGTAGTTCTTGATCGAAAAGCTTCCTCATCACTCCATTTATTGCACTCTGATCTAACCAGTCAAACAAAAGAAGACATGAGAATAAAAGGAAGCATTATGGTGTTCGAAACAAAATAACTATAATCCATGATATTGAAGGATTCATTATTTAAATCTTAATTTGTGTGCTCTCCTTGACACACAACAAGTTGTAACACCTTCCATATTACCAGCCATGGAAGACCCCTCATGTTACGAAGAACAACAGCAGCAGCAGCTTGAATCTGCAAACAAAATCTCATAAGAAAACTTTTAAAAATGATAAAATTATACCTCTAGGCATAAAAAAGGCTAGATGGAAGTTACAATATGCCACTAGGTATCTCATAATAGCGTGATTGGCATTTTCAGGGTCAAGAGAAGCTATATTGATCGGGAGATCAATCTTCGTGTTCAATGCAACTTGATTATGCGTCTGAAGAAACATATATCTTCATAATTGAAAGATTATTTGAGTTATGTTTAATCCATGACAGACCTGCCAGGTAAAACACAAAAATATTTTTAAAAGGAAATGGATCAAAAGTCAACCTACTCCCATTTGACATATTAAAGTAAATGTGACTAAGCGTGGGCCGGAGTTCGGAACAGGATTGCTACTCCAGGTTGAAAGCACCGCTATCGTTCAATCATCTCGACTTCCTGCACCTGCCAGGTAAAACAAAAAATATTTTTAAAAGGAAATGGATCAAAAGTCAACCTACTCCCATTTGACATATTAAAGTAAATGTGACTAAGCGTGGGCTGGAGTTCGGAACAACATTGCTACTCCAGGTAGAAAGCACCGCTATCGTTCATCCATCTCCACCTCCTGTTACCTCATTATCTGAATAGCAACAACAGCAGAATGATCAGCAAACCAAATCAGCAATTTTTAAGACAACTGTATATATGATAAATATATGTACAGAAAAAATGATAGAAAATGGACCGAAAGACCCCTTTTCTAGAATTCCTTGAGCCGTGGAAGACCCCTCCTGTTACGAAGGCAACAGCAGCAGCTCGAATCTGCAAAAAATATTTCATAAGAAAACTTTTAAAAATGATAAAATTATAGCTCTAGGCATAAAAATGGCTAGAAGGGAGTTACAATATGCCTCTTGGTATCTCATAATAGCATGATTGGCACTTTCAGGATCAAGAGAAGCTATATGATGGGAGATACATCTTCGTGTTTTATGCAACTTGATCATGTGTTTCAAGAAACATAATTTATCTTCGTTAACCGAAAGACTAAATGCAAAGAAAGAAATAAGAAATAGGTCATTAAAGACAAATATGGCAGAACACATCAGTCAACAAGATTCAACAAATTTTAAGAGAAGTGTTGAAAATAATAGAAGTGTGTACAGAAAAAACATAGTAGATGGAATCAAAGACCCTTCTTCTTGTATTCCAGGGGTCTTAAGACCCCTTGTGTTATGAAGAGCAACAACAGCAGCTTGAATCTGCAAACAAATTGAAATGTCGAAGCAAAATCATATAGGGAAAAAAAACCCTGTTAAGAGAATGCATGATGCTTCAAATGGGATAAAGGAAGAAAACAGGCTCACAGTGCAGGGAGAGTATGTGTAAGCAACTTCTCCCTTTGATTCAGCATACAATCATAACAAAGATGGCAAAAATTACAGCATTCTTAACACATATGTTTCCGACCAAAAACTTGCACCATTTCTAGTAGTTCTTGATCGAAAAGCTTCCTCATCGCTCCATTTATTGCACTCTGATCTAACCAGTCAAACAAAAGAACAAAAGAAAACATGAGAATAAAAGGAAGCATTATGGTGTTCAAAACAAAATAACAATAATCCATGATATTGAGGGATTCATTATTTAAATCTTTGTGTGCTCTCCTTGACACACAACAAGTTATAACACTTTCCATATTACCAGCCATGGAAACCCCTCATGTTACGAAGAACTACAGCAGCAGCAGCTTGAATCTGCAAACAAAATTTCATAAGAAAACTTTTAAAAATGATAAAATTATACCTCTAGGCATAAAAATGGCTAGAAGGGAGTTACAATATGCCTCCAGGTATCTCATAACAGAATGATTGGCACTTTCAGGGTCAAGAGAAGCTATATTGATTGAGAGATCAATCTTCGTATTAAATGCAACTTGATTATGCGTTTGAAGAAACATATATCTTCATTAATTGAAAGATTATTTGAGTTATGTTTAATCCATGACAGACCTGCCAGGTAAAACAAAAAATATTTTTAAAAGGAAATGGATCAAAATTCAACCTACTCCCATTTGACATATTAAAGTAAATATGACTAAGCGTGGGCTGGAGTTCGGAACAGGATTGCTACTCCAGGTTATAAACACAGCTATCATTCATCCATCTCGACTTCCTCTTACCTCATTATCTGAATAGCAACAATAGCAGAATGATCAGCAAACCAAATCAGCAATTTTCAAGACAACTGTATAAATGATAAATATGCACAGAAAAAATGATAGAAAATGGACTGAAAGACCTCTTTTCTAGAATTCCTTGAGCCGTGGAAGACCCCTCCTGTTACGAAGGCAACAGCAGCAGCTTGAATCTGCAAAAAATATTTCATAAGAAAACTTTTAAAAATGATAAAATTATAGCTCTAGGCATAAAAATGGCTAGAAGGGAGTTACAATATGCCTCTAGGTATCTCACAATAGCAAGATTGGCACTTTCAGGATCAAGAGAAGCTATATGATGGGAGATACATCTTCGTGTTTTATGCAACTTGATCATGTGTTTCAATAAACATTATTTATCTTCATTAACTGAAAGACTAAATGCAAAGAAAGAAATAAGAAATAGGCCATTAAAGACAAACATGCCACATCACATCAGTCAATAAGATTCAACAAATTTTAAGAGAAGTGTTGAAAATAATAGAAGTGTGTACAGAAAAAAAGTAGTAGATGGAATCAAAGACCCTTCTTCTTGTATTCCAGGGGCCATGGAAGACCCCTTGTGTTATGAAGAGCAACAACAGCAGCTTGAATCTGCAAACAAATTGAAATGTCGAAGCAAATCATATAGGGAAAAAAAACTCCCTGTTAAGAAAATGCTTGATGCTTCAAATGGGATAAAGGAAGAAAACAGGCTCACAGTGCAGGGAGAATTCAGCATAGAATCATAACAAAGATGGCAAAAATTACAGCATTCTTAACACAAATGTTTCTGACCAAAAACTTGCACCATTTCTAGTAGTTCTTGATCGAAAAGCTTCCTCATCACTCCATTTATTGCACTCTGATCTAACCAGTCAAACAAAAGAAGACATGAGAATAAAAGGAAGCATTATGGTGTTCGAAACGAAATAACTATAATCCATGATATTGAAGGATTCATTATTTAAATCTTAATTTGTGTGCTCTCCTTGACACACAACAAGTTGTAACACCTTCCATATTACCAGCCATGGAAGACCCCTCATGTTACGAACAACAGCAGCAGCAGCTTGAATCTGCAAACAAAATCTCATAAGAAAACTTTTAAAAATGATAAAATTATACCTCTAGGCATAAAAAAGGCTAGATGGAAGTTACAATATGCCACTAGGTATCTCATAATAGCGTGATTGGCATTTTCAGGGTCAAGAGAAGCTATATTGATCGGGAGATCAATCTTCGTGTTCAATGCAACTTGATTATGCGTTTGAAGAAACATATATCTTCGTTAACTGAAAGATTATTTGAGTTATGTTTAATCCATGACAGACCTGCCAGGTAAAACAAAAAATATTTTTAAAAGGAAATGGATCAAAAGTCAACCTACTCCCATTTGACATATTAAAGTAAATGTGACTAAGCGTGGGCTGGAGTTCGGAACAGGATTGCTACTCCAGGTTGAAAGCACCGCTATCGTTCAATCATCTCGACTTCCTGCACCTGCCAGGTAAATCAAAAAATATTTTTAAAAGGAAATGGATCAAAAGTCAACCTACTCCCATTTGACATATTAAAGTAAATGTGACTAAGCGTGGGCTGGAGTTCGGAACAGGATTGCTACTCCAGGTTGAAAGCACCGCTATCGTTCATCCATCTCCACTTCCTGTTACCTCATTATCTGAATAGCAACAACAGCAGATTGATCAGAAAACCAAATCAGCAATTTTTAAGACAACTGTATAAATGATAAATATATGCACTGAAAAAATGATAGACAATGGACTGAAAGACCCCTTTTCTAGAATTCCTTGAGCCGTGGAAGACCCCTCCTGTTACGAAGGCAACAGCAGCAGCTTGAATCTGCAAAAAATATTTCATAAGAAAACTTTTAAAAATGATAAAATTATAGCTCTAGGCATAAAAATGGCTAGAAGGGAGTTACAATATGCCTCTAGGTATCTCACAATAGCAAGATTGGCACTTTCAGGATCAAGAGAAGCTATATGATGGGAGATACATCTTCGTGTTTTATGCAACTTGATCATGTGTTTCAATAAACATTATTTATCTTCATTAACTGAAAGACTAAATGCAAAGAAAGAAATAAGAAATAGGCCATTAAAGACAAACATGCCACATCACATCAGTCAATAAGATTCAACAAATTTTAAGAGAAGTGTTGAAAATAATAGAAGTGTGTACAGAAAAAAAGTAGTAGATGGAATCAAAGACCCTTCTTCTTGTATTCCAGGGGCCATGGAAGACCCCTTGTGTTATGAAGAGCAACAACAGCAGCTTGAATCTGCAAACAAATTGAAATGTCGAAGCAAATCATATAGGGAAAAAAAACTCCCTGTTAAGAGAATGCTTGATGCTTCAAATGGGATAAAGGAAGAAAACAGGCTCACAGTGCAGGGAGAATTCAGCATAGAATCATAACCAAGATGGCAAAAATTACAGCATTCTTAACACAAATGTTTCTGACCAAAAACTTGCACCATTTCTAGTAGTTCTTGATCGAAAAGCTTCCTCATCACTCCATTTATTGCACTCTGATCTAACCAGTCAAACAAAAGAAGACATGAGAATAAAAGGAAGCATTATGGTGTTCGAAACAAAATAACTATAATCCATGATATTGAAGGATTCATTATTTAAATCTTAATTTGTGTGCTCTCCTTGACACACAACAAGTTGTAACACCTTCCATATTACCAGCCATGGAAGACCCCTCATGTTACGAAGAACAACAGCAGCAGCAGCTTGAATCTGCAAACAAAATCTCATAAGAAAACTTTTAAAAATGATAAAATTATACCTCTAGGCATAAAAAAGGCTAGATGGAAGTTACAATATGCCACTAGGTATCTCATAATAGCGTGATTGGCATTTTCAGGGTCAAGAGAAGCTATATTGATCGGGAGATCAATCTTCGTGTTCAATGCAACTTGATTATGCGTTTGAAGAAACATATATCTTCGTTAACTGAAAGATTATTTGAGTTATGTTTAATCCATGACAGACCTGCCAGGTAAAACAAAAAATATTTTTAAAAGGAAATGGATCAAAAGTCAACCTACTCCCATTTGACATATTAAAGTAAATGTGACTAAGCGTGGGCTGGAGTTCGGAACAGGATTGCTACTCCAGGTTGAAAGCACCGCTATCGTTCAATCATCTCGACTTCCTGCACCTGCCAGGTAAATCAAAAAATATTTTTAAAAGGAAATGGATCAAAAGTCAACCTACTCCCATTTGACATATTAAAGTAAATGTGACTAAGCGTGGGCTGGAGTTCGGAACAGGATTGCTACTCCAGGTTGAAAGCACCGCTATCGTTCATCCATCTCCACTTCCTGTTACCTCATTATCTGAATAGCAACAACAGCAGATTGATCAGAAAACCAAATCAGCAATTTTTAAGACAACTGTATAAATGATAAATATATGCACTGAAAAAATGATAGAAAATGGACCGAAAGACCCCTTTTCTAGAATTCCTTGAGCCGTGGAAGACCCCTCCTGTTACGAAGGCAAAAGCAGCAGCTTGAATCTGCAAAAAATATTTCATAAGAAAACTTTTAAAAATGATAAAATTATAGCTCTAGGCATAAAAATGGCTAGAAGGGAGTTACAATATGCCTCTAGGTATCTCATAATAGCAAGATTGGCACTTTCAGGATCAAGAGAAGCTATATGATGGGAGATACATCTTCCTGTTTTATGCAACTTGATCATGTGTTTCAATAAACATTATTTATCTTCATTAAGTAGAAAGACTAAATGCAAAGAAAGAAATAAGAAATAGGTCATTAAAGACAAACATGCCACATCACATCAGTCAATAAGATTCAACAAATTTTAAGAGAAGTGTTGAAAATAATAGAAGTGTGTACAGAAAAAACGTAGTAGATGGAATCATAGACCCTTCTTGTATTCCAGGGGCCATGGAAGACCCCTTGTGTTATGAAGAGCAACAACAGCAGCTTGAATCTGCAAACAAATTGAAATGTCGAAGCAAATCGTATAGGGAAAAAAACACCCTGTTAAGAGATTGCTTGATGCTTCAAATGGGATAAAGGAAGAAAACAGGCTCACAGTGCAGGGAGAATTCAGCATAGAATCATAACAAAGATGGCAAAAATTACAGCATTTTTAACACAAATGTTTCTGACCAAAAACTTGCACCATTTCTAGTAGTTCTTGATCGAAAAGCTTCCTCATCACTCCATTTATTGCACTCTGATCTAACTAGTCAAACAAAATTATAAAAGAAAACATGAGAATAAAAAGAAGCATTATGGTGTTCGAAACAAAATAACTATAATCCATGATATTGAAGGATTCATTATTTAAATCTTTCTGTACTCTCCTTGAAACACAACAAGTTATAACACCTAATATATTACCAGCCATGGAAGACCCCTCAGCTTGAATCTATCATTAGTAGTAGTTCTAATTAGTTAGTTGTTTTATTAATTACAGTCTTATCTTCTTCCTAGTTTTATGGGATTAGAATTGTTATTAGATTAGGATTTGCTTTCTTATCTAAAGCCTTGCAATCTTCATTCGGTTCATCATAATAAAAAAAGTAGATCATTGTTTTTGATTAAGAAGAAGAATTCTACCTGTTCTCTTCTCTGATTTCCCAGGTTAACACTACATTCTTCTTGTATTCCAGCCTTCAAGGGGCTATGGAAGGCCCCAGATGTTATAGAGAGCAACAACAATAGCTTGAATCTGCAAAACAGAATCGACAAATTTAAAGAACACTGTTTAAAAAGAGAAAAATATGAAAAGAATAACAAAGGTAGGTAGAAGTGAAAATAGAACTCTGGGTATCTCATAGTGGCCTGATTGACACTATCAGGATCACGAGGTAGGATATTGTATGGAAGATAGACTTCTGTTTTCCCTTCAATATATAAGAAGATTCTTCATGAAACAAGCAAGAAAACTTCTTTTGTATCCACCTCAGGACCAACTTCCATTGGTTGACAACAACAGCTTTAAAAGTTATCTTTAAAAGGACATGGATCAAAATCTGCCTAATCATATTTGACATACTAAAGTAAATGTGACTAAGTATGGGCTGGAGTTCAGAAGTTTTAGCTAGACAGGGCACTACTGACCCATTCACATACGAAAGAGTCAGGTAAAACAAAAAACATCATTAAAAGGACTAGAGTTCGGAACAGGAACTGCAGGTTGAAAGCACCGCTATCGTTCTTCCATGCCGACTTCCTGTCCCCTCATTATCTGAATACCAACAACAGCTGATTGATCCGCAAAACAACCAGCAATTTTTAAGACGACTGTTTAAATGATAAATATATGTACGGAAAAAATGATAGTAGATGGACTGAAAGACCCCTCTTTAAGAATTCCTTGAGCCGTGGAAGAACCCTTGTGTTATGAAAAGCAACAACAGCCTGAAAGACTATAAATGCAAAGAAAGAAATAAGAAAAAAGTCATTAGAGACAAACATGCCAGATCACATTAGTAAACAAGATTTAACAAATTTTATAAGAAGTATTGAAAATAATAGAAGTGTGTACAGAAAAAACGTAGTAGATGGATTAAAAGACCCTAGTTCTTGCATTCCAGGGGCCATGGAAGACCCCTTGTGTTATGAAGAGCAACAACAGCAGCTTGAATCTGCAAACAAATTGAAATGTGGAAGCAAATCATAGAGGAAAAAAAAAGACCCGAAGAATACTTGATGATTCAAAAGGGATAAAGGAAGAAAACAGGCTCACGGTGCAGAGAGAGTATGTGTAAGCAATTTCTCCCTTTGATTCAGCATACAATCATAACAAAGATGGCAAAAATTACAGCATTCTTAAGACAAATATATGTTTCTGACCAAAAACTTGCACCATTGCTTGTAGTTCTTCATCGAAAAGCTTTCTCATGACTCCAATGCAATCTGATCTAACTAGCTAGTCAAACAAAAGAACAAAAGAAAACATGAGAATAAAAAGAAGCATTATGGGGTTCAAAACAAAATAACTATAATCCATGATATTGAAGGATTCATCATTTAAATATTTCTGTGCTCTCCTTGAAACACAACAAGTTATAAGACGACAGTTGACACAAATCATACAGGGATGAAAAAACAGTACCACCTTGAATCTGCAACTTGATCATGTGTTTCAAGAAACATAATGTATCTTCCATATTACCAGCAATGGAAGACCCACCCCTTGTGTTATGAAGAGCAACAACAGTACCACCTTGAATCTGCCAACGAATTCAAAAATGTTGAAACAAATCATACAGGGATGAAAAAAAAAGACCATTTCAAGAGAATGCTTGATGATTGAAAAAGGATAAAGGAAGAAAACACGCTTACCTCATGGTGCAGAGAGATCGAGTATATGTAAGCAACTTTATCCTGCCTTTGATTCAGCCTACAATCAGAGTAAAGAAGGCAAAAACTACAGCATCCTTAAGACAAATGTGTCTGAAACAAATAAGAAAACTTACGAAGATCGATCAAATATCAAGATATCCGCTGCTGTCACGTCACTTTGTACGTCTTCTCTTTGAAATCGATCAGAAACCGCACTGCACCATAAAACTTCAAAATCAACATACAAACAACATAAATTAGCCTAAAAGTCCACAAATAAATGTGCAAAACAAAACCCTAGGTAGGAGATAATAAGGGAGAAATTAAGAGAGAAAACCGCCTCTTTACTCAATAGCTCTAGATCTTCACCTCTAAATCCGCAACCGTACTGTACTGCACCATTAAACTTTAAAATCAACATACAGACAACAGAAATTAGCCTTAAAGTCCAGAAATAAATGTGCAAAACAAAACCCTAGGTAGGAGATAATAAGAGAGAAATTAAGAGAGAAAACCGCCTCTTTACTCAATAGCTCTAGATCTTCACCTCTAAATCCGCAACCGTACTGTACTGCACCATTAAACTTCAAAATCAACATACAAACGACAGAAATTAGCCTAAAAGTCCAGAAATAAATGTGCAAAAGAAAACCCTAGGTAGGAGATAATAAGAGAGAAAACCGCCTGATCTTTACTCAATAGCTCTAGATCTTCACCTCTAAATCCGCAACCGTACTGTACTGCACCATTAAACTTCAAAATCAACATAGAAACAGCAGAAATTAGCCTAAAAGTCCACACATATATAAATGTGCAAAACAAAACCCTAGGTAGGAGATAATAAGAGAGAAATTAACCTTCAAAATCAACATACAAACAGCAGAAATTAGGCTAAAACAACGATTGCACAGAAACAAAAGCCCAAAACGATGCCCACATCCGCACGGGAAGACGATCGATTCGATTAAACAGTACTGAAATTGATTGAGTCTTGAGGAAACAAACCATAGGAGAGATTAGACGATTGTGGGATGGGAGTATGGGAGTGATTGAGTAGTGCAGTGGTGCATCAAATCGACACAAGATATATATGTATATATACACTACACAGACGTTTGTTCACCTGACCGTTGATAGATAACTTGGGGCCAAAGATTGCTGGGATTTCCATCTATGCAAGCAATCTCTTGTTCAGATATCGAATCTTATCTTAATTATTGCAAAGCAGATTCCTAAAATACGATCAGGTTGTCATTAACGTTTTTAAATTTTGGTTTCTTTTTTATTTGGGAAGCATATTTAATTAATGTGTAAGTACTTGAGTATATTTAAAAAGGAATAGCGTTTAACTCTATATAAAATAAAGTTTATGTTACGATATAGAACAAATCACTTATATTAAAAAAGAATGAAACCATGGAAAAGTTTAGATAACTCGTGCGCCGATGTCTCCATTAAAGACACATCAAAACGTATGCTAAAAATGATTAAAATGTCTCCACCTTTTATAAAATAATATAGTTAAAATGTGTCATGTTATATATAAAACAAAGCCATAATGGTTTTGATAATATGTATGTCCGTACCTCGAATTAGAATGTATGAAATATTCTCCAGTCACTTAAAATATACGTCACTCTAAAGTATATTCTGATACCATGAATCTACATGCTCTTTCATATTTCTTGATTGATCTATTGTCTATTATAAATAAAATAGTTTTGAGATACCACATGTCAACATATTAGCTATTCTTATTTTTATTTTCTCCTTTTTATTTCCTATTAAATGAAAATAACATATATATATATATATATATATAGTTTTTAAATTATTTAAAAACATTTCCAAAATCAAAAAAAATTATTGTAAAATTTGAAAACCATATTTTTTTAAAACAAAAAACACATTAGGACACGTATGTTTTCTTGAACAAAACCAAAAATACAAGCTATTTTAATACTATTTTTTTTAAGTTTTCTAAGGATGATTCCTTTTTAAAATGAAATTAAAAAAATTACCAAAATGTTTTAAAAAACAATTAAAAAAACACAATATTATAAAATGAAAGTCTAAAATGATATTATTGTTGTTTTTACTTGAAGTATTTAATTATATGTAACTCAATGATGTCTTATTTAAAATTATCATTATATATTTTTAAAATTTTATTACAAATTATTTGTAATAAAACTGTAGACACCGACATTTGGGATTAATATATATTATAATATAATGTTGGTGAAATTAAAAAAATTACCAAAATGTTTTAAAAAACAATTAAAAAAACACAATATTATAAAATGAAAGTCTAAAATGATATTATTGTTGTTTTTACTTGAAGTATTTAATTATATGTAACTCAATGATGTCTTATTTAAAATTATCATTATATATTTTTAAAATTTTATTACAAATTATTTGTAATAAAACTGTAGACACCGACATTTGGGATTAATATATATTATAATATAATGTTGGTGAATTTACTTTTGAGGATTCGAATGATTAACGTTAACAACAGTGGTGAATTTACTTTTGAGGAAGTTAAAGTGGGTTAAAAGAGTCCGTACTAACATTAAGAAATCGGAAATTTATGATCTCATGCAAGTAGTATGGCCTTAAAACTTTACAAGCTTATAAAGTACGCAAATTAATTAACTGTTTACTGGATTTTGTTGAAATTATGAAGCTAGAAACACCTACTTGCTCATACAAAATGCAATCTTATACCTTCTTTATGCCACTTCTGTAAGGTTATATAATATGAGATTATCATCTATATTTTGTAAAATAATTTCAAGTTTCAGCTTATATTTTTTGCTATTGCTTTAGTTGCTTGGAGTGCACACTTCAATACTAACTGCCCATACTTTATAATGTGTACATCGTATGTTCCTATCGTTTGTTTACGTATCCTGTTGTTGTTTGAAGTGACATAGCCTCGATCCAACGCTACAACCACCATTCCTAAATTGGTCAGAGTTTTTTTAGCTGTATTGTTATGTTAGATGATTTGGAAATTTAAGATTTGTTTCAAGATATTTGTGATCATCAAGGTTGTACGAAGCTAAAATGTATGTTTTTGATGCAAGACTATGAAAGCTTATGGCTTTTGGTGCTAGAGATGAAATTTCCTGCGTAAAAGAACATCAAGACATGAACTATTCTATAAAGGAACATCTGCTAATGCTCCTAACCGGAACATCAAGATCTGAACTTTTCTATAAAGGAACATCTGTTAATGCTCTTAACCGGATACCGTTTATTTGTCATGACCTTTTATGAGGAGGTATCTGCTGCTTTTGTTAAAAATTTTAGTTTGCATCATATTTGTTTCATGGTACATATGGGATATCTGTACTAAATGCTAAAAGAGTTGAGAACTAAGTTTTGTTGAAAAGATTGAGAAAGATTTAGCACTCTTTATAAGAGAAAAGCTGCATTGAAGAATACTAGAGACATGTAGGTTTACAAGTTTTGCATCTAGAATAGAACAAGAAAGACTCTATTTCTAACTACTTAGAATATATTTAATCTGTAGAAGTTTAGATTAATCTTTAATATTATATTAGGAGCAGATGATTATTGATTCATAATTGCAGGGTATTTGTTGGAAATCAGCAGCAAAACAGAACAAAAATGGGACAAACTTTCTCTGTTAATTAACTTGAAGCAAACGATTACAGCTAGAATTTGAAAGTGGAAATATGAAAGGTGCTTAAACAAAAACAACCTACTGCTATGCTTTAAATAACAAACAAAACAAAGTGCATGACAACCCACGTAAAAACTAATCCACGATCTCCACGTATTCTGCTTAATTTAATCCACCACTTTCACCACTATTCTTGGACCCTTGACGACCAAGTCACCATTAGCTCACAGTATTCCAATTCTTATGTGTTGGCTATTCTGAATAGGTTCAGCATTCCAAACCCATTAAAACTTGGAACATCTTGCAGTGATGGAGAGAGCACTCAGGCTGCCCTGTGCACAATCACTTTAGTTATCCGTCATTTACGCAATGATCATTGGTTCAAGTGATAAGTTGTTTAATAATAAAAGATGGGAATAAGGGTATCATTAAATTATTTTGAAGCTTCATTCTTAAAGCTAAGTCTTTAATAATAGATGGGAAGTTGAAGCTTGCTAACTGCTCCAATAATTTGGACCTTGTGTTGTATAAAGGTATCATTAAGTTATTTTTTGAATTTTAAATGCACTATTTCTCATTATGATGACTAAATTGACAACAATGTATAAAATGTACTTGGAACACTTCAAAACCAGCATAGCAAATTGGATGCTAGAGGCCTGAGTGCTAAGTAGAATTCCCACAGCTACTATTGAAGAAGGTTGCATAATCTTATTTATAAGTGTTATAAAATGTTATGCGAGTTAAACCTATTATTTCAGACTGCGTATGATGAAATGAAATTTATAGTTGCTTTTTATTAAAGAGTTTTTATGGTTGATGCTATTTTAGATGTATATCAACTTGAATATGGTTTAGAAAACTAATTCTTAGAAAACACCCTTTCTTGGCAAGTTGCATTGGTCAAATATGAAATAAAAAGCTGGGTTGCCGATCCAAACATCTATGCATTTTTTACTTTAAATAAATTGTTTTTTAACATTGAGTTCCCCGCGGCATCGCGCGGGAAAAATATACTAGTTTTTTATTAATCATGTGGATAGAATCATGTGTAAAAATATTAAAAAGAAAATACAAAGATATTTTGTTTTACATAAAACAAGCCTTTAAATAAATATATGGGAGCTTCTTCGGTTAAAGTAGAAAGAACGTGACACAAACTGGGACAACGAAAAAGGCATCCCGTTAGGGATGACGTCAAGAGTTCTAAAAGAAAAATAGGGTGAGGAGGGTTGTCATCTTTCCCCCACAAATATATGTAAATAATGCATATATATACGGTGTTATTTTATCTTTTTGTGAAAAATTGTTTGAAAGTGGTCGGAGTACAAGAAAAAGATGATTTTATTAAAAATGAGGTGAAGTCTAATTTGAAAGTGTTAAAAAGTGTTTTCTCTCGTTTGAATCTTTTCAATGTCCCTTCCAAAACCAAACCGTTATTTTATCACCCAAGCGAACATCCGGTTTGAAAGTTTCATATGAAGAAACAAAACTTTCTTTCGATCCATTCATGTGATTGGAACACCCCAATGCTATGAACCAAATGTGGTTAGTGTTATCATGATAGTTAAGTTTTGTAATTGTTGAAGATTCAGCCGTTGTTTTTTGTTTGGTTTGGAAGGAAATTAGAACAAGTGGAAGATGAAGGCAATAAAGAAGCAAGGATCGCTCATGCTCAAGCTCTAAGCAATCAATCATAAACAAGTAGATAATTAATTAAAAAGGCTCGTAGACTTTGATATTATTGAATGTAGAATGCATATGACTTCATCATAACTAGAAATAATAATTGGAGTGAAAATAAACGTGAAAATAAAACCACCCTAAGCACTCGATAGCCATAAAAAGAATCATTGGCTATTATTCGAAAAATAAAAGCAAACTCCACATGCATGGGAAAGAGCCACTACATTGTAGCTTGAATGGTCTTCAATGGGATCACACATCTTCATCGCAAACTTTTCTAGGGTGTTGTCTGACTTTAGTTATAACATATCATTTACATACACCAAAAAAGCAATTAACACTTTTCAATCATATTTAACAAACAACGAATAATCACTTACGCTTGGCACAAAACCAATTTCTCATAATGTACCGAACAATTTTTCATACTGTTAATTGTAGCTTGTTCTAAATCATATAGACTTTACCAATTTATGTACGTTTGTTCATTTGTAGAAAAATAACCCTTGGGTAATGACATATAGACATCTTCAGCGTTAATTCCCATGCAAAAATACATTATTCCCATCTAATTTATAAAAACTTCAACCTTTATTAACATCCAGACTTTTTAAAGCAACGTATTGCAACCATTTTCACTACAGGAGAAAAGTTTTGTTGATGATTCCCTTATACAAGAAGTTGTTCCTTGTACCTATCAACCAGACCATTTGACTTGTAATTAAATTAATAAATCCATTACACCATAATGGTTTTTTACCCGGTGGCAAATTATTTAAAACTCATATACCATTTCTATTTAAATATTTCATTTCCTTGTTCATGGCTATCACCCAATTTTTATATCCTTAACCGCTTCTTTGGAAGTTTTTGGTTCAAACGTTTATCGATTTTACTTATAAATTTTTTTTTCATAAGATAGTCATGAATAATTTAATCACTTTCTAAAACATATATTTAATCTTCCCTTCTACCACATAATCAGAAAATTTCCTAGAAAGACTAGACTTTCTAACAGATGTCGTTGCATCCAATTATTCTTTTGAGCCTACGATATACCTTGAGGAAGAGTAATTCATCTCATCTTTGTCCGCAAATGTGGTAGTAGACCCACCCAGTATTAACATAAGTTGATCCACCATCACAATACCTTAAATAGCAACTTATAGTAGTATGGTGTGCTATGACTGGAGTTAACAACCAACAAGTTACCTCTTGTTAGCACCACAAGAACTGTTTTTTTCAACCTTCCTATCATCATTAGATGTTGAATCATTCTTTAAAGTTCTCATAACACTACTATTTTCTAAATAAAAAACTAAGATGATTAAGTACCACTTGTTTTTTCAACCTTCCTATCATCGTAATTTGTTCAATAGAAAAAGAAAAGTCAGAATTAGCACTCACACAAGTACCACTTGTTTTATTTTGATTCATAGCACTATGTCCAATCATGATACAATGATGCATTTTAAATTTGGATTTTTCCTAACTTTTAGTTTATTTTCAAGAAACCTTGAATTGAAAGCAACAGACTCTTTTATTATTGGAATTAGTTCCCCTATGTGATTCTTCTTGTGAGAATATGACAAAAACAATTTTAACCGGTGGTAAAAGGTCTCTCATTAACAGATTGGATCTTATAGATTGATATCTATCATCTAGCCCATTAAAAACTACACAAGTTTCATCAAATCTAGAAATTTTGTAAATCCTTTTAAGTAGCACGAGAACAAACTCCTTTAATTTAACTAAAGCATCGAATTAACACCACGTATAGTTTAATAATATACAAACACATGAAGACCAGATCATGACATGCATTTAATTTTATAATGAAGGTCATAGATCACAAAACCATCTAGCTTATTATATGTTTCTTTTAACTCCGTCCACATATCAACATGAGACTTTGAAAATAGTTAACCCTAATTTAACTTATCAAAATTAGAATTTAAAATCCTAGATAGTACAACAAAGTTACATCTATCCCATCAAACACACGTTTTGTCTATAAACCATCATAACTTTAGACCAAACCACATAATTTCCAGTTTTGTTACCTTCACACTAACAATAGACGCACTAGCACTAGCATTTGGATCTATATACAAAGGGGGTTACCAAAAGTCCAAATTACTAATGAAGGTTTCCTTATTAACTACAGCAGCCATTATTCACGCCCTTTTGAATAAGAATCACTCAACAATATCAGTCAGGGGAAAACAAACCAAATACCAACCAAGAAGATTCAGGCACACAAACTAACAATACCAACGATTATGCAAGATTAATCAAAAAATGAAAATAGAAAAAAGAAAGAAAAAGAAACAGAACCAACAAAATTAATATGTAAAATTATATGGCAATTAATAGACAAGATTTAAGCAAAATCAAGCAATTTAGAGGGCACGAGAAGAACATGATCTATTAGAGATGAGAGAAAAAAAATAGACTTGCAGAATACTCCGGCTAGTAATAGAGATTAGAAGACTTACGGACCACGAAGAAAATGAGACCTAAATAACCAATAAATCACTAGAGAATCTGAGCAGAAAATGATGACCAAAATGCAAAAATTACTTTACTTATTTTTTTACTTGCAGATTTCGTTTCTTCTCCCTAAGCTTACGTAATTACTTTTTTTAAATGTTCTTTATTTCATTTACCTTTGAATAAATAACTGGCTTATAATATTTGCAACCAACTTCAAGAGTCATTTTCTCAATAAAAAAATTCTAAAATTTTGTTGAAAGTTAATCCTAATTGTGGTCATATGTGGAAGTTTAGGGGGAAGAATCATCAAGAGTCTAAAGATAGGTTTGTTTTATTTAGTAAGTCTTAATTAGCTTTATTTAAGGTATTTAGTATTTATGTTTTGGCTGTGAATGGGCTGTCATTCCAGCTGTGTTTGAGTGAAGTTTTCATTAGTAATTAAGGCTAGGATTAGTACAAAATAGGGTCATTGTCTAAGAAAATTTGGTGTGGTTTTTATTCAATAAAAAAAAAGAATCGTGGGTGTGTTTTCCCACAAAAAATCATTGCTGTCTTTGTGTTTCTGTGACCAATTTGGCTAACAATTGGTATCAGAGCAATAAAGATCAAAGGCTATTGAAAACAAAACCAACCACCATCAAACCAAGAATGAACCTGTGATTGGTTCAAATAATATTGGTGAAGAGCTGGTGATCGATTCTGAAGGTTGTGAGGGTCTAAACGAAGGGCTGTGAAGGCTGCTATGACCTAATCAAGAACTATGAAGGTGCTGTTAGGACAACCTGTGAGTCTGTGAGACTTAGGTGGTGTGGTGCGATACCGTGTTGAAGAAGCCTATCAATCCGTGAAGGATTGATTAAAAATCTGGGCTGATCTATTCACTGGTTGGGAAGAAGTGACTTAAAACAGTTTGCTTTCAATTTTTGCTGCTGGAGTTTTGGGAGAAGCAATCAAAACAGGGCGAATTAAAGACTGATCTGTGACAGATCGACTGAAGACAGATTGTGTGACGCAACTGCAGTAGAAGACGACCTATAATGTGTGATACCAGTGTGGAGATGTTTAATATGTGAAGGATTGAACCAAGTTCGCTGCGACAACGGGTTCGAGAATAACTAATTTATTATTGATCAAAGTGGGAAAACGGGTGATTCTGTGAAGAAACGAGAAACTGATCTGTGTGAAACAGACTAAGTTTTGCTGCAGTATCTGTGTGAAACAGATTGGTTTATGTTGATTTGCTGCTGAAGTTTGTGAATCAGAGGAGTTTTGCTACTGTTGCAGGAACTGTTTGTGGGGAAAAGAGGTTTTTTTTTTGAAAAAAAAAAAGGTGTTCAGGTAAGAAGATGACAGAAGGTGCAGGAGCAGTTGTTGTACCCCACCGAGAACCAAGCAATATGACTTTGCAATGTCCAAAACTGACCACAACAAACTACACTGCATGGCCAATTGTGATGGAGACCATCTTAGGTGCACATGGTCCGCGAGAGGCCATAGAACCTGTGACAGGACGTGAAATTGATGATAGAAGAAAGTACATGGCGAAGGCATTGATATTTCAGTCACTACCGGAGGATGTGTTGCTTCAATTGTCAAAGCATAAGGATCCGAAGAATGTTTGGGATGCATTACGGGTCAGATATGTGGGAGCTGAAAGGGTTCAAGAGGCTCGTTTGCAGAAGCTTAGAAGTGAGTTGGAAGCAATGAAGATGACCGAGGCAGAGACTATTGATGAATTTGCAGGTAAGATAAATGGGCTACAATCAAAGTATAAAAGTCTTGGGTCTTCACTTGATGATGAGATAGTGGTGAGAAAATTCCTGAATTCCATGCCAAAGAAATATTTTCCAATCGTTGCTTCGATTGAGCAATACTCGAAGATTGAGAAATGGCATTTGAAGAAGTGGTGGGTCGACTTAAAGCTTACGAGGAGAGAGGGTAAAATCCCAGGATGAAATTTAAGATAGGCAAAATAAATTGATGCTCACTTGTAATGATAAACATACTAAACCAAGAAACGATAATGATTATCAACAAGGTCGTGGATGGGTTAACCAGGATGGAAGATTTTACCATTCGTGGTAAAGGTCGAAGTTTGGGAAGAGGAAGGGGACGTGAGAATCGTCCAGGTTCAATAAATGATAAACAGGGGACAATGGGAGAACGAGACAAGAAATGGGTTCAATGCTACCAATGTGAAGAGTTTGGACACTTCGCATATGAATGTCCAAAGTCAAAACCGAAGCATGAGGCCAACTTGGTTTGTGAAGATGATGAGCCGACTCAACTTTAAAGAAGGAAGAGCACATTAGGATTAAGGGGGTGATTGTTGAAAGTTAATCCTAATTGTGGTCATATGTGAAAGTTATATTCGCCAAAATGATACTTGTTGGTTGCAACTGCCAATTCTCAATAGTTGGAAGTATTTAAATCCATTAACCCTTAAAAATTGTACAACTATCATCAAATCTAAAAATTTAGTAAATCCTTTAAAGTAGCATGAGAACAAACTCCTTTAATTTAACTAAAGTATCAAATTAACACCACGTATAGTTTAATAATATTCAAACACAGGAAGACCAGATCATGACATGCAGTTAATTTTATAATGAAGGTCATAAATCACAAAACCATCTAGCTTATTATATGTTTCTTTTAACTTTATCCACACATCAACATGAGACTTTGAAAATATTTAACCCTAATATAACTCCTCAAAATTAGAATTTATGAGCTGGAGTTCGGAACAGGATTGTTACTCCAGGTTGAAAGCACCGGTATCGTTCATCCATCTCGACTTCCTGTTACCTCATTATCTGAATAGCAACAACAGCAGATTGATCAGCAAACCAAATTAACAATTTTTAAGACAACTGTATCAATGATAAATATATGTACAGAAAAAATGATAGTAGATGGACTGAAAGACCCCTCTTCTAGAATTCCTTGAGCCGTGGAAGACCCCTCATGTTACGAAGGCTACAGCAGCAGCTTGAATCTGCAAACAAAACTTCATACGAAAATTTTTAAAAATGATAAAATTATAGCTCTAGGTATAAAAGTGGCTAAAAGGGAGTTACAATATGCCTCTAGGTATCTCATAATATCATGATTGGCACTTTCAGGATCAAGAGAAGTTATATGATGGGAGATACATCTTCGTGTTTTTTGCAACTTGATCATGTGTTCCAAGAAACATAATTTATCGTCATTAACTGAAAGAATAAATGCAAAGAAAGAAATAAGAAAAAGGTCATTAGAGACAAACATGCCAGATCACATCAGTAAACAAGATTCAACAAATTTTAAAAGAAGTGTTGAAATTAATAGAAGTGTGTACAGAAAAAACGCAGTAGATGGATGGAAAGACCCTTCTTGTATTTCCAGGGGCCATGGAAGACCCCTTGTGTTATGAAGAGCAACAACAGCAGCTTGAATCTGCAAACAAATTGAAATGTCGAAGCAAATCATAGAGGACAAAAAAGACCCTGTTAAGAGAATGCTTGATGATTCAAAAGGGATAAAGGAAGAAAACAGGCTCACGGTGCACAAAGAGTATGTGTAAGCAACTTCTCCCTTTGATTCAGCATACCATCATAACAAAAATGGCAAAAATTACAGCATTCTTAACACAAATGTTTCTGACCAAAACTTGCACCATTTCTAGTAGTTCTTGATCGAAAAGCTTCCTCATCGCTCCATTTATTGTACTCTGATCTAACCAGTCAAACAAAAGAACAAAAGAAAACATGAGAATAAAAGGAAGCATTATGGTGTTCAAAACAAAATAACTATAATCCATGATATTGAAGGATTCATTATTTAAATCTTTCTGTACTCTCCTTGAAACACAAGAAGTTATAACACTTTCCATATTACCAGCCATGGAAGACCCCTCATGTTACGAAGAACAAGAGCAGCAGCAGCTTGAATCTGCAAACAAAATTTCATAAGAAAACTTTTAAAAATGATAAAATTATACCTCTAGGCATAAAAAAGGCTAGATGGAAGTTACAATATGCCACTAGGTATCTCATAATAGCGTGATTGGCATTTTCAGGGTCAAGAGAATTTATATTGATTAGGAGATCAATCTTCGTGTTCAATGCAACTTGATTATGCGTCTGAAGAAACATATATCTTCATTAATTGAAAGATAATTTGAGTTATGTTTAATCCATGACAGACCTGCCAGGTAAAACAAAAAATATTTTTAAAAGGAAATGGATCAAAAGCCAACCTACTCCCATTTGACATATTAAAGTAAATGTGACTAAGCGTGGGCTGGAGTTCGGAACAGGATTGCTACTCCAGGTTGAAAGCACCGCTATCGTTCAATCATCTCGACTTCCTGCACCTGCCAGGTAAAACAAAAAATATTTTTAAAAGGAAATGGATCAAAAGTCAACCTACTCCCATTTGACATATTAAAGTAAATGTGACTAAGCGTGGGCTGGAGTTCGGAACAGGATTGCTACTCCAGGTTGAAAGCACCGCTATCGTTCATCCATCTCCACTTCCTGTTACCTCATTATCTGAATAGCAACAACAGCAGATTGATCAGAAAACCAAATCAGCAATTTTTAAGACAACTGTATAAATGATAAATATATGCACTGAAAAAATGATAGACAATGGACTGAAAGACCCCTTTTCTAGAATTCCTTGAGCCGTGGAAGACCCCTCCTGTTACGAAGGCAACAGCAGCAGCTTGAATCTGCAAAAAATATTTCATAAGAAAACTTTTAAAAATGATAAAATTATAGCTCTAGGCATAAAAATGGCTAGAAGGGAGTTACAATATGCCTCTAGGTATCTCACAATAGCAAGATTGGCACTTTCAGGATCAAGAGAAGCTATATGATGGGAGATACATCTTCGTGTTTTATGCAACTTGATCATGTGTTTCAATAAACATTATTTATCTTCATTAACTGAAAGACTAAATGCAAAGAAAGAAATAAGAAATAGGTCATTAAAGACAAACATGCCACATCACATCAGTCAATAAGATTCAACAAATTTTAAGAGAAGTGTTGAAAATAATAGAAGTGTGTACAGAAAAAAAGTAGTAGATAGAATCAAAGACCCTTCTTCTTGTATTCCAGGGGCCATGGAAGACCCCTTGTGTTATGAAGAGCAACAACAGCAGCTTGAATCTGCAAACAAATTGAAATGTCGAAGCAAATCATATAGGGAAAAAAAACTCCCTGTTAAGAGAATGCTTGATGCTTCAAATGGGATAAAGGAAGAAAACAGGCTCACAGTGCAGGGAGAATTCAGCATAGAATCATAACAAAGATGGCAAAAATTACAGCATTCTTAACACAAATGTTTCTGACCAAAAACTTGAACCATTTCTAGTAGTTCTTGATCGAAAAGCTTCCTCATCACTCCATTTATTGCACTCTGATCTAACCAGTCAAACAAAAGAAGACATGAGAATAAAAGGAAGCATTATGGTGTTCGAAACGAAATAACTATAATCCATGATATTGAAGGATTCATTATTTAAATCTTAATTTGTGTGCTCTCCTTGACACACAAGAAGTTGTAACACCTTCCATATTACCAGCCATGGAAGACCCCTCACGTTACGAAGAACAACAGCAGCAGCAGCTTGAATCTGCAAACAAAATCTCATAAGAAAACTTTTAAAAATGATAAAATTATACCTCTAGGCATAAAAAAGGCTAGATGGAAGTTACAATATGCCACTAGGTATCTCATAATAGCGTGATTGGCATTTTCAGGGTCAAGAGAAGCTATATTGATCGGGAGATCAATCTTCGTGTTCAATGCAACTTGATTATGCGTTTGAAGAAACATATATCTTCATTAACTGAAAGATTATTTGAGTTATGCTTAATCCATGACAGACCTGCCAGGTAAAACAAAAAATATTTTTAAAAGGAAATGGATCAAAAGTCAACCTACTCCCATTTGACATATTAAAGTAAATGTGACTAAGCGTGGGCTGGAGTTCGGAACAGGATTGCTACTCCAGGTTGAAAGCACCGCTATCGTTCAATCATCTCGACTTCCTGCACCTGCCAGGTAAATCAAAAAATATTTTTAAAAGGAAATGGATCAAAAGTCAACCTACTCCCATTTGACATATTAAAGTAAATGTGACTAAGCGGTGGGCTGGAGTTCGGAACAGGATTGCTACTCCAGGTTGAAAGCAACGCTATCGTTCATCCATCTCCATTTCCTGTTACCTCATTATCTGAATAGCTACAACAGCAGATTGATCAGCAAACCAAATCAGCAATTTTTAACACAACTGTATAAATGATAAATATATGCACAGAAAAAATGATAGAAAATGGACTGAAAGACCCCTTTACTAGAATTCCTTGAGCCGTGGAAGACCCCTCATGTTACGAAGGCAACAGCAGCAGCTTGAATCTCCAAAAAATATTTCATAAGAAAACTTTTAAAAATGATAAAATTATAGCTCTAGGCATAAAAATGGCTAGAAGGGAGTTACAATATGCCTCTAGGTATCTCAAAATAGCAAGATTGGCACTTTCAGGATCAAGAGAAGCTATATGATGGGAGATACATCTTCAT
This sequence comes from Flaveria robusta, assembly GCA_025506415.1. Taxonomy (NCBI): domain Eukaryota; kingdom Viridiplantae; phylum Streptophyta; class Magnoliopsida; order Asterales; family Asteraceae; genus Flaveria; species Flaveria robusta. The sequence goes on along the minus strand of CM046472.1, from coordinate 1,273,087 downwards.
GTTTTATGCAACTTGATCATGTGTTTCAATAAACATTATTTATCTTCATTAACTGAAAGACTCAATGCAAAGAAAGAAATAAGAAATAGGTCATTAAAGACAAACATGCCAGATCACATCAGTCAATAAGATTCAACAAATTTTAAGAGAAGTGTTAAAAATAATAGAAGTGCGTACAGAAAAAACGTAGTAGATGGAATCAAAGACCCTTCTTCTTGTATTCCAAGGACCATGGAAGACCCTTACTGTTATGACGAGCAACAACAGCAGCTTGAATCTGCAAACAAATTCAAACACGTGCGATTTATCAAGCTCGAGTTTAAATTTAGCATTAAAACGCATTGGACAACCTAAAAAATAAAATCTATAGTCCTAAAACAGACAAGTGTTCTTAGTAATAATATTATAAAAATAAATATGAGAACTGTTCAAAATTAAAAAAGTATTTACAGAAAAACGGTAGTAGACGGATTGATTGAAAGACCCCTATTCCTGTACTCCCTACTCCCTGGGCCATGGAGGACCCCTCGTGTTGTGCAGAGCAACAGAAACAGCTTGAATCTACAAACGAATTAACATGTTGAAACAAATTACAAAGAGAAGAAACTAGACCCTCTTAAGACAATGCTTGATGATTCAAAAAGGATGAAGGAAGAAAACATGCTCACAGTGCAGAGACTGTATCAATAAGCAACTTTTCCCTTGATTCAGCCTACAATCAGAATAAAGAAGGCAAAAATTACAGCGTTCTTAAGACAAATGTGTCTGAAACAGATAAGAAAACATACAGAGATATGTCTAGACTTCATTAGCCAAACAAAGATCTGTACCACCGAATGAGCAGCAATCGCACTACACCATTAAGCTTGAAAATCAACACATAAACAGCAGAAATTAGCCTAAAAGTCCACACATAAATGTGCAAAACAAAACCCTAGGGGATAAGAGAGAAATTAAGAGGTGGGATTTGTAAGATTCCCCGCTGTCTGTATCGGCATGATCCACCCACCTCTGCGGTGGTGTCTGTTGATCGGACGAATCACTAGCACCGCATCTTTAGAACCCAAAAGGTTGTGATTGTGAATTTTTAAAATTACAGTATTCATGATTCATGTATATGGCAAAGTGGCTCTTAAAAATTTGCATACATATTCATCTTTTAAATACTTACTACAAAAGAGAAAAAAAAGCTTTTGTGCATTCCCTTCCAAACATAAAGCCAAAGCTGTAATATTTCATCCTATATTGAAGTTAGCATTTCCTTACCCAGTGATTGAGCTGTAGACCTCTAAACAGATTAGGAAAATACATACCTGAGTCCAGCACATTTCCAGCTACCATACCGTACAGTTCAAAATCCATCTAAAACATACGAGTCATTATCATCATCAATAGACGGTATTTATGTACCAATGTGAAATAAGTAGAGGAAATAAAAGTCAGTAACATAAATGAAATTCTCTAATTCCTCTATCCAGATTATTATGATTGAAAAGGGGATGCAAGCGAAGCATCACCACATACAGCTTTTCTCTTCTGACCAAGAACTTGCACCATTTCTTATAGTTCTAGAAAAGTTTCGTCATCACTCCAATTGTTGCACCCTGATTCAACTAGTCAAACAAAAGAACAGAAGAAAACATGAGAATAAAAAGAAGTGTGCAGTATGGTGTTCAAAACAAAAGAACAGAAGAAAATGATAATTTAGGATTTATCATTCAAATTTTTCAGTGTTGTCCATGAAACATAATAAGTTATAACATTTCCATTATCGGCCATGGAAGACCCCTCATGTTACGAAGAGTAACAGCAGCAGCAGCTTGAATCTGCAAACAAAATTTCATAAGAAAACTTTTAAAAATGATAAAATTATACCTCTAGCCATAACAATGGCTAGAAGGGAGTTACAGTATGCCTCTAGGTATCTCATGATAGAATGATTGGCACTCTCAGGGCCGGGTCAAGAGAAGCTATATTGATTGGGAGATCAATCTACACGTTCAATGCAACTTGATTATGCGTTTCAAAGGGGATAAAGGAAGAAAACACGTTCACGGTGCAAAACAGGCTCATGGTGCAGAGAGAGTATGCGTAAGCAATTTCTTCCGTTGATTCAGCATAGAATCATAACAAAGATGGCAAAAATTACAGCATTCTTAACACAAATGTTTCTGACCAAAAACTTGCACCATTTCTAGTAGTTCTTGATCGAAAAGCTTCCTCATCACTCCATTTATTGCACTCTGATCTAACCAGTCAAACAAAAGAAAACATGAGAATAAAAGGAAGCATTATGGTGTTCGAAACGAAATAACTATAATCCATGATATTGAAGGATTCATTATTTAAATCTTTGTGTGCTCTCCTTGACACACAACAAGTTGTAACACCTTCCATATTACCAGCCATGGAAGACCCCTCATGTTACGAAGAACAACAGCAGCAGCAGCTTGAATCTGCAAACAAAATTTCATAAGAAAACTTTTAAAAATGATAAAATTATACCTCTAGGCATAAAAAAGGCTAGATGGAAGTTACAATATGCCACTAGGTATCTCATAATAGCGTGATTGGCATTTTCAGGGTCAAGAGAAGCTATATTGATCGGGAGATCAATCTTCGTGTTCAATGCAACTTGATTATGCGTCTGAAGAAACATATATCTTCATTAATTGAAAGATTATTTGAGTTATGTTTAATCCATGACAGACCTGCCAGGTAAAACAAAAAATATTTTTAAAAGGAAATGGATCAAAAGTCAACCTACTCCCATTTGACATATTAAAGTAAATGTGACTAAGCGTGGGCCGGAGTTCGGAACAGGATTGCTACTCCAGGTTGAAAGCACCGCTATCGTTCAATCATCTCGACTTCCTGCACCTGCCAGGTAAAACAAAAAATATTTTTAAAAGGAAATGGATCAAAAGTCAACCTACTCCCATTTGACATATTAAAGTAAATGTGACTAAGCGTGGGCTGGAGTTCGGAACAACATTGCTACTCCAGGTTGAAAGCACCGCTATCGTTCATCCATCTCCACTTCCTGTTACCTCATTATCTGAATAGCAACAACAGCAGAATGATCAGCAAACCAAATCAGCAATTTTTAAGACAACTGTATATATGATAAATATATGTACAGAAAAAATGATAGAAAATGGACCGAAAGACCCCTTTTCTAGAATTCCTTGAGCCGTGGAAGACCCCTCCTGTTACGAAGGCAACAGCAGCAGCTTGAATCTGCAAAAAATATTTCATAAGAAAACTTTTAAAAATGATAAAATTATAGCTCTAGGCATAAAAATGGCTAGAAGGGAGTTACAATATGCCTCTTGGTATCTCATAATAGCATGATTGGCACTTTCAGGATCAAGAGAAGCTATATGATGGGAGATACATCTTCGTGTTTTATGCAACTTGATCATGTGTTTCAAGAAACATAATTTATCTTCGTTAACCGAAAGACTAAATGCAAAGAAAGAAATAAGAAATAGGTCATTAAAGACAAATATGCCAGAACACATCAGTCAACAAGATTCAACAAATTTTAAGAGAAGTGTTGAAAATAATAGAAGTGTGTACAGAAAAGACATAGTAGATGGAATCAAAGACCCTTCTTCTTGTATTCCAGGGGTCTTAAGACCCCTTGTGTGATGAAGAGCAACAACAGCAGCTTGAATCTGCAAACAAATTGAAATGTCGAAGCAAAATCATATAGGGAAAAAAAGACCCTGTTAAGAGAATGCATGATGCTTCAAATGGGATAAAGGAAGAAAACAGGCTCACAGTGCAGGGAGAGTATGTGTAAGCAACTTCTCCCTTTGATTCAGCATACAATCATAACAAAGATGGCAAAAATTACAGAATTCTTAACACATATGTTTCCGACCAAAAACTTGCACCATTTCTAGTAGTTCTTGATCGAAAAGCTTCCTCGTAGCTCCATTTATTGCACTCTGATCTAACCAGTCAAACAAAAGAACAAAAGAAAACATGAGAATAAAAGGAAGCATTATGGTGTTCAAAACAAAATAACAATAATCCATGATATTGAAGGATTCATTATTTAAATCTTTGTGTGCTCTCCTTGACACACAACAAGTTATAACACTTTCCATATTACCAGCCATGGAAACCCCTCATGTTACGAAGAACTACAGCAGCAGCAGCTTGAATCTGCAAACAAAATTTCATAAGAAAACTTTTAAAAATGATAAAATTATACCTCTAGGCATAAAAATGGCTAGAAGGGAGTTACAATATGCCTCTAGGTATCTCATAACAGAATGATTGGCACTTTCAGGGTCAAAAGAAGCTATATTGATTGAGAGATCAATCTTCGTATTAAATGCAACTTGATTATGCGTTTGAAGAAACATATATCTTCATTAATTGAAAGATTATTTGAGTTATGTTTAATCCATGACAGACCTGCCAGGTAAAACAAAAAATATTTTTAAAAGGAAATGGATCAAAATTCAACCTACTCCCATTTGACATATTAAAGTAAATATGACTAAGCGTGGGCTGGAGTTCGGAACAGGATTGCTACTCCAGGTTATAAACACAGCTATCATTCATCCATCTCGACTTCCTCTTACCTCATTATCTGAATAGCAACAATAGCAGAATGATCAGCAAACCAAATCAGCAATTTTCAAGACAACTGTATAAATGATAAATATATGCACTGAAAAAATGATAGAAAATGGACTGAAAGACCTCTTTTCTAGAATTCCTTGAGCCGTGGAAGACCCCTCCTGTTACGAAGGCAACAGCAGCAGCTTGAATCTGCAAAAAATATTTCATAAGAAAACTTTTAAAAATGATAAAATTATAGCTCTAGGCATAAAAATGGCTAGAAGGGAGTTACAATATGCCTCTAGGTATCTCACAATAGCAAGATTGGCACTTTCAGGATCAAGAGAAGCTATATGATGGGAGATACATCTTCGTGTTTTATGCAACTTGATCATGTGTTTCAATAAACATTATTTATCTTCATTAACTGAAAGACTAAATGCAAAGAAAGAAATAAGAAATAGGTCATTAAAGACAAACATGCCACATCACATCAGTCAATAAGATTCAACAAATTTTAAGAGAAGTGTTGAAAATAATAGAAGTGTGGACAGAAAAAAAGTAGTAGATGGAATCAAAGACCCTTCTTCTTGTATTCCAGGGGCCATGGAAGACCCCTTGTGTTATGAAGAGCAACAACAGCAGCTTGAATCTGCAAACAAATTGAAATGTCGAAGCAAATCATATAGGGAAAAAAAACTCCCTGTTAAGAGAATGCTTGATGCTTCAAATGGGATAAAGGAAGAAAACAGGCTCACAGTGCAGGGAGAATTCAGCATAGAATCATAACAAAGATGGCAAAAATTACAGCATTCTTAACACAAATGTTTCTGACCAAAAACTTGCACCATTTCTAGTAGTTCTTGATCGAAAAGCTTCCTCATCACTCCATTTATTGCACTCTGATCTAACCAGTCAAACAAAAGAAAACATGAGAATAAAAGGAAGCATTATGGTGTTCGAAACGAAATAACTATAATCCATGATATTGAAGGATTCATTATTTAAATCTTAATTTGTGTGCTCTCCTTGACACACAACAAGTTGTAACACCTTCCATATTACCAGCCATGGAAGACCCCTCATGTTACGAAGAACAACAGCAGCAGCAGCTTGAATCTGCAAACAAAATCTCATAAGAAAACTTTTAAAAATGATAAAATTATACCTCTAGGCATAAAAAAGGCTAGATGGAAGTTACAATATGCCACTAGGTATCTCATAATAGCATGATTGGCATTTTCAGGGTCAAGAGAAGTTATATTGATTAGGAGATCAATCTTCGTGTTCAATGCAACTTGATTATGCGTTTGAAGAAACATATATCTTCATTAATTGGAAGATAATTTGAGTTATGTTTAATCCATGACAGACCTGCCAGGTAAAACAAAAAATATTTTTAAAAGGAAATGGATCAAAAGTCAACCTACTCCCATTTGACATATTAAAGTAAATGTGACTAAGCGTGGGCTGGAGTTCGGAACAGGATTGCTACTCCAGGTTGAAAGCACCGCTATCGTTCAATCATCTCGACTTCCTGCACCTGCCAGGTAAAACAAAAAATATTTTTAAAAGGAAATGAATCAAAAGTCAACCTACTCCCATTTGACATATTAAAGTAAATGTGACTAAGCGTGGGCTGGAGTTCGGAACAACATTGCTACGCCAGGTTGAAAGCACCGCTATCGTTCCTCCATCTCCACTTCCTATTACCTCGTTATCTGAATAGCAACAACAGCAGAATGATCAGCAAACCAAATCAGCAATTTTTAAGACAACTGTATAAATGATAAATATATGCAGAGAAAATCGATAGAAAATGGACTGAAAGACCCCTTTTCTAGAATTCCTTGAGCCGTGGAAGACCCCTCCTGCTATGAAGGCAACAGCAGCAGCTTGAATCTGCTAAAAAATATTTCATAAGAAAACTTTTAAAAATGATAAAATTATAGCTCTTGGCATAAAAATGGCTAGAAAGGAGTTACAATATGCCTCTAGGTATCTCATAATAGCATGATTGGCACTTTCAGGATCAAGAGAAGCTATATGATGGGAGATACGTCTTTGTGTTTTATGCAACTTGATCATGTGTTTCAAGAAACATAATTTATCTCCATTAACTGAAAGACTAAATGCAAAGAAAGAAATAAGAAATAGGTCATTAAAGACAAACATGCCAGATCACATCAGTCAATAAGATTCAACAAATTTTAAGAGAAGTGTTGAAAATAATAAAAGTGTGCACAGAAAAAACGTAGTAGATGGAATCAAAGACCCTTCTTCTTGTATTCCAGGGGCCATGGAAGACCCCTTGTGTTATGAAGAGCAACAACAGCAGCTTGAATCTGCAAACAAATTGAAATGTCGAAGCAAATCATATAGGGAAAAAAAACTCCCTGTTAAGAGAATGCTTGATGCTTCAAATGGGATAAAGGAAGAAAACAGGCTCACAGTGCAGGGAGAATTCAGCATAGAATCATAACAAAGATGGCAAAAATTACAGCATTCTTAACACAAATGTTTCTGACCAAAAACTTGCACCATTTCTAGTAGTTCTTGATCGAAAAGCTTCCTCATCACTCCATTTATTGCACTCTGATCTAACCAGTCAAACAAAAGAAGACATGAGAATAAAAGGAAGCATTATGGTGTTCGAAAAGAAATAACTATAATCCATGATATTGAAGGATTCATTATTTAAATCTTAATTTGTGTGCTCTCCTTGACACACAACAAGTTGTAACACCTTCCATATTACCAGCCATGGAAGACCCCTCATGTTACGAAGAACAACAGCAGCAGCAGCTTGAATCTGCAAACAAATTGAAATGTCGAAGCAAATCATATGAGGAAGAAAAGACCCTGTTAAGAGAATGCTTGATGCTTCAAATGGGATAAAGGAAGAAAATAGGCTCACAGTGCAAGGAGAGTATGTGTAAGCAACTTCTCCCTTTGATTCAGAATACAATCATAACAAAGACGGCAAAAATTACAGCTTTCTTAACACAAATGTTTCTGACCAAAAACTTGCACCATTTCTAGTAGTACTTGATCGAAAAGCTTCCTCATCACTCCATTTATTGCACTCTGATCTAACCGGTCAAACAAAAGAACAAAAGAAAACATGAGAATAATAGGAAGCATTAAGGTGTTCAAAACAAAATAACTATAATCCATGATATTGAAGGATTCATTATTTAAATCTCTGTGTGCTCTCCTTGACACACAAGTTATAACACTTTCCATATTACCAGCCATGGAAGACCCCTCATGTTACGAAGAACAACAGCAGCAGCAGCTTGAATCTGCATACAAAATTTCATAAGAAAACTTTTAAAAATGATAAAATTATACCTCTAGGCATAAAAATGGCTAGAAGGGAGTTACAATATGCCTCTAGGTATCTCATAACAGAATGATTGGCACTTTCAGGGTCAGGAGAAGCTATATTGATTGGGAGATCAATCTTCGTGTTCAATGCAACATGATTATGCGTTTGAAGAAACATATATCTTCATTAATTGAAAGATTATTTGAGTTATGACAGACGTGCCAGGTAAAACAAAAAATATTTTAAAAAGGCAATGGATCAAAATTCAACCTACTCCCATTTGACATATTGAAGTAAATATGACTAAGCGTAGGATGGAGTTCAGAACAGGATAGCTGCTCCAGGTTGAAAGCACCGCTATCGTTCATCCATCTAGACTTCCTGTTACCTCATTATCTGAATAGCAACAGCAGCAGATTGATCAGCAAACTAAATCAGCAATCTTTAAGACAACGGTATAAATGATAAATATATGCACAGAAAAAAAGATAGTAGATGGACTGAAAGACCCCTCTTCTAGAATTCCTTGAGCCGTGGAAGACCCCTCCTGTTACGAAGGCAATAGCAGCAGCTTGAATTTGCAAACAAAATTTCATAAGAAAACTTTTAAAAATGATAAAATTATAGCTCTAGGCATAAAAATGACTTGAAGGGAGTTAAAATATGCCTCTAGGTATCTCATAATAGCATAATTGGCACTTTCAGGATCAAGAGAAGTTATATGATGGGAGATACATCTTCGTGTTTTATGCAACTTGATCATGTGTTTCAAGAAGCATAATTTATCTTCATTAACTGAAAGACTAAATGTAAAGAAATAAATAAGAAAAAGGTCATTAGAGACAAACATTCCAGATCACATCAGCAAAAAAGATTCAACAAATTTTAAGAGAAGTATTGAAAATAATAGAAGTGTGTACAGAAAAAATATAGTAGATGGATTGAAAGACCCTTCTTCTAGTATTTCAGGGGCCATGGAAGACCCCTTGTGTTATGAAGAGCAACAACAGCAACTTGAATCTGCAAACAAATTGAAATGTCGAAGCAAATCATAGAAGAAAAAAAAAGACAATGTTAAGAGAATGCTTGATGATTCAAAAGAGATAAAGGATGAAAACAGGCTCACGGTGCAAAGAGAGTATGTGTAAGCAATTTCTTCCATTGATTCAGCATACAATCATAACAAAGATGGCAAAAATTACAGCATTCTTAAGACAAATGTTTCTGATCAAAAACTTGCACCATTTCTTGTAGTTCTTGAAAAGCTTCCTCATCACTCCATTTATTGCACTCTGATCTAACTAGTCAAACAAAATTACAAAAGAAAACATGAGAATAAAAAGAAGCATTATGGTGTTCAAAACAAAATAACTATAATCCATGATATTGAAGGATTCATTATTTAAATCTTTCTGTACTCTCCTTGAAACACAAGTCATAACACCTAATATATTACCAGCCATGGAAGACCCCTCAGCTTGAATCTGTCATTAGTAGTAGTTCTAATTAATTAGTTGTTTTATTAATTACAGTCTTATCTTCTTCCTAGTTTTATGGGATTAGAGTTGTTATTAGATTAGGATTTGCTTTACTATCTAAAGCCTTGTAATCTTCATTCGGGTCAACATAATAAAAAAAGTCGATCATTGTTTTTGATCAAGAAGAAGAATTCTATCTGTTCTCTGATTTCCCAGGTTAACACTACATTCTTCTTGTATTCCAGCCTTCAAGGGGCTATGGAAGGCCCCAGATGTTACAGAGAGCAACAACAGTAGCTTGAATCTGCAAAACAGAATTGACAAATTTAAAGAAAACTGTTTAAAAAGAGAAAAATATGAAAAGAATAACAAAGGTAGCTAGAAGTAAAAATAGAACTCTGGGCATCTCATAATGGCCTGATTGACACTATCAGGATCACAAGGTAGGATATTGTATGGAAGATAGACCTCTGTTTTCCCTTTAATATATAAGAAGATTCTTCATGAAATAAGCAAGAAAACTTATTTTGTATCCACCTCAGGACCAACTTCCATTGGTTGACAACAGCAGCTTTAAAGGGACATGGATCAAAATCTGCCTAATCATATTTGACATACTAAAGTAAATGTGACTTAGTTTGGGCTGGAGTTCAGAAGTTTTAGCTAGACAGGGCCCTACTGACCCATTCACATACGAAAGAGTAAGGTAAAACAAAAAACATCTTTAAAAGGACTAGAGTTTGGAACAGAATTGCTACTGCAGGTTGAAAGCACCGCTATCGTTCTTCCATGCCGACTTCCTGTCCCCTCATTATCTGAATACCAACAACAGCTGATTGATCTGCAAAACAACCAGCAATTTTAAGACGACTGTTTAAATGATAAATATATGTACGGAAAAAATGATAGTAGATGGACTGAAAGACCCCTCTTTAAGAATTCCTTGGGCCGTGGAAGAACCCTTGTGTTATGAAAAGCAACAACAGCCTGAAAGACTATAAATGCAAAGAAAGAAATAAGAAAAAGGTCATTAGAGACAAACATGCCAGATCACATTAGTAAACAAGATTCAACAAATTTTAAAAGAAGTATTGAAAATAATAGAAGTGTGTACAGAAAAAACGTAGTAGATGGATTGAAAGACCCTTTTTCTTGTATTCCAGGGGCCATGGAAGACCCCTTGTGTTATGAAGAGCAACAACAGCAGCTTGAATCTGCAAACAAATTGAAATGTGGAAGCAAATCATAGAGGAAAAAAGAGACCCTGTTAAGAGAATGCTTGATGATTCAAAAGGGATAAAGGAAGAAAACAGGCTCACGGTTCAGAGAGAGTATGTGTAACTCTTAAATTAAACATGTCATAACAAAGATGGCAAAAATTACAGCATTCTTAAGACAAATATATGTTTCTGACCAAAAACTTGCACCATTTCTTGTAGTTCTTCATCGAAAAGCTTTCTCATGACTCCATTTATTGCAATCTTATCTAACTAGCTAGTCAAACAAAAGAACAAAAGAAAACATGAGAAAAAAAAGAAGCATTATGGGGTTCAAAACAAAATAACTATAATCCATGATATTGAAGGATTCATCATTTAAATATTTCTATGCTCTCCTTGAAACACAAGTTATAAGACGACAGTTGACACAAATCATACAGGGATGAAAAAACAGTACCACCTTGAATCTGCAACTTGATCATGTGTTTCAAGAAACATAATGTATCTTCCATATTACCAGCAATGGAAGACCCACCCCTTGTGTTATGAAGAGCAACAACAGTACCACCTTGAATCTGCCAACGAATTCAAAAATGTTGAAACAAATCATACAGGGATGAAAAAAAAAGACCATTTCAAGAGAATGCTTGATGATTGAAAAAGGATAAAGGAAGAAAACACGCTTAGCTCATGGTGCAGAGAGATCGAGTATATGTAAGCAACTTTATCCTGCCTTTGATTCAGCCTACAATCAGAGTAAAGAAGGCAAAAATTACAGCATCCTTAAGACAAATGTGTCTGAAACAAATAAGAAAACTTACGAAGATCGATCAAATATCAAGATATCCGCTGCTGTCAAGTCACTTTGTACGTCTTCGCTTTGAAATCGATCAGAAACCCTCTGCACCATTAAACTTCAAAATCAACATACAAACAACAGAAATTAGCCTAAAAGTCCACAAATAAATGTGCAAAACAAAACCCTAGAAGATAATAAGAGAGAAATTAAGAGAGAAAACCGCCTGATCTTTACTCAATAGCTCTAGATCTTCACCTCCAAATCCGCAACCGTACTGTACTGCACCATTAAACTTCAAAATCAAAATACAAACAACAGAAATTAGCCTAAAAGTCCAGAAATAAATGTACAAAACAAAACCCTAGGTAGGAGATAATAAGAGAGAAATTAAGAGAGAAAACCGCCTGATCTTTACTCAATAGCTCTAGATCTTCACCTCTAAATCCGCAACCGTACTGTACTGCACCATTAAACTTCAAAATCAACATACAAACAATAGAAATTAGCCTAAAAGTCCACACATAATGTGCAAAACAAAACCCTAGGAGATAATAAGAGAGAAATTAAGAGAGAAAACCGCCTGATCTTTACTCAATAGCTCCAGATCTTCACCTCTAAATCCGCAACCGTACTGTACTGCACCATTAAACTTCAAAATCAACATAGAAACAGCAGAAATTTGCCTAAAAGTCCACACATAAATGTGCAAAACAAAACCCTAGGTAGGAGATAATAAGAGAGAAATTAAGATAGAAAACCGCCTGATCTTTACTCAATAGCTCTGGATCTTCACCTCTAAATCCGCAACCGTACTGTACTGCACCATTAAACTTCAAAATCAACGTAGAAACATCAGAAATTAGCCTAAAAGTCCACACATATATAAATGTGCAAAACAAAACCCTAGGTAGGAGATAATAAGAGAGAAATTAACCTTCAAAATCAACATACAAACAGCAGAAATTAGGCTAAAACAACGATTGCACAGAAACAAAAGCCCAAAAAGATGCCCACATCCGCACGGGAAGACGATCGATTCGATTATAACAGTACTGAAATTGATTGAGTCTTGAGGAAACAAACCATAGGAGAGATTAGACGATTGTGGGATGGGAGTATGGGAGTGATTGAGTAGTGCAGTGGTGCATCAAATCAACACAAGATATAAATATGTATATATACACTACACAGACGTTTGTTCACCCGACCGTTGATAGATAACTTGGGGCCAAAGATTGCTGGGATTTCCATCTATGCAATCTCTTGTTCAGATATCGAATCTTATCTTAATTATTGCAACGCAGATTCCTAAGATACCATCTGGTTGTCATTAACGCTTTTAAATTTTGGTTTCTTTTTTATTTGGGAAGCATATTTAATTAATGTGTAAGTCCTTGAGTATATTTAAAAAGGAATAACGTTTAACTCTATATAAAATAAAGTTTATGTTTCGATATAGAACAAATCACTTATATTAAAAAGAATGAAACCATGGAAAAGTTTAGATAACTCGTGCGCCGATGTCTCCATTAAAGACACATCAAAACGTATGCTAAAAATGATTAAAATGTCTCCACCTTTTATAAAATAATATAGTTAAAATGTGTCATGTTATATATAAAACAAAGCCATTAAATGGTTTTGATAACGTGTATGTCCGTACCTCGAATTAGAATGTATGAAACTATATTCTCCAATCACTTAAAATATACGTCACTCTAAAATATATTCTGATACCATGAATCTACATGCCCTTTCATATTTCTTGATTTATCTGTTGTCTATTATAAATAAAAAAGTTTTGAGATACCACATGTCAACATATTAGCTATTCTTATTTTTATTTTCTCCTTTTCATTTCCTATTAAATGAAAATAACATATATATATATATATATATATATATAGCTTTTAAATTATTTAAAAACATTTCCAAAATCAAAAAAATTATTGTAAAATTTGAAAACCATATTTTTTAAAACAAAAAATACATGAAGACACGTATATTTTCTTGAACAAAACCAAAAATACAAGCTATTTTAATACTATTTTTTTTTAAGTTTTCTAAGGATGATTCTTTTTTAAAATGAAAATAAAAAAATTACCAAAATGTTTTAAAAAACAATTAAAAAACACAATATTATAAAATGAAAGTCTAAAATGATATTATTGTTGTTTTTACTTGAAGTATTTAATTATATGTAACTCAATGATGTCTTATTTAAAATTATCATTATATATTTTTAAAATTTTATTACAAATTATTTAATATTTTATATATTCAACCCACGTAACACAAAAGATACAGTATCGTAACACATGTATATAAAAATAAATCAATATAGTACACTTTAAAATAGTATGACGCTGTGGTTATGTTGATATGTTTAAGTAACATAGTTAGAAATTGTTAAGCCATCGTCACCTAAAATGGATTCAAGACTATAATATTTAATTACTATTTTGTTTAAAAAATACCAACATATTATATTAATCATGTGGATAGAATCATGTGTAATAATTTAAAAAGAAAGTACAAAGATATTTTGTTTTACATAAAACAAGCCTTTAAATGAAATGTATGAGAGTGTTTAAAAGTGTTTTCTCTCGTTTGAATCTTCACAAAGTCCCTTCCAAAACCAAACCGTTATTTTAACACCCAAGCGATTTGAAAGTTTCATCTAAAGAAACAAAACTTTCTTTGGATACATTCATGTGATTGGAACACCCCAATGCTATGAACCAAATGTGGTTAGGGTTATCATGACTGTTACGTTTTGCAAAGGTTGAAGATTCAACTGCTGTTTTTTGTTTGGTTTGGAAGGAAGGATCGCTCATGCTCAAGCTCTAAGCAATCAATCATAAACAAATAGATAATTGATTAAAAAAAGGCTCATAGACTTTGATATTATTGAATGTAGAATGCATACGACTTCATCATAACTAGAAATAATAATTGGAGTGAAAATAAACGTGAAAATAAAACGACCCTAAGAACTCGATAGCCATAAAAAGAATCATTGGCTATTATTCGAAAAATAAAAGCAAACTACACGTGCATGGGAAAGAGCCATTACACTGTAGTTTCAATTGGTCTTCAACGGGATCACAGATCTTCATTGCAAACTTTTTTCTAGGGTGTTGTCTGACTTTAGTGATAAAATATCATTTACATACGCCAAAAAAGCAATTAACACTTTTCATTGATATTTAACAAACAACGAGTAATCACTTACACTTGGCACAAAACCAATTTCTAATAGTGCACAAAATAATTTTTCATACCATTAATTGGAGCTTGTTCTAAATCATATAGACTTTACCAATTTATGTACGTTTGTTCATTTGTAGAAAGATAACCCTTGGGTAATGACATAGATATCTTCAGTTAATTCCCATGCAAAAATACATTATTCCCATCTAATGTATAAAAATTTCAACCTTTATTAACATCCAGACTTTTTTAAGCAACGTATTGTAACCATTTTCACTACAGAAGAAAAGCTTTGTTGATTATTCCCTTAGACAACAAGTTGTTCCTTATACCTATCAACTAGACCATTTGACTTGTAATTAAACTATAAATCCATTACACCATAATGGTTTTTTACCCGGTGGCCAATCATTTAAAACTTATGTACCATGTCTATTCAAATATTTTTGATTTCCTTGTTCATGGCTATCACCCAATTTTGATATCCTTAACTGCTTCTTTGGATGTTTTTGGTTCAAACATATCGATTTTACTTGTAAAATTTTTTTTTCATAAGATAGTCATGAATAGTTAATCACTTTCCAAAACACATATTTAATATTCCCTTCTACCACATAATCAGAAGATTTCCTAGGAAGATCAGACTTTATAACAGATCTCCTTGCATCCATATTCATTTAAGCCTACAATCTACCTTGAGGAAGAGTATTATTCATTTCATATTTGTCCACAAATGTGGTAGTAGACCCACCCAGCATTAACATATGTTGATCCACCACCACCACAAGTACCTGAAATAGCAACATATGGTAGTATGGTGTGGTATGACTTGAGTTAACAAACAGCAAATTACTTTTGTTAGCACCACAAGAATTGTTTTTTTCCACCTTCTTATCATCATTGGATGTTGAATCATTTTTAAAGTTCTCATATCACTACTATTTTCTAAATAAAAAAACTAAGATGATTAATTTTAATATACAAATCTAAAGGAAAATTTTGTTTCATGAAACCTTACTTCTTTTAAGTAAAAAATGATATTAGTGTCCAAGCTTCACACTTTGTATACCTACTATCAAATATCTCTTTATTATTTACAATGGTTAAAAAAATGGCATCCAAAACTTCTAAGATGGTTAAGAGAATGTTTAATTCCGTACATTAACTCCTATTGGTGTTGTTCTTTATGTTCTACAACTCCATTTTTTTTGTTGAGTGTACGACGATGAAGCCTGATGAATTATACCATTTTAGGTTTCAAAAGATGTAAAACCACTTATTAACAAATTCAATTCCATTGTCACTTCTAAATGTTTTAATAGTTTTATCAAATTGATTTCTTAACAAGGAAAAGACGATGTCAATACCTCATTTGAGACTTGAATATACATACTCAAACTGGTCTTGAAAAATCATCTACACACTTACCACCTTGTATGGTACCCTAGATCTAAATGTACCAACTCAGCCTAGTCTTTTGACCTATGATCACTTAAAGAAAACATGTTTACGATTTGTCTAAACTTATGACATATGTTACAAGAAACATATAAGATATTAGATATATTCCAAGTTTAAAATTGATTTTAGCCCATTTAATACTTGATCAGATGGATAATCTAAACTAGAATGCCACAACTTCTTATCACTTTCACTCGAAAATACTACCATTACACACCTTGAATGCTCTAGACTTATCCTCAATCAAATGCACACCATCTACTTCTTTACCAGTCGCAGCACATTTCCTAACTTTAAATCCTAAAAGTAGCATTTACACTCATCAAATATGACGATTAGCTTGCTATCTCTAAGTAATTTGTTAACCGATAACAATTTACTCCAAGATAACCATCACATCAGACAACACTATGTTTTCATTTGACTAGATATTACCAGTTTAGTTTCCTTAGCTAGAGGAACCATTTGAGTGTTTAACTCTTAAATTAAAATTAAACATGTCAACCACAACCTAAATCAATAATCCAACCATGACCCTCTACAGCATTAGCCACATTTAAGGATGAAAACTTATTCATTTGAAACCCACTTGTCATGTTAGACCTTGCTTGTTCAAATGCTACATTTTCACTAACCAAAGCCAACAACTTTGTAATTTGTTCATTAGAAAAAGAAAAGTCAGAATTAGCACTCACACAAGTACCACTTGTTTTATTTTGATTCATAACACTATGTTCAATCATGATATAATGATGCATTTTAGATTTGGATTTCTCCTAACTTTCAGTTTATTTTCAAAAAACCTTGAATTGAAAGCAACAACCGTGTTTTATTATTGGAATTAGTTCTCCTATGTGATTCTTCTTGTGAGATCATGACAAAAGCAATTTTAACTGGTGGTAAAGGGTCTCTTATTAACAGATTGAATCTTACAGATTGATAGCTATCATCTAGCCCATTAAAAACTGCACAAGTTTCATCAAATCTAAAAATTTTGTAAATCCTTTAAAGTAGCAGGAGAACAAACTTCCTTAATTTAACTAAAGCATCAAATTAACACACGTATAGTTTAATAATATTCTAATAATATTCAAACACAGGAAGACCACATCATGACATGCAGTTAATTTTATAATGACGGGCATAAATCACAAAACCATCTAGCTTATTATATGTTTCTTTTAACTTTGTCCACACATCAACATGAGACTTTGAAAATATTTAACCCTAATATAACCCCTCAAAATTAGAATTTGAAATCCTAGATAGTACAACAGAGTTACATCTATCCCATCAAACACACGTTTTGCCTATAAACCCTACTTTATTTTAACTTGGTAAGACAAGCATCATAACTTTAGACCAAACCACATAATTTAAGTTCCGTTACCTTCACACTAACAATAAGACGCATTGGCACTATCACTTGGATCTATATACAAAGGGGGTTACCAAAAGTCCAAATTACTAATCAAGGTTTCCTTATTAACTACAACCATTATTCACACCCTTTTGAATAAGAATCACTCAACAATATCAGTCAAGGAAAAACAAACCGAATACCAACCAAGAAGATTCAGGCACACAAACTAACAATACCAACGATTATGCAAGATGAATCAAAACATGAAAATAGATAAAAGAAAGAAAAAGAAACAGAACCAACAAAATTAATATGTAGAATCATATGGCAATTAATAGACAAGATTCAAGCAAAATCAAGCAATTTAGAGGGCACGAGAAGAACATGATCTACTAGAGATGAGAGAAAAAAAAATAGAATTGCAGAGTACTCGAGCTAGTAATAGAGATTAGAAGACTTACAGACCACGAAGAAGATGAGACTTAAATAACCAATAAATCACAAGAGAATCTGAGCAGAAAATGATGACCAAAATGCAAAAATTACTTTACTTATTTTTTTTCTTGTAGATTTCATTATGCTCCCTAAGCTTACGTAATTACTATTTTTTAAATGTTCTTTATTTCATTTACCTTTGAATAAATAACTGGCTTATAATATTTGCAACCAACTTCAAGAGTCATTTTCTCAATAAGAAAATTCAAAATTTTTACCTGATCCAACTTTTGTCAAGCATTGGATTTAATTTGCACATCCATTAAGTAATGTTCTGGCATAGTAGTGAGTCTTGTATTCAAGCCTTCCAGGGAAGGCCATGGAACCCTTCCCTTGCTGATATCATAACTTCATAGCAACATATGTCACCTGAAACTAAAACATACACCACCTTCATTTTTCTTCATGTGTTCCAGCCTTCCAGGGAAGGGATGTTACGAAAAGCAACTAACAGTATCTTGAATCTGCAAAACAAAATCAACAAATTTAAAGACAACTGTTTAAAATGATAAAAGTATGTAGAGAAAAAACAATGGTGGGTAGAAGTAACAGTAAAACTTTGGGTATCTCGTAATGGCCTGATTGACACTATCAGGATCACGAGGTAAGATTTTGTATGGAAGATAGACCTCCATTTTCTGTTCAATATGAAAGAAGATTCTTCATGAAACAAGCAAAAAACTTCTTTTGTATCCACTTCACGACCAACTTCCATTGGTTCACAATTACAGCTTGATTCTACAAACCAAATTATTAAGGAAAACCATACGTGAAGAAAAACAATGGTACATGGAAGTAACAATATAACTTTGGGTATCTCATAATGGCCTGAGTGACATTATGAGGATCAAGAGCTAGTATCTAGTATGTGTGATAGACCTCTGTCTTCTGTTCACTATGCAATAAGATTCTTCATGAAACAAGCATGAAATTTTCTTCTGTACCCACCTCACAGTCAATTCCCATGGCTTGTGTTTGACTAACAACCTTTAAAAACTCAGAGGAAAATAGCAATTTAGTATGTTTCAGTAAGCTGTGCGTTTAACATATATGCCTACTACCGAAAAATAGAAAAGGAAATAATAAACAAGATGCAAACACAACAAAGACATTGCCTAGAACCTGTATCTATCTGTGATGTGTGAGCTTCACAAAGGGTAGAATTATAACCTGTACACACAAAAAGAAAGAAGTGAGTCAAAAGTCAAAACAATCAGGGACCCATTTAAGTTTGAAGATACCAAAACAATCAGGGACCCATTTAAGTCAAAAGCCAACCAGCTTGATCCATTATGCAAAGTCTTGTGACCAACATGCCCATTTTGTGACATCAAGTAACCTGAAGAGAGTGACTTTAGTATGCATTTTATCATAGCACTAAAGTAGAAACCAATTGTAGTGAAGTGACAATATAACAGCCTGAAACAGTCAAAACAGGGTCCAATCCTGCATAGTTCCGCTGGCTAAGAGTTAAGAGAATTCTTGATTATTCAAAATGGATAATGGAAGAAAACTAGCTCACAATTCACAGAGAGTATCTGTAATCAACTTTTCTCTCTGATTCAGCATACAATAGAATAATGAAGGAAAAATTACAGCATTCAGGAACCGCACTGCACCATTAAACTTGAAAATCAACATACAAACAGCAGAAATTAGCCGAAAAGTGCACACACTGTTGGAAGATCATAATCAAGACAATCCTAAAACAAATAGATTAATGTTAATTAGTAGTAAGAACATAAAAGTCAAAATAGAAAAGTCAAACTGATTATAATTGGCATAAACTTTAGGGTTAGTTATGTAAGGGTATAAATACCCAACAAATTGTCATTTGAGTGTGTGGAAAATAGATTGTATTGTGTGTGAATTGTGTGTTCCCAATTGACTTTGTTATTTCCACCGAGTCACTGCACAATCTGTGCATACTCTTAATCGATGTTGATCCACAATATTGATCCTATTCTAAATCGATCAGGGGCCTCAACATGATATCAGAGTGGTGTTAATGATCATTGGTTGAAGAGGATCGTCAAACTATAAAGTGCAGTCTCCATCGTTATCATTTTCATTGATTTCAATGTTTTCATCCCCTGTTCTTGTGCAAAAACAGAGACAGAAAAATTGGAACTGAATCTATATCAAAGAAGTTTATTGATTCAGAAGCGTGATCAAAGTCATCAATCGATCAAGAAGTGAAACCCAAAATTGTTATCAAGAACAGATTGAAAGATACAAACTTCGGCGAACCAAAACCGAGCTGATGAGACAAGATCATAACACAGACTAATTGAAATGAAAATTCTTGGTTCACTCTCAGGCCCTTAACCCTCCAAGAATAGAATATGCCGGATCAGTGTCAAAAATCAAGAATAGAGACGAACCGTTTGGTTTCAATCAGTAGAACAAAACAAAATTCAAGTTTTGATTCAACCAAGTATTGGATTATAAGGAGCAAACCATAAAGGAATTTGGGAATCGATCGAACAGGCTTGTACAAACCGATTTTGATTTGATTCAAGTGATCGAGAATCACAGCGACGTACACGAATTTTTTTGTCAAATTTGACTTTTTTTTTTTTTTTGAAAAGTCAACAAGAAATTACGCATGGTGGTGTTTTGAGAAAGGAGATAAGGCGGATAGTATTAAAGGGAATTTAATATTTTAGAAAAAAGTCAAATATATCTTGACTTTAACATTGTTGGAGTAAACCATCACAAGGATTGTAAGGTTTAAAAAATCAAAAGTTTGGTGTTAAGGATTTTAGAAAGTAAAGTGCAAAAGGAAAAGAAAATTGGAGAGAAAAATAGATGGAAGAATCGTGGTAAAAGAATAGGAGGTTCAAAGTTATTTCGATTCAGGAGTAAGTTAATCAACAGCAGTTTGGCAGGTTTTATTAAATCCGGGTGACCAAGCTGTTCTTTTCGCAAGTAACAAGAGGTTGGAAATTCGATCAAGGAGTAAGTTAGTCAAACAGCAGTTTAGCGGGTTTTGATCAAATCCTAGTGACCGAAAAACCAGGTTGTTCTTGCAAATTTACTGCATATATAAAGAAAAGAAGGAGATGATAAAGTATATTTGTTGTAATCAATGTAAAAGTTTAATACAAGGAGGAAAACAAAGGTTTAGAAATTTGGTCAAGGGTTTAAAGATCATTAGCAGTGAAGCAAGATTGATCGAGATCAACAACAGAGAAGCAGGTTTGATTGTCAACAGCAGAGTAGCAGGATTGAATGTCATTAGCAGAAGGCGAGATTGATTTTCAATAGCAAGGCAGGTTTGACTTTCAACAGCAAGGCAGGTTTGATCAAGACCTAGGAAGATCAACGAAACCATGTTTGTTTTCAAGGAAAGAAAGACTTTCTATGGCTGAAGGTTCACCCTAGAACATGAATAAAGAAATTGTGATAGGAAAAGGAAGCAATAGAAGATCAAGAGTATCAAGGGCGAAATGGACTACAAGTTGGATGAACAAGATCGAGGTTTAAGGATTATCTTGATTAGGGGAGTGAACGTTGGAAGATCATAATCAAGACAATCCTAAAAAAATAGATTAATGTTAATTAGTAGTAAGAACATAAAAGTCAAAATAGAAAAGTCAAACTGATTGTAATTAGCATAAACTTTAGGGTTAGTTATGTTAGTTTAATTAGTTTGTAACCGCCAATGTAAGGGTATAAATACCCAACAAATTGTCATTTGAGTGTGTGGAAAATAGATTGTATTGTGTGTTCCCAATTGACTTTGTTATTTCCACCGAGTCACTACACAATCTGTGCATACTCTTAATCGATGTTGATCCACAATATTGATCCTATTCTAAATCGATCAAGGGCCTCAACACACACAATTGTGCAAAACAAAACCCTAGTGGAGGGGGGGATAAGAGAGAAATTATGAGGTGGGATTGTGTACTGCAGTGGTGCATGAAAGAAGAAATAGAGTGAGAGAGATAACTAGGATTTATCATTCAAGTCTTTCTGTGTGTACTCTATGAAATATAGAAAGTTGTAACACTTCCATTAAAGGAGCGAGTTGTATAATTGGCTTGTGGTTTCTGGATTGAGGGTGAAATAGGGTTAAGTTGGTATCCGAGTTGGCCGGCAAAAGTTGGAGGTGTGAAAGTTGAGTTTGAATGGCATTTAAGTTGGGTGAAGAGGGTTCGGTTGAGGCTGCAAAGGCTTGTGGAACAACAACAGAAGTAATAGAGGGGCTGCGATGAACACTTGTCATATATAATCATGGTCATGAAGGAGGCCATGGAGTTCATTGAAGGTCACGAGTGATTGTTCGGTTAGTAGGTTGGATTTGACACCATGATATTCTTCCTTTAGACCCGAGATAACAAGCATGACAAGGTCTTTGTCTTTCATGGGTTCACCAATGTTAGCAAGGGCAGTGGCATATTCTTGTGCTCTAGTAAGATAATCAGACTGTTTTTCGTCTCCTTTCATCATAATTCTTGTGCTCTAGTAAGATAATCAGACGGTCTTTGTCTTCGAGAGATAACCAGACTTCTCTTGATGTTTGACCCTGTATATGTTGGAAGGCGGCTTCAGAGATGGTTGAAGTAATCAACATACGAACATGAGCATCATTCGATATCCAGTGAGGATAGCTAGGGTTGTCACTGGTTGTGGTTCCTGGCGTGACAGTTTTTGGTGGGCATGGTATGGTGCCATCTATGTAACCGAATAGATTGTTTGAAATAAGCAAATGGTTCAATCATTTATTTCTAGTATCTATAGTTTGTAGGAGCAAGTGAGAAGGCGAATTTATGAGAGTACTGGGCTGTTTTCTCAGCAGTGGTTAATGCTGCAATGGCTGCCATGGTTGAAAATTGAGAGATAGGGGGAGATCGAAGAGATAATAAGATGATAGGTTGTTGATTAAGGTTGCAGATTAAGGCTGCTGTTGATAGTAGGGTAGCAGATGTAGGGTTACGCCGCCGGCAGTAGAGTTAATAGTTACTAATAGACTCACGCCCTTGAATTCGAACATGCGAGCCGTTTGGGAGAGTTTCAAATCGGGCAGGGCGGCTCCACGAATTACTTCAGGTCCAATTGTCGTGGTTCACCCATAATCCCCCATGACCCCAGCATGCAATCGTTCCAACCACACCACTACTTTAACATTTAGTATTATTATTTCATGCAATTTTATTTCTTAGTTATTTTAATTTATTTTAAAATTTAGTTACGTGTCTTTCCTTGGTTTAAGGTTAGTGATGTGTGTTGGACCAATCTTGACATTAAATAAAGTTTAGTGTCTATTTTGTAATTTATTTTAAACTTATTATCTTGTTAAATAAAGGGATAAGTCCAGGTAGTTTAAAGTTTTATCTCAGATTGATTTGAGATAAGTCTTGGTGATTTAAAGATTATCCCCAAAGGATTTGAGATAAAGCCTAATTTGTAGGAGTTGATTAACTTGATGAACAAGGTTAATTAGCTATAAATACAGGTAGGTTTTTCTTTGATGGATGTAAGTTTTTTCCTATCAATTAATTGGAGGAGTTCCAAAACTATTGCTGTTTTTTTTGTTCTGTTTTTCAAATCTGGTATCAATTGAACTTCAATTGGTATCAGAGCTGTGTTTAGAAGGGACTTGGGCAGTTGATTCGAAGGTCTGGATTAGAGGTGGCAAAATGAACGGGTTGGGTTGGGTTGGGTTGTTTGTTGGGTTAGGGTGGGTTTGAGTCAAGATGGATTTAGGTCAAGATGGGTCATTTAAAAATAAAGATTAGGATGGGTTAGGGTCAGGATGGGTTAACGTCAGGATGGGTTAGGGTCAGGATGGGTCATTTTAAAAAAAAGTCAAATACAAATAAATTCAATTAGATATTTCGAATGTTAAATAGCTAAATGCTCAAATAATCATATGCATACCTAGCAAAATGGCGCGTCGGGTAGGGTAGCGAGTAAGACGGGTTTAGGTTAAAACAGACCATTAAGAAAACAAGGTTAATTATAACAGTGATGGTCACTATGGTTAATTATAACAGTGATGGTGGATGTTGGTTGCGGTGACATTGATTAGTGGTGGTTGCGGCGGATTGATTGGCGTGATTGCGGCGACATACGTTGGTGTTGTTATGAGACGTCAATCGGTGGTGGTAGTGGTCGCATTAAGAGTAGTCGATTGCTGTAGTGAAGCTAGTCGATAGACTATATGCCCGTGCTTGCGTACGGTGGTCGGTAGTTGGTGGTCGTAATCTCAAAGATGGTAGTGAGGTGGTGATCTCTTGGTGCTTGAAATCTTCGATGGATAGCTTTGGATTTTCTATAGGTTTATTGTTTTCTCATCCATGTTGTGAAAGGAAAGTAGTATCTTAAGGACGTTGTTTAAAAGAATCGATGGAATGATTAGTGTTCAAATGATAGAAGCTAAGAAATGAGATAGAATGATAAGTGAGCAGAACAAGAAGAGCAAGAAGTGTTTAGAATCTTGGATGCAGGTCTATGGGAGGTTGAAGCGCCATTGCTGTTGTGTGTTAGGCTACGGCTTATGAACGAAGAAAAACGACTCCTTTTATTACCCGTTATTTTTTTGAGACAACCCATCTTGACCCACTTGTTTTTGTTTCTTTACCCATCTTGACCTGCTTGCTTTTTATCTTACATTTAAATTGACCCATCCTAACCCTTTAAAAATATCAATCAACCCAAAACAACCTATATGATCATATATTCAAAGTCCATGTCAACCCAAATATAGCAACTTGGGTCAGGATTGCCAGGCCGGATCAATCACCAGATCTAAAAACAGGGCAGCAATACAAGAGGAGGTCAAAGCTTAAAATGATGGGGGAAGTTGTGCAGCAAAACAGCTAGGTGAACCGGGATGAGATGCTGAATCTTCAATTTCAGTGCCCGATCCTAACAGCAACCAATTACCAAATCTGGTCTCTTAAAATTAAAGCGATTTTCAAGGCTCAAGGAATATGGGAGGCGATCGAACCAGGATCCAATGTCGATTCAAAGGACAACTCCGCAATCGCATACGTGTATCAAGCACTCCCTGAAGATTTGATTTTACAAATTGCAAGCTGTGACACTGCCAAAGCAATCTGGGATTCAATAAAAACTCGCCATCTTGGAGCTGAACGAGTCATGGAGGCCCGGTTGCAATCATTGAAGAGCGAGTTTGATACAATCAAGATGAAGGAAAACGAAACAGTGGATGATTTTGTGGCAAAGCTTTCTGAAATTGCCTCTAAATCAACCACACTTGGATCGGTCATTGATGAATCAACTTTGGTCAGGAAATTACTAACAAGCATGCCTGAAAATTTCCTGAATATGGTGGCTACCATAGAACAGTTGGTGAACCTTAAAACTGTGAAGTTTCAGGAGGTTGTCGGGCGACTGAAGGCCTATGAAGAAAGGACCTGTTTGAAGTCAAAAGGATCAAGCAACAATCAAAACGAATTGCTGCTTTCATATGAGGATTGGGAGGCAAAGAGGAGACTTGAAAAGGGCTATGGCCGTGGTCAAGGGGGCAACACTGAAACCCGAGGCCGAGGTCGTGGTCGTGGAAGAGTTGGAGGCCGAGGGCGTGGAGTTGGCCGAGGTCAAGCTGCACAAAGTGGGACTCAAGGCTCATCAAACCAAAAGAAGGATCGTTCACAGTTGCAATGCTTCAGATGTGATGCAAAGGGCACTTCTCTGCAGATTGCCCGACAAGGAAAAAGGAAGAAGTCAACCAACCACAGGCTAATGTTGACAAGCCTGCACTCTTAATGACTGTTGCCTTTCAAGATCAAAAGGAGCTGATCTATCTCACTGGGGAAAAGGTGTATCCAGCCAGATATGTGTCTAATCGAGATGAGCAATTCGTGTGGTACTTAGATAACGGGGCATCTAATCACATGACGGGAAATAAAGGGCTGTTTTCTAAACTTGACACAAAGGTAGGAGGCAAGGTGAGATTTGGGGACGGATCATGTGTTGACATTGAAGGAAGAGGCTCAATTCTGTTGGAATGCAAGAATGGAGAACATCGTCTCTTGACAGATGTGTACTACATTCCATTCTTGAAAAGCAACATCATCAATCTTGGGCAACTCACCGAAGGGGGGTGTGAGATCCTAATGAAACAGGAATTCTTATGGATGTACGTGCCCGATGAAAGTTTATTAATGAAGGTACAACGATCACCAAATCGGTTGTATAAGATCACTTTAAAAATTGGCTCACTTGTTTGTCTGCACTCAAAAGTAAACGATCAAGCATGGATATGGCACGCTCGTTTAGGTCATGCGAACTTCGACACCATTACACGGATCAGCACAAAAAGGATGGTTCTTGGAGTACCAACAATAAATCATCCAACCCAAATGTGTGAGGCATGCTTAGCTGGTAAACAAACACGACAAAGCTTTCCTGATCAAACTCTTTTCAGAGCAAAAAAACCACTGGACCAGGTGTATGCAGACCTGTGTGGCCCAATATCTCCACCTACACCGGCTGGAAATAGGTATATTCTGCTAGTTGTTGATGACGACAATAGGTTTATGTGGGTTTTCATGTTAAAAACAAAGGATGAAGCCTTTGAACAATTCAAAAGGTTCAAAGTCTCTGCTGAAAATCAATATGGTGGAAAAATAAAGGTTCTCAGGAGGACTGATCGTGGAGGAGAATTTACCTCCCGAGAATTTAATTTGTTTTGTGAGCAGGAAGGTATTACAAGACAGCTGACCGCACCCTATACCCTTCAACAAAAGGGAATAGTTGAGAGGCGAAATCGTACGGTACTAAGCACAACAAGAAGCATCCTCAACGTGATGAGTATGCCACAAAACCTGTGGGCTGAAGCTGTGAGGCACTCAGTTTATGTGCTGAACAGGCTGCCCACGAAAATCTTGACTGATCAGACCCCATATGAAGCTCTAAAAGGAAGAAAACCAAGGATGGATCATCTACATGTATTTGGATGCGTTGGTTATGTGAGAGTGCCTTCGAACCAGCTAAAGAAACTAGACAACAGAAGCTTACCAATGGTACATCTAGGAATCGAAGCAGGTTCAAAGGCCTATCGAATGTATGATGTCAAAGAAGGAAGGATAGTCATCAGTCGAGATGCAAAATTTTATGAAAATAGAAAATGGGACTGGCAAGAGTACTCTAATAATTCTCGAGATAAAGATGCTGAGTTCGTGATCCAAATAAATCCTTTCAGAACTGATCCAGAGGACTATAATAGAGAACCTGAGCCTGTTGATCCAAACAGCCCACAAAGCTTTAGATCAAACAGGCCCATCACAGCAAGACCTTCCTCATATAGATCATGAAAATTTTTCAGCAGAGCCTTCTGTTGATAAAAATCCAGTATATTCTGTTTCTAGCAGCCCATAAACCACTTTTACAAATCGAGGACCCATTTTACCCGGTTGCCTACAGATAAAGATGACCTAGCAGACCCGTCTTTGGCTGAAGAAGAAACCTTCGATGATACTCCACCGCGAGGTTGGAAGAATTTAAATGAGGTTTATAATCTACTTCTTACTGAAGGAGATCTAACAAAATTCAAAGAGGCCACAGGTCATAAAGAATGGGAGCAAGCAATGGAAAGTGAAATTGCATCCATTGAGAAAAACAACACCTGGGAGTTAACGGATCTACCCCCGGGACATCATCCAATTGGTTTAAAATGGCTATACAAAAGCAAAAAAGATGCTACTGGTGTGCTTACACGTTATAAAGCCCGGTTAGTTGCAAAAGGTTACATCCAACAACATGGAGTAGATTATGACGAGGTGTTTGCACCGGTAGCCAGAATTGAGACTGTTAGACTCATTCTGGCATTAGCAGCTCAAAGAGGGTGGCATGTACATCATCTAGATGTCAAAACAGCCTTTTTACACGGGGATCTCAAAGAGGTGGTATTTGTAACTCGGCCTGAAGGTTTTGTCAAGAAAGGAAAGGAACAAAAGGTGTTGAAACTGAAAAAAGCTCTTTACGGATTAAAACAAGCTCCACGAGCTTGGAATACAAAGTTAGATGGTGTTTTAAAAGAGTTTGGGTTCAACCGATGCATGCTTGAACAAGCCGTTTATACAAGAAGAACTCACGGAGGATCTCTCTTAATAGGAATCTATGTGGATGACATTATAGTAACAGGAAACAGCCTTGAAAAAATTCTGCAGTTTAAAAAACAGATGGAAGATAAGTTCGAGATGAGTGATATAATATCCGTAAAGTATAATAATAATAATATCAATAATAAATATAAAATAATATTTATTGATATTAACAAAAAGAATAAGAAAAAAATGCTTAAACTTGATTTAATCCTCCTAATGAACTTTAACATTCAAATTCGCTTAGCTTCTCCAACAAACTTCCGAGAGAATGGGATGATCGTTCAACCGACGATAACTTTCATCAATTTATATTTCATTCAACCCACAATTCACCTCACGAAACCTCTAACCCTTCAATTTTGCTGTTGCGTTACCAACCAACCGACGAACCGCCATCGCAACCAATCATCACAATCAACCCTTTCATTCGGAGAGTTGTTCACCGCGTTGCTAGCAGACGATCGTCACCGCTGCCGCCGTACTGTGGTTATTCGGTTCCTCCTCCCTCCCA
Source organism: Flaveria robusta (assembly GCA_025506415.1). NCBI lineage: Eukaryota > Viridiplantae > Streptophyta > Magnoliopsida > Asterales > Asteraceae > Flaveria > Flaveria robusta. The sequence goes on along the minus strand of CM046472.1, from coordinate 1,244,550 downwards.
CAGTTGCGCAATCAGGTACTAAGCAACTTGTTCCTTTCGTGTGAAAGCCTATCTCGTTAGAAAACTCGATATGAAAGTTCATTGATTTGTTTTGGTGGTCTACGCAGCCTACATCACATTTCGGGTATCACCGTTGTGGTGTGTTTGTGTACCTACGAGCTCCGAATCGTCGCTTACTAATCAGTCCCGCTCGAATATCCTTTTTGTTGTGATTCAGGTAACAATCTACCTACTCTTTTCTTTTGAATCATATTCTATAGTTCTTGTTTTGAAGTTGGTGTTTTCTTCAGCAACAACGTAGCCTCACGGATCGTTACCGTTGCTTTTTACTCTAATTCATTCATCGACCAAACTGTTCAAACGTTTATATCTCACTCGTCTCGCTCAATTCAGGTAATAAGTTCTGCATTCCGGTTCTGTTTTGTAACATAACCTGGATATTGGGTTTTGGCTCTGCAACTTAAGTTAAGTTCATTGATTTGTTTTGGTGGTCTACGCAGCCTACATCACATTTCGGGTATCACCGTTGTGGTGTGTTTGTGTACCTACGAGCTCCGAATCGTCGCTTACTAATCAGTCCCGCTCGAATATCCTTTTTGTTGTGATTCAGGTAACAATACCTACTCTTTTCCTTTTGAATCATATTCTCTAGTTTCTTGTTTTGAAGTTGGTTTTTTTCTGTTTCAGCAACAAACGTAGCCTCACGGATCGTTACCGTTGCTTTTTACTCTAATTCATTCATCGACCAACTGTTCAAACGTTTATTCTCACTCGTCTCGCTCAATTCAGGTTAAGTTCTGCATTCCGTTCTGTTTTGTATGTACATAAACCTGGATATTGGGTTTTGGCTCTGCAACTTAAGGTTTAGCATAAAGATGATGAGATGATATTATATATGATAAGGCTATTTAATTAATAAAGAAAAGTCAACGCATAGTTTATAGAGGTTGGTCTTGTGGCTTGTAACTCCAAAGCAAATTACAGCCTCATCTCATAGGCAAGGACTAAATTAATACTCTGTGAGTATCAAAATTATTTCTAAAGATACTCTATTACTTATGGACGTTTTGTTGGTTGCACACATATGGGTATTTTTTTTATGTATTTATTGGTGTTTTTGCTAAAGAAATTATTAAGTGGTTTAGACATTCAATGTAACTAAATCGACTACATAAATCCCTAATTTTTCTATTTTCACTAACAAACTAGGCGAAAGAAATATGGTACTAATATAGTGCTAAAACTATTTAAAACGAGTATCAAGTCTTGTTAAGTTATGAGTATTTAAGACCTTTTAAACACCTCGTTGCTAGAGAATCAATATAACGTATTTCAAGAGTTGTGAACCTAACTCATAAAACAATTAAAGTGTAGGTTCCCGAATTTGACCTCGACTTAAACGTGGTTGCTTTGTTAAAATAAGGTACGGATTCCTGATTCTTGTCCCGTATTTGATTTCCGTTCATCTCTAGTTTTGATTCTTGTCATACGTAGTTAGTTTGTTTTTGATTCTATTATAAGTAGCTAGACTACTTTATATTTCTGAAATTTGTTACCCGAGCTCTCCCTATCTTGGGGGTGACCAAGACGCGTTATTGCGGCATCAATAACGTGGCACCAACCGTGGCGGTGAGCTGAGATCACGGCGTCTCTAAAGAGGAATCTGAATTTGTGTTGGCCGTCTTGTTATATTATTATTTCCTCAGAAGCGTATGGATCGATCCTAGGTTAGTCATGTATTTCCTGATGGATGGTTGCATACCATTCCGTTTAGGACTCTGGTGAATGGTTTGTATGTCTGCCCATACTCCATTTCACATTGGTTCACGGGCTCGCTACCTGTGTTCCCTCTGTTCAGTTATTATATGATATGATTATTAGCTCGGGTTATGTTTTGTTTGATATATACATTATGCTATCATGTTCTCTACATCTGTTTATTTTTGTTATCTGCTATTCCGTTCACTGAGCGCTATGCTCAGGCGTGCTTTTGTTTTCATGCACGTCTGGTCAGCAGGGTCATCCGGGAGGGGAGTGAAGGGTGGAAATCTGCATAAGGAAGAGTTTATTTAATTTGATGTAATTGACTTTTCTATTGGGTTTAGAATAATATTTTTTTTTTTTTTTTTTGAAATTTGAACCTTTAATCGTTATTAATTGTGGAAATGTGTTTTGGATTTTGATTACCGTGATAGTGACACGTCAGCCTTGTCGGGTTGGGGTGTTACAAGTGACTTGGGTCAACTTTCTTATTATCTCGGACTTGAAGTTATGCAAAGCAAAGATGGCATCAAGATCAAGCAGTCGGGATATGCAAAAAAGATCTTAAAACAAGTTGGAATGTGGGAGTGCAATTTCACAAAATTCCCAATGGAACCAGGGCTGAAATTGAGAAAAGATGATGGCAGCAGAAGTCAACTGAGTACAAGGAAATAATTGGGTGTCTGTGGTACTTAACGCATACGCGACCAGATCTTGCATACTCGCTTGGATATGTAAGCAGGTACATGCAAGAGCCTAAAACTACTCATTCACATGCTGTAAAACAGATTCTGAGGTATGTGAAAGGGACTACAGAACTGGGAATTTATTATAGAAGGAATGGAAGTGATAAGCTGTTGGGATTTAGTGACAGCAGTCATTCCATTGATCTGGATGATGGAAAAGGAACTTCAGGTCTAGTATTCTACTTTGCTGATGGACCTATCACTTGGAGCTCTCAAAAACAGCCAACAGTGGCTTTATCCTCCTGCGAATCAGAGTTTATGGCAGCAACTTCAGCAGCCTGCCAAGCGATTTGGTTAAGGGGATTGTTAGCTGAAATTACAGGAAGGGAAAAGGAGCTGGTGGTAATTAAAGTTGACAACAAATCAGCAATTGACCTAATGAAACATCCAGTGTTCTTCGGGAGAAGCAAACACATTGACACTCGCTATTTTTTCATACGTGAATGTGTTGAGAAAGATCAGATCAAGGTTGAACACATCAACGGGGAACAACAACGAGCTGATATACTCACCAAAGCTCTACCGAAGATTAAATTTACAGAGATGAGAGAAATTCTGGGGTGAAGATGATTGAAGATACTAGAAAATAACAAAAGACTCAAGGTCAAGATTGGGGGGGTGATTGTTGGACCAATCTTGACATTAAATAAAGTTTAGGGTCTATTTTGTAATTTATTTTAAACTTATTATCTTGTTAAATAAAGGGATAAGTCCAGGTAGTTTAAAGTTTTATCTCAGATGGATTTGAGATAAGTCTTGGTGATTTAAAGATTATCTCAAAAGGATTTGAGATAAAGCCTAATTTGTAGGAGTTGATTAACTTGATGGACAAGGTTAATTAGCTATAAATACAGGTAGGTTTTTCTTTGATGGATTTAAGTTCTTTCCTATCAATTAATTGGAGGAGTAGTTCCAAAACTATTGCTGTGTTTTTTGTTCTGTTTTTCAAATCTGGTATCAATTGTACTTCAGTGTGTTAGTTTGTTTTCTATTCCTTATGTACTGGACATGAACAAATGAAGGATAGGAAGTTTTTGTTGAATGAATTAAAGTTCTTTTGGGTTAATTTCTCTCAATGGATTTTTGAGTTAGATTAATTCTTCCATGCTAGTTCAAGTTTGGCAACTTGGATGGTGTTCTTGGAGTCTAGATTAGAGTCAAGTGGTGTATCTGTATCTTGATTCAAATTTATAATTGCCCAACGAGTTGTTCAAGTGGTGTATCTGTATCTTGTCGACCCGTTGTCTACCCGTTCTATTCGATTTTCAGATTCTATCTATTACCCCTACTCTGATTTCCTATTAGTTACATAAGTAATCCCTCTAGAATGTAAAAATTAAAAAGAGGTTCTAATATTTTGTCTAACAAAGGACAAAAAAGTGTCAATGGTAGTAGTTTTAATTAATTAGTTGTTTTATTAATTACAGTCTTGTCTTCTTCCTAGTTTTATGGGATTAGGGTTGTTATTAGATTAGAATTTGCTTTCCTATCTAAAGCCTTGTAATCTTCGTTCGGTTCATCATAATAAAAAGAGTCGATCATTGTTTTTTATCAAGATAAAGAATCCTACCTTTTCTCTGATTTCCCAGGACAATAGCAATTTGGTATGCTTCAGTAAGCTCTGCACTCAACATAAATGAGTCAACTACTGAAAACTAAACAAGGAAAAAATAAACAAGATGAAAATGCAACAAAGACACTGCCTAGAACCATTTTGTATCTCAAGACACTCACCTCTCCGCCGTGTCAGCAGCAATTTGCGGAGCTTGGATGTGTACCTTACTAATGTCGAATAAAATCTATGCATTTCATGCGTTTCTTAAGAAACTCACCTCTCTATAGTGTTTTAGGGCATCAACTTGACCCATACGGAAAGTCTTTGTACCCAGCTTCCCGTTTTATGACATCTAGTAACATGAAAATAGTGCCATTAGTGAGTATTTTACCTACACGTGAGAAACTATTGGCCCATTCACTTACGCACGACTCGAATTGAGCTATGTTTAATCCATGACACGCTAGTCACCTAAAACAAAATAATATATTTAAAAGAAAATGGATAGAAAGTCAACCTAATCATATGTGACAATTAAAGTATTTGAGGCCAGCCAACACCCAAGTTGACCATTTAATGACATCTATTAACATGAAGAGATTGATTTAGTGAGCGCTTTACCTAGACGTGACACTATTGACCCATTCACTTATGAACTTTTATGCAAAACAGGCCAGTGAGGTAAAACAAAAAACTATATATCATGGGGCGTTTGGCATTCTCTAAGGGTGGTAGGAGTGTTGGGATTAATCTTGATTGGGTTAAAGTAGAGTCAAATGGGTATGAGTCAACACTAGGTTTTATTTAAGCTTATGTTTATTTTATTGTTTGGTTATATGCTAGTGGGTCAAAACATGGGATAGTTTGTGCTAGATAGCGGTCATCATAGACTTTTGGTTTTGTGAATCTATTTAATGTTTTGCAATGAATGAAAGGATAGTTTGTGAGTGTGTAATCTTGAGCCTGAAACCAACAATTGGTTTCAGAACGCAAGGTTTAAAACGAGTGCTGCTTTGAGAGTCGGAAGAAAGAAATCACAAGAAGCAAGGCGGCAGCCTTGGCTACTGTCGCCAGAAGCAGGCTCTGAGAAGAGCAAAAAGAACGCAGCAGCAAGGGTTATTGATCGGAGAATTCCGATTAATTAATAGCAAGTTGAAGCATCGTTTGAAGCAAGATGCAAGCAAGAACAAAGTAGAAACTCCGTAAATAAAACCAGTTGAAAGAAGCAAGAAAGAAGGGTTAGTGACGGCAACGATTGAAGAAAAAAGATTTCGAGACGGCAAATAGGAGCGGAGACGAGACTACTACCGAATTGAAAGGGAAAATCGAAGACGCAGGCACATCACGATTGAGGATCAATTGAATGATAGCATATAACTGTTAGGTCGGTAGAAGAAAGACGATAAATAAAAGAAAGAATTTGATCAAACTTGGGAGGCGGTTATCGTGGAATAAATAGAGAAGCAGGCAAGCTAGTTGTTAATTTAATTGGAGTTCATCGATGAAACAAGCAAGCAACCAAGCATCCTGGTGGATTAATTAAATTCAAGCAGCCTGGCTAGCATTTGAAAGTTAAAGTCTCCGATAGAAGTGGAAGGAAACGGGCAAGCAAATAAAGAAAATTTTTAAGAAAGAAGAAAACAACAGAAGCTGTTTCGGGCTCAATTTCGGGGGTGAAACGATAACCAAATCACGCTTCATTACATTGGTAGCAACAACACGAATAGGACAGCAAGCTAGGAGAACAATTTGGTGCTTTCGGATTCGGTTTCGACGTCGATAGTGGAATTCAAATTGGGTGTTCTTGAGCAGGTTTATGAGAATGAAAGCAAACAGAATAGCAAGAAAGAGGCATGTAGTAGCAATAGCAAGATGAATCAATTCAATCAAGCAAGAAGATAGCAAGCTATGTGGTTCAATCAACGATAGAGCAAGTAGCAAGCTATGTGGTTCAATCAATGATAGAGCAAGTAGCAAGCTATGTGGTTCAATGAAAGGATAGAGCAAGAGATAAGAACTATAAGTTCTTAAAGCAAGTAGCAAGAATCGAATCTATGTGGTTCAATCAACGAGCAAGTAGTAAGAACCAAGATCAATATTAAGGGGGTGAATGTTGGGATTAATCTTGATTGGGTTAAAGTCGAGTCAAATGGGTATGAGTCAGCACTAGGTTTTATTTAAGCTTATGTTTATTTTATTGTTTGGTTATATGCTAGTGGGTCAAAACATGGGATGAATGCAGAAAATTAGGAGATAAAGTGCTAGATAGTGGTCACGTACGCATGGACTTTTGGTTTTGCGAATCTATTTAATGTTTTGCAATGAATGAAAGGATAGTTTGTGAGTGTGTAATCTTGAACCTGAAACCAACAAGGAGGAGATTATAGATTATAAGTCTAAGGACAAAAATGTATCATTAGTAGTAGTTTTAATTAATTAGTTGTTTTATTAATTACAGTCTTATCTTCTTCCTAGTTTTATGGGATTAGAGTTGTTATTAGATTAAGATTTGCTTTCCTATCTAAAGCCTTGTAATCTTCATTCGGTTCATCATAATAAAAAGAGTCGATCATTGTTTTTGATCAAGAAGAAGAATTCTACCTGGGAAATCTGCCTTCAAGGGGCTATGATGTTACAAAGAGCAACAACAGTAACTTGAATCTGCAAAACAGAATCAACAAATTTAAAGAAAACTGTTAAAAAAGAGAAAAATATGAAAAGAATAGCAATGGTAGGTAGAAGTAAAAATAGAACTCTGGGTATCTCATAATGGCCTGATTGACACTATCAGGATCACAAGTTAGGATATTGTAGGATATTGTATGGAAGATAGACCTCTGTTTTCCCTTCAATATGTAAGAAGATTCTTCATGAAACAAGCAAGAAAATTTCTTTTGTATCCACCATAGGACCAAGTGACCAACTTCCATTGGTTGACAGCAGCAGCTTTAAAAATTATCTTTAAAAGGACATGGATCAAAATCTGCCTAATCATATTTGACATACTAAAGTAAATGTGACTTGAGTATGGGCTGGAGTTCACAAATCTAGACAGGGCAATACTGACCCATTCACATACGAAAGAGTCTATTTGAGTTATGTTTAATCCATGACAGGCCAGTCAGGTAAAACAAAAAATATCTTTAAAAGGACTGGAGTTTGGAACAGGATTGCTACTGCAGGTTGAAAGCACCGCTATCGTTCTTCCATGTCGACTTCCTGTCCCCTCATTATCTGAATAGCAACAACAGCAGATTGATCTGCAAAACAACCAGCAATTTTTAAGACGACTGTTTAAAGGATAAATATATGTACAGAAAAAATGATAGTAGATGGACTAAAAGACCCCTCTTTAAGAATTCCTTGGGCCGTGGAAGAACCCTTGTGTTATGAAAAGCAACAACAGCAGCTTGATTCTGCAAACAAATTCAACAATATTTAAGAGTACTATTTATAATGACATATATGTGGAGAAAAAGGCTAGTAGATGGATGTTAAAATGCATGATTCTTCAATGATTGAAAGGCTAAAGGCAAAGAGAAAGAAAGCAAGGGTCATGAAGCCAGTTATAATAATATGCGTCGTTCATCTGCTGTACTGTTGGCAGCCTGTTTTAGCACAGGAGATAAACTAAAGTCTGCACCTTTTCACATAGAAAACGGACTTCATGTTAGTATGTTTCTGCAATTATTAAGAATGAAAAAAGGATTGAAGTGAAGCGTCACCAAAAACTATTTTTTCTGTCCACGTACTTCAACATTTCTTGGACATCACTTAATTCAATGCACCCTCATCAAACCAGCCAAACAAAAGAACAGAAAAATGTTAGAATATTGGCCCAAGGAAAACAAAGATAATACTTGGTATTTTGTGGGAACTACCACGATTTTTTTTATAAATATGAAGAACAAAAGACCACACCTTAAACTATATACAATGACCCTCTTTTATACTAATTCTAACCTTAATTCCTATGAAATCACAGCTCAAACACAGTTGGATGACAGCCTATTCACAGCCAAATTATTCAATACTTTCCTAATATTAACCTTGACTAACATATTCTACATGTTAACTAATTCCACCATCATCTTTCTTGGTTCACCCATATACATTCTTGAACATCAAGATTAATTTCTAACAAAAAAAAAACATGAAAAAAGGAAGAAGCATTACAGTGTTCAAAACAAAATAATCATACTTCATACAGTCTATTATTCAAATCTTTCTGTGTACTCCATGAAACATAATAAGTTGTAGCACTTTCAATTCATTACCGGACATGGAAGATCAGTCATGTTACTAAGAGCAACAATAATCTGCAAACAAATAAATAATGGTAGATGAAAGTTACAATATACATCTAGGTATCTCATAAGAAATATATATAAGAAAACCTATAAATATCAACACTCCTAATAATTATAAAGTAGATGCATCGATTGAAACTTACTCAGTACGGTCCAAACACGTGTGATTTCTCAAGCTCGAGTTTAAATTTAGCATTAAAATGCATTGGACAACCTAAAAAATAAAATCTCTAGACCTAAAACAGAGAAGGGTTCTTAGTAATAATATTATAAAAAATAAATACGAGAACTATTCAAAATTAAAAAAGTATTTAAAGAGATGAAAGACCCCTATACCTGTACTCCCTGGGCCATGGAGGACCCCTCGTGTTGTGCAGAGCAACAACAGCAGCTTGAATCTACAAAAGAATTAAAATGTTGAAACAAATCACAAAGAGAAGAAACTAGACCCTGTTAAGACGATGCTTGATAATTCAAAAAGGATGAAGGAAGAAAACACGCTCACAGTGCAGAGACAGTATCTATAAGCAACTTTTTCCCTTGATTCAGCCTACAATCAGAATAAAGGAGGCAAAAATTACAGCATTCTTAAGATAAATGTGTCTGTAACAGACAAGAAAACATACAGAGATAGGTCTACACTTCATTAGCTAAACAAAGATCTGGACCACCGGACATGGAAGATCTGTCATGTTACTAAGAGCAACAATAATCTGCAAACAAATAAATAATGGTAGATGAAAGTTACATTATACATCTAGGTACCTCATAAGAAATATATATAAGAAAACCTTTAAATATCAACACTCCTAATAATTATAAAGTAGATGCATCGATTGAAACTTACTCAGTTCGGTTCAAACACGCATGACTTCTCAAGCTCGAGTTTAAATTTAGCATTAAAACGCATTGGACAACCTAAAAAATAAAATCTCTAGACCTAAAACAGACAAGTTTTCTTAGTAATAATATTATAAAAAATAAATACGAGAACTGTTCAAAATTAAAAAAGTATTTACAGAGATGAAAGACCCCTATTCCTGGACTCCGTGGGCCATGGAGGACCCCTCGTGTTGTGCAGAGCAACAGCAGAAGCTTGAATCTACAAACGAATTAACATGTTGAAACAAATCACAAAGAGAAAAAACTAGACCCTGTTAAGACGATGCATGATGATTCAAAAAGGATGAAGGAAGAAAACACGCTCACAGTGCAGACACAATATCTTTAAGCAACTTTTTCCCTTGATTCAGCCTAAAATCAGAATAAAGAAGGCAAATATTACAGCATTCTTAAAACAAATGTGTCTGAAACAGATAAGAAAACCTACAGAGATAGGTCTAGAGTCTAGACTTCATGTTACTAAGAGCAACAATAATCTGCAAACAAATAAATAATGGTAGATGAAAGTTACAATATACATCTAGGTATCTCATAAGAAATATATATAAGAAAACCTTTAAATATCAACACTCCTAATAATTATAAAGTAGATGCATCGATTGAAACTTACTCAGTTCGGTTCAAACACGGGTGACTTCACAAGCTCGAGTTTAAATTTAGCATTAAAACGCATTGGACAACCTAAAACATAAAATCTATAGACCTAAAACAGACAAGTGTTCTTCGTAATAATATTATAAAAAATAAATACGAGAACAGTTCAAAATTAAAAAAGTATTTACAGAGATGAAAGACCCCTATTCCTGTACTCCCTGGGCCATGGAGGACCCCTCGTGTTGTGCAGAGCAACAGCAGCAGCTTGAATCTACAAACGAATTAACATGTGGAAACAAATCACAAAGAGAAGAAACTAGACCCTGTTAAGACGATGATTGATGACTCATAAAGGATGAAGGAAGAAAACATGCTCACAGTGCAGAGACAGTATCTATAAGCAACTTTTGCCCTTGATTCTGCCTACAATCAGAACAAAGAAAGCAAAAATTACCGCATTCTTAAGACAAATGTGTCTGAAACAGACAAGAAAACATACAGAGATAGGTCTAGACTTCATTAGCCAATCAAAGATCTGGACCACCGGACATGGAAGATCTGTCATGTTACTAAGAGCAACAATAATCTGCAAACAAATAAATAATGGTAGATGAAAGTTACAATATACATCTAGGTATCTCGTAAGAAATATATATAAGAAACCCATTAAATATCAACACTCCTATTAATTATAAAGTAGATGCATCGATTGAAACTTACCCAGTTCGGTTCAAACACGTATGATTTCTCAAGCTTGAGTTTAAATTTAACATTAAAACGCATTGGACAACCTAAAAAATAAAATCTATAGACCTAAAACAGACAAGTGTTCTTAGTAATAATATTATAAAAAATAAATACGAGAACTGTTCAAAATTAAAAAAGTATTTACAGAGATGAAAGACCCCTATTCCAGTACTCCCTCGGCCATGGAGGACCCCTCGTGTTGTGCAGAGCAACAGCAGCAGCTTGAATCTACAAAAGAATTAACATGTTGAAACAAATCACAAAGAGAAGAAACTAGACCCTGTTAAGACGATGCTTGATGATTCAAAAAGGATGAAGGAAGAAAACACGCTCACAGTGCAGAGACAGTATCTATAAGCAACTTTTACCCATGATTCAGCCTACAATCAGAATAAAGAAAGCAAAAATTACAGCATTCTTAAGACAAATGTGTCTGAAACAGACAAGAAAATATACAGAGATAGGTCTAGACTTCATTAGCCAAACAAAGATCTGGACCACCGGTCATGGAAGATCTATGATGTTACTAAGAGCAACAATAATCTGCAAACAAATAAATAATGGTAGATGAAAGTTACAATATACATCTAGGTATCTCGTAAGAAATATATATAAGAAACCCATTAAATATCAACACCCCTATTAATTATAAAGTAGATGCATCGATTGAAACTTACCCAGTTCGGTTCAAACACGTATGATTTCTCAAGCTCGAGTTTAAATTTAGCATTAAAACGCATTGGACAACCTAAAAAATAAAATCTATAGACCTAAAACAGACAAGTGTTCTTAGTAATAATATTATAAAAAATAAATACGAGAACTGTTCAAAATTAAAAAAGTATTTACAGAGATGAAAGAACCCCCTATTCCTGTACTCCCTGGGCCATGGAGGACCCCTCGTGTTGTGCAGAGCAACAGCAGCAGCTTGAATCTACAAACGAATTAACATGTTGAAACAAATCACAAAGAGAAGAAACTAGACCCTGTTAAGACAATGCTTGATGATTCAAAAAGGATGAAGGAAGAAAACAAGCTCACAGTGCAGAGACAGTATCTATAAGCAACTTTTTCCCATGATTCAGCCTACAATCAGAATAAAGAAGGCAAAAATTACAGCATTCTTAAGACAAATGTGTCTGAAACAGACAAGAAAACATACAGAGATAGGTCTAGACTTCATTAGCTAAACAAAGATCTGGACCACCGGACATGGAAGATCTGTCATGTTACTAAGAGCAACAATAATCTCCAAACAAATAAATAATGGTAGATGAAAGTTATAATATACATCTAGGTATCTCATAAGAAATATATATAAGAAAACCTTTAAATATCAACACTCCTAATAATTATAAAGTAGATGCATCGATTGAAACTTACTCAGTTCGGTTCAAACACGTGTGATTTCTCAAGCTCAAGTTTAAATTTAGCATTAAAAAGCATTGGACAACCTAAAAAATAGTGTTCTTACTAATAATATTATAAAAAATAAATACGAGAACTGTTCAAAATTAAAACAGTATTTACAGAGATGAAAGACCCCTATTCCTGTTATCCTGTACTCCCTGGGCCATGGAGGACCCTTCGTGTTGTGCAGAGCAACAGCAGCAGCTTGAATCTACAAACGAATTAACATGTTGAAACAAATCACAAAGAGAAGAAACTAGACCCTGTTAAGACGATGCTTGATGATTCATAAAGGATGAAGGAAGAAAACACGCTCACGGTGCAGAGACAGTATCTATAAGCAACTTTTTCCCTTGATTCTGCCTACAATCAGAATAAAGAAGGCAAAAATTACAGCATTATTAAGACAAATGTGTCTGAAACAGACAAGAAAACATACAGAGATAGGTCTAGACTTCATTAGCCAAACAAAGATCTGGACAACCGGACATGGAAGATCTGTCATGTTACTAAGAGCAACAATAATCTGCAAACAAATAAATAATGGTAGATGAAAGTTACAATATACATCTAGGTATCTCATATGAAATATATATAAGAAAACCTTTAAATATCAACACTCCTAATAATTATAAAGTAGATGCATCGATTGAAACTTACTCAGTTCGGTTCAAACACGTGTGATTTCTCAAGCTCGAGTTTAAATTTAGCATTAAAACGCATTGGACAACCTAAAACATAAAATCTATAGACCTAAAACAGACAAGTGTTCTTAGTAATAATATTATAAAAAATAAATACGAGAACTGTTCAAAATTAAAAAAGTATTTACAGAGATGAAAGACCCCTATTCCTGGGCCATGGAGGACCCCTCGTGTTGTGCAGAGCAACAGCAGCAGCTTGAATCTACAAACGAATTAACATGTTGAAACAAATCACAAAGAGAAGAAACTAGACCCTGTTAAGACGATGCTTGATGATTCAAAAAGGATGAAGGAAGAAAACACGCTCACAATGCAGAGACAGTATCTATAAGCAACTTTTTCCTTTGATTCAGCCTACAATCAGAATAAAGAAGGCAAAAATTACAGCATTCTTAAGACAAATGTGTCTGAAACAGATAAGAAAACATACAGAGATAGGTCTAGACTTCGTTAGCCAAACAAAGATCTGGACCAACATGGAAGATCTGTCATGTTAAAAGGAAATGGATCAAATGTCTACCTACTCCCATTTGACATTTTAAAGTAAATGTGACCAAGCGTGGGCCGGTGTTAGGAACAGAATTGCTACTGCAGGTTGAAAGCACCGCTATCGTTCATCCATCTCGACTTCCTGTTCCCTCATTATCTAAATAGCAACAATAGCAGACCAAATCAGCAATTTTTAAGACAACTGTATAAATGAAAAATATATGTACAGAAAGAACGATAGCACATGGACAAAAGGCCCCGCTTCTAGAATTCCATGGGCCGTGTTACGAAGACAACAGCAGCAGCTTGAATCTGCAAACAAAATTTCATAAGAAAACTTTTAAAAATGATAAAATTATACCTCTAGGCATAAAAATGGCTAGAAGGGAGTTACAGTATGCCTCTAGGTATCTCATAATAGCGTGATTGGCACTTTCAAGAAATATATATCTTCATTAATTGAAAGACTATTTGAGTTATGTTTAATTCACGACAGACCAGCCAGGTAAAGCAATAAATATTTTTTAAAGGAAATGGATCAAAAGTCAACCTACTCCCATTTGACATATTAAAGTAAATGTGACTAAGCGTGGGCTGGAGTTCGGAAGAGGATTGCTACTGCAGGTTGAAAGCACCGCTATAGTTCATCCATCTCGACTTCCTGTTCCCTCATTATCTGAATAGCAACAACAGCAATTGATCACCAAACCAAATCAGCAATTTTTAAGACAACTGTATAAATGATAAATATATGTACAGAAAAAATGATAGTAGATGGACTGAAAGACCCCTCTTCTACTATTCCTTGAGGCGTGGAAGACCCCTCATGTTACGAAGGCAACAGCAGCTGCTTGAATCTGCAAACAAAATTTCATAAGAAAACTTTTAAAAATGATAAAATTATAGCTCTAGGCACAAAAATGGCTAGAAGGGAGTTACACTATGCCTCTAGGTATCTCATAATAGCATGATTGGCACTTTCAGGATCAAGAGAAGCTATATGATGGGAGATACATCTTCGTGTTCTATGCAACTTGATCATGTGTTTCAAGAAATATAATTTATCTTCATTAACTGAAAGACTAAATGTAAAGAAAGAAATAAGAAAATGGTCATTAGAGACAAACATGCCAAATCACATCAGTAAACATGATTCAACAAATTTTAAAAGAAGTGTTGAAAATAAGAGTGTTGGTTTCAGGCCAAGATCATACTCATAAACTCGTAAATACAAGTGCCACTACTCCACTATGCATAATACATGCCCACTACTTGTTAACCACTAATACTAATTAAAATTAAAAACTTGCTGCATACTCTAAACAAAACATGACTCAAATACTAGACCCGTGACCCGTAACTTGACCCGACTTGACCCGATCAAGATTAATTCCAACAAAGAGAAGTATGTACAGAACAAAAGGTTAGTATATGGACTGAAAAAAACCTCTTCTTGTACTCCATGGGCCATGGAGGACCCCTCGTGTTGTGCAGAGTAACAGCAGCAGCTTGAGTCTACAAACGAATTAAAATGTTGAAACAAATCACATAGAGAAGAAATTAGACCTTGCTAAGACAACGCTTGATGATTCAAATTGTATAAAGGAAGAAAACACGCTTGCAGTGCAGAGTGAGTATCTATAAGCAACTTTTCCCTTGTTTCAGCCTACAATCAGAATAAATAAGGCAAAAATTACAGCATTCTTAAGACAAATGTGTCTGAAACAAAGAAGAAAACATAGAGAGATGGGTCTAGACTTCATTAGACAAACAAAGATCTATGTGGACCAGTGAATGATCATAAGATATTCCCCGATGTCATCAGAAATCGCACTGCACCATTAAACTTGAAAATCAACAAAGAAACAGTAGAAATTAGCCTAAAAGTCCACGCACAAATGTGCAAAACAAAACCCTAGGGCATATGAGAGAAATTAAGAGGTGGGATTTGTAAGATCCCCCGTTGTCTGTATCGGCATGATGCACCCGCCTCTGCGGTGGTGTCTGTTGATCGGATGAACCATTAGCACCGCATCTTTAGAACCCGAAAGGTTGTGATTGTGAATTTTTTAGATTTACAGCAATCATGATTCATGTATATGGCAAAGTGGCTCTTAAAAATTTACATACATATTCATCTTTTAATAGCTTACTACAAAAGAGAAAAAAAGCTTTTGTGCATTCCCTTCCCAACATAAAGCCAAAGCTGTAATATTTCATCCTATATTGAAGTTAGCACTTCCTTACCCGGTGATTGAGCTGTAGACCTCTAAACAGATTAGGAAAATACATACCTGAGTCCACCACATTTCCAGCTAGCATACCGTACAGTTCAAAATCCATCTAAAACATATGACAGTCATTATTATCATCAATAGACGGTATTTATGTACCAATTTGAAGTAAGTAGAGGTAACAAAAGTCAGTAACATAAATGAAATTCTCTAACTCCTGCAAGTGAAGCATCAACACATACAGCTTTTCTCTTCTGACCAAGAACTTGCACCATTTCTTGTAGTTCTAGAAAAGCTTCGTCATCACTCCATTTGTTGCACCCTGATTCAACTAGTCAAACAAAAGAACAGAAGAAAACATGAGCGTGCAGTATGGTGTTCAAAACAAAATAACTATAATTCATGATAATTAAGGATTTATCATTCAAACTTTTTAGTGTTGTCCATGAAACATAATAAGTTGTAACACTTTCCATATTACCAGCCATGAAGACCCCTCATGTTATGAAGAGCAGCAGCAGCAGCAGCAGCAGCTTGAATCTGCAAAACAAATTTCATAAGAAAACTTTTAAAAATGATAAAATTATAGCTCTAGGCATAAAAATGGCTAGAAGGGAGTTACAGTATGCCTCTAGGTATCTCATAATAGAATGATTGGCACTTTGAGGATCAAGAGAAGCTATATGATGGGAGATACATCTTCGTGTTCTATGCAACTTGATCATGTGTTTCAAGAAACATAATCATTCTTCATTAATTGAAAGACTAAATGCAAAGAAAGAAAATAATAGAAGAATGTACAGAAGAAAACGTAAGTAGATGGACTAAAAAAAACCCTCTTCTTGTGCTCCATGGGCCATGGAAGACCCACCCCTTGTGTTGTGAAGAGCGACAACAGTACCACCTTGAATCTGCAAACGAATTCAAAAATGTTGAAAGAAATCATAGAGGGAAGAAAAAAGACCTGTTAAGAGAATGCTTGAAGATTCAAAAGGATAAAGGAAGAGAACACCTGACGTGATAGGAGAGAGTATCTGTAAGCGCCTTTTCCTTATTTATTCAGCGTACAATCAGAGTAAAGAAGTCAAAATTACAGCATCCTTAAGAAAAATTTGTCTGAAACATACAGAGATAGGACTAGAGTCAAAATTACAGCATCCTTAAGAAAAATTTGTCTGAAACATACAGAGATAGGACTAGACTTCATTTGATTAAACTAAGATCAAGATAGAAACAGCAGAAATTAGCCTAAAAGTCCACACACAAAACCCTAGGGGATAAGAGAGAAATCAAGAGTTACTGCAGTAAGGCATGAACGAAGATAATAACACCAATCCTTGATCCCCCTTCGCGGTGGTGACTGATTCATCAGGCCTCTTTACTCAATAACTCTCTTCACTTGTAAATCGGCAACCATTAACCTTCAAAATCAACATACAAAAGCAGAAATTAGCGTTAAATCAATTGCACAAAATCAAAAGCTTACAAACGCCCAAAAGGGAAGACGACCGAATCGATTAAACAGTGACTGATTGTGTTCTGCAGTGGAAAAGGATGCCCACAAGCGCCCAAAAGGAAACCCTACCCTACACTAGGAGAGATTAATCAGACGAATATGGAGTGGGACTATATATGTGACTGATTGTGTAGTGCAGTGATGCATCAAATCAAACAACATATGCATATATACACAGATAGCTAGATAGATGGATGACTTGGGTGAAAGATTGCTCGTGTACTATGAGATTTTCTTTGATACAACATCTGATTTTTAAGATTTCGAATCTTACCGTAATCATTGCAATTGTAGATTCCTAAAATACCATTTCATTTGCAACTGATTGTCATTAACGTTTATAATGAATATCTGGTATGGTATTTTTTTAATTTGAGAAGCAAAAATAATCACGTCATTAAAATGATCATTTTTTTGGGTGTCTAGTTAAAAGGATTCTCTATTATGTATATATATTTAAAAAAATCTTCTATATATTGATCCATAAACATTTTAAATTAGCACATTTTTATCTACGTATAATTTAAGTCAAACCTTTAACCCGGTTGGTTAATTTATCACGCACAAAGAGTTTACAATTTTTATTTGTTTGAGGCTCGTTTCTGTAGCTCGCTTGAGTAACTCTAAGCCCTAAATCCCTAGCACCCTCCCTCATAGTGGTTAAAAATATCTTCATTTTTTATCAAACAACATAGATTAAATGTGTCATTTTATAAATGAAAAATGAAACCATGAACTGATTTTGATAACTCCTATGTCCTTGTCCTAAAAATATTTAAATCAAAACGTATGAGAAAAATACTTATTGACCCGGTAACAACATAACCTCCTAATTACTCAACATGAGACTCGTTGATCCGGTGCAATTTCACATCAAGCTCATTTGTATTATTAAGGTTCGTTGGCTTCAACACCATACTTATCAATTGTCACCTTCATTGTTTATTAGACATTTACATATTTTTTTTATTGGTTATTGAAACTTAATAATCTCAACTTTTATTTATTGGCGGGGATTAATACTAAATTTGAAAATGTTTACAAACAATCCTAATATTATGCTTATTTTCTTCCAACAATACATTACAAACTAAGAAGTGACTCCGTTAGTTTTCTGATGATACAGGCAACTTACGTGGTCAAAACTTATAAAATGTGTCACTTATTTCTAATACTAAATATAGCTGGCAAGCATCTCTTTTGAAAAATTTATTTAAGCCCTAATCTCCTTGAAACACATTGAATGAATGCTTGATTGAGTTAATTGGGTACAATTTGATTTTGCCAATAGTTTCTTTATTTTTTATCTTCGTTGAATGGAAGAAATCATCATCGTGAAGCTTTGGCATGGCGGGACATTGAAAGTTGGTTTTATTAAACTTAGGTATGTTGATGGTGAAACAACCCTACTACCACCGCTCATCCTCCATCATCATCGTTTTTCGATGTCTAACCTCCATCCCTTAAATCTACATCCAACACGTCTCGCGTATTCTGAAACTCATTAATCTCCACCTCCATCACGTCTCCTCACCACCAACTCCACATAGTCACATGGTTTAGATCGAGGTGAAGTGGTTGGCAGCATTTTGTTATCGATGGCGTGTAGTTGTTGGAGAATCTCCGATGAGTCTTGGTCAAGATAGAAACAATGGTGGGTGCGGGATTGAAAAAGAAAAAAGTGGATTAAGTCAACAAAGTGGTCTATGATCATAACATTGTGGTTTTCTTAAGATCCCTCATCTCTCTCTCTCTCTCTCTCTCTCTCTCTCTCTCTATAGTTATGTGAAAATAAAAGAAAATCAAGGAAACCAATATCATAATTCATAACTTTTTTGTTATTTTAATTGTTAAAATGTTATTTAAGTATGTGATACATATATGTTGAGCATACATACAAGGATGAAGAGTTTTACGTATACGTAACACTATGTCGAATGAAAAATGGTTATGTATACGTAACCTATGTGTGACGTATATGAAAAACCATGTTACGATTTTCATTTGATTCATAAATTTATTTATATATATTCACACACATATATAGAGGGTAGTAATAAAAAATTTTATACATTATTTGACCGTTTTCATTGGTTTTCTCTAGTTTTCTCATAACTTTGTGATTTTTTTAGGATCCTTCCTCTATATATATATATATATATATATGTACTTATGTACGTATGTGTATTAGTGTTTTGATCACATAAGCAGTTTACGTAATCAAAAATTAACAGAGTTAACTCTCAGTTAGTAAGGAATCTTTGAAAAAAAATAAGTTAAAACTTATGATTGAGTGTGATATTTTTTGAGTTTGGACTAATCCGGTCAATAAATGAATGTTGAGATTAACAATATCAAATAACTATTTTTTATTTTGGTTAAAAACTTGCACATAATGATTTTGCTTGTCTCGTAAATGAAGCATTTTATTCATAATTTACACTGAATAGCATGTGAATTCAGTTTTAAATCGTGAGGTGAATTATAGATAATTAAATCCCGAAAAACATCCAATAAATTTTTACGCTAGCACCCATGAAGATTTTCTTTTGTTAAAGGTGCATAATCTTCCAGTTGGAAGTAGCCAAATATACATCGAGTTGTAATGAAGAAAAAAGAAACACGGTGCGAAATGATAGGCAAACCTATTTAAAATCTAATATTCAATTTAAAATTCAATACACATACTTTTATGGTCAATTGGATTAATAATTATTGATTTATTTGATATATGATTTAATTTTATTTTCATTAATTCAATTTACATTGAAATAAACATATAAGCATCCTAAGATTTTTATTGCCATATTCTTTTATTCTATGACGCGAATTAATCCGATAAAATATTTCAATAATCCTATGTAGTCGACAATAAATCACTCTTGATAGATGTATGGACACTGAAAAACTTCGACACCAATGAAAAAAAAAGGTTTGCCATTGTGTGATATGTCATGTGTCGTGCGGTCCTTCATCCGATTTAATAGTTTGTTCACCACTACCATCCGTACGCCATGACCAGTTTATTTTACCGGTCTATAGACGTTTAAAAATATACACTCTTCTTGTAGACTGTATTTGTTTGATCTAACTCTTATTTTTCATGTGTCTATGGATATTATTCGCAGACTGAGATATTTTACCTCTAAACAAACAAACTGCACCTTAAATCTTGATGTTGACATTAAGGATGAGTATTTTTCATTTCATCTTCATTCACAGATGTGGCAATAGTCTCATGATATTATCATAGGTAATATTAGAATCTGACAGGTGTGGTAGAATGGGCAGAAAGTTCCTGCCATTACCACTAAGAAAGATGTTTTCTTCTAAATGTTTTAACAATTTTATTAAATTGATTTCTTAATAGGGAAAAAAAACATTTTAATACCGATCAATACCTCATCTTTAAACTTTCACATAAATATTCAAACGGACCTTGAAAATTATCGACAACAATTACAAAATATTTATATCCTTCTCAGCTTACCATCTTGATTGGTCCCTAGATCTAAATATACCAACTCACCCGAGTCCTTTGACTTGTGATCATTTAAAGGAAAGATGTCTTTGGTTTATTTAAACTTATGACAAATCTCACAAGGAACAAATAAGATATCAAACATGTTCCAAGTTTAGAATTGAATTTAGCATAATTAATACTTGATCAGATGGACGACTTAACATAGAATGCCATAAGTTCCTATCATTTTCACTCAAGATTATAATACTATCACACACCTGGAATGGAACAGACATCCTCAACCAAATATAAACCATCTAATTCTTTACCCGTCATCAGCACTTTCCCTAACTTCAATCCTAAAAGTAGCACTCATCCAATATGATGATTAACTTGCTATCCCTAAAATAACTATCACATCAAGCAACACTAGAATTTTCATTTAACATGATATAACCATATTTAGTTACCTTAGCAAAGAAACCATCTAGGCGTTTAACTCTCAAATTAAAACCAGACATGTCAACCACATGAATCAGATTGTCATGGACATTGTCATGTATTAGTTAGCACCTGAATCTATAATCCAACCATGACCCTCTACAACATCAGGCAAACTTAAGGATGACAACAAATTCATTTAAAACACACATGCCATGTTAGACCTTGCTTGTTCTAATGCTACGTTTTTACTAACCAAAACCAACAACTTTGCAATTTTTTCATTAGAAAAAAGAAAGTCAAAATTAACACTCGCACCACTTGTTTTATTTTGATTCACAGTGTTTAAACCATTTTGCCAATCGTTATTATTTTTTTGTTTAAACATATTGCTTCTTTTTGTTTCTACATTTTAAACTTGGATTTCTCCTAATTTTCCTTTTATGTTCAGAAAACTTTGAATAAAAAACAAAAAACTTTGAATAAAAAACAAAAAACGGTGTCTTATTATTAGAACTAATTTCCCCGATGTGATATTGTGATATTATGGCAAAAAAGTTTAATGGTTGGTAAAGGGTCTCTGATTCAGATTGAATCTTATAGGTTGATGGCTATAATCAAACTCCAATCAAAACTATATAAGTTTCATTAGATCTGAAAATTCTATAAATTATTTAGAACTGTTAATTTAACTGAAGCATCAAATTGAAACTACATAAAGTTTAATAGCATTCAAACACAGGTAAACCAGGTTGTGACACAGAGTTAATTTAATGATAAAGGTTATAAATCACGAACCATCGAGCTTATTATACGTGTCTTTTAATTGTGTCCACACATTAACAGAAGACTTTAAAAATATTTGACCCTAATATTATTTCTCTGAATTAAAATTTAAAATATAAGATAGTAGAATAGAGTTACATGCATCCCATTAAATAGCTAATGTATCATCTGCAATCATACCGTTAGGTATTGCCTTCAATCAATTCATTATGACCAAATACTTTTTCAACAAATGACTCAAAGACTAATAAGACCACTTAAAACTTTAAGTCTAGTTTCTTGCAAATTTTCCAAAACTTGTTTGACGGGCTATTTATATATGAAAACTTCTTTTAATTAAATAATAACCAACACAAATACTATTATTATATCATAGGAACTAAAGTTGACTCATGAACCTTGCCCACTATATATATATGCTTAGATTAGATCCCAAACGAAATATTTCATAAACCCAAAGTTATGGCATCAAAGCTTATACTATTCGGTCTACTCGTAAATCTTATCGTGTTCACAGGTTTCAATTTGTCTCTTTTCGTTTTACCATGTAACACGTGAATTCAATATCGACCGTACGTATTCATAAAAAATATCTGATTTTAAAATACTTTGTTTGGGCTAAAACATGTATGACATAGTCGAAAGTGGTGTCGCTCCACATGGCCACGTTGTGTTTGATGTCGAAAGTGG
Source organism: Flaveria robusta (assembly GCA_025506415.1). Taxonomy (NCBI): domain Eukaryota; kingdom Viridiplantae; phylum Streptophyta; class Magnoliopsida; order Asterales; family Asteraceae; genus Flaveria; species Flaveria robusta. Next base: position 1,222,201 of record CM046472.1, on the reverse strand, counting down.
ATTTTAAAGTGAGCACACAAGTGTTTGTAGTTGTCTCACATAGTCGCGTACTTCTAGGTTGTAAAATGAATTTTTTCACAAAAGATGCACGATTATACAGGATTCAATAATGGTATATTTCATTGTTTATCATAAATGAAAATCAACCAAATTCACGGCGCACAACTATGTCAGGGAATTTCATGCCGTCGTGAATACCGACGCCATCAAATGCACATCTCCGCATACAGTTATTTGACGATGTAATTATATTTCACATTGTCATGGCCTTGATTATCAAAACGGGTTTCATGTGGGGTGAACTATGTGTTTATTTTGCCAATAGTGCATACTTTTAAACAAAACACCCACAAATATTACAAAGGTATGAAAATCTTTGGAATGGAGCAAACAGTATATTGTAATATTTTAGTTTATTACAATTAACTTCAAAAATGATTTTGGATAAGGTTTTGATCACAATTTGCACCATTTTGTTTGTAAATAATTTATAATATAAATTCCTTAAAAGTTTTTGGAGACGAAATATATTACCATTTGGTGGAAAATCAAAATGTTATGATTTCTAGTCGCGTAAGTTGTGATGATTTTATATTATAAAATTTCAAGTATTGCTGTTAAGTAAAATATTTTATAGAAAACTATTATTTACTATTGAAAGAGTTAAATAAAAAAATACGAGTGTTGGATTAGAATTCTAGTTTTTGAATTTATTGGACAGGGATGAAGGCATGTTAGATTATTGTTGTTTAGAGTTTTATTGAGGTGAATTTTAAGGGGATGAAGAAGATATAGAAATTTAATCACGAATAGAAGTTATTAGAAATTAATCAAATAACCATCAAGGAGGGTTCTTGGTCATTGACAAGTATACAATCGATTATGTTCTGTAATAGGCCGATGCATATTTGTGTATACTCCCAATTCATAATCGGTTGTGTTATGAAGTATGTCAACACATACACATATACAAACACAAGTTTTGTAACATAAATTTCGTTTATGAAGAGCTAGAAAAAATGGAAGTAACAAAGTAAAAAATAATGTAAGATTTTCATTTTCAGAATTTGTTATTGATTAATAAATAAACTTCAATATATTATTATTTAAATTGATTTTGTCAAATATATGTATGACCATTTTTATATTCCAACAAAGAAAATTCAAAATTAAAATTGAGAAATAACTAATCCATACCTTAGAAGATAAATCATTACATGTTAGAAAAGATACTCTACACTATTTATCCGTAAATGATTACGGCTTCAATGATTTGTAAGTCTTTACCATGCGAATCGACGAAGTTTTTACTTTTTTTTTTTGAACGTCAAATCTGCGACTCTGTTTTGAAGAATAGGTGTTATTTTAATTGGGTCCATCTATTCGTGTCACACCCCCGCTTATAGCGGAAACACGAGGATGTAACGGACGGGATCGTCATAACACATTGTTAATTAATAGAGATGCATTAAATGATGAAAAATCAACGTGTCATGACGTCACCGGACACAAATGGAGACTTGTGTCGTAGTTAGTCAATTCCACGACAAGCATAGCCAAAAAGTCAAAAGAAATGTAAATCCCACAACCCGGGAGCAAGTGAACAAAATATGAATACCAAAGGAAAATCCAACGTAATTATCAGAGGCATCCAATAAGTCTAAATAATGTAAATCCTAGGTTCGTCTCTAAGGCAGCACCCCTAGCTATCCTCAATGATTATTACCTGAAAAGATATGCTCAAAAAGGTCAACATATGGTTGGTGAGTTCGCAGGTTTAAGTAGTAAACATAATTGATGCTGTGTAATAGATTTGTAGGATATAGTGTAAACAGTTTTAAGCAAGCAATATCACATGTAAACATGAGCATCACAACTAAACCTATGACGTACACACAGATCTTGTCGGAACATATTCACCCTAGGGCTCGTTCTTGGCCACTGTCAGTCCCAACTAGTATACTAACAAACAAGGGTGGGGGTGTCAGCCCAATAGTACTATCAATACCTGTCCGTTGGTTCCACACCGGAATTAAATAGTTGTGAATAAAGAACCACACAGCAACTCATGCATGTACCAGATATATACTTACAAAACAGTAAACACAACAGTCCCAAGAATAAATGAGTTCACAGCATAAAAAGGGTGAGCATACTTTTCCCCCAAGTTTGTAAACAATTGAAATGAAAACGGGGCCGCGAAACTCACCTTGAATGATTTGGAAATTAAAGCAGACAAACAGCTTATAAAGGTGCAAGTACGAACGATCAATCACCTATAATTATTGTAACTTAAATTTTAAAACACGTCTAATGAGGATAGATACGTTCGGTCGGTTCCGGGTCGGATTGGGTTCGACACGCGTCGCGCACACAAAAATATGTATACTTCAATTATTTATTTAATAATAAGAACGCGTATAAATTTGTGTATATATATATATATATATGTATAACCAGTACATACTCGCTTGCTATTCTTCACCTTATATATATATATATTCAACTTTAATTTACTATTCATATACGCCATACACGCTTGCAACACACCAATTATCCTTATATTATTGCGCCTATTTTTATATACTGATTACACACTCTCACATACTATATCAGTAGAATAAATAATAATATTAACAATAATAATAATAATAATATATGTATGCATGTGTTCACAATCAGCACACACACACTAACACACACGTTGCACACACATCACATATACATATTCTAATTATATAAACACACACCTGCACACACACTGCACTCGCACACATCTCACACATATATGCACCTATCTTCCTTCAAACACACACACACACACATATATATATACAAAGCTGCATACACACGCGATCGTTACCATTATACACACACCGAAACGCATGCATTTGTCACGCACACATCAGCCTTCTATGTTTTGTTCTTCTCGCTCGACACACATACATCTTATACAAGCATATATACTCACACATATTGACATGTACGCACATATATATATACCAGATCTCACACACACGGTTACACACCCACACACAACAACAATTATATATGTATATACAAACGAACGCGCTGTGCACCAACCAACCGACCACCGCAACCCACCCGGAACCACCGGAACACAACCGAAACAAACCGAGCCGGAACCGAAATCAAACTTCATGAAACGAAATAAAACAAGGTTTGCGAAAATCGGTTACCTGTGAAACGTTGAAACGGTGAACGTTGAGGACCGGCGGTGGCTTGAGCGCAGGGTAAACGACGAGAAAGCTTCCACAGCGGTTTTAGGGTTACGGAGGGGGGTTCGACGGTGATAGAGTTGATTTATATAATTTTCATAGTTTCACTTTGAACCTTTTTCTTTTAATTAATTGATCCCCTCTAATTTACACAAATTACAATTTGAACCCTTAACTTTAATAATTAATAATAAATAATAATAATAATAATAATAATAATAATAGTGATTATCTAATAATTTTTTAATAATTTTAATAATAGTAATAATAATAATATTAAATATTATTAATATATTTTGTTATGTTATTTTATTTTATTTATTATATATATATATATGTGTGTATTTTTTTTTTTAAATTGCGCGCGATTAGGAACCAATAACCGACATATTAAGTAGGGCCTCAAAAGTCACAAAAGAAATGGAATAAATAATTAGAAGTTAACGAGGCTCAGGTTAATTGACGGACCTGAGGTGACGGATGTCACAATTCGTTTTCCAGCTGAGACCGCACCCCCAACCCCCTCAAGAGGAAGCCCATTTCTGATAAAACCCCCTGGCTCAACTCTGAGCTGTTATCTCAATAGCTGTTATCTTAATCGGGCCCATGAAGTTTTAAATTTTTACCCGTATCTAGTTTTCTCATGGATCTTCACTAATTGATTACTGATTGGAATCCATCAGTGAAAATTTTTCTTTTATTTATAATATATGTATTTATGGTGTCTAATAAAATTTAAAGTTAATTTCTTTTTTGCTTCTCATGGTTTGGCTATTTTAACGGTTTTGCCTAATAGTTTAAAAATAGCCAAAAGCCTTCCTGAACTCACTATTTTTTCTCCTAATTTGCTCCCCGCCCCTAAACCCGTTTAATTCTCACGTTAAAAGTGACTCACAAAAAAGACGAAATTGTCCCTCATGTGAGGGGCACGTGGGTCCCATTTAACGTAAGAATTAAATGGAGTTAGGGGCGGAGAGCAATTTGAAGAAAAAATAGTGACTTCAGAGAGGGTTTTGGTTATTTTTAAACTATTGAGGCAAAACCATTAAAATGGTCAAACTACAAGGAGCAAAATAGAAATTAACTCTAAAATTTATGGTATCTAATAAAATAATTTATTAAGAAAATTAAAAATCATATCTCTTTATTAAAATAGATATAATAAAAAAAAAAATTTTATATAATATAAAATATTTTAAAGCACTAAACATTTTTGAAACAAAATATTTTAAATCGATCCTCTTTAAAAAAATTATAAAAAATATGAAATTTTCTAAAAACAGTTTTATTAAAACAACCTTATATAATTAGAAATCCGAGTTTTTGATAAACAAAATTTTTATAAACAATGATTTTTTTTATAAAAAAAAATCTTAAACGAGTGTTTAAAATTGAGACTATTTAGATAAGAGAGTTAAAAAAAATAGTATAATTATTTTATTTTTTGAACTATTACGTATATATAATTTTAATCATATCTTATATTAAAATATCGTATTGTAACATTTCGTGTTTATTAGTAACTATAATTCGTTTAATAAATAGGTTTCCAGCCTATATATTTATCTATCCATAACAAAAAAAATCTAAAATAAGACTTTACATAATTATAAGTTTTTATCATACTAACTTTCTTATTTCTTCTTCTTATTATTATTATTTATATTAAATACTAATAATATTAATCATGTCATTTTCATATTTTTTAATAATATAATTTAATAAATTAAAACCTATTTTTTATTAAAAACACACTTTTTAAAAAACAAAAGTTTTATAAAATACAGAATACAACAATTTTTTTAAATAAATTCATTTTTCTTAAAACAAAATATATAAAACCCATATTTTTTTATAAAATAAAAGTTTAAAAAAAATATATTATTATCTATTTACTTAAAGTAGCTATTCATATGCAATTATAATCAAATTTGATCTTCAAACATAGTTTTATAATTCAAAATTTTTTATTAATTATTTAATATTTTATATATTCAACCCGTGTATACACAGGATACTAACCTAGTATATATATATGTATGTAATGTGAGGAGTTGTTTTAATAAAATATTTTTTAGAACGGTTTCTAGTTTATATGTATTTTTATAGAATTTTCAATCAAACAATGTCTATCATAGCATTAATCAATCATTCCGTTAGACATTGCCTCCAATCAATTTGACCAAGTACTTTTCAACAAGAGAATGACTCAAAGACTAATAAGACCACTTAAAACTTTAAGTCTAGTTTTCCAAAACTTGTTTGACGGGTTATTTATATATAAAATCTTTTTTTTTAATTAAATAATAACCAACACAAATACTATTATTATATCATAGGAACTAAAGTTGACTCATGAACCTTGCCCACTATATATACATGCTTAGATTAGATCCCAAACGAAATATTTCATAAACCCAAAGTTATGGCATCAAAGCTTATACTATTCGGTCTACTCGTAAATCTTCTCGTGTTCACAGGTTTCAATTTGTCTCTTTTCATTTTGCCATGTAACACGTGAATTCAATACCGATCGTATTCATAAAAAATATCCAATTTTAAATATTATCTAACGATTTTTTTGCTACGTATACATAACTTACATATGCGTATTATAAGCATACATCAATTTTATCATTTTAAATGCTTACATCACACCACCAAATCATACCGTTAAACCCTAAGACAGCAAAACATGTCGAGCTGACAGACCCACACAAGTACACAACCTGCCGGTTTGGTTTGTTGTTGCTCTAAATCGTAGTTATAGAAAATCAGAATAACTAGCCTGTGTATTATTTGTTAATACGCCAATGGTGTAGTTTACACTAGTACTTTTGACAAAATAGAGTTATATATTGTTACCGATATTATTTTTATTTTTATCAAAACAGATGCAGAACCTGTAGGAGTGTGCAATGGTCGAAATGGTGACAATTTGCCATCCGAACAAGACGTGGTAACCCTTTACCAAAACAACGGCATATCCAGGATGCGAATCTATGATCCAAACCGAGCCACCCTCGAAGCGCTTCGTGGCACCAATATCGAGCTCATGATCGATGTTTCTAACGACGCCGTCCAATCGCTCACCGATCAAAACATTGCAAACACTTGGGTCCAAGACAACATCAAAAGTTACTCCGATGTCAACTTCAAATACATCGTGGTTGGGAACGAAGTTGACCCAAACAAAGAAAGCAGTCGATACGTAGATTTCGTACTCCCCGCCATGCGAAACATCCACAACGCCATTAAAGGCGCGAGCCTAGGCGACCGAATTAAGGTGTCGACCGCGACGTACACGGGGCTATTGGAGAACACTTACCCACCTAGCAATGGTGCATTTAAAGCCAACGTGCAAGGGTTTATTGAGCCAATAGTTAGATTTCTAGCAGAAAACAACTTACCTATGCTAGCCAATATCTACCCCTACTTTGGTTACCTTGGTGACCCTAACTCAAATCTCCCGTACGCATTGTTTGCACCAGACACACCAGTACCTGATCCAAATAACGGTTTGTCATATTCCAACCTTTTTGATGCCATGTTAGACGCGCATTACGCGGCTCAAGCGCGTGTCGGTGGGGGGAATTTGGAGATTGTCGTGTCAGAGAGTGGATGGCCGTCAGCGGGTGGTCGCGAGGCGACAGTAGATAACGCTGGAACGTACTATAAGAGGTTGATCGAGCATGTGCGAGGGGCAACAGGTACGCCTGCGAATCAAGGAAGATCGATCAAGACGTATTTGTTTGCAATGTTTGATGAGAACCAAAAAGATGATGAAGAGACGGAGAAACATTTTGGGATTTTCTCTCCGGATCAACGACTTAAGTATGATGGGTTGAGCTTCAATTAGAAGGCTTGACATTTATTAAATTTATTAAAATAAAGTGATATGTTGTTGCTTAATAAATTAATAAATAATGGGATAATACCATTTGTTACTCATGAAAGTCATAATCTATCATCTATGATAGATACTCATTAACGTAATATATTTGTGGTATTGTAGTATATGTTTTCTGGAGATTCATTATAATTAATTAACTAGGTTTTACCCCGTGCGCGTTGCGCGGGGAATTCCATTGTGATTCCAAGTAGTGTAGGGGATCCGTCGTGATTCCAACAATAAAAATGCAAATCTTTCTACAAACAACCTGCTCGTAAAGTAAGAACAAACAATGTAAGCTGCATGACTGCATTTTTGTACAAACAATATCTACAATTGGAAAGACAATTGTACATTATTAACTTTATTAATTTTAGTTTCATCATTAGATTGCAATTAGTTTGTTGGCAAATGATACCATTAGAAATAAAGCATAAAGCACACAAACAATATGTATGTACTTAAACCAACATTTGCAAATTCTGCATCAAAATCATAAAATTTATTTAAATCTTTCATCAGAAAATGGTGATCATTAAAGTATTTTGCTAGTGCATAAAGAAATAAATGCACGTATAGTCATATACTTACCTTGTTGCTTACTTTCACTCCACTGCTGATTTTGTAAATGCTCATGGCTCTCACTACATCAACATACAGTCAAGCTGTAGTAGTCTTTAGCGAAGATTTTTCTAGACAACCTGTTATCAGCAATAAAGCATATGAATAATGTAAGGTTAAAATTCAAAATATCAGTTGAAGACCTTTAATATTAACAGATAATAAGCAAAACAACAGCATACTTACCAATGTCTACGATGAAAAGAAATTACATATTAATAAAAATACATTGATAAGCTAAATTTTGTAGAGATTGAAAAAGATACAAATAATATAAGAATTGTAATAAATATACGCAAAACTTAGCATAGTAATACCGTATGCATGTTGAACCAATTAAATCGAAACCAAAAACAGACCTGCATTAGTCAATGTTTGACCAAGTTTCAAAAGGACCTCGAATCTTTTCCTAAATCCTCAAATACAATCCACAAAACCTTACACTAATCACATAACTGCAATTCTAAAGAAATTAACAAAACAACATAGCATCAACTAAGATAACAGTTAAAAGCCTTAATATCATAATCCAACCCTAAAATATAAAAAAGAAATAACAAAAACCACTTCCTTATGTATTCTAGCATTAGTGGAGTCTGCAATAGCCATCTTTTGCACCTCTTTGCAAGTCTTTACCATACATCCATTACCAAGGAGAGATACATATTAAAATATATAATGACTAAACGTGAGCATCGACTTGATAATACCTCCAGCACTATTTAGAACATAAGAAAACATAATTGGTGCTTAACTTTTTTTTCGGATAATTACAAGTTCTTAATGCTTTTTGTCACATACAAAAAGAAAAGAAAATTAAGAAATCCTAATCAAATTCAAAGACCAAAAATATAATTAAACTAAATCCATGCACCTTAAACAATTAATCGGATTTCAAAAATAATAAAGAAAGAGCCAAAATCTTAGTTGTTGAAACAAAACTGTGGAGCATGAAAATTATAACACATGTCAAATAATAATTACAATGTTAGTTCTGATTAGCTGAGTTTTATACTTTAAATCCAACATGAAATAGAAGTCTAGAATTAATTTCTTGTTTGCCTCCACAGAAATAACTATCAAAGCTGAAATTCACATGTCACATTATCCCAAAAATATGAAAATCCATAGGGGAAGATGATCGAAAGTATAACCTGAAGATTAAGAAATGCAAAAGCTTATCATCAACCACTTGAAGAAACCATCGTTGATAGGGTAGAAACAACAAAGAAGTAATAAAGATTCAATCATAAAAGATGAATTATTGACTTCAAAAGCCTATGTTTAAAAACAAAAAAGTAAAATTTAGGTTAACATTATTAGGGTTACAGTTTACCTCTAGGAGGCTCAAATAATCAACCCAAAACCGTCGTTGTTAAGCAGCCACGCCGGTTGAATGGCCACCGCCGGTCCACCTCCTCCCACAAATTTTAGGTCTTGTGAAACAAAGGAAAACCTACTCTCCCCGTTCTCGTCGTCTACTCCACCGCCACTGTTCCGATTAGTCATTCAAGGACCAACACCAAAACCTGGGGTTGAAGGAGTACTCGATAATCAAAAATCCCAATCGAAGGAAGAAGAAGCCGTTCCAAGATCCCAAGCCAGTCGTTTGTCGCCATAGAAAACCATGTCTCTCTCTAGGTGATTCCTTCTGGTTCTTTCTTTCTCTCTTGCTTTTGATCTACTATGCTGCCACGATAGTTCTTCAGCCACACGTGTAAACCGTAAGACTATGTTTTATTTCCAACCGTTGGATAAAATTGACGGACTTGATCTGAAACATCACTGTTCATTTGCCAATGTTCAATAATAACTAGGTTGGTTCACCTGCGTGTTGCGCGGACTCGTTTTTCAAATTATGCAAACAGTAGCTTAACGTTTTTTCTAGATTTTAGAAATGCTTACCAATTTATATGGTCATATATTCATAAAAGCATCGATGATGACCAAATTATCATTCCTAGATTTTAGAAATGCTTACCAATTTATATGGTCATATATTCATAAAAGCATCGATGATGACCAAATTATCAGGTTTCAAGTAAAAACGATTCATTTTTTCTTATATCCCGAGATGTAAATTACAAACCCCATAATTAAATAAGATTTTATAAAGAAGCAATAAACATAATTGCAAACATGACTTATAGCAAAAAAGAAAAAATTAAAGTGTTTTTTTGGCATATCATAGTCAAATTAACCAAATCCAAGCCAATTTAGCATTGTCATCAACAGTACCAAAACAAACTTAAATTTTAACAGTATAAGCGGCTCAGAGTCCATAAAAATGTTAAGCCACCATGGCTTCAATGAATCCTAAAGCAACCAACTAATGGGTAATTATTAGCTAATATGAATTAAATGTGTTTTTATTAAATAGAAAAGATAAATCTTACTAAAGAGTGTTCTTCACCCATTATGATGAAACCATGAACCATGGCAGAGACACCAGGATCGATGTTTTTATAAGGTACAATAAATACACTGCAAACAAAAAGATAAATTCTTGATCAAACCATTCAAAAAGCACAAACTTTAGTATGTATAAATATTAAATAAGATAGAACCATTGTTAAAAGAACAAAACAGATGTGTGTGTGCACATTCCGAAGAAAAAAGTATAAATTGTAGATTGAAAGTAATTCAAATTACTTGTTTTCCCTTTTTTTTTTCCTAGTTTGACTTGTATCATAATCTTATATTAATGGGTATTTTTTTTGGTTAGTGGGTTGTTAGCCATATCTACAAAGATTAGAAAAGGTATATAGTTCGGTATCCAATTTACCTTATGAAAATTTTAACTGCTAGGTAACTATAGCTTGACTTAATGCAGATCATGTAAAGGAAAAAAAATAAATTTTTTAGGCCTAAAGTGGATCGTCTTTCCCAACTACCAGACCATGCCAAAAAAAGAGCGGAATCTTAGTCCTCTTACTTTGTAGCGCAACCCTTACCACCCTACTTCAAGTAGCGAAGGTATGGAGACAACTTGCTTAACACATCGTTATTGGTTAAAACCTTCACACTGGGAGTCAGTAGCCACCACCATGCATGCAAGCCACCGTGATTCATAAAACCTTCATCATCGTCATCATCATCATCCATTCCATTGTAATACAACATACTTGTGTTAGTTATTTATCTAGTTATGATGTGGGGAAACTTTATGGAGGATACCATAAATTTATTGAGATGTATATGTGTGCTCATGTGTATTTCAGTATGAAGGGGCATAATCCAATGCTAGTTAAAGTAATCTTAATTATGAATAAAAGCATCATAATCAAAAGAAAATCTATGCAACTTGTATGAGGCAACAAAATAAAAGGCAACCACCTAATTTCTCCATTAATCACTTAAACCTACAATATCAACCATAAAAATTGTTATTGCAATCACATTGTAAGCACATATATAAGTACCTTTAGGAGATCCTCTATGATCCTTTTGGTCTCATGCATGCTGAATTTCATCTTGGGTGCACATTGGTTGAATTTTAACCCGTTTGACCCATTGGAATATGTAAACATAACCTAAATCATCCGATTCATAAGGTAACAGGTTTACTTTGGACCTGCCAACCTGTAATTTAAACTGCATATGATCTCACTTTGTACAAAAATGGAATATACAAACAAACAGTGATAACAAAAGAGATTTAATAGCACATACCGAACAAAATGTGGCATGCAAAAGTAAAAGCCCTTTCAAATCCTTTGACCCGCTCTTTTAATAATTTTGTTACTTAATCCGTTTGGAATAAGCACAACCCAAATTGAGTCCTTCATAAGTAAAAACGATGTTTTCAGCAACTAAACTCATCAAACATCATACTCTAGTTTTCTAGCCCCAAACTGCATGGATATTAGTTTCTTGCTAAAATGAAAGAAATAATAGTGAGGATATAAAACACAGACACCTTTGCAGCTATTAAGATAACAATAGAAAGCAACACATCAATGCGAACTTAAACCTTGAAAATTTTTCAATATGCAATAAAAACCACCATGGCTACAACAAACTTCCACTGCCTATTCCCCATTGCCTATTATCTCTTTTCTGCAAGAAACAAATCAACTTCATAAACATTACACATACCTCTTTGATTTGACCATTGCATTGCTAGCAACCTATACTTCGTCTATGATTACTAGCTATTCCCCATTGCCTATTATCTCTTTTCTGCAAGAAACAAATCAACTTCATAAACATTACACTCTCTTTGATTTGACTAATTGCATTGCAGCCCTTAAGTCTATGATTTTAGCTTTAAATGACTCATTATGGACTCTTAGGTTTGCCCGTTCAATAAATATAAAAGTTAGAAATTTAATACGCTAATTGCTTTGTAATCTCATAATAACCATTATGATTATGAATCCAATTGAATCCATTGGCATCAACTGAATCTATTGATAGCCCGTGATAAATTTCATAAATTATACGTAAAAATAACTAAACAAGGCATATATATTACAAATCATATAATGAAGATCTCTTACCTTAAGCTGAAGATGAATCTAAGAAGACAAAAGGTGTTCTGCAAAAATCTAATTGCACAAATAAGAACCAATATGAATAAAATAATCTATAACAACATAACAAAGATACATACAAACACTCTTAGCATGGATTAAACTTGACCTTGAAATTTATAAGAAAAAAAATACTATTTTTAATTTCTATCTTAGCAAACAATAAAGTTCATTATATATTTTGGCAGTAACGTCTCTTTAAAATGAAAAGACACAAATCATGTTAATACTTTGCAATTTAGAAGCACATATGCACACGAAAGACTACAATCTCTATGAATGTTTATATTAGTTGTGCTATAAGGTGTCAACATGGATACGGATGATGTAAATGGATCATTGTTTATGTTAAGATTTAATAATAGATGTTGAAGAATCTAAAAGGACGAAGAGACACTCATAAGTCCATATGGTTATCATTCCATCATATGATAATGATGTAAAGGCTTCATGAAAACAGAGATTCAAGGGAAGTTTTCAAGGTAGTTATGTGACTATGTTTTCATACATCATTACTTCTACATGCATTCATGTTCATATAAGATTTCAGTGAATAAAACTTGAATACATAAATACATCCAGAGTAAACCGACTAACCCATTAGAATTTAAAATTAAGCAGACAAATTTTCGTCTTCTTCAATTGGAGACCAAGCAAAAGTTTCAAAATTTCATTTGACCTCAATTTTGCACATTCATATGCAAATTCAAAATCATTGATTAGAACACAAAATTATGGTGTAAATGAGAACACTATAGCCTAAAGCATAAGAACTTTTAGATTTATAATGATTCAAAGATAAGAAGTATATATAAAATCAGAGGTAGTATGCTTATCTTAGGCAAAGATTGCCTAAAACAGAAACCATTAAAGTAAAAGACAGAAATGATAGACTCAACGAAGCAGAAATCTAAACCCATTGAACATTAAGCTCACCTTACTCATCGCACCACCATCTACCTTATCGGAAGCCATAAAGCGCAAACCCTAACTCAATAAAGGCGAGACCGCCGTCTAAACCATGCAGCACCATCGTCACACCCGAATGCTTCCGGAGCATTGAGCTGACGGCCTCACTCGCCATCTTTCTCTCTCCCGTCGAAAGCAACCGTAGCCCTACCAAGGTCTGCACCAATAAGTGAAAAGAAATGAAGGAGATATCCGAGAGGAAGCATCGTCTGATGTTGTACCTGGTGGGTTCCCAATATCTCTCTCTCATCTCTGTTTATGGTAGAGAGTCTTGCAAAAATGAAGCGGTGCAGCAACACGTGGAGAAGAAAGAGGGTTCAGAAATACGCGTGGAATTGAAGGTTGTAATTTGGTGCTTAAAGGACTTGCAGAGAACCAAAGATCACCACAAAACCCTAAAAAATGACCTCGATCGACCACCTATCTTAAAACACCATTGTCTTCATTGATTCTATCTCTGCCTTCATTTCTATGGATTTTTGTCTCTAAGGCACAACGGTAGAAACAATCGCTGTGTCCGGTTCCCTCACCCAGCTCCATCACCATCGCCACCCACCAAGAGAGTCTTCCTCTGCAGAAGGAAAAAGCAGAAATGGGAAGGAAAGGAAAGGGAACCAAGTAAACAGCTATTCAAACTTGTACAGAACACAACAGAAGTTGTACGTTACTACTCATTTCCTCTCTTTTAATTATAGAGTAATAGGTATAATTATATAAATGATTTCAAGTAAAGAATGATGATAATTGTATAAACGGTAATATCAGTATGAATATAATAATCAAAATGAAATATTGGTTAAAACAGTAATTAAATAAACTAGCATTGAGCCCGCGCGTTGTCTCGGATTTTTTCATACCTTTCACTTGAATTAGATTTTGATGATGAAAAGCTATGTCGGGAGAAACGATAGTAAAACTTACGTGATTGCCTACAAAAGATAGTGAGAATCCCTTCTCCGTCCTTAAGGAATCCGTCTTGTTATTACCCTATTTAGAGAGTATTTGCACTAATACATTAACTAAATAAAAAGACAATGATATTAGAGCAGTTGCTTATAATATATAAAACATGATCATTAATTAGTCTTCCTCATCACTGTTGTCATACTATGATATAACGATTCTAGTGCATTACTTTTTTAACTCTTTTGTTCTTCATTTCTTTCGCTTTTGGTAGATATATTAGTCAAAAATATTGGACATCAAGGGTATACATGTCTTTTGGCAGCCTTAGGAAACTGAAAAGAAGGTTCTGTTTAGCTAGCTATCTTGATTTACACAACCCAAATCGACCTATTATAAGCGGCTCAAAATTGACATCTCTAGATAGAATCTTGGGGATTATGCAGAAGAGAATATACCAAGCAGAGCCAACCAAGAGGCGAATATTTTTCTTTAAATTCCTACCTGTTGGTTGCAACAATTTCATAAAGTTTACAATAGTTATAAAGATTAATACCAAAATCGATCTATAACAATGCAAATATCTGATATGAAATGAACTGTTAACTTAGAAGTCCATTGAAATATTTGTCTTAATCATTACATCAAGAACAATAATTATATAAATATTCAATATACTCAATTTAAGATGTTCTACGCATTAACCGTATACGTAGGGCGTCTTTCAACCTGTTTGACTTGTTTCTTTTTAGATAATAATGTCATATTCGACACAATTGTGATAAGAACACAACCCAAATCGACCTACTAATGACTAAATGGGCAAAAATGATACATCTAAATTACGTGACATCAACAGCAATAGATAAATAACTCTGTATAGTAATTTGTATACATGTTTACCTTATCTTCTGCTCACCAAAGTTCAAAACTTCATGCAGCTCCAGACTCAATAACATAGTCAAATGTTTGAGGATCCAACTTCGTAGTAATCTCTGCTGAACATTTGGGTGTAATAAAAAATAAAATTAATTGTTTAAATCCCAAGATACCATTGTTGACCGACTAAGTATATATTGTTGGCCAAAATATCATTGCATGATCACAATTAAGTTTTGAGTTTTAGACAAACAAAAGATCAAAGAAATGCCTCAACAGAACCCAAATTCTAGTTATTTTTAGGAATAAACGTACTTCTAAGATAATTGATAACATACACAAACATATCATATGTAAACGCACATGAATGGAGAGGTGAGTATTTATTAATAACATATTTCACCGATAACATATTTTTTGCGTGAACTAAATTTGGTACCCTTTTAAATATAGTTGCCACATGTGCTACACCAAATGCTCATTGGAAGCTAATTCTTTGGCATACGGCTTCTTAGAATTTTAGTCGGATCGAAATCCGGTGGATAGTATATTTTCTGCACATGAGAAGGATTATTAATCAAATATACAACAAATATAGATAACATGGTATCTATAATCCAGTGATAATTAGGTGAAAGGCCCAAATAAGGTTTAATACTTTAAAAGATACATGCAGCAAAAGTAACATTTATAACCAGTAGAACCGGCAATCACCGCGACCTCATCTATCCTCAACTGTCATATACCACCACCCACATACCAACAACAGAAATCTTCTGGTACGCTTCCCCCTCTTAAGTTGTCTATGATTTCTGTTCAATCGATCGATTGATTTCGAGTATATGGTGGCTACTCCTTCAATGACCCAGCATCATATCTGAACACAAATCCATTTCTTTTGAACGGACCCTACTCGCAACATCCTCATCGGGCCACTTGCCTGAGATCATGACATGCAATAACCAGTCAAACTTTCAAAACTGATCTCTACTTACGAACAACATCATCGGACCTCCTACATCCTCTAGCACCAGTCGATATTGCTAAAAACCACCACCAATCATGATGGTGAACATCCTTTTGCCGTGATGTTTGGTTTTAACCGGTTACTAAAGAAGAGTGTGGGGTTCTGATGTCACCGTGGAAGAAAAAATTCGGAGAAAAAGAAGGAAGACGGTGTGTTGATCGTAGGCAGAAAGCGACGATTATGGTAGGGATGGGTGTGATGATAGTGAAGAAAGGATTTGAAATCTCTGTGAGGGTAGTACATTATGCATTTGAAGTTACCACTTTTTAAGCAACCAATCATGTGGTGAGGGGCTTTTATAATATATCAAACTCTTGTGGTCAATTTATAAAGTTATAAAAGTTTCTTGCACCCACCGACCTCTTGGATTAATATAGATTATAATTTCGATTAAGAAAATCTATTTTTTATCATTTGTCAACCCGCTTGACTCGTAATATCTCTATTAAATTGATTGTGTTCAGATGACAAGATTCTATGTACGTGTGTTTTAGAGTTATACTACTTGATAGAATTTACGTATTTTATACATTTAAGTTTAAAAAAATATATTTTTCATGTCATTTTGTCACTTATCCTTTTTGGAATCACGTCATTTTGGTGAACTTATGCCAAAACCATAACATTTTACTAACTTTTACAGACTATTTTTCATCTTCTTACGATCTACATAAAATTGATTTATGTTTATAATTTTTTTTATTACGTCTTTGAATGTGTGAACGTAAATCATACGTTATGCTAGTGATTTCTATATAAACTAGTATTTATTACCCGCGCTACGCGGCGGTTTTTTTTTTAATCTACACTACACGTTTTTTCCAAGGAAACCGAATGTCAATCGCCAAAACAGCAACAATGACTTTCCAAGTGCAATCATTTCAATCCACACTACAAAAAATTTCATTCCCACAATGCACATATGGATGGTTTTCTTGGACATGAAATCTCTCTGAGTAATGACTGCTAAAATAACCCCTTAATGCTATTCACTGCATACACCAAAACAAAAAATAGTTGTAACCACAAATATATAAATAATAATAACCGACCTAGTTTTTGTGTAGAAATTTTCAAACTCTCTATTTGACATGTAATTAGCCTTTTTACTTTTGATGTTTGAACTTCAAGATCATCAATCCTGATCTACTTAAAGCTGCTCTTATTCTTAAGGATCATTCAATAAAGTATCACATTTGATTGTAATATCTCTGGAAGTGAAAATAGAAACATACAGATTAGGGAACAAACTTTTAATGTGGTAAATGGTAAGTGAACTTCAAATGGATTGGTGCATATTTTGATTAAGTTTCGTGCTACTAACCACTCCTTGAGGCCAAGGACATGTTGAACCATTTGTGCAATGCATTTGTTATGAACCATTTAAGAGTGTTTTGGTTAGTAATCATATTTAAGTGTGATTACAGTAAACTCTAGTCTATTAACCCATAAGCTAATGAAGAAAGGTCCTATGGTATATAGATAGGGAGTTTAAGAGTCTGACTCTAAGAAACTATAAGATACAAGCAAAAATGAACTATTACCTTTATGATATACATAACCAATAAACTGAACGAACAGTTACATAAGCAAGTTGCAATTATATTAGAGGTGTTACTCAAGCACATAAGGATAAATTAGCACTACTTGTTTATAATACATCTCCAGACGATTCAATAGAGCAGCGATCGAGGCGTCAACAAAGCTAATAATACTCGACCTTAACATACAATAGGAAAACATCTACACGCCATATACAGAGCATGAGTAGCACATAGTATCACTCAATAAAAGTGGAATTGTTTATATTACTAACATATGGAGGGTGTCCAACAAATATTTTTAAATATCACACACCAAAAAATTAAGAATATGATCTGACATCTTTATGATTGATGAATCAAAAGAACTAAAATGTTTATATAAGAAAACCATTATATGAATACCATCAAGGATAAAAAAATATAAAAAAACAAAAACCTAAAGGCGCGAGCATGAACAGAAGGGGCTATCCATCTTAGATTTTGCTATAGTTGTTGAAGTCATAACCCAAATAGTAAGCCTATACTTGATACCCTTAAACATACACCTCCAAAAATTCTCTCTTCATATGTTCTACATCATCAATGGCATTATTATGCAAAAGTTTTAACAATAGATTATCGGTTAGTAGAAATGGAGTAGAAGCATAGCATCGCATTATCACAAAATAAATAGAAAATTGATTCTAAACATATAAGCATCACCAATTAACTACCAATTCTTCAAAAAAAAAAAAAATGGTAATTTGTTTAGCAAACTGATTTTGAACATACAATAGTACCTTGAAAGTGACATATTATGTGAATACATTCTGTATCAACCTCTTGAGGTATGGTGCTTCCTTGAGCTATATTTTTGGTATTTTGGTTGCATGTTGGTAGTTAAAGGCTCATCTCATCCCAATCTTTGTACGCGTGATTAACATTGTTAGAAAGGAGAATCAATTATAAAGACGATTATAATGGTAAGGTATTAAGATGGCTAAATCAGGGGAATGAAAACTACCTGTGTGGTGTAACTCCAGATCTAAGTAAAGGGTTAAATTCATGGTATGTTGGATGAATCAAGAGATGAATTTCTGTTCTTTTTATATATTTTGAAACTTACCCTAGTTGAATTTCCCTTAAAAGTGAGAACATAAAAACCCCACATAAAGCAAGTCTATGATTTCAACATCAAAATTTGGTGATCCTAAACAGATCAACAACAATGATGATTAATGAAACAAATTAAACGCGCCAAAAGCAATTGGAATACTATAAAATTACCTCAAATTATTTAGGGAGTTGTGACTCAAGTTGTGAATGAGATCGTACCAGAGTTATCTTCGACTCCTTATCTCGAATCTAAGGTTTCCCCTAGTTGAACCATATTTGCAGCCACACATCATAGGCACACCTTCACCATCGCCGCTTACTTCTCTACCACCCACGGAGAAACTCCGAGCTCTCTCTCTCTCTCTGTCGCTCTCATCTCTTTGAAGGCCTCCACCATCGCCGCTTTTTGTACGAATCTCTTGTTCTTAACGTGGCTTCACACCTAATCTGCCTGAATTACCTGTACCCAACACTATATACCTAGTTCTCACCGTAGATCAAAACGTTGGACCGCCGTGATTTCGAAAATCACTATTCATCCAGTTGCGTTTTTAATAGTATGTAATTAATTAGCATAACGTATTTTTAAGGTTTAACACGCAAGCCTTGTGTTAAGGTTATATCCATTATGACTTCTCTTAACATAAACATATACATGTCCTTTGTTCAATTTCATTAATTTAAGCCATCACTCCAAAACACGTCAAATAAAATAATATTAAATTCTAACTCGATCTTTAACTATTATTGTTTGGTTTGGTTTTATTTGATTTGGTTTTTTATGCTATTTATCAACAGACACCAATATTAAAGAAAAAAAATGAGTTTACTAAACTTGCTAACCAGTCTACGACATCCCCATCCTAGTATCTCATAGGATTCAGGAGGTAACCAATTTACTAATCTATACTAAAAAGTAAAGTTAGTACTTTCAATTCTGTCCCAAAATCACATTATAGCAGAATTTTTTTTTTTCGTAAAGTGGTGTAGTTATAATTTTTATTTACTAAAAATGTGTAGGTTTAAAATATTTACCTAAATAATACTGAAATCCCTAAAAAAAAGCTCACTTTTGTTTCTCACTTTTCATTTTATTGAACAACTTCAATTTTTTAAATAATGATAAATCAAATATTGGATCATTTGATATTTCAATTTTGAGAATACAACTATTTTAACTGATTATTGACAGAAACCCTTTAAAAATATAAAGTAATAAATATTTCATTTTTTCAGTAACATGAATAGATTGAATTCATTATTAAAATTTTATAATTTTACTGTTTATTTTTTTAAATTTGTTTATAATTAGTGTTTAAAATTTTTATTTTAGATTTTAGCAATTAGATACAACTGCATAACTTACTAAAGAAAACTTTAAAAAGTATTTGAAATATATAGAGAACTTATTAACAAAATTGTGTAATCTACGAGTACTGCTGGCTTGACTTATTTATCTTAACGAGATAAAATGTTAAGCTCTCGTGTGAGCTAGTTTTTTCCAAGAGATTTCATCTCGCAAGTTTTCTAAACACCCTAGATTGATATCAAAATTCTTAAATATAAATTCTACATGCAGATAATATTAAAACACGAATTTTAAACAAATCTTCTATTTTTTTAATAGTGTTGGTAAAATATATATGAAAAAATGAAGTTTTTAGAATAATATAGTATAGCAAAAATAATAAATTTGTATGTGTATACACGTGCGTTTTTAAACTTTTATTATCTACTAGTAAATATAAAATCAAATTTAGTCACTAAGATTATACTTTTTAGAGTAATGCAGTTTAACAAAAATGTTTTTTAGAATAATACAGTTTAATAATAAAAATGATAAATTTGTATGTGTATGGATATGTATTTATATTTTTTGGAAGGGTTAGATCTGAGTGAGCTGAATATTAATATATATTATTTATATTAAATGTGAAAGTATGTGAATTTAATCTATTATATATAATATAATCCTATAGGTCGGTACCTACAAGGAACTTTTAGGATTATTAAAATGAGCACTAAAGTCTTTATATTTACAAGGACCTGAAACTTTATTTCACTTGAAAATTTAAGGATTTTCAAATTCACCACTAAAGTATCAACATTTGCAAAAAAACCCCAGTGACTGCAAAAAAGACAACCACCACTGTTGTCGGAGCTCCACAACCTCCCCACCACCACTTCAACGCCCAGCGACACCAAAAACCCACTAAAGATCCATGCCTAAGTCTTTACATATATATATATATATATATATATATATATATATATATATATATTAATGACCGGCAAATGTACGATTCAGTTTCGAATGATAGATGTTATCTTAATCGGGTCCATCTATCAGCTTTTTAATCAGGATTGCACCCTAACCCCATCTGAAGAAAACTTACAACTGGAAAAATATCATGTGTCATCTCTAAGTATTTGAAACTAATACCTTCTCATATTTACATGTTTTGAGTACGCTATCTACACCAATTAAACTAAAGATCATTAGTGATTCAACTTTTGTTTCCCTGTATTTCATGTTGATAGACAACAATTATTTTTAGATTCAACAATGTGTTACATGGAAAAAGTCATTTGACGTAGGAGATTATTTTGTAATCAATTAAAGTTATCCACTATAATGTGTGAGAAAAATAATACATTATTTTAATAAATAATTTTAAACCTAAAGCTTTTTAGTAAATAAATTTAGGGGCTGTTTGATTATCGTTGACTTAGTAAGATTTGACTGAGTCAGAATCTGACCCAGTTAGAAGTTCTGACTGAGTCTGCATCTGATTGAAACTTAACTGTTTAATTCAGTATCTGACTGATCACTTTAAGTCTTCACTGAAGCTCAGCTCAAACCCCCAAAATCTCAAATATTTTATTGTTTTCAACCCAGATTTTCAAGATCTCTACCAAACCCACCGAAAACCCCAACTCTTCGGTCCCCGATCACCTCCTCCGGCAGCTACAGACCATATGCGCCACCATCAACCACCTCACGCGTATCCAACCCAACCCATCTGCTCACCTCACGCGAAGAAGAGGGCGGCGGCGAAGAGGGCGGCCGCAAAAGGGGCGGCCGCGAAGAGGTTGCTGGTTGCGAGGGGCGGCCGCGAAGAAGATGGGGAATCCGGTGGCCGATCGAGAGAAGAGGAGGCTAGTCACCCTCCTTGCTTGGTCAGCGATGTTTAATCTAGGGTCTCGGTCAGACCCACGAGACCCGGTCAGTGGCCAACCTCGATCCCTCAAACGCGCTAACCGAGCCAGCCAGTCAACGATCAGACCGGGTCAGCAGCGTTTCAAACACTGCCTTAGTAATTATACCATCTTGTAACATGAATGTTAAACACCCTGATAATTATGTTAACCCTATTTTGCCACCTAAAAAGCAAACCTTCAAAAAGTTAACTCTCTTCTGAATAAACCCTCAGCCTCCGTCGATCGCCGCCGTAGGAAGCCGCAGCTCCGTCGTAAGCTCCGGCGGTATATAAACTCAAAACAATGGCGAACGCTGCTGACGTGGATGCACTGGATTTTGAGCCCGATGACGATGATCTCATGGACGATGACGCTGCCGTTGATGTGGATGCATCCTCTCCTAGGGCTTCGTCTCACATACCTAAGCTTAAATCCACCATCACCGGTGGATCCTTTTCCGATGCACCTAAGAAAACCAAAGGCCGTGGTTTCCGTGAAGAAACCGATGCCGATCGTAACGTTCGTATGTCCGGTCGCTTTGATTCGCTTGATTCCGATGGCGGTCCTGGTCCTGAACGATGTAAGTTGCGTATATATGTATGTATATGTGTATATATGTGCTCTTTTGCGTTATTACGTTGTGTTTGCATTTCCTTGTTGTTTTGCGTTTCGCTTTCAGCTAATTTGGTTCTTTTAGGTTAATGGTTGGATATCTGTTGGGGGTTGTGTGTGTTTATAGGCGTGTTGATTTTATCTTAGGTTTGATTGTTAGGGTTTTAACTTTTAAGGTCATTTTTGAAAGTAATAGTGTTTAGGGAATTGGGGTGACATTTTTGAAGGGGTGTTGTTATTGTAGAATATTAATTGGGGATAGTGGTGTGTCACAGTGATATTGGCACAATTAGTGAAAGGCTTCTGAAGAGAACTATGATTTAGCAAAGAGCATGCTCCCATTCAAAGGTGGAAGATATTTGACTCACATCTCTCGTTGGTTTAATAAGTAATATAATTGACGTCAGTGTAACTACAGAAATGTTTTTGAGTGCTTCACATTGATTTCTTTCATGATGTGCGCTCAAATTGTTTTGGTTTGAAATCAATAGCTATGCCAAGCACCTATGTGTATTTTATTAAATTTACGTCTTGCAAGCATCATAAATCTGTACCCTTAATAAAGTTGATTTTCATAGTCAAACTCTCTTCTCATATGATGTTGTTTGAGACTTGCAAGCATAGTCAAGCATAGTTTGTTTTTGTCAGACCTGTATTGCCTTTGTGCAGGGCTTTTATATCTTATGGTTCTTATTTGTGCTATGTCTTTTATTGGAAGCATGCTTAATATCGAGTCTACATGGCAAATTTAGCAACCAGTATTTTCCTGTCTCTACATAAATTGTAAAAGAAGAGTATTTGTTTGTGATGAATCTTATAACAATATGAGTTTTTGCAGCAATTGAAGGGTGGATTATTCTGGTAACTGGGGTACATGAAGAAGCCCAAGAGGACGACCTACAAAATGCATTTGGGGAGTTTGGGGAAATTAAGAATTTACATTTGAATCTTGATCGCCGGACTGGTTTTGTTAAGGTAAAATGACATTTTAATTGTTATTTTATAGACGGTTACTGATTATGAATTGATAAGTATTTTTCCTAGTATTTTGAGAAATTGTTTTCAGCGTTTCGAGAAGTTTATTTTATGCATTTGCTTTACTTGTATTACATCGCCTGGTTTTTTCAAGAAAATTTTCTTGATTATAAAATAGTTATTTGTGTTTCTTTTTTTCGACACTAGAATCGACAATACCAAAAAACACAACCCATATGTTTATTTGTCCATGAATTAAATTTTAATTTGATTTTTTTACTTTTTGTAAATATGATTGTTTCTTGATATTTTGTTGTTTATAAAATCCAGCGAGAAAAAGAGTTAAATGGGTCAACCAGACCCATTTGATCCAGTTTTTATGATTCCCCATTTGGCTCATTAGCAATGCCGGCCAATTTCCCACCTCCAGTTTAAACTGCATGTATTTTGGGAAGGTGGCATTTTAATTTGCATTGAATGTTTTGAGGCTTAAATTGTGATATCAATGTACTATTATCTTCTGGTTCCATGTTGTTTTGTGTAAGCCGATTAGCGATGTCATTGGCCTGCCAGGCACGCCAGGATTGTATTTATAATTTATATTTTATTTTATGTCATATATGATGTAAAAGATCTTCTATGCAGGGGTATGCACTGATTGAATATGAAAACTTTAAGGAGGCAGAGAAAGCTATAACTACAATGGATGGAGGTGAACTGCTGACTCAGACTGTCAATGTTGACTGGGCATTCAGCAAAGGTCCATTTAGAAGGAGAAATAACAGGAGAAGGTATGTTTCTTATAGTTCTTTCCAACATTCTGACCCCGTCAACTTTATGTTTTATTTTACTGCTGTGGATATGGAATTTTCAAATGTGATTTCATCAATGAGGATTCCAATCCAAGCAGAGTAAACACAGCCTGCGTAACCAGTTTTGTGTCAGTCTTGGTCAATCTGGACCACAAATAAGTTATGGGTTGAAATGGTCGCCAACTTAAATAATGCATGAAATCAAACGGTTCAAATGGGTTACAAACAGGTTCAAGTGGGTAGTGGGACTAAAGTAGTTGGGACTCTCAACTCCCACTTTGTACACAATTTCACTTCACACTTGTGGTTGAATTGGTCGTCCACTTAAATGATGCATAAAATCCAACAGTCCAAATGGGTTACAAACAGGTTCAAGTGGTGGTTTGACTGAAGTAGTTGGGAGTTGGGACTCTCAACTCCCATTTTATACACAATTACACACCCACTTGTGGTTTGACATGGGCACCCACTTAAGTCATACATGTAATCAACGCAACCAACTGTTTTTGAGCAAATGTGGGGAGGTCTTGGGTTCGAGTCTCGCTCAAAGCAAAAATGCTCTGGGTTGTGCTAGGGCGTTTTTCCTGTTGTGGGTTTCCTTAGGTTGGGGGTGCGGTATCCTCTGAAGCATGGTAACACAATTGCTGTTAAAACAACTATTAAATTTTAATTTTTTTTTTATAAGCACGAGTGTTGTTTCTCTGTTCAAGCTCTTAAACCTTATTATATATTCCCATAGAATTACCAATTTTAGTATATTACTATATTCTTTAATGAAAATTTTGACACCCAAAACTGTCCATCGAATCATATTTAAAATTTATTTATACATTTTAGATGGCTAATGAGTTTAATAACTGCGTTGTCTTTGTACTTGATCGCCTCGCGGACACAGGTCAAGAAGTCCAAGAAAGAGATTTTGATTTGGTGTACCTCAAAGCAAACATAATGCGGGATTTGTTTATGTTTTATTCATAGGTGAATGGAGTAAGTTTAACTTGTCTAATTTGTCGTCAGTCTCATTTGATCTGCTGTTGTGTATTTGAAGATTTTAGTTCTCAAACGGTGTGAAGACACTGCATCTTTCTACGCTTTGTAACCAAGTTTGATATTTTTACAATTTGCATCAAGGTTATTAGAGATTTAATGCTTTTGCGGTGTGATTCAACATCCTAATTTCTCATGCGATCAAGTCTTGTTACATTGTATTCTAGAAAAGTTAAAAATAATCAACCCTAGAAAGTAAGCACCCATTAAAGAGTTTATATTGCCGAGTTTTGAGCTGGTGGGACCTAATACGACGTGAGTTTTTTTATGTAATTCTCTTAGTAGATGCTAACTAGATCAATTGGTTTGAGAGAATGCATCTTATGGTTTTTTTATATGAAGGTCATGTGTTTGAGTCTCATTTGGTACATTATGTTTCAAGTGGGTTAGGGGTTTTATCATAGTGGGTTTTTGGGTGGTGAGTTTCCCTTAGAATGGTGGACAGGCCAGGTCAACGGCGCTGTTTGTGTTCGCGGGGGTGTATGGTGTTTTGTCAATGGGTTTAACCGGATGACTAGACATATAGTATTTGTTGGTCATTCAGGAAAAAAAATGCTGATTCTATATGCTTTGTTCATGTGCTTATATATGGTAGCAATCGGACATCCAACTAGAATGTCGCATACATTGCTGCCACAACTATAACTATAATATCAATCGCATTGCTACAGATGCGGCCACAACAATCACCTCTACTGCTGCTGCCATGCGATGTTACCTGCTCTCCCCTGGCGACATACAACGAAATACAGTGTGTGAAGGCCGAACCAAATTAATAAGTGTAATACTTTATAATAAGACAGTTGCAGCATCATATGAGTGTAATACTTTTTGAGATTCAAGAATACCCGTAATACTTGATAATACGAGGGTAATAAGATGATCATAAAATCATGAGAACTTACATGGTCATACATCAAAACTATTGCAATCTATCAATTAACACAACCCAAGTAATTTTGCTAAACTATTCACAAATGCAGAATTTTAGCTCCAAAATTTCACATGTATGTTATACACCGATGGATGCGTTTGTCCTTTCATCTATAAAAGAAAGAGTATGTTCATCTTCTTCATCCTCCTCATCGTCATCATCATAATCCTCCTCATCATCATCAAAATGAATATTTTCATTTATAACTGTATGCTGATCGTTAAAATGATTGGTTTGTCCAACCAATTCATTAGCTTCCGCCTTTTCTTCAACTGTATTAGCCAATGATAAAAGAATATTCTTCGCTTTCTGGTCAGGAACAACCCCGGAAGATTCCATCTCTTTGAACCAAATCACAGCATCACCAAAATCCTTGTTCTTCCCATACGCGTCCATGATCGTAGTGTAAATAGTTTGATTGGCTTTGATACCTTGCAACTGCATTTCCTCATATTTCTGCATCATCTTTTCAAGATCGTTTATTTTGGCATAACCTTTGATTAAAGTTCCATATGTGACGACGTTAGGTTCAAGTCCATCTTGTTTTATTCTTTTAAAGAATTTTCCAGCTCCTTCCATGTCAGATGCATTCACATACGATGATAACATTGTTGTGTATGAACACAGATCAGGGGTACATCTGTAAAAAACGCAAGTACTTTCAGTAAAATTTCGCTTTTAATATGTGAAATGAATATAAAAGAATGTATCTAGGATCCAAGAATTAGAGGTAGAAAGCTGGTTGGGGTTGATCTGGTTGGGTAACAGGTTACGGTTTGAAGGGGGTGAGTTTTAGTTGGGTTGATTGACCAGAAAACAAACTTTGGGGCTGTTTGTTTGCCTCTTAACCATTTAGATGTCTGAATGGTTCAACACTTAATTGTTTAGATTGTTTCGTGAGCAGATTTCTGAATGGTTAAGCATTATACTGAGTCTGAATGGTTAAGAGCTTTTATCTGAATTGGTTAGACATTTGCCTCTGAATAGTTAAGCAATATACTATCTCTTACTGATTCAGCACTTAATGGTTCAGAACTCTTAATGATTCAGCACTTACCCATTCAAAAGTTGTCAAACAGCCCCTTGGTCGATTTTTTATACAAATAATAATGTGTTAACTATGATTATGAAGACAATGTCGATCAATAATCATCTAAAATTTAGAATATGAACAATTTTGGATGGTCTCTTAATTAAAACTAGACTTTGGGTCACTTTTAAATTGTTTAGCCCGTTTGAGATAGAATACAACCAACATTAACCCATTAATAAGGAAGCGTGTCGGGATTGCCATGCTTGGCAAGAATTAGGGACGGTTTAATTTATCAGCAAAGTTCAGACAGATCTAGCAAGTAAGGAAAATAAAAGTTGCCACTAAACTGCTAGACTAATTTTTTTGAATGGTAAGGTGGGCCTATGAGTGTGATTTCTTTATGTGAAAAAATTTACCTGTCCCTCCGCATGCTCTTAAAGACGATCTTTGCCTGCTCTACCATTCCAGATATTGCAAATGCATCAAGCAAGATGTTATACGCTTTTTGTGTTGGCCTAAAAAGAAGAGATAAATATAGCACACAATAAAAAAAACTTGGCTTATGTTAATAAAACGAAATATTTAGAACTAACAGATAATGCAATGCTTGTTGCGATCCATTAAAGATTAAAAATTCAAGTGCTTAAACAACACTGAACTAATAAATATGGTATATTTAGCCACATTTTGCAGGTGGCAATTTCCACCCATTCATTGATTATGGGCTGTGATTTACCTATGACTCAAGTGTGTTGAGTAAAAAAGCCTAGCTTAAAGGAGAGCAGGTCAAATGATATGAAAGTCCCCAAAAGTATATTTTTAATGAACAAAATCATCTACTCTTTTATTCAAAGCTTTAGATTATTCTTGTAATAATATTGCTTTTGTAATCACAAGGAATGCACATATAACTTATTCATAGAGATGGATTAAAAAAGTTCATGCTGGTCAATGCAACATGACCTTGTGTGGTTCGGTTCATACCAAGAAAACAAGACCTTATCAATCAGCTCAACCGACCTATCTTGCCACCTGTACCACAATCTTACAATGAAAGCAAAGGATGAAACGCACCTCACACCAGCATCCAACATCTCTTCAAAAACAGCTAAAGCCTCTTCTTCCCTTCGAGCTTTCCCATAAGCACTGATCAGTAGAGCATAGCTCACAACATCAGGCTTCACTTTAGCTCTTTGCATCTACATAATCAGTTAAATTACAGAATGTTATAAATATACATACATTCAAAAATACATATAATTTTGTTTTAGCATACCTGATCATAGATTTTAGCAACCTCTTTATAATTAGTTTCAAATGACATCAAACTATTATAAGTTACTGAGGTTTGTTGAAGTCCTCTATCATTCATCATCGAAAATAGCTTCCGGGCCTTATCGTTCTTCCCTGCTTTTTTGTACATATAAATCATCATATGAAACATTTGTTGATCAGGCCTTAAAGATGACACCTCATCGGTCAAAATGGTTTCAAATATTTCTTCAGCTTCTTCGTATTTGTCTGCCTACAATATCCACAAATCCCATCAATGTGTTTAAAGATCCACATATTCAATCATACAAATAACTACAGAATAGAAGTATAATTATTACCTCAACAAATATTTTAAGAATTATCTGATATGTTACAGCAGACGGTTCGGGTCCTGAAGATTGCATTCTTCTGAATATTGCTTCTGCCTTGTTGTACTGACCACCTTTTCCATATGCTTCCATTAGAGCAGTATGAGATATAACACTTGGTGGATAACCCTTTTTGTTTAGATAACTAAAAACTCTTTCTGCTTTATTAAAATCCCCTTGTTTTCCATAAGCAGTAATTAGCATCAAAGCATCCATTTCATTAAAATTCCACCAATGCTGAGTTCTAAGCCACTCCAGAATCTACATGAAAGTAAGAACATCAACCTAATAATTAATCAATGGCTTGCTCATCCCATTTACTTATGAATCGGTTGTATTTATCACTGATGGTGTCAAATGGGTAAAATCAAAGAAATTAGAATGAGAGAAAATGGGTCAAATCAGATGAAAGCCATCCAAAGTAAATGATGCAATAAATTTTCTTAGTCGTTTTAGCAACAAAATTATATTATTGAATTAATATATTTTTTGGTTGTCATATTTGACATGTCAGTTATTCATAAAAAAAATTACGGACAAGAATGTTTTAGGCCAACCCAACCCGTACCAAAAACTTAACCATTTGACCTGAACTTTTCTTTGAATGTTACCCAACCTGCCCTAACGTATGAGTTAAAGTCAAAAGTGAACCTTTTGACTGCACTTTACGAGCATAATGCAATACATCTAATGAGCATTATACCTCTGAAACAATGTTCCATTTCTTTTGCTGCTTAAATCTAACTAACGTTCCCAAAACTAGGTCTTTGGGAAGGGACTGGTTCTTAGTTCTTCGTATTCTGAGCACGGAAACTGCAGACCCCACCTCATCAATTTCATTCATCATCTTCCTCCAGTTCTTTTGATCTGCCTCATCAGCATCATCCTTAAAAACTTCAACTTTTTTCCTTTTCTGCATGAACTTTCTTGGTGCCAGCATACCCTGACATATCACTTTTGCTTGTTTTTGCCTATTGAAGTTGACATCAAAGCGATATACACCAAGAATCTGCTCACTGGAGTATTAAAGTGTATTAACATAAATTGTATCAACCCTTGATCAAAATTAAAAAAAAATCACCATTTTTCATTATTATCTTAATATGGACATCGATGCTTTTCTTCTTCAAGATCACAAACTCCAGCATCTAAAGAGCCACGGTATAATGAACCATGAATACATGATAAAGAGTTTAAGACTTCCAATAAATTAGCAAAATGATGCATCTCCTTTACTCCTATTCAAACCCATCACTAAATACTAATAATTCCTTACTCTTAGAACAGCAAAATGTCACAATTTAAGTTTCTCAAAAGGTTAAGAGCTCATTCAGTTTTGAAGTTGAAAATGGAACTATTCGATTTCAAAGTCAGCTTGTATCTCATTTCTCAATGAAGATATTGCCAATCAT
Source organism: Flaveria robusta (assembly GCA_025506415.1). Lineage (NCBI taxonomy): Eukaryota > Viridiplantae > Streptophyta > Magnoliopsida > Asterales > Asteraceae > Flaveria > Flaveria robusta. The sequence continues at coordinate 1,191,828 of CM046472.1, read as the reverse complement.
AATTTTATCTTATTCATCAAAACACAGATATCCATTACAATAACTCGCCATAATTAGGGCTTTTCCGTTCAGTAAATCAGAGAAATACAATTATACAAACCAATTATGAGTTTCAAAGCACCTAATCACATAATCACATCCTTTTTGTTACCATTTGATAATTAAACTGAAGAATAACTTCATTTTAACCATAAACATGAAATGATACAATTGAACGTATGAGTAAGAACAAGTAGAAATAAAGCTAAATCTGGAGAAGATTGAATGAATATTACTGACTTGAAGTGCGAAATTGACGAATGACGTCGGCGAGGAATAGGGAGAGTGTGCGGGAGCGAGGCTGCCATTGCGCCGATCCGTTGCGGCGGCGAGGGGGTTTGTACGGTGGTTGTGCTCGGCGGAGACACCGTGTCGCCGGTGGGATGATTGAATTGAGAGGTTTGATGGAGGAAGTAGATAGGATATCTCAGAGATCTTCAGGCTCAGGGTTTTTGAGAAAAATGGCTTAAAATAAACATTCACTTTTAGTTTCATAAAATTCTCAATTCGAACTTGAAAATTTTTTAGAGTTAATTTTTTTTTTTTGCTTTTTGTGATTTGTTCATTTTAATAATTTTACCCCAATAGTTTAAAAATAGTCAAAACTCTTCCTGAAATCACTATTTTTTCTTCGAATTGCTCATCGCCCCTAACTTCGTTTAACTCTCACGTTAAAAGGGACCCACAAAAAGATATAATTGTCCCTCATGTGAGGGGCACGTGGGTCCCATTTAACGTGAGAATTAAACGTAGTTAGGGGCAGAGAGTAATTTGGAGAAAAAATAATGACTTCAGGAAGGGTTTTGGCTATTTTTAAACTGTTGGCACAAAACCGTTAAAACCGTTTAATTGATCAATCGATAAAATTAGAATTGAAATTCTTTTTTATTTATTAAAATTTATATTTTTTTCATTTACCTAAAAAATGTTTAACAATCCAATGAAATATTTAACAATCTAATGAAATATTTAACAATCCAATGAAATGTTCAAAAATAACATTTCAATTCCACTCAAAAATCAAAATTGACCAATCAAACACGTTATAAAATTTAACAAAATTCCAATTTTATTTACAATTTCTTTGCAAATATTCTGTAAACCAAACGGTCCCTTAACGGTTATTCCAAGGTCGGTTACTTTACTTGGCTAACAACCAATCAAAATATGAGAGGTAGCTCAAATAGCACTAGTTGACCCGGAGCCGACCCAAATATAAAGGAAAAACATGCGGGACAAACTAAGAATAAACGAGCAGTTGACACGTGTAACCAGTCGACAAACATAGAGTTGGCTTGTGCTGCTTTCTACAAACTCAGAGTCGCATCCACCCGGTCAGGGGCCCTTAAGGTTTTTGAAAGCCTAAGATGAAAATGAAATGGCTTTTTTAAAATTTATTGATAAAAACCATTTTTTTATCTGGGTTTGGGACCGGCAATAATGAACTTAAAAGTTTTATAATTGGAGTTAAAAAAAAGTTATATATTTTGATAATGCTATGAAATACCTTAAGGAAAAAGCGTTTAACTTTATCGTTAAAAAACCATCTTTCTTTATCGACGATGTGATGATTGAACGATTTGCGGTTTGTCGTTCTCGAGTGATGATATGGATTGGAATGGTTGAACAATCAATCGAATTAACGATTTATCAAAACCGTGAATTGCGTAAATATCAAACTATCGAACGATTAATTGTCGTTTGTTGTTTGCCTTCCTGATTCAATTTTTGTTCTATATTATATAAATTAAAACTGTTTTTTTTAATTATAATTAAATGAGATAATTATTTGCTGGTCTAGTAGATATTTGACTTCAAGTGCGTGAACGTTGTATTCACATCTTGTTGAAATTTAGATATGTGAGTCTGGAAACACAATTTCAAATAATCTGCCAACGCAATTCTTCTAATTCTTCTGGAACAGTACGCGTAGGACATTTAAACAGAAACCTAAATTTCCATTTCATGTGGTTTTCACTTTCATCATCCATCTCTTTTGTTAAAACACCTACGAAGCCTCGCCAATTAGTGTACTAATCATCATAAGCATATGTTTAATAACAAAATGACTTGGCCTACTGTAATTGCGTACAAAAACCACCTTACAAACACATTACACGAGCTATTAGTGTTCTAACAAACAAATTCATTTATTTTAACATCAAAATTACTTGTATATAAATGTTTTTAGAAAATGTTTCAGCAACATTTTATGATAAAGAAGTTAAAAGGTAATCAAGATATTACGAATTATTAAAGCTAGACGAACAACACACAAAGTTATCGCCAAGTTATGGCCATGACCAAGCTGTGACTAACACAAGTACTAAGATCAAGCCATGAGTTATGGCCGTGAATCATACGTCAAAAGAACCATGAAGCTTCTGGTCTATAGGCCATTACCATGACTTGCGGTCGACCTAAGTGACTACAGTCACCAATCAAGTTTGTCTACAAGATTTAAAACAATATAATTAAATATAATTTTATTTAAAATAGTAAATTTCTTGGATGGTCCCTGACGTTTACTTATATTTCACCTTTCATCTCTGTAATTGAAAAATTACAGGTTTAATCTGAAGGTTTGGACTGATGTAACACATATCATCCCCGCTTCAAACTTTGGTTAAAATATTTCGTTAAATGGGTAAAAAATTACCCCTTCACCCCTTTTTAGAAATGTAAATTATTAATAATACCTGCTTTTTTTATATATGCATTGTGCTCTTGCTACTACCTTGAATCTGTCTTGGCATTACCTGTGCGCTTTAGACTGTGCTTCTGGCCCTGTAGTATATCTTATTGTTATTTTATGTAGAAAACTCTTAAATCAAGGTTTTAAATTTACACTTTCACCCCAAACTTTCTAAGAACCTTATTTAATTAATAATTTATTTTATTGTATAAATTATTTTTAAATTTTTTCAATCTTTATAAAAACTTTACAATCTAATTATCTATTTTAATTGAAAATTTAAAATCTCATAAATATTAATAACCTTATAAAATTTATTTTATAAACTATAAAATTATATTAAATAAAATAAATGACACATTTATTGTATTTGAAACAACAAGTAAATAAAATAATTAAATAATAAATTTAATTTTCAAAATTGATTCAAACGGATTTGAGTTTGTGTTTACATTTTGAAATGGATAGACTGTTATAGGAATAAGTTCATCGGAAGAAAAACGACAATTAAGGGTGGGTTTGGGCATGGGGTAGGGGGTTTTTTGATCGTCATGTTTTTTAATCATAAAAGTTGTGGGTCCAATCAATGTAAATTTTTTTTATTCATTTGGTATTATTTTATTAATGAAACGGTAAAAAGGTAATTTAATATTAACTTTCGGATATTTTTAACGATCATTCATTTCAGGGACGAAAAATGTAATTATATTTTCCCAAACTATTTGAATAAATCTGTAATTTCTAAAACTCATGAACTAAATGTGAAATTTAAGTAAAACTTAGGGAGTCTTCGTTTAATATACTCTATTTTAAAAGAATATCATTGACATGCATGCTTCCAATCAAGTTTTATAATATTAATATATGTTTGACATATTTTACTACCCTTGCACCACACCTAAGATTCTTGCCTGCATGATAGGGAATTTAAAACTAAAAAAGTGTTATATAATTGAAAAAATTATCATTAACTAGTAATTTTCAATTTAGTTTTGTCACATATCACACATTTATTTAAATTTTTATTATGACTGAGAATAATGCAATTAAAGAATTACGACCATATAGATAGTTTTATTAAACAAATTGTATATTATATTATATATATATATATATTTATTAATTTTGGACTTTTATGAACATTGAACAATGTCTTGAAAGAGACGAATTATATTAGCTTTTTTAATGCGTTACTATCTTCTTAATTTGAAATACATCAATGCTCTAGATCACAATGCTGATCTAAAAGTGATCCTTTATTCACAAATCCGTTAAAGAATTACCAATTTTCAAACACATGACACGAACTATTAGTGTACTACTAAACATTAAACATTTTTTTTTAGATCAACATAAATTGTCATGAGTTTATGATTCTATGTAACCAAAACCAACTCACTAACACATTTCAAAGCTATATTAAATCCCGTTAGTTTACGAGTACCCATAAGCATGTTTTTAACACCAAAAATCAACTCACAAACATATTACAAGGCCCAAAAGAGTACCGGCAATCATAAGGTTGTGTTTTAACGCTAGAAGACTTGTTATTACTTAATATGATTTTTTTTGATAAAAAACAAACTCACACTTACTAAAGTGTCATGATGCTCATTAAGATCCATTTATGTAAGTTATCACAATCATATCTTTGGTTTTAAAATGGTTTGTTATAGTTTAATTTGACTTTGTGTAACTATAACTAGCATAGAAACGCATTACTAGACCCATTAGTGTATTAATTATTATAAACATGCCTTCAACATCAAAATGATTTTTATGACCTGCTTTTGCTCTATGTAACCAAAATCAACTCACTAACTCATCACAAAGCCAATTAGTGTGTTAATTATTATAAGCATATCTTTAACAAATGTATTACTATTAGTGGGCTAACTACTAGTGTGACCTAATATGAGTTTTTATAACCAAATGCATTACAATGCTCATTTGTGCATTAGTAATGCTACATATGTCTTTAACATTAAAATAACTTGCTATAACTTATTTTGACTTTTTGCAACTCAAACCAACTTACAAGCACATTAGAAGACCCATTAAGACAAATTAGTGTATTACTTATAATAAAAATGTCTTTTAACACCATAATGAGTTTTTATGATCAAATGTAATTTTGTGTAACATAAACCAACTTAAAAAACATTAGAAGGCAAATCAAGACCCATACATGTACTTTTATATTATGATGTATTTTACTTAAGTTTTTATTTAATTTTATTTTCATCTTATTTAAACTGATTAAGTAACCAAAACCAACTTAAATAAACATGATTACAAGGCCTATCAAGACCCATGCATGTAATTTTATATTATGATGTATTTTACTTAAGTTTTTATTTATTTTTATTATCGTCTTATTTTATCTAATTTCATTTTATTACTCCAGTTTACTTTTTTAATGCCTTTTAAAAAATTATATCTACTTTTTTATTTGATAGAAATGTCTATCTGGAAAGATATTTTTCTAGCCGGACAAAGGTTGTTTTCTATATGGTTTTATGCAACACGATGAGTTATACGTTTCTCACATATTTATTGGCATGTTATATTGAGAAAGTTATTTTATAAGTGTTAAATGAATTTGTGAATTTTTTAAAAAAACAAAATTGTAATTAAATGTTGAAAACAAACCAAATTAATCATTCACATTGGATTGAACCATCCTAAAGAACCTTGCAAACTTTTTTTTTAACGGCAAAGCGATATTTTATATAAAAATTTACATCACCAGTAAAAAACTTACACTATCGGACTAAAATTTAACATTACTGTCGAAAAAAACAACCCCCCCCCCCCACCGGCCCCTATGATGCTCCGCCTCTGGTAAAAACAAAAAGCAATTATGACAGTTAGGGGGGAGCCACAGCGAGGCCCGGCGCCACGCGGCAACACTGCGCCCGGTCCCACACGCGGCGCGCCATTTGACAGTTTCACGGCATCCCCACGCCGGGTGCTTTTTCCCCATTTTGAACGTTGCAAAGAGCCGTTAGGCTTCCCCCAACCACCTACCAAAAAACACGGTGTGAGCATCCTCTTCAAATGTTGTGGTATGACATGATAAAATGTGATTGGTGAATATCTGGTGTGTATGATGTGAGCATCCCTCCCACCCTAACAATTATATCTATAGGAAAATCATCAACAACATCAACATTAACTATGTTGCTAGTGACATCAGCAGGAACTACGCTTGCAAACGTCTTGCAGACGTTTTAAAAAATGCAAGTGGTGTGCTTAATTATTAATTTATTTACGGGCGTTGTTAATTAATTAATGAATTAAAACCCATATTTCACTCTATAAATTCTTTATGAAGTACTGGGACTTCAAACAACATCAAATTAAATCTATATATAGTGTTTCAGCTTCAATCCTAATTTCCAATGAAGTTCAACCTCCTCCACGTTTATGCACTACTTTCTGTAAGTATAGGCGTATAGCTAGCTTTCATCGTCTCTGGCCTTTAATTAATGCATGTTGTATGTATATTAATTTGACTATTTCATCTTTATATAGTGAAAGTATATAACTCAACTTAAAGATTAACTTATACCATAAAATATACGTGTAGATGTGATCTAACTTAAACTATTTGAGTATATTAATTAGCTTACTTAATACCAATGACAAGCTTAAACCATGAAACCAAACGAAGTAATTAAACCATGATCTAACTTAAACTATGATATTTCGGAATTATTTTAATAAAATTTACACCATTGATCGACTAGCACAAAAATTTATTCTTTTTTGGCCTAACAAAAGTTCAAAATTATGAGATTTGAAAATCTGAATCATTATGCATGAAAGTGTTTGCGTAACACACAAATGGTCATATTTATGAATTGAGGTTTTAATATTTATTTAGTTTAAACTTCGATTTTAATGAAATGTAACAATATATAACAAAAAAAGAATTATGTGTAGAAGCTAGAGATATTCTTCTTATGATTTGAAGTTAATTTGTTTATTTATGTTTGGGTTATCAGCTGGCACTTGTAGGGGCTAATGCTGTGAGTCCTCAAGTGTACTGGAACTCTGTGTTGCCAAACACTCCTATGCCAGAACCGATCAAGGATCTTTTATATACTAAAGGTTGATCTTATATTGTTTTGTTATTATTCCTTATTTAGTTCTAAAATTTTGTAATTTGCATGAAATTTTTAAAAAATGATTTTGTGATCGATTTATAGCATGGGATGATGGATTGGAAGAAGTTACCACAAGCACCCGATCTACTTCTATCATGTTAAAAGATGACCCCCGAAATCTTCGTTTCTTTTATCTCAACTCCAATGAGGAGGTAAAAGAAAATCAGTTCACACAGTTATTCTTTTTGGAAAATGAGTTGCATCAAGGTAAAGAAATTAAGTTGCAACTCAATACAAACGACCAAAAAACAACATTTCTACCTAAAGACATCACTGATTCGATACCCTTTTTGACAAAAGACCTTCCCGAAATCTATAATAAGTTTTCAGTCAAACCCGACTCAGAAGAAGCCGAAATGATGAAGCAAACACTTAGCTTATGTGAGCACAAAGGAATCAACCGTGAGGAAACATTTTGTGCAACTTCATTGGAATCGATGATTGATTTCGCTACTACAAAATTAGGCAAGACTGTGAAAGCACTTTCGACAGAGGTGAACGCTGAAGAAAGCACAACATCACAAAAGTACACAATTGGGTTGATCAAAAAGCTCGCAGCTAATAAAATTGTGGTTTGCCATAGGAGAAATTACGCCTATGGTGTCTTTTATTGCCATGTAAGCAATGGTATTCGATCTTATGCGGTTTCTTTGGAGGGTGCTGACGGTACCAAAGTGAAATCGATGGCGGTTTGCCATACATCAAAATGGAACCCGGAACATTTGGGATTTCGAGTGGTTAGAGTCAACCCGGGAACCGTTCCAGTTTGCCATTTTCTACTTGAACATACTGTTCTCTGGGTTCCGTACGAATAAGAAAAAACACCATGATACTGTGTGTGATTGGGCTTAATTGAACCTTGTGGTAAGAGGTGTGTCTCAAAATCGAAATGTTATGTGTTCAAGCCTCATTCTGGGAAAAAAAATTCTACAAGAATTCTAGGTGGTGTTGTTAAAAAAAATAAGAAATAGTGTGTGATTGTGTTTTGCTTCAAGAATCTATATTTCATATGTGGTGATGCTACTTATTTTAACTTTCCTTGCGTTTGCACTGGGTTGTGTATCAGTTGTAATTGAAGAAATAAAACTATGTTCATAATTACTTATATATCTATACTAGGTTAGTATCCCGTGTATTACATGGGTTGAATAAATAAAATATAAAATAATTATATAGTAATAAAAATTTATAAATTATAAAATCATATTTGAAGATAAAATATGATTATAATTGCATATCAATAGTTACTTTAAGTAAATAAATAATAACTTATTTTTCTTAAACTTTTATTTCATAAAAAAATATGGGTTTTAAATAATTTGTTTTAAGAAAAATGAATTTATTTTAAAAAAAGTTTGTTGTATTCTGTATTTTATAAAACTTTTGTTTTTAAAAAGTGTGTTTTTAATAAGAAATAGGTTTTAATTTATTAATATATATTTTTTTAATTTGAAAATGGTATGAGTAATATTAGTATTCAATATTATTAATAATAATAAAAAGAAATGAAAAAGTTAGTATGATAAAACTTACAATTGTGTAAAGTCTTATTTTGTTTTTTTTTGTTATAGATAGATAGATATACAAATAAATGGATAGGCTAGAAACCCATTTATTAAAGAGATTACAGTTAGTAATAAACACGAAGAGTTATAGTACGATATTTTAATATAAGATATGATTAAAATTATATATATACGTAATAGTTCAAGAAATAAAACAATTATACTATTTTTTTTAACTCTCTTATCTAAATAGTTTCATTTTTAAATATTTGTGTTAAGATTTGTTTTATAAAAAATTTATTGTTTGTAAGAATCTTGTTTATTAAAAACTCGAGTTTCTAATTATTGTGGTTGTTTTAATAAAACTGCTTTTAGAAAATTTCATATTTTTTATAATTTTTTTAAAAATGACCGATTTAAAATATTTTATTTCAAAAAGGTTTAGAGTTTTAGAAAATTTCATATTATATAAAAATTTTATTTTTTTTATGATTTCTGTGTTAATAAAAACATGTGATTTTTGATTTTCTTAATAAAGTTTAAATTTAAAAACATAAGTTGATTTTAAAAAATCTAGATGAGAGAGAGAAATACATTAATTAATAAAATTGATTTTTATTAAAAGAGAGAAATTAGTTTGAATTTTAAATTAATATAATACCCCTTTGGAGGGAAAATGAAGTAAGCATGTTTAAAATAATGTAAAGTGTTAAAATAATGGTTTAAAATAATGACAAGTGACAAATTTTTTTTTTATTTTATTAGATACTATAGATTTGTTTAATGTTAAATTTCTGGAAAGAAAAGATATGTTGCAAGGAGTACAAATGACAAAATGTCTATATTACCCTTCCTTTCTTAAGGTTCATGAACTTATTATTTTATTGATATAAATGCTGAGTCATTCGATTAATCATAGTAAAAACAATCTAAGGCTAAAAAAAAATTAATAGGTTACCGTAATTTTATAGTGTTAACAATTAAACTTAACCCTATATATATAATTATGCTCTAATTTGGATTTTCAATCTGATCCGATTGGTCTAACCAGTAAACAATTAAAAAAACTTATTCATCATTCGGTCCGGTAACAAAAATATTAACCTCAAAGTCACAGCCTGAAAATATAAATATCTAATTGGTTTTGCAAGTAATAATATTGTGGGGTGTGGGCAACACGTAAGGAAATGTGTTTGACACAAAATAGCTTGCGGGCTCATAGACAACGGCAGTTCTCATAGAATTTAATGGCGACCAACGGCGGAAGTGTCAGAGATGCCGCCGCTCGACGGCGGCGTATCGCCGAGAGAGGGGCGGAGCGTTTGGCTCTCATCACCGGCCGCATTGAGGCCCTATCACCACCACCATCATCATCACCTCCATCGCCTCCGTCGGAACCCTCTTCTACACCTACGTGCCCTACTTCCGTTTCCCCCAACTCCGATCAACCACCTCTCACCGGTATGTGTTTCTTTGATTCTTAACTTTTCTTAATTCGCTTCTACGGTTCATATTTTTTGAAAAGTTTGATTGGAGATGGTGATTCAGTGATTCGATTGTGTTGTTAGATCTCGATTGTGGTTGATTCATGTGCAGTATTGAACTGATGCCGTACGTGATATTCTTCATCAAATCTGTTAGATCTCTGATTGATTGATTGATATTGTAATTGTATGGTGTGATGTGTGGATTCAACTTAGGGATTGATTAGTTAACTTAGTTGTTGGAAGTTTGTTTGAAACTTACAATTGCTGTGAACTTGAAGGAATTGCAGAATGATAAGAGTTGAAGATTGAAGATGAACTAAAACCTAATATATTTACTTATTTTGATCTGCAAACAGTTTATACTAACATTTTATGCTCAAGTTCATTTGAACATGTAGATTTCGTGCTGATTGAGTCATTGACTAATTTTTGCAGATGAAAACACAGCTTCCCCATCAAACACAGGGACTGCTGGTGATGATGTAGTGAGTGATGATGTGGTGAGTGATGTCCAATCAGTAATCGACACATCTGAGACACTAATGGGAGCCTCTACACAAACATTTGTTAAACCGAACAAAATTCAGTCATTCCCTGAAGTTTTAACAGAACAAACTCCACCAGTCTTGGCCTCAAGGAATTTAAAAAAGCCCGAATCACAAACCCAAACCCGTCTTCATAAAGCTTTCAGCCCTAAACAATTACGACCCGCGATAACAGCTTCAGAAAACGTTCGGATTATCTGTTCTATTGTGGTTGCAGTGTTGGTTATGTTAGCAGATGCAGGATTCCCTATTCTGGGCAGTGATGTTATAAAGAAAATCATACTTTTCAGGCCGCTTTTGCTACTTGTAGTGACCAATATGACAATTGTGGCTGCCCATTTTCTCTTGCAGAAGGTCAAACCCAGGTCAACAGGCGAAGCGGGATTTGCTGACCATATAGGTACGGTTTTGGAGTGGGGATTGTTGATGAAAACGGGTTCAAGTGCTTTGTTCATGGACTGTAGCGTGTACTCGGTCTTTCTAATTTGTGGCATGGGGGTTTTGCAGTTATTTGGGTTATAGTCTTTTGTGTTTTTCTTTGATCAAGTCACTGTATTCTACTTTTGAACCATGAATGTTTCTTGCATTTGTACACTTACAACTAGTTAATCATTGCGGAAAAGAGGTGTTGTGATAATTACTAGTGGTCATATAGTTGGCCGGGGTAGAGGTCCGGTTGAGTTTGAATTCAAATGGTAGTTTGTTACTTAAAGGTTGAATGATTGGTTAAATGTTAATTTCTGTTAGATCTAAATAATGTATTGTTTAATAAAAGTAGTAAGATGTGTGCTGGTGACTTCAACAGCTTGCTGCATCAACCGTTTGTTTGAAAACCGTCTCACATACACCTGCTTTCTTTTTCTCCTCTCACAGACCTTGGCTGGTTCTCCCATAAGCGCTCAGTGGCCACAGACCAAATAACATGATGACTCACAAAACCAAATAACGTGATGACTCAAACACGACAACAAATAATACTCGCGTAACTTGATGACTCGAACACAACAAACAATTTAATTGTTTCGCATACCTTAGTATTCTATGAAAAAACATAAGATAGCATAAAAAAGCTTATCGTATAAGTTTTGATAAACCAGGCCTCAAGTGTATGCTAGTAAGAAGTAATACAAAAGCTTATTACAAATCTGAATACTTAAACAAATTCAAAACACAACCTGAAGCCTAATCTGACTCAAAGGTTAACGACAACTCGAATTCAGAACAAAACAACTTCTACGAATTAGCAACAAGCTCCTCATGATGATTTGCTTCAACATCTTCACTCCCATCCTCAATCTCCTGAACTTTTGGACTCCAACCATACGCCTTCCTTCTTGCATCCCTACGCATGACCCGTTGTTCGATTCTCATTTCTTTAAATTCTTCTGCAAGCTTGTTTTCTTCCTCTTCTGGGAAGAATACAACTTCCATGTTTCCAAGCTCTTGATACATTTTTTCGATTTTTGATTTCCATAAAAGCCCCATTTCAGTGTCCATTTTCTTGTACGGTGTCTTAAGTAGATACTCATCAATCCCGCCTGCTTTGTCTATACAACGAAGAGCATGTGTTGTTACTTTTACACGAATGTGGCGGTCAAGGATATAACTGAAAAGCCGTTTTTCTTGAACGTTGGGCTTCCAGTTTCTTCGAGTCCTGTTTAATAACAACATTACGCAAATAACAAGAGTTACTGTTTGTATCACACTTCATATTAATTCAACAAAACAGGTTATATGCAAAAAGAATAGTGATGTGATATCCTTTTCTGCAGTATTTCCTGCATATTCTCCTAGGAGCACGTTCAATACGCAACTAAATTTTAAAACCGCATAAGCACTTATGCATAACACTTGACAGATAAGTGGGAGAGAGAAAGACATGCTGTTATAGCGACGTGTACAAGTGTTTATGCACTTCTAGTATATCTCTACCTAAAATTGGTTTTGTATTGAAGGGCACTCTACTATCTCAAATGTACTAAATTCCAAATATACCCTTCCATATTTAAAATAAGGGATCTTTATCTCTTCATAAAATACAAGGTATCTTTTATAGTGTTCATTTAGTACTTGTATATTTTTTGGGCATGACATTTCAGTGTTTGAAGTTTGTCAAATTGTTCCAGTTTAGTCTTTTGGTTACCTCACAACTTCTTAATCCAGTTGCACGCCAACTTGGCAGTCCACATGTACATTTTAAGGCAACAATACTGATATGGCAATAAAGACCAGAAAATAAAATTTAAAAACATTTTATTCAATTAATTCCTGCTCAACCATACGTCTATACACATGGACTCCAGCAGAAGCAATGTTTTTATATTTTATTGACACGTCAGCAACTTTTGTTTAAAAAAAAGGGAATAAACATGGACTTGGCTTAAAAATTGCTTAACAAGTTACCTGGTAACCAAATGACTAAATTTGGCATAATTCATCAAACTTGAATGACTAAACTAAATGATAGTTTTACAAACTTGAATGACTAAATGGCACAAAAAGTAGCAAAGTAGCACTAAAATGAAACACTAGAGAAAGTACATTGCTATTTTATAGCAAAAACCATAAAAATGAAATAAAAAAAGATAGAAGTCTGAATATACAAAGAGAACATATCCGCTTAAATGATTCACTGCAATGACATTGTTTTCCAAAAAGTTAATTCACTGGTCCCCAATGGGACATCTTGAGGTAAAGTGGTGTACTCCTTAACCAAAGGTGAAAGGTTGTGGGTTCAAATCCTACAAAGTGAATGTGTGGTGATTTTAGAAGTCAAGTAGGTCTAGAGTAGATAGCGTTTAGTATGTTTCGCCAGCATAAAGAAGTTATAGTTTAAGTGAAATATGCTTCTAGAAGTAACTGAAATTACTTTATCTACTATGGAATGAATAAATATGATATCTTTAAGGTGTTTTGAAAGGGTAAATATGAAATTATGGAATCTAGAAAGATATAAAAGTTTAACCTTTAGAATGATAAATTTGAATTTAATCCTTCATATGTAGATGGTTTTCATCCAAGAAACATGATAAAGGAACTATATTTCTGTTAAAGGCGTCTGGTATGCAGGTTTATCTAATCACTATTTCAAAATTTCTAATAATCTTATAATCGTCAATACATTTTTAGTTGATAAGAACAGAATGATGAAGATAAAGATACTACATATTTGTTTATAGAACTTTAACTCTAATTGGTGACAAAACAAACAAACATACCCAGTATATCCCACGCATAGTGAGCTAGACTCACATAGTTTTGCAATAAGTATAACTTAAGGCCATACTCAATTATTACTCATTAATCTAAAACGAAACCTACCAAATTCAAGAACTGATCTCTAAAACAGCCATCAAGAGCTACTCTTAACTTCTCTCTTGTTTTTTTCTCAAAAGCAGGTCAAATTCTACCTCTACTCTCTAATGTATCTGCAATATATATAGACAAACACACATATATTCATGGTTTTCTTACCTCTATAGTGGAGTAATAATTTTTCTTAAAAACAATTAGCATGGATAGGTGTTGCAATCTTAATATCAATACTCTAAAAAACATATCACTCTTGTAGCATGATTAGTGACAATGATTCATAGTCTAATCTGCTTAATTTACCCTGCACCAACCAATAACAGGGAAACATATCTTTCTTCAAGGTATATAAACATAACTGCATATCCAATCAACATAGACAGCAGATTGTTAAGCAGCCCCAATTGCTTAATTCTACTAATAAAGATTTCCACCAGCATAGAACTAGCAAGATCAATTGACATCAAACAATATAATATCTTCATTAGTACAGATTTCTTAAATGAAAAGGGGAGAGCGTGCGTACTAACTTGTTTCCACCTTTCTCACTGACTTGATTGCCGAACTGAATATGACGACCGGCGTAAATTCCACGGTGAGCTCTGCCCATGACCACCTTGCTGTCCGGCAAACTCTTCTTCAACGATTCTTTCACTCCGGCTTCCAAATTCTTCTCGCCGCCTATCTTCTTCATTATCTTCTTCACCATTTCCTTCGATCTGAATGCCATTTAATTCAATTTATGTGTTCTTTGTTGTTGTTGAGGAGGATGATGAAGATTCAATTTAGGCCCGTGTTTTCGGATCAGAGATTTTTGTTGAAATATTTGGGGGTTTAGGGTTTCATCACTGTAAGAAATTTCACTACTTGAATCAATAATTAAGTTACATGAATCGTCCCTAGTTAAGTAGTTATATACATAATGTGCACTTTAAGTTCCTTGGGTTTTATATTTGACCAATTTTGTTATGTGTGTTTTCATTTTATTTTCAATTTTACTTGTAAATACTACACAAAATACAACAAAAATTGATAACAAGGCTTCTGCTTTCTAACCACCGGTGGTCAATGTCTAGCTTTTGCATAAGTAGTAGTTAAGTGCGAGTCGAAGTTGTAGATTATCACTTTCCTGTAAGAGATCCGTCGGAAAAAGTTTTTGGGCTTTTTTATATTCATTCACGCCTGTGAAACTCAAAATTCAATTGAATTCTAATTTTAATTTTGAATGTTTGATCCAAGTTTGCAGCCAATTCGAACCGGAATATTTCCTTTCATTTCGATTCGATAGTCGAATTCAAATTAAGCAAATTTGAATTGAATTAAATTTTGAGTTTGAATAGAATCAAAGGTCTAATTCAAAACTTGAACTAGTTTTTTTGGATTTAATTTGAATTCAAATTCCGTTTCAAAATTTCAAAATCCACATAGTTTGGTTTGGTTAACTTGACTAACTTGAAATTTGATACCTTGATGTCACTCATCAAATTCTCTATGCATGTTTTTTTTGTTATATTTACACATCACATATAGTGGAAAAGTTGCTAAAACTTATAACGAATACAACTTAAATGGAACATATACTAGGATACCTACACTTCCTTCTCTTATCAAAACATCCCAAAGATGTTGCGCTTCCTTTCTACTATGATTTACCTTGAAACTCGTCAACTAGAGATGACATTGATCAATTAGGGTCAATAGCAGAGAATTGTGACCAATGATGGTTAGGGTTAATGTTGCTCAATTAAAGTTGCTATTAGTCAACGATGTCCAGTTAGAATGATTATCTGTCAGTTAGGGCCTTAATTAGGGGTCAATTTTATAGCCAAATGACCGTCGAAAATTTAAAGATCCATTTATTAGAAGAACTACGATCAAGAGACTGCTCTATCATAGGTCAACGTTATGACGAGTCATAGATAAACGATGTGATAACTTGTCACAATTAATTAATATTTAATAAATAATCTTTTAAAAGTTATAAAATATACTTGATGAAAAGTATATAAGAAAAAGAATGTAAAAAAGAAGAAAATTATGAAAATTACATTTATTTTTTTTGATACTAAAATAAAATAGTTATTTTGTATAAAGATAACATCGGGCAGTGGAATAATGAAATTTGTGGCAAACAAAGGATGATGGGTGTGATTAGTTAAGATTAAAAATGCAACATAAGATGTGTATGCATCTAAATGATAAAAAGTGTTATTTACTTGTTACAAAACATTTCATTGTTATTAAAACTAGAATTTATACCAAGACGCACGCTGCGCGTCGATATTTAACTATTAAACCGAATAACATCATATCGCTAACAATCCTTTTAGGACTGCGCGGCTCAGAACCAATGTCCGGTTGCAGCTGCATACCAGAAACGATTGTCAATCCAGGACAACCAACACCAGTTTTGGTATATCATCACAACCAGAGAACAACTAAAATGATAATCAAATCACCATCTAAAATAAGCTCAGTCTCAGATGAGCAAATGGTCATCATGAGAGATAACATTCGTTTCACGGGCAGTGCATGCATTGCAAAACAGTACATAATGCAAAAAGGATAGTAAATCCCTATTCATTCCCTTCAAGAACTAACATATATGTTAGTTAATTTCCCCGTCTCAGATAAGCTTAGGCCCATCATCATTGACAAAAACATTTTCTCGGAAACAATAGCAAGGCAACATCATGGACGTGGTAAACATCACCCAACAAAGGAAAAATTAAAACATATCAGAGTTTAGGTATGCATTTTAACAAAGTCTCAAATAAAGTATGGCTAATTATCATGAACACGACGATTAATAACATGCATAAACAAAACATTATCATACATTGACTCGGTCTCAAATGAAGCAAGTGCCCATCATCATTGACAGTTAACACAGTGAACCAAAACAGATTAGGGCACATCTGAAAACCCCAAAAGGACATTATAGAGATAAAGAAGCATAGAAACAACAAAGGCGGTTGAACCGCCAGTGTCACCACCTTGAACAAGTAGTAGAGGGTCTCCGACCACACCTCAACCAAAAACAAGAGGCAGAACGACAACCGTCTCCAACGCCATGGAGTAGTTCAATCACAACTTCATAAATCTATTACCGCATTGAACACACCATTCCTTCACTACAATTACTCAAAATGTGAGGATTTATCTTTTTTCTAGTATATAGTCGCAACATGTTTATTTTTAACATTTTTATTTTTATAAATAACTTGCTGTGAGGTTCGGGCCATATAAAAACAATATCTTTTTTTCGAAGTTATTTTATGGTCCCATATATCCCAAGCTGATGACATTTATTCTATCAAACAATCATGTATTATTGAAAACATTAAACATACATATAATTTAAGTAGTAAGAAAACAGTACTTATTTCTTTACTTTACATATACTGATAAACAAAAGTAGCAACAACATATATAAATAGTGTCACTAATCACCACTCAACCTTATAAATTCTTGAAATATCACACACCATACTATGTGTTTTACATGTTGAGTTTACTAGTATGGAACCCATACAACATGATCTTCTGGTAAGAAATGGCAAACCGGTACGGTTCCTGGCTTCACTTTAAGCACTTGAAACGCCAAATGTTTCGGGTTCCATTTCGCGGTATCCGTATGGCAAACCGCCACCGCGCTCACCTTCGTGCCATCCTCACCCGTCATAGAAACCGCATACGCTTGAGTACTAACGGTTTTGTGGCAATAAAAGACCGCGTACGCGTAGCTTTGCTTATGACAAACCACAGCTTTATTCGTCGCGAGCTTTTTAGCGACATTAATTTTGTACTTTTGTAACGGGGTAGTACTTTCTTTAGCGTTCACCTCTGTTGAAATTGCTTTAACACGCTTACCTAATTTGGATGTAGTGAAATCGACCATGGATTCCAATGACGTCGCGCAGTATTTCTCTTCGCCTTCGATGCCTTTGTTCTCGCATTCGGTAATCGTTTGCTTCATGAGTTTGGCTTCCTCTGAGTCGGGTTTAACCGAGAACTCGTCGTAGATTTGGGGAAGCTTGTTGGACGAAAAGGGTATCGAATCAGCGACGTTTCGTGGTAAAAACGTCGCTTTTTCGTCGTTTATGGTGAAAAACAGGCTCATTTCTTTGCCTTGATGCAAGTCGTTTGTGACGAAAAACAATGCTACATTGGGGTCATCCTTGAGCTGATCCTCGGATGCTGCATAGACGTAGTTAAACGGATTAGGTCCTTTACGCACCCCGACATAAACCGGCTTCTCCTTGTGACCAGTGTGCACGTTTACGCCCCCTTTCCCGACGCCGACATCCGTTCGCTTCCCAGGCTTTCCAGTGTGCACGCCCACACCGCCTTTCCCGACACCAACATCCGTCCGCTTTCCTGGTTTAGCCGTATGAACGCCGACGCCACCTTTCCCGACGCCCACTACGGTGTTCTTCTCGTCGCTCCATTCTATATTCAGAAGATCTTTGAGTGATTTTGGCATAGGACTGTTTGGTAACACTGACTTCCAGTAAACTTCTGGTGTCACTGCATGAGTACTTCCTGCAAGTGCCACCTGAAAATAACCAAATTGACCACACATATAATTAAACATTTGATCAAATAATGACTAATGACTAATGACTAATGACTAATGATGATCAAGATGTAAAACTTACAGAAAGAAGTGTACAAACGTGTAGAAGGCTGAACTTCATTGGGGAGATGAAAAAAGAAACTGAAAGTGAATGATCTAGTGGTTAATTAGATTTGATGATGTTTGATGAATGGGTTGATGTTGAATTTATAACGTGGGTCGATGAAGTTCATTTAATACATAATGCAACACATACCTATAAGAACGACTGGTTTTAATTACAGCCAACTACCACCAACGAGCTATATTGCAAAATGAAAGGTAATAGGTATGGCCGGTATACAAGAAACAGCCAACGGTTGAAAAATCATGCATACACGTAACACCTATGAGTAAATGGACTCCTTTTAATTAATATCACCGTTGCAATGATCCTTAGCCCAACTAGTTAAGGTTGAAAAATACTCAGGGGGGTTTTCTCAGCAATGGGTTTCCTCCTGAGGGGGTTAGGGGTGCGGTATCGGCTGGGAAACGAATAGGTGGGCCCGATTAAGATAACACCTATTCTTCGAAACATGGTCGCACATTTCCCGTTTAAAAAAAAATTAATATCACCATTGATGTAGCTGTTAGAATTAACAAATTTATTTTACTTTTAATATGATAGCACTTAGAACATTATTGTTATCAAATCATTAAAGTTACATTTAATTTATCCAAACTATAATTCAACAGTTTAACGATTTTTTAAAGTTTGTTTTATTTACGTAATGAATGTTTTTACAACGATGTCGTCGAAACCAAATCTTCTCTCCCTGGCCATAAATAATGTGACATTTTTTTATCTATATTTCAATAACCTAATTGACTCAACGCACCGGCTATATTTTGCTTCAGTTATTTCTTTATATAGGAAAACATCATTGTTGGCGTCATAATTTCAACTAACAAAAAGGCTATTCAACCTTCTTAATTAAATTTATGGCCAACATGTCCAACCCATTTATAGAACTTAATAGCAACTAAAAATAAAATATAATTAGAATAGCTTGAAAGTCATGAAGAAATTTTTTTAAATTTTAGAACTCTTAAATTCTTTTTCTTTATAATCATAACTAGAAATTAAAACCTGCGCGTTGTAGCGACGGTATTAAACCATAAAAACAGTTCAAACTGTTCATTAAAATAAGTATGGCAACTTGAACATGTATAATATATTATGTTTAATATGAAAAGAAAGTGTTAGTATAATGCTAATATGGAAAAAAGAACGTTAATATAATTGTCAAATATGGTAAAAAAAATAAAGACAAAACCTAATTGTTTTGTGTGTGAAAGGTGGGTAATTAAAATAGTTAAAAGAGATGGTCATCAGTGGGTTCAGAAACAACGCTTAGTAAATCACGGTTTAAAGCACTAATCAACTCATCTAAATGTTGTGTTGATATGTTAATTATTTATAGGGGTGCAAACTATCCGAGCCGCTCGTGAGCTACTCGAGATCGGATCGATAATAAGCTCGAAACGAGCCGAGCTTGAAAAAAAAACTCATTTAATTATCGAGCCCGAGCCCGAGCCTGAGCTTCACATATCGAACTCGAGCCGGCTCGCGAGCATAAACGAGCTTTTTATTTATATATTTTTATTTAATTTATTTAATATATTATATAAACACTATCTATTATATATAAAGTTATGATAAAAAAACAATTAAATAATATGAATAATGTTCTATATAAAGTATATAATTATAAATATATATATCAAAATTAAATATAAAAATATTAAAAATAATATTTAAATAAAATACGAGCCGAGCTCGAGCTTGAAAAAGTATTTGTTGAGCCGAACTCGAGCTTTAAAAATAAAGCTCGAAACGAGCAGAGCTCGAGCCCATACGAGCTCGGGCTTGGCTCGGCTTGGCTCGTTTGCACCCCTAATTGTTTACATACTTATTTAACTAAAACAAACAAAGTAAAAAGAATATAAAGACACCAACAATCCCGTTCTCTTAATTGTAAATAAAATTAATATGAGAACGTAGTTATAAATAAACATGTCGTAATGGTATACACGAAATTTAAAAAAGACGTACATTACGTTGTTGTAGAAATAATTGTAAACATATTATATTTGAACGACTTTTGACAATGCGCTGTGACAACTTGGTTTTGAATAAAATTTATATAGCAAACATAAGTAGAAAAAAACATGTCAGAATGCTATGTTTGGAACTTAAAAAACATTATGTTTTAAAATAACAATTTCAAATACAATTTATATCAAAACGCAGATTAATTAGAATCAATACTTTTAAAAGTTTCAAGAGAAAACGATATACATAAAAAAATATATATAATGTTAAAATAATAATAGCTTTGAGTTGTTGTACCGTATGCTTCAGGGTCTTATACTATTGTGGCTCGTTATTGTGTGTGTATACATGAGTCTCTTATGTGTGTGTATATAACTAGGTTAAAAATATGTGTGTTACAATGGTTAAACTTTTTTTTTTTAATATTTTCTTCAAATAATATATCATATATTTCTAAAAGAGGCTTTATTAATAAATAAAGAATATTAGTATATTACTTATGGTGTAATCATATTATTTATCAAATTAAAGAAAAATACTATTATTTAATAGAAGACAGATATGAAAAATCAAAATCTAGAATTCACTAAAAGTTGACATGTGACATCCAGTATTTAATAAAAGAAAAGCGAGAAAAACAACTTTTAGATGGTCTACAGAGCTTATACGTGTCACTCATTATCTTTATTTATTAGAAGAAGATAACTATATTGTTATTTGGACTAATTGATTTAGTTAATGAAGTTAATTAACTAAGTAAACAAATCGAAATAATGATAATTTTATTATTTAAGCGAATATGTTTTGGTAAGAATGGGGCTTAAAAATAAAAAGAAAGGTTCAAATATAAAATCTACTAAAACTAAAAATTGTTGGGAAAAATTTGTTATATACGTATTTTAGAAATAGCCACTTTGTTGACTTTTATGCAATTACCTCAAATTTTATTCAGCGTTCATCACTTTTATGTATGACATTATTTTTTATATAAAAATTACATCATAAAATGATAATTTTTAAACGAGTACATTATTGTTATATAAAAAGATGAAAAAAAATTATGCTTTTTAAGCTCATACTCGTCATTATTTATTCAGTGCAGTTTATTGTATCTTTTTGTTAGTTATTGTGTTTTTTTGAATACTATTGTGTTTTCTAAATGATAAATTAAAAAAAGCATAATGGTGGAATAACATTGTTGTGTATCTCTAATATGTAAAAGATAATAATAAATTAATAACTAATAAATCTAATATATTAGAAACAACAACAACATAACACAATGTCTCATTGTGTTTTTTGATCATCATTATGTTATTATGAACACTATGAGTTTTAAAAAATATATTGGTGAAATAACATAATTGCGTACTTATACTTGTAGAAGACAATGATTGAAAACAACAAATTTATATAATCTTTTAAAAATAAAGACAAAAAGAACACAATGTGTTATCCTTAACACTATGAGTTTTGAAAAATATATTAGTGAAAGTATATCGTTGTGTACTTTTAATTGTAAAACATAATAACAAATAACAAGCTTTTATAATCTATAAAAACAATGATAATAATAACATAAAATGATCTAAAACGTAAAACACAATGCTTAATACATATAACAAATGATGTAAAATGTATGATATAATTAACTGATATTTGACGCAATAAATACATAAGACACAATAATCTAACGTATTTGACACAATTACCAAAATGCACTACTCTTTAAAACAATAAAAGGGCACATGTCAAGCTCAAAATCTTTCTTAAACTTTTTAGATTAAATATTTTTTTTTACTATAACTGTACCCTAAGAATAATTCTAAAATTGTAGAACAAGAATTTATAAAAAACAATATTAGACAAGATGTTTCTACTCTAATAAAATAGTAACAAAATATGAGAAATGACAACATCATATTTCTTCTCTCCAAAATTTTTTTGTTTATCTCTTCTATTAAATAATTATATTAATTAGTATAATATTAATTAATGTTTTTAGATTAAAACAGTTTTTTAAAAATAAAAACATAGATCTTTTTATTGATGTTATTTCTTAAAGGAACAAATTTTTATAAAATAAGATATTTTTCCAAAACATCAAACATTTTTAAAAATAAAAAATCTTTGAAAATTGGTTTTTTATTAAATTTTTATAAACCAAAGACAAAAAAAAATAGGAGTTATAATAAGGAAACTTTTAAAAATAACATTTTTAAAATGGTTTATTATGAAACAAAAAATCTTTAATTTATTTTGGAAAAAATAAAAAAAATTTAAAAAGTTGATATTATTGTTTTATTACTTATAATGTTTACTCATACGTAATTTTAATCATATATTATCTCAGAATATCATTTTTATATTTATAGAATTTTTTTTTAATATTTTATTTATTTAACACACGTAATAGACGAGTTTACTAAAACTAATTTTTTTTATATATATTTAAAATTAAAATGCCCTAATTTTAATGCACTCAACCCAACTATCCTAAAATAACAATTTGATTTAAATCCCCTAACTTTAATGCACACAACCCCGCTGTCCTAAAATGATAACTTGATTAAATTGCCCTAATTACTTTTAAAGAGTTCTTGTATTTGTCGCCTTATAAAAGTCCTTAAATCTACGTTTCTGCCAATAATGACTAGATGAAAGTTACTCCATAGGTCTTTTTGTTTGGACTGCGAAAAAAAAAATTTATTATCATTAAGGAAAGAGCATGCAGTCTAGCAAGTTGCTAGAGAGGGTAAATATCATCACCATAGGTAACCTGATGGTGATATTTTATCGCAAAACATATTGCAAGTAAAAAAACTAACGGAAAGATTACGAGGAGACTTTATTGATGGATTATCAATGAAAATTACCGCCGACAGATTATTTATGAAATATCGATACCTTACATGCGAATATAATTGGTGGATCAGCAATGAAATTCTCGCCGAAGATTTAGGGTTATTGGATTTTAAAAATCTCAAGTTTTATTTATTGGTCGAGATTATTCCCAACTCAAAGAATATTCGCATACACTTTTAACTTTAAATTTATATTCCTTCAACGATTCCTTACTAACTGAGAGTTAAACTCTGTTAGTTTTTTTTTTATGAAATGGAGCCAACAATGGACAATTTTTCAACTTTGTCATCGCACAGCCTACATCTAGTTTATTTTTCGATGTCTAGCCTGCAACGTCACCTGAAATCGACCTCCAATTAGTCAAGTGATTCGGATCAAAAGGTAGAGATTGACGGGTTTAAGGGCGCAGAAGTTTCAGACTGACGGACCAACACTACACCAATTTGATCCTATAGTGACAATACCTATAGCAACAACAAAATTTAGTCTATATAATACCTATAGCAACAACATGTCGAATATAATCGAATGAAAAGTGTGGCCGAATAAGGAGGAGAGCCCGTAGATGATATGAAATGTCTGAAAAATGTGTTGGGAGAAAGGCGCGGGTTTACTAAAGACGTTGGGCGCCAAGTTAAAAATCCATCGCCTTTCGCTCATTCAAGCATTAGCGGGTCATCTTCCGCTAATGATGATTGTTTCACCCAATTGGAAGAAGAGTTAAAGAAGTTGCGAGAGGAGGTTTCCCAACTTAAAAAAAGGAAAGGAAGAAACGAGGAAGACGAGGACGAAGACGTTGGTGATGTGTAGAAAAAGTATTAGTTTCATTTGTGTAAAAAGACTTTTGAATGTTGTTAGACAAACTTATGTATTATGTGTATGAATTTGAATGAATATTTTATTTTGAATGTATGTGTTTTTGGGAACAAATGTAGACATGAAAAACGAATCTTGAAATCAGATTCGGTGTGGGTTCTAGAAATGAACCCGGAAAACAGCAGCTTCTGGAAAATCCATAATTTTTATGCAGAGTCTATAGGGACGACAAGTCGCCCCTATATAGGTCTTTATAGACCAGACTTTATTAATAAAAATAAATATAAATTAAAATTATAATATCTATAAGAACGACTACTCGTGGCAAAAGATCGTCGCAATAGGTATTTTCTATTTTCTTTATTTTTGGTTTGGGAATATACCATAGACACTAAAATATAGCAACAACATGTAGTTGCAATAGAAAACCTATAGCAACAAATCTCTATTGTGACGACAAATTTGACCTACAGCGACGGACCTATTGAAACGAATTATTAGCGACAACATGTCGTCCCCAATATCAATAGCAACGACAAAGTTTACTTTCATGGACGACGTATGTCGTTGCTATAGGTCTTTTTTGGTGTAGTGCAAATGATTGATTTCAACATTGTGTTTAGTATTTTGGTCATATAAACAGTCTACGTTATAGAAAAACTAATGATGGTAAATTTGAGTTAGTAAGGGATCGCTGAAAGAAAATAAATTTAAAGTTGGAAGTGTCTGTAACCATTTTCTTAGTTGTGATTAATACGAGCCAATAAATAAAAGTTAAAATTATTAAAATCCAATAACCAAAGATTTATGAAGGGAGTTTCGCTAATTAATTTCAGACGGCATTGTCCATCAGTAATTTCGTTTTCATTAAAAATTTTTAAAAAATCTTTTTCATTTTCTATAAATGTGAGTAATATTTCAAAAAATAAAAAAAAGTTACTGAAAAAATATATTTTATTATAGTCAACATGTTTTCTCTATATAAGATTGTATTAATACGGTATTTCATTTTCATTAAAAATTAAAAAAAATAGTTTCGATTTCCTGTAAATGTGAGTAATAATTCAGAAAATAAAAAAAATTAATAAAATATATATATATATATATATTATATATATATATATATATATATATATATATATATATATATATATTATAGTCAGTATGTTTTTTTCTATACAAGATCGAATTAATACACAAGAAACAATAGATGTAAGTGTGAGAACGGGCATAAGATGGTGGTGCAATTGGCTTAGGCTACCTCTTACTAATCTCTTAAAATGGATGGGGCACTCTGATCACACCCATCATATTATATTATAAATTAATCAATCAAATTTTATCATGTCATATTATATCATACAATCAAATTTGTTGGTGGCAATGTCGTCTCATCATGCACACTATATCATTACACCACACACATACAAGAGCTCATCCTGAGTATATGCCGTGAAAAAGAAAAAAATGCAGCCTAGAGGGCGGCGGCAGTTTTGCCCCTTGACGTAGGCGCTCGCCGTGTCCTTATGGCGGGTGTGTCTAGCCCATCCTAACGAAGTGGTTATTGACGAATAATTCTATTATTTACTTTTATTTTCTTTGTTGGAATTTGTCGCTTCTGCCACTAATCCATCAATAATTACCATGAGATATCGACAATCCAATTTGACAGTGATACTCCATCCTAATTTTCTATTAAGTGTCTTTTTTTATCACACATCCAAGGTATAAGCAGTTTTATGATTATTAACTTTTTTTTATTGCACGTTTATTCTATTAACTACTAAACCAGAGTAAAAATTTTTGTTCACTCTTCTACACTATTTGTACAACTATTAAAAAGAATTGAAGTACCTTTGATAAATGACATTATTCATAAATCTTTCTCAAATATTAAACTAATTAAAATCGTAAATTTTTAATAGGTTTTGGAGTAAATTACAAAAACAGACTTTTATCTTTATAACTAATTTCAGCTTTTAACATTTATATTAATAGTTATACTAGACAACTGATATGTACATGTTTAATTTGTTTTATATTTGGTTTTTATGTCTAATAGTCGCTGGTTTGCATCGTTAAGTCATATGGTTATCAGATAAGGGTACATGTGTAAAAAAAATTCAGAAGTGACATAATAAAAATAAATCAACGTATTAAAAAATATGATTAGTAAAATGTTAAGAACGACAAGTAATACCTCAAACAAGTTCTATATACTTTTATCATCACTTTTTAAAAGCCACTTTTATAAGAAAATGATTGTATCATATGGTTTATCAATAATAAACTCAATACATTCAACTTGTAACACAATACAAAATCATAAAAAAATGCAAATTAATCGTAACAAGATCATTAGTATTGGCATTGAACAGTGTGTCAACATAGACAACTAAAAACATAATTGTTTCAATTGTTAGTGTAGGACAATACAAAATAAAATCTAATCTAATAATTATTCACGTGTGATGCCACATGATATTTCTATAAGTCATCTCACCTTAGTTTTCCACCCATACAATTTATTTCCATTTTAAATATTCAAATAACTAATTCTCAAATTTTTTTACTTCTCTCTCTCTCTCTATGTTATAAATCCAAATCATTTTTAAATCTTAATTTTTAAAATATATTTTTTTATAAAATAAAAACTGAGCATTTTGATTAAAAAATATACTTTGTCAAAATCAAAATTGTCTAAAACTATGAACTTTTTCTAAAACAACAAAACTTTTTTAAATTATGAGATATTTTAAAATCAAGCTTTTTAACAAAATAAAAGTTTTATATAAAAATATTTTTTACAAAACAAACCTGGAGTTTTAAAAATGAGATATTGATAAACAAAATAAAACTTTTTCAAAGCAATAATTTTTAAAACAAAAGTTTTATAAATAGTAAAAATGTTTTATCAACTAATCAAAGTACTTCATTTTATATTTAACATTTTACAATGTCTAACTCTTCATTAAAAAATATTTAATATTTTTTAATTTAACCCGTGAATACACTGAGTTATAACCTAATACAATTCAAAACACTTAACTATCTAAATTAAACTTATATTTGGCCGTGCAAGTTCAACAAATATGCGCTTTGTGATCGAACTTACTAGAAATGATAGTTGTGTTTTTCTTTGATATTTTTTTTATATCTTTCAGTTCTAAAACAAACTTCTTCTTTATCTTTTTAGGCCTTTCAATTAGTTTGTGATGAGTTGTTAGAGCGATTGCGGTTGGGACTTGAATCATATAGACTTACCATTGATTGGTAAACCTTAAAATTATTGAACATTTTTTCATGTCTCCAACTTATAAACAGATAGTATCCACTATTTTGAGAACCGAATCAGATGACGAAACAGATTCCTTACTGGTCTACTACTCGGACCAAATTTAAAACCAGATGACGTCATGATTATTTATATATGATATTATATATAATTATATATATATATATATATATATATATATATATATATATATAATTCAATCTAAATATTTTATATGTGTATTTTATAGTTATATATAAAATATAACATAATCTCTTGTTCAACCCCTGAACTGGTTCCGGATCCCATCACTGAACTGGGATGAACCGACCGGTCGAACCCATCGAAAACAAACTGGGGCTGCTCCAATCGAGGCCCCCTCCCATTCCCGGGCGGACTGGCGGAACCAATCAGAGCCTAAAAACATCGGTAGTATCTAAGTTTCTGGTTGTCCAACTTGTTGACATGGTCATTTGTAGTATCTAAGGTATTATTGATAATAATATATACTAAATTTGTTTGAAGTTTTACTCATTGGTGTCAAAAAATTTTAGTATATTTTCCTAATACACTGATTTGTTTTTAGATTATATACGCCAACTGAAGGTTTTTTTACACATCTACCCATATGTGATAACTAAGTTACCTAGTTTAATGATGAAAATTAACAACAGTTAGAGTAAAGGATCGACTAAGATGAAATAAACAATATACATAAAAAAAGTTTAGTGTAATTATTCTAAATAAATGTTGCAAAGTAAAATTAGGTACATACATAAAAGGTCATTTTCTATAATTTACGATATGCATATATAAGCGTAACGTACCAAAAATGATTTTATTATGAAAACGAAAAGTAATGGAGATATCAACATTTAATCTAAGTTGGACTTTCCTTCGAAATATCACCAAACAACTACTATATTTATTGTGGTCGTTGAGACGTATCTTGTATCTTAACTAATTAAGTACGGTGATCACTCTTGACAGATGTTATGTATACGGTTTTATAGTGATCAAATAGACGGTAAATGCGGCAATATCTTCATATATTAATTTAGTCATTACATATTGCATAAAAATATAAAAAATGGACGGAGTACGTGTACCAGTTTTAATTATATATTATTCATCGTAAATAGAATTTTTTTCATCATTATAATCAGACATTAAAACACACACCGAGGAGTGGCATACAAGCGTGCATATACATATTTTAAGGGTTAGTTCTAGTATATTTTTTTTCATAACAATCTAGCTTTTGTTACTAATTTATACTTTTTATAACCGAATTATCATCAATACTAATGTATCTTAGTTCATCGTATAAAAATAAAAGGACATGAATGGCCAACCAAGCAACCACATACCACACTCTCTACATGAATAAACAAATTTTTTAAGAATTATCCCATTTAAATTATTCATTTATATATGATAATCTTATGAATAGAATTAAATATAAAAAATATATAATAACAAATGATCAATTAATTTCTTCATATAATTAATTAATTTATCTGTACATATTTCTTTCTCTCCAAAATTTGTTTCTGACGATATAATTGTACGTAATTGATGGTGAATACTCCTTCTTACCTTTCCGTATAAAATTTCTTCTTTTTATCTGAAAAGCCACACACGGATACATATACAGGGAAGGTTTAATTTAAGAGAAAAAAAATGTAAAAAGAACAGGAAGATATATGAATTATTAATCACATTAGTTAAGCGACTCTTGTCAATTTGGGGCTAGCCCACTTGGTAGAGGCTTTGTCTTTTAGAGGAGAGGTCCTGGGTTCAATCCCAGACATGGTGTAATTTGGAGTAATTTAAGAGTAGAAGTAGGATAAATTTGCTGTTAAAAAAAAAAAAAAAAAAGTTAAGCGACTCTTAGATATATATGTGATGTGTGTATATGGATGGAAGTTGAATCATCAGTCATATATATTAGACAGTTATGTATATTTGTGTACATGCATATACGTATACACGTGTTTGCTGTAGGAGTCATGCTAGGAAAAGATTAAAAGCATATCTAGGTTTCTAAAATGCCAATAAATACACACTAACTTTTCGTCTTACTGATACATTTATCCTTTAAAAACACCTCTCCAATCATTTTCAACCGTTATTCTTTTTGAACGGCAAATGTACGACACTACGTCGAAGGATATGTGTTATTTTAATCGAGTTTACTCATCCGCTTCCCAGCCAGGACTACACTCCAACCCACTCAGGAGAATACACATTACTAAAAAAACCCACTGACTCAACTTAGGTGTTGTTTGTTTTTTCTGCAGCAAAATGTCTGCAGTCTGCGGACCACATCTGCAGACATCTGCAGAAGAATAGGTGGACCAAACGTCTGCAGTTTGCAAGAAAAATACTGTTTGTTTTTTAACATCTGTAGACTGTAGAGGGGGCAGTGACGGGGCAGGCGTGGTCGGCGTGATCTGCGGGCGGTGGCGGGTGGGCCGGCGGTGGCTACGGGCGGTGGCGGGTGGGCTGGTGGTGAGGGGAAGGAGGAGGGTAGAATGAGAAGAGGTTAGAAGACCCGTGAAGCCAATGGTTCATGTTTGCCTCATGCAGACATCAGGAAGACCTTTTTTAATGAAAAGTCTTCCGGAAATCAAATAGTATGCGCACTCAAAACGTCTTCCCGCGTCTGTGTGCGCGCAGATGAAGAGATGGGGAAGAACTTTTTGAAAAAAACAAACATCCCCTTAATACCTCACCTTAACCATGAGAGCGTTTATCAGAGTGATATTTGAACTCATGACCACTTCATATTTACATGTCATGAATACCTTACCCTAACCCATTAGGCTAAGGGGCTGTTTGGCAACTTTTGAATGTGTAAGTGTTGAACCATTAAAAAATCTGAACCATTAAATGCTGAACCAGTAAGAGGTCTGAATCATTAAAAACTAGTATATTGCTTAACTATTTAGAGACAAATGTCTGACCAATTCAGATAATAACTTTTAACCATTCAGACTCAGTATAATGCTTAACTATTTAAATACAAAAATGCTTAACCTTTCAGACATCTGCTTACGAAACAAACACTTTGAACCATTAAATATTAAACCATTAAAAAATCTGAATAATTAAAAGTATGAAACAAACAGTCCCTAAGTTTCATGTCATGACTACCATCATTTACATTCATTTTTCATAACCAAAATTTTCTTCTTATAAACTATTAATTTTAATTTCATAATTTTAATGCTATTAATATGTTTATATATTTATTAATTAAAAATAATACGTATATTTATATATATAGATATATCGTACTATATAATAAATATAATATTCTTTTTTAAATTTGTTTATTATTATATATTATATATTAGTTAGAAATGATAAAAAATTATAATTTAAAAGAATTAACGAAAAAAAATATTTATATATTATTTAGTAAGTATAATTTTTATTTATATAGTTATAATTTCTTGAGTTTAAGTATATGTGTAAGATTATGTATATAATATTTATAAATTTGATTTAAAACCTACCAATTGAAGGGAAAAAATTAAAAACCTAACACGGCTTAAGCAAACTTATTTGTAGCCATCTTTAAGAGGTTGATGCATGCGTCAAAACCAACCACAGAAATGATGTGCGATGAGCCGTCCTTGACATCTCCATACGTGTGGGTACCTCGTCCCCATGCTTGATCGTGTGTCAGGTCACTTTCAGGACGCTCTAAAAAATTCATCTTCTAATTTGAAACGTGTGTGTATGTATGCCATCGACCCATAACGTTAAACTACAATTTTTCAATCTTGTACAAACCCGGCATTAAGTATGGGTAGTCACGGATGTAGCACTCTCTTTAAGGTTCTTATACTGACAAACTACTATCAATATTTCTTTAATAAAAGTAAACACAAAATTTATAAAGTTGATGAACTTATATCATATCAACTCGTCATTCGTAATTTTCAATAGAACAAGTGAATTCAGTCCATTATATAGGGTACCAAACGCCTTGTAGTATAATGATACTTAGGTGTTAAAAACATAGCATCTCAAGTGGTTAAAGTTGAAGTCTCATTGTAAACAAATATGGTGTAAGATTCAAAAATATTGTGTAAGTTCACCATTAAAATTAAAACACTACTATAATGATGCATTTTTACCTCTTAAAATCATTTAAGATTATAATAAACATTACATCTTAGAATAAGATTATTTACGTTCTTATTACATGTCTCAAAATATTTTTATGCATTTACTATAACAAAAGGATTTTCTACATTAAGATTATAATTTTATGATGTGGAGGAACTTAAATACTCTTATCAGAGGGCATAGATTTGATTTAATTTACAGTAAACCATAAATTATGTAATTGCTATTTTTCTCATTTTGCTTTGCTCATATTGTAATTTTAATTCAAAAATGATCTTTTTTTTTGTTTCTGACTCTCCAGGGTTTTAAATTATCATTCATAAAAAAAAATTAAATGATGCATCTATCATTAAAAGGATAATTGTGCAATTTTACATAGGGAAGGGTTTAAATGCAATTAAGAGAAATTAAGAAAACTATTAAAATAAATTTAAGCTTTTGGTTGGTTAAATTCATGGTTCTAGTTCTTTTGAATAAAAAATATAAATATATACTTGGGTGGGACTCTTTTCAAAATTATTTAGAACCATTAATTTTAACCAACCAATAAATTTAGTTTAAATTTTTTTTAAATTTTCTTGGTTTGCATTTGAACTCTTTCCATTTTACACACACACGTATATATATATATATATATATATATATATATATAGACAAAATCATAATTTATGCAAACGTATTGTTGTTAAAATTCCATTCATATGTTATTGTTCTATTCATGAAACCTACATTGGATATTTCATCTTTTCATCTTCGAACCTTTCATTATAATTGAGTTACGAGATTGTCAGCTTCATCGATGGGGGAGCAGGATGGATCTTGTTTTTTGTGGAAACCATTGCGAAATTAAGTTGTATAATAGAGACTATCATCTCTAGTTGGCACATCCCTTATATCGTGATTTAGTTCCACTCGATTATGATTAGGTTATTGATGAATTTTATTTTGCAGTTAAAAGGGTAATTTTGTTAATTTATATGTTTAACAATTTAAATTAAGGGGGTTAATTTTTTTGAATGAAAATGATAGCTTTTTAAAATATTGGGGAGCTAGATACAAAAAAAATCTTGTTTGAATAAAATGACAAATATGACCAAATCAATAGAAGAAAAACAACATTTTACTTTTATTTATATGTAATATAGATAGAAAATATGGTTATATGTCAAATTTTGGGGAGCTGTAGCCCTCACCAGTCCTAGAAAGCTCGTAATGTTCTAAATTCATTTTCGCATTCTTCATTTTTTTTCTATACCAACGAAATTCGGTAATCGCCAAAATCTATAGCTAATTTTAAGATAAAGAAATCTATAATCATTAGTGACAGAACTCGCAACATATATACTAAGTTATTAATTTTATGAGTAATCCCAATTTTGATTTTTGGCAATTGCACATTATTAATTTTATGAGTGATAGCTACATGTTTCTTTTGAGACCAAACTTGTGTTAGATATTATAATGTAATAAATTAACTAGTTGGCCATGATAAAAATAATATTTATCAAACAAATCAGGGGATATGAAATATATCTCCTTATTAGGGTCGAGCTTTTTATTGTGAACTAAAAATGCATCAAAATATGATTTAATTTCTTCAAATTTCACATGTGAAATTCGTATTAAAGTTTGCTTCAATTTAAATGAATTTAAAATTCAAAAGACACTACCCAAAGGCAATTTTGAAGCAGTTTTCGGCTAATTCGCTAAACATATGAGTTTTTCATTTCAGTCTCTGCTCCTGGTTTGGAATTTACTCACACAAACATACTTTATCTTGATTATTAAATGAGTATTATCTAGTTAGTGTATTTAGGTTGAACCACCAAATAACTTCAATCTGAAACACGACTCTCAGTTTCATCCAAACGTTATATCATTTAAAAATACGAATCATGTGGTTTAATACGTAGAATATATAAAGATGGTTAAAAGCTTCTAAACATGGAAAACTTTACTTTTGAGAAAAATACAAGGAGCACTACATGTTTTTAAATTAAACACTTTTGGGAATCTGAAGAAAAGGTTTAAAAGAAATTGGCTTAGAAAATTTAATAGAGAAAGCAACGAATTGTCCCTACGAGCGTCTAATCAAACTTTTAGTTTGAGAGATTATAAATAATTTATGGTTAAAGGCGCCCTTTTAAACTATCTTTTATTTTTCATACCTCCGTGAATTTAAAATATTCTCTTTAAAGTTTGTTTATTTAATATATATGCATATAACGCCATCAATAAGTCAAATGGAAAACTATTGGTTTTTTCTTTTTGAGTTAATTTCTTTTTTGTTCTTTGTGGTTTGATCATTTTAACGATTTTGCCTTAATAGTTTAAAAATAGCCAAAATCCTTTCTGAAATCACTATTTTTTCTCCGAATTGCTCCCCTCCTCTAACTCCGTTTAATTCTCACGTTAAAAGGGACCCACAAAAAAGACATAATTGTCCCTCATGTGAGGGGCACGTGGGTCCCATTTAACGTGATAATTAAACGGAGTTAGGGGCGGGGAGCAATTTGGAGAAAAAATAGTTATTTCAGGTAGGGTTTTGGCTTTTTTTAAACTATTGAAGCAAAACCGTTAAAATGGTGAAGAAGCAAAACAGAAATTAACTCTTTCTTTTTTGTTTATTTTGTCTTTTTATTTATTCTTCTTATTTTACTACTATTGGCTTTATTATTATTGTTAAATCTTATATTTCTGTTATTGGTATACACATATATTACATAAACTCAATTTAGAAGTTACATGATATTTTTTTTAAATTTCAAATATACCATTGTAATGCTCTTACTTTTATCAAAACCAAGTTGTCGCAACACACGCATGTGATCTTTATTTTAGTTTTCTCTTATAACGCTTTTAATAAAATGTTTTAACGATAATATTTTCTTTAAAAACATGCATGTCATGCACTTTAAAATCTATAGATCATTTGTCTTTAAATCAAAGATAAATAAATAAAAATATCTAAATTTGTAAAGGGCTAGTAGCAAGTACTTGATCAATTCAAATCTTTAGATATGATAAAAAGATAATAAAAGGGAACACATGTTACTCTTTGGTGTATTCTTATTTGTTTTTTCCCATCTCTCTCTTATTAAATGATGATATTAATAGTAATGGTATTAAATAATAATAAAATAAAAAATATATATATTTTAGATAAAAAATAACAATGATACTATATAACAATAATAATTAACGTAATGATTTTATTCTTTTAGCCAATAAAAACTTTATGATGATTTTATAATTCATATTTAACCCATGTTACACATGAGTTCTAACTTACTTATATAAATTCTTGTTTAAATGTTTATGAACATTCATAGTTCATTCTCCATCCACATCCCTATAATTTAATTAAAAAACACTATATTTTAAGTTTATCTATGTTTTTCTAAAGCATTCCGCATCTCATTCTTAGTATCTGTCATCATCTTAATTAGATAATATTTATTCATTCTTTTTCAATATTTTTCTTTTTCTTCTACTCAAATTCATATATAAAAATATTTAAAAAGAATAGAAGATGAACAGTGAGTCTCTCACTTTATATTTAAAGGATAAAATTGTTTTTAAAATATAGGATTAGGTATAAGGATGATAAGTAAGATGAAGTGAATATTGTAATGTTTTTTGAAAATTTGAAGGATGAAAATGAGGATGAAATGCTCTAACTTTCTGACCGGTGAGGGTGAGAGTTAGTTTTGTTATAACCCAAAGTAACCAATCTAATTGTTAAAATGGGCCAAAGTGGGCTTTTCTTTGGTTATTATTTATGAACTTTGTATGAATTTGTAATTTTGTCCTAAAATTTTAGACTAGTAGAAAAATATAAAGGATTAGTCTTTCTACAAAACTATTCAATTTTCTTATTTATTAAGACAATTATTTTAATTTCATTTTAATATATTAAATTCGTTTAACATACAAAATGAAACGATTGAACTATTTCTATACGAGGTATAGTGTTTAATACACTATCTGATGTATTAGTGTAAACGGTTGTCTGTAGTCTCGGTAAACGATCGTTTAAAGATGAAGCAAAGAATTGCTTATTTTTTCAACTTTTTCAGGCCTAGGGGTGGTAAACTGGTGATTTGATGTCACTGGTTAACGATCGTTTATGGCCTCGGTAAACGACTGTTTACCTTTTCATAATGGAATATCTACCATCGACTTACTCATCCAAATATTTGACAACTCAAACTTTACAAATCAAACAAACACCATCACAAACTCATCCAAAACCCCATATAAGAAACATACTTTCAAAAACCCAATATTCACTTAAAAATTATTTGTGCTTCTCCTCCATTTCTCTCAATATTAATAATTTTAATAATCTATCTCATAAACAAAGGTAAAAAAACTCCCTTATTTATATATATATTTGATTTAAATTTCAACGTGTTTTACATCCTCTTTGTTGCTAAACATAGTTGTTTCTAGTAATAGCATCAACTTCTCGTCAAGAGATGGCATTGGTTCGTGTTACGAACCATCCTTCGCCTAAGTTTCGTCAAGGATAGGATGAGCTTAAAAGACTGTTAAGCATTTAGATAAAATATTTGAGCGTTCGCATTTGATACCTTGGAATTTGTTATGGGATATCGACGAATCTGCATGTGCTCGTAACATGATGAATGAGTCGTGAAATAGGTTTTTTTGGCCATCAGCTTCCCTTAATATAAGTAGCCTTGTTTAGAATTTTTCTCTACGTCTAACTTTGACTTGAACAACCATAGTTATGGGTCTTGTATGCTATTTTAATGTGCTTGTATATTTTTTGTCATTTGATGTTTAATTTTTTTTTTTATTATTTTTTTGTAGTGACATGAATACAATCACTTTCATATTAGGGGTGCCGCGAAACTTTCCGTGGCCTAGTTTGGTTAATTAAGCAACCTGATTTTTTGAATGCTATTGCTAGATTACTAAAGAAATGTTTTGGCAACAAATTGGCGAGGAAGGCCGAACATATTTGTGGTGGTACATATGTTACCTGTGACACCTTACATATTTCCCACATCGGTCGTTGACAGAATAAATTCATGGTTCATAAGTAATGTCTGGTCTCTAATATCATCAACGCATTTTGGGCGTATTGTCTGTGGATGAGAGGAGAAGTACACAGTTAAGCGTGCTCAGGTGGGAGCAATCCAGGGATGGGCGACCTCCATGGGAAGTTTTCACCTGAGCAACCAAAAGAAAATCCATGAGCTTCTCGTGTGCAAAGCGAACAATATTGGTGGTATGAGGGGCCGGTTGTTACAGAATGGTATCAGAGCCACTCCTGTGCCGTTCTGGATGGTGGGACAAACCTCACCGGGGATGGTGAGTGCGTTCTCGGGCTCATCGAGGACGATGAGTCCAAAGGGGGCGGGGTGATTGTGACACCCTACATATTTACCACATTGGCCGTGGACAGGAGAGATTTCTAGTTCATAAGTAATGTCTGGTCTCTAATATCACCAACGTGTTTTGGGCGTATTGGCTGTGTATGAGAGGAGAACTCCACAGTTAAGTGTACTTAGGTGGGAGCAATCCAGGGATGGGTGACATCCCTAGAAAGTTTTCACCTAAGCAACCAAAAACAAATCCGTGAGCTTCTCGTATGCAAAGCAGACAATATTGGTGGTATGAGGGGCCGATTGTTACATTTACCTGCGTGGCTATTGCTTTACAGTTTCTCACCCCTTAAGAACTTAGCCAGGTTAAATAGATAAGTTCTTTTGTCTGGTATGTGGATCATGAAAATCTTATATGGATAAACATATTGCAGATTTTCCACACGCTAGGTGGAGGTTCAAGCATAACAATTAGATGTGAGTACCGCTAGTCCATGATGATCCAAACATACGCCATCTTGAGCTTGATGAACCACAACAAGAATTCCGTGCCGGTCGGGATGAGACGTTACAGACGATGGCTCAACAAATGAACCATTTCATTGATTATCAAAGCCAGTACAATGAGTGGTTTTATCGATAGACAACGGGACGCGTCAACGCACGTTCACCACCGCAATAGCATTGGCCTTCATATTAGAACCCACCTCATGATCTGGAGCTATAAAACTACATTTTTATTAATTTGTATGAATGGCATGTTTAATAAATATAGTACTTAGTAAGTTATATAATATATACATATATAAAGTTTTTAAATTATATAATATAGATATATAATATATTTCATTTCTAGTAAAATTATATATAGATAATATAAAATTATGTTATATTTCTATATATTATATACTACTTGATTATACTTTGCTGGTTTTAGTTTATTTTATAAAATTCATATAATATATATATTTTAGAAAAATTATATAATATATAATTAAGTATTATATGAAAATAATATTATATAATCTCTCTACTTTAATAAAATTATAAATGAAAGGACATGTGTCAACTTCACATTATTACTCATCAAAATTTTCACGCTTTTATCTCTTATTTAATAGTTACTATGATTTCTAATAATATTATTTAATGTTTTTTATAAAATAAAAGTACTTTTCAATAAATTAAAAAAATTTCCTTTTATTAATGTTATTTATAAAGATATAAACTTTTATAAAATAATATTTTTTTAAAACATCAAAATATTTTAAAATTAGTATTTTTAAAAAGTAAAAACTTTATACATAAAAATAATTAAAATTGGGAGTTATAATTATTATTTTTGTTTAAAATGGTTTGTTTTAAAATAAAATATTTAGTTTTTTTTAAAATAAAAAAGTTTAAAAAGTTAATATCATTGTTTTATTACTTAAAACAACATTGCAAACACATACTTTCAATTATATCTTATCTTAGACTATTGTTTTATAATTAATAAAATTTTATTATAATATGTTATTTATTTAACCCGTATAATACATGGGTTAATAAAGCTAGTATGTAATATAATATATAATATATTAAAAAAAATACATGAAGGTTCTCAAAATAATAAAATAATAATGAAAAAATGATAAACACCCATAAACGATCAATTTATGGGCCTTCAAACTATTGTTTGGACATTTCAGAGCATTCACATCATGTTTATTATTTTTATTTGAGTTACGTCCCTGAGATTTCATAGAAATTGTCATTTGAATCCAAAAGTTTAAAAGGTTGTCATTTGCATCCAAAGGTTTCACAAAAATTGCCATTTGCATCCAAAGGTTTCACTAAAATTGTCATTTGAATCCATTTGGCTACATCTAACTAACACAGTTAACTTTTTTCGTTAAGTTTCCAACATGAGAGTTATTTTAATAAAAAAATTAGAAAATAAAACACCAACTCACGTGAGGGTTTTTATATGTTTAGCTTCTTTTGATAATTGCAGTTATGTTTGACTTTATAATATTATTTTATTATTTTGTCTTGTTAATGTATTTTGGTTTAGTAATCGTGTTACTTTTGCCCGTTTTATCAAACATAGATTTATTTTATTTAAAGTTTAATTATGGTTACGATACTTGATATTTTATGATTATTATTCATGGTAGGTAATGTCATATTATTAATTATTTTTATACTTTTATGATAATCTGTCTTTTATGGTTATAATTCAAATAATTTATGTTTATGACTTGTTTGTTTATTTATATATTTTTTTGTTTTGTAAGTTTTATAAAATTGGAAAAGAATCACTTTTAGTTAGTTAAACTTATATTTTATTTTATCTAAAAGGACGTCCAGAGATAAATTTCTTGATAAAATAAAATAACTGTTGACCTATCATTTCTCGTAAATTAAAATTGCAATGATGATTACCAAAATACACTGAACGCCTAAAACTTAGCACGTAGATCTTATTTTTATTATTTTGTAATTGTTTTGACTAAAATACCTCTAATGTAGGAAACTTAACGGAAAAACTTAACGGCGTTAACTAGGAGTAGTTAAGTGGATTCAAATGGCAATTTTTGTGAAACCTTTGGATGCAAATGGCAACCTTTTAAACTTTTGGATTCAAATGACAATTTATATGAAACCTCAGGGACGTAAAACGCATTTAACTCTTTTTATTTTTATAACAAAAATCATTATTTTTTCTCTCTATTTCTCAATTAAATAATATTTTTTCATAATTTTATTTTTATCTTTTCTCTTTACTCTACTCACAACCACTTTCAAAAATATTAAAAAAATTATAGAAATTGAAAAGTGATTTTTCAAATATACAAATGAACAATAACTTTTATCTCTAATTCACTCACAATCATTTACAACCAATGCTTAAAATATAAGAAATATAATCACATAAATATAAGAAACCTACTGTGAATGCACTTAAGTGATGTGAACCACCTAGTAGCTGATGTGGGAAATAAAATTCCCTTTATATATTACAATCATTAATCCTCGTCTAAAATACCTACGCACCTATGACTTATTGTTTCTAAATAATGAATGATTAACCTTTAAACAAAATGTTATAAATGAAATTCAATATTTCTACAAAATAAATTTTATATCAACTTTTTTTTGATTGATTTAAGAGTTTGCCTATTTTTTAAAAAATTTGATGGTTTGTGATTTTAGATGAGTTTGGGAAATTTAATTTATAAAATTTGTTTAGTAACGTTTTTGTATTCTTTTACAAGTTAAGAGATATCACTATACCAAAAGCAAGTTTTGTGACTTTTTCATACAAGATAAAAAAACATATATTAGTTTTTTTTATGATACTAAAAAATAAATGTCATTAGCATATAATTGACATTTCTGAGGACACTTCTTATGTATGTTTTTTTTTTTTTTTAAATTTTATGCCTTAATAAGGATTCTTAAATGAGGTTAACACATGTTTAGTATCAACCAATATTATTGAAACCAATATCCAAATCTCAGTAGGAAGCATGAACTATTACAATTATAGTTAAACCGATGTTCAGTCGGTTTGACAACAATACTCTTAGTAGATAAAATATTTCTTAGTAGATAAAATTTTAAGCTTGTTAGTCACTAAACATATTACAAGTTCAACATTCAATTATTAAAACTTGAAGGAAATAAAAAGTCACTTTATAGAGTTTTTAAGAACTATTATATCTACACCGACGATGTATGTAACTCTTCATTGTTAATTGTTTATGTTATCCAACTAGACAGTGGTTCTATTATTATTTTAGTGGACAATTTTATTTTACTTATGTCCAATGAACGATTCAGACCTCTATTTCCCCGAGTTATGCAATATACAAGTTTGGTCGGTTACTTTCAGTCCATCCAATCATATAACAAGATGTTTCATCAAAAGGTTATCCATATTTCATATATTACGACTACGTTAAAATAATATGGAAATTTAATAAATGTTATTTTAACTAACACATCATAAAGATAATATTTGTGGTGTAACATAATTTGTTTACATCATATTGGATGTAAATATTTGATGCATACTAGGGCTGAGTTACATTAGGGCCACAGGGGTTAACCCCCCCTCAATCTCTCTTTTTCTGCTTCACTAGTGTTAATTTAAGCCTCTAATGTTAATTTTTGGTTCTGTAGCTTAATTTTATATATATATATATAGTTTGTTCTTCTAAAAGAGTTTCTTTTGGCTCCAACAAAGTTATTTCTACAAATATGTATGTTGACTTAAAACAAGTTTACATGTCAGGTATTTCTGCAAGTGTGTGCGTAAATTTTAAATATTTTTACATATCTACGTAAGCATAAAAACTAAAAAGTTATTATTCTTTATTAAAAATGAAATGGGAAAAAGTTAGAGGTAACTTAAATAGAAAAAAAGAGAGAAAATAATGACAATGGTAGTAGTAATAACGATAACGAGAATGATAACAATCAAGATAACTAATAATATTATTATTTGCCCTCTTTTCGCTTATTGTCGTTATAGACTTATACTTCATGAATCTGCTTATTTAAATTATCCTTGCCTATCACAATTAAAAAATTGTACTTTTGCTGTGGATGATGTGAAAGACACCATCAATGAGTTTTCATGATCAGTCATGGCCCCTCGTGAATCCGCTCATGGATAATTTGTTTTCCTATGTGTATGCGGCCCTCATTTGCTACAAAACCCGCTCATATTTTCTAAAGTTTATTTATTTTACATTCAATTGTGTATCTTTATGTACAATTCATTTTATTTCTTATGTTCGTAAATATTTAATCGTTTATTTATACACGTGTAGGTAATATACCTATATGTGCCTTACACATATGTAGGTTATGTATTTATATAAGTTTTTTTTTTGTGTGTGTATATATATATATATATATATATATATATATATATATATATATATACACATATATTTGATATATATTTGAATTTCATGAGAGAAGTAAAGTAAAAAATTGTGTGTTATCAATCTCTTCTATTTAATAAGTTTTAAATTGAAAAAAATAATTAATTAATTTGGTTATATTTCTTCTAATAAATATTGCTACACATAAAATATC
Source organism: Flaveria robusta (assembly GCA_025506415.1). Classification (NCBI taxonomy): domain Eukaryota; kingdom Viridiplantae; phylum Streptophyta; class Magnoliopsida; order Asterales; family Asteraceae; genus Flaveria; species Flaveria robusta. The sequence continues at coordinate 1,149,853 of CM046472.1, read as the reverse complement.
TCATGTATATGTAACTTATAGTTGTACATATGTAATTCGCAGTTACATATGAATAACCTAAAGTTTCAATTATAAAATGGTTTTTGAGAATCCACTTATATATATGTTGTAAGTGTTGGGTTTAAAAGATAGTCACTAAATTATTATGCTTTGCAATGAAGTTATTCAAATTTCCTAATAAACAAACAAACATGATATTTACCATTAAATTCACCGAATTAAAAAAAAATATTCTTTAATATTAATAGTACTGCTTGAGTCAATATTATAAAAACACTCAAGCTATACATAACACTCTAGGCAAATCCATATTGATCGTGAATGAAAGAGATGTTAGGTTAATATTGAATGGCATCATAGTTTAGTGTGCTTGGGTGGTAACAATCAATAGATAGGTGACATTATGAGAAGTTTTCATTCGGACAAAAGTAAAGCTGTGAGTTTCTCGTAGGAAAGTAAATAATATAGATGGTGTTAAAGGCCTGATGCTACACTATAGATCATACATGGTTGAGATCGATCTTAACCTAAAGTTTTCGAGCTAAGCTGGAGTTATTTCTAATAATTCTGATGCTAGTTAATGATTAAAAAATATAAAAATCCTTGCTAGTCTATTCTACAATATGGCCTTAATTGTATAAATTTTCATCTAAAATTTAATCCAATTTTATCTTAACTTCTCAAACCAATATCAGACCTCTTTTCCTAAAATGATGAAACATATATGATTAACAATTAATCAATAATATCAAGTCTCGTGGGATTAATGCTGGCTCGATACACTTATCAATCAACACGTCTTAATCGAGTAGGTACCCATTTATGCACTATGATATATGATGGGATATCTGCCATTATTATGTTTTGTTTTTGCTAATTCAAAGGGCATGTAAAACACCCTAATCATTACAACTAATTAACAAAACTAAAAGCAATTGTAAAGTTGTTATTATATAACTTGAAGGTCATCTGTTAAAGTAATGGAAACAACCTCTTGTAGAAATGTAAGATAAAGATACGTACATAACGCTAACTAGACCTGACGCCTTGAACCCCTTTCACGTGGGGGGTGCCCTGGGTTTGTCTTCTAATTAATAATGGTACATACGCAATCATTGAGTTGATCTGAAGCCACTATGAACTAATCAAGCTTTTCCATGTTCATTACAACAAAACCTCCTAAATCATCCTTCTATCTTCTTGTCCACTTTCCATGCGTCACTGGTAGGGAAATAAAAATAATAATATATATATAAAAAAGGTGATCTCATCTTAATTACCTAAATTCCATTATTGATCCCTTTTGTTTCAGCTTTCGATCAGCAAATGAGCTCAAGAGACTTAAGTGATTATCTTTTAGTTACTATTTAAGCTGGCCTATGATAATATAAAAGGATGCCTGTATTAATATTTTGAGCATTATTTCCATATTATTATGTTTTCAAAGATAGTTAGTTTTTTTATTTTTCGTACACTTCAACGATTCTAATCATCTAAGGATATATTATTTAACATGTCCGTCCTTAAATAAGAAGAGTTTTCAAATACTCTAAAAAAACTAGCTAATCATCGCAACTTCAAACTAATGAAACGCCGTTGAGACTTGAGTCCATAGTACTAATTCTTCATATGCTATGTTTAATATTTGTTGTGCAATCTTCCTCCTCCTTTAACTTAGGTTTTTAAACATATAGAAGAATTAAATTAAAAATAAAATTGCATTCAAAACAAAGTATTTTTTTCATATATATTTGTGACACTAAACATCAACATGCATCAATTTGACACCACTGAGCTACCCTCATCCGTAGCAACCCATGGCGCACCATCCACATCGATCAGTTTTAAGCAAAGCCTTGACTCTGCTACCCACTACAAGAAATCTTAGCATGTTTTACCTTATAATATATATTTTATCAAAATACAATAACTTATAATGTAAACTTTGTTTTGTAGGCTCAAATTGCAAGTTTGTTTTAAAATCCGAATTTTTTGTCACAACTTAAATAGTTTAGGGATTTGAAAAAGGCTTCAAGTAAAGCCAACGAAGATGATTCGGACGAGAGGGTTGAATAGTGTATTGGTAGACTAGTTTAAGTTTGTTTTTGGGTAGTTTTATGTTTAAGTTAAACAAGATATGTAAGCTAGTTACTTAATGTTTATGTGTAAACATTATATCTCGTTTTTGAACATTAAACTTTGTATGGTGTATTTGTGTTTTTAGGAAATTTGGATTGATTTTTATAGGTGCACTATTGGTTTGTAAAACTAGGAATAATAAAATATAAAAAAATACTTTAAAAAAACAATGATTATTTAGAGGCAACATGTTGCCGCTAATGGTATTCCTGGAATTTTTTTTACTATATCTTCAATGGTGACATATATCGCTGCTAATTAATACCCTAATTAACAGCAATTTTCTAATAAGTAGTGTGGAATCATTTGCAGCAACTTATTAGTGATGGTATTAGCGGTGATAAGGGTACGATTTGTGACGTCAGATGTCGCCCCTAAAAGAAAAAATCTTTGTAGTGACTGGTTTTTTTGATCAGTTTACAAGCTCATATGTTATCAAGCCCAACATATCAAAATTTAAATCGCAATAGATGGAGTAACCAAACATAAATGCTACCATTGGTGTATCTCCATTATACCAATGTGATCATTTGCATGTTACCATCTTTTGAAGCTTCACATGTGTACATGCATTTTTTAAAATGTCTAAAAATTAAATCTTTAAAACTTAACATAAACACATTAATTAAACATATCAAGCTCTTTTTCTCTTCCTTTCCTTGCCTCTACTTTTGTTCAGCAAATAGCACAAAGCTTTTGTTCTTTTCTGGGAGAGTCTTAAAGTTTTAGCTTTAAGTTGAAACTTGTTGATTAAGTATGCTTTTCCAAGTCGAAATCATACTTTTCATACTAACACATAATCAAGTCTTAGACATGAAAATTTACGTGTTTTTTTAACGGTTATTTTATTGAAACGAAACAGCCACTAGCAAGATGCTAGGGCCACGAGAACAAAAGCATTACAACGAAAACTTTGAAGAAAAGAAATTACAACACTTGTGCCACACAAGGTCACAAACATTAGCCCTAAACTTCATCCAGGCAAAAGAATGAACCATAACATTTTCAACAACCATATCAACTGTCTGAGACCCGGAATTAAATGCAAAATAGTTTCTTGCCTTCCAAATAAACCACATCGTGGCCATGAAGATGACAAACACCGCTTTCTTGTGACTATTAGGAACATTCATGTCAAATGAGGAGGAAAGCATGCCATGTGGGGCGGAATGAATATATACCACAGATGAAAATACACACGTAACCTTCTCCTTTCAGAGCTTATGTCTTGTGTGTACGCACATGTGTGTTTGTATGCATATATGTATGTATGTGTAAGCACATATGTAGGACGATGATCATCATAGTAAATTATATTATTACCTGAATCGAAACAATAAATCTAAATCGTTTCATCTTTTATATACAATTAATATTTTTTTTATTAATATTATGTTTCTTACATACATATACATATATTATGTATAAAAACTATCAAATTAATCTGTTCGTATGTTTTTTATAAACTGCAGTATATATCTGTATACTGGGTTAGAACCCCGTGTAATACACGGGTTGCTAAAATTTAAATCTTTACTCTTTGCAATAGATATTTTCTTATTACATAAATATGAAATATTATACAACTTTTAACTATATTTACTATAAATATAAAATACTTAACAAAAATAACTATAAAAATCATTTAATACACGGGTTGCTAAAATTTAAAACTATACTCTTCGCAATAGAGATTTTCTTATAACATATTTATGAAATATTAACAATTTTTAACTATATTTAATTTAAAATGTAAAATACTTAACAAAAATAATTATGGAAATCAATTAACAGGAGAAAGACAAATAAGAATAAAAAACGATTAAAAAAATTTATATAATTAATAGGAGAGAGAGGCGGAAAAAAATATTAAGGAGGTATAGGAAGGTGACACGTGTCATTTAATATTTTTATTTATTAGTATAGATGTGTGTGTGGGTGGATGCACATATTTGTGTGAGTGAAGTGTATTACAAAATAATAAGTTATTATGAGAACAAAAATAACAAACCTAAATCATTTAAACTTTTCATCACATTTTTAAAAAATTTTTAATTCTTACATACATATAGTTATGTTTATAATTGCAGAATTTCAGCTTCGAGGAAAGGGTCATCAAAGCTGGGAGTGTTTTTTTGTGAAAATGTTAAATAGAGAGGACTAATTCTACTCAAAATTCGAACCTACGTAGAAAAACTTCAACAGATTTACAGTCTGTCGCTTTTGACCACTCGGCCACTTTCCCCTTCCCGGGCCGAGGCCCCCTACGTAGCTTCTGGCGAAGCTGCGAGTTCATGAGCAAGTGAATGAACGAGCCATGTTCCTAAAAGGAGTGACCCTTTTTCTTTTCTTCCCTTTCCCTATCCCTTTAAAGCCTGGTTGGGCGCTAGCGCTTGACTAATAGAAAGTCAGGCTCTTCTGCTGAGCGAAGCTGCGAGCCTACCCTTCTCGAGCCTACAACAATAGCTTACGCTTACCAAGCCTAAAAATAGGGCTACAGCAAGCCAAGCAAAGCTAATAAACAAGTTTCATAATTGTTTCATTTACTGACAAAATTTTGCTCATGAGAATCCATCACAAAGCATAACAACAAAACCGTGATAATTGAAATTCTTCACGAGATACGTCTGTGAGAAATCCATCAAAAAACAGTCGTAAGACATCAAAGGGAATTGAACCCTAAATAAAGAAATATCCATTCACAACTCCCATCAAGAAATCTAAAGCAAAACGTAAACAAAGAAAACTATCGTAAATCCATACGTCGCAATACCCTCAGCTTATAGAAAATCATATCAGTGATAGTCAGTAAACTAAACTCCGTTAAATCCAGACGTAAAAGTGTTAAAAATATATGTTTAGTGATGGATTTCTCATAAATTCCTTAGTCATTAAAACCTTATGGTACGTGCATGCATTGTATTAGTGGTATGCCCGATCACCAAAGAACATATTATGTAACATAATATATATTTCGCTTTTCATGAACTACATTTTTTATTGGCTGTTCTCACTTTGTATATATGAAGTGGATTTTAATTGTTCTTAGAACTTAACCAAAGGATCATTAATTAATTATGTTTAGGTTACATGATTAATTAGAGTACTTTGAGGAAGATGATTAGGCCTAGCTAGTATGTTTGAAGAGGTGCTACTTTTTGATTATTATTATTACACAAGTCAACGAATGATTAAGGCAGAATTTGCCTACCAATTAGCATTCGCTAAGTGCTTTTAATGTGCACCAATTATGTACTTTAAAGGACAAAATGAAAGATTCTTATGAGTTTTAAATTTGCATGACTACTTATTAAATTTATAATCAAGATTCATTGTGTACAGCATTAAACTTTTTGATTAACTTCCATACGACCATTATTTAAATAGAGTCTTATGTGGTGTTTGATTTAAATATTGTTCAATTCATTGAGGGTATTATTTACGTAGGGCTTTGTTCAATACAAAATCAAAATTAGGTAGAGAACTTTAAAAATCGTAAAATCAAATCAATCGCGCTTCATTAAGAGCTACAATCAAGCCAACTTGAATCCACACCAAGCAAGTCCCTCTAACATATTAGAAAACAAAATCTAAGTTGGAATGAAAAATTGAAACCAAAGAAGCACTAGCTTTAACCTTTGTCGTTCACCCTTGGGGATGGTCTAAATTACTCATATCATCATAGAAGCTCGAGAAACAAATATAACTAATATAATCCTTCTCACGAGTAGGGTCTATAAGAAGTGAGATAAGAACAACCCTTACCTCTATCTCATGGGATGAGAGGTTGAATCTTTAGAGTCCCTTGACTTATTAGTATACTCGATTTTATATTTTATTCTTCTTTTTGAAAATGTAGAAAGCTAAATCTTAGCCTTAATCGTTGGTCTACTAAAGATATTAAGTAACACTCATATTTTAGAGATTTTTATATTAATATTCATCTCATATATACTTGTAGCACCCAACTTTCCGGTGATTGGTCTCAATCAAAAACTTAAAGGAACGAGTTATGAATGTTAAAGAAGCGTTAAGGGTAGGGTTTGTTAATGACTCTAAATTTGAGGAACCAAATATGTCAAAATCCGAAAGAACCGATGTTAGGTTAAGAAAGTCGCTAACATTTAATTCCCAATTCTTGTGGTTGATCATAGCTTGATGGCATGATTTATTGTAGACGGGGATTTTACATGTTAAGGAGCCATTTGTTGGTTGTCATCTTCTTTAAAATCTACTTCATCAGGGTAAGCGATCAAAACCTCTTCATTCGTGATCGATGATGTACGATGATCGACAAGTGGAATAAAATGTTTTAGGTTGCAAGGAGTGTTGATTTAATATTGTTTTAGTTGCTTTGAGTGCTTCCGTCTAAGAGGCGCTCTAGGGTATTATTCGTGTATAGATTCATTATCTTTGCATTCAAGGTGAGTTCTAAATGCACTCTTTTATGACTTTAAGACTTATATGCATGTTTGATAAAGACTTTACGAAAATGATAATGCATTATTTATTGTTAAAAGCAAAGTAATGATTTTATAGTATAGAATGAACTGTTAACCAATATATTTTAAGGAATGAGTATAGTTAAAGTCTTAGCATTCATTTATGTAGCTAGTAGTTGTGGGTCTTGCATCTATTTCTTCACTAGATATAGTTAAAGGGTTAGCATCCATTTGCTTAGCTGGTATAGTTGTGAGTCTTGAATCGGTTGCGTGACTGGTTATAATTAAAGGCTTAGCATTCATTTGTGTAGCTAGTGTAGCATGAGTCTTGCATTTGTTGTTTGACGGGATATAGTAAAAACTTAGCATTTATTTGCTTAGCTAGTATAGATGTCTTGCATCTACTACTTGATTGTGTATAGTTGTAGGCCTTGTGTGGTTGAGATGGTAAATGATTTTATGATTAGGAATGTAATGAAGTAAAATATTTTTATCATAATGTTTAAAATTATGAATAATCATGTTTAACCAAAGGGTTTGAATGATATTTGTAAATTAATATAAAAATTAAAACTCATTAAATAAAGTTGATTTTTTTAGCATGTATGTTAGATTGATATATTTATGTATGAGGATAGAATGATCATCTTTGCATGAACGAAGGCTACCCATGTCATAAAGACTGGCATCATGTTCAAGAGATTTGTATTGAACTATTTTTTTTATTGAATTATTGTTTATACCCTGTCTTAAACAATGGTTTTTAATGTTTTTTTCCGTAATGCGATGAAGTTTTTAGTTTAAGAACTATGTTTATGTTATAAAAGACCAACTGTGAGGTCTCCTAGGTTTGCGGCCTTACAAGTTTGTATTAAAATTAGGTTTGAGAGATTCGAGCGTTTCTTGATACCTGGAGTTAACCAAGAATGGGCGAATGATAAGGATGCTAGCACGATAGCTTCATGCTAAAGGCTAAGGCAATAGCTTATGCTATATCTCATGATGAAGCAAGGAAGGTTCCTAACATGGTGTCAGGTTTGTTTCTAATTGACGATATCTTTTCTAATGTTCTTTTTGACTTTAAAGAAAGAATAAGTTTTGTATCTACTATGTTTTATCATGCATTAAATAAAAAGAGTAAAAGAATAAAAGATATGATCGAAGTAGAAACTAACATTGTTTGATCCACTAGAATAACAGAAATTATATTTGATTGTCATATATAATTGAAGCGTCATAAATGTCCTATTAGGTTATTTCTTATGACGCTGGGAGGGCCTGATGTTGTATTGGGAATGGACTTGTTAGTTAATCATGAAACACGATATGTGAATGGAAAATGATCTATTTTAAAGCATTAGATGGTTGCCTAGTCACGATACATAGTAATAAAGTACGTACATTGGCAAAGGTCATATCCATGATCAAGGGAAAAAAGTTTGTGTTGCGAGAATGTGAAGCCTACCAAGCATATGTTGTTGATCTTAAAGATGAAACAAAATACTAACCGGATACAACAATAAGAAGTTATGTCATAAACGTTCTGTACCCATGGTGTTCAATTTCCTTGATATGTTCCTTTTGGATCAACCGGGACTTCCATCAGAGCAGGGATAGAGTTTTAGATCAGTCTATTGCTTGGGGCTTAGCTTGTTCAAAGTAATTTATCATCTGGGTCCTTGATAAAGGTTTTATCCGACCCACGTATCACACATTTGGGGGGGGGGGGGGGGGGGGGGGGGGGGCTCTGATTTTGTTTGTTAAGAAGGATGGCAAAATGTGCATGTGTATTGACTTTGGGAGCTGAATAAGCTCACGGAAATAAATATTTACCTACTATCAAGACTTGATGATTTATTTAATCAACTAAAATGAGCAAGTTGATTCTCCAATATAGATCTACGCTCATGATATGATCAAAGATTGCATTCCGCAATCGTTATGAGCATTACGAGTTCATTTTGATGTTATTCGATCTAAAAATGATCACACATGGGAAGTACTAGAAAAGTTGAGAAGGAAGAAATTACATGCAATGTTTTCTAAATGTGTTTAATGACTCATGAACGTTCAGGTTTCTAGCCATATTGTAACCCTAGTGGAATCCATAGTAGATCCCACTAAAGTTGAAACTATGATGCAATGAGATGTCCCATACACACAGTTAGAGATTCGGAGTTTCCTAGGCTTAGCGAGATGTCCTATATAAGACTTCTCAAAGATAACTACGCTATTAACTAGTTGACACAAAAAAGGTAAAGTTTGTATACGTACTAACCAAGAAAAAGTGTTTTAAGAATTGAAGAATAGATTGAGTCAAGCTCTAGTGTTAGTTTCATCAGAAAATGATAACCTAGTCATATACTCGAAAGCTTCTTATTAAAGATTTGGATGTGTTCTTATACAAACGGGTAAGATAGTTTATGTGTCATGAAAATTAAAATCACTTGAAACTAAATATAATTACATATTGAAAAAGGATGGAGTGGAAAATAAAAACACATATAACTCATTTAGATAATTAGATCAGCAATAAGAATTTCTAATTTTTTTATAAGACTCCTCTCTACCATTCATTTTGTTACTTCTAAGATTATATATATATATATATATATATATATATATATATATATATATAATATATATATATATAAAAAAATATATATATATATATATATATATATATATATATATATATAATATATATATATATATATATATATATATATATATATATATATATGTACACACACATATATAGGAGAATAAACGGTTGTTTAACTCACTTTTATTACGATAACACGTTAACACTAATATAACAAACACTTACATTATGATTATGTAGTGTAACTAACTTTTATACCGTATTACACCACTAATGTAACAATTTTTTTCAATTTTTAAAAAATTTCACCCTTCTTTTAAAATCGTCTTAACTTTTTTGTATAATGTTATTTTTTTATACAAATTACACTATTAAATAGATCATTTTAATATCTTTAATTCGAGCATAGTCTTGTTATATATATATATATATATTAATAATTATTATGAACCACTACTTTTACCACTGTAACTCTAATTTACAATGATGATGTGGTCTGCTATGGAACAATAGTTTGGTTAATTGATTATCGCAATAAACAAGGGTTAATGTTCGTTACTATATATATATATATATACATATATACATATATACATATATATATAGGGGAATGATCAAATGAAAACTTCTTTTTTTTGCGAGAACTCTAGGAACCAATGTGAGCCACTAGTTTTCAATAGCAAAATAGTAAATAATATAAACATAATATAAAAAATTATAAAACAAAAAATAAGTTGAAAATAAAAAAAATAAATACACAAAAATATTTCTCTCGTTTCCCTCTTTCATTAAAAAAAATAAAAAAAATTTAAAAAAAATAAAAAAAAAACTCCTTTTTTTTTCCGAAATTCGTTTTACACATGTGTAAAACTAGATTTATACATATGTCAAACCAGATTTACACATGTGTATAACAGGATTTACACATATGTAAATAACAGGTAGGTATTTTTTTTAAAAAAAATATATCAATATGATAGGCGTTGGAAAGATAAAAAAATACTGAATTTTATGGTGCAATTTTTTTGAAAAAATAATATCGTGAAAAAAAGTTATGAACATTTTAAAAAAAAGATGAAAATGACATGTGAGTTGCATGTGACTTAATTTGCGTGGCTGAGATTGGTTTCTAAAGTTTTCACAAAATAGGGTGGTTCTCAAGATAACCCTACCCTATATATATATATATATATATATATATATATATATATATATATATATATTTGTTTGTGGAAATTAACCTTAAAATATGCCTTTTTTTTCTTCTCCATACTCATTTGAGTTTTATATTGCAGGCTTCAAAGCGAAGTTACATACAATTTTACACCTTTTTAATGATTAAATGTTTATTTGATTTTGATGCATTATTCAAATGATAGTGCTTAACTTTTTTTTTTTTTAATTTTCATTAAATTTATTTGTTAAGAACTTCAAAAATGAGTTGCTTTACTTTATTTTGTAGATTTAGCAATCATAACTTAGGCATTAATCATTTAATTATAAGTTGATTTGATTTCTGAATTTAAAATGCGTGTATGGGAAAACTTATATTATAAAAATATTGATTAATAATATTTTAACGCTACTTTCGGTTTAATTTTATCGAGTAAAAGAATGCGAACTTAACCAACAAATTATTGCCCTTTAAACCTGGTTAAAGTGGTAATAATATTTAACGCACGCTTGTAATTATTAATATATTATGCGTTCTGTCTGAACACTATAAAAATAAGATTATTTATGAATAGCATCAAAATTCTGCTTTTTGAACTTTATTGTTTGTGTTTCTAGATTCAAATGATTAATACATTAAACAACAATAATGCATTTATGCATATTACAATATATAAATTAAACATTTCGAACGAAGTAAAAGACAATTAAATTAAAAGTGTCTAATATTATGAACTATAATATTTGATATTTAATCTAGACTAATGTTTTTATAAAAATGACAAGTTCAATGGTTACTCCCTTTTATAATATGATGCTTACGTTAAATTAATATGAGGGATAAATGTGGTGTGGATTCAATTGCAAGTATAAGATTGTGTAGAATTAGATGTAAACTTGTTATAAAAAATGCTTTCTAGATTAATACTTATAGGCTAGGTTAGAACTTCAAAAGTTCCATGTCAAACTTTAGCGACTTTGAGTGTTGTAAAAAAATGTCACCAGACGATCATTTACTGGTCTCATAAACTAACATGCATGAACAAGCGGTTAACATGTTAAAGTCCCTTGTTAGATTAGAGGAGGAATAAGGCTAATGAAGACGTCATTATCATCTAAAACATCAAAATACTATAAATGCAATTGATTACTTCCTGATTACTTCCTGATACATACATCCTCTCTAACTTTAAAATCTTACGCTTTGTATTAATCTTTTACCTTTAAGTTTAGGTCTTTGAATTGAATGTCAGTGCACAATAATTATAACTTAGATTATGGTTGATTTCAATTTAATTTTTTCCACTTATAGAAATATAGTTATTATGTAAACGATTAATTAACTAAAAGAACTCAAAATCCAAATATTTTGTATATGTCTTGGTCATTAAAGATGTATTTGCTTGGCCATGTGGATTGTGTATATCATTGTAGGCAACACTCGCAAGTGATACAACTTATAAGTGGAAAACATACTAAGTAGTTCACATAGGTAACTACTCCCCACTCACCCATACATATTATAAAACATAACCAATCATTTAGTTGTTTAACTTTTCAAACTAGTTGTTTTGACATGTTATCTATAGACTAAGAATCACACTAAGAAAAAGAAACTAACCACTCTCTTTAAAATATACAAAATAATAAACTTTTAATAGCATTACAACAATATAATTGATTCGACTTATTTTTAGACTTATTTGATATAAAAATACCAGCTTCACATCCTTATGTATTTTCACTAAATACATATTCATGTATTTATATAAATTAACAATTGTTATATGTTTCTAAGTATTAAAAAATAATAATTTTGACATATGTTACTTATTGGTATAACATAAAATTATATCTCTACTATAATAAAAAATAAATGCGGATGACACGTGACAGCACCACATTCCTACTCATCAAAATTTTCTCGCCTCTATCTTCTAATTAATAGTTCTTATAATGACTAATAATATTATATATATATTTTTATAGACTAAAAATACTTTTAATAAATTTAAGAAAAGTTTTTTTTATTAATGTTATTTATAAAAAATGAATTTTTATAAAACAAAAAAAAATTAAAAAACAACAAAATACTTAAAATTGGTTTTCCAAAAAATAAAATATTTATAAATAAAAATAGTTAATATTGAGAGTTATACCACTTAATTTTTTTAAATGGTTTGCTTTAAAACACAATATTTAGTTTTTTAAACAAACTAGTTGGTTTTCCCGCGATTTGCGACGCGTTCAATCATGAGGGCGTCGATTAGGTAACAGGAGCTCAAACGTATCATCATAGACATAGACGTACCGACCATTAATACTGCATAAACAATACAATAACCGGATCAAACCCCTACATTATAGTCATAATTACAAAGAACCACACACAATGATATCATCATGATATGAGTTTAATAAGGCTCAGAACCAATATCTAGTTACGGCTGCAGACTAAATAACAGAGGCTCACATGAATGAATGCCCATCACATCGCTAGCAACACAACACACCAACTTCATAAAGTAGATTCATAGACTAAAGATAAAGCAGAATACAAACATTCATGACCAAACACATCGGTTAGGGTCTGAACCATAGTTCAAACCTAGAAGCACCAACATGATGTCTCAAATGAGCCATCCGTCATCATCATCGACAAGTGCAAGGACTATAGGGGTTGGCACGATAAATAACACCTGAATGCTCAACCGGAGAAAGCCACAGCGACAGCCGACGACCAGATCGGAAAACTATTAGGGTAACCGACAGAACGCAAGGGGGTGAGACAACAGGGGTGGTCGTATGTCGTACCACCACCATCACCGCTATCGCCGCCGCCGGCCCCACCTCAACCGACGTCAACACAACAGCGACAACCGACTACTAGATCAATAAACCCTATTAGGGTAACCGATAGATCGTGAGGGGAAGAGACAACAGAGATGATCATACGACCACCATCCCCGCCGTTGCCGTCACCAGCCCCACCTCAACTTAAAACGGGAGGCAGAGCGGCGACCGGCATCGACACCATCTCCACCCGCAACCGCCATGACCGCCATCATCATCGTCGACATCAGCAGCAACAGAGAGGCCAACGGTTACCATAGCCGCCGACAACAAGACAAAACATCCACTATTGGTAGCAACGACTGTGTTACAGGGCGGCCAAACAGAACATCGACCATCTTAATCGCCTACATGGTGGCAACCACCGACCTTATAATCTCCATCTCCAACGTAACCCTTGCTTTTAAGGAAGAACACACAAAGGCCAAACATGAAACCTTAGAAAATAGTGGTGGTCAATACCTTAAAAACATACACTTTCCTATTTCTCATTTTAGTTTTTTCATATATAGGATAATAAGTTTAAAAAGTTAATATCATTATTTTGTTACTTATATGCTTATTAATACGTAATTTCAATTATATATTATCTTAGAATATTGTTTTATAATTAATAAACTTTTATTTTATTTAATATTAATTTATTTAACTCGTGTAATATACTAGTTGCTAAAGCTAATTAGTCATATATGTTATGGTAATCATTTGAAAATAGAATCCTTATAGTTGTAGGGTAGTGTTTCCATTTAAGTTTTCGTAGATTGCTATCAGGGTGGAGATGGAACCCAAACAAACTAAAAGTATTCAAATCATTTTATAATCAAAAGTTGTAATCTTATTTGAAACTTAAACCACTTAGCACTATATATTTAAATAAATAAAACATTATAACTTGAAAAAAAAAAATTAAATTGGATAATGATTTTATAAATAAAAGAATAACATAAACAACAACAAGAATACATAGAATATTAAATATGACTCTCTTCGTTCAAATCCGGTATGCTAGACGTGTTATGTATTACACAAGATAATATTTAAGTCTAAAACGACACTTGAACCGTTTACAACACCAAAAAGATTTTAATTAAAAATTAAAATTTGGCGACGAACCTCAAAAGTACTAAACTTTAACCAAACTCAAAAAAATAAAACTTCACCATAAATAATTTAGTGGTCAGATTCTAAGATCCTAAACTTTATTGGTCAAAGTCAAAAACACAAATTAATCGGTGGCCAAACATTAGGATCCTCAACTTTACTGGCCAAAATCACGCGATATGCGACAAAAGTCCGGTCAATTTTCTCACAAGCAAGGTTGCATTACTTTGATTGTTGTCTATCCATCTCGTCAGAAACCATGAAATCATAGTTTGATGACAATATTAAAAAATACTAAATTTTATTGGCCAAACTCAAAAAAATAAACTTCACTATTAATAGTTTTATGCCCAAACTCTAAGATACTAAATTTTAGTGGGCTAAACTAAAAAATCAATAATCAAAAGTATGTTAAAAGTGGAAATACTTGAAACTAAGGTGCTTAAAAATCTAAAATTTAAAATATCAAAACTAAACCATTCATTTGCCTTTACAATTAATTATGTAGTAATAATGGAATTAAAAACTATGTAATACAAAATTTTGTGCATGTTTAAAGTGATCCAAAAACTTAGAGTAAACTTCGTTTTTACTTGTGGTTTGGTTGAAATAACGATTTTCCTACAAACATTTTAAAATTGCGATTTTACTCATTGAGATATGTATTTTGTCTCAGTTAGCTCCAACCCATTAACACCGTTAGACAATCATGTTAGAATGGAAGGCCATTTTAGTCTTTTCACTTATAAAGACTGATAATGTAATTTAGAAATTAACATAATTGTGAAATAACATTAGTGTGTAATTTTAATATGTAAAACACAATGATAAATTAACAACAAATTGATCTAAAATAACACAAATTAATATAAAACGTAAAACACAATAAAAAAAATGTCTAGAAGTGTTTTTTGCTTGTCATTATGGTATATATCCAAAACATAATGAGTTTTGAAAAACATATTGGTGAAATAACATTATTGTATACCTCTAATTGTAATGCACAATAATAAAATAACAAGAAGTTTATTTAATATATATAAAACAAAAACAAAAATAAGATGAAATTATTTAAAACATAAAACATAATAATCAATATATATAACAAATGATGAAAAATATTTGACACAATAAACTGATATTTGACATAATGACCTGATGAGTTTAACACAATAAACAAAATGTCATCTTTTTTAACACAACATAATAACACATGTTAAGTCAAGATTTTTTTTTTCAAGTTAAAAACTTTTTTTTAATTATATCGCTTTGGCTGTGTTTACCTAAATAAACATAAAATTTGTTTAAGATGTTTATTCATCTTTTATATGATCTTTGTCACAGATTATGAAAATTAGTCAATTTTAGCTGTGTGATTTTGTTGTTGATTTTGTTTTGTTTTTCCTAGTTATATTTATTTTACATATTATATAATCTGGTTTTTTACTAAGTATTATTTCTCACATGTCAAAAATGAACTGAAGACTTCTCCTTGTGAATTTCTACCTTCGGCTACTTTGGTTTTCGATTTCCCAAGTTTAACTTATAATGTTTATTGTTCTAGTTTTAATAAGTGCTAACATTCTTGTGGTTGAGTTGTATACAAGTAGAAACATAAGATATGTTCATACGTTGTTTTGATGGTGATATCAACGAATTATGATCCTATCATTTCCATTTTCAACAGAGGTTATTTATTATGAGTTGTTTTGATTAAATCTTCCTCTCTCTGCTAATATTCTCAACATTATCTAACAAGTTGAGAAAGAAAATGACAAGATCTAAATTCAATATCACTTTATGATTTTTGTAAACATATCAGCTCTTTTACTTGTAGTTAAGAGACATTAATATTAAGGTAATTAGTTTTAGTAAACCGGTGTATTACACGGATTGAATAAAAAAATATTAAATATAATAAAATTTTGTTAGTTATAAAGTGATATTTTAAGATTAAGATATGATTGAAATCCTTTTTATTATAAATAGAATGAAAATAATATATTTTTTTAAAAAAATTTGATGTTTAAGAAAATTTTATTATTTTATAAAAAGTTTATTTTTTTAAAAATAATATTAATGAAAAGATATCTTTCTTAATTTGGTAATAAAAAATGTGATGTTGCTCGCCACGTGTCCATCCTAATTACCATGTTATTAGAGTAGGGAGATGTTTAAATTAAATGGCTAATGTAAATATGTGTATGTTAAGTCTTGTCTTAGTAGAAGAAAGGGTCAAGCCTTGTCCATTAACAAGAACTGGTTAAGTATTGTTTATTGACGAGAAAGAGTAGAGTACTATCATGTACATGAAAAGGATATGTCATGTCTTACACAGGAAAGAGTAAGTCTTGTTAGCATGGCAAGAAATTTAGGAAAACAAGTCTTGCAAGAAAGGACCAACAATATAAGTCTTGCTTTATGCAAGAAAAGGTTTCTTGGATCCCATAATGGTATCTCTATTTGTATTCAAGATGTTATGTATGTAAAGGTTATGAAAACTAACTTGATTATGATATGTATGATAAGATCATGTTATGCCATGATATGTCATGTTATGTTATATGGTATGATTCATTATGATGAAATATTTAATAATGTCATGTAATGTTATATCAAATGTCAAGATATCTTTTAAAGTTAAAACTGTAACTCACTAATCAATATTGACTTTTTAGTATGCATATCAAGTTGATTAGGTATAATAGGAAGCGTTGAAGCTTGGCATTAAAATAAGAGCTACCCAATATAACATAGATTGGCATCCAAGCTTCACTACTTTAATATAAAGATATTTTATGTTCTGCTACTATGAATTAAAGTTATTTGAGTTTTAAGAATTATGTTTTTGATGCATACATCTAATATTTCCTAGAAAGGGCTTTTCAAGTTGTTATTAGAGCCGTAGTTTGATAGATTTGAGCATCTTGATACCTAAACTTAAACCGAGAATAGGACTAAGTAAGGATGCTATTACATGTAGCTTCATACCAAGAGGTTCACACGTATCAAAATACTAGTGCTCTTTAATAGAATAGAACTATCTATAACAAAATAAAGTCCAACCGCCATAGTTATTACTGGAGTAAAGTTAATCTCCATCCGTAATAGACTAGTTGTCCATAATGAGGATTACTCATCCACAACAGTTTAGCCTTGATCAATGATGTTGCTCCCTTATAATGGGGCTCTTCATCCATAATAGACTACACTTAATGATCATCCTCCAAAAACTTACAATTAAAACATTTCACATGTTCCTTTGTTTCAGTTGCTCATCCATAATAATTTTGCCCATCCGTACTAAACCAAGCCAAGCATCCATAAGAGAAAACACTTCGACACTGTCCTTCATCCATAACGGGTTCACTATCGTAGGTTGAATGCCCATCCGTAACATATAATCTTTACATTTTTTCTTTCATCCGCAATGGACCACACTTGAACTACTTAAATTATAGCTAAATAGTGATATGTGCTATGAATGTTAAAGTTAAGTCTTGCCTATGTGCAAGAAAGGAATTATGTAGTAAATTGGTAAAAGTCTAAATAATGCTATATGCTTATGGAAGATTAGCAATGCTACGGCTAACTTGGCGATCGCCTGGGTGCCGCTTTTTTGGAAATAATGAAAAAATAAATAGAATAATCTATGATAATTTGGTGAAAAAACAACTCTTTATAGAAAAAAAAAAAACGTTGCTTCTCGATGAGTATAATGATGTTCGCATTTACATGGAGTCTCGCTACATCTTTAGTTGTCGCCCCTACTTGCTCATCTACAATTTCTAAGAAAGTAGCCCCAATCTCTAAAGTTGCTTATGACTCCCTTTAAAAATAATGAGTTTTCACATATCATTCTCTAACTCTTATAAGATACAATTAATTGCATCGAGTTTTTATTCATCACTTATGAAAGCTATTGGTTGTATATTTTAGATATTAAATGATTAAATAAAAATTAGTCACGTATATTATACAGTATTATTTTTCTTAATCTAGTTTGTCACCACATAAAACACTAATTTGTTCCCCAGACCCCAAGTTGACATTTCAACATCATTTATTTATTACGTTTCTATTTTTCTGTAAATATAACTTTATTATTTCTCACAATTCTACATGAAACAATTATGTTTGTACTTAAATGACAGTGAGCTTATTATGATGTTAAAAATAAGTTATAACCTAAAATAATACTTCGTTCGGACTCCTCTTGTTTACTTTTTTTATTACCCCTCTCGTATGTCCAAGACCACTAGGGTCAACAATTTACACTTTTACAGCATCATGTTAAAAAAAAAAACTCCCAGTTATTATTTGAATTATAAACTCGACTAATAATATATTCCTTAAAGTGTCCTTTTTCGATGTAAATAATTCTCTAAAAGAAACACTATTCGTTGCTTGGGGGTGGGGGTGGGGGGGGGGGGGGGTGGGCGTGGGCTTAAGCATTATTATAATTTACACTTTTTAAAGCACATGTTTTCAAAAGGAATAAACATATTTGGAAGTGTGAACAATCTTTAGCGCTTAATTTGTTATGCTTGAGGTTCTTCAAGCACATAAAATATATTCGGGTTGTCTACGTTGATACATAAATATTTTAGTGATTGTTACATACATAAACAAGCAATCAGAATAATTTGCTCCTATATTGTCTTTTTAAGCTTTAGAAGAGAGCAACGAGAAACAAAATATATTACCTGAGCAAGATGTCAATCATCTTCATTAATCAAAGACGAGTACACATGGTCTACGTGGAGGGAAAGTAAGATATGATATTAGGACATGCGTAGGCTATGGTAGGAGGGCTACAAATACGACAAGGTTTTAGCATTAAAAGGTATCTCGACCAACGATCATAGTAATTTAAAGGCTAAAATTAAAACAGAGAATATCTTAATTAATTGGAAGCAAAACAAGCAAAAATGAATTTGGATTGTCATTTTTTTACATATAATACTAAATTTTGTTACATCATATTGTCAATCTAAATGTCTATTGCAGAGCTTACTATTATTTTTAAAGAAAAAATATCACAAAATAGTAACCAAGTTTTAAAAGTGTTTTAATTTAGTCAATCATGTATATTTTTCTCAAATTGGACCACTAAACGAGCAAATCGAGTTATCATTAAATTTTTTTATATCAAGAAAGTAACGGTAGAGAAGACGTGGGGTTCAGAATTTTCAATATATAAAATTATATTAAAAAATAAAAAAACATGTTAATTATGAAAAAAAATAAAAAAAATGTACCTAAAATTTCCGTCAACATTCCATATCAGCATCAAAAGATAGAAAAAAATATTTTTTAATTGAAACAAAAAGTATAACATGCTAAAAAACATGTTAAGACTTTTAATTTATATAAAATATAAAAACTGAGTTACCTAATTGGAACACTTTTAAAACTTGAGTTACCTAATTGAAACACTTTTAAAAGTTGGTTACTATTTTACAAAGTTATCCTTTTTTAAAAATATATCATAATCAAGAATTTTATACTTTTTTAATCTAAATATAAATTATTTTATATTTGTATTAAAACAGATGTGAGATGTTATTAAAATATTGATGCAGTCTACCTTATAATCAGGGTCTAATTTACCAAAAATTTATGTATGCATAATATGTCTAAAAGTCTAAAACCCTATAATTAGAAGGGACGGGAACTCGGGATGTAATTTCATTTTAATCAACATACTTACGCCGCATCATACGTCCTTTAGAGCATTCATAGCTCGTTCTCCATATATATGTGAGTAAGTGTCCTATATTATAAGAATGATTGTAAGTGATTGCGAGTAAAAGAGGTAGAATATTTATGGGTATTGTATCGTGTTTTCCCATATTTGGGGAAACACGGTACAACCCCCATAAATTTTTTAATATTTTTGAAAATGGTTGTGAGTGGATAAGAGAGAAAATATAATGATAAAAATATGAAAAAATATTATTTAATTAAAAAGAAGAGAAAAAAATGAGTGATGTTTAGTAGAATTATAATGATGGGGATGAGGGATGGATAGTGAATGCTCTATGTTTTATGTGCTACAAATTTTAGGAAGCGGACTGGTGGTGTTAAAAGCGTTTGTCGCTCGTTCGGAATTTACTCGAAAATTTGTTTGTTTGAATTTCTACTCGGTTGTAATTGAGCTGATCGGCTCGGATTGGTTTGTAAACGTGCCAAGCACAAGCAAAGGTCTGCTCGGTTTGGTTCGGATTGAATTATTTTTCTATGTATATAGTTTATACATAACACTCTAGTAGATTTAACATACTATATACAAATAAACAATTATATTTATAAGTATTAGATTAATCAACCTAATAAAAAATTAACACTAAGTATTAAAGTAAAATCTTAAGTCGCTATGAGAAAATTTTGATCATGTTCTTACAAAACCAGCTCTCACGTATCTTTCTTTGCAATATGTTCTCTGCCTCATCGGCTGCTGCCTTAGCCTAATCGTCAACCACAATATTCATAAAAATGTTATGTTATGAAACATGACTGCTTTTTAATTTATTAAAACCTAAAACCCAACATTATTACCGTCTCTCATTGCAATATAAATTCGAATAACACAATAGATAGTTGAGTTGTATAAATTGTTCGCCGCTCGTTTGCGCTCGCTCGACGTTCGATTGAAAAATTAATGCTCGAAAAATGCTCGTTCGATTTTTCGCTCGGTTGTAAAATAGCCAATCAGCTCGGTTTGGTTTGGAAAAGAGCCAAGCACGAGCAAAGGTCCGCTCGTTTTGGCTCGACGAATGAACATCCCTAAAGCGGCCTATATAGAGAGAGATTATAAGAGAGATCAATGCATGTAATATAGTTATATAAGTTTATAGTTGGTCATATAAGATCTAACTCTGTACGGTGGTTAAATAAAATAAAATTTTAAGTAGATAGTAATGAGATTTGCAAAATATTAAAAAGATTAAAATTTCAAGCAAAGTTAATCTCTAAATTTTGCTTTTAGTAAATGATAAATCTGTAAAATACATTTTTGAAAATATTAAAAAAAAATTAACATCTCAAACAAAGTTAATTTCTTAATTTAACTTTTAGTAAATGATAAATCTGTAAAATATAAAAAAATAAAATTTCAAATGCATATATAGGAATAAAAACATAATACAAATATTGAAAATATTATTATTAAAATTTAAAATAAAATATAAAAACATATTACTTTAAATGTAAAATATAAATTAATTAGTAAATAGTTATAACTTAATATTTGCATATTATTTAACAAGGTTAATAACACCGGTGTACTACACGGGTTGAATCAATAAATATAATATTGATTAAAAAAGTTCGTAAATTATAATATTGTTGATAATATTTTTCATGTTGATTTTTACATTCTATTTGTAACATTATCCACATCTAATATCAGTAAATTTTTTCTATCAATGTTTATAACTATAAATAGTGTATTATATGAAATGAAATTAAATAATAATTTTAAGTAATAAACAAATACAAAAACATGCAAACAAATACTTGAAATTTATAAACATCTCAAGACTTCTTTCTATATAATATTTGATGTTATGTTGGTAATTATACTATTTTTATCTAATATTAATAACTTTAATCGTTTTCTACTTTTAATTACTCGAGACAATGCAATATAGGTTAAGCAAATATAAACACTGTTTGCATAACAAACAAACCAATTATGAATAGTAATTGTCTTTAACTTTTGTTTATTGTAATTGCAAAACACGTCGCTAATGCAAATCATAAATATATGTATATTTTTTAATACTGATGTAACTTCTTACATATGAAAGTAAAATAAAGAAAAGTTAGATTTATAATTTATAAATCTCTAAATATTTGTTTTTATGTAATATTTAATGTAACATTCGTAGGTTTATTCTTATCTAAAAATAATAATTTTAACTCATATATGATTTTGGTTATATAAAACGCCACATAATGATTGAATCTTAGTTATGAAACAGTTGAGGCAAAATCAATGTAATTCAAGTTATAATGAACATAACACTATCTGTTGGAACTCATGCCATTGATTTTCTTTCTTGTCATTTGTGTCTTTTAACACTTAAAATATAAGAACTGAAACATCAAATTCTGTATATGAAACTTCAAGATAAAAATATGATAATAATAAATCAAGTTGTTAAAGGTGGCAAAGACGTATATAATTAAAAGTTTCAAACAATAACGTGTTTAAGACACACAATATAAAGTTAAAAGTTTCACTAATAAAATTCACAAAAGATTTGTTAATATAATATCTCAAAAGCAATATTATTTTTTGAATTAACCTAAATCAACCCGAGAGATTATTTCGTAGCATAACTTTTCTTACAACAAAAAAACAACATTTGACAATTAGTAGAAAACATAAATTATAGTACAAATTGTATCTCAAAAATTTATTATTCAAAACTTGATATCTTATTTTCTGCAATCATTGACACAAATTGTATTCAATTTTTATTTTTGACAAATTTTCTAAACCTCTCTAAATGTAGAATGTAACAAAAAGTTAATTTTAGTCAAATTAATTACAACAAAAAATGAGGTTACATACATTTTTAAACTTTAAATTAAAGATTTAAGAAACTAAAAACATAACACGTGACGCTAAATATAATATTTTATTAATAAGTATAGATATTGAGAGTGAAGCTAGAGACAGAATAAAAGTTAATATTTTATTATTTCATATGATATATACATACTAGGTTAGTACCACGTGTATTACACGGGTTGAATACATAAATTATTAAATAATTAGTAAAAAAATTTATGAATTATAAAACTATGCTTAAAAATAAAATATGTTTATAATTACTTATAAATAGCTATTTTAAGTAAATAAAAAATAACATATTTTTCTTAAACTTTTGTTTTATAAAAACTTTATGGTTTGTAAATATTTTGTTTGAAGTAAAATGATTTTTTTTAAAAAGTTTGTTGCTTTTTTGTTTTTAAAAAGTGTGTTTTTAATTTAAAATAAATAGATTTTTAGTTTAATAAATTATATATTTTTTAATTTGAAAAATGATATGAGTAATTTTATTAGTACTCAATATTAGTTTTAATAATTGAGAGAAATGAGAAAATTAGTATGATGATGCTTACAATTGCGTCACGTATTATCTTATTTTTTTTTCTTATTATAGATAGATTGATAGACAAACAGACAGAAAGATATATAGATAGATACGCTAAAAACTCATTTATTAAACGGATTATAGTTAGTAATAAACACAAAGATTTACAGTATGAAATTTTAATATATAAGATATGAATTTTATATACGTAATAGTTCAAGAAAATAAAAAAAATTATTTTATTTTTTTAACTCTCTTATCTAAATAGTATCATTTTTAAACATTCGTATTAAGATTCTTTGATAAAAGAATTTATTTTTATAAAAATCTTGTTGATTAAAAACTCTGATTTGTAATTATTCTGGTTGTTTTAATAAGATTGTTTTTAGAAAAGTTTACATTTTTATATATTTTTTTAAAAAAAGCTGGATTTAAAATATTTTGTTTCAAAAAGGTTTAGTGTTTTTGAAAATTTCATATTATATAATTTTTTTTATTATTAGTTC
Source organism: Flaveria robusta (assembly GCA_025506415.1). NCBI lineage: Eukaryota > Viridiplantae > Streptophyta > Magnoliopsida > Asterales > Asteraceae > Flaveria > Flaveria robusta. Next base: position 1,125,924 of record CM046472.1, on the reverse strand, counting down.
TATTTTAATTAAAAAATATGATTTTTTATTTTCTTAATAAAATCTAACTTTAAAAAGATACATTGATTTTAAAAAATTTAAATAAGAGAGAGAAATATTACAATTAATAAAATTAATATTTAATAAGAGATAGAAATTATTTTTAATGTTTAAATTACTATAATACCCTTTTGGAGGGAAAAATGAGATGATAATGTCTAGAAAAATAACAAGTGGCAAAAGTGTAGATCAAGAGAATGACATGTGTCTTTATAAAACTTGCTTTATTAGAATCTTTATATATATATATATATATATATATATATATATATATATATATATATATTAACTGAATATGTTTCTACAAAAGAAAATCATTAGATTTTAGCATCCGAACCGAATTTGAATTCTAAACCGTACTTTTCCAACTTATTTGGTCCAAATGTCCCAATTCGACTTCAATTTTGTAATTTGCTTTTTTTTACTGAAAATTCATATATTTTTATACTTTTATATTTTTATATGTACATTGCTTTTATTTTGATTTATTATTTTATTAATAATTAATTTTATTCATATCAACTCAATTTTCAAATTTAGTTCAAATTTGAATTCATTTTCAAAAAATAAAATACGAATGCCATTTGTCACCATCAATCTCTTCCTAAGAAAAAAAGGAACATTCATTTTGATAAATTGGCATAGCAACAGCAAAACTCTTATAGTAATATAGTTTTTATTTTTTACATATCATCGTCTACATTTTAATTTTTCTATTTTAATAAAAATATAACTAGAAAGCACACATGTCAACAGTACATTCATTCTAATCTAAATTTTTCGTCTTTTGTTCCTCTTAAATAATCACATTAATTACTAATAATATTATTTAATTATTTTTTAAATTAAAATAGTTTTTTTAATAAATTAAGAAAAAGATCTAATGTTATTCATAACGAAACAAATTTTTATAAAATAAAATTTTCTTCTAAAACATCAAACTTTTTTAAAAATATAAAATATTTTAAAATTAGTGTTTTTAAAAAGTAAAATTTCTATAAACAAAAAATAATTAAAATTAGGAGTTATAATTATAAAGTTCTTAAAAATAATATCTTTAAAACTTTTGTTGTGAAACAAAATTTTCATTATATTTTCAGTAAAATAGATTTCAATCGCATCTTATCTTAAAATATCGTTTTATATCTAATACTTTTTCATTCTATTTAATATTTTTATTCAACTCGTGTAATACAAGGGTTTATTAAACCTAGTACTAATAAAAGAGTAACTAAATAGGACACATGACAGCATCATATTTCTTTTTACTAAAATTTTTATGCTTCTTTCTCCAACTAAATAGTTAAATTAACTACTAATAATATTATTAAATTCTTTTATATATTAAAAGTAGTTTTTAATAAATTTAAAAAAGATCCTTTTATTCATATTATTTCTAAGGAATCATATTTTTATATAATAAATTTTTTTCTAAAACATCATTTTTTTAAAATACAAAATAAAATTGATGTTTTTAAAAAGTAACTTTTTAAAAACTAGAAATAATTGAAATTAAGATTTATAATAAGAAAATTTTTAAAAATAATTTTTTTACGATGGTTTATTTTGAAACACATGTTTAACCTTTTTTTTTTTGAAAAAAAAAAGTTTTAAAATTAATATTAATGTTTTATTATTTATTGTCATTACTCATATGTAATTTTAATTATATATTATTTAAAATATTATTTTATAATTAATAAATTTATATTCTATTTGATATATTATATATAACTTGTGTAATATAATTAATCCTTGAAAGAACCTTTATTATTCTCTCTTTATGACTTTTTCGGTTTAATTGATTCATACTTTTAAGTTATATTTGGAAGGGTGAACAAAATATAGAGAATCATGCTTTAGCACTCAATTAGTTATATAGGGGGTTTACATAATGGGTATGTACAAGTATTTTAGTTGCTTAAGTTGGAGTTAACTTAAAGTTTTTCAATATTATATTGATTTAAGTATATAATAATCAAGTTGGATATGTTTCTTTAGGAATATGAAACTAGTGATATCAAATCAACTATAAAGAAAAATAAAATAAAAATATCTAGACAAATTAATTGATTTGTAAATGAGTTTCGTTGTTTATATCATGAATATTAGGCTGATAGTTTTATAAAATGTTAAATATAATTAGAAGCACTATGTTTGACTATTTATATCGATAAAATCATCGTATTTTGTGAGTAACCTTTGTTAACTGTATTAAATTTGACACTTATAATCATAAGTATTATACTAAAACAATTATAATTAACTATATAAGACTATAACTTCTACGGTAGCTGCCTATTTATTTTTATTTTTTTTCTTTTGAATAATTTTAAAACATAAAACTATAATTGTGCTGCTGCTGCTGCTGATTACGTTATTTTTGAAATCTTTTGGCTTTTAATCTTTTGGCTTTTAAGTTAAGTAAATCTTAATATATACCATTATAATATAACAAATCTTACTATATGTACCATTATAACATGTGTGAATTTCATAACATTTTTATTGAAGTTATTGGTGTCATGAAAATTTTCGGTTTCTGGTTTTCATTGCATGAAACGTGAAAATTTTAAAGTATAATACATTTAGAAAACAACTATTTAAGTGTACATGTTCTTAACAATTACAATATGTCGGTTTTAATACTTTTTTTAGCCTAGTTAACTCTAATAAAATTGAGAACAAGCTTTACTATCAGTTCTCACTCAACACAAGAGCTAAAATTAAGCTTCATTTCATCTTCTTGCGGTAGCGCATCAGAAGAGTCGTGGTGAAAAATATGAAATTCCTTCTAAGATTCATTGCTCAATCTTTTTTGCATGCTCTACTTTCGGGTTGGGTTTTTCGGAAAGTTATGGGGGAGACAGGCTAAGTGAAAATGCCACCCCCATGAATGCTAATCGAATTTGTATTCCCAAACCACATAAGATAAGATAAGCAGCTATGTGAGGGGTTCAAAGCTTCCTCCTAACGAAATCCAAGTGGGAGTAGAAAATTTTTATATCTCTTGGAATTTCTTTCATTTTGGATTAATTCCTTGATTCCATCAAAAGAGGCATATCTGGACGTTTGCTTCAACTTCAAGCCCTTCTAGGGTAGGGCGGGAAACCATCTACAGCTTAACGTTAAGAGTTGTTCTGATTTGAGAAACGAGCACCGGCCGAACGCCCTGAATGAATAATAATTGACAACAGAGGTCATTGTAGATTCTTGTCAAACGAGTTGATGCTAACAACATATCAATTTAACTCTTCACCTTACAACATTTCATAATTTAGTTCACCACGGTGAACGTAAACTACGATAACCGAGTGTAAATTTTAAGCTAAAGCTTGAGTATTAGAATTTTTAGTGCACCCACAATCGTTTCCAAAACATATTTGTCCACTTCTCCCATAAAATGGATGGTGCATTTTCGTGAAGTGTGACATCCAAAGACCACAACATTTTAATAAATAAAATGGTTTCCTATCCAATTAAATTATTGACTTATTTAGTCATTTAGTGGTTTTTGGTTACAATAAACTAATAAACTTTATATTTCGTATCTATTTTGTCCAAGAGTTAAAAAGTTCCATCCACAAATCATTAAACGCGGGTATGCTAAAATTATTTTCCATTTCTTGTTTTCTGATATTGTCATGATAATCCTATTCAACAATTTTCTAAATAGATATAATTGACCAATAAAAGTGAGCAATTTTAATTTCATTTTCTTTATACAAGATTAGTATTTGAGTTAATTACACGATTGGTTCATATGTTATGCATATTTGTAGATTGGTCATAATTTTTAAAACATTACATTATTGGTTCCAACAGTTTGTTAAATCATAATACCATTGGTCGGTGACACTAAGTTCTACTAAAATTTTCTGTTAAGTGAAGGTGAAAAGACTAAAATACCACTGAACTAAAAAACAAATTACATAAAACGCATATAATATGAGGGGGACCCACTTTCTTTTTAATTAGAAAAATATTTATATTAATATATATATATATATATATATATATTATACACAAATACACAAATATACATGAGTGAATTACACGATACTCCGCCACCACCTCCATCACCGTTCTGCACCACCACCATCATCATGTGCACCATCACCGCCACCATCGCAAATTAACACCTTATCGTAGATCCAACCAAAATCACTAAATTCGGGAAACCCTAAGTCAAAATCGAATCAAAATGGATAGGGGCGATGATGGTGCGATGATAAAGATGCAAGAGCGTGACGGTGGTGGTGGAGTATGATGGAGGTGGGGGGGCAAGTGATGGTGATGGGTGACAGTTATGTGTGATCAATGATGGGGGGTGGAGGTTTGGGACAGTGGTTGTGCTCAGAAATATAGTCGGATGTCACCGACGATCTTGGTGGTGATTGGTGGTTCTGAACGATGGCGGTGGTGCTTAAAACCTCAGTCGCAAGTGGCTATGATGGTGTCCACGGTGGCTACGGTGATGGTGGATCATCGACGATTATTGTGGTGGAACAATCCTGGTGGGTGATCAGTCGGTAGTAATCGTGACGGGCGGGTGGACTTAGCTGTGGTGTAAGGATGTGATGGTGTGGTGGTGGGGGGTACAACATGAGAAAGTCCAGGGAGGGGAGGGGAGGGGATGGGAGGGGTGGGGTGGGGTGGGACCCACTTTATTATATTTATAAATTTAAAAGTTATTAATTTTTAAATATTAAGTGTATTTTAGTCATTTCGGGTGCACTTAAATGGCAAAACTAACTGCCATCCAATCTAAAGACCAATCGTGTTATGATTTGGTAAACAGTTGGGACTAATGATGTAATTTCTCAAAAGTTAAGACCAATACTTCAATATGGATATACAACATGGACCAATCATGTAATTAATTCCTAACATTTATAGTTCTCCTATGTTTATGTATTTTTACTATTACCTAAATATATATATTCAAATCTTACATATATACTTATTATTTTATCATCTTGTTCTTTACATTCTTCGTCTGACAATAAACTACAATCCAGTTTTTAAAACATTGATTTCAGATTTTTAAAATGGTTTTTCAGTTGTAACTAACTATCACAATAAAATGAAATAATTAAATCAGAATCTAACCAAATCATAACTACACTTGTACCTTAATACAAATTAAAGATACATGCTTTATATGTAAAGGTAGAACATCTATTGATTAACCAAAACGGACATGTGTACATGTATTGTAATCATTATAACATAAAAATAGTTAGGTCACATATTTACTATAAAATCCAAATATATATTCTAGATTATAATTTATATAATATTAAAGTTAGAGAAAAAAAACTATATATATGTCCCCACTCCCATTAGTTCCTCCATGCCACTTGACCCTCATATATACACTCACCCAATTTAATTCTTCACACCATCTCCTATGATCAAAAGGAATGTGTGTATTCATATATCACCATCTCCATCTCTCTCTCATTAATCTCATTTAATCCAACCCACATATTCATCTTCTTGAATCCTTCAAAATTAAACAACATACAACAAGATGGATACTTTTAAAGAAGTACAAGGAAAAATGGCTCATGACCCTCATTATGTGTTCCCATATTGCAAACTCAGGCGCCAAGTATGGGTTCCCGGGCCAGTCATAGTGGGAGCCGGTCCATCAGGGCTAGCCACCGCGGCCTGTCTCAAAGAGCAAGGAGTCCCGAGTGTCGTCATCGAAAGATCAAACTGTATAGCTTCTCTTTGGCAGCTCAAAACCTATGATAGGCTAAGGTTACACCTTCCCAAAAGATTCTGTGAATTGCCTCTTATGCCCTTCCCGGAGGATTTCCCGACGTACCCGGATAAGCAACAGTTTGTAGAGTATCTAGAGACGTATGCGAGGCGGTTTAGGATCGATCCGGTGTTTGATTCGCGTGTGGAGAGGGCGGAGTATGATGAGAGTATAGGGATGTGGAGAGTGAGGAGTGTGGGGGTGAAAGGGGGGGAGATGGAGTATGTTTGCCGGTGGTTGGTGGTGGCCACCGGAGAGAATGCGGAGGCGGTGGTGCCGGAGATCAAAGGGTTGCCGGAGTTTGGTGGGGAGGTGAAGCATACGTCGGAGTATAAGAGTGGAAGTGTGTATAAGGGGAAGAAAGTGTTGGTGGTGGGATGTGGCAACTCAGGAATGGAAGTGTGTTTGGATCTTTGCAATCATAATGCTAAACCTTCACTTGTTGTTAGGGATGCTGTGAGTATTTTACTTCCCTATAACTCAACTCAAAATGTTTCTTATTATTTTTTAACGGCCTTAATTACTTATAACTACAGCTTTTAATTAAATTTTGTTCGAGATTGAAACATAAAACTTTCACCCGAGAGGCATATGTTTTTATCATGTGGGCTAGCGTAAAATAAATGTTTCCTATCGAAAAATCTAATCTAAATTTGATATATCATCTTGTGAAAAGTAAGTATTTTTATATCATATACTAAAACTTGTGTTTAGATAAATATAATATTTTAGTAATTAGAAAATAAGTTATAAGAAATTAAGTTAAAAATTTTGTTTTTGTACTTTTAGTTGCTTTGATAAATATATTATTACAATCTATATATAGGTATGAAAAAGGCTATGAACTAGGGTTAATTTTAATTAGGGGAACATATTCTAAGATTTTATATAATTGGTAAATTATAGTGATTCAAAGTAGTTCACTCTAAAATGGGGGACCCTGTCGGAAGCTCATGTCAAACAAGTTTTTATCTATATAGCAAAGAAATACGGGAATTTATTTCATGTGTGAAATTAATGCTAGTGTATTCTTAGAAATTCTTTAGACATACAAATCTGATCAACTTTTTATTTTATAACAACAATTTTTGTACTTTTAAATATCATTTAAAAATATTTTTTATACAGATTTAAATTCACACTATATATATAAGAACAGTCATTAATGCTACTAAGACACAAAGTTATTGACTTTTAATTTTTTTTATTTTATTAACACACTAAATTTTTATACAGATTTTTTTATCATAGTAATATGTGAGCGTAAAGTGAATATACGAAATTTTATAGTATAAAATATTGTCATGCAACCTCCTAAGGAAAAATTCTGATAGTAATATGTTTTTCTTCTATCTAAAAAATCAAGTATTCGAATTAATCGATTTGTAAGCGTAGATAATCAGTAAAAGTAGATTACAAGTTCAAAGTTACCTTTAATAATGAAACATCAACATATATTAATTAAGGAGGATTTATACATCACATGGATATTATGCAATGATTAACTAAGATTGCAATGAACAACTAAACGATAAAAATCTGATAATATTTGAATATTGATTTATAATTCATTAATAAATTATTATTATTAATATATTAAAAGATCTTGTAATTAGTAGAAAAATCTTTTCAAAAAGTGACTTTCTTGGTAATTTCAAGCATATGGGAGCAATGGAGTATGGAACTCCATTAATAAAAAGCACCTTAAACAAAAGCCTAAAACAAAATTCATAATTAGAAGAGCGTTTCATAACTGTAAAGGGTCCTTTAATATATTGGGTGCATGGCCCTCAATATTGAAAGTGAACTACCACTTCAAGAAAGGCAAAAAGACTTGTTACACACCCACATCAAATTTCACCTTTATTTCCTCTCTCTTTTTTTTTTTGTTAGTCACAATCCTACGGTAAAAAGAAACTTTACCCTTAAAATTTCAAAATATAGTAGGTATTATGTATCTAGGGATAATGATAGTAGCAAATGGTGTAAGAAAGTAACTAACATTGACTTTTTTTCAGTCTCTTACCTTTTGTTGGTAATTTGTCGTTCATTTGGTTGTCAGATTATTTTTCATATATGTGATTCTTATGTTGCCATTTTATGAAAAAGTGCAATTCAACTAATTTGTGGATGGTTAAATCGGGAATTAGGTGCATGTCCTACCACGAGATATGTTGGGAAAATCGACTTTTGGGTTGTCCATGTGGTTGCTCAAGTGGTTACCAGTGAGGTTAGTTGACTGGTTTCTGTTGTTCGTGTCATGGCTAATACTTGGAAACACAGCTAGGTTTGGACTTGACCGGCCCATGGTGGGACCACTCGAACTCAAGAACATATCTGGAAAGACGCCCGTGTTAGATGTTGGGGCCCTAGCCAAGATCAAAAGTGGAGACATTAAGGTAAGTCTAGTTACTATTTATGAATGCTTTTCTTTTTACCTTTGATGTGCTTTTAGTTTCCTTAATTTGCTTCCCTTATCATTGTAATTGGATTTCCTTCTATTCAAATCTAATCAATGGTTTTAGATTTGTTTGATCATAACGTATGCCCACAAATATCTCCATATATACTCATACAGGCTTTTCACTCCACTTCGTTAGCTTTTGAACCTTGAATGTTTTATATCACTCCAAAATGTATCAATGTTGGAATATTTTAAGAAAGGGAGTAACAACAAAAGAGTCCATACATTTATACAAGATTAGAGAGGGAAATGAAAAGGTTTAAGATTATTGTAAATATCAAACATCATCATGAAGTTATACAAGTTTGCAAAATTCAAATAGTTGATATTTACATTTTGCACATATATGATCATTATGTTTAAAAGACATAAAGTTGAGTATCTGTTTGTTAATCATAGATCAGCTACTATTTCACTTGATGCATTAATTAACTTGTCACGTAAGTTCTTTTTTAACGGCCAACGAATACTTAAGCCCGACCATCCGAGTAAACCCATTGGCGAAATGCCACCCACCCCCACACAGATTATGTTGATGACTCGGCCCGCCCATCATTCCAAAAAAACCAACCACCCAAAGACGTACTATGGTAAACATCTGACCAACTTGGAGAATATTATGAGTGACAGAACATCTGAATTAAACCATGACATGAGTTAATAAAACTTGCAATCATTGAAATGAACATATGAGATCGATCGCATTCCCATGACAATTAATCATGCTTTAAACTTATTGGAGTACTTGTCACATAAGTTAATGATAATATCAATAACAGTTATCAATATAATCTGTGACTTATTGGTTACTTGTCACATAAGTTAATAAAACTTGATCAGTTATGATATATTCATTTATTTTTTTTGATATATTTTCTTTCTTGATATGGGTTCTTACAATATCGCATTAATTTTGTGTTTAAATCTTGTAGATATATCCGGGCATTCAACAAATAGGGAATCATGGTGTACAATTTTTTAATGGGAAAACAGAGAATTTTGATGCAATTATTTTAGCAACAGGATACAAAAGCAATGTACCATATTGGTTAAAGGTACTTTTCTCTCCATAGTTTTTCTTATTGTAGACAATTAAGATTTTCTTTTTTACAAAGATGATAATATGCATGTGAAAAAAGAAATAACATATTAAGATTATCTAAAAGGTTAATCACTACTTTTCAGATGAATATATAGTAATTATCTAAATATTTAAAAAATATATTTTTAATGTGTCTAGGAGAAAGAGATGTTCTCAGAGGAAGATGGGTATCCTCAAAGACCATTTCCTAATGGTTGGAAAGGTGCATATGGGCTTTATGCAGTAGGGTTTACCAAACGTGGGTTGCTTGGTGCATCAATGGATGCTAAACGAATAGCAGAAGACATTGGTAAATGTTGGAAAGTAGAAGCGAGCCATCTCATAAAGACAACCAAACGACCGTCGTTGCAATCATAGTTTTGTGTTTTTACTTGTTTGGCGGTTATTTTTTCGGATGTTATATATTCTTTTGCCTTTTTCTTGAGTCTTGGTAGATAACACATATTCTATTGATCTCAAAGTGAATCAAAAATTTTGTTAGTACAAAGCAATTGCTTTAATTAGCAATTTTCATGGAAATAGAGAGGAGGCAAAGATTGTGGGGCCAAATTAGGTTTTGACCGTTGCAAGTGTGATAATTGTGTTTGTATATATATGTTGAAAAAATATATATTAAATAAAAGAGCTTAATTGAGTTGGTATTGTAATTTATATATATGTTTGAATATCTTTTTGAATCATGTTAGACGCTTTCAGATTAAAATATTTTGTTGGTACGTACGAAGTTTGCAATTGTATAACACGACGTATTTGTCATAATGATACGGAAATTTTGTTGTGAAAATAGTGCCATAACTCAATACACAAAGCAAAGAAATTATTCCTTTATATAAATTTGAAAAGTTGCAACAAAGCATCGTAGCTTTTCATGAAATGTATAACAGTTGACGGTTATAACTATTAACACTATTTTTAACATAAGAATTAATTATTTTTATGGGTGTCTCTGTCCCTAACAAAGACACTTATTGTTCCATTTCAAATGATAATTACCTTATTGAAGGCTTCAAAAAGCATGTGTCATCTTACATACGTGTACTAACATTATTATAACCGAAACCAGGCTTGAAGGAGCTTCAAACCCCTTCATTCCAGTGAAAGTGTCACAATCACGCCCATCTTCGATTCTGGATTGTAATACCAGCTTAAATTCGTGAACAACTCCTTGAAAATACCTAGCTCAAATATCATACGCTGTCTACCTCTTTCTCTCGCTAAATTACGCGTGTATCGAAGCAAGAAATGAAACTATTCTCGTAGTTTCCAACTTTCCTTATGTGGTATTTTAATCATTTCCCTTGAACATAAATAATTAACAGCTTTATCTCATTAAACTTCCTTTATAAAACATCATGAAATTTGGAGTGTTTCAAAAACACAAATCAAACTTTGGCCAAATCAAAACCATAATCAATTTTGATTTCAGTTTATAAACATTCATTTTTATGAAACTCGGTTATGAAAAACATCAGACTTGTTTGGAGGGCTGCGGAAGGGTGGGCGTAGGTGATGTCGGAGGTAAGTAAATGACGAAGGCGGGGAAGGGTGTTTAGGGTTTGGAAGAGATGAGATTTATAATTTCTTGTGCAAATTGTACATTCATGTGAGTGTGTATGTACCTTTAAATACACATAAATATAAAAAATATATATATATATATATATATTGTAATATAATTAAAAATATGAAATTGATAATGCCGTATCAAAATTCCATTCAATCACTAGATGCTAGGACCACTTTCCGTATCAAAGTTATGAATATACAGCCAATATCTAGTATGATCAAGACTCGTAACTTGTAGATGTATAACTCGTGATAAACTAGTAGTTTCGACAACTCAACAATAACCGTTGATTTTGTGTTAGGACCACGTTATGTATTACACAACATTTACGTATATACAACCAGTATCAAGTATGGTCTAGACTCATAACTTGCAAAAGTACAATTCTTAATTAACTAGTAGCTTTGACAATTCATCAATCCTGTTGGTTGGTTCGGTTTTAAAACTTGACAGTCAACTATGGATGAAGTATTTTGTCCAGTTTTATCTAGTTCACTAGAAAATGAACAAATTATTTGTGTCATGTTTGTTATCAAACTCTTGGCACTGACACTACTAGTTCAATCAGTGGGCCTGGTTAGTAAGGTTTATATTTAAGATATCAATATTTATGCGTGCAACAATAGTAACAAGGACATTAAATAGAAAAAATAACATATTGTAAAACACAATTATATTTGAACGTATGAAATTGTTTTTTAGATTAATTAGGAGAATTTTAAGTTTTGTTTTGTAAGTTAAGTATGTTGCTCTATGTTTTAACCATGGATACCATTAATCATCACATATTTTGAAAATTAAACACCCACTCGCTTAAACTTTTGTTTGCGACTTTGAAAGGATGGTGCAGTAATAATTGTTTCCTCTCATGCTTAAGTTTCCTAAAAATATTTAATTTCCAAACCATAAGTTTGTGCATACTTGATAACTTTCAAAGGCCACTTGATAAATATGATTAGAGTGGTAAATGGTCTAAAATTGCGATTCTTAATTCCTTTTTCTTTAATTTCATACTAATTAGTGGTTAAAGTTTGTTCTTCCGTAAGCATCTTATCTTATCTTATCTTATCTTATCTTATCTTACTACTCTAATAAAAGAGTAAATATGGTGAACATATGGCAACACCATATTTCACCTCAACGAAATTTTTTCACTTCTGTCTTCTATTAATATCACATTAATTACTAATAATAAAATAAAAAATGTATCTTTTTATTAATATTGTTTCTCAAGAAATAAATATTTATAAATTAAATTTTTTTCTAAAATATCAAACTTTTTAAAAAATAGTAAATATTACAAAATTGATGTTAAGTAAAATTTTATAAACAAAAACGAATTAAAATTAGGAGTTATAATAAACATGTTTTAACAAATTAGATTTTTTAAAATGTTTGTTTTAAAAAAAAATTTAACTTTTTTTTTGTAAAAAATAAAAACAAAAGTTTAAAAACAAAAATTAAAAATTTAATATCATTATTTTATTATTTATAGTCCTTACTTATACATAATTTTAATCATATTTTATCTTAGAATATTATTTTGTAACTATTAAATTTTTATTATATTTAAGATTTTATTAAATCAACCCGTATAATATGTACACGGGTTTAATAAAGGTAGTAATTAGATACATAAGGTTGGGTAATTATGCATATAGGTCACGTCATTTATGTTCATAATTTGAGTGATCATTATGCATATGTTATGTAATTGTTCCTTAACTCCACGCTTCTTACGGAAACTCATCTTTAAACAAAAACCAACCTCTATATATATGCGCGGGAAAAAGAAGTTATATATAAAAAATTAGACGATTGGAAGCTAAGCCTATGGTAAAAGGTAGAGCGAAATAAGCGTGTGAGGGTGTGACAACCACAACCTAACCATTTCATAAACCTTTTGAGTGGTAGTTATGCATTATTCCGAAGTGTGCTTATTATTATTGATGAAGTGTAACATCCCAATACATTCTATGTATTGGTTAATTATTGAAATATTGGGGGTCTATGTTCAAAGATGCAAAACATGCATCTATAGTTGGGAATAATGTGTAAACACCTTTTATATGAGAATTAAGTGATGAGAGTTACAAACTCTAGCATTTTCTCTGATGTTGATTAACACATAAGGGCTATTTGATGATATCTAAACCAGAAAGTTGAATCAGTAAGATGTTTCAATAGATAAAATACTTTGAACCATTAAGTGTTAAGCCAGTAAATATTGTTTGGTTGAATAAATAATAAATGTATAGAATTATTATTTTACCCCTGTTGACTATCATAAATTAGAAACATCCAACTGTTAATAACCATAAATAATTAACCCTAAGATCTAATAACTTTCTCATGCATGAAGGATAGATTATCAAACATGTGATACTAGTTTTAGTAAACCCATGTAGTATACGGGTTGAACAAATAAAATATTAAATATAATAAAAATTCATTAAGTATAAAACGATATTTTTTTCCAAAAAAATAAAATATTTTGTTTCAAAACAAACCATATTAAAAAATATCATTTTTTTAAAAAAATTATTATAATTTTTAATTTTAATGATTTTTTGTTTATGAAAAATTTACTTTTCATAAACACTAATTTTAAAAAAAAATTATATTTTATAAAAATTTCTTATTCTATAATAATTATTTTTTAGAAATAACATTAATAAGAAGATCTTTTTCTAAATTTATTAAAAAACTATTTTTATTCTAAAAAAAGTTAAATAATATAATTGATAATTAAGGTAATTATTTAATAGGAGAAAGAAGCGGGAAAATGTTGGTGAGGATGAATATGATGATGACATGTGTCGCCCTAAGTTACTTTTTTATTAGAGTAGAATTAGAGTAGAAGAATATAAAAAAAAAAAAAAAAAAAAAATTAATCTCTTCACTTTTAAGCCAAAATCAACTCCCAGATTTCAAGACTTAAAATTAGCAACTAACTATAAAAAAAAAGACAAAACCCTCTTTGTACCAAGGAGCTTATAAATCGTAAACCAAAAAACGTTGCATAGACCTCTATGCCTTCAAACTCATTAATAATAACAAACATACCAACCGCTTACCGATTCAGAGGTAGTTTCTTAATGAGTACATTAAAAGTTAATGGTTTTATTAAGAGACTATCAAACAGTCTCATAGTTTTTTTTCCTTTCCCATGTTCATTTGACCAAAACAAGGAACAAAACAAACCATTTCTTTTATGAAGTTCAAGATTAAGGTATGCTTCTAGTTTTTTTGTTATGTTCCTAGCCTAAGCTTTTGTCTAATGTTGGATTGTAACCATAAGATGGTGTGGGATGACAATCTAGGGTCAAAAGTTTGAAGGTTTCATCTCCATCTTTGAATTGTGTTGATCAAAAAGAGGTTCAAAAGGCTAAGGTGAGTTCTAAACCTGTATTCTAATCTATTTTGAGGTGGTGTATGCGCATTACTTTTAAATTGCAAAATTGGCATGCTAAAAATATGGTGTTTTCTTAGAATTTATTTTTATTTTCATCATTTTGGTTATTATTTTAAATGGATTAATAAAGATTGATGACTAAGGAACTTTTATGTAAATGTTTTAGCTTGAAGTTTTGACATGCTAAAGTATGCACCTTTAGGGGTTATTCATATTTACATGTAACTGGTCTTTGATCTATACATGGTTATGGGTTTTTAATTGGTATTTTTGTTATATTTATGGATTTATTTGGGATTATAGTTACGATATAGACAAAAAGTTAAAATTGTTATAAAATCAAGTCAATGATTATGAATGATTGAGTCAGTGTACAAGGATTACTTATTTTGTAAGTAAATACGTTTTGTAAGTATTTCCGTAGTTTAGACCTACCATTTAGTTCCTTCACCCGGGGTCGAAGCCCAGTAAATGGATGTGAATTTCTAACTTTATGGTGTTAGGAGACACTACACTGAAGTGACTATTAAACACTCGTTAATTCTTATGATCATAGGTGTAAATGTATGAATGCATATCATGTTAGTGTTGAGACTTTGTGTCTGGGCTATCATGGACAAATGGGTGCTAGGCTTGGATCATGGTCCGTCAGAATGTACGTTTTATGATGGTAGCAAGATTGTCCTCAGCAATGAAAACGAATGTTTGAATATATATTTTCAGTCAATAGATCATAATATCTATTAATATTTAATTTGTCAAAAGAGAGACAATTAAATGTGATCTTGCAATTTTAGCTTACATTAGAAGAACTTATTCTAGAGCATAGTTATTATGAGTAGTTATTCAATCCATCCAACCAGCTTGTTTTTGTCACTCTTTAATTTTATGGATAAAACATCAACTATAAGACTGTTGAATATATTTTTATAAAACTTTTAAATTTATTATATTACATGGGTTAAATAAATAAAATATTAAATACAATGAAAATTTATTAATTATAAAACGATATTCTAAGATAAGATAAAATTACGTATGAGTAAAAACCATAAGTAATAAAACAATGATATCAACTTTTTAAAAATTTATTTTTAAACTTATTTTTAAAGTAAACAATTTATTTCAAAATAAACTGTATTAAAAAATTTTCATTTTAAAAATTTTCTTTATTACAACTTCCAATTTTAGTTATTTTTTGTTTATGAATATTTAGTTTTTAAGAACATCAATTTTAAACTATTTTAACTTTTTTAAAAAGTTTGATGTTTCAGAAAAAGATCTTATTTTATAAAATTTTCTTGTTTTAGAAATAATATTTATAAAGGTCTCTTTCTTAAAATATTTAAAACTATTTTTAATTTCAAAAAGAGTTAAATAATATTATTCATAATTAAGATAATTATTTAATAAGAGAAGGAATCGAGAAAATTTTGTTAAGAATAAATATAGTATTGACACGTGTCTTTTTTAATTACTATTTTATTAGAGTATGAAGATGAAAATTAAGATGTTTTATGTTATATTTATGATTTTACAAAAGTTCTATGCATTTTCTGTGACTATTTAAAGAACGTTAATGAACAAGAAAATGTTCCCTCCCTTTTGAGGCAACTTGTTGAGACTTAAATCGAATATATGACTAAGCCCCCACCATAATTCAGACATCCCATGTTAATTGTTTTGGTTAATTAAAAAGTGATTGTTGATTAACAATCATTAAGATTTACTTTCCCGAATTTTCCTTCTAGAAGTATTTAAAGTATATAGAAATGAATTTAGATTTGAAAGGTTTGACATGACATAATTAATAAATTTAAAATAATGTTTTTCTATTCTTTGATACATACGAAAATTTGCAATTGACACATATAGAGATCGTCTAAGAGATAAACACTAAATATACTGGACCTGTATGGATCGTTCAATTCACGAGTGATTATGTAGATTCACTAGCGTATTAACGGTAAATACACTAGAGTTCTTGATTATAAACAAATAGTGATTCCGTAATAAGTACATATATTAAATAGTAAATCAAATTGTTCATAATGATCACTATATATATACACAATAGACAGGTGCATGATGCGGCAGGAACACAACATGTAAATAGTGAGGAAAAAGTAATACTCATTTAAAAATTTATAGAAATGTCACACTCAAATTAAAAAGAATAAATTATTTATTTTTATTGTGTAATTTTTTTTAAAAAAAATATTTATGCATAAAAAGTTAGTCATTTAAAATCGTGATTGGAGTTTGTTTAAAAGTCAAAATTTGACATGTAAGTCAAAGATATTAAGGTAGTTAAAGTTCATAAAGGCAATTTTGCCCCTTAAACTCTAAAAAGTTATTGTAAGACGACAATAATTTTCCTTTTTAAACGTATTATAATTTTGTGTGTGTATTGGCAAAGTTTAAAATACAAAGAGGTACTGTTTTCGTAAAAAGTGTACAAAGTGAGGGTGGAATTGCGCACGAAGGATTTATACTTGCGTAATAATTATCAGACAATGATAAAATTATCACGCAATGGGTGAAATTATCAAACAAGATGTGTGTCCTATGTAGAACGGAATATTTATATTTTCCACAAGTATCTCACACACATGCATATATGTGTTCTATGTAGAACGTTACATATTACTAGAAAACACATAAGAAAGTGAATATATATAGTTTTTCAATTTGAAAAATTTTTTAAATAAAGAAAAACAACATAAACAAAATCCGTTTATATAAACAGCTAAACTTTCAAATACATAAAAAAATTAGTTTGATGGGTTTTTTATGTACATAAAAAGAATTATATGTATGTAAGAAGTTCAAATTCTAAAACAAATATGCACCATTGATTAAAATTTGATACGATTTAGGCTTTTTTATTCTTGCGATAATTTAATGATCATATATATACACACACCCGGTCACGCGTACTTTAAAACTTATAGTTCGAAAAATATAGGCTATTTGTAAGTTTATAGTTGATATATCAAACTTCAAAATGTTATAATTTATTAATCATTATTACTTTAACTTAACATTATGAGAGGATATTTTACCTTAGTCTTATGATTCAGTATTGTTTTATGAATATTTATTGAAATAATATTCATTATTACCCTGTATGTTAAAAAACTAATGAAATAAATTGTGTAATCTAAATCTTAAGCCGTCGATTATAGGTCTATGGCTGTAGGTATTTGCCACCTACCTCAGGTCACCGACCACCGGCTTCCTTTCAAAATGGTTGGCGATGGGGGGTTCGGGAGAAGAGAGTATATATAGTTCTTATACAATATTGTTAATTTTCTTTAACCCATTGCATAGGATCTCATAAATTTTAAATTCTATCCTTATACTTTTTCCTAGAAAGACAACTCATACATTCGATCCAACTTATTTATAATTCTTAATCACAACTAATTTATATTAATTTGTTATAGGCAAGACTCATACCATCGATCTCAAGGGGAAGTTTAGCACTATACTTTCAAATGGTTTTATCATTGGACTCAATTACCTAACTCTCTATCCACATATATTTATAGCATATGTTTAATAAATATATTAGGAAACTAAAGTTGGTATATGCTAATGTCTTATATGAGCAAACATATTTCAAGAAATCTGGATATAATATATGACCCACATAAATGCATGCTCCACAAACTCGGGGGCTAATAAGTAACGACGCTTTACATGCATGCTTGATAATGGCAAGACATGCAGGCGTGTTGTTAGTGACATAATTGGCCTAACACGGCAACACACTTGAAGGATGCCAACAAACTTAAATTTATCGGGTAAATCTAAAACCTAGAACATTCAAAGCGGATAATGAGACCCTACTTCAGGTATGAGACCGGTATATGTGGTTAGTTTTAAAATTTTTCATGAGTATAGAAAAAATATAGTATTAGGTGATATTATTCTGATTACACAAAATATATGTATAGTGATATTATTCTAATTAGACAAAATATATGTATCTGTTTATCCAAACTCGGGGTCGTCTTCGAGAATTCTTAAAAAAAATTGGTCCCTGAGCGAATAGAAAACAGACTCCTATAATTTTGATCGTCCATGTGTTATGTTCTTTGTGTTTTACTGTCTCCCATAATCACATCTTTATACTTTATTTGGGTTTAAAAAACATTATTAGACTAACCAATTATAAATTTAAAAGTTTAAGAAACATTATTAGGCTAACCAATTAAAAAAGGGTTTAAATTTTTCTAAAAGTAATAAGTTAAAATAATTAAAATGTTAATAGGCTTTAATATTTAATAGGCTTAATTTAATTAAAATGTTAATAGTTTATTAATGGTATTTGATAGGCCTACTTTAGTTAAAATGATAATAGTATTTTAATAGATTGAAGAATCATGTGATTAACAAAGTGCATAAATTTTTAATTTTACATATATTAATAGAATATAAATATTTAAAAATTCTGGGCTCTCAAGAAGATCAAACACTAGGCCGTCGCCCGCCCACCCTTGGCCAGGGCCGGCCATGGCCAAACCATACCCATATACAAATTTTTTTTCTCTTTAGGTAATAGAGTAATCTAATAATTCACTAGTTTGTATATTTCTATTTCTCTAGATAATAAGAATATATAAAAGCAAGAAATGCAATTGAAAACTCTATCATCTAACTTTTAGTAAGCTAACACGTATATACATGTACAGTACCAGGTTGGGACACAATTATTAGATATAGAACTAGAGTTTCCGATACCTATTCCATTATTATTCTAGCGTTGTGTTTTGACACAATTATTGGGTACGTGACGATTGTTTCCTTTAAATAATATTTGAATATATCCTACTACAAATGTTTAATTCATCAAAATATGGAACGGGCCTGTTGAGGCCCAACCTCGTTCTAATTTAGCCCTGCTTATTATGCTAAATTAGCTTAACCAAAAGACAAAAGAATCCATTTCATCAACCAACTCTTGAGGCATATCATAACCAATGGCGGTGGCACATAAACTTTTTATGCCACTTGGCTTAGTAGTTTAACGGTAAAAGTGGAAGATTCTTTAAAGAAAACTAGGGTTCAAATCCCTATATGAGATAGATTAGAGATTGATATAGTTTAAGAACCTAAGTATATATGAGTGTGTGAGTTGTTATTTAAAAAAACATAGGCTCTTTACAAGTTCTAATATATTTTCGCATTATATGACCTTTTGATGATCATTTTGCTACATATTGTGTTACATATACTATGTAAATCTTAGTATTTGATAATTAAAGTTATTTTATAGCAAGAGCTTGATCAACAATCTTTTATAGGCTGTAGTTAAAAGGTAATAAGTCGGTTACTTTAATCACTTATAATCAATCATTTTTAATAAATCACTTATCACTTATATATAGAGGAGTGATCCTAAGAAAATTATAATTTTATGAGAAAACTAGAGAAAACCAATAAAACCGGTCACATAATTTATAATTTTTTTCCCACTAACCTCTATATATATGTGTGAGTATATATAAATAAGGATATCGATCAAATGAAAACCGTAGCATGGTTTTTCATATATGTCACACATAGGTTATGTATACGTAACCATTTTTCATTCTACATAATGTTACGTATACGTAAGACTCTTCATTCTCGTATGTATGCTCAACATATATGTACCAAATACTTAAATAAAATCTTAGCAATTAAAATAACATAAAAGTTATAAATTATGTTATTAGTTTTCGTGGTTTTCTTTGGTTTTCACATAACTATTGGTTTTCTCATTAACCCTCCCCTATATATATATATATATATATATATATATATATATATATATGTATATGTATATATATATATATATATATATATATATATTACAGAACCACTTTTTAATTTCAGAACTATAGAACCATTGATTTACATACATGTAAATTAAGTCTGTTAATACTTGAACTATTTTACATATGTGTATATCAGACATGAACAATAAACTATGTAAAACATCTAAATATCACAAGCTTTAACTTACATTTATGTAAATAAATGGTTCGTATTTTGCATATATGTAAATCAATTGTTTTTTTGGTTCTGAAAATAAAAAATGGTTCTGTAAAGATCCTGACCATATACATATATATATATATATACACACACACACACATACATACATACATACATACATACAAACATACGCATATGCATATATACATATAGGACAAGGATCAAATATTAACCCTCTATTATTGTGATAACCGTTTTAATTTTTAAAGATCAATCAAAATTATTTTTTTGTTGAAATAACATCATTATACATACATAACATTATGTTCTTTTACGTATATACATAAATTCTCAAGTGTAAAAAAGTTACGGCAGATGTAAATTACTTACACCTAGCAAATATTTATAGATGTAAATGTAACTTACACTAGTCGTAACTTTTTACACTTATAAATTTGCACACATAATATAAAATAACATATTTTTGTATATGTGTAATGGTGTTAATTCAACAAAAAAAATAATGATTTTGATTGATTTTCAAAAGTTAACACGGTTATCGTAATAATAGAGTGTTAACATGTGATCATTACTCATATATAGGGCAATGATCAAATATGTAATAAAACATATTAAGAAAGAGTATATATGTAACTAGCTTTAGTAAATCTGTGTATTACACGGGTTGATCAAATAAAATATTGTATATAATAAAATTTTATTAATTATAACTATATTCTAATATGAGATATGATTAAGGACTAAAAGTAATAAAACAATTATATTAACTTTATAAACTTTTATTTGTTTTCTCCCAAAAATAAATTAGATATTTTGTTTCAAAACAAACCGTTATAAAAAATATATTTAAAAAAGTTTGGTGTTTTTAAAAAGTTTCTTATTTTATAAAATTTATTTCCTTAGAAATAATACTAATAAAAAGATATATTTCTTTATTTACTTGTAAAATTAATTTAGATCTAAAATAATTAAATAATATTATTAGTAATTAATGTAAATATTTGATAGGAGAGAGAAGCGGGAAAATTTTGATAAGAATGAATGTGATGATGCCAAGTGTCCCTCATAGATTCATTTTTATTAGAGTAGAAAGATTTTAACTTTAAACTAAATAAAGAAAAATTAAATAAATGGTTCCTATGGTTTAATCAGATTGTATGATTGATCCTCAGAATTTGAAAATTACAAGGTTAGTCCAAACTTTTATGTAGTTATTGCAAAATTGGTCCCCATATTTTACAAAAGTGTAAAGTTAGTCTAAACTTTTAAAAGTTAACTTAAATTTTATAAAATACATAAATAATAAATAAATTAATGTCAATAACCAAATATGTAATTATTACACCAAATTTTAGACTATACTTACAATTTTTAAAATACAAAAACTAAACATATAATTTGATTAAACTAGAGTGTTCATTTATATAATTTTCTCTTACTTAAACATGCAATTAAGGTTTACAAGAAAATATTTACAACTAGCTTTAGTAAAGTCGTGTATTACACTAGTTGAATAAATAAAATATTAAATATAATAAAATTTTACTTAATTATAAAATAATATTCTAAGATAAGATATGATTTAAATTACATAGGAGTAAAAACTATAAGTATTAAAATAATGATATCAATGATCAATGTTTTAATTTTTTTTTTAAAAACCAAACAATTTGTTTAAAAAATTTGTCATTTTTTATATATATTCTTATTATAACTCTCATTTTTTATTATTTATGGTTTATAAAAAAAGTACTTTTTAATAACACTAAATTTAAATTTTAAAATATTTCATATTTTGAAATAAGTTTGATGTTTTAGGAAAAAATATTATTTTATAAAAATTTATTTCTTTAGAAATAACATTAATAAAAATATATCTTTCTGAATTTATTAGAAAACCATTTTTAATCTTAAAAATATTTAAATAATATTATTTATAATTAAGGTAATTATTTAATAGGAGAGAGAAGCGAAAAAATTTTTGTAAGAGTGAATTTGATGATGTCACGTGTCCTCCATAGTTATCATTTTATTAAAGTAAAAGTAGAAGGATTATTTCAAATTTTAAAGTAATGTGTGTGAAAGCTGACCCTGTAAAAGTGTAAAGATATATAGGCCATGTTTGGGATTGTTTATTTTGATTGAAAAGGACTTTTAACAAAAAGGACTTATTAACTTATGATTTTTCAGAAAGAGTTTTTACAAAAGTGTTTGGATTAGCTTATGAACTAAAATGTTGTAAAATGGCAAAAAAAGACATGATTTTAAAAATGATAGGAGTTAATAGGAGGAGGTAGTCAAAAGGGTATAATAGTAACTCAATTAAATCAAAAGTTTGAGATTTCAAAAGTCAAAAGTAAGCAATCCTAAACATGCACATAGAAAGCTATTGGGCTAATTAGCCCAGCAAAGCCCGTTCTTTTTTTTTTTTTATCTCCAAATCATAACCCTAATCACATCATATACTTTCGCCCTTGAATTTTCATCCTCTTGAAGCTAGGGTTTTGTTTCTTCTGAATCTGCAGAGATGGTAATCTTCCTCATACATTCATTCATTCAGATCAATTCTTTCGAAATTTCATCGTCTGTTGTTGATTTGAATGTAGGGTAAAGGAACAGGGAGCTTCGGTAAGAGGAGGAACAAAACACACACGCTGTGCGTAAGATGCGGCAGACGCAGCTTTCATCTGCAGAAGAGCCGATGCTCTGCGTGTGCCTATCCTGCCGCTCGACTCAGAAAATGTAAGTCTCCTTACGATTCGATTGCTTCTCATTTCCTTTGTTTCTGATCATCAATCAATTGGTTGTGAATCACCTGTTTGGTTTCACTTCCTTTTTTGAAATTTATTATTCTAGATCATGTTATCAAAGATTGCATTTGTTTACCCACATATTTTGATATGTACATTAGCAAGCTTGTTTTCACTTGGTTTCAATGTGACTTAATATGTGAAAACAGCATAGTTTAGATGGAGTATATATTATCATTCCCTTGAACTATGAAAAGTTATAGCCCATTGTGAATTCGCTTTGAACTATGAAAATTAAGATGGTGTGGTGTTGGTGGAACTTGTATTTCACATTATGAGAACTTAAAAATTAGTTTTTTTTCTTCAGAAATTGTTAAAACTTTTAGGATGCACATTCTTATAAAAGTTGAAAAACTCTTTTTGCATATGGTTGAATCAACTTACATTTTTTTTTTAATCTTTTAGATAACTGGAGTGAAAAGGCAATCAGAAGGAAGACTACAGGAACTGGTCGTATGCGTTACCTTCGCAATGTTCCCCGCAGGTTCAAGAGCAACTTTAGGGAAGGTAAGTTGTAAATTGAATACAAACTTTGAGTTTTTCTGTTTTTCAAAAGTTTAAATATAAACTGATGGTTTCTAGTTAAGAATAGTTTTTTAAAGAAAACCAATTCTGATTCCAGTTTTTGAATTTGTTATTAAAATTTGTTAAACAGGTACTCAAGCAACACCAAGGACCAAAGGAGCTGCTGCTGCCAGCACTTGAAAATGAAGTACAATTTTGTTTGGTTTTTTATTGGTACTACTTATTTATATGGTTTTCAGAAAACTTATCTGGGATTTTTGTTTGTTTACAATATTTTATCCAGTTATGAGCACTGGAATGATATTTATTGTTGTTCAATTTTTGTTTGCATCTTTTCCTCTTGTTCATTTTCCCATTGACTTGTTTCTGTTCTATATTTGTAAAATAGATGTTGTAACTATAACCATACCCAATACATTCATGCCCAGCAAAGCTACTAATGGGGTCTTTGATTTTGTAAAATAGATTAGTATATTTTTATTGAGTAAAGATCAAATTAGTGAAATAAAAATGTAGTAGCTTTAACATCAAATATGGTATGGTTCAAGTTTTTAACAGTTCAAAAAGTAGTAGCTTTAACATCTAAATAGTGGTTAGGTTTTTATTAAACTTTTATTAACCACTTAAATCTATATCTTATAGAATTTAAACACTCAAAATTTTAAATAAGAAAGAGACATTTGAATGTGGCTAACGAGCTTGCTTACACAGTTTTAACTCTCAACCAAAAAATGTCTTTGTTTTTATATTTTTATAAGTGACAAATACATTAAATTCTTGCGATCTAGATTGAAATTGCGGAGTGGTCAAATAGGAAGAGATCTTCGACTTTCAACATACATTAGGTGTACGCCACAGCTCTAATTTTGCATATCACCTTTAAATAGTTACTGTGTAAAGTTACACCACAATGCCATGCTCTTGCACAAACCTGTAACTGATACGCGGTATCATACAAAGATAAGCTATAAAGAGTCACGCTATCATCTTTGCTCTCATGGCCATTCAACATCTAAAGTGATTTGAGGAGGCACAATATGTAGATCAAATATGTCGAATTATACTTTACTAGTATAATATCCCGTGTGATACACGTGTTGAATAAATAAAATATTAAATAATTTATAATAAAATTTAAAAATTATAAATAATATTTGTAAATAAGATATGATTGAGTTATGTATATATAAGTATTTTAAGTAAAAAGCAACAATAATATCATTTTAAAATATCGTTTTATAAGATTGTGTTTTTTTAATTGTTTTTTAAAACATTCTGGTCTTTTTTAAAATTTATTTAAAAAAACTAATCATCTTATAAAACTTAGAAAAATAGTATTAAAATACTTTGTATTTAAGAATTTTTTCGTTTCTTATAAAATTTTAAAGTGTGTTTTTCATAAAAAATTTAGTTTTTTATTTTTATGATATCTATTTTTTTAAATTTAAAAATGTTTTAAATAATATAATCATCCTACTCTAATAAAAGAGTAACTAAGGGTGACACGTGTCATCACCACATTCCTGCTCAACAAAATTTCCCAGCTTCTCTTTCCTATTAATGACTACATTAATTAGTAATAAATTTATTTAATTGTTTCTAAAATTAAAAATAGTTTTTTAATAAATTAAGTATGATATCTTGTTATTAATGTTATTTTAAAGAAACAAATTTTTATAAAAAGAAATTTTTCTAAAACATCAAACTTTTTAAATACGAAATATTTTAAATTGATGTTTTAAAAAGTAACAATTTTATATACAAAAAATAAAAATAAAAAATTGGGAGTTATAATAAGGAAATTTTTTAAAATGATATTTTCTTAAAAGTTTTGTTTTGAAATAAAAATATTTAATTTACTTTTTGAAAAAAAAAAGTTAATAACAAAAGTCCTTACTCATATGTAATTTCAATTGTATCTTATTTTAAAATATTATTTTATAATAATTAATAATTTTTATTTTATTTAATATTTTATTTATTCAATCCGTGTAATACATGAGTTTACTAAAACTAATTACTATATATACTAATATCATTAATTAGGACAGAGAGGCGGGAAAATAAAAATAAAAATACCTAACATGTTGACACGTGTCATATAAAAAGCTTCTTTTATTATAGTTAATAGATTAGAGTCAGGTTAAATTGACTAGAGAGATTGTCTATAACTTACAATTTTCCATAGACAACTGATGTGTTGTGTATAACTATAAGGATTTTATCATTTAACTAATCTAACTTCTTGAATAAAACTACTAGACCAGCTTTCATGCATCACAAAACACCTTGGATAATTTTCTACCCGCTAGCAATGGATATAACATGAAACAGCTAAATGGTTCAAACATGCCACCTCTAAAAGGAAAACCATGACATGGTCAAACGGCCACTGTCTTCGGGTACTTGACATGCTAACCATGTGTTAGGACCAACAATCTTCCTATTTGCACTCTACATAAATATTTACAACTATATAACAAGCCAAGCAAAAGATTTTGAAAATAAATCCAGCTAAAAGCAGACACTTCCTTCTCAAAGTTCCCAAAATATTCAACACATGAAAAACAATAAAATCCCAGAAAAATAAATGGGATAAGAAACCGATCCTTTGACCCTCTTTGTTTTTATTTTCTTTCAATGACAGTCTTGAACCACTGTTTCCAAGCAGCATCCTGTTGTTGTTCTAGCCAAGAAAGAAAACAGCTGTCCAACAAGCAGAATGAATTGACATACAAAAGTTGGTATTTTACGGGTATAAACCGAAAGTTGGCAACTTGAACAATAGGCCAAATTCCGCCTTCTAAAACTAATGCTGGAAGAAAATCGCGTTTCACATCATCTTTCACCTGATTGAAATTTTTTCCCGATGCAAAGCCCATGTAACTGAAGAAAACAAATAGATCCACGGGGCCGAAAATGATCCCATCAAGTGCTACTTTAGTAGCAACAAACCTTGTGGATTTTGGTTGGTATCGAAGTTTAAGTTTTAAAAAGCGATCCAAACCTTCATACCTACAAGAACAATGGTATTGGTGAGTCATCAACAACGCCCTTTAATAACGAGAGTAAAGGAAGATTTTCAGGAAATGATTAGTTTGAGCTTTGTACGGTTGTAGCGTTAAGTTTTAATTGTCTTTTGGCTACTTTGCTATCACAGATTTAACTTATGTGGCCATCATACCTCGTATATATGATTGACCTTTGATGCGAATACTTGCTTACTTAATATTTAGGCTACGTTTGGTTGGAAGGAATGGAATGGAATGGAATGGAATTGAGAAACTAGTATAATTTTCAAGTAAATTATGTTTGAGTGGGTAATGAAATGTAAAATCCAAGGGAATGCTTCACCTTAAATTCCCTTGGTTGTGGGATTTCAAATTCCCTCTCTAGGTGGAAGGATTTTGAAATCCCACAACCAAGGGAATTTGATGTGAAACATTCACTTGGGTTTACTTTTAATTGCTCACTCAAACACAATTTTACTTGAAAATTATATAAGTTCTCATTTTCATTCCATTCCATTCCATTCCTTTCAACCAAACATAGCCTTAAGGATACATTTGCCATTCTGAGAATTAACATAACACCAGTTTAGCTATTTTGAACTACTTGACTTGCTTTTTGGCCAAAAAAGTTGAATAAAGTGTCCAACACTAAGGACTAGTAGCCAAAAAGATGATTCATGCAGTAAAGTATCCAAAAATGTTACAGAATCTATTTTCAAGAACAGGAGTCAAGTAATGTTTCATAATTACAATTCTTCTAATACTTCCATAACCTCTTATCTCTAAATTTTTCTTATTTTCTTCTTGTTCTTCCACTTTATATGGCAGTAAATAACCACCAGATCTCTAACATAAACCACAAGTTCCTACCATGAATACTTAACATATGTTGGAGAAACACATTAAATTTGAGACACTAGGCAGATTGACAGGTGACTTAACATCTAAAATGTTGGATCAAATGAAATATATTTTACCATTTCATATGTCGGGATTAAGCTTATGAACCTTCTAAAAACTATGTCTATGTGAACATAACAATAATGCAAACTAAGAACGTAGACCAAGTATGGTACACTTTCCTAAACAACTGTTTCCACTGTTCTGTAGAATTATGGTATCAAAAAACTCATAGATTTTGTAGAGATGTCATCAAGCTCTAAGACTACTGTATTTAAATATCTAGAAAATAACTGACAAATTCTGCATTTGCAGTTGACCATGAATTATTTAAGTAAAAACTGAAAGAAAAGGCTAACCAGAAGTGACCAACTGGTCCAACAAATGCCGCTCCAAATATGCTTGTGGTAGCCACACGTCTCCAATTAATATGTAATTCTTTATCTTCCTCCTGTTGAGTTAACATATACTAATAATTCAATACATTATTCAACATGACAAATCATATGCTTTACATATCTATAGGCACCTAAAGAGAAAAAATAAATAAATAACAAGGATGTATAGTGACAGTGATATCATGCAGAAGTGAAACAAAATGAATAAACAAAGTGTAATTTATTTCAATTGCTAGTAAACAGTAAACCAATATGAGCGTAGAATTAATCAGAGGCCACCGGAAAGGAAGTATGAAATATATTAAAATGCCACAAAGCAACTTATCAATAAAACACTGCTTCATGTCATGTTTTTTTCTCATAGAAGAGAGAAAAATAAGGCTTCAATTGTAATGGAAAAACGCTTGTATTAAAAAAACTCCAAACTATTGCTTACTATAATAAAACTGAGGTAAGTCAAAGATGCTCACCAAACCAAGCCACTTAATCAAGAGAAAATCATGAAAATAATCATTTTATTGGGGTGTATTATATCCATATGGGCATGCTACAAACAAATCACTCATTAAGCCTTGTGTATCTACTTTTACTCACTTATCATACTTTTTCCCGTCATTAATGACTTTAATTAATATGATATGAGACAGTGTATC
The DNA here is from genome assembly GCA_025506415.1 of Flaveria robusta. Classification (NCBI taxonomy): domain Eukaryota; kingdom Viridiplantae; phylum Streptophyta; class Magnoliopsida; order Asterales; family Asteraceae; genus Flaveria; species Flaveria robusta. Next base: position 1,097,261 of record CM046472.1, on the reverse strand, counting down.
GCGTATAGGTTAGTGTATGCATTGTTATTCCCGTATATATTCACGTATGCATTACTATTCGGGTATAGAATGATAAAAGTCAGGGTTAAAGCGAGTAAAAGTAGATACGTACCCAAACATTCACGTATCTCACGGGCTCACGGCTATATGCATAATGAAATTATTCTAACATGACCATAGAGGTATTACACACTAAGTGGCTACGTTGGTGATTTTCTCTTTAGTCAAAACTATGCGTGTAAGAAAAAAAGTGATAGTTGCAAGAATCTTATGCAAATGCAAAATAACATAAGATTAGAAGTTGATGAGTTATTGCTAGCTTCAACCTTCTAACATGTTAGGGCTAATCAATAACTCAAGATTATTGCCCAACAATTAAATGCTTGGGATTGCTTATATATGAATAATGCACTTTGATGCACACATAATCAATTTTGAGTGTTTGGATGCAGACAAACTGTTTATAAATACCTGATTACTTGAGTGTAAACAATCTGTTTCAAATAATTAGTTTCAGAGTTAGCTTATTAAAGTCCTTGAATAAACAAAACTTTGGCGCAGGCATACGATTATTTATCTGGTTATCAAGTTGTATAACAACAGAAGCAAATCAAAACATATCTCTTGCATTGTGTTATATTACAGTTGATTATCTCGTCTGATTATTTCAAACACCATTTTGATGTTTTTTAGAAGAAAGCTCTCAAGAACCCAAGCCATTGATTTATCGTAACCTAAATATTCAATCAACAAAAATAATACTTACAACACATATCATACTCCGGAAACAATAGGGATTCAATCACAAACAGAAGCAAAACCAAACACAAATTCATCATCAACACCTAGAACAGAATGCCGAAAGAAATTCAAACGAACGAAGAACACTTACAGAGATTAAACTGGATTTCTTCTTGACAGCAGTATAATGAGTAACCGTCTGAGCTGCAACATCACCAAACCCCCAAATCACACCAGAGCTGATGACCTGCGTTTTCACGGGATGTACAGATAAACAATTCTGATACCATCTCCATAGCTTCAACATTATTACAACATCCAATTTCCTCCAAATTTCTTGAGCAGCACGAAAATCAACCTGAAAACAAACTTGGTCTTTTCTAGGGTTGCTTGAATGAGAAGTTTTTGCAAGAATCAAAGGTTATGAGATCGAATGCTCCATTATTGACGAAAATTGGTCGTGATTGTGCAGATTGTATGTGGGTCGATTGAATATCTGGTTTGTTGATAGGGTTAGATGCATAGGGAATCAAAAATTTGGAATGAATTTGAGAAAAAAAGACCTCAGATTGACTGTTTGGGGGCGAGTCGATTTGTTTGGTCAAAATAATATGATTTTGAAAACTCTATTCATTTGACATCAATAATCAAATTCAGAATCATTGAAATTAAAATTTTGACTCTCTTTTATATCATAGAAATTTTCACACGTTAAATTTTACGTGTGTTTTAATTATGATATAACTAAAAAGATTCTACACGCGTAATGCGTGGGATAAAACGTCATGACACGAATATCAAAACTCGAATGCAAAACATATATGACGGCTATCACTACGATGTAAAACCCCAAGGCATCAAGGGAATGGAACGAAAAAAATAACGACGAAACAGTAGAAAACCCAAAAACATATACAAAGAAAAAATTGTGAAAAAAGGTCATGCGGGGTGGGTCTCGAACTTACACAACGTAGACTTGATTTGTTAATCAAAGTTTATAATTCCTTATTTGGATTAGTAGTGGCCATTGTGAGAATAGAAGCTAAGAATATGTGGTAAAAAAATAAAGAATTTTAACTTAAAAATTGAAAGATGAAATAAGTGGTTGTTATGTAAAAAACCTCAATTCATGTGATCAAAACAGAAAAACCTCAAACTAAACTATAACCTCTCAAGCTTTAGAAAATCATAGTTTCTTAATGAGATGAAACCCATTTATTATTTTTAAATAGTTATCTCAATATAATTGCATGGAATATTGTGAAGATGAATAAAGAATCATTATGAAATTTACAAAAGTAATGTGGTCAAAATAAAAGAATCTAAAATATTATTGTTAATAATTTTAGTTTTTTTTATAAGTATTGTTTTTCTTTTTCTAATTAATTCACGATTTTTTTAAATAATTTTATTTTTTATAAATATTGTTAATCTTTTAATATATTTAAAATTTTTTTAAATATTTTATAATTTATGAACGACCTAATTAGAATAATTCTGAAACTTTAGTCACCTAATCGGGACAAAAAAAATTATAAATGATCTAATTTGAACAATCCTAAAATCTAATTATTATTTACAAAATAATGTTTATATAAAAACAAAGATTGGCTTTTAGTGTTATAAATTGTGGGTTGAATTTTGGTTGTTTTTAAAAAGTTAAACCAAATCATAGTTTTCTGTTGAAAAATATAAGCTAAATATTAAATGAGTGTGTAAATACTTTTTGTCTGTTTTAATGCGATTTTTTATTCATGTGTTATATAACACATAGCTTATATACCAATTTTTATTACAATATGAAGATAATAAAAGGTGATTACTTAATTGGTACGATAATTTAAAGAACATGCACTTGCCCGTAATTTCTTTAATCGTTGGTTTATCATGAGCATGAAAAAATTTATCTTTTTTTTCCTATAAAATTTATATTATTTGATTTTTTTAATTATAAATTTAGGTTATGTTTGCAATTCTAAATGAATTTGAAACCGGTTCAAAACCAGTTAAATCTGACTTGAACTGGACAAAAACAAACATAATTACTCAAAACCTTTGGTTAAAAAAACGGTCTCACATCAACCCGATTGTAATCTATATCTATATCTATAATATATAATAAAAGAAGATTTTTAGGAACACGTGTCAACTTCTGATGAATTCTAAACTATTGTTTCATATCTCTCTCTCCTATTAAATGAAAATAATTTTAAATAAGTAAACTAAATAATTATATACCCAAAATATAAATCTACTTATTCTAATAAATTATTAAAACAAGATAAATTGGTAGATTTCAGTTATATATTGTCTTAGAATATAATTTTATAATTCTTGATTTTTATTATTTGTTATTTATAATTTCTTAAATTTTCATTATTTCTTTTTTTATTAATGGCTAATAACATGAAACATACAATATATTATTAAAGGCTAATGATTTTAATATGTTGATTTTTTTTACCCGTGTAATACATGGTTTCTAACCTTGTTTTACATAAACCAAACTAAACGGGTTTAGAAAAGGATCGCTAGTTTGATGGATTTTGGATGGTCAAAGGTGTTTTTACGAAAATAATTTTGAGTTTGATGGGCCGCAATCTGAAAAACGGAATGAAGCCCAATCTAAAAAACTAAATGGGTTTGATGGGCTAAATGAGTTTGTCCATCGCATTACACATACACTGACACACTGCAGAGTGCAGGACAAATTGACAATATTGTTAGAAATTAGAACTCAAATTAAGGTCCAGCCCAAACTAAATTATGAACCGACTGACCAAACTGAACCGAACTGGATCAACCGATCATGTAACAGTTAGAAGACCTGGGTTTCATCATCCTTTTTTAACGTATCTACAGTTCTACACCACAACTAACTTACATCATCTTGCATTCTCGTTATAGATGGGACTCAAACACTTAACCTCAAAATAAGGTTCATCCTCCCATCTAGCCTGAACTACAGCCTCTTGAAGCCATTCAAATCTTGCTTCTATATCTCCAACAATTTTTAAAAACACAATATTTGACATATGATACCTTGCTCGAAACGTTCACTCATCGTATTTTGATGAATGGACGGAAAGATCTTCCATTAGAATTTCATGAGCTTTTTCCTGATCGCTTGTGACATATCTTTTTTTAGATGTTGGGTGGCAATATCTGTGAGAAATTGGAGGCTACTATCATTCGAGAAGCATTTCATCTAATGAATCAAGTGGAAAGTATAATTCCTATTCATCTAGATGATATACAAAATTTGAATTGAAAAAGGTTTTTAGAAATGAGATTGGAGAGAATAGATTTAGTTTTTTAGCTTGTAAAAAATATGAGATACAATAGTATTTAAAGGATTAAAACATATTGTTTCCTCTTAAATTAACTCCAATGGTCAAATACCTGACGGTTACCAACGGTCAAAAATGACGCCACCCTCACTAATGACCAACAACCAATGCAACTACATGATCCTACAATCCTAAAGTCTGACAGAGATGTTCACGCCACACACAAAGCTTATTACCTGATTATGCCCCATCACCCTTATACGTAGTGTTGTTTGTTACGTATACAACGTTTGTATAGCGAGGCGTAGAATAATATAGAGTTACACGACTACATAGTTGTTTTGTCTATCATAGAAAAAGCAATTAATGTTGCTTTTAATATTTTTATTTACTTAAAATTGGTTATTTAATGAATTCTTGTATTGAATACATTCTTGATAGCTTAACGAATGAATGGTCTGTAATTTGTGTAAACAATATAATATTTTTATGTTATGTTTTTTTTATCTCAAGACATATAATAAGCTTAAAACATTCTACTAACACGCACATATATACTGAAAGTTTAAAATACAAAACCGTATCTCAATTTTATTTTTCTGAGAACTATAAGAACTTACACACATGACTAATTATTATTTTTGTTTATTATTATTTTTTTAGAACTATAAGAACTTACACACACGACTAATCTTTATTTTTGTTTAAAAAATAATAACGAGGTTGTTTAATAGTATAATGATGGAATTATAATTTAAGTGTTTGTTATGCTACAAATTATATATATATATATATATAGGGGGCGGTTACTATACAAAGTGTTTTTTTCGTGCGAAACGTACGAAGTTTTGGGTTGAAATTATCACGCAAAAACAATAATAATCACGTAATAACAAAGTGATAATTACGCAAGACGAATTACACTCGCGTGAAATTATCACGTAGAGATAGAATTATCAGCAAGAATACCTTCTTGTGTGACAATTCCACCTTTGCGTGATAAATTCATCTCTACGTGGTTAATTTTCACACTTGCGTTATAATTCCACCCGTAACCTTCATTCTTGCATGATAACTTCGTACACTTTGAACAAAAAAAAAACACTTTTTACCGTAACTTTTCTCTCTCTCTCTCTCTCTCTCTCTCTCTCTCTATATATATATATATATATATATATACATTCTACTATGAAAAATAATAACGAGGTTGTTAAATATTAGAGAACATTACAGAAAATGACTTTTATCTTTGTAACTAATTTTACTTTTTATTTTTTTTATTTTTATTAATTACACTAGATAACCTTTAGGTATATGTTTTATTTCATCTTTGGTCCTATAGTCTGACGGTCGTTAGTTTACATCGTTAGGTCATATGATTATCATATGAGTTTAGTTTTGTAAAAAAAAAAAACATCTAAACGACATAATCCAAACACAAATCGTATGATTATCATATGAGTCACGTGATACCACGTGTGACATTGAGGACTTGACGAATAGTAAGATCTACTTCATGTGCAAGTAAACTCCTGGCACAAGTATGTATTAAATAGCTTATAATAAGTTTATTGTTATAAATTCACAATCTTCATGTAATTTTTTACATCAGTGTCAAAATTTCTTGGGTGTCGATTTTATTATTGATTGAGAGTCGGTATAAAAGTTTTATGGGGGTTGACGTCAAAACTTCTTGGGGGTCCATCGAGGTTAGATTGTATATATTCTAAACAAACTTTTTTTTTCATGGGGTGCAACCAACCTATAAATGTTTCACTTGGGTCTTCCCCTATGTAAACAAATCAAGCAGTTAGTCTATATGAGCTTCTCGAGATCAGTTCGTTAAAATCTTGAATCGAATCGAGCTTAAATGAACTGAGTATAAATGAGTTAAAACTTTATATATCGAGCTTGAGTGACTTGCAAGATCAAACAAGCCTAATATTCATATAAATAAATCATTTTTATTAAAGATAAAAAAATATTATATTTAATCACATACATAATGAATAGACGTTTCAATAAAACCATTCTGTTGATAAGATATTTTCTTTGTATATCTATAACTCAGGTTTTAAATCCTATAAATAAAACTAAAATACATTAGTATTTACACCTTTTCACCTTGCACATATCACCTTTACAGTTCACTACCCTCATTGTCAAACACACCATTTAAATCCTCTCGTTCTTGCTCTTAAAACACACACAAGCAAAATTTCTCTCCTTCGGAGCAATAAATCTTACAATTCTTCGTGAATTCAAGTGATCTAATCGCTAAAACCATTCTTATTGCTTTCAATCTTCAGTTAAACGAGTTTCAATCGTGAAAAAGAAGAACAATATCGAGATATTGGTGCACATTTGCAGATAACATACACTTTGCGTACAATCTGTTTGAATTGTTTTTAAGTTTTCGTATCGAATGGCGGAAACTGGAGCGAGTAGATGGAGCATTTCGAGATCTGTGATGATGATGCTGATGATGAACTTTGTGTTGGCGTCGATGTTGGCTTCTGCGGAACGAAGCTTAGTGATTGAAGATAGTGATGAATCGGAAACGACGTATTTTGTGAAATTGGTGAAGTATCTGTTTCGATCAGATGGATCGGGTTATCATCATGTTTGGCCTGTAAGTTCAATTGCTGCTTATATGTGATGTGATATTGAATGATTTACTGACATTTTATTAAAATTTGTGGAGTGATAAGTGATAACTATGCAGATTGTAGAACTAACACTTCTGAATGTTCTTCAATTTATAAACAGATGTGGAAGTTTAATGATCCATCCTACTTGATTATGTTTGCTTGTGATTACAGACTGTTATATTACTTATAGTTGAATAATATTACACGATATTATTTGTGATTGTCGTTAGAGATGGGATATATCTGCTACTTACATTTCATTTTATCTGATAAAAGATGATGATTGTACGGAAATAAGTAATGGATTTAAGAACAAGTCTAAAGCTTTAAAAAAATAAAACTGGAGTTGCATATTATTATTTTAAATTATTGACATGTAGGGCGTGTTTGGATGTAGACTTTTAATATTTGTTTGCATGTTTGCTGGATATCACTTGTCAAGTAGCAAAAAACATCACTTTCACCTTTATTGACATTTTTTTTAAAAAAAAGTAAGGTGCTACGAGGTATTTAGGTCCTAAAAGCTGAGGCGTGAAGCAAGAGCTTCACGTAGATGAGTCATGGCTAGATGCACAATTAGATAAGCTTTATGTACAACTCAAGTAAACCATTCATGACCTTTGGCTGTTTTTACTAACAACCTCTTACATATCCTAATTTTAACCAATTTTGACCCAGATGTGCATGAGGAGATGCCTCAAGACCCTACGGCATTTTTCAGACCACCTTGTTTTTTAAAACTATCAACAATAGTGTTTTCTAATCTCGACTCTTGTTTATACATGAAGACAAAATCAACCTAACAAAACCTCATAATGGAGCCAAAACAGAGCCACCACATGTATTTGAATTCAATTTAAGATCCTTGAAAGTATCTTCACATGTATCTTTTATTCAAGAATAGTATTTTAACCATGATTATTTAGTATTCATTTTTTCCTCACTTAATGCATTTATTTTTCATCTTGCAAGGTATCAATATAAATACAAAAAAATTGACTCTTTCTTAATAGAGTTTCATTAATTAGCCCGGCAACTCAAATTATGCTAACCATTGGTTCACTAATCACAACAACACATGCTACAAATTGAATGATTATATTAAGCATTTGACAAATTGACAATCTATTGAATATGTATAAAGTCAACTGCTTGCAATTGTCATATGAAGTAGCAAGTGTCCAAAGTTTTATTTACATGAATCATACCTTTTATTTCTTTTTTCTACGTGTGGGTCACCTTGCTTTATTGTACCAAATAAATAATTAATATTTAATAATTCAAGAATGAAAAAATAACATGAACATTCATAAAATATGATAACAGGAAATGGAATTTGGGTGGAAAATTGTTCTTGGTAGTTTTATTGGATTTTGCGGAGCAGCTTTTGGGAGTGTAGGTGGAGTTGGAGGTGGTGGTATATATGTGCCAATGCTTACTCTAATTATTGGTTTTGATCCTAAATCTGCAACTGCACTGTCAAAATGTAAGAATAAATCATAGCCAACACATACCACTTGATTGAATTACTTAGTAAATTACTTATGTTTTGTGTTAAAAAATTGTTTATTTTGCAGGTATGATCATGGGTGCAGCAGCTTCTACTGTTTTTTACAATCTTAAGTTAAGACATCCAACACTTGATATGCCAATCATTGATTATGATTTGGCCTTGCTTATTCAACCAATGTTGATGCTTGGAATAAGTATTGGAGTCACATTCAATGTGATTTTTGCTGATTGGATGGTTACGGTTCTGTTAATCATTCTTTTTATAGGTGTTGTAGTTATGTTCATGTTCAATTGTGTATTTGTGTTTCTCCCTTTAGTTGTTTTCTAAATGAATTTAACCTATAATTGGTAAATCCATGAATCTACAGGCACATCAACCAAGGCCTTCTTCAAAGGTGTTGAAACATGGAAAAAGGAAACAATTATGAAAAAGGTAATATATAGTTTAGTTTACTGTTTGACGATTATAATCAGTTCTGTTGCATACCGTATGAAACTGATTATTTGACCCCTAGAGGCCTAGATAATCACATATTCTGTTTATCTGAATATTAAAAACTAACGAACACGACTGTATGTCTCTGTAATCAGAAACAATTTCAAACCATAAATCTAAACATCTGTATTAACAGCTATATATGCCTTCTTTCAAAAAAGAAAAATTTAATCATGAGTTTTTCCATTTCAGAAGGCTGCAAAGCACTCGGAGAGCAATGGTAGGTTTATTTGGCCTTAGTTTCATTTCACATAACATCTTAACCTGCAAAAGATGTCTGGATTGCAAAAATTGTTTCTCTTTTTTTTAATTAAATTCCACTATTTTTATAAACTGCAGACAGTGCTGAGGGAGAATACAAGATTCTACCTGGTGGTCCAAGCAATGGAAGTACAACCGAACCTGAAAGAAAATTGAAAACTGAGGTGAAACCAGTACAAAAGAAAAAAAAAAAAAAAAAAAAAAAAAGCCTAATTTTACTATAAAGTTTTATAACAAGTTATATTTAACATTTATACATCTCAGGTTCCTGTCCTTGAGAATGTTTGTTGGAAAGAACTCGGGCTTCTTGTCTTTGTTTGGCTTGCATTCCTCAGCCTGCAAATCGGGAAGGTAGTTTATAACATAGCTTTAAACTTTACATTTATTTCAAATTGTTTACATTTTCTGTTAGTTTTATTATTCTATGAACTTATGATTTGCATATGTTGGTAACAGAATTATACATATACTTGCTCAATTTGGTATTGGGTGCTAAACTTATCTCAGGTATAATTAATTGCATACTTAGTTTCTAATTATACTATTAGTTACATCATTTTATTCAACTTATCTATCGTGTAGATTCCAGTTTCTTTTGGGATATCTGGTTATGAGGCAGTTAGTTTATATAAAGGAACAAGAACTATATCATCAATGGGAGATTCTGCCAGCAACCTTAGCATAGGGCAATTGGTTTTGTATTGTGCTTGTGGTGTTCTAGCTGGTTTGGTTGGCGGCTTACTCGGTCTAGGTGGCGGTTTTATCATGGGCCCACTCTTTTTGGAGCTTGGAGTACCTCCCCAGGTGAGGTCCAAGAAAAAAAGAATTAAAAAAGAAAAAAAGTTATAGCAAATTTTCCTGTTCTTTTGCTTCTGTTTGGTTAACTTTTTATGTATTATGAATGAAAGCTCAACAGCAAGTAAATTGTGCAGGTTTCAAGTGCAACAGCCACATTTGCGATGACATTTTCGTCGTCTATGTCTGTTGTAGAATACTACCTTCTACAGCGTTTCCCGGTTCCTTATGGTAAGTGCGTAGCTTTATTGGAAACGGGTCAAGCGGGTCGAAATTCACCTAAACTGGAGTTTTAATGCATAAAATATCTTAAATCTTCTGAGAAATGTATTATTATCGAAATAATATTCTTCTTGTAATTACCTTTCTCACACTAATCCTTATAAAAGAAACAACTTTCTGGACAGAAAGTCTTTCAAGTCAACCAGACCCGACCCATTTCAACATGTAGAAAAAGTTACTATCTACCCAAACCTTGCATTTTTAAACTTCAAATTCTGAGCTACCCATGGTTCAATAGCTTTAAAGATTTCTCAACTGTGTGCTTGAAAAAATGTGATCACGGGCCTTGGTTATATAATATAACTGTTTATCCAAACCGCCTATCTGATTATTTATATATTTGCAGCCGTTTATTTTGTGATTGTGGCAACGCTTGCTGCTTTTATCGGGCAACATGTTGTGGGAAAGCTGATTATGATATTAGGACGTGGTTCGTTAATAATATTCATCCTCGCCTTCACTATATTCGTTAGTGCAATATCATTAGGTGAGACTACTTTGGCTCATTTACTTGCTACAAATACTAACGTTGAAGCATCGGTTGTAGTGGTTGGGTCTTGTAGTCGCGCAGAAAGTTCTAGATCATCAGGACAACCGATGCTTCAACAAATTAAAAGATGATGAAATTATATGGGGGATTTTTCTTTTTTTTAATACAGGTGGAGTTGGAATCTCAGACATGATTGGAAAAATTGAGCGACATGAGTACATGGGATTCGAGAATCTTTGCAAGTACGAGGTTTAAAACTAGATTTTTTTTTTACGTCGGTGGGTGAGCATCTAAGATGTTTATCAAGGTGACTTGTAGAAAATTACTCTATGCTTCAATGACTCGTACCTTTTGCTGTGAAAGATGTACTGTGCCAAAATGGCCTTGCTTGATATTGATTCATTTATTCCAAATCCTGTTTAGATTCAGTTTGCTTTCGAAAGTCGATGTTAATGCACTGTGGGACTTTGTTTGATACCTTATTTTGTTGTAATTGTGTATAATGAAATGTTTATTTCATTAAGATATTTAACGGTTATATTTATAAGTTCACGTGTGAAATTTTATCGGTTTTTCAAGCTTTTAAATATGATAAACAGGTTTTAGACAAAAGATTTTACACGAACTTCTAACGATGTTCTTGAAAGACAATAAACCAAACAGACCAAGTTGGGTAGGTCAGTCGGACCGGTTAGTCTAAACTTTCTGATGGTTCGATGTTTTGGTGGTTCAACCTGATAAAAATGGTTTACGATTATAATACGCGTACATGATTAGATATTTTTAAAAAAACTATACATAAATAAGGTCAAACACGAAGTTTTTGGTTTTTGATCAAAGAAAGTGGTTTGAAACATTTGATCACAATCTGGCTGACTTGCTTAGGTTTAGAATAGATTTTAATGTTTTTAGCTCCCGTGGTAAAAACCGGCATTTTGTGTTATTTAGAAATTAGGATTCATGAGAGCAAAATCATTTTATACTTTAATAACAAATTCATTATTTGATTCGGTTTTTTGATCACAGATAAAGTTCGATTTTCAGATTTTTTTAATGTTTGACTTATTTTTAAATATTCATAGTTACTACAATTAAAAATAAAAAAAACAAATAATAAAGACTGAAAAAAATAATAAACAAACAAAACTTAAAAGTTTTTAATTAACATATTAAAGGTGATATGGTAAAAAAAAAAAAAAAAAAAAAAAAAAAAAAACGAAAAATTAATTATTTTAAAAAGTTAAGGGAAAATATATAACAAGTAAAGATAGTTTAGTGAGATATGTAGAGCACCATCTTTATAATCATGTCATTAACTTCATTGTTAACGTATAAAATCATTGAATATAAAAGACAAATTAAGAGCTTTACATTTTATTTTTTATTATTATCTTTATAATTATATTAAAAATTAATTTTTTATTTAAAAAATTATTTTTAATACATTTATTATTTTTTTTCTTCTATTTCACTCATAAACATTTTCAAATATATTAAAAAGTTTATAATGGTTAAACAGTATGTTTTTAAATTTACGGATAAATAATAGTATTTTTTTATCTTACGATCACTTAAAATTATTTTTATATAATAAAACTTTAACTCATTGAGAGCAACCTAATAGCCGTTTGTTGTGCCCGTTAGAGTTCTTCTTGACATGCAATTTAGGTAAAGTAAGGTTCTTCAGGACATAATTTAATCACAATTGAGGATGCGTAAGGCTTTTTATCGTGATTTCTTGCAGGAATATTCGTTTTAATAAACGTATAATTTGCTCCTTTTAAGTAACTGTTGATCGCTGATTGAAGTGATTATATGAATTAGGGTTCTCTTGACGTGCGATTAATTAGGGTTCTTCTTGAAGCGCAATTCGATAATTTCAACAGCAATTGAGGTTGCGTTAGAAGTTTGATAGTCATTTCTAGCAGGTATTTTCGTTTTAACGAACTTCTGCTTTCAATTTTGTTTCTTTTAAATACGTGTGCTTGTTGATTGCAGTGATTCTAACAACAATTTAAAGATGTCGGGATATAATCGTCAAGGCAACCGTGGTAAATCTGATAGTAGAATCAAACATACGAATGTTGCTTCTCGAATGGAGTGGAAACCCAAGGTATGTGATGTTTTCAGAATTTTCTTACGGTTAGGGTTTATCACTTGAACAAATTCCTAAATTGGTGTTATCAGATGTCAATTACTACTGCATATGATCGTAGATATTGTGAGATGATTCTCTAATGGGTATATGTGATGAGTTATATCTACATTATCTCAGATTGATGGATCTTTGGATACTGTTTCTTGTTCTCAAAACAATAAATCATCGGTTACTGGAGAATCTGTTGTCGAAGATGTGGCTTCTGGCGTGAAAAGTCTTAAACCGACACCGATTTTGTTGGATGATGATGCTAGTTCTAAGAAGGTGGAACAATTTGGGGATAAATCTCTGAATGATGATGATAATGGAAGATTAAACCGTCCTGTATTTGATATCTGTCCAAAGAGGGTTAGTTCTGTAATCAAGCTAAAAGCTCCATTACATGTGACGAACAGAGAAAAACGAAATCAAATCAAACAATCCATGAAAGGTCAAAACATCATTATTTTGGGGCCTGGGATGGTACTCATGAAGGGCTATATATCTTCTGATGATCAGGTGCTGTGTTTTGAAAGCTTAAGGATCAAGTTTAGAACTTATAGTTGTCTGTCAAACGATTTTGTTTGATGTTTACGATTTCACTTGATTGATTTTCATTGTTTTATTTGCAGATTAGTATTGTAAAAACTTGCAGGGAGCTTGGAATTGGTGATGGGGGTTTTTACCAACCTGGTTATAGTGGTGGAACAAAACTACATTTAAAGATGATGTGTCTCGGTAAGAATTGGGATCCTGAGAGTCACATGTACACTGAATTGAGACCGTTTGATAACTCTAAACCTCCGGCAATTCCTGAAAAGTTTCGTGATATGGTTACAAAGGCAATACAAGATTCAAATGATTTTATTCGAGGGAACATTGGTCGTTCAGATGCAGGGAAACTTATTCCTTCAATGTCACCTGACATATGCATTGTCAATTTCTATTCAAAAAGTGGCAGACTTGGTCTTCATCAGGTGAGAAATTATGTTCACGCTTAGAATTTTTATCTTTTGATTTTCAAATTTCAAGATTCTTCTTTATGAATAGATTTTTTGAAGTAGTTAAATGGTTCAACTTTCATTGGATGGAGTGATGGACTATTGGGAATATTGTTAACTTGTCACGGGCAACTGCAAGGAACTGCAATATAGTATTCACTATTCACTTTTTTTTCTGATACATGTCACCTTATTTTTTAACAACTAAATGCAACAAATTTACCATTTTGTTACTGAAGTGTGCAGTGTGCACTATGTTGCTGATTATTTGGTAAAGGAATGGATAAGTTTGTTGCTTTAAGTTGCTAAAAATAAAGATGATATGCGGTTGGAATAACCAATTGGATCAACCCGAAAATATATGCAAACACATAGAATTGAAGTAACATAATTCAACACTTTTCTTATTATTGAACTCGACTTATAAAACCGAATACAAAACCCTATATTTATAGTAGACATAAACTAATCATAATCCAACTCAAACACTATTTAAATAATCAACTAGATAAACTAATAATTATCTATTCCAAATAACTAGATAATTCCTAATTATTTAAATCAAACTTTTGGTTTCACTCCTTGACCTCTTTTACTTTGTTCAAATTAAACCTTCAATTATAAACATATCAAGATTATATCCTTCGTATGCATGAAATTATCATACACAAATAAAAAACACCATTTATGATATGTTTTGTTAATAGTTTATCCTCTAAAAGATTAAGACGACAATGATTAAGTTACAATTAATTCCAATAGACAATTTGTTTTGTGACAACTTATAGCTAGAGATGGGGACAATAATTTTGTTATGGATGGAGTTTACGGTAAGATATTCTTAGTACTTTAGTATGTTGCATGAAATGGTTGAAGAATACGTTAGAATTTTTGGTAAAAAGTGAATAAACCGTAGTCATTTTTTGAAATTTTAAATGGATTATAAGTACTGAAAGTAATAACTGAAATTTGTGAATTAAACGCTATCAGTATACGGTAAGAGATTGTAAGTATATATGTTGGTATGTTGTTCAGGACGTAGACGAAAGTGAAACAAGCTTGAAGAAAGGATTACCCGTTGTATCATTTTCACTAGGCGACTCTGCAGAATTTTTATATAGTGAAACCCGTGCTATTGATGAAGCGGATAAAGTGATTTTAGAATCAGGGGATGTTTTGATATTTGGCGGGAAATCAAGATTAATATATCATGGTGTTACTAGCATCCTTCCTGATACTGCTCCAGCATCGCTTATAGATGCAACAGATATGCTCCCAGGTCGCTTAAATCTTACTTTCAGAATGTTTTGACCCACGTAAGGATCGTTTATGAAGCTTGTTTTAAGTCGATTTTGGGATTTTGACTTGTTTGCCTATATTTTTCATCACAATGTGGGAAGTGGTCTCAATGATATCTAAATGTTAGCGATGTTTTGGCATGAACATATAAAATTTCTAGTCCTTTACAAATAAATTTATGGCTTTAACCCACTGTTTAAAGCGTTTGAATCTTTGATCCTTGAAGTTGGATGCTGTTTGTTTCTGATGTCATGTCATCTTGCTTGATCGGTAATTTGGTTAATCATAACCGGTTTATCTTACCTCCTTAAATATGGTATAATTTGTAAAGTCGGTGCGTAAGACGCACAACCAATGAAGTGAGGCACACAACCATCTATAGCATATTGTTACGACATGCTTAAAAACAAGTCGCGTATCTTATATTCTAGAAGTCTCCAAGGAAATCTAGAGCATCAAAAGCTAGTCGGAATTATTCTAAACACGCTACAAAATTCTGGACCAAAAGGAGTAGTCTAGAATGATCTACAGATCAACCCTTGGAAAGTCCTAAATCACCCTAAATCAAGACTAGTGGATTGTAAGGTTTTAAATTTTAGGTTTTAATCATATTAGTTCTAAGTATTTTTATTTTTAGAGAAAGATTCAAATAGAAAGTCTTTTAAAACTAAAATGTCTAAGAAGTAATATCAACTATTTATTTTTTTAATCAATAGTTAAGATTAAATTATTGGAAAAAGTTTGTTTGAGTGTTATTTTAGGAATAGTCATTTTTGTTGACTTTTTACAAATTTTCTTATTTTTTTTAAACGTTTATAATTTTTATATATGACATTATTCTTTCATAAAAAGTTACACCATAAAAACGAGCGTTTTTTATCTTTAAAACGAGTACAGTATTTTTATATAAAAATATAAAAAAAATCAACGTTTTTAAACGCATATTTCGTCATTGTGTCTTTAGTGCAGTTTATTGTGTCTTTTTATTAGTTATTAAGTTAATTTTGAATACTATTATGTTTTTTTTAAAATGATGAATTTTAAAAAAAATATAATAATTGAATAATATTATTGTGTATCTCTAATATGTAAAATACAATAATAAATTAACAATTAATTAATCTAATACATTAAAAACAATGACAAAATAACACAATGTCTCATTATGTCTTTTGATCGTCATTATATTATCTTGAATACTCGATGTTTAAATCCATCGCTTTTCCCCCTAACGTTTTATTTTTATCTCCATTTGAGTACATAGAAATAATACTCTTACAGTTTCTGTTAAAACTTTTGTTAAAAAGATCAAATTATCTTTGAAATTGCCCATCCATCACTTGATAAACTAGACGAGACTCATTAACACACACACACACACACTCTCATTTTCCCCTCTTTCCATCACCACCACAACCACCCATCACCACCACAACCGCCAATCATCGCCGCCACAGCCCCAATCACCACCATCACAACCCTCCATCACCACCAAATCGCAACCACCACAACCTCCCATCACCACCAAATCGCAACCACCACAACCTCCCATCACCACCATATCCACCACAGCCCCTAATCGCCACCATAGCCCCATCGCCGCCTACCACAGCCCCCATCACCGCTGCCAACACAGACTTGCGTGTATGAGAGAGAGAGAGAGAGAGAGAGTGTGTGTGTGTGTGTGTGTTTTTGGTGGTGGGTGTGGTGGTGATGGTTGGGTGTGGTAGTGGTGGTGATGGAGAGATGAGAGAGATAGTGGGGGTGTGTATGTTTGGTGGGAGGTGTTTGGTGAAGGTGAAGGTGAAGATGAAGGTGAAGGTGAAGGTGAAGGTGAAGATGAATAATATGTTTATGGGCAAGTTGGGTGGGCCAAAATTTTTATTTTTATTTAAAAATTTTTAAGGGTAGTTTCGTTTTTTCATGTAATATTTAACAGAAAATATAATGGCGTTAGCATTCAAGATTCAAATGAACAAAAAAATAAAAAGTCAGGGGACATAATTACGTTTTTAAACTTTAAGGATGCAACTAGTTATATTTGAAAAAAATCAAGAATACAAATATTAATTTACTCTAAACTTTAAATCAGCAAAAGAGTTGATGAACTTTTGTATAATTGACTAATTGTTCATCTATGATATTTTAATAGTTCAAATTGAGGCAGAGACTATAAGAGTAATTTAACACTAAATTTGTTGTTAAAGACACCAAATTCAAAGTTGGGTGCCTGGGTGGGATCCTTTGACGTGTTATTGTTGGCTGGCCTTTTTGTTTATTTTTCCTACTTTAATTATATAGTTTTG